>OX637346.1:1253647-3653647 GCA_951799405.1 Agapetus fuscipes | reverse complement strand
CATCCCGAAGGCGCACTGATGGTCAAAATTATCGTCTGGCAAACCAAATGGGGATTGAACCGGCAGTTTGATTTCAAACTTGCGCTGGGGCTACTGCCTTGACGCCAATTATTATCAAAGTTGTTTTTTTTTATCAAAATACATTAATACAGCAAAGAAATGCAGTCGAATAAAATGAAAAATTAAGGAATTATACGTTATAGAGCTTTCACCTTAAGGTGCATTTTACAAAGCTTCTCTTCACACGAAATTGAAACCTATTTATTTCTAAGACCTATTCACTCACTGCTTATCGCCGGCATCACGATATCCGTAGCACAAAGAAGCATAATGAAATCTTCATAGTGTTTAATCACACCATTTCATATTAAATAACTTTCCTTTAAGATGCTATCGCTCGTATGATTTGTTTTATATTAGGGTGTCCGACCCCTAAACGGCCATTCCAACGAATGTATATATGTATAGGGGTGCGAGTGAATGAAGCTTTGAACTGGGTTTCGGTTTTGGTTACTGTTTTCATTTTTTTTTCCGAATTGTTACCTTGTGGTTTATAAGTAAGCATTTTTTGTTCCTGGACTTAAAGGTGGTGAAAGGTTGACATCCCATATTGTAAAAAATCGTTTTTTTTTTCCAATGCTGGCCCTGTTTTAGGCAAAGACAACTAGAGGTATAAGATTTATGTTCATTTGAGATTTGGATTATTTTGAAGGTACTCACAAATGCAGAATTGTAAGCACGAACTTTAACATTTTTGCTTGTGAACGTGCACTAAATATGAATCTTAATCTTAATGATACATTGTAATAAAATGAACGAATAAACTAAAAAGGCAAAGTATTTTTTTTCCTAATTTATACTTCAATCCAAACGGTGGTATTCACATAAGTAAATCTATGGTTTATCCGCTACACCAAGAAAAAAAAATCATACTAAAGAAACAATGATCCATGGACCATCTACGGATTTAAAGATGTCTGTACAGATGTAAAAGTCTACGTTGATTAGCGTCATGTGAATATCATGTACGGAATTTATAACAACAAATACATACATAAATAACCCGTGTAGGTTTCGGTTTTAGTTTCAACTTTCGGTTTTAATTAGTGGCTTATATGAAGTAATAAAGTCACTGCTATGCAGCCTTCAAAAGGCTTCGTTTCGTGATGACTACACTTAGCTGAATTCACTACCTTTAATTTATATAATATTACGTTAAAACTCAACGACAAAATGTATAAAAACCAAAATGGCACCTCATTGAGCGTTTTAGTTTCCCTACATTTTTAGAAAGAACTCTAGTGAAGTTGCAAGTTTTTGAATTAAGGTTTCCCTACCTTATCGGTAACAGAGAGATTTGGGGGAAGGAATAACCATGCCCGTATATTAACCACGTCGTTTACAAAACTAAATTACTTTTATTCATACTTAGCGTAATAAATTGAAAGATTATATTATTTTTACGTTTGTTTCATTCCCTAGCACATATTTTGTGGTGGTTTTCAGGAACTATTAAGAAGTTTATTGCTGGTGTATTTATTTTATTGACATTCTTTTGAAAAAAAATGATTTTTTTTTGTAATTAATTTCATGGGTGTAATTATATGACCAAAAAAAACTAAATCTCTTTAAAATTCCCACGAGGCACTTCCTTATTTTGTTCTACGTCTTAAAATATGTATGCAGTATTTTTTTAAATTAGAATTTAAGGTGTTGTTTTGGTTCTGATTCAAATCTTATCTAAGTTGCAAAGATATATAACACTAAGGATTCACATTATATGCATTTTCACAAGCAGACACGTATAAGTTCACGCTTAAACATGCCACCTGTAGACCCAAATCTCAAATGAACAAACACCCTGCCACTCTTGCCGACCTTCCCTGAAATAGGGATGACTATAATAATACAAAATTCTAATTTAAAAAACCCTAGTCCTAGCCGCCAACATAACAGATCCACAACCATTTCTTTCCGTCCTTACATACTTCTTTCATTTCATCCATAATAATGACCTTCTTCATACAAGCTCTCCTTTTATTATGACTCTGGATATCCCGTTCATTCGCTATTTCAGAAATTTGACCCATCCATCCCATTGGTTGCTACCAAGAATCAATGTTGAAACATTTATAAAAATTCTGAAAATATGTAATGGAGACAATTTTTTTCTGTTTTAAGTCAAACTATAATCTATAATCTAAGTTGCAAGGATAAATTCATTCAAAGCTCTCAGATGTATGCCCACAAACAAACACGTGTAGTTCGCGCTTACAAATGCTGATTGTGTACTTACAAATAAAATACAAACCTCAAATGAACATAAGCCCTGCAACTCTTGCCACATTCCCTGAAACTCATCTCAATATTTCTCAACTATTTTATTTTCTAGTTCAACATGTTTTTATGACAAAAGCATAAGTATTTAAATCATAATCGCACGCTTAATAATAAAGAGCAATAACTCGAAAATTCGGAAAATCGAGATTTTGTAATAAAACGCAAGAACAATGTGAGAAGAATAGGTAGAATGCGACAGCCGTTTAATTTGGACAAATATGACCGAGATTAAACATCGGACGCCTTTTTCATCCCATACAAGTTGTACTGGTTGCCTGAACTTCAAGCGTGATTTCCCAACATTTTTGTTTTTTGAGTTATTGCTCTTTATTATTAAACGTGCGATATTTACTATCACAAAATGCAGAATAGGGGGTTGCGGAATGAGTTAATCACATACTCATCCTGTAAATCCTTTCATACGCATGCACATGTCGCATGCCAGCAGTCAGTTGACGTCAAAAAGGTCATCACGAGGCGTGACCGACCCGGGCGGCATTACCACAAATAAAAAAAAAAAACAACCCAACATCAAAACAGAAGAGCGCCAGATATGAAATCAAACTAGCCGATATATTTATTTGAGGGGTATAAAGTTCCTTTATGGAGCGAGTAAATGTTTTAATGTAACAATCGTGGGTCACGCACCCCTTGCAGTTCTAAGGGTGGGACCCCTATTTCCCTTGAGGGCAATACGTAACGCCATTAAGCAAATAGGAAAACAGAGAGACGGGCGGGTCCAAATTATTTTATATGCAGATAAAAGACACGTGGACTATTTATATTATTTCCTTGACTTATAGGTTGGTATGAGGCTGACCACCCATACTGTAAAAAATGGTTTACTTTGCCAATGTCACCCCTGTTTCAGGGAATGTCGGCAAGAGTTGCAGGGCTTATGTTCATTTGAGGTTTGAATTTTATTTGTACGTACACAATCAGCTTTTGTAAGCGCATACTACACGTGTTTGTTTGTGGGCATACATCTGAGAGCTTTGAATGAATATATCCTTGCAACTTAGATTATAGATTATCATAGATGCATGTATGAAAATAGGTTATGACTCTGGATGAAATGAAAGAAGTATGCAAGGACCGAAGAAAATGGCTAGTAGAATATTTTCTGGCGAAATCTCTCATGCACCAGCTGTTCTCAATGTTTCGAGAATAACCCACATTCTCTCCTATAAATAGAGACCAAGATACTCTGTAGCCAGCCTAGACCTAGCCCGTCAAGCAACTCTGTGTGCGAACCGAATGTGACCCGTATCAATATTTATATTTACATAACACTATTATAAATTGGGCAAAATAAATAACCGCAATTTGTAAAAGGAGAGCCTGTATGAAGAAGGTTATGACTCTGGAGGAAATGAAAGAAGTGTGTAAGGACAGAAAGAAGTGGCGGTTGATCTGTGATGTTGGCGGCTAGGATTTTTTAAATTAGAATTAAATTTCTGTTACTTGTTGATGACCATCCATGTTATAATTTGTTGATATTAAAAATTTAATTTGTTGTGTATGTTCCTTGACTTATAGGTTGGTATGCGGCTGACCACCCATGCTATAGAAAATGGTTCACTTTTCCAATGTCGGTAGGAGTTGCAGGGTGTATGTTCATTCGAGATTTGTGTTTTTATATTGTAGGACCACATGCGGCATGCTTAAGCGTGAACTTATACGTGCCTGTTTGTAAAAGTGCATATAATGTGAATCTCTAATGTTACATATATTTTGCAACATAGATTAGATTAGATTAGATTAGTATTGAATTGAACTCGGTAGAATCATAACAGTGTAGTAAAACTCTTCAGTACTCTTACACTCTACAGTATGTAATAGATTGTCTTCCGTCCGGCTGACTGCTCCTTGTAGATCCAGGCTTTTGATTTAGCCCCCTCCCCTTGCCTTCGCGTGTCCTGCCCTCGGGCGGCGCGATGGTCACAGAGATATCCTCGGACATCGATTTATTATTATTTTATAGAGCCGTAAACCCCGAGTGCAGGGAAGGGCGGCAATATCTGAAACCAACACCGAGTATTTACTCGGGACGGCATATGAACAACTCTCCCATATTGTTTCGTGTGCTGTTTACGATATGTTTAGTGAACCCTATGTACAAACTTTTATAAATCTATAACAATCCATAATCTAAGTTGCAAAGATATGTTCACACTTATGATTCATATTAAGTGTATGCTCACAAACAAATACTTCGCGCTTACAAATGCTGCATAACGTGTTCATACAATTTTAAATCGAAACCTGAAATGAGCGCTTTTACTTTTACTGACCTTCCCTGTAACAGGGGTAACATTGGCAAAGTAAACTATTTTTAGAGTATGGATGGTCAGCCTCATCTAATCTAATCAAATCTAAGCTGCAAAGATATATATCATTTAAGATTTATATTAAATGCATTCCCACAAGCAGACATGTATAATTTCGCAATAACACATGCCGCATGTGGACCTACAATATAAAAACCCAATCTCAAATGAACATAAGCCCTGCAACTCTTGCCGTCCTTCCCTGAAACAGGGGTGACATTGGCAAAGTGAACCATTTTTATAGTATGGGTGGTCAGACGCATACCATCCTATAAGTCAAGGAACATACATGACAAATTTTTAATCAATAATAACTCATACCAACCTATAAACCAATAATGCATAGGTATCAAAAATGTTAATTCATTGTGAGTTGACCAATTATAATGAGGCTCGCACGTGAATTGACAAAGATAATATCGTGTCGTCATCCCACAGGGTTGTTATGAAAAAAAAAAAATGCTTTTACTTGCTAAGCATAGACTATCGTTTGTTCACTGAGTAAAAGTTCCAAATAAACAAGACTATCGTTTGTTCACTGAGAAAAAAGTTCCAAATTCAAAAATGTTTGAGTCTCATTATCATGTAACCTAAACTTATTGGTTGGTGTGTAGCTCACCATCTGTACTGTAAAATATGTTTCACTGTGCCAATGTCACCCCTGTTTCAGGTAAGTTCGGCTCGCCGTTATCAATAACAAAGTTATTTGATTTATTATACATCAAAAACTTAGTTACTATTTTTATATCATGAAAAAAAAATGATGCTCGCCGTTATTAAAGTTTTTTCATTTTCATCTTGGAAAATTCTTGTTTATCATTTTTATATAATTCAGTAATTCAGATTCTTGGAAATTGTTTTATTTTCAAGAGTTTTCTATAAAACTATAAAATGTTTACAGATACACGGTGCCAGTTTTCTCCGTGCAGCCCCTCCTGTGTGAGTTAGGGGCATGCTAACTTTTTACTACGCCCCCTAATGAAGTCCCTGTTAATTGCTCTCTTTAACGTTCTCTCTCTGAACAAGTCGAGACAAAGTTAAGGAGAGAATAAAGTCAGCAGGGCAATGGGCGAGGCCGGCTGAAAAACGATACTCGTTCAGACTGGAACGTGGAAATAAACAAGGAAAAAGTACCAAGAAAAGTATGATTTGATTGGATTATTAAATGTAATAGAAATTCTACTGAATGTTGCAAGATATACAGCAAGTATGTACGGTGGAAATGAAGCATTTGAGAAGCATGACAGGAAAAACTCTGAGGGGTAGAGTTAGGAATGAATGGGTAAAAAAAGAATGTAATTTGAAAGAGGATGTGAAAGTTAAGGTACAAAAGAATGTGACGAGATGGTTTGGGCATGTGGAAAAAATGAATGATGATAGACTGACAAAGTATGTATACAAAGAAAATGTGAAAAGAAAAAGAGGGAAGGGACGACCGAGAAAAGTATAGAGTGATCAGATTGAGGAGATTTTGAAAGAACGGGATATACAAAGTGAGCGTAAAAGAAGAAAATGCATGAAAAAGGTGATGGATATGAATGATTTGAAAGAGGTATGTAAGGATAGGAAAAAATGGAGGCAGCTTTGCAGAGGCTCTGGCCGAGTTACAGTTACAGTTACGACAGAGTTACAGTTACAGTTCATGTGAATAAAATGTAACCCACATACCTACTGGTATACTTTGACCAACATTTTTTTCGAAAGGGAGGATCTTATTTTCATAGTCTGGGCATAAAAAATTATATATATATTGTGTAAAAGTTGTCTTACTTTATATAAATGAGTTACCTAGTGAAAACCTTTTTGAAATTTAGTTTATTTATGTGAGATGGGAAACTTGTATGAATTGTATGGCAACAGGTCACAATAAATGTGTAAAAACATCTTGAAACATTTTTTTAGGACCTTATCTTTTAAAATATTTAACAGTAAAGGAGATTATCAATAGGTTACTTGTTTATTTACAAGTACAAAAAACCTCATCAAAAAAATTATACGCATTTTTATGGCCAGATCGAAAATCACATCGTCTCTTTTGACAAATCGATGGTAAAGGTGCGATATACTACCAACCCTAGTTAGTGATTAAGTTTTCAAATATATTTTTTATATTTACGCGTTAGAGACGAGTTTAAGCGTGTGTTTTATACTAGGGGTAAGAAAGTGTGTAGCACAGTGACTGCCTAGGGGAAATTATTAATAGAAGATAATTTAAAAACTCCCTTACACTTTTCACCCTCGGGTTAAGCGTACCTGCTTTTTTCAAAGTAATTTAGCAAGTTAAGAAAGTTTAGACTTTCAATTATAATGATTCAAAGTTTTTTTAGATCCGCACTTTTTTAGGAATACAAAGAAGATTTTTTAACAAACTTTAAAATGTGCAATTTAAAAATATATACAGATTACAGACGAGATTTCTAACGACTCACGAATCTACAGTTTTGAAATATACTGAAAAGGTCTTTGGTCTAATATGCAGTAGGGTTTATGTAGTGGCTTTATTTTTTTGTGGTAGTGTAGCGTATACTGAAAAAAATGTTCACTAAGCCACTATTCCGCCCTGTTTCAGGAAAGGGCGGCTACATTTGCGAGGTGTATTTTCGTTTAAGGTTTTAATTTTTGTGTTTGTTAGTATTCATGCAGCTTTGCAATCGTACACTTTCACGTATTTGCATGCAGAAAAAAAACCTAGATTTAAAAAATATATATGTATAAAAACAACATAATAAATAAAAAAAGAATTTATTGTCTTTCCATGTATTAATCAAATTTGCTTTAAAAAAATCATAGATTTCCGTCTTTCACTATTTAAGGTTCCTCGACAAATAAGTTGGTATGAGGTTAACTGACATGCTGTAAAACTTAGTTCACTTTTGCAAATGCCACCTCGGTTTCGTCTTGGCAGCAAGAGTTGCAAAGTTATGTGTGTGAAATGTTCATGTGAGTTTTGGTTTATTTTGTATGTACACATGCAGCATGTGTGAGCACAAACTTACACGTGTTTGTGGGCATGTATTTAATATGAGTCTGAAATGCCAATATATCTTTGTAAATTGGATTAAAGAGTATACATTTTATACAACTAAAATATTGATTGTACGAATGAAATTTCTAGGGCTAGATATAATTTCAGTTTTCCATCGGAATGTCCGGTGCACGTGCACTGAACTCTATTAAAGATGCATTTTTCTGCAGTTTCCACAGTCGCTCTCGTAAATGTAACAGACTATATGCAGTTATGTGTGAGTCCACAGACAGCCTCAGGCCGCTATTTCTATTCCTGTACCCAAAGTATACATATTCAAGTTTTAACTGAACCACAGTGTTTCTGCAACGATATAAGGAAACTAAAAATACACGCACAGAGAGAGTTTCAGTTTTCATGCATTTTAGGTAAACGCATTGACATAGTTTAGACGTGTACTTGGGGCTCGGTGCAGCAGAACTTGCAGGTGAAACTTTTGGAATATGTGCAATATTAAATACCTGAGTGGGCTTGTTATACGGTTCTTTACATTTTTAGTTCCTGAAAACTCGGCGCATAAAGGAATGTTAGCGAAATATTAAAAATCAAAATTTTAACCAAAAAAAGTCTACATTTATGTAATTTTCACTGCATAAGCAGAATTCCAATTATCGCGACTTTTAACATAGCTGGACCTCTGTTGTGGCATGCCTTGCTGCACGAGCTGAGAACTGTGGAAAGTGGAATTAACGAAGCATGCTGCATTGTTACCCACAAAATACAAACCAAAATCTCAAATGATCATAAATACTGCGAATTTTACCGTTCTTTCTTGAAACAGTCAAATCTACAATCAAAAGATATATCAACATTTAAAATTCATATTAAATGCTTGCCTACAAAAAGACACGTGTAAGTCCGTGCTTAAAAATGCTGCATGTGTACCTACTCACAAATTAAAATCCGGGCCTCAAATGCACATACACCCTGAAACTTTTGCCAACCTTAATGAAACAGGGGGGGACAATGAAAAAGTGAACATTTTTTTACAGTTTGTGGGAAAAACCATTAGTGTGTTTTGTAAGCTGACTGAAAAAAATCCCGTAACATTTTTGGTTTTAAAACTTTTAAATATAATTTTGTAAAAATAAACCTGAAGTTCCTCTTTCAGCCTAATTGGTTTCATATTTGCATGGTGGCGCGCGTTTAGTCGTTTGCCGCCCAAGCGCACGCACTAAATATTCAGCTAAGCAAATTTGTTGACTTTGCCAAACAGGCGGCGGGAATTCCCCGAAAATAAATAATTCCCTAATTGTATTTGCCCGCGGATTGGTGTTTACCTTATCTGGCGCATCCCTAGCGGGGAGGGCAAACAAAATGATGAATATTGTATGACCTAGTTGCTGGGAATATAAACACACACTACTATCACAAAACTAGCTGTCTATTAGTAGTAGGAATGTTGTAAAAAAAAAAATTTTAGCGATTGAAGTAAATGTGTCTGAAGAGTCCGGTCAGTAGCTCAGTTGGTAGAGTGCTTGCATTAAATGCCGAGAGCCTGGGTTCGAATCCCACCGAGGGTGTCAGAAATGATTTCCCATTTCGGTACTTATTTCAACCCCAAAATAAAATACCGGCAAGGTTTACTCAGCCTTTGCAAGAAATGAGTACCAGCCCCCTTAGGAGCTGGGAAACCCCCACTTCAACTGAAGTGGTTGACGTTAGGCCGGCCCCCTTACCTGTAACAATAAATAGATTCCACTCGCCACATGCAAAAACCTTCGTGGATACCGCGGCAAGAAGTTACACTTTATGTGTAGCTTAGTTGCGTTTGCAAACGCTATTTTACCTTTCAACTTAATTTTCTGGTGTTTTCTTACCTCGTATATTAACAAGAATTTTATAATTCTAAAAGAAAACTAAAATTTCACCTACAAATGAAATTAATAAAAACGTTACTTGTTTATAACGTTTCGCATGTAGGCACACATGTTTGTTTGTAGAAGTGAAATTGGATCGCATAAAAAATAATTCGGTGTTATTTATTTCGAAAAATAAAAGTTTGCACCGAAACGAATAACAAAATTGAGCCACAAAACTCAGAAATGTATTGAATAAAATATGCATAACTTTGAAAAACAACACTTTGCAACCACTCAACTTTCCCATTGAAATTTTCATGTTGTATGAATAAACTCGAAATAAATAAAAATACCGAATGGAATTCTTTCAGGTTAAAAGAAGCTTTCTTACATTTATTATTTTTAATTTATTACAATCAAACGCGTATACTTTTGCTCTATCAAATGCCGTTTGTGTACTTACAAAATAAAAACCCAAATCTTAATAAAACATATATCTGACACTTTTTACCGTACTTCCCGTAAACGAGGGTGTCATTGGTAAAATAAAAAAAATCAAGAAAAAGTTAAAGAACATGGCCATGTAGCTTGATACGAAAAACGCTTCTAACGCTATTTTAAGCTACACATAAAGTGTACATTTTTGTCACGTTTTCCCCGAAGGCGTCTCATGCGACGAGTGGAACCTTTTAAATTGATAAAGAGGCCAGCCTTACGACAACCACTTCAGTTGAAAGGAGGGTTTCCCAGCTCCCAAGGTACTCATTAATTTTGAAGGCTGAGTAAGCCTTGCCGGTATTTCATTTTGGGTTTGAAATAAACACCTAAAAAGAAAATCATTTCTGGCAACCTCTGTGGGATTCGAGCCCGAGCTCTCGTGTTGGAATGCTAGCACTCTACCAACAGAGCTATCGACCGGACTACTATGTTACTAGCTACGAATGTGTTTTCGAATATATTTTTTTCAACGCTATTTCACTTCTATACTCGTCCAATTATTAAACATTTAATGAGTCATTCAAATTATGCGTTCAAATAAAAATTTAACATTTTTAAAACCTGATAGCAGAAACTGAACATAAAAATAGTAGAATACTTCAATAAAGCCACAGATCGATGTGCAAATGCACCAACAAATATTTACCAGCAAAAGTGTATTTGAAATTTATACTCAGGCTGGGTTTGCGGTCGTCCCATATTCCTGTCCCGGTCTCGAAACAGAAAATGTCCGCTTGTTTATAAACGGGACGTTTCAGCACAGGCCCCTATTGCTGAGGTCTCCCCAGACCTCCCCAGCTCTACCCAGATCTACTCGGTTCTATCTAGACCCCCCCAGGTCTACCTAGACCTCAGCCAGGCTGTGGCTAGGAGAAGGGATGCATATTGTATGCGATAGTTCAAACTGTGAAATAAATCAATATTTAAGTTTCAAATTTTCTTGCTGTTTTTGTTAAATTGTTTACGAAACCTTTTGCTTTCAATGTTAGTATTGCTCAAAGATTATCGATTGTTCAAGAGTAAAAATCTTCAAGATTTAGAAAACAATACATAAGGGACGCTTTGACCATTTTTTGGAATTGCAAGTATGTAGGTGCTTACATTCTTATTTTATTTTATTTGACTGTGGAGAGAATACGCATTTTATGAATTTATTTATTTTTCCAACATATGCGACTCTTCTGTGGTGACAACTTTTTTATTTACAAAGATAAAGAGGCCAGACTACATGAAGTAAAGGTTTCTCTTCTCTCGAAAGGTCAAGTTTTCATTTCTTGTAAGGACTTGTCAAGTAAATATTGCAGGTACTTTAATTTTGGGTTTGGAATAAACACAAAAAAGGTTAAATCATTTCATAAACGCATAAGTGGAGATCTAACTTAAGCCCTTTCGCTCTCGACTGAATATATTTAAAATACCAAATATTATAAAAGAGTGAAAATCATGCTGTATATCAAATAGTTCTCAAAAAGACTTATTATTATCGTTTCATTACTAAACCATACTTATTAAGGTTGAATAATATATATCCAAGTTTTTAAGAGACTGCGCAGGGTTCAGTTAAAACTGATTAAAATTGTAATCTCGTTTTTGAGATCTCGTTTAGAGTTGTCGGGACTTAGCGCCCTCCCCAGCATCCGTATTTATTTATGTATCGCAGGCTTCAATTGAAGGCTTTCGCGGAACGGCGTCGGGACGCTGAACTTTTATCGGAAGAGCTTTGGAAGCTGCCACAGATATCTCCGCGGCGGGAAAAACAACCAGGCTGTGGGCTTTACCAATAGCATATACTCTAATATTATCGCAGAGTTATATGAGTGTGTGGGATTTTTTTCAGACTTGTTTACTTTAATGAAAACCGCGTACTTAAAAGGTTTTTTCACCTTTAAAAACTATGAAATTTTTGATCGAATTGGATCACTTGTAGTCAATTTCACCTTGTTTTTCAGGGAAGAAAAACAAATGAAGATTTATGTTCATTTGAGATTGGGGGATTTTATTTTATAAGTTCAAAATATGCATCATGTATAAAATTGAATTTACACGCAATGCTTGTGAGCGTACATTTAACATGAATATTCAATGTTAATGTATCTTTGCAACTTTGATTAAATAGATTCAAGTTGTCATAATACTTAATGCCAATCAGAAGGTACTCGACTTCATTTTTTTTCTGACTAATTTCTAAATATTTCTCCAGTTGAAGTGCAAGCAGATCTTCTTGAGGTTTTTCTATATTTTTTTTGTGAATTTAAAAATGATTTTTTCTTTGTATAAAAACATTTTTTCCCCCATTTTGTTACAATATAAATGAAACAAAAAACTTGAATTGGCATTTTTTAAGCTTTACAAAAAATCTATTACTACAAGATGATAATATTTTTTTCTTTAACTGAAACTACGAGGAGATAACAAAACGACGTATTTGTTTACTTTTTAGATAAAAAAAAATACAATTAAACCGTTAAAGACATTCCCTGTGTTCTGCCGTTACTTCGCAACACACTGTTAGTGTTCTCCAGTTCTCCATTACACAAGTTTTTACTTCCCGCTTGCGCGCAGTTTTCCTTGCACTTTTCTCCTTCTGCTTCTACTGTAGGTAGCGCCTTGCCCGTAAGGCTATTGAAATAGCGCTGCATTTTTTCCCGCGTAAACGGAAAGTGTCTAGTAACGGCCGTTTATTTAAGCGCCATGGCGATGCAAGTACTGATTCAGGGCTGTAGCTTAGACTTTAGAGTATATTACTGGGTTTTTCTTACAGCAACACTCCGGTATTTATAAAGTAACTGAAATTTTAGTATGTTCTTTGAAATAGTAGTATTTGATTTCATTAAAAAAACGTGTCATTAGTGATCCGTCCGTAGTTCAGTAGTAACACATCGGAATCTGAATGGAAGGTTGTGGGTTCGAATCCCGGCGGAGCACAAAAAATATATCATTTGTATTTTCAAATTTGCTCTTCGCTGGGTTGAAAAATTCATAAACCTTTAACTATGACCGATCACCAAAGGTCCATCCAGCCTTACAGCAACTGGATCTTGCTTGAGAATTGGTGCTTTGTAGTGACGACGACCATGCTTGTAAAAAAGGTCGATTGCTCAATTGGTAGAATGCTTGCATTCCATGCCGAGAGCAAGGGTTCGATCTCAAGATTTACTCAGCCTTCACAAGAAATAAAAACCAGCCTCCCCCGGGAACTGGAAAACCCCCACTTCAACTGAAAGTGGTTGGTGTGAGGCCGGCCCCCTTACCCGTATAAATAAATAGGTCCCGAATCGCCACATGCGTCCCCTTCGGGGATAACGCAGGCAAGGAGTTACACTATATGTGTTGCTTAGTGGCGTTTGCGTTTGCGTCATAACTAAATCCGGACGATTCTTTAAAATTTGTAAAATTATCATTTTTTGTCTGCATATATATTTTCCGATATATATATCTTTGCAGCTTAGATTAGATTAGATTAGATTAGATGGTATTGCTTTATTTTTCTTTCTGAAAAGATCTCTATTAATTCAATGTAGTTATCAGTTTTCTGTACTAAGAATACTGTATTGTGTAAAATGTATTATTTAATAAAAAAAAAAAACAAATTACGAATTGACCATAGTATTGATCATAGTAATTGATCATAGTATGTGTATTTTTATCATTTCATATACTGAAAACGTTGATTGTCGTTAAAAAAACATAAATATATCCTAACGCAAATTCAATTTTCTACCAATGTACAGTTTTTACTACTCAATACAACGACTATTAATTACAGTAAATTTCAAGAATAAAAATATTGTTTTCAATCTTAACACTGTTTTTTTAAAGCATTTTTTTGCAGTCTTAGTAACTCACTTGAAGTAAAAATGTTTTTCAGTGTCTGTACATAAACCATCGCAAATACCTACCACTATAAATTTATTGAAATCTACTAGTTCTAGTAAATGGATTTCACAGTGCCACAAACTTACAATCCCGGTTGTCAAACAATACCCGGTATTGCAAACCCTAAGCTACTTCCCAAACATAAAACCAAAGGGAAGTCCTGGTGGTGTAATTTGTTCCGTACAAACCAAAACTTGTGAGTGCAATTACGTGACTAAGCACTAAATATTAATTCAACAGTCAAGCGTGCATTCCAAACATGGAGGAGCATCCCTAGCAAAGATGGGAAGAGCATCCGTAGCGAAGACGGAAATGATTGCAAATGTTTGGAAATCAACAAAGACTGACATAGGGAAGTGACTGTTCAAGAGCATGCTTGTTTAATTGTTTGTTCAATTATGATATAATCTAAGTTGCAATGATATCGCCACCTTAAAGGTGAAACTGAATAAGTGCTGAGTCACTGATTTGAGAAATCGTAGATAAAACATTTTATTGAATGTAATTTTTCATAATATTTTCAGTTTTCATAAGACACATTGATCCAGTACATATACAATGAAAGCTCATGTGAAATCACCTCTGATGAACAAAAGACAAAGAAGCACTAAGGTTCCGTAGTCTAGTGGTTACGCTTGAGACTCGTAAATAGAAGGTTGTAGGCTCGAATACCGGCCGAGCTTAAAAAAAATACCATTCATATTTGCAAATATGCTCTTAGTTGAGTTGAAAAAATCATAAACCGTGGCCTAAGACCGGTCCCCAAAGGTCCATCCAGCCAGACAACAACTGGGTCTTTCTTGAGAATTGGCGCTTACTAAAGCAACGACCAAGCTTGCAGAGGGCTCTTGAGGTGTGATTCACACGAAAACAGCGCTCACAAAATAAATCATCCTAATATTAACGGAGCGAGTTATGAGAATTAAAGAACAAAACCTCTCATTAATTATAACTTGTTTAATACCTGCTTCATTTTCTGCCGTAACGAGTTGCCTCCCCGTACTCCGTGTGGTACTCCATTCCCGTTGTGGTGATTGCAGTTGTTGAACTTTCTGTTTATATCATCTGACGGTCCTCCGCTCCCAATGATGTGGTCTCCCTCTGCGCTCCCAACAAAGATTACTTAGGCACGTTCCGTTTTATACACTGGGAGAGATCTCAAGTTAAACAATCATTTGAAAATGAGGAACTAGTATTGTTTTGTTAAACTACTTTTTGTATATTTTGAGTCAAAATAATATTTCCTCTGTATACAGAGGAAATGTGAATGTAAAAAGCGGAAAGATAAGTATGGTTGGATCAGATTGGTGAAATTGGGAAAGAATGTAGTATACAAAGCGAATGTTTGAAAAAGGTTATGGACCTTTACTAATGACCGGTCACCAAAAAGTCCATCCAGCCTTACAGCCACTGGGTCTTGCTTGAGAATTGGCGCTTGGTAGCGACGACGACCAAGCTCGTAAAAAGATCGATAGCTCAATTGGTAGAATGCTTGCATTCCATGTCAAAAGCAAGGGTTCGATCTCAAGGTTTACTCAGCCTTCACAAGATGTGAGAACCAGCCCCCTCCGGGAGCTGGGAAACCTCCACTTCAACTGAAAGTGGTTGGTGTGAGGCCGGCCCCGTTACCCGTAAAAATAAATGCGTCCCGAATCGCCACATGCGACCCCTTCGGGGATAACGCAGGCAAGAATTTACACTATATGTGTAGCTTAGTTGCGTTTTTTTGCGATATGAATCAACTGAGAGAGGTATGCAAAGATAGGAAAAAATAAAGGCATAGCTGCAGAGGCTCTCGCCACCCCTAGCGGAATGGCGACACAGTAACAGTTACATAATATACCTACCTACTTGTTTTATTTAGGAAATTTGTGTTTTGCTTCTAATAAAGTTGCAATGTTTTTTTTTACGGATTTACTCTGGCATATATTTGGTTTGGTTTGGATTTTATTTGTAAGTACACAATCAGCATTTGTAAGCGCGAACTACACGTGTTTGTTTGTGGGCATACATCTGAGAGCTTTGAATGACTATATCCTTGCAACTTAGATTATAGATAGATTATAGATATATCAAAAATATACCAAGGTAGTTTTAAACCATCTTAATTGACAACATTTGTTATGAAATAAACTGCACAATTATTGCTTTATTTTCTACATTAAAAATATACGTATTTATGAGGATAATATATTTCATTAAAAACTATATATTTTTTTGTTTTAAAAATTCAGTCTTTGCGTTTCTTTGGTGTCGTACTCAACATCTTCAGGAGACATCTTTTGGATTTGAGAAAAAAATATGAAATGCAATTTAAATGTTTTTCTTCACATTTCTTCGTTAGTTTCTATGAAAACATTAATTGACGATGATCTAAGATCGAAAACGTTAGTAAAATTAAATAAATAATTGTAAAAGTAAAAATTTAAAAAAGTGTTAAAATATACAAAAGTGTTAAATCCTAAACTAAATAAATTATTGAATATGAATTTACACAGTGTTAATACACAAACAATACAAAATATAAATAAAACATTAAATTTAATATGATTTCAAAAAATAGTTGACAGTTGAAATATCTTGGCACACACAGGGTTTTTTTAATCAAAAAACTATTATCGCAACTTGAAAGATTTTTTAAAAATTACATTAGAAATGGACTACTTAAGAAGTATGATTGGAAAAAGACGGAGTGATAGGGTGAGGAATGATTTTGTTAGAGAGGAATGCGGTGTAAGAGAAAGTGTGAAAGTAAAGATTAAAAGAAGTATACTTAGATGGTTTGGACATTTGGAGAGAATGAATGAGGAAAGAATGACGAAGAAAGTATATGCTGCAAGAATTGATGGATGTCGTGGAAGAGGAAGACCGAGAAAGGTATGGATGGATCAAATTTTCGAAATAGCGAGTGAATGGGATATCCAGAGTCATAATAAAAGGAGAGCTTGTATGAAAAAAGTTATGACTCTGGATGAAATGAAAGAAGTATGCAAGGACAGAAAGAAGTGGCGGCTAATCTGCAATGCTGATTTGTAATGTTGGTTTATTAGCTTGCTACATTTTTTGCATAAGACATTTTTGACTTTTTTTGTATAGATTTATTTTTAAGGTTTTGTTGTTTTCTTATACTTAAATGTTATTTATCACTCGTATTCCTTGACTTATAGGTTGGTATGAGGTTGACCACCCATACTGTAAAAAATGGTTCACTTTGCCAATGTCACCCCTGTTTCAGGGAATGTCGGCAAGAGTTGCAGGGCTTATGTTCATTTGAGGTTTGGATTTTATTTGTAAGTACACAATCAGCATTTGTAAGCGCGAACTACACGTGTTTGTTTGTGGGCATACATCTGAGAGCTTTGAATGAATATATCCTCGCAACTTAGATTATAGATTATAGACATAACAATTTTAATCATAATTTTGAGAGTATGACAACAAAAGCCTGAATCATTATTCCTTGACTGATAGGCTGGTATGCGGCTGACCACCCATACTGTAAAAAATGGTTCACTTTGCCAATGTCATCCCGGTTTCAGGGAAGGTCGGCAAGAGTTGCGGGCTTATGTTCATTTGAGATTGGGTTTTTTATATTATAGGTCCACATGCGGCATGTGTGAGCGCGAAATTATGCTAGTCTGCTTGTGGGAATGCATTTGATATGAATCTCAAATGATACATATCTTTGCAGCTTAGATTTAGATTTAGATTTAGATGAGTCAAAGTAATATTTTCTCTGTATACAGAGGAAATGTGTAAGGAAAAAGATAAGTATGGTTGGATCAGATTGGTTAAATTGGGAAAAAATGTAGTATACAAAGCGAATGTATGAATAAGGTTATGGATATAAACGAACTGAAAGAGTTATTCAAGGATAGGAAAAAATAGAGGCATAGCTGCAGAGACTCTCGCCACCCCTAGCGTAATGGCGACAGAGGTACACCTACTTGTTTTAATTGAAAAATATGTATTTTGCCTCTCATAAGGTTGTTATGTTTTTTTTACGGATTTATCAAAAATATACCAAAGTTTTTTTTTACACCATCTTATAATGTACAACATTTTTTTATAAAAGATAATTTTGTTTTTTCTTTATTTTCTGCAATAAAAACAAGATTTATTTTGGTTTTCAAAAAACGTTCTAAACATTATTTTGGAGTCGTACTCAAATTTTTCAGAAGACATCTTAAGGATTTGAGAAAAAAAAATTAACTGCAATTTTCATTTTTTGCTCCACATTTTTACGTTAGATCCTGTACACCAAAAATAGTTTTCATTCATAAAAACATTAAATTTGATTTCGAAAAAAACTTTAACATTAGAAATATCTTGGTATTTCAATCAAAAAAGTATTTCATGACTTAATAGATTTTTTATAAACTAACAATTTCAATCATAATTTGGAGAGTATGACAACAAAAGCCTGAATCAATATCAAAGTTAATATGCAATTAATTTCGACAAGTTTCCACTCCTGTTTTAGCTTGGAGGGTGCGGTTGAAGATTTCCCGAACCTTCTCGGAATGGCGGCTAGCTTCTATTTTCCCGCCAACAAACGTATCGCCGAAGTTGGGCGGGAAAGGCTTCGTTAGAATTCGGCGCGGTGACAAAAGTTTGACTGCAACTTAGATAAATACCTACCAGCCGACGCCGCGGGCGAGTGCTTACTCTCTGAAGGTGGTTGAGGTGCAGAATGCTAATTGAAGTGCCTACGAAAAGAGCAAGAATATACAAATAGTACTTTAACTTATATTTCGGTTACTGTCCAGAAGCTCTTTCCAAATAACTTTCAAAATCTATAATCTAAGATTGAGAGCAATGAGCAAATACCTGAGAGCAATGGCTGGAAAAACACTGAATGATAGAGTACGTAATGATTGGGTGATGAACGAGTGTGGTATAAAAGAGAATATGAGAATGAAAGTACAAAAAAGTACGATGAGATGGTTCGGACATCTCGAAAGAATGGATGATGAACGACTAACGAAGAAAGTGTACAAAGGAAATGTCAGAGGAAAGCGCGGAAGGGGAAGGCCGAGGAAAGAATGGTTAGACCAAATAGGTGAGATTGCGAAAGAATGGAACCTGCAGAGTGAAAATAAGAGAAGAGTATGTATGAAAAAGGTGATGAATATTGAGGAAATGAAAGTGGTTTGTAAGGACAGAAAAAAGTGGAGGCGCATCTGCGGAGGTACCGGCCACCCCTAGTGGAACGGCGTCAGGATACAGTAACAGTACAGTAACAGTAACAGTAAGCTGCAAAAGTATTGCAATGATTTTATCTTGGGTTCACTCTTAATAAAATTGGGGCTTTATTTATTTCACGGTTTTTATTTTTAACAACAAGTTAATTACATAATAATTGGCTCACTTTTCAACTTCTGTGTTAATAATAATAAATAATAATAAACACAGAATTTATACAGCGCCTTTTATGACAATGTGTCCCTACAAAGGCGCTTGTCCATATGATTGGACAAAGAGGTGAGTCTTGAGACTTCTTTTAAATTGCGTCTCCAAATCCAGTTCCCTCAGTGTGTCAGGAAAAGCATTCCAGGTCATTGGAGCGGCTGCCTTGAATGCCCTGTCTCCAAAAACAGTGTGGGGTCTTCTTGCTGGGACGTCCAGGCAGCTGCTTTCACGGTTTCACGGTATCAATCACTTTATCACTGGCTGTTTCGCAGAACTGCAGCCTATTTATATGGGACCAAGACCGATTTTAGCATTATCCAGACGCCTCTAAAATATAATATCTCCAGAATGTACAAGAAGTATCAACATTTTAATGTGCGATACACTCACGTCTACACACATACACATCTAGTTTACATGCGTAGGCACAGAATCACAAAAACGCGCAGGTAGACATTCGTAACAATATATTATTTAAGATTCATATAACATGCATTCCCATAAGCAGACACGCATAGGTTTGCGCTTGCACATGCCGCATGTGTAGGTATATGCAAAATAAACCAAACCTCATTTAAATATAAAATATGTATCTCCTGCCGCCTTTCCCTGAAACGGGGTGGCATTGGCAAAAGTGAACCAAGTTTTTAAGGCACGGGGGGTCAGCCTCACGCCAACCTTTTAGTCAAGGAACTGAATGTAATATTCATTATAAATAATCTAAGTCGCAAAGATGTATTGCATTTGAGATTCGTATTAAATGCATTCCCACAAGTAGACACGTATGTGTTGGTAACGTGGTGACATGAAATCGATTGTTACTTTTTGATTTTGTCATGTTAAATCAGATAATGAAGTACTTATGCAAATAATTATTAAACAAATTTATGTTATAAGTACAATGTACCCTTTTCCAAATAGACCAAGTAAAACCTTGCTACAATTCTAGCAATTAAATTCTCCCTTACTCCCAGTTTAAGAGTCTGCTTACCTGGTCTCTCCCTACTTTGTGTAATCAAGTACTCCGAGTTTAAAACTACCACTAGAGGCGCTGATTCAGTTTCCGTGTATTTTTTTGCCAAATTCTATGGTTGAGTTTAAATATTAAGTTTTATACTTGGGAATCAGTATAAATTGCAAATACTTAGCTCGAGAATTAAGGCTCCCTTAGTACGTGAGAGTATTGCTTCTGTGTTACTTAAGGACCCCACAATGGAATAAATGAATAAATCAGACCTCGAGAGGAGAAATCTGATTGCCCGGCCTACGGGTCTTAATTGCATAAATATATTTTTTTTGGTAAAATTTTCGCGAAATTATTCAAATTCATTGAGAAGAAATTTTCGTTTATATTGAACGGATCTCTCAGATTTGAAATTGATATCTGATCTGAACAATTTGATTTTGGAATTTCCTTTTGTGTTTTTTTATTTACTTCATAATTAATATTAACTTCAAAAACTTTGCCTGCCTGTAGGCGTGCATTCAGTATAAGAGTTGCATGTCAATATACAATTGCAACTAAAAATAATAGATACCGGATCTTGTATTATTGGGTGATATGAGGCTCATCACACATGCTGTAAAAAATGGTTCACTTTGCTAATGTCACCCCTGTTTCAGGAAAGGTCGGCAAAAGTTGCAGGGATTATGTTCATTTGAGGTTTGAATTTTAATTTTTTTGTACACATGCAGAATTTTTAGCGAGACTAAACTTTTGTGTTTGTGGGTCTGCATTTAATATGAATTTTAAATTTTAATATGTTTTTGCAACTTTTATCATAGATCATATTATATGCCTGATTGTACACTATTAGGATGGCTGTCTTTTCCGGCAACAGGCGTAGTTGTTATTTTTATTTACTGTACTGTACTGTACTGTATCCTGCCGCCGTTCCACTTGGGGTGGCCGGTACCTCCGCAGATGCGCCTTCACTTTTTTCTGTCCTTACAAACCACTTTCCTTTCCTCAATATTCATCACCTTCTTTTGGTACTCTTTAAACACATGTACTATATCGTCCCATAAGTGCCTCTTTGAAATTAAGTCCATCAGAGGTAATTTGACATGAGTAATGTTTGTATATGTACTGGACCAATGTACCTTACAAAAACTGGAAATTATTTTTTAAATCATTTAAAACAACTCTCACATTATCGTGTTTTTTAGCTAAGATTATGTAGAATGTGATTCTAATCTTATCTAATCTAATCTAAGTTGCAAAGATACATTACATTGGAGATTCACATCACATGCATTTTCACAACCAGACATGTACAAGTTCGCGGTCATACACCCTGCAATTCTTGCCGTCCTTCCCTGAGACAGGGGTGACATTGGTAAAATGAACCATTTTTACAGCATGGGTGGTCAGCCGCATACCAACCAATAGGTCAAGGAACTTTCTGATTCTTCAATTTCAAAGAAAAACAGCTTTCGAAAACAAAGCTGTTTTTCTTTTATCATTAATGATGAACGATTACAAAGTTAATGCCTCTACAATCAATAAAAACTTCAATTTCAATTTCATTCATCTTTGAACCAAATGGTAGAAAAGCCAAACACGCACTGGAGAGATGATATGTAGAATTATTTTATCTTTACAGCTTACATTTTGTGCAAATAAAATTGCAAGCCTTGCCTAGTAGATAGCTGCATGCCTCAGCAGAGAATCGCTTAAAATGTTAATACCCAAAACGTTTCTATGAATATAAAACCGCCAGTGCACACTCTTTATCAGATTCTTTCCCAATCTGTTGTAACGTTGAACGTACGCTTTATTTTACGGGCTCCGTCATAAATACAGAGGCTTAGGGGGGAGCAGCCTGCGGGCACATGACTACCGGGGAAGGTTGCTACTCCATGCAATGCCGTTACAACGAGCAAGGCTCTACGACAAAAAATCTCAAACTTTTTTACGTCGTCAACCAGACTTTCATTTTCTTTAAAAGATTTAGGTAATATCTGTTGAGCAAAAGAAAATTATCACCATTAAAGATTACACTTCATTTGAAGGAAATTATTCAAACTAACGATGGGATGGATGCAGAGATATGGAGGATGGAGATGGGGAGGCCTATGTCCAGCAGTGGATGGAGATGGCTGTATAAGAAGAAGAAGAAGATTCAAGCTTTTCGTGACGTGTGACGCTTACAAATGATGATGATGATGATGGATGATTTCTTTTCTGTGGTGCCATTTAATGGTCCAGGACCATCTCAAGGGCGCCATGGCTTCTGGAGAAAAGCAGTGTCTTCAGTCCCTTTTTGAAGGTGGTGGTAGGCTGGTTCGCGCGAACACCGACGGGCAAATTGTTCCAGGCAACCGGCCCGGCCACCGCAAAGCTCCTGTCTGCAAAGTTTTATGTGTTCGCTCTTTTGGGCACTATGACCTTGTTGACAGCAGTGAGGGCAGAGCGTAGTGGTCGTTTTGAAGGCTTAAATGTCGCTTGTTTATAAAAGAATACCCAGCTCCCAAATCTAAATTTATAAACTCATCAAAAGTAGTAAAAAAAAAGGTTAATTTTTGTAGTCTAATAATAATCGCTCCGAATTGTAAGAAGATGAGTCCAATTCCCAATAGAGCTCATTAAAATCATGATTTAATTTTCAAATATTATTTTCGCTGTGTAAGAAAAAACTTACAAAAGACCTGTCACCAAAGTTTAGGTCTTACAGCAACTTAATCTTGCTTGAGTAATTAACGCTTTCTATAGCGACGCCCTAGCTCGCAGAAGGCTCTTGAAGCGTGACTCAAGTAAAATAAAATCACTTCCTTCTTCTTTTCGTCCCACTTCTATCGAAGATCGGTGATCATCATGGCTATTTTGACTTTGGATGCTACGACTTGAAACGGGGACTTTATCCTTCTGCTGAACTATTGTCTCAGGGTTTTCAGCCACGATGACTTTCTGCGTCCCTGAAATCTTGTCCCTTCAATCTTACTCTGTATGATAAGATAAAGGAGACGGTATTTCCAATTTCTTAAAATATGACTGAAGTACATATACATCGGAGGAGGACTTCTTTATTGGTGACCCGATCACGCCAAGAGATGCGAAGCATTTTTTGGTAGACTCACTTAAACCAGTTATCCTAAAATCCCATTCTGTCCTTATTGTGTTTCAGATATAAAACCATACACATTTCTACTTAACTCATGGGTTTCTGTAACTTTCTGTTCATTCAAATACACCTCATATCTATCACTTTGACCCTCTTATATTTCCAAGGATCACAATGAATTTATTTTCATTTCGGTCCGTAGTTCAGTGGTAACACTTCTGACTCTGAATGGGTAGGTAGTGGGTTCGATTCCCAGCGGAGCACAAAAAATATACCATTTATATTTTCAAATTTGTTCTTTGCTGGGTCGAAAAATTCATAAAACCTTTACCAATGACCTGTCACCAAAGGTCCATCCAGCCTTACAGCAACTGGGTCTTGTTTGAGAATTGTCGCTTTGTAGCAACGACGATCAAGCTCGTAAAAAGGTCGATAGCTCAATTGGTAGAATGCTTGCATTCCGTGACGAGAGCAAGGGTTCGATCTCAAAGGTTTACTCAGTCTTCACAAGAAATGAGAACCAGCCCCCCCCGGGAGCTGAGAAACCCCCACTTCAACTGAAAGTGGTTGGTGTGAGACCGGCCCCCTTGCCTGTAAAAATAAATAGGTCTCGAAGCGCCACATGCGACTTCTTTGGGGAAACGCAAGCAATTCCACTATATGTGTAGCTTAGTTGCGTTTTTTTTTCCAAGCTTCTAGAAAGCATTGCAAGCCTTCACATAAGGTTCTATGTATATCATTTTGAGAATCACAGCCTTACTGTAACGACACACGCCGAGGACAACGGAGAATCCTCTACGCTAAATGCCAAGTGTGTATTTATATAGGTTGATGACATTTAATGGCGCTCAGCTTTTAAAGACAAAGCGCTTACTGATGCAGAACCAGGACGTCTTTGTCTTCCACTACGTGTATAACTTTTTTCCCTTTTCCACCTTATCTTATGTACATGCTTACTATGCTTACATCTTGTACCCCATAAGGAAATTGAAGGTCACATTTTGGCGTTTTTTGTTTAAGTTATCAATCAAATTCTGGTCATGCCAATATTCTTTGTAGATACAAAGTTGTAAAAAGTACAATTAAATGATATTTACACACCTTGTTTTACAAAATACAGTGTATGTTGCACTTTGATGTATTGAAGTGAAGCATGGACTAGAAATGACAGCAAGATAAGTAAGGTATGTTATGTGGGAATGAAACACTTGAGAAGTATGACAGGAAAAATTCTAAGATATAGAGTAAACAATGAATGGGTGAATGGCAAAGTCAAGTTGAAAGAGGATGTGAAATTAAAGGGACAAAATAATGTGATGAGATGGTTTGGATATGTAGAAAGAACGTATGATGAAAGACTTGTAAAGTGTGTATACAGATGAAATATGGAAGAAAAAAAGGGAGAGGGAAGACCGAAAAAAGTATGGGTAGATCAGATCGGTTAAATTGAGAAAGATATGATACACAAAGCGAATGTAAGAGAAGGAAATTTATGAAAAAGGGGATGGCTAAGAATGGATTGAAAGAGGTATGAAAGGATATGAAAAATGTGAGGCAAATCTGCAGAGGCTCTTGCCACCTAGTGGAATGGCTACAGAATAACAGTAACAGTTATAGTACTATCCGATCAGCTGTTCACACGTGATTATATTCGATCGCTGGGTTATCTATCGATATGAAGAGATTATATTCAGTATCTGTTGATTTTTCTTAGAATATGTATTCAAACCCAGTGAAACCCAAAAAAGTAAGCGGTTAAACGGCTACCTATTCAAGTTTGTGAAATATAACTGAAAAACGGTTTCCCTTGCACATTGCCGGCGCTTACATAAATTGGCGCATTACTCGGACGTGAAGAAAGGGAAAAATCTGGAAAAAGTTGTAAAATCGAATAAAAGTTTATGGCGCAGAAGTCAGTGGGTACTCAGCAAAAAAGGGGGCACGTAAACAGATGGCTGAATTTATTGCATTTTTATTTTTCTCCCTTTTGAAGGTTCCCCTTCCTACCCTCTCTTGCCCTTTTGGGCGGTGCCTACCCCCTTCTTACCCTCGAAAAGGATTTACGACTGTTCTTAGTGATCAATATAGCACCAGAAATGAGTGAACCACTCGAGTATACAAGTGAAAGCTGTGCTAGAATAAATGAAGAAGCACTCGATAGGATTTACATTAAATTAGAGGAGAGGAAGTAATGGGTATGTTTACATGGTTTGAAGAACAATCGATCCAAAGGCGTCAATTTTGCATTTTTTTGTCTTTGAAAATGAGATATTATTTATACTCAAGTAATCGAAAACAAAGTTGTTTTTCTTTTATCCTTAATGAGATATTTCGTTCTTCTATTTCGTTATTCGTATTCCTTGACTTATAGGTTGGTATGACGCTGACCACCTATACTGTAAAAAATGGTGCACTTAGCCAATGTCACACCTGTGTCAGGGAAGGTCGGCAAAAGTTGTAGGGCTTGTGTTCATTTGAGGTTTGGATTTTATTTGTGAGTACACATTCAGCATTTGTAAGCGCAAACTACACGTGTTTGTTTGTGGGCATACATCTGAGAGCTTTAAATGAATATATCCTGGCAACTTATATTATAGATTAAAGATAAATGTGTGAAAGTATTAAGATCATTCTCTCATCAATCTACTCATCATTTTCAATGAAAAGTTAAAACTGAATAAGTGCCGATTCACATATTTGAGAAATCGTGGATACAACTTGTATTGGGTGTAACTTCTCATAAGAAGACTAAATCATAAGAATTTCTTGGACCGGTCCGTAGTCCAGTGGCAACACTTCGGACTCGTAATTGGAAGGTTGTGGATTCGAATCTCGGTGGAACACAAAAATATACCAAATGTGCTCTTCGCTGGGTTGAAAAATTCAAAAACCTTTACCAAAGACCGGCCACTGAAAGGACCATCCAACCTTACAACAAATGGGTCTTGCTTGAGAATTGGCGCTTTCGTCAGCAACGACCAAGCTCGCAGACGGCTCTTGAGGTGTATTTAATCTATAATCTAAGTTGCAAGGATATATTCATTCAAAGCTCTCAA
Source organism: Agapetus fuscipes (assembly GCA_951799405.1). Classification (NCBI taxonomy): domain Eukaryota; kingdom Metazoa; phylum Arthropoda; class Insecta; order Trichoptera; family Glossosomatidae; genus Agapetus; species Agapetus fuscipes. Next base: position 3,627,244 of record OX637346.1, on the reverse strand, counting down.
ATGTATGCCCACAAACAAACACGTGTAGTTCACGCTTACAAATGCTGATTTTGTACTTACAAATAAAATCCAAACCTCAAATGAACATAAGCCCTACAACTCTTGCCGACATTCCCTGAAACAGGGGTGACATTGGCAAAGTGAACCATTTTTTACAGTATGGGTGGTCAGCCTCATACCAACCACATAAATACACATAAAAACAGCGCTCACCAAATAAATCATCCTAATATTATTATTATGTGCTAACGAAAAACTTCTGAATTATAGGATTTTCACATTTTTCAAGAGCCCTCTGCAAGCTTGGTTATTGATGTAAAGGAACAAAAAAGCCTGACAAAATAATGAGTTCGGAGAGAAAAATTATTTTATAAGTTTTATTCATTCACAATGTAGGTAATATTCAATTTTTTTTTTTTTTTCAAAGAAATATGCGTTTTCAATATCATAATGTGCAGAACGTGCCTTCGAAATTCACCGAAAATATGTAAATCTCAGGATAATTTATCACCGTTCTTGGGAATAATATTCCGGCGTGGAGAAATTGAATATTTGCTCTGAGAAAAAATGATGCATGTCGCTGTGCTGATCGATAAGGTAACATCCATCAAGCAAACACCTGACTCGTAGAGAATTCTGCGTAAAAATGAGCAGTGTCCCAAGGAGAAAACATTGCGTTTATGTTTTTTTTAATGCAAATCGATATTTAATAATGCATTACCTTTTTTAATTTTCATAACGGTAGCTGTAACTGTAACTCTGTCGCAATTCCGTTAGGGGTGGCCAGAGGCTCTGCAGAGGTTTCTAACCTTACACACCTCTTTCAATTCATTCTTATACATATGTCACCTTTTTCATACATTTTTTTGTACTCACTTTGTACATCATTTTCTTTCAAAATCTCCTCAATCTGATACCTCTATTTATATCTCGGTCGACCATTTCCTCTTTTTCCTTTCACTCTTCCTCTATGTATACTCGTAGACTTTGTAAGTCTATCATCATTCGTTCTTTCCACATGCTCAAACCATCTCATCACATTATTTTTCCCTTAACCTTCACATCCTCTTTCAACTAACATAATTTATTTGTCTGTTGTCTTCTTTAATCTGTAATCTAAGTTGCAAACATATATAATATACTTTAACATTCTTATTGCATGCGTTCTCACAAGCAAACACCTATAAATTCACGCTTACACATGCAGCATGTGGACTTAGAACACAAAAACCCAATCTCAAATGAACATCCTAACTTCCAGCTCTTATCGACCTTCCCTGAAACAAGGGTGACATAAGCAAAGGGGACCATTTTTTACAGCATGAGGGGTCAGCCTCATACTAACCTATAAGTCAAGGGACCAAGTATCGAAAAACTTCTGATTTCATCTAATCTAATCTAAGATATGTTACATTGGAGATTCACATTACACGCATTCCCACAACCACACACGTACAAGTTCGCGCTTGCACATGCCTCATGTGAACCGAAAACATAAAAACCAAATCTAAAATGGACATACACCCTGCAACTCTTGCCGTCCTTCCCTGAAACAGGGGTGACATTGTCAAAGTGAACCATCTTTACAGCATGGGTGGTCAGCCGCATACCAACCTATAAGTCAAGGAACATACATGACAAATTACAGTTTATAAATCAATAAATAATAAAAATCTTTCATAGTTTCGGATAAATCTGGTTATTACCTACATGTTAAACGCAACGCAACGCAAACGCAACTAAGCTACACATATAGTGTAACTTCTTGCCGCGTTATCCCCGAAGGGGTCGCATGTGGCGAGTTGAACCTATTTATTTTTACAGGTAAGGGGGCCGGCCTTACGCCAACCACTTCAGTTGAAGTGGGAATTTCCCAGCTCCCGAGGGGGCTGGTACTCATTTCTTGTAAAGGCTGAGTAAACCTCGCCGGTATTTATCATACACAGAAAATGTTTCACGTATTTGTGCATACACGACCATACATTCCTATGGCGTTAAGGGTTGCCCCCCATACCCTGCAGCGCCTGGGGCCCTATATGGAATCATTGCTCCAGCTTTATGGCCCTAACCGAGCCGGCATTAGATATGGCCAGACCCTGAATCTCAAGCACAAAACCTAACTAATCAAACTCACCAAAAATATATATAGTAACTTAAACAGCGCCTCTAGTATACGTTTTAGTTTGCATAAATTGTTGGTAAAACGCTTTTGAATTTATGTACGTTGGGAACTGATCCTTGAATATGAGATCCCGACACTTTATGTGACTGATGGGTAATATTTCTTACATCATATCACAGTATACATGCACTTATAGTATGTAGGCTATCGTTTACGACGTAAGCAAATACCGTATTGAAGATATGTTGAAAGTGAAGCTGTTTTGTACGCAGGTTTGAAAAATACTAAATATACCTAGAAGATATGGCTTAAAATATTTTTGGAAAACCACGTGACTATTATCCTTAGTCAATTTTATACAACGAAAACGGTACAAACGGTAAGGTACAAAATAATATGATGAGATGGTTTGGGCATGTGGAAAGAATGAATGATGATAGACTGACAAAGTATATATATATACAAAGAAAGAGTGAAAGGAAAAAGAGGGAAGGGGCGACCGAGAAAAGTATGGAGTGATCAGATTGAGGATATTGTGAAAGAATGGGATATATGTACAAAGTGAGCGTAAAAGAAAAAAATACATGGAAAAGGTGATGGATATGAATGAATTGAAAGATGTATGTAAGGATAGGAAAAAATAGAGGCAGCTCTGCAGAGGCTCTGGCCACCCCTAGCGGAATGGCGACAGAGTTACAGTTACAGCTACAGAAAACAAGATGAATCTGTATTCTATTAAAATATTGTTTACTTTCACTAATATTTGTTTTTTTTTTAAATTGTAAATTGAAGTTTATTGTCTATGTTCCTTAACTTTTAGGTGGATATACGGCTATAAATAAAAATAAAAATAAATTGACATATTCATGTCATACAATAATATCAAGAAAATTCTTTTACTGTGTTAAATTATTATAATTAAAAACATGTCGTTTCCCTTGCATTCAAAAATATGTTAACGATTCAAGAACAATAAATATTTATAATTTTTACTTGCTTTTTTGTAGTCGTACATTTTTAAATGCTTCAAAATCACATGAACCAGTAGGGGAAGAGATAAGAAAGTCTATACGCTGCAAGCCCTAAAGGGGATCTGCTCACCCCTATAACAAGGGTAGTTGGATGTAGAGGGGGTGCCTGTATATGAGGGGGGCAGGGGGACAGTTTTTATTGCTGTTTTGATATTTAAATTAACGGCGCCTCGATAAACGGTGGGGCGCTAATAAAATTTGTGAAATTATTCATAACAAGGTGACAAAGTAATAAAAAAATGATTCCATGTTGGAACGACAAATGACAAAACGACACATGGCAGAACAACAAAATGAGAGAACACATGATACATGACAGAGCGACACAATGATAGTTCATTACATAACAAAACATCACAAATTAGAAACCCCCTACTCACTTCAACTGAAGTAGTTGGTGTAAGCCGTCCCGCTTACCTGTAAAAATAAATAGCTTCCACGCGCCACATGTGAAACCCCTCGAAGATAACGCGGTAAGAAGTTATACCATATGTGTACCTTAGTTGCGTAGTTCGCTGCCTTAGTTTTTGTTTACCGTATACGTCATTGAGAAAATTTTACATGAGCAATGTTTGCAGGTGTACTGGACCAATGTGTCGTATAGCAACAATGAATTTATTTTAAAAATATTTAAAAGAACTCTCACCTTATCGAGTTTTACGGTTTTTCTTAGCTCAGATTGTATAGCATTTGATTCATAAGACAACTGCATGTAAAAGTCTTATTTGACAAGATTGGCGTATACGGTAAACAAAGAACTGGGGGAGCGAATTGCGTACGTAGGTAGTTCCACGATAACCTTACAGTCAAGGACTTATAACAGTCAAAATTACTGTGTCGTTTAAGGCATGTTAAGTTTTAGGAACGACTATGTGATGTTTTGTTATGTAATGTTTTGTTCTTGTGTCGTTTTGTCATAGCGACATATTTTCTGTGATGTTTTGTCATATGTTGTTCTGTCATGTGTTGTTCTCTCATGTGTCGTTCTGTCATGTGTCGTTTTGTCACTGTGTCGTTCTAATCTGTTACCCAAAAAATCATAAAATAACTGGGCTCGGTGTGTTTATTAAATTCTCCGTGTGAAATTTTTAAGCTTCCCGTTACAATGTAGGGAATAAAATATTTTATATTCCGTAGCACGCGGTCGTTAAAAATGTAGAGCTTTTTTTTTAAATATCAACGTTTATGCGCTGATGAAATGCTGACTATTAAAATGTGACATAAAAGCATGCAGAGAGCTCTTGAGGTGTGATTTACACAAAAACAGCGCTCACTGAATAAATCATCCTAATATTATTATTATCAAATTGTGCTAAGAATTTAACTGAATTGAATGAAATAATGAGAAATTAAAGACTAGTTTTTATAGATGAGTCTATCTGTAGACGGTTATTTGTTTTTTTTTAATTTTACAAGTTCATTTTACGATTTCCCACAAACTACTTAATTTTCTTTCTCTTCTTCTTTTTCTTCTTGTCCCTCTTCAGGAAGTATTGTGAATCATTCAAAAAAAATTACCTTCAATGGTTCATCTGCTGTAAATGTTTTGACTATAAGAATATCAGTAGAAGTAAATAGTGTTTTTTTTTCTATTTTTCTTTAGTTTTTTAAATGGATTTCCACAAGTTTCCGCTGAAACATTTCATAAACTATACAAAATGTTTCATCTATATCTATCTAATGATAATACATGATGAAAAATATGAGATCGTATTATATGGTATCGTTAAAATGAATCTATAATCTATCTATAATCTAAGTTGCAAGGAAATATTCATTTAAAGCTCTCAGATGTATGCCCACAAACAAACACGTGTAGTTCGCGCTTACAAATGCTGATTGTGTATTTCCAAATAAAATCCAAACTCAAATGAACATAAGCCCTGCAACTCCTGCCGACATTCCCTGAAACAGGGGTGACATTGGCAAAGTGAACCATTTTTTACAGTATGGGTGGTCAGCCTCATACCAACCTATAAGTCAAGGAATACGAGTAAGTAAGAGCTTGTATGAAGAAGGTTATGACTCTGGAGGAAATGAAAGAAGTATGTAAGGATAGAAAGAAATGGCGGTTGATCTGTGATGTTGGCGGCTAGGGTTTGTTAAAGTAAAATTGGTTTTTATGATTTAGTTTTTTATGTCCATGTATATATTATAATTTATTGATTTTAAAAATGTAATTTGTCATGTGTGTTCCTTGACTTATAGGTTGTTATGTGGCTGACCACCCATACTGTAAAAAAATTGGTTCACTTTGCCAATGTCACCCCTGTTTCAGGGAAGGACGGCAAGAGTTGCAAGGCTTATGTTCATTTGAGATTGGGTTTTTATATTGTAGGTCCACATGCGGCATGTGTTAGCGCGAAATTATACATGTCTGCTTGTGGGAATGCATTTAATATAAATCTTAAATGATATATATCTTTGCAGCTTAGATTAGATTAGATTAGATTAGAATGACATTTAAGTTTACAAAAAAAACAACAAAACCTTAAAAATAAATCTATACAAAAAAGTCAAAAATTTATTATGCAAAAAATGTAGCAAACTAATAAACCAACATTACAAAACAGCATTGCAGATTAGCCGCCACTTCTTCTTGTCCAATGAAGGTTTATTTATTTTAAAAATTAAATGTTACAATTAAATTACTTACCTTAGCAATTAAAGATACTAAAAAAAAATTCAGAGCGTTTTAGAGTGTCGCTTGGCTTTAAATACTAACTTGCAAAAATATACAAAAAATTACAAATGAAATATTTTTCAGTCTATCATACTTCATACATGAAAACAACAAAACCTCTTTATCTTCCTTGACAAATTACAATACGTATGTGTACACATCCCGGCGTAGAGCGTCCCACCATGATGACATTTTTACGCCTCTACGCCATCGATATATAAGAACTAGATGAGCTACGAAAGCTGTCCTTTGAGAATTAGGAATGCGCTAATGCAGGCATTTTACGAAAATACAAATTTTGGTCTTTTGATAACCTTTCAACTTACGTCAAAAGGTGTGTTAGCTAATTGGAAAAGAATTGCACATAAATGCTAAACTGGATATTTTTTAAACGTGCCAATAAAAGGTTTTTTTTTTTAAATGTGCAATAATATTTCACTCACAAAACTTATTTGATATGATTGCTTTCATAAAAATTATTGTGTATTTCTCGAAATATTTTGCTCGCAAAATTGACAGCCATTTCTAGAAGTGGTAATGTTCAAATATGCAGCTATTTTCTTGTTCAAGTATGTAATTACTATTCTCGCGGTAATAGATACATACTTGTGAAGATCATACCGTACACAATGAGGTTGGAACATTTTTGAGGGGTATTCGAAACAAATATTGTTGCTATGGTGATTTCGTAGGTTTCTATGGTGATGTGTACATAGATTGAAGGCATAGCTTAGACACATTGCTTACATAGAAAATATCAAAAGTATTTCATATGCCGTGTGCAAGACAGCACTATCAACAACGTATGGTATAACAACGTTTCGTAGTCTAGTGGTGAACACTTCTGACTTGTAAATGGAAGGTTGTGGGTTCGAATCTTGTTGGAGCACACAAAAAATATGACATTTATATTTTCAAACATGCTCTTCGCTTGGTAAAGAATTCACATACGTTTACCAAAGACCGATCACTAAAGGTTCATCCAGCCTTACAGTAACTGGGTCGTGCTTGAATATTGATGCTTTCTATAGCGACGACTTATGAAGTATGATTCACACAAAAAACAGCGCTCTACAAATAAATCATCATAATATTATTATTATTATTGACTTATGGGTTGGTATGCGGCTGACCACCCATGCTGTAGAAAATGGTTCACTTTGCCTATGTCACCCCTGTTTTCAGGGAAGGTCGGCAAGAGTTGCAGGGTGTATGTCCATGTGAGATTCGGGTTTTTATATTGTAAGCCCACATGCGGCATGTTTAAGCGCGAACTTGTGCATGTCTGTTTGTGAAGGTGCATATAATGTGAATCTTTAATGTTACATATACTTTTCAACTTAGATTAGATTAGGTTATTAAAGACTGGTTGCATCATGTCGTTTGGAACTAAATCACATTCATAGCCACTTCATAGAATACTGTCTCCATGCCTCTACGCCACATACCGACACAATGTGTGAGATTGCATTTATTATGTAGATGGAACATTATTTCCCGCTCATATTTTTCCTCTTCCAGCATTTAATCATACTCCTTTCCCGCACATTGTCACTTTTACAGCTGCGTCCATAAAAGTGTAAACCTATTTGTACGTCATAATCCACCTGAAGCCATTCGTAGTTTATTTATTTATTTTTATGCACTTTATAAACTGAGATGATGTTTAATATGGTGTTTCATTTTATTTTTACAAGTAGGCATAACTAAATATAGCTATTTCGTCCCCCCAGTGCTTATTTGGCTTATCCACCACATTTTGTAAAGATAACCTTTAAATAATAACGTTGGTTTGATCCCCGCTTGGGTCGTTTGACCATAACTTTGACTCTGATTCAACAAATGTAATTGGGTTATTATTAATTAATTAAAATAAACAATAATGGATTATTAATTGATAATATTACTACCTGTTTCTGGCCAGGCAGAATAGATTTTTTTTTGAAAAGACAATTTGATCACAAACTGTGTTATTTACCAAAAGTTGATCCGCAGCTTAACCGCGGATCTATGGATCATCATTTTTTGTATGGAAAATTCACATAAGTTGCTACACCAAAAGTGTAATTTTTTGTATGTTTAGAAAAGTTGGAAGGCTGAAAAAATCCATCAACTAAGCTCATGTATTGTTAAACCATTTTCCGTGCGTAATCGATCACGTGCAGCCGTATAAAAAATCAAATCAATCATTTTTCACGCGTCGGGAAAATACCTGCACACAAACAGTCACGTTCGCACAAAGATCGTGTACTTCTTTGAGACTTTTTGCTGCGTTTATCACGTTATGCACAATCTTACACTGCCGCCTTGGTATCACATTAACTTTGCAGGGGCACGTGCATAAATCATATACCCCGTGACGTCATATGCTATTACACGTAAGGTGGGGAAAAGGTAGGTTAACACATAAATACGGCAAGTATTTACCTGAGAATTTCACAGAGCATATTATTATTGTTATCTGTAAGTTTCTAGACAATGCATGTATTATTTGTGTTGCAGTTAGTTAAGTTTGCAGATTGTTAATTTGTGATAATTGCCTCCCTATTTGTGACAAAATGTGCTATATTATCCTAATGAAACGTTGGTTTGTTTAAGGTAATTGCTACGTACGTAAATCATTAGGGTACAAAATAATAACTGAAAGATGTCTAGAGAAAATTTTAGTAAATATATTTTTTAGTTTCAAATAAGCTATATTTTTACGTCAGAATAAGTAGGACGGATTGAAAATTAAGAAAGATAGTAATGAAAAATATTAAAATGTCATCGGATAAGAAATATGGGAACATAATATTCAATTCGGAGGAGTCGTAACAGGGAAGATCGGCAAGAGTTACAGGACTGCGTTCATTTGAAAGTAGGTTTTATGTTGTAAGTTCACATTCAGTATGTGTAAGCGTGAATTTATACGCTACCCGTGATCTAGCAACAATCCCACAAAGAAAGGCCTAACGCCACTTGAGAAAATATATAGCTTTTCATGAGCGTCCATGTGCTGTAGGTCCTTATGACACATATTAACTGATATGAGAAGAGTTTGAGCATACTGCGTCTGCTTGTGAGATATATATATGAGGATAATTTATTTAATTAAAAAAATATATAATGAATGAAAAAAAAAATTATAAAAAAAAAAAAAAATAATAAAAAAAAAAAAAATTTATAAAATTAAACAATATAAATTTTCACAGTGTTAATACACAAACAATACAAAATATAATGAATGAAATATATTAATAATACCATTTTTATATCATTGCAACATAAATCAAAGATTATTATTATAGTAACGGCTAGAAGATGCAATTATTGGTTTTTAATTTAATTAAATTAAAATTTGATGTCGGTGTTACCTATAGCCGCGGGGATCAAGACAGGTTATTTGGAACCGGATAACGCTGGTTCGAATCCCGCGACGATATCTTCGACCCTGGTTCAACAGATGCCGTTGCATGCACACAAGCTTCTGCTTTCGCATGAAGACAACTGGCCAGGTAAAATAGGTTGGTGGATTGCATTCCTTTCCACAAATTCATTTATGAAAACATCGCTTTAAACATAAAAATGTTACATATATACAGTTTCGAAATTCGTACACAAAAAATATCTAATACAGAAGTTTTAGATATTTTTTCATACCTTCTTATAAGAATATAAGAAGGTATGTAAATAGAAAAATACCTGTTTAAAATAAAATAAATGAACATGATGAAAACTTGATAATAAATGCTGACAGCAAATTTGAGTTGTTATCCTCACAAAATATTTTGATTTGAAATATGGTGCGGCAATGTAACCAGGGGCACTTCGATGCCGGCTCTGTCAACCAAGGCGGGGGCAACCTTGCATAAAATTAAATCCAGATGTTTTATGATATTATCTCGGCGACGGCAGAAAATACTCGTGGAGTGTAATGCAAACGAAGATATAAGGTAAGTGGGATGAATCAAGAAAATGCAGGTAGTAAGTTGCCGTAAGTGTATAGAATTCATATGGCAAGTGAACCTTTTTATTTTTACAGGAAAGGGGGCCGTCTTTACGCCGATCACTTTAGTTGAAGTGAGGTTTACCCAGCACCCGAAGGGGCTGGTACTCATTTCTTATGAAGGCTAAGTAAACAATGCTGGTATTTTATTTTGGGTTTTTGAAATAAACACCGAAACGCAAAATCATTTCTGACACCTTTGATGGGATCCGAACCCAAGCTCTCGGCATGGAGTGCAAGCATTCTACTAACTGAGATATCGACCGGACTTTTTTACGAGCTTGGTCGTCGCTACAAAGCGCCAATTCTCAAACAAGACCCAGCTGCTAAAAGGCTGGATGGGCATTTGCTAAAGGCAATGAATTTTCAAACCCAGCGAAGAGAATTTTTGAAAATTTAAATGATATATTTTTATATTTTGTATGGTCTGTGTAAATTTTTTGTCCTCCGCCGGGATTCGAACCTACGACTTTCCATTTACTAGTCTGAAGCGTTACCACTAGACTACAGACCGGTCATTGTAAACGGTAATATTGGTAAACAAAAATCAGGATGAGTAACAGACAAAACACGATTTATATTTCTTCATGGAGCACTTTTAATGTGCTATACTCGTACTAATGCTAACACCTTACTTACCTCAAAAATAAGATAAACTGAAATCACACATATGTATCTCTCGTAATGATATACACAATTCAACTACTTAAAAAATGTTAAATGTCTTGGTTTGAACAGTCTTCAAGACTCGAAAAAGGGCCCCCGCAAAAATTATGCCCCCAGCTATACAGACCCAGAAATCCTCCCCTCACAGTGGGCAGGTGAATAGAATTATTACGTTTCGTTAGCAGTATAAATATTGGAAAAATGCAGGGCCCCCGTCCTGCCGGAGACAGCGCAGTAATGGAACGTCTGGCATTGGCGAGAATGAAATAAAAAAGTGCAAATCAACCATTGAGTGATAACAAAAAGGAGCAGAATAGTTATTTATGCCACTGTCTAGTAATGATAGTATTTGTAAGACGAGTGCTAGGCACAATAGACAGCACGAGTGTTATTTGTGAGTAGTGAATTACCAAACGGAAGTTGAAAAACTAATTTACTGCATTAACACATACTATCGACCACATTTGTCTCTGTCCTGTCAAACGTTGCAGTCGTGTAGTCATACAAAACATGTTTTAACGTGTAAAATTTTATGTTTTCTTGCTTTTTCCATTTTGTGTTTTTAAACCCAATTATAACACATGCTGTAATGTCATATTCTAATGCATTTTTCCTTTAAACTCTTCAATTTAATTGATCAATAGATTTATTCCGCATGCGTCTATGCTCGCACTGGTCCGGGCATAGTACGCACACGGCAATGCTGCCACCTTTCAAGAAACATTTTTACATTCGCTCAAGTTTTTATTTATGCATGGAAATGCAGCTGTGAAGCTCTTTGTTCTCTTTCTTACTAATGAGCATTTTCGTTAGTATGTAGATTAAAACAGATACGTATATAATGCCTATTTTCGTTAAAATACTTTCTAGTCCACAGATATCATATATCAATGAATTATATGCCAGGTAAGTCCGCCACTGGCTGTCAATGAGATATTCATGACTTAATTATTATGAACTCTCAGAGTTATTTTAAAATATTACTTCGCACTTGGTTTTTGTTTCTCTTTCAAGATTTAGTTCTTTGGTGTGCTAATGAGAGTTTATCAAAAACTCTTTTGTAAATAAAATCTGCATAATATTGCTATAATTTTACCTGGGGCTTTTTTGAATGAAACTACGATTTATTTATTTAACTTTTTTTTTTGAGACGATATTGGTTACACAGTTCTGTTCACTCTTCTCGCTCTAGCTTAAAAAGACTTCGCGGCACAATGTTGAAAGAAACTCTGGCTCTCACCTAACCGCTGCCTCTATTTATACGGCTCCGTTGGTTCTCGCATATTCGAGAATATGCCACATACTTCCAAAGGATTGTTCGGCATTATTTCAGAGACGTTACGCAAACCAGCAAGCTACGTGCCTAGGTACACTATGTAGGTACACACGAACTCCTAGTACACAGACTAGTGGCAGACACACACACTAGCAAGCTACGTGTTTAGGCTCATCTCCCCACGAACTCATTCGTTCGAATTAATATATTTGAATGAGGACAGTTTTTGTTGAAAAACTGAATACGTTCATAAACACAAGAAAATGATGATCGGTTTTTAAGTATCTAAAACCTCGATATAATTAAAACTCCATTTATAAAACATGTGTTAAAAAAAAAAGTTGACAAGCGCTTAAACATGCTGCATAATATTAACATACAAAACAAAAAACAAATCTTAAATGAACAAAAATATGAATCTTACTACTCTTCCCGCTCTTGTATCATATCATGTATGTACGTATATGGGCGTGCATCCCATACAGGCACATACGCCTAATAGGAAGGCAATATATGGTAAAAAACCATTTAAGCTTGATATTCAAATTAAAATTTTGATTAGAGCCATTGTTAGCACTTCAGTCAATTTCAAATGAGTCATTTTAAAGGTCTTTTCAAAATATTAATTTTGAAAAGTGTTTGCCTATACCCTATGCACGCGCCTGATCATAATAATAATAATATAAGGCCGATTTATTTGGTGAGCGCTGTTTTTGTGTGAATCACACCTCAAGAGCCCTCTGCGAGCTAAGTCGTCGCTGTAGAAAGCGCCAATTCTCAAGCAAGACCCAGTTTTTGTAAGGTTGGATGGACCTTTGAGTGACCGGTCATTGGTAAAGGTGTATGATTTTTTCAACCCAGCGAAAGCACATGGTATATTTTTGTTCTCCGCCGTGATTCGAATCCACAGCTTTCATTTACGAGTCCGAAGTGTTGCCACTGGACTACGGACCGGTCGAAGAAATGCCAACAACACGCGGTGTACCTGAGCGGTCACCCATCCAGGTAGCATCCGCGCCCTATGTTGCTTAACTTCATGTATGTATGAATGTACAGATTTGTGATCATCATGCTTATTTTGACCTTGGATGCTGCGGCTCAAAACAGGGACTTGGTGCCTTAATATAAAAAAAAAATATTATCACCAATAAACTTTTCTTTGAAATCTAATCCACTTCATCTACAGACGTGTCTTTAACATGCCAGAGAGACTTAACGACAGCTTTAATTATCCTGACCAACTGCACAGAGAGCGATATGGCTGCCAACGCATTCGGCTGCCCTGCGGTTTGTTGAGTGCATTTTTATGTGCTTTTTGTTCTGCGCCACATGTCCGGAGGCGGTCTGTGCTTGCAGAGAGGGAGGCACGGGTTCATTAGCTGATTGGTTTGCGGTTGAAATACAATTACCGGACACCCTTTGTGCGTACTGAGAAAGACTGTAAAATGTTTTATGACTTTTGTAACGCTTTCTGTTGAACTGAAAAAAAATGTGTAAAAATATTATGGTTGATTTTAATTTTAGTTTAACAATAATTGGTTGTAGTTGTATACGAGGACTGAAAAAAATATGGTTTTTCTGCAATGTTGGCACTTAAAATAATTATATTGTCGGTCACCACACTAATTGTTTTCTCTATATCTTAACATGAGTTGTATTGTTTCACATATCGTTAACAAAAAAAAAGATAAACATAAAGGTACCTACCAAATTTAGTATCAAAATTTTTTAATGATCAAAAAAATAAAAATATAGGTGTGTGAAGTAACACCGTGAAATTTAATTGTTATTTTCTCAAAGAACTATACGCAAAAACTAAAGTTCCTAAATTTGTCACATTGTTTATTTTTACTAGTGTACAAAATCACATACTTTCTCGATCCTTAGATTACCGTCAAGCGCATAAATTTCTAAAATGGCGTATAATATAACTACCAAAATATAAACGTTTATCAGCAATTCTCACAGTATTTATTTAAATAATTTATTGCTTGATGGATCAATACATTAACTGGAATTTTATCAATAATTGTGGATTATTAAATCACCACCGTGGTGAGTCATAATCAGGGTTTGTTATTTTGGCGGGAAACCGGTTGATTGTTTGCGAAAATAGTTTTCCGAATGCAGAACCGATCAATGATTTATTTAGTGTGAATATTAAGCTGCTGGAAGCGTATTAATATTAATGAAGAATTTAGCATAATTTGACTTATCAGATAAATGTTTTAAAATATTTATTAATTTTGAGCTTCGCTTTTCCAGTCGGAGGGACTAGAACCCTTGCACTATTGACCATTTTTATTCAATTCGTTTTAATTGTTGAACATACATCTCCTTGACACTATTTGCTAATGTGTGGTTTTATTCGCTTTATTGACTATTATTTCATTATTTATTTTTTAGTCAGTTATCATCCATTAATTTAATAAAAGTTAAAAGGTTTGTGACTCTGGAGGAAATGAAAGAAGTATGCAAGGATAGAAAGAAATGGCGGTTGATCTGTGATGTTGGCGGCTAGGGTTTGTTAAAGTAAAATTGGTTTTATGATTATGTTTTTTATGTCCATGTATATATTGTTATTTTTATTCTTTGATTTAAAAAATGTAGTTTGTCATGTATGTTCCTTGACTTATAGGTTGTTATGCGGCTGACCACCCATAATATAAAAATTGGTTCATTTTGCCAATGTCACCCCCGTTTCAGGGAAGGACGGCAAGAGTTGCAATGCTTATGTTCATTTGATATTGGGTTTTTATATTGTAGGTCCACATGCGGCATGTGTTAGCGCGAAATTATACATATCTGCTTGTGGGAATGCATTTAGTATAAATCTTTAATGATATATATCTTTGCAGCTTAGATTAGATTAGATTAGATTTGTGTATAAAAATATAACGATTAATTTTGAATTGATAATGTGACTAAAGATTTTAAATTATGATTACGGTCGTTAGACATTTTAAAGAATGAAAGCTACAAACTTTCCAGTATATGGAGGCCAGTACTAACTTCAATGATCCACCCTTTCTTTAATCGGACGATTTCACAAGAAGACATAATATCGTTATTCTGTACAACTGGAGCTATAGCGACAACTATGGATGTATCACCGAAGGTTAATAAAAATACCTACAACCTTCGGCCTCGAACAAACAACAATAATTCAACAGTTCGTGGTTCCTCTTTGTAGAGGACACACGTCTTCTGAAGACGTCGGATATGACTCCGATAGAACGTAGAGAAAATCGTTCTTCTCTTTTGCACGGTCAGTAAAATCCGTTTTTTTCGTTCTTTAAAATGATAATGTGACATTAAACACAAAGTTTTTCTTGTTAAAATAATCTCAACTTTCAGATTGTGTAAGCCTAGTTTTACAGACATAATTTTTTTAACGTTTCGCTCTAATTTTCTATGAGGATCCTCAGCAGCCATCCTATCACTCCTACAGATGCCAGTGCACTGATTTCTTTCGTCTCTTTGTTTCAGGTCAAGGTCATGTTGAAGGTCGCGTCTCCCGTGGCTGAACCATCTCCCTGCGGCACCACGCAGTCCTTCAACCTGGACAAGCGGAAGAAGCAGGTCACGCTGTACGATCCTTCCTTGTGTGGAGAAGGCGCAGGGTCTGCAGCTCCTGACGACAGGAAGGTCGGGGTGGCGGCGCCGAAGATGTTTGCGTTCGATGCCATATTTTCACATGATGACCCTCAGGTAAATAAATATATCTTTGATCTGAAGAGTTGCTTACATGGATATGTTACCGTGGTCTATTGGAGCAGAAGCTTCCTGATATCTGCGATGAGCTCCTTCAACTTGATGATGATCTGATGAAATACAAAAAAATCACGTCTTAAATCTGTTTTTATTTATATATTTATGATCAATAAACTTAGTAATCTACGATATATTTGCTGCCTTGAACTGAAAGAAGTAAAAGTGAATCGATTGTTCAATTAGAAGATTGCTTTCTTTTACACGGTTTTTTCTGATGTTTCCATAAAATTTCTACGTTAAATCTTAATCTAAGCTGCAAGGATATGTATCATTTGAGATTCATATTAAATGCATTCCCACAAGCAGACACGCATAATTTCGCGCTCACACATGCCGCATGTGGACCTACAATATAAAAAACTCAATTCTCAAATGGACATAAGCCCTGCAACTCTTGCCGACCTTCCTTGAAACAGGGGTGACATTGGCAAAGTGAACCATTTTTTACAGTATGGGTGGTCAGCCGCATACCAACCTATAAGTCAAAGAACAGGAATTAAACAGGATTACATCGATAGAATACTTGTATTCTATGCTAGAAGGTTAGGATTTGATCCCCACCATGGGTTCCAAAAATGATTTCCCATTTTGGTGCATTTTGAATTCGCAAAAAAGAAAACCGGCACAGCTTACTCAGCATTCGGAAGAAATGAGAATCAGTTTTTTCAGGAGCTGGAAAACTCCAATTCAAGGAAAGTGGTTGACAGCTCTAACCTGTTAAAATAATAGGTTCCACATACTTCACGCAACCTGAAAATTGCACAATATGGGCAGCTGAGTTGAGAAAAAATATGATGGCAAAGCTTAGGGCCTGCTGCAACAAACTCCAATCAGACAAAAATCAAAATTAAGTGTGATTTCTCCCATAAAATCAAAAATTTGGTTGCTTCTACGTTAATCAGCTAATGTGCAACAGGCCTCAACAAAAACCTCATATCAAAACTTGTACCGAAATAAATTCGTTATAGAAACCTTTTTTGTTCAAATCATGCTCTACGATTATATCGAATATCGTAGACAAAACTTAAAAGATTTATAATAAAAGCTTTTTATTGTTCCAATAATAGTGTAAACCAAGGGACTATGTATTGGCTCAACTTCAAAGTGTGTCTGTTTGTTCAGTAACTAGGTGAATCAGCTTGACACAATCTAAAGTTTGTCAAATCCCGGCTCCTTGTTATACTTGAGCGGCAGTTGTTGTCAATTGGCTGGAGATGATTAAGGTCTAAGCCTTGGATGAACTTCTGTCGGTCAAACTTCTGACTTGTTGCTTTACCTTGGAATTAATTAAGTTTTGTTATTGCTCCTTGGCTGATAGGTTGGTATGAGGCTTGCCCCCCGTACTGTAAAAAATCGTTCACTTTTGCCAATGCCACCCGATTTCAGGGAAAAGCGGCAGGAGTTGCAAGGTTTATTTTCATGTGAGGTTTTGTTTATATTTTGTTTTAATGTTCTCTGCCTTATAGGCCCTCACCACTCAGGCTGTTAAAAAAAAACACTTTACCAATGTCACCCCTATTTCAGGGAAGGACGGCAAGAGTTGCAGGTAGCATGTCCATTTGAGATTTGGGTTTTTATGTTGTAGGTCCACATGCAGCATGTGCAAGCGCAAACTTGTAAGTGTCTGCTTGTGAGAATGCATATAATGTGAATACCCAATGTAACATATCTTTGCAACTTAGATTAGATTAGATAGGTTATTTTATTTTATTTTAAACATTCCGCGCGTATAAATGTAAACTTTAACACTTCTGTTTGTAGGCATGCATTAATAATGTATCTTAAATGTTAATATATCGCGGCCTTAGTTTCTTGTTTGCCGTATAGACCATTAAGATAATTTTACATGAGCAATATTTGCATGTGCACTGGACCAATGTGTCTTATGAAAACAGGAAATTGATTTAAAAGATATTTAAAACAGCTCTCACATTATCAAGTTTTACGTTTTTTCTTAGCTCAGATTGTGTAGAATTTTATTCTTAAGACAACTGCATTAAAAAGTCATATTTGACAGAAATGGTCTATACGGCAAACAAAAACTAGGGGAGCGATATCTTTGCGCCTTGATTTATAGATGACTTACTAGTACTAACATTTTTAAGACTAACGTGACCATATTCTTGAAATGTTGGAATCCTTCTCGAATTTAAAATTTTAGACCACTCGAAAAATCAATCCCTCAAAACTCACGTTAAATAATTGATTGTTTTATTAATTGTAACCTCTCCACATTCACGTTGTAGTGATTGATGACATCGCCCCCGCGTGCGCGGACAACCCCCGAACCTGCTCTTTCGGGGACCGGGGCAGCAAAAACTTTTTCGGCAAACTTTGTGTCGGCTGTCACAAACTCCACAATTATCAGCGGCGCCCCTAAAGGACAAAACCTCCCCAGGTCTCCTCCCCCAAACACAGCAGAGGTAGAATTAAATTATCTGAGTTGATCCGCATTGGGAGGGAGGGGAGGCTGTAGAGCTATTCAGAGTCATTCCTAAACTAAGTTTTAGCAGGGGCGTCCGGTCGAAAGCTCAGTTAGTAAAGTGCTTGCATTTTATACCGAGAGCTCGAGTTTCAATCCCACCGAGGGTGGCAGAAATGACTTCCCGTTTCGTTGTTTGTTTCAAAACCCAAAATAAAATACCGGCAAATTTTACTCAGCCTTCACAAGAAATGTGTGCCAGTCCTTTCGGGAGCTGGAAACCCCCCACTTCAACTGAATTGGTTGGCGTAGGGCCGGCCCCTTTACCTGTAAAAATAAATAGTTTCCACTTGCCACATGCGAAATCCCTCAGGGATAACGCGGCAAGAATGTATGTATATGTGTAGCTTAGTTGCGTTTTTGCCTCGCGTTTGCTCTCTCATCAAAACTCACCAAAAATGAGAACCAGCCTCTCCGAGAGCAGGTTAACGCCCTGTTATATGTAAAGTGGTTGGCATAAGATCAGTCCTCTTTACTTGTAAAAATATAGTATCACACGCCACATCCGGCTTTTTCCGGACAAAGGGGTAAATAGGTAAACACAAATTATATGTGCAGCAGTGGCAAAGGGTGCCATACAAGCCGGTTTTCATCGGCTTTCCTTTTAAAATGATGTAACAAAGTAGTTAAAAAATATAAGCACAAAGTAAAAATATACATTTAAAACCAAAGAAACAATACGTATTTTTCCCCCATTGAAACCATGCAGTCTACTTTATTATCATTCTGCTTCATTTTAAACGGGAAACCGATGGAAACTGGCTTGTATGGCACCCTTCGCAACTGATGTGCAGCCTTTTTTTGATATTTTTCACTTTCAGAAGTTGATGACCTTGTCATTACCAACAATTGAGGATTGTTTTCCGTGATCTGTTTCCGTAATACAAAAGACCTGAAACTTCTGGACCTTCTGCACACATCTTCGATGAGCTTTGTCACTGAAATGTTTTAACTGTTTGGATGTCGTCTAAATATTTCCGATCCAATGGATCACGGAAACAGGTCGCATTTTTATCATAAAATACAACTTAATGTGACAGTTTTAGTCAACACTCGACTCTGAATAACGCAGATTTAGACTACAGAAGGGAGGTTAAAGGTTTGAATCCCCGCTAGTACCTTCCTACCCCCAGAGCCTTCCCAACCCCAGTGCTGTGTTTTGTGCAAACGAAATCCTGTAATGCGAATGGACATATTTTCCGCCCCTTTGATTCTCAGTCTGTCGTTTTTTGTCATGATAAATATTGTATTGACAGAATTATAAATATTTTTAATCTTTGATCCCATTAAAAAGACCGTCAAAAATTGACGTAGGTACCCTACGTAATAAAAAAATAGAGAATTTTTCAGGATTTTTTATGTTCAGTTTTCTTCATTCTTGGCTTGATTCCAGTTCATAATACATAATCTTTAAACGCAACTAAGCTAAACATAAAGTGTAACTTCTAGCCTGCGTTATCCCCGAAGGGCTTGCATGTGGCGATTCGGGACCTATTTATTTTTGCGGGTAAGGGGGCCGGCCTCACACCAACCACTTTCAGTTGAAGTGGGGGTTTTCCGGCTCCCGAAAGGGCTAATTCTCACTTGTTGTGACGGCTGAATACACCTTGAGATCGGGACCTTGCTCTCGGCATGGAATGCAAGCATTCTACCAACTGAGCTTTCGACCGGACTTTTTACGAGATTGGTTGTCGCTACAAAGCGCTAAAAAATAAAAAGATATTACTAAAGGAGTATTTAATGAATCATATGTTTTCCTCTTTTGTAGAAGAGGATATCACTTTAAATTTACAAATGTTTCAGAGTCACAGTTTCGATATAGTACGTATGCAAAAAATATTGTACGTAAAAAAAATAAAGTAGGCTGATTTATTTGATGAACGCTGTTTTTGTTTGTATCACACCTCAAGAACCCTGTGCAAGCTTGGTCGTCGCTGTAGAAAGCGCCAATATTCAAGCAAGACCCAGTTGCTGTAAGGCTGGATGGACCTTTTGATGAACGGTCTTCGGTACAGGTTTATGAAATTTTCAACCCAGCAAAGAGCAATTTTGAAAATATAAATGGTATATTTTTGGTGCTACGCCTGGATTCGAACCCACAACCTTCCATTTACGAGTCCGAAGTGTAACCACTGGAAACGGACCGGTCTATCGTTAATGGGTTCAAATTAAATATCCTGGACAAAAAATGTTTACTAATGACATATATTTTGGCACCCTTGAGATGGTCCTGAACCATTAAATGGCGCCACAGGAAAGAAATCATCTATCATCATCATCATATAGACATCACATAGACGTGTGACGTTTGCCCGCAAATCATCTTTTTACTGTGTCCATTAAAAAAAAACATTCCAAGTCGCTTGACTATTGCTTAACAACAAAAGGGTGTTGGCCTTCTTGATCAACCGCTGCCTGTCCAACGCCTTTCTTGTCCAATCTCATACTCCTGCCACTAGACAGCCATGACAGACTAGACTTTACATTAAAAAAACAGATTCCATGAAAACGGTCTCTATTTTTTCATCAAGTATATTGTATACAAAATTATAAAACTATATTGTCGGTGTTATGGCCGAGGGGGCCAGTGGGCTGGTCTTTCTAGCATGTTTGGAATAGAACAACGTAGGTTCGATCCCCGCCTGGGTCATTTGACCATAACTTTGACCCTGGTTCAAAAGATGTTATTGGGTAATAATTAATTAATAATTCATTAAAATAAACAGTTATGAATTATTAATTGATGATAGTAATACATGTTTCTAGCCAGGCAGAATAGGTTGGTGAATTGCATTCCTCTTTACAAATCTATTTAACAAAAAAAAAAACACATGTTTGCAATACGTCTATTTTCTCACGTGGTTTTTCTATCTCACCACATTGCATTGGCGCATCGAATCATTGAATCGTTTACAGCTACAGGGGTGGCACCGGCAATGTTTGCACTCCCTAGCATTGTTTTTCTTTTACTGGCTTCCCCCGGCCGCGCTAAGCCCAGCCGATAGCTCGCCGGGTTACGAACCCCCTACCTCCACACACGGAAGAGTTAGCGGTGAAATCGTGAAACGTAAACACTCTATACCTACCCCCAAAAAGGTTTATATTTACTGAAAACGACAGTCTGATAGAATGCCATCGCCAAAAACCTAAATTGACTAAGTTGAAAGATTGTAATGAATTTCTAAAAAAAATACCCAAAACACAAGCTATGCTTACTTTGGGGAGTATTTATTGTAATAAGATTTTTTAAATTTATTTTTATTGTAATATTTTGTACATATTGATAAAAACAATAAAGACCTTATGAATTATGAATAATATCTTACACCGACTATGTTCAATTTCCGTGTTTTTGTGATGTGGGCACTGTAACTGGTCCACAGTCTAGTAGTTAGCGCCACTGAATCGCAATCTGAAAGTCATGGATTAGATTCCCAGTATAGTATTTCAAACTATATTATTTAATAATTAAACGATGCTCTTTGCTGGGTTGAAAGTTTATGCGCCTTTACCAAAGATTAGTCACATCTGCAGCTTCACAGCAATTGGGTCTCTCTTAAGTAATTGGCGCTTTGAATAACATCTACCAATCAAGCAGAGGAATCTTACTGTGTGATTCATAAAAAACAGCGCTCTCTCAATGAAACTTCCTGATATTTATTATTAGGAATGAGCTTAAATCCAATTTACGCGTATTCGATTTTTTTCTACTTTTGTATTATTTGTCTAACACAAGTAATTCAGAGCTACTCACAACACGTTCATTTGTAGCTAATCTATGTATTATCATATTTCTGTGTAGATAATTCACGTTAGGTGACGGTTGAGCCATGGCTTTGCTGTAGGTATGTGAAAAACACCGTTAGTACTTAACATGCAAATTTAAATAAATCCTACATAATGGGAAACACCACTTCACATGATTAAATTCTCATTGCAAGTCTGACCAGTTCTCATCAATATAATCCACTTGTAATTTTTTTGACTAAAATTAAAGTGGTTAAAATTGGATAATCTATAATCTAAGTTGCAGAGATATATTAACGTTTAAGGCTCTCAAATGCATGCCCACAGACAAACACATGTAGTTCGCGCTTACAAATGTGTACTTACAAATAAAATCCAAACCTCAAATGAACATAAGCCCTACAACTTTTGCCGACCTTCCCTGACATAGGGGTGAAATCATAATCATAATCATAATCATAAGGTCTTTATTGTTTTTATCAATATGTACAAAGTATTACAATAAAAATAAATTTTAAAAATCTAATTACAATAAATACTCCCCAAAGTAAGCATAGCTTGTGTTTTGGGGAGGATTCCAACTTATCTTAACTTAAAATTAATCACTTAATAGATAAAAATCATAAAAAACAAAAATAATATATACACCATTTAGTCATTTACTCAGCAAAAACAGAAAGACAAAAAATAAAATAAAATAACATAAAGAGGTAACATGTTTAAATAGAAAATACAGAAATAGGAATTATACATATATACACACATGTAGATATATGAAAAAAATAACAAAAATAATAATGATAAGAATAATATTTCATTCGCTAGCCGAACGTTGCACAAGGCGGACGTGTTCACGCGGACGAAGTGCACATTTGTGTTTGTTTGTATTGTGAAACTAAAAAGAATCGCGCCCAGCAGGGCGAGATATTTTTGAAAAAAAAAATGGATTCAATACTAAGTGATATAAAGGAGTGTATTAGTAAAATGACGGGATCAGTGAAGGAGACTAAAATAAAGCTTCAACTGGAGCAGAAGATCATGCTACTAGAAGAAGAGATGCATGCTGAAAGGGACTCCCTTCAGAAAAAGATCATAGAACTCCAAGAAACGGTAATAACAAACAGCAAGCATTACACTAAAAAGTTGGAAGAGTTTATCGAATCTGGCCACAAAACCTACGCGGCGGTGGCTGGGGAAGATAAAAATGTTAAAAAGAACAAAAACGCAGTGACAAATTACGCAATCATGGTAGAATCAAAAAACACATTAAGTGCCGAAGAAATAAAAAAAAAGATCCAAAAAGAAATCAACCCTACTGAACTAAAAATTGGTATATCGGGTATAAAAAAGACTGGTGAAAAAAAGATAACAATTACATGTACTGAGAAAACAAGCGCAGAAAAATTGAAAAAAGAAATTTCCAATACACTTGGAAAGGAACTGACAACAGAAGAAATGAAAAAGAAAAAACCTTACATCATACTAAAGGGACTAGAAAAAAACCTCACAGAAAAAGAAATCATCATGGGCATCGTAAACCAAAATGAGGGTATTGAAGAAAAAGAAAAAGAGAACATAAAACTTATAAAAGAATTGAAAAGTATTAACCCAAGAGAAACTACCAACTATATCATACAAACAACAGGGAGACTTCGAAAAATTCTTTTAGAAAAAGGCAAAATTAATATAAAATATAATAGAGCATACGTAGAAGACTGTTACCCATTAGTACAGTGCTATCACTGCTTAAAATATGGCCATACAGCACAAAGATGCCTAGGAAGAACACAACCACCAAATTGTCCACACTGCGCTCAAGATCATACCTACGCGAAATGTAACAACTTAGAAAAAGATGCGATTTGCAGTAACTGTCACTTTTTAAATATTAAATACAAAACAAAAAACGACACTACCCACAAGACAACTAGCCCTCAATGTATTTACAGACAAAAAATGTATAAAATTGCCATAGATCGAATTGACTACGACTAAATTTACATATTTATGACTGACATAAACATAAGCTACATAGATTCTAAACTAAATATAAATGAACTAATATTCGACTCATTCTATGAAGCAAATCAAATATTAGTGAAGTGTGAAAACAGTTTAACAATCCTACATAATAACATACGGAGTATACAAAAAAATTTTGATGAATTTGTTATTTCAATAAAATCATTAAATTATTTACCGGACATTATTGTGTTAAGTGAAACCCACTCTGCCGGACAAATAGAGTATAATATTCCTGGGTTCACTTATTTAGCTGCAAGTACCAAAATTAACAAGAATAGCGGTGTGGCTATATTTATTTCGGATCGTAATATTATGATAAACGTAAATGAAATTAACACTGTACCTTACGTAAATATATTAAATCTTGAAATTAATAATAACAATAAAAATTATAATATATTTGCAATCTATCGTACTCATACATCAATTATATCACAATTTATAGAAGGATTAAAAAATATACTCGTAACTTGCACAAGTAAAAAAAACATTTTGGTTGGTGACATGAATTTAAATATTGCTGATAATAATTACACAAACGATAAAGATATCTACCTAAATATGCTGGCAGAATTGAATTATTTCTCCTGCATTAATTCATTTACAAGAAATATTAGAGGACAACAGCCATCATGTTTGGATCATATATTTACAAACATCCCCGACTTTCATAATATTACTTCCGCAGTCATTCACACATCTATAACAGATCACTTCTCATGTATATTTAACTATAAATATAATACTCCACAGATAGAGACAAAAAAAACAAATAAAGTATCAAAATATAATAAAATAAACCTAGATGGTTTAAAAGATAAATTAAATGTTGTGAACTGGTCCGATTTATATCTAATGAATAATGTAAATGAATGTTGTATAATGTTTGAAAATACAATGAAAAAACTTGTTGAAGAATCAACAAGTGTGCAACATAACATAAAACACAAATATAAGCCGATTAAACCATGGATCACACATGGGCTAGTAGTATCAATCCGACATAAAGAAACTCTGTATAAACAAACCCGTCAACAACCAAACAATCTAAAATTGCTCAAATATTTTAAAAAATTTAAAAAAAAGCTTACATATTTAATAAAATCCACAAAAGAAAATTATTACAAACATAAATTAGAACAAACCAAAAATAACCCTAAAAATGTATGGTCTGTTATAAACGATTTTCTTGAAAAAAACAAAAACATGAAAAATGAAATAATAGCCATTAATCATGAAAACGAAACCACGTGCTGTAGAGAAAATCCCTCAAAAGCTGCTAATATTTTCAACAATTTCTTTTCAAGTGTTGGAAAAAATTTAGCTCAGCAAATACCTGGAAAAAGTACTTCTCCCGAATTAAAGTGCAATATAGAAGAGAAACACATGATATATATATTTCAACCCACAACAAGGGAAGAAATAGAGACAGTAATTAGCAATCTGAAAAACGGTACGGCGCCTGGATATGATGCTCTTTCTGCTGAAACTTTAAAACATATTAAAGAACAAATATCGAAACCACTACAACATATAATTAATTTGAGTTTTGAAAGTGGAACGTTTCCTTCAAATTACAAAAAAACAATAATAACACCCATATTTAAGACAGGAAATCGGGAAAAAGTAAACAATTACCGACCCATTTCTGTTATATCTAACATAGCAAAAATTTTTGAAAAATTAGCAAAAATTAGGTTAATTAAATTTATAAAAGCCAACAATATAATACACGATAACCAATTCGGATTCATGGAAAACAGAAGTACTCAAGATGCCATCGCGAAAATAACGAACTTAATTCATAGCTCACTTGACCAATCTTTTAAATGTATCGGAATTTTCATTGATTTAAAAAAAGCATTTGATAGCATCTCTCACGAAAAACTAATTGTAAAACTGAATTCAATTGGGATAAAATTAAAAGCGTTACAATGGATAAAAAGTTACTTATATCAGAGATCTCAAATAGTTAAAATTAATAGTTCTTATAGTCAACCATCAACCGGTGAATTTGGTATCCCACAAGGTACTGTACTGGGTCCATTACTATTCATTTTATACACAAATGATATTTTCACTCTAAAACTCAATGGAAAAATAATATCTTATGCAGATGATACTGCCATTATATTGGAGGGACAAGATTGGCGCTCTATTAATGAACGAGCAAATCTTGACATGAATATACTGAAGGGGTGGTTCGATAGTAATATATTATCACTAAATATTGAAAAAACTCAATTCATTTCTTTCGCAATAAATAAATTTAATTCAGAGCCGCCAATTAAAATCATCATACACAGTCAGAATTGCAATGAAACTAAAAACTGTGAAAACACATGTTCAACACTAACTTCAACTAAAAATATAAAATACCTAGGCATTATTATAGATCAAAATATGAAGTGGAAAAATCACATAATGGAACTGGTCAAACGAATACGAAAATGTATTTACATATTCATAAGACTCAGAAACATTCTTAAAATCGAACAATTAAAAATGGTATACTACTCAATTGTACAATCAATGCTGCAATATGGCATAATTGGATGGGGGGGATCATATGATAATATTTTAAATTCAGTCAAAATAGCTCAGAGATTAATTATTAAAGTAATTCTAAAAAAGCCACCAACATTTTCAACAGAATCTTTATTCAAAATTTTTAAGGTACCAACTATAGAACAAATTTTCAAACTGTACTCTATTCTGGAAATAATAAAAATTGACAAAGCAAAACAATTTGAAAGAGCTATATCAAGGAGAAGACAAAATTTTATAACAATTCCTAAATTTAAAACAAAACAATTCGAGAATAATTTTATCTGTAGGGGAATAAAATACTATAACATATTGCCAAATGAAATCAAAATAATTAAGGATGTTAAAAAAATTAAGTTTAAAATAAAAAAATATATATATTCATAGTTCTACTTATTGATTGGTTGTTTCTAATTTCTGGTTTTTTTCATTTTTTATATTGTTAGTTTATTTTTTGATTTATTCTTGTGTATTACCTATATTTTTTTCCTTTAAGTATTATATTAAGTTTTTATCTCATTATATTATATAGAATATAAATTAAGAACATAATTTATTTAAGATAGCTGCGATTCCCTCACCAAGCACAAGAGCTTGGCTCTTCAATTGGTGAGGAAATAACAATTAAGTTTTTATTATTATTTAGAAATATTACTTGTTTTAAAATAAATTTGTATTTATATTTTGTTAAATAAATAAAAAAAAAAAAAAAAAAAAATATACAAAAAACCAATCAAATATAAACACTCAACTATTTACACCTCTTTCAAATATTTGCTGATCATGTACTTAATGGCCTTATTAAATTATCAAAGTGAACCATTTTTTACGTATGAGTGGTCAGCCTCATACCAACCTATAAGTCAATAAAATTTATGCAATAGGTAAACACAAATATTGCATACACACATATTCTAACAGAGATTTTTGAAACAAATAAGACAAAATTCAATGTCAGTTTATACATACCTTCCATGATTTATTTTCAATTAAATGATGCATTCAATTTCTCGGTTACCTTTGCGTTAGTACCGACGGTATGAAATAAACCAGAATCCCTGGGTTAGTTTACATAAACAAGGTTGCATCCCAGTTAAACCGTTTTAAGCCTCGGCCGAGGGTGGGACGGAAAGATGGACCCCTGTGGCTCTAAGGCACTTAATCCTTCAAGGAGGCACAGAAAGTACTCTTAATTATTTTCTCCTACGAAACAGGTAAAGTGCAAGAGACTGCACAAATTTATACTGAAATACTGCAAGGCTATGATTAAATGCAACTAAAATAATGGTCAACAATTAAGATGTTCGTAAGAGTTTTATAATAAGCCTTAGTATTGTATAGTGTGGTCAATAGCTCAGTTGGTAGAGTGCTTGCATTCCATGCCCAGAGCATGGGTTAAAATCCTACCAAGTGTGTCAAAAATGATTTCTTGTTTAGTTTAAACACAAAATAAAATACTGGTAAAGTTTACGCAGCCTTCATAAGAAATTAATACCAGCCCGCTTGAGAGCTGGTAGCCCTTCGACTTTTATGCGACTCCTTCAAGGAAAACGCGGCAAAATATTACACTATATGTGTAGCTTAGTATCGTTGGCGTAGTTAATTTATAGAAAGAAAAAGAGAAGATGATATTTGAAGTCATTTCTCGATCTATTGCCTTCCATCGATCTAAAAACCAGAATATTCCTTGACTCATATTATGTTGATATAAGGCTGGTTATTTGTACCAACTGTACAAAAATATTCAAATACTTGATTCAAAAAATATTAATAAATAATTTTTAGAACACTTAAATGAAAAAACTTTGTTTTAATCCACTGTGAGTATTTATTTTTTGAAAAAACGTTTTCGGAGATCATTCTCCATCTTCAGTTTCTTATATACTAAACTTAAAACTAATAACAAGACATGCAATTTATGTAGGAGGGGGCGGGGCTAAAATTGAAAGGAGGGGGGAAGATATGGGCGGGATCTGGACGTTAATTAGATTATTTTTATTAATTTTAAAATATGAATTTATTTCTAGTGTTTCTAGGATGTCCATCTTTTTTCCTTTTTGGCAATTTGAAATAAGATGTAGATTACTATCATCAAAAAAGTGTCCTTCATTTGGCTGGTCTGCCATCTCGGAATTAATGTGGATGTTCTTGACACCATTTTTGTGTTCTTTGTACCTATCCTTCAGGCTTCTTCCAGTCTGTCCTATATACACAGAGTCACAATTTTTACAGTCAATTTTGTAAATACCACTCTTTTCCTCTTTTGGAAGTTTAGATTTGTTATTCAAGATATATATTTTTATGCTATTATTTGTATATAATGCAGGCTTAAATTTATCATCCTTGCAGGCATTTATGAGGTCTGATGTATGTTTTCCAACGTAAAGAATTCTTTTCCAGAGTTTGTCCTCTTTATCTTGCGGTGGTTTGTTAAATACATACTTGTTTATGGTCATTTTAGTAATTTTATTTTTTATCATGTTTTTTATTATGCTTTCTTTATAACCGTTGTTAACTGCTATGTTTAGTATTGTTTTTTCTTCTTTGATGTAGTTCTTGTGTATAAGGGGTATTGAAAGAAGTCTCTGTGTCATGGGATTGAATGCGGCCATTTTTATTATTATTATTAACTTAATTAAAATTATTAACATTAGTTTTAAGTTTAGTATATAAGAAACTGAAGATGGAGAATGATCTCCGAAAACGTTTTTTCAAAAAATAAATACTCACAGTGGATTAAAACAAAGTTTTTTCATTTAAGTGTTCTAAAAATTATTTATTAATATTTTTTGAATCAAGTATTTAAAATGAAATTCCAGAATGTTTCACCAAAACAATTTGAAAAGTTAAAAATATTCACTTTGCAATGAACTTCCCCCATGTTTCAGGGAAGGGCAGCAAGAGTTGCAAGGCTTACATTAATTACAAATATAGGTGTCTAGTTTTTTTTTTTGTATCCATGCAGTGTATTGAAACACGGTAAAAATTTGAAAGAAACTCTTAGTACATTAAACGTTCAAAGAAAAGACTTGAAGAACAAAATGAACCTGTTTATTAATTAATTTATAATTCTAGGAACATTCTCACCTTTTGTTTCGCTTAATATCAAACTGCGATATCTCTGTGGCTACGCCCGGGAAACCTCATTTAATATTACCTCACACAACCCACAAATGTATAATTTTTAACCTGAGAGGGGTATGCCCCCCCCCCTCCCCCACGCGGGTCGTTGACCCCACACCAAGGAGGATTTGCATTTAGATTTTAGAATATCGCCGGGATCAGCCAGGGATTAATCCTGGGATTCCGCGTTTAAAAGGACGGACGCCCTGACGGACGGCGACCGGCCGGCTTTTCAATTTGTTCTGGCCTCCCCTATTCTGCCCTACCCCCTTCCACTCCACCCCCCAATCCCATTCTGGTCAGCCCGGATGGACTTCATAATGAAAACATCACCGAATCGCACCCCAAATAGACCCGCGGTTCATAATATAGAAATGAGGTTAACTGGTCTAAAAAATGACAGCTCCGAAAATTTTACAAGATGATCATGTTTATCTGCTATGGTCTCTTTGAACCTTTTTGTGTAAAAAATCCGTTTGTCTAAACAAACAAATAAAAAATAAATGGATCAACGTATTTTCGACCGGTCCATATTCTAGTGGTTAAAGCATCTGAATCAGAAGGTTGTGGGATCGTTTCTTGGCGGAGCACAAAAAAAACAACATTCCACTTTGAGATTTTCCCTTCGCTGGGTTGAAAAATTCATGTACTTGTACCAAAGTTTGGTCACCAAATGCGAAAATCATCTTAAAAATCATTATGTTTTATAAACTGGCATAATTGTACATATATTATATATCGGTATTTGATTCTATTTTGTAAGATCATTAATTCTGTGTGACAAAATTCGAATAAAAATCTACAATAAAACAATTGTCCCAAAGTCTGATGGTATTTTTGACAATGCCTAAACTTTATCAATCATATTTAATTGAAACAAGACTTTTACGTAATGGAATTTACCGATCTTTGATAGCAGGCTACCCAAACAATGCCCTGTACCAGAATTTTTTGTTTGTTATAAAATTTCATGGCAAAATCGATCATGACTTCGAACGGAAAGTATTTGTAGATTGAAATCTAAAAATACCAACAAACAAATCCACAACGACCATACTAGCTATCATAATCGGTCTGTCAAAAACTAGGACAGATTTTTTTCTATCTGTGTCTGGCCTTTTAAATTTTTCTAAAATCAATGAATCGAATCAATGAAATGAAATCGTTCCTTGACTTATAGGTTGGTATGCGGCTGACCACCCATACTGTAAAAAATGGTTCACTTTGCCAATGTCACCCCTGTTTCAGGGAAGGACGGCAAGAGTTGCAGAGCTTATGTTCATTTGAGATTGGGTTTTTATATTGTAGGTCCACATGCGGCATGTGTTAGCGCGAAATTATACATGTCTGCTTGTGGGAATGCATTTAATATAAATCTTAAATTATATATATCTTTGCAGCTTAGATTAGATTAGATTAGAAGGTTCTTTTTTTATTCTGTTTTGGTCCACAAAGTACAAACATCTTCTAACCTGGGTAAGAAGACTTATCACCACGGTAATTCTTACCAACCGAATATCGGTAATATTTGTATAAAGACAAATCAGCTGTTGGTTCACTTGCGGCTATCTTGGATTGACAGGTCTTCATACAAATATTAAATCCCTTTGCCTCATACTCGCTTGTTTTTGTCCGGCATTCCACTTCAAGTTCCCGGTTCTTCTTATACATTTTCCAGAGCGAGTTGAGTCGTTTGTCAGTGGCCAAGAATTACCGTGGTGATGAGGCTTCCAGCCGTGAGGTGGAAGTGTCGACGACCGTCGATAGATCTTACCTTAAATGTTTGAAGATCTTTCTATGACGGAATAAAACATGGTGGCGTATCATCAGCTGATTATTTTTTTATGGAACAACGATCAGCTTTTCATATTGTAATGTCTAAAGTCTATAATCTAAGTTGCAAAGGTACTATGTTTACATTTAAGGCTCATATTTAATGCGTGCCCACAAGCAGGTACACAGTATGCTCAAACCTTCCTCATACCCATCCTGTATGTATCACATGGACGCTCATGCAAAGCTACATATTTTCTCAAGTGACGGAAGGTGTAAGATTGCACTAACACATGCTGCATGTGTATATAAAAAATAAAATAAATCTCACATGAACATAAACTTGGCTACTCTTGCTGCGTTTCCCATAAACCGAAGGGACATTGGCAAAAGTTAACCAAATTTTTACAGCATGAGGGTCAGCCTCATATCAACCTATTACGCTGCCTTAGTTCTTGTTTACCGTATACGCCATTGAGAAAATTTTACATGAGCAATGTTTGCATGTGTACTGAACCAATGTGTCTTATAAAAACAAGAAATTTATTTAAAAAATATTTAAAAGAACTCTCACATTATCGAGTTTTACGGTTTTTCTTAGCTCAGATTGTGCAGAATTTGATTCAGAAGACAACTGCATGAAAAAGTCATATTTGACAAGATTGGCGTATACGGTAAACAAGAACTGGGGGAGCGATTAGTCAATGATCTTAAGTATGATAATATATTTGCAACTTAAATCATAGGTGATAGCTTGAAACAAACGCACGGTTTCAATCGTCATTTACTTGTCTTAAGCAGATAATGTTTCAAAGCAGGCAATGGGATAATGATAAGGATAACATAGTGGCTTACAGTTTGTATGCAAAGCTCGTCTCAGGCTCCGTCTGGAGTTCTTGATTTAGCAATTCTCCTCACCTGGCTGTCCGTGCAAGACGATCGATTGCACCAGAGCACCTGATAGACTTAATTGAAGTTTCTAAGACCATCGGAGAGCTTACGTTAACGGTTTTATGCTGGAAATATGAACCCTTTTCTAACTTGTTTAAATCGTTTATGTAAAAGATATTACTTTAATAGGGATATTGTTTCTATCGAATTTATGTACTCATTTGAATGGTTCATTAAAAAAGGCAGTATATACAACGATCTTCAAATAGTTAGAATAGTTTAATAATAGTATTTTGCAATAATAATAAACAGACTAATTTGTTTGCGCTATTCACACGACGCAATCACCTTTGTCGTCACACATTTTGAAAACATTTTTTATTAATTTCCAACACCTTTTTTAGTGTTTAAACCAGTTTTTAGACGTTAATAGTTTTTACGGACTAAAGGCTGCATTTAAGTCAACAAACTAATTGAAAGACTTAAATTTTATGAAAAATATCAACTGCATTTTTGATACTTGGCCTTCTTCAAGATTAGATCCTTCATTCAATTTATCTGTCGTACTTTCAATATGCAAGAGAGTAACCTTTTTATTTATCTTTTGACTTCTCCGCCACGCATCATTGGATCATATTTTAGCAAGAATCGTTTTACTTTCACGTACAAATTCTACTTCAACGCCCTCCGCTCTAGCTTCACTGGCATTGCTGTCACCAGCTGTGATCTTCCACTGATACGCAGGATTTACTGCTGCAGCAATAGTCTTGCTAACAAGAGGCCCTGACTCATGGTCGGGGAGGGCGTAATTAACGCATCTGCCGGCCGTGCATGCAAATGGTGCGATTAACGAAATTACCGATTGCGCAGACTGATTTATGGTAAGGGCGGGCCGTCTCAGCGGTGCATTGCTAGCGGTCACTGCATTAGCCAGTTGATTATACAAACATGATAGTCTTCTCCTACTCCTACTGCTACTAAGCTGCACATATAGTGTAACTCGCATCGTTTTCCCCGTAGGGGGCAAGCTTTCCAAGTGACTTGATGAAAATAACGATAAGAAAGAATGGTCCTAGGTGCGATTATTTTATCATTTTTTACCAAAAAGGCTTTGTGACTACAAACTATGTCATTAAATAAAGTTTTAAACTTTCACAATCACTTTCATGGTCGGTGTTAAATAACATAGTTGTACTCGGTTTAGACCATGTTCTATTTGCAGTAATTTTGTCTCCCGACGTTTCGGTTGCCAAAAGCAATAGGAGTACAAAGATGCCCTGCCGTTTCCAGCCTTGATAAATATGTTCCCCGCTCGAGGGAACGAAACGTCGGCAGACAAAATTGTTACAAATAGAACATGGCCTAACCCGAAAAAAAAATGTTATTTAAATGTCATATTTGTACATTGAATTTATTGACGTAATCGTTATTTTTTACAGACGGAGATTTGTGCGAGCGCTCTGACTGACGTCATACACGCAGTAATCAACGGATCAGATGGCTGTTTGTTTTGTTTCGGCCACGCTGGACTCGGTAAGCAAATCTATTCACTTTTTATTACTTTCATTTTATTTACGCTAGCCCCTCAACTTTTACCAACCTTCCCTGACACACTGGTGACATTGACATAGTGAAACAAGGGGGTCAACTTTACACCTACCTATAAGTAAAAGTAATTTATAGCGAAGATTTCAGTTCTTTTTCAATTCCAAGTAAAATGAAAACTCCATTATTTAGCATTCATTAGAGCGCTGCTCCTCTGTGTAATTAAGAGGGTGCATCTCGTCCCGCTGATGTAATTGTTTAAGGTAGTGATCCTCTTATTGCTGGGTACCATGAGCCTCGCTGCCGGGATTTGGTTTCATCTTCCCCGCCTTAGCGCGCCCGCAGAGGAAATATCCATAACGCAGGAACGGTCATAGGGAAAGCAGAGCCTTTGGCAAAATACAAAAAAATACTGTTTTTCATTTTTTTTCTCTTAAAAAATATTTGAAACCTCTTTCAAAAGTCAGTCCAGGGATGGAAGTCTCGACGGGCACTCTCCCACCACCTCCCAGCCAGTTCATACAACTCATGCGGAGTTGCTTCACTCGGTGAACAACATTACAATTTGTTTTTCAAGCGGCTGAAGGCCTTCCCGATGAAGTTAATCAGCTAGTGTAACTCTATTCGTGTCAAAGAAAAGAAAGTCCTCCAGATCAGAGGCTATTGCATGACTCTAAGGAACCCCTCCTCCCCCGAATTTCGATGTTACTGAAGCTAATGTGCCTGACGGGAAAGCCTCCCTGACGGGTATTTCGCGAGGAGCCATCTGCGCTCAGCGCAGTATATCAATGTGTATGGGATATATAGGTATAGATATATATAAATGTAAAAGATAGATATTAAATATTTGGCGTCGGCAGATCTGACCGTAACTATTTAAAGATACTCGTAAAACCTGGCGGTGCTTGTCGTTGTTCTATATAAAATAGACTAGCTGTTGCTACGCCGCCATATTTTATTTCGTCTTCAAATAGAAACGGTAAGATCAATCGACGGTCGTCGAGGCTTCCACCCCAAGAAATGTTTGAAAGCTCTAGTTGCGATAGTCTACCTCAACCGATCCCAGAAATAAACGTTCCAGTGTCAAACACCTAAAACTCACGTACAATTGTATGTGTACTGGACCATTGTGTCTTATAAAAACTGAGAATCGCTTTTCAAAATATTCAAAACCACCCCCACATTATCGTGTTTTGCGTTTTTTCTTAGTTTTCATTGTGTAGAATATGATTCTTAAGACAATTTCATTGAATCGTCATCATAGAATCAAATGGTGGATAAACCAAACAAATAGTGTAGGGACGAGAAAATGAACGCAAAAAATGAAGAGACTAACACTAATGAGATTGAAATAATTTATAACTTTATATGCCTTGGGCAAATGCATCATTTTATTTTTCTTGAACCGTTCCTTGTTCAGAGACGCAACCCTCCCCCTCCTTTCCTCCCCAGCACAAGCGGCAGTCATAATAGTGGTGTACTTTAACCAAAGCCTTTATTACAGAAGAAAGGAACGATTGTAGGGGGAGGAAGCGGAGCTGGCAACTCTCACTTAGGGGGGACTTAAGCTCATCCCTTACAACTTACACACCGTGAGCATATTCCTACAGAATGCTACACTTAAGTATTAGATTCTATCTGGATTAACCTGGTTTTATGATATTGAGGGAATCTCACCGCCATACCTTATATAGTCTTCACTTATTAGTACTCAAGATCTTCAGAAATTTAAATAACACCGATAAAATAAAATTGGAATACCTGTAACCGCATTAAAAATATGAAGGTTTTGTTGTTTTCTTATACTTAAATGTTATTTATCACTCGTATTCCTTGACTTATAGGTTGGTATGAGGTTGACCACCCATACTGTAAAAAATGGTTCACTTTGCCAATGTCACCCCTGTTTCAGGGAATGTCGGCAAGAGTTGCAGGGCTTATGTTCATTTGAGGTTTGGATTTTATTTGTAAGTACACAATCAGCATTTGTAAGCGCGAACTACACGTGTTTGTTTGTGGGCATACATCTGAGAGCTTTGAATGAATATATCCTCGCAACTTAGTTTATAGATTATAGATGGTTAAAATTGCTGCTTATTATTGCACAAAAAAAATCATAAAATATCTAAAGTAGGTGATTTGAATTCTCGATATTTTAATTGGCCTAATTAATTAAGTTAATCTACGGAGTGAAAATTCATTTTGAATTTTAATTCAAAATATTTTTGTACACCATAAAGTTTTATTTTTAGTTACATTGCCTGAGCGCAATTGGATTTTATCCGTCCATCTTCAGAGTCTAACTGTGGTAAAACAACAACAAAAGGATCAAAATTCAAGTTAGGATAGAAGAAGTTTTACGACAGTTAGTCTCTGAAGATAGACGGATAAAGCCCGATAACGCTTAGGCAATGTAACTCAAAAAAATGTGAAAATAAAATTGTTTTGTATAAAAAAAGTTTGCTTTACAAACATTGTGACGTATTATTTTTTTGACACAATAAAGATAACACTATAGTTTTGAACCCCATATTTTCTACAACCCAAGCCAGCTCCACCTATTACTTTAAATGATAACATTATTTTTTGCCGGGGTACATTTTTTTCATTGAACATTTTAAACTGACTTCATAGAATTATTTTATTCTTGCCTACATTTTTTCATAGTAGGTAACCTTTTTTTGAATAAAGAACTTGAATAAAGTTATCAGTTACACCGTTTTTTCAAATGAAAATTTCTTCCTCTCGAAGCAGATCTCAGAGCGAATCTACTTTAAAGTATTCACAAAAGCGTCAAAGAGGGCATTTTTAGTTTATTAAAAAATCCCTCCTACAAAATAAACAAAAGCGCTTAGCAAACAGTTTTTAATTCAAAAAGATGTTTTTTTTTCGAAAAAATAATTTCATTTGAGATTCTCAGAAACCATTCCACCCTGCTGTGCCGTCTCTATAGAGAGAGACAGCTCTCTGAGATTTTCTGGTTATCTACATTTTTGTACGGAAGTGCTATTTGTCTACTTCTATTGGAAAGATGTTACTTTTCTCTTGCCTTGTTCGTTAGTTAGAGTCTCTAGTTTTAAGTACCATACGTATAAAACTTTACAACTAAATCGTTTTCAAGCTAAAGTGCTCACTAGAGGCGCTATTTTAGTTTACTTACATTTTTTTAGTAAAACGCTGTAAGCGTTAAGTTTGAGCCATAGTGTTGGTTAGTTAGAAATCCTGCAATCGTTTTCTATATCCCACGTAACGTTTAAACTAAAGCAAAACGTATTGAAACTTAACCGTTCGCTAGAGGCGATTTTAAAATTTCCGTACATTTTTTTAGAAAAATTCTATGGCTTAGTTTTATACTTGCAGTAGTGTTCGTTAGTTAGAGTCCCTGCAATCGTTTTCTGTCTCTGCCACTTCACCTGCTAATATCGCCCAGTGGGGAACGCTTGGTTATGTAGATTGCCTTGAGTCGGGTCTCCATAAATATGGTTCCATGTTCCAGAGACAATGCAAAATAAAAACGAGCTATTTGTGCATGGACACAATATAATATTAGTATTTATTTGGGGGGCGCTGTTTTTGTGTGAATCGCACCTAAAAAGCCCTCAGCGAGCTTGGTCGTCGCTATAAAAAGCTCCCTGTTTTGTTTGTATTTAATATGTAAATATTTTTATATTGCTAGTCACGTAGGTATTGCACCCTCCGCGTGATTTAATTCGAAGGATATTTTTATTAATCAACAAACAAATCTTTAGAAAATCTTGTTTATGTTATGATTGTCAATGATATGTTTTTCTTCTGATTTTTTTCTATGTTGCTATCATTTTTTATAACGATTATGATGATGATGACTTGGTATAGCGCCGTTTTGTGAAGATTGTCACTCCAAGGGCGCTTTCTGTGTTATCACGGCGAAGTAGTGTGTCTTGAGGGTTTTTTTAAGGTTTTCCCGTATTAAGCTATTCATATGTGGGCTATAATTTATAATCTAAGTTGAAAGATATATTACGTTTAAGATTCATATAACATGCATTCCCATCAGCAGACACGTATAAATTCGCGTTTACACATGCCGCATGTAGACTTACAACATAAAAAAACACAATCTCAAAAGAACATAAGTCCTGAAATTCTGGCCGACCTTCCCTGAAACAGAGGTGAAATTTGCAAAGTAAACCATTTTTCAAAGTATGGGTGGTCAGCGACATTGGTAAACAAAAATCATTGTTATCAACAACAAATTGCTAAGACCAAATTGATCAAAATTTTAATTTAATTTATGACGCAACTGACACAACTAAGCTACACATATTGTGTCCCTTCTCCCACTTCAACCAAAGAGGTTGTCGTAAGGCCGGCGCCTTTGCTTTTAAAAATAAATAAGTTCACTCGCCACATGCGACTCCTTCAGAGGAAATGCGGCCAAAAAAAAAATATATTTAATTGAAACTCCTGCTAATAAAATTCAAAACGTTTTTCAATTCCTGTTACTGTCTTGGATAAGTGGCATAAAAGATGGCTCACCCATTTTCTTGGTCACCCGCCTGTCAGGCAGACTCCCGCTTAAGGTTTTCAACAAACCGCGTTTGCATGTAAATTGATGATTACTGGATGTAAATCCCGCACACTGGGACGCAGTGCTCGCACTGGGGGACAACTTGCTCTTCCCCTACTTGTGTTTGTACCCAATAGCTCGTACAAATACTTGTGTGTGTGTGCAATGTGCATCCTTGTCATTTACTTGTACTTTACTCCGAGTAAAAACATCCAGAAACATTTACGGCGGAACCAAGTCATTGGATTTTTGTCTCTTGTGGTCATATAGAATGACATTAAATCAGGCAATTCGAAGTGGTCTGTATTTTGATTATGAATCCTTGGGGATTTATTTTTTAATTTTTGTGCACATCATATCGACGGTTAAAAGGCAGTACGGCATAAGCGACATAAATTAAATTATTCAGGAAAGCAGTTTGAAGTTTAAGGTTGCAGAAAAATGTCATAACTTTTTTTATTTGTTATCATATCTTTAAAATCAAAACAGCTCTAAATTAAAAAAAAATAAGGCATTTATTGCCATTCCTCTAATGTGGTTTTACGATTTTATTATGACACAAGCGCCTTTGGCACAAAAAAGGCAAAAACCTTGTCGGTTACACCAACTGCATACTTCGAAAACGCAGTTACTTGCTTGGGCATAAACAACACAAAAATCATCGTACAGCTATGAGAGTTAACGCATTAGAAAGAGCGGAAAATTTCAAGTAGGATAGCATTCATAACTTATTTTTGACCAAAATGTCGCTTTTTAACCGTCGATATGTCAGCTTAATATATTTGTAATATTTGTTAAGGAAGAAAATGCTTGTTTTTATGCAAAAAAAAAATAGCGTTAAGTAATATTTTTGGCCGTTGAAATCAATCATTTACTCCTCTGTACCATCACATAATGGAGTGACTTGTAATTTTTGTTATTGCTATCTATTTAAGTAGTTTTTATCATTTGCAAAATAATTTAAATGTCGGTTTTATAATATTTTTAAATATTCTTAATAGTTTGATGTTGCCTGTTTTGAACTATGATTGCACGAATAAGTTTTTCAATCGTGGTCGTGACGATGTTCCCGATGACTCTCCTGTTCTCCAAGTGTACAACTTTGCGTCTCGACTCAACTACAGCGTTTAACAAAAACTTATATAAACTGAAGCAGCGCCTCCTAGAGAGCTTTATAATTTTCATGCACTTTTGATAAAACTCTCAGCTTGAGTTTATACTTGAAGTACCACACCAGCATCACAGTGATCCCACTTTCAAACTAGTTTCCCGGCTTGAACTTTCAAGCGTCACATAACCAGAATCCATAATTTAACCAATATCTGCGATAGCACAGTTTATCTACTGGTCCACAAGTTTAATAAGTGTATGACGTCACTTCCAGAATTATGTTATATGAGTCGTACAAAACTAAAGGTAGAAATCTAGGTTGTTTTGGAAATGGGATAAATATAATCTATATCTATAAAGAAGGATGTGTGTATGTATGTATGTATGTATGTATGTATGTATGTATGTATGTATGTATGTATGTATGTATGTATGTATGTATGTATGTCCCCTATAGACTCATAAACCGCTCATCCGATTTTGACGAAATTTTCAGGAAACATGTAACATATTCTTAGAACGAATCCTGTAAAGTTTGATGGTGATCAAATAAACAGTGGTTCTCAATTCTCGATATTTCAGCAACGAGGTCGGTAAATTTTGAAACCACCCAATAGAAGAAGACCATTATATTCAACTACAATACATAATCTTAGTTGCAAATATACATTTACATTAAAGATTCATATAAAATGCATGCTCACAAGTAGACACATGTAAGTTCACGCTTACAAATGCTGCATGTGTACCCACTCATAATTTAAAATCCAAATCTAAAATGAACAACCCAGTAACTTTTACTTTACGCCTAAAAATGGGAAAAAAAAAAAAAAGTTGGGAAATTTCCCCAAAAGTGGGGAATTTTTTTTTTCCCCAAAAGTCGGGAAAAACCTAACCTAACCTAACCTAAAAATGGGAAAAAAAAAAAAAAGTTGGGAAATTTCCCCCTGCGCATTGTTCCCACTTATCCCCCTGCGCATGGTTCCCACTTTCAAATCTGGGAAAAAAAAAAAAAAGTTGGGAAAATTTTTTTTCCCCAAAAGTCGGGAAAAACCTAACCTAACCTAAAAATGGGGAAAAAAACAAAAGTTGGGAAAATTTCCCCAAAAGT
Organism: Agapetus fuscipes; assembly: GCA_951799405.1. Taxonomy (NCBI): domain Eukaryota; kingdom Metazoa; phylum Arthropoda; class Insecta; order Trichoptera; family Glossosomatidae; genus Agapetus; species Agapetus fuscipes. The sequence goes on along the minus strand of OX637346.1, from coordinate 3,586,801 downwards.
GGGGAAAATTTTTTTTCCCCAAAAGTCGGGAAAAACCTAACCTAACCTAAAAATGGGAAAAAAAAAAAAAAGTTGGGAAATTTCCCCAAAAGTGGGGAAATTATTTTTTCCCCAAAAGTCGGGAAAAACCTAACCTAACCTAACCTAAAAATGGGAAAAAAAAAACAAAGTTGGGAAATTTCCCCAAAAGTGGGGAAATTTTTTTTCCCCAAAAGTCGGGAAAAACCTAACCTAACCTAACCTAACCTAAAAATGGGAAAAAAAAAAAAAAGTTGGGAAATTTCCCCAAAAGTGGGGAAATTATTTTTTCCCCAAAAGTCGGGAAAAACCTAACCTAACCTAAAAATGGGGAAAAAAAAAAAGTTGGGAAAATTTCCCCAAAAGTGGGGAAATTTTTTTTTCCCCAAAAGTCGGGAAAAACCTAACCTAACCTAAAAATGGGGAAAAAAAAAAAGTTGGGAAAATTTTACTTAACTTTACCCACTTTACTTAACTTGAAATGGATGTTATTCAGCTCCTGAGTGGCTTGACACTCATTTCTTATGAAGGCTGAGTAAGCCTTGCCGGTATTTTATTTTGGGTTAGAAATAAACACTGAAACGAGAAATAATTTCTGACAACTTCAGTGGGATTCTAACTCGAGATCTCGGCATGGAATGCAGTTACTCTACCAACTAAGCTATAGACCGGACTTTTTACAAATATGGTGGATCGATATCGGTTTGGTTAGGGGTAAGCAACCTGCGGCTCACCAGCCACATGCGGCTCTTTGGGTGTGAAGTTACGGCTCTTTAGCTTCATACGCAAATATAAAAAAAACACAGAATTATACTTCTGATCGAAAAAAACTAAATCGTTCTGAATCGATTAACGATCTCTCCGCTACTTGTACTCGCTTTTCACCCCCCACCCTCCCCCCAACTACAATATAAAAACCCAATCTTCAATGAACATAAGCCCTGCAACTCTTGCCGACCTTCCCTGAAACAGGGGTGACATTGGCAAAGTGAACCATTTTTTACAGTATGGGTGGTTAGCCTCATACCAACCTATAAGTCAAGGAAAAACTTTGAAATTTGTAAATTGTAATTTTTGGCTCTTCCGACTCAAAAGGTTGCCGACCCCTGGCCTAGACAAAAGTTCCAAATTAAAAAATGTTATTCAAGTATTCCAAGTTGAATTTTAGAAATGTAAGAAAGCTTTTATATCCCGCACTTATAAAAAATACGATAAACAAAAGTTCGTAGGTCACAACTAGAAGACCATATTGAAATATATTATTATTATGAAAACCTTTTATTGAAACATACTTTTAATTAAAATATACATAATATAGTTGTTTTTTCAAAAAACGCATTTCTGTAAAATTATATACTCACCACAAATTTAAAGATCGTTTTTTTCTCGGCGGTTAAACGTCTTTCTTCTATGTGACAATGGTCCAAAGCAACCAAGATAAACAAAATGTTTGCCTTTTACCTAACCCGGCCGTGCGACTTACAATTTTGTTGTCAATAGAAAATGTTCCGTGTGCACTACCTAAAACTTTCACTTATTGAAATAATGGATAGAGCACATTTTAAATGTGGGGAAAAAATGTGAATTCACTTGGCCGGGATAAAGACAGGACAGGGAGTCAAAAATTCAACATAAATTAAACACTTTCATGGAGATAGTTGAAAAAACACTTAAGTGCATCATATTGTATGAAGCATTTTCCCCAACTGCATACGTTTCACAGTGCGGTTACATTGAAAAATATTCCTGATTGTTTGGAATACATTTATTTCTTCACTTTGCTCAAAGAGTATAGTGAATTTTATAGATTAGTTCTTTAATTGTATGATTATAAAATTTAATGTATTGTTTATATTCTTTTCTTTATATTCTTTTCTCGTTCCTTGACTTATAGGTTGTTATGCGGCTGACCACCCATAATATAATAATTGGTTCACTTTGCCAATGTCACCCCTGTTTCAGGGAAGGACGGCAAGAGTTGCAAGGCTTATGTTCATTTGAGATTGGGTTTTTATATTGTAGGTCCACATGCGGCATGTGTTAGCGCGAAATTATACATATCTGCTTGTGGGAATGCATTTAGTATGAATCTTAAATGATATATATCTTTGCAGCTTAGATTAGATTAGATTAGATTAGTATAGGTCAATATGCATCTGACCAACTATAAATAGAAAATGGTTCACTCTGCCAATGTCACCTCTGTTTCAGGGAAGGTCAGCAAAGAGTTGCAGGGTGTATGTTCATTTGAGATTTGGGTTTTTATGTTGTAGGTTCACACGCAGAATGTGCAAGTGTGAACTTATACGTGTCTGCTTGTGGGCATGCACTTAATGTGAATTCCAAATGTAACAATTATATCCATGCAACTTAGAATAGATTAGATGAGTGACGTTACATAGCCGATTTTTTTATCTTAAATATAAATGGAGCACCGCAATCGATTTTCCCTATGCTTGGCTCTGCTGCTTAACAGTTGTACCTAGACCTTTTTTTTTAGAAAACGTGAAGATTAACCTAGAGATAAATTGTGTGAAGCTTGATTCCGATTAGCACACTTTTTTTTTTGATCCTGTTGTTTCCTCTTTTATCTGTAGAAAAAAATTGATACCACATGCCCAAATGGCGTAGTGAAACACGCCGGGTACTGCTAGTGATATCATAAAGGTCAAACTGAACATGTAACATATATTAAGCTAACATAGGTGTTTAATATAAATGCACCTTTCCCCTGTTTTATTTTAGAGAAAATACTGAAATAAGTGGGAATATTCTGTAGCTTAGAAGTTTTTCATGAGCATTTCCTTATAATTAGTTCACTTACTTTGACAACTTACTCCCAATAACATTTTTTATCCACGACTTCTCAAATCAGTAACTCAGCACTGATTCAGTTAACCGTTGAGGTGGCGATATACAAATGGCGTGAAATGATTGTTTTTTACCACTTATTTATTGCATACTTCTTTCATTTCATCCAGAGCCATAACGTTTTTCATACAAGCTCTCCTTTTATTATGACTCTGGATATCCCATTCATTCGCTACTTCGAAAATTTAGGTATGGATGGACCAAATTTTCGAAATAGCGAATGAATGGGATATCCAGAGTCATAATAAAAGGAGAGCTTGTATGAAAAAGGTTATGGCTCTGGATGAAATGAAAGAAGTATGCAAGGATCGAAAGAAATGGCGGTTGATCTGTAATGCTGGCGGTTAAAGCTGAGGCTTTTAAATTAAAAAAAAAAATGTTTGGTAGTTTTTAAATTTTTTACTGTTTAATTGTTTAGAGTTTATTTGTTTTATATATTTGAATTTATTCATTGCTTGTATTCCTTGACTGATAGGTTGGTATGCGACTGACCACCCATACTGTAAAAAATGGTTCACTTTGCCAATGTCACCCCTGTTTCAGCGAAGGTCGGCAAGAGTTGCAGGGCTTATGTTCATTTGAGATTGGGTTTTTTATATTGTAGGTCCACATGCGGCATGTGTAAGCGCGAAATTATGCATGTCTGCTTGTGGGAATGCACTTAATATGAATCTCAAATGATACATATTTTTGCAGCTTAGATTTAGATTTAGTTTTATTTTAGATTTACCTCATTTAGTAAATAAACTGATAAAACCTTCATTGTTTCTGTACAGTTTATATCCTGAGTCAGTTTGGCGGTCGTCTTTTTAGAAAAATTAAAAATAGATAAAACGTGGATATCTTCTTCAAATAGTCAATGATGTTTTTATAAAAAGTGAATATTTTAATTTATTTAATCTCCAAACTAAAGCACTATCGAGCTACGAAGTGCTACGCCAGTCGTTAGTACTGTTCCCCTCTACGACGCGCGTCACATTACATGCATATTATACTCGTGTCGTAGCTGTGATTTTGAAATACCGAAGGAGGTTACCTGATTACATATTGCAGGAGGGAGATTACTACATAGTTGTCTTCCCCCGGCACGTCTTGGTGATGCAGATGAGAAACTCGGCAACGCGTGAACTGATTGTAAAATTTTCATCATCACAAAGTAAAACTGTTGCAACATATGTAGACTTGATTCGATGTAGATATTGAGCGATTTGGCTGCAGGTTAGTCCAAAAAATACCGCTTTTTTGAGAAGTGAAGTATCAATGTTGATAATCTAGGGATTTAAAAATGTAAAGTTGAAACGTGAATAATGTATTCAGTATTTTGATATATTTAGCTAATTTTCGGCATGGAATGCAATCATTCTACTTCCTGAGCTGGTCTTAATTAATACAGATTAATGAAAAGTCAACTTCATTGGTAATTTAAATGTAACCTTTTTGTAGTAACGAAGAAGCCACAGGATGTGGATGCTCATAGAAAACTTTAATTTTCGAAAGCCAAAAGACGTTCAAGTGGGATATTGTTTTCTTTTACGTATAATGTCTTGGAGTTTTATCAAAAAACTATTAATATGACATATAAATGTATCTAAAATATAATTGTTAATTTTTAATTATTTTAAACACTGTTGTATTTTCACTATTATTGTCAAGATTACAAATAACCAACGTTTTCTGTCCTCAGACCACCAGCAGATACACGAAACTTTAAAAAGTTTCTTACTCTTGAAACTCTATTTATAGCCGTACCGCTTACATAAGTTAGAAGTCATTCAGGGCTGTATTATATTTGATTTTTGTTGATTTTATTCTTCTTCTTGTCCTCAGGCAAATCTTACACCATGGTCGGCACTACCACCAACATGGGCGCCATGCCCTGCGCCATCTCGTGGCTGTTCCGAGGAATCGCAGAACGTCGCGCCAAGTTGGGTACGCGCTTCAGCGTGCGCGCAAGTGCGGTAGAGCTGTGCGGGCATACCAACCAGCTGAGAGACCTCCTGGCCGCACATGCTACAGGTAAGAGGAATGCAATTCACCAATCTATTTTTCCTGGTCAGTTGTCTTAATGCGAAAGCAGAAGCTTGTGTGCATGCGATGGCATCTGTTGAATCAGGGTCGTAGTAATGGTCAAAGGGCCAGGCGTGATTCGAACCACCGTTGTTCTGTTCCAAATACGCTAGTTAAAAACAGAAAATTGACTCTTGGTCATTACACAGACTTATATATCTTATGACTTGATGCTTTGAAGAATGGTGCTGGTAATATAGAGTCATCGTCAATGTGGCATCATCCAGATCCGTTTGTCTCAAAAGGATACAAAGCTAGAAAGGGATAAAAGATTGAATCTAGGTCTTTTTTTTTTTTTTTTTTTTTTTAGGGAAATCCTGTGCGGGAGACTCCTTAGATTCTGAAGACTCTAGGGGTCTATGACACTTGTTGTAGTGCCGCAGAGGTGTACGAGCTTGGTCGTCGCTACAAAGCGCCAATACTCAAGCAAGACCCAGTTGCTGTAAGGCTGGATGGACCCTTGGTGACCGGTCATTGGTAAAGGCTTATGAATTCTTCAACCCAGCGAAGAGCACATTCGAAATATTAATGGTATTTTTGTGTGCTCCGCCGGGATCCGAATCCACAACCTTCCAAATATTTACGAGTCCGAAGTGTTGCCACAACGGACTACGGACCGGTCCTTGTTTTGGAAATGATAACTGTTTTTATTTTTATTTTATGAACAATAATTTTAGGAATGAGTTAAATTGCAAAGAAAAAATAGACACGTAAATGATATTGTCCCAAATAAATTGTCTTCCTTTATTTCAAACCCAGGATAATTTTGCAAAAATGTTAAATTGTTCATGCATCTTGTTTGCTATTTCTCTCAATTCACTCATTCCCATACAAGAGTTTATATTATTCCAATATTATTGTTTTAAATTTGAAATATTTATGGATCTTTTACTTGTCTACAGATAACGAGCAATCTCCTGGCGTTTATCTACGAGATGACCCTCTCTTTGGGACCCAGCTTCAGAATCAGTCTGAGCTGAGGGTGCAGACAGCTGAGAAGGCAGCGTTCTATCTGGATGCTGCTCTGGCAAGCCGTGGACCAGGCAAAGAAGAAGGACGAGATAGTCATTTGCTGTACACACTCCATGTATACCAGCACAATGTTGGAAGCAAAGGAACTGGTAAGCAGAATATTTGACTATTGAATCAAAATTAATCGAGAGAAACACCATGCATGTTATGTGATTGGTTGATTTTATTTGTTTCAGTTGCTGGAGGAAGGAGTCGCTTACATTTGATCGACTTAGGCAATTCTGATAGAGGAAAATCAAGTGGAGGAATTCCATTATCAGGATTAGGAAATATCTTACTTGCAATCTTCAACGGACAAAAACATCTACCATACAGAGACCACAATGTCACACATGTACTGAAAGAATGTCTCGCTTCTTTAACGTGCCATGCTGCCATGATAGTGCACGTATCCCCACAAGAACAGAGTTACACTGATACATTGACGACAGTACAATTGGCTTCTAGAATCCATAGATTGAGAAGAAGAAAGATCAAATTTACTCCAACTGTGAATGCAGGCTCTGGTGGAAGTTCGGGAGAAGAAGCACCAAAAGCTCCAAGCAGCAGTGAACCTGATCCATCTAGTAGTGACTTGTCTGCTGATACAGTAATTTACGTGGGACATAGTGATGACCAAACAGACGGAGAACATCCACCTGTGTACATCCCAAATTTGAACTCAGGAGACAACAGATGCTCCATGGGTAAATTGTTGAAAGGATCTAATGCTGAGTCGAAGTTTAGTAAAGTCCCAACACTGCAAAGGGTCATTGAGGAAAGAAGCCCTACGCACAAAGCGCTGACTCCAAAAGGATCACCTGTTAAAACTATTAGTCAAATACCGAATTCCGCCAAATCATCTCCCTCTCATTGTATTTCATCACCTAAATCTTCTCCTATGAGAAAAATTCCCGTCAAACATTCCAGTGGTGATGAGAGTAATAGTAAAATTCCAAATCTGATTCCACCGTCAAGCAGTGATGAACAATGGATCGACGGTCCGAGAATATCAAGATCCAAAGTTGCCGAGGCTAGACATTTTATGAAAGAGGTGAACCATGTCAAGAAAAAAGAAACTTGGGTTGATGGACCCATGCAAGCACCAAAAGTGCAACTGCAAGCTGAGCTGCTCGTTAATCATGGAAATGAGAGCATCGGCTATGGTTACATGGATAACCATAAGAAAAGTATGATACGTAAATGGGTAGAAAATCAAACAACGCAAATACAGCGCACTAAATATGTTACACCAACTAGAGTAGAGAATCGTGGACAGCAACAACAGACCGTGTACAAAGAAATGACTCAATTCAAAACATGCGATGAGTTTGAAAGTCCAGAAAAAGTTATGTCTATAGTTAAAAATAGTTGTAAATCAAACGAGTCTGTTATAAGAACTGGACTAAAAACTGTTACAAATCCCAATACAATCAATGAAGAAGAAGATGAAATCCTGAAACCAAATGAAATTGGCATGAGTCCGGATATAAGTAGCAAATTAAGAGGTCCTTATCCAATAGAAATAGAAGAAGACGACGATAGTGAAGAAATGGCAGAGATTCCACCTGCTTTGCCTCTAATCCAACCTTTAAGCAGTCGAGAAGTCTCCATGGAAAGTCTAGATGTGAGACTCAAAGAGCGACTGAGAATGAATGATGAACTAATTTCAAATCACAGTAGAGACATAGATGCAAATGGCATGAGCAAAGGACCAACGGAAGACCCAGATGATGACGAGATACTAGAAATAATAGAAGTTGAAGAACCATTGGAACCAGTACCAATGCAGGACTCATGCTTACAGGTTACTGAAGAAGATATAGCATATTGTATGGGAGTGAGAGAGAATCCTTTACCTGAGGTAGATCAGGGGCATATAGAAGAACACCCCCTTAGAATACTGAGTCAAGAAAATTTGACAGTTGTTTCAACGTTTACAGACTCAATGTCAGTCATGAGTGACATGGACCGCCAAATACAATCCAACCCTTACTTGAAGAAAGCCTACAGCCTTTACAACAACGACTACGAGAATACAGACTACCTTAGTTCTCAGACCCATCAACTTAATTACCAAGAAAACGATTCGCATCAAAAGAAATTTAGCGAATTAGCGAAACTTCACGAGCTGTACCAATCAAGGCTAGCAATGGCGAACGTAGAGAATTCCCCGACTTATAGAGGAGTCCAACAAAATAATATTAATCTGCAGCCGCCTTACTGTCAATCACTCTCGCTCTCTGACATGCTCTACGGCGCAGAAGAATTCCACGGCAACAGCTCGATATACAGCGAGCCCGCGTACAAGCCGCAAGAGAAATTCTGTGAGAACTGTAAACAAAACCTCTCGCGGCCCGGCTCAGCGCTGGACTGGTACGAACTAAACTTTTCATCGGACAACCAAAACTTCTTCCCCGAAAAACCATTAGCGGGAAGATTTCAAAAATATTCAACAAAATTCACAAATGAACATTTACTAAATATCGCCGCATTGAGGCATCCAGACGGAGCATCAAATCCAAATCTAAAAGAAGAAAAAAGAACATTAGGAAACGGTGCATCTAGCTTTGAAAACGACACGTCTACACAATACGATGATTCCAAAAAGGCTTCACTTCACTTGGAAGTTCGTCCTTTGATAACAAACGAAGTGATTGACAGCACTGAGAGATGCAAATCAGTAAACGCGCTCCCCATAACAATCGAACCGACTTCTGATCGTGTCAATCAGAGGTTAATGAGCATTAGCTCCGGGTTGAGTTCCACAAAGATAGTCGCAAAACCTGATGGTTATGACAGCGGGCATGATTCTACTCCCAGGACATCCAAGCACAGTCCAGCGGCTGTCTCACGCAGAGCAGAGTCAGGGTACGATAGCGTGGTGAGGGACAGCGAGAGCTCCAGCTTGGACTCGTACTCTATGAGGAGAGTCCACAGGACGCACGGACACGGAGGTAACAGGGCGCACACAACAGCCAAATACAAACAGCACCAGCATGACAGATCCTTCTGCTCGTGGTTGAGAAATCCCTTCACGTGTAAAAATGCAGAGACTGATGCTGAAATCAGTGATTTCTAAAATTAATGAAACGCATGACCGTTTTAACATTTTAAAATTCTATAAACTAATGCTATCTACTTTTTCGCTTGTCTTTGTGCCACAAAATAACAAACTTAACATACTTTTTCCCTTTGTATTGTCCTCAACTTCTTAGTATTGTTTATACAGATTATTTGCTGCCATACTCGATTTGATTGATGAATAGTAATTTTTGAAACGATAAACTGAGTATAAGGGATTTATGTGTCCTTTTTTTACAATATGTTAAAGTTTTTGTTTCTAAACTAGTTTTCGAACTATTCTATATTTTTTAAAAGAATTAAAAGTGTGTGACATTTGGCATGTGAAAAAGTATAAATAGTTAATAATTAAAAAAATATATAATTAAAAATTCAGCATGGTGATTTGTTAACAAGACGCTTGCGCATCGTTGTAAAGTGAAATCTGTATTAACCATTATCGTATTAACAACTATGTGAATCGTGTTTTATTATTCTTAATATTTTTCATTTGTTAAATTATAATTTAATTTGTTAAATAACATTATATTTTGTTAAATTTAATATATTTTACACTTTAGTTGTTGCGGCCAGTACAAATCTCCTGAAGGGCATCACCTCGAGACTACGGCTGAAACTGCAAAAAACTGAAACAGATCAAGACAAGACAAAGAAGTTGGTATTTTAATTAAACGATTCATAAAATTGGTCATATCTTAAGGATAGATGAAATATGTAAATGACTTCCCGAAAAAAAAATTAGAATGATCTATTTGGTGAGTGCTGATTTTGTGTGAATCACACCTCAAGACACACCTAAAACGTTGAAAAATTATGGAACAGAGAAGCAGATCACACTATTTTACTTGTAGTCCCGCAAGATTTTACAAGAATTCAAAAGTATTTAATTTTTTGTTAGTTGACGTGAATACTTTAGACTTTGTACATATTAATTTTTTAACGTTTTTTCAACGGTTTGCAATGTTAAGAATCTTTTAAAATCAACCGTGACATTATGGAAACCTCTATTACAAATGTTCTCTTGGAAAGTCTTGGTTATTATTTGTTTGTTATAAATTAAATTTAAAAAAATGTACGAACTTAATGAATGATTAGTAAAATGAAAAAAACAAAATAGTTAAGATTCATTAAAATTGTAATTATTCCTAGTTTATAATTGTCATAAGAACTGCCTGTAAGAAGAGCCGAAATAAAATAACCGAATTTAAATTGGGAGACTGCTTTTATACCTATTTGTATTTTTCAAATTACGAATAAAAACTTGTTCTATATTTTCTACCTTCCATGTTTTTTGTAAACGTAGCTTTTCTACTGTAAACTTGTAGTTTGTCCTTGTGAAAATTAGTTACTTTTATTTTAATATAAAAAGTACTATCTTATCCTAAAAAAACAAATCTATTTTTGTTCATTTTATTTTATCGTATTTTCGGAAAGACAAAAACTTCGTCACAACATATCGAATTGTCATATCAACTTTTTGCTGGAATAAAAGGCATTTTGATAGTTTGTATTTTCGCTAAAAAGTTTAATTTGTACACAGACTTTTTCTTCATATTTCCATTCGAACATTTTATTAAACGTATACAATAACAACAATACTTTGGAAATTGTACCACATGAACCACAGACCAAAAAACAATTTTTCAGATTTTGAAAATTTTAATTTTTAAATTTAATCATTTTAGATTAAATATAAAACAAAACCTTTTGTAAACCAAAATTATTCAAATACATTTTTTTAGAATAGTCATAGAAAATTTGTTAAATGTATTTATTTGACGATAATAATACATAATAAACATTACAATTTGCTTTTAATAAATTATATAAAATAAAATAGCTTTAAATAATAAAGTCATTTTTTGCGTGATTGATGTAAATAAGTACATATAAATTATTCGATACAACAAAAGAAATTTGTAAATTTTCTTAATTTTTTTTTGAAGTAGAAAAAATAATTTTAAACATTTTTTTGTGTTGTAAATTCATTATTATTATAGTTATAAAATAAACAAAATCAATGTTATCGTTTTATAGAAATGACTTATTTGATCTGTTAGCTTGAATTTTATAATCTTTTGTACATTTCATATTGAATATTACGAGTAATGTAATTTTAGTGTTAAAACATTGTATGTGTCATTATTATAATACATTTTCAAATTAAAAAAAACGTTTCATTCAAAGTGACTTCCTTTTTTTCATTTAAATGTCACCCCCGTTACAGGAAAGTTCGGCAAAAATTGCAAAGTTTATGTTCATTTGAGGCTTGGATTTTAATTTGTAAGTACCTACACATTCAGCATATTTTGTAAGCGTAAATTCACACGTGTCTGTTTGAGGGCATGCATTTGATATGAGTTTTGAATGTTTATATATATTTGCAACTTAGATAATAGATTATAGAAATGAATTCAACAGTTCAGTCTTTATTTGCAATAACAATAAGAAGTAAGTTAGGTAGGTAGCCCCAATGTTTGGAGAGTGTGCATTTGCAGTTGCTGATCCTCTGGCCTGGAACCACCTGCCACATCAAGTGAGAGAGCTAGAGGACTATGAAAAGTTTCGGAATGCACTGAAGACAAGCAAATTTCTGGCATCATTTGCACAAGCGCCCTTGGAGTGACTACATCACGAAACGACGCTATAAAAAAAATCATCAACTCATCATCATCATCATCATCATAATAATAACAATAGGAATAGGTTATGAGTAAAGCGAAGAATTTTCTTCTGAGAAACATCCCGGACTGGACGCGGCTTAGGATTGTCGAGAAGCTGTCCCTATATACTATTTGTATCCATACTTTAGTCGAAAAAACTAGGTTTAAGCATTTGGTTTTATAAGACACAAATAAAATCATTAAGGTTGTCTTTGATGCTTTTTATTTTCGAAATACTTACACTTAGGGCCTGTTGCACCAAACTCCAATCAGACAAGAAGCAAAACTAAGTCTGATATCTCCCATGAAATAAAAAAATCGGTTGCATATAGGTACGTAAGTCAGCCGATGTACATAATATTTCCTGTTCAAATTCCATCATATTATAACCCACTTCCGAGAAATATTTAAACGAGGTCCTTACCAAAATTAGACAATCAAATTTGATGTGTCAATCAAATATTGATTGGAGGTTGGTGCAACAGGCACTTAACAAATAAAACTTCAAGAGAACCCAACTGGACAAAGAATTCCTAAGAAGTTTTTTTTTTAAACATGAAGAGGAATGCAATTCACCAACCTACTCTGCCTGGCCAGAAACAGGTATTAATGTCATCAATTAATAATTTATAATAGTTTATTTTTATGAATTATTAATTAATAATTACCCAATAATACCTGTTGAACCAGGGTCGAAATTATGGTCAAATAACCCAAGCGGGGATCGAACCAACGTTATTCTATTCCAAACACGTTAGAAAGATCAGCCCACTTGGCCCCCTCAGCCATAACACCGACACCGAGTTGTACTTATATGTTCTTTACATTCATACTATTGTCGAAAAAAAAACTAGGTTTAAGCATTTGGTTTTATAAGTTACATACAAAATCTTTTAGGTTGTCTTTTGATGCTTTTAATTTACGAAATACTTAACAAATAAAGCTTCAAGGGAACCCAACTGGAAGAAGCATTCACAAAAAGTGGCATGAGAAAGTAGAAACACAAACAGGTCCATTGGATCTATAAAAGGCAATTATCTAATCTAAATCTAAATCTAAGTTGCAAAGATATGTACCATTTGAGATTCATATTAAATACATTCCCACAAGCAGACACGCATAATTTCACGCTTACACATGCCGCATGTGGACTTACAATATAAAAACCCAATCTCAAATGAACATAAGCCCTGCAACTCTTGCCGACCTTCCCTGAAACAGGGGTGACATTGGCAAAGTGAACCATTTTTTATTGTATGGGTGGTCAGTCTCATATCTACAAGTTAAGGAATACAAGCAATTAATTACATCCAGTTATACAAACAAACACTAAAAGATCTACAAAACATCCATAAAAATGAAAATTTATTCTTGGCCTTAGCCGGCTACATAACAGATCAGCCGCCACTTTTTCGGTCCCTACATACTTCTTTCATTTCATCCAGAGTCATAACCTTTTTCATACAAGCTCTCCTTTTATTATGACTCTGGATACCCCATTCATTCGCTATTTCGGAAATTTGGTCCATCCATACTTTTCTCGGTCTTCCTCTACGACGACATCCTTCTATTCTTGCAATATATTATTTTTTCGTCAATCTTTCATCATTCATTCTCTCCATATGCCCAAACCATCTTAGCAAACTTCTTTTAATCTTCACTTTTACACCTCCCCTTACACCACATTCTTCTCTTACAAAATCATTCCACACCGTGTCACTTTGTTTTTTTCCCAATCAAACTTCTTAGATAGTCCATTTCTACTATATGGACTTTACTAATTTCCCTTTCACTCACCGTCCAGGCTTCACTTCCATACATCAAAGTGGGCACTAATATACCACCGTGCACCACCAATCTAACATTTTTTGAGAGATTTTGGTTCCTGGCGATGCAAGCGGTAGCACCCAGTACACACCTGCCTTTCATTATTCTTCTTTCAAATTCACCGGTCATTCTTCCATCTTTTTCAAACCTACTTCCCAAATATACAAACTCATTTACCACATCAACATACATACAAGTAGAATAAGTGCTAAACGGCAAAAGTCTCGGTTAAAAGAAATCAGGATGACGAAGTTTTAAATCATCGTTTAACGTATTTGAAAAAGGCGTTTTAGCTTGAATAAAATCTCAATAAAGCTGCGGTGAGACTTGGCAAGACTAAAGGCGCGTCCCCTCCTCAGATAATGCAATACGGAGGCACATAATCCGGCGGGTATCTGTTTGGATATTGGCATCGTAAAGAATCATTTCCATCATTAATAAGGGTCGCGCTGCGGCTGAGGGAGGTTCCAGAAGAACCGCATATTAGGAATTCAGCTCGCGTCGTCACAGCTACAGCGGGTACTGACGCAGCCGGGGGTGGTATCACCACAGGGGATGAGGGACAGGTAACGTTGTAGCTACGACAACCTGGCCACTTTATAAGAAGAAATGAAATATGTTTCTGATGATGAATCAGTTGACTTTTGTTATTGCCTTCATTTCGTGACATTGAATGAATTGCTGTAACTCGCATAATCGCTCGTGCTTGTTTAGCTAACCTAACATTTGATTCGAAGATAGCCTTTCAATAGAATTGTGAAGAGGAATGCAATTCACCAACCTATTCTGCCTGGCCAGAAGCAGGTATTAATATATCATCAATTAATAATTCATTATTGTTTATATTAATGAACTATTAATTAATAATTACCCAATAACATCTGTTAAACCAGGGTCAAAGTTAAAGTCAAGTGACCCAAGCGGGGATCGAACCAACGTTTTTCTATTCCAAATACGCTAGAGAGATCAGCCTACTTGTCCGCCTCGGCTATAACACCGACAAAACTTGACGCCATTTTCTGAGATTAAATTGTTTGCGATTAAGGCTTGTATTTTTTAATCCTCATTTTAATTGATATATTGTATATTCGAGAATATGCCACAAACTTCCATAATGGATTTTACTAGAAGCAGACACACTACACCAGAGTGTTTGGCACTATACCAGCGTGCCTGATCGCGCGTACTACAAATCCATAGTTCAAATATGTATTTCCTATTTGGTAATTTTGTTTTATGAACGTAGTTTAACATAACTTTTCATTTGTGCTCCTTGACTTAAAGGTTAGTATGAAAATGATTATTCGTAGGTACTGTAAAATATGGTTCACTTTTCCACTTTTACCAGGAACTGTGACAAGAAAGGTTGGCAAAAGTTACATGATTTATATCGGTGTAACAGCCGAAGGGTAGTTCCTTGACTTATAGGTTGGTATGCGGCTGACCACCCATGCTGTAAAATGGTTCAGTTTGCCAATGTCACCCCTGTCTCAGGGAAGGACGGCAAGAGTTGCAGGGTGTATGCCCATTTGAGATTTGGTTTTAATGTTGTAGGTTTACATGCGGCATGTGCAAGCGCGAACTTGTACGTTTCTGGTTGTGAAAATGCATGTAATGTGAATCTCCAATGTAACATATATTTGCTACTTAGATTAGATTAGATTTGTAGTTGATTTCATCTATATGATCCTGTTATGCATATATTTTTTGTAAATGTGAAAATAATTGTTAAAGTTTCATTACTTTATTAGGGATAAGTAACAAAATCATCACATCTTCTGTATGAAATTTCGAAAATGAGAAATGAAAAAATATTGAGACCGAACAAATCGTCCAAATGCTTTACCGTCTTCTACCTCAGTGCACCAGAGCCACACGATCTGCCTTAAGAACAGACCGGGCAAGTCTTGCTACAGGAACGGCAAGGTTCACCTCTACACTTAGTCTCTACCTCTAGTACAAACTAACTAAAACTCACGCTGCAAAGAAGTAACCGAGTACACAAAATTTTCTACGTAAAGTGAAAGAAGCGCTTTCTTATTTACGTACAAAATTTGGAAAATTCGTTGACTTTTTGTCTTAGAACAGGAACGGCAAGTTCACCTCTACTTTAACTCTGTACTTAGAGTATAAACTTACAAAAACTCACGCTGCAAAGAAGTAATCGAGTAGACTAAATTTTCTTGGTAAAAAGAAAGAAGCGCTATTCTATTTTCGTACAAAATTTGGAATACTCGACGACTTCTTACAAGTTATTGTACGGATATTAATATGTATGTTAGTATAAGGCGCGGGACGCTGCGTGAATTTAAAGATGAGAAAAGTAAAAGTCTGTCGGGAACAAAAGGTAGTAGAAGGTAATAATGCCGGGACGCACAGCAGCCTCACACCACCAAGGGTTATGGTTCAATTCGACCAGAATCCAAAACAGTTTTTTTCATGATAGTGCATGATTATTGGCGGTACGCATTCTTCTACCTTCAATCCAACGTTTTTGTTTTCAGTATTTGAAACATGTTTTGCAGCGCTTTTTTTTTCATGATTTTGTCATCTATAATCTGAGTTGCATAGGTATATTAACATTTTTATTCTTATAAAATGTCTGCTCACAAATAGACACGTGTAAGTTCACGTTTATAAATACTGCATGTGTACTTACAGTTCAAAAACTAAACCTCAAATGAACATAAGCTTTGCAACTTTTGCCGACATTTCCTTAAACGGGGGAACATTGGAAAAGTGAACCATTTTTTACAGAATGGTTGGTTAGTATCGCACCAACTTATAAGTTCAGGGAGTCAGTTATCAGTCATGATGCTTATAAATGAGTAATTTTATTACATTAAAAAAACTGGAATTTGCTTATTGTTTTTCTCGTATATTTTCTTATACGAGAGAAAAACCATCAAAAAAAATATTGAATCAATTTCCCAAAAATGCTTAAAACTGCAAACGTATATTTTCAATTAATTAGACCCTCGCACACTTTTTACTTTTCATCATATTTTTGGAGGTCTCTCTTTCAATAATTTTAGTACCCAAAGAATAAAGCACTGCGTATATTTCATCTCAATCGCGTAAATTGAAAATGTATGGACTATACGATGGCACTTCTAGAGTTTCATTTTTTCTTTCGATTAATTTTTTTTCGATTTACGCAAAAGAGGTTAGGTTCCACTTTTTTTATGGTAGAGAAACAGTCAACCATAGGTCATTGACTCTTTGTTAAATTAAATTAAGTATTTAAATATTGTAATGATTTGAAAACTAAATCATTATTAACTTAGGTAGAATATTGGAATTCAAAAGGTTAACTTTCTTGAGGTAAATAAATAAAATGTATTATTCCAATAAGGAAAATATTTTCAGCAGAAATAATATTTCTCGAATGCTGAAACGACTAAAGCCATCACGTGACCTGCAGATAAAGCACACCATCACCTGCCAATTCAAAGCGACAACTATTTGGTACTTTTATTGGAATTCATATTTTATTGCATTTCAAATTTTCCAGCTGCCAGGTCCAATAGGATCCAGTCACAATTTTGAGCCATTGGGTTGGGGGAATTTTTATTCTAAAATAACTGAGAAGCTGTTTGGTATTTTAGTTGTAAAATGGTTCAATTTTCTTAAAAAGGACCAAAAAGTGTTCAAATTGATACCTAATGTTATAAGTGACAGACTAAAGTTTAAAGTAGAGGTATAACTTTGCGACGCTGTCAAGTTTTGCCATTTTGGTACGTCACTAAAAAAAATATGTTGTTTTTGCAAAAAAAACGATATATTGTCATTTTGTGTGCCAAAATATTTCCATCAAAATTTTAAAGATCAATTCAACAACATACAAAATAACAGCTCATTTTATGAAAAAAAATCAATAATCTTACCTTTTAAGAATCCTGTGATGGAGACTCTCTAGATTTCAAAGACTCTAAGGGTCTATGACACTTGTTTTAATGCCACAGAGGTGTTACTGATGTGGCGGTTGATGTCTTGATCTTTTGTAACAAATCAATTATCTGCGTAATGTTGTGTTGTGTGTTGCGTTGGCTTTGTTTAAAGACACTGAAAGGAAGTGGCGATTGATATTGGTTTTGAATAATACAAGTTTATCAAACAACGAACACAGATACCGGTAAATCGTTTCACATTGAGCCCTTTTTTTGGTCTTTCTTTTTGTCAATTTATTACTTCTGAAATACTCGTGAATAAAATCAAAATCGGCTTTTTTTTCTTCTTCGTTATGTCAAACGCTACACTACTCTTGCCCAGTGTCGGGCAACATCCACTGCTCCACCATTACTCTCCATTAGGTCGGCCAGTGTGCAGCTTGTTGGGCAGGCCGGACAGATCCGAAGATGATCCATGGACTGTAGGGCTCCGCATTCACAGAGCGTGGTGTCATCTTGATGAAAGATTTCCCAAGCCCTCATGTTACAGCGAGCATTGCCAACATCCATTCTCAGCCTGTTGAGTGCGCTCCACACAGGCCACTCAAGATTTCGTCCAGGTGGGAGGTTCTCGCTTGGCTGCACAAAGTTTACAGGTCGCTCCAGATACCAGAAATGTAATCTCTCCCCCACCGGCTCCGTATTCAAAGGGTGTACGGAGCTAAGGAAACTGCGAAACCGGCTGAACAAATGAGATCATCTATATATTTTTTCTTCGTATTACTTCATATCTAATTATAGATATACATAGCTAACAAAACATTCTATATGATTAATAAAACTGAACAAAAAAACAGATTAACGTATTACAAGATCTCCTTACATTATTGCAAGTCATCAATTACAATTAATCCAGAAATACTGCCGCGGAGTATGTATCGGTTCAGAATCGTTACAAATTTCCCCACTTACTCCGATAATCTCCCCACGCTAAAAAAAATAGCAAACCACTAATCTCAACTGCCTTTTTTACGTGCAAAAATCTGGCGCTCGTAAGAAACGCGTGGCATCTACGAAAAAGAGCGAGGGAGGAGGAGTCTAAGGTGCTCCGCCGGATCGTAGAACGCTCCACGAAAATGCTACGACTAAATCTCGGAGCTAGATGGATTGCAGGCAAAATCTTTCGTCTACGCCAAAGCGAAACCTCACTTTTATATCCGTTAAGGCTGTTTTCGAGAAAGCTCAAGCTTTTGAATGGCTTACTTTTGGCTTTCAACACTTCAAATAATATAGCAGTAGGTACTTACAATATATGCATATACGAGTATATACAATTGTGTTGATTTTAACCCCCTTTTTAAGATGCAAAATTTTATTTTAAACTGTTATTTTTATTTGTTTGTCTTTACCAACATGAACACATTCAAAGAAAGAAGTATTTTTACTTATGCTACTACTATTCAAGAATTTTTATATTTTGCGTGTTTATTTATAAATGTGGAAAAATTAACAGAATTACCACCAAAAACGCTAGAATTATTAAAAAAATAAAAGATTAAAAGAGAAAGGAGTAGTTTAAATAATACCTTGGATCACAGCAACTGAGATAAACATACATTGAAACCTCTGGCCGCGTTCTCCCCGAAAAGGTCCCACGTGGCGAGTGAACCGATTTATTTATACAGGTAAGGGTCCGGCCTTGCGCTTACCACTTCAGTTCCCGAGGGGGCTGGTACTCATTGCTTGAGAAGGCTGATTAAACCTACTCTCACTCTTTGATTAATGGCATATGCCCTGAAAACTGGTGTTTTCTTATGTGGGATTCAAATTACTTCGTGTTCTAGTCTTCCACTTTTCTTTTTTTTGTCGATTTTCCTCAGCAAAATTGTTGTTCTCAACGCTATGAAAAAATGCAACGAAATCAAAAGGGGAAGGATACAATCAATAAAACAAACAACGCGCGAATTCTTATTGTTTACAAAAACTGCAATACATTCTTGGGAAAGGGAGGTTTTCGGTTGAGGGGTGGTGGGGGGGGAAGGGGATGAGTAATAGGGCAGCAGGTGTTAGTATCATCCCCTCTCCACCCCCCTGCCTCCCGCCTTGTGCTTCATATGAGAATAGAAATAATAACACTTCACCCTTGCGCGACCGCAGCAAGGAAGCTGCACCCCTGAATATGTGAAGGCATGGCAATAGTTAACAAGGCAGTGTAAAAATTGTGGCATAGCGTGAAAAATGCCTAACTTAAAATTGTATTTATGAGTTTATTGTAAGCACTTTATGGAGATAGGTAAAATAAATAATATAAGATGTTTATTTTCTGAGATTTAACTTTAAAAAAAAATCGAATGACAAATCAAACATCAGCGAAAGAAATCAACATATTATAGCCAGTTAAAGAAATCGGATTTTAGTTCTTGCCTGTTTGGTACAGAACACTCGTACACACGTCTACTTATGAAGTCGAATGAAACGGTTTGATTACCGCCCTTTCTCAACACACATACTATACAACTTTTCATTACATAGAAGATTTAGGAACAATATTGGAAATAATAAAGACAATATTTATAGTGCCGCTTTGTGATAAATCACTGCAAGGGCACTATTCAACTGTAACATCTCCAAAAAAATATACCTTCAATCCTGACCTAAACGCGCTTGCTCTCTATTTGGCTTTAAGCTCATGGGGCAGGGTAGTCCAAAGCATAGGGCCGGCCATGCAAAAGGCACACGATCCAAACTTTGCTCTATTAGATCGATTTAGAACACTCAATATATCATTGGAAATAAGATATCGGTGGAAAAAGTGGATTTATGAAAGAAATATAAATTATAAATTAAGACATTGTTCTACACCTGAACACAAAAAACACAGTTTTGTAGAATATAGAAAAATATATCTGATAATGGTATTTTTTTTAAATATCAGGAGATTCCTTGTTTGTTTATCTTGGCTGCGCTTGCGGTATGTCCCCACCATACCATTTCCTTCCCCCAACATAAGACAATCTTTCTCCAAATATACGACTTTTCGTTTTATCATTTAACTGAAAACGTATATAAATATAATGCTCAATAGAAGCGCTGCTTGTGTTTCCGTACATTTTTCTAGAAACGCTTCGGTTAAGTTAAAATGTAACTTTGTATACTTGCATGCACGCACCACATGCCGGCTCAACCCAGCGCAATAAATTTTATAGGCAGACGATTCTCTTCGCGCCGTTTATGAGTCCAATACCGACAACTCCAATTTTATTACCATCTCCCAAAACGTGATTTCCTACGACACTTTGCTATTATTTTTTCCTCTTTTATTTCTTTCCATTACTTTTTTTCTTGGAGTGGAAGTTTCTTTTTTTCATCTTGCAGCTGATCGTCATTTAAAAAAAAAAACATTCAGTTTATTATTGTATTTTGGAGTTATGGTTACTATGAATGTCAAAAAATGCACGCAGAGATTGCATTTACTACTAAAAACATTTTGTTTCATTATATTAGAAAAGTTCTTGAATTCAATATTTCTTTCACAAAATATTTGAAACAAAAAAAGTGCAATCACGAAATTTCATCTTGTTTTTTTTTAAATAAATCCTGTGCGGGAGACTCCTTAGATTCTAGAGACTCTAGGGGTCTATGAGACTTGTTGTAGTGCCGCAGAGGTGTCATTTATTTTATATCAATAATGTGATTTCTTTGTTCATAAACAGTATGATTTACATTTTTAGCAACTTGAAAAATAGAGAAAAAATATTTCTGCCAAGTTGGTATTTGATCCTTTTTAAACAATCATATTTAGCTGACGCTTCAATCATCTAAGCAGCAATGCAAAAAAAATATTTTCTCCAAATATTTTTCATCAAAAATTTAATTGAATTTTCTTTTAATTGCCCTAAGAAATGAACTTTTTTTTTTTGCCTTCCAAGTTTGACACGAAAAGTTGGAAATTACAAAAAAAGTTCAAAGTTGGCGAAATTATATCTCACAAATTAAATAAGGGCGCTATGCATATTAATTAAGAAATTAAAGACGGAACCGACGCAGCCTCTACGACAAGGCTAGCGAAAGTGCTACGACAAAAATATAATAATATATATTGTGCTACGATCACTTTCGTCGAGTCGTAGCTCTTGCAACTCTCAGATGAAAATGTAATTTTTAACCTCCCGGAGGGATTGTCGTCCGCTTCAAACGTTCATTAAAAATAATATCAAGATTGTCGGAAGTATTTTTCCAGTCTTGGTGAAAATGAAGTGAACGCAGCTAAATTATCCAAGACTAGACTCCAGGTTTTCCTGTCAGTGAATTCAGTTAATTGTTTTTAGATAAGAAAACAAAGTTATGTTCTGCTTCTTATAATAAAAATAGAGATATCGTCCACCTATTGCTTATTTGCCTTATCCAACATTTGATTGGCTTATCTACCTTTTGATATCTACCATTCTTTGATTGTTGGTTGAGATTTTCATTCAGTTCAGAGCACATTCCACGTTCGTATGAGACTGATCACCCATACTTGTGGGAAAAAACGGTTCATTTTGCCAATCTTCTTTTTCTTCGTGTCAGCTTCACACCGTATTGGCCCAGTAACGAGCAATGTCTACAGCTCTTTGGTTTCCCGCAAAGAGATCATCTATGGAGCAGCTTGTCGAACAGGAGGGACAACACCGCAGGTGCTCCATAGTTTGCTGAGCTCCACACTCACATAGTGTAGAGTCCCCCCGTCCCAGAAATCCACAGGTCAACATGTTGGCGCGGGCTCTTCCAACATTGGTCCTCAATCTGTTTATAGATTTCCACACTTTGCCAATGACATCCCTGTTTCAGGGAAGGTCTTCAAGAGTTGCAGGCTTATATTCGCCTAAGATCAGTTTTTATGTAGTAAGTCCACAAGCGGCATGTGAAAGCGCGAGTTTATAGTGTCCGCTTATGGGAATACATTTAATATGAACCTTGACTCTCTTAACAACAAATTGTAGATAGACTCTTAACACAGTTTATAGATAGACTCTCAATTAAATGTTCATAGATAAGCCAATTGTTAATATAAAATAAAACACATTATATTCTGCTTCTAATAATATAAGTAGATATATCGTCATCCCAGTGCTTGTTTGGTTATCTACCATTTGATTCAAAGGACTTTTCCACAAAATTGTCTGAAGAATCACATTCGTTACAATCTGTGCTAAGAAAAAAAAGGTAAAACAAGATAACGTGAGAGTTGTTTTTCATATTTTCTAGCATTCATGAGACACATTGGCGCATACAAACATTGCTTATCTGAAATTACCTCTATTGGAGATAAGACAAACAAGCATTCAAGGGACGACATCTTAAATAGAGGCTGTTTTAAAATTTTGTGCGTAGCAAATAAAAATTTGTACTCCTTGAAAACGAATGTTGTTTTTTCTTAATTTTGTTAATTTATTTTGCGATTCGGGGAAACTTTTTCATAGAGACAGAGAGAGACAGCTTCAAATTACGATCTTCTTCTGTGCGGGGTAATTAGCTTTTTAACTTTGTCCTGTTTTAACGGTCGGCCGGGGAACAATAAAATGTCCCGACGCAGAAAATTATGCCGTGCAGTGAAAGCGGCTGCAGTCGTGCCACAAAATACCAGTCAAAGATATCTCGTCCAGAGACAACTCGTCCAGAGACAACTCGTCCAGAGACAACTCGTCCAGAGGCAACTCGTCCAGAGACAGCTCGTCCAGAGACAAATCGTCCAGAGTCAACTCGTCCAGAGACAACTCGTCCAGAGACAACTTGTCCAGAGACAACTCGTCCAGAGACAACTTGTCCAGAGACAACTCGTCCAGAGACAACTCGTTCATTAACAAATCAGTCACATGACAATTTGTCCACACAAATTCTCTGTAAACAATATTTCGGTTACAAATTTCTCGGTCAAAGATAACTTGTCCACAGACACATCGTCACCCAACTGTTTGTTCGGCTTATTCACCATTTGCATCAAAGATGACCTTCAAATGAACGATCAACAGAATTCGAGATAAGAAAAAAATTTGAAACGCGTTAATGTGAGAGTTGTTTTTAATATTTTCAAGATAAATAAATTTCCAGCATTCATAAAACACATAGATCTTGTACACATACAAACATTCCTCATGTGATATAAACTCTGTTGGAAAATAAGACAAACAAGCACTTAGGTGATGACATCGGTCATGGACAAGTGGGTCACACGACTTTTCGGCCAACGACATTTCGGACAACACATTTCGGTCACATACAATATAGGCCCACAGAAAGCTACATCACAGAAAACTTTTTCTGCAAAAACTTTTGTTATTAGTGTAGTTCTAATTCATTTCAGTTTTCTGTAATGGAGCTGTCTGTGAAATAAACATTTTGTGTGACCCAAATGTATGCTCATGCCCTCCTCATACTACTGCTATATGTATGTATCAGAAGGTATAACAGCACATGAACGCCCATGCAAAGCAATATATTTTCTCAAGTGAAGTAAAAGCAACGGCACGGAAAAACAAGAACCTCTTGGTCAGAGGTGTGCCCATAACTCTAAAAGTAATTGGCTTAAAATTACTGTTTGCTTACAAAAAAAATGTTGAAATGAACTGTAGTGTGACCAAATTGTCCGTTACTGGTGTATCTGAGGAAGAGATTTATGTAGCCGAGTTTCCTGTAACACAAATTTTGTTGACCAAAAAATCGTGTAGAAGAAAAGTAGTGGCCGCTTTTTTTATGAACGGGTTGTTTGTGGACGAAATGTCATGTGACCGATTTGTCGTAAAGCCCGCTGCAGTCAGTGACAGCGAGCGCGTGGAATGAAAGCAAAATGTTCGCGTAGAGAAGCGTGGAAGTGTGTGTACCAGACTCATTGTGCCGCGAGAGTGAAAGTTCATGAATAAAATTACGCAATATTGTCAACGGCAAAAGAATTGTTAATAACTGCAGCTGTCGCGAAATATAAACACTGAATAATTAACGGCGTAACATACAGATATAAATTCATAGCTTGAATATGGCATTGACCGGTCCGTAGTGTAGTTGTAATGCTTCAGACTCGTAAATAAAAGGTTGTGGATTTAAATCCCGGGGAGCACAAAAAATATTTCATTTCTATTTTCAACGATACTCTTCGCTGAGTTGAAAAATTATTATATCTTTACCAAAGACCGGTCACCAAAAGTCCACCCAGCATTGCAGCTACTGGGTCTACGCAGAGGTCTCTTGATGTGTGATTCACACAAAAACAGCGCTGACCAAATAAATCGCACTACTATTATTAATAATTATAAATATGCTAAGGATTAATATTGCTTGAATATGAAGACGGCCTTTCTTCTTGAGTAAGAGTTTGGTATGAGGTGGACCATACATAATTTTTTTTTTTTTACTTTCACCAATTCCACTACAGTTTTGTAAGCAGACAAGGTCACTTTAGAGATAAAGTTGTTCTTGCAATTATTGGATACCTCCTCAATACTCCTTTTATTTAAAATCAATAAATAAAATCAATGTCCGATCGATAGCTTAGTTGGTAGAGTGCTTGCATTTCATGCTGTGAACTGAGAATCGAATCCCACCGAGGGTGTGAGAAAGGATTCCCGTGTCGGTGTTCATTTCAATCGCCATAATAAAATACTGGCAAGGTTTACTCCATTAGCCTGCACAATAAATGAGTACCAGCCCTCTCGGGAGCTGGGAAACCCCCACTTCAACTGAAGTGATTGGCGTAAGGCCGGCCCTCTTACCTTTAAAAATAAATAGGTTCAACTCGCCACATGCGACCCCTTCGGGGATAACGCGGCAAAAAGTTACACTATATGTGTACATTAGTTGCGTTTTTTTTTATTCCTATTTAGTGACATTCCATTGGATTTTTGCAATTTTAATTCAAGCTTAATTCAATTTAAAACAAAGACGTTTATATTAGGAGATACTTTTCTGGTATTGTAAAGCTTTCAAAAATAATCGAAAACAATTCAACAGTCTCTCGTAATACCGAATTGCACAAACTCCATTTTCATGTCGAGAACAAAAACAAATACAGCTTATAAAAAGCGCCAACAAGAGAACGACAATTTCAATTTCACACGTGCTTGATTTTCCTTATAATGGCTTTCGTAAAGCATCTACGGCCCGTAGGCTTTCCCCCCTCCTCTACGGCGTAGACCCGCGCCGCGATTTTTATGTCTAGCTCGTGCGTAGGCCTCTGCGAAGGAATTTGCAAAGTTCTTGTTATTTTTGCAAGTTTCCGATCGCGCCGGATAATGGGGAGAGATTGTGATGGGAATCGGTAATATCTGAAATTAAGCGTAAACAGCTTGGGCGGAGGGAAAAATGCGAAGCCTTTTGGTGACAGAGTGAAAATGAAGAATAAAAATATGCAATATACCATCAGCATTTTAAAGCCTTAAGACTTACAATATTTGATTTTAAAGCAAATTTAGTTACTGAGAGTAATGTAAAAATTGAGTAATTTAAGTTGGGTCTCCATATTTACAAATATATTTTTAATGTATTATATTACCCTTGCTCCTTGACGTCTGGGTTGATTTAAAGCTTGATATATATTTGTAGTTGTACAAAAAATGACTTGATTTTTTCAATAATCAATCCTGAAAGGCGTTAAAAGTTGGATGGTTTCCGTTCATTCAAGGTTTCGGTTTTTAGAAAATTAGACAGTTTTTACTTGTTCACAAATAATTTCTTACCTTTTATCTCAAAAGTTCATAAAATACATCTAGACTACGAGAGTCGTATGGAACCAAAAATGACAACTTTTGAGTTGTTCCGAAAATATGTGCAATCTCAGAAAATGGCATTTGATAGATCGGAACCTTTAAGGTTAAACTGAATATGTAACATATGAAGCTAACATAGGTTTCTAATATAAATGCACCTTTTACCTATTTTCTATGAGAGAAAACATAACAAAAGTGAGAAAATCCTGTAGCTTAGAACTTTTCATGAGCACTTCCTTACAATAAGTTCAATTACTATGAAAAGATACACTCAATAGAATGATTTATCCACGATTTCTCAAATCAGTGAATCAGCACTTATTAAATTTAACCTTTGAAGTGGTGATATACTAGAATTTTAAAATAAACCTAGACTGGTGCTATACGACACACTTATCAGTTAAAAAACTTCATAAAAGATCAAGCACATTTAATAAACCACAAACAATCCCATACAAAATATCCAACACGCGCATTAATTTATGTGTCCCTGCCTTTCATATCATTATGTCATTGGTCCGTTGTTAGATGTAGCGTCTCATTAATCCGTTTATCCCTATCCCTTTGTACTGAGGCCTCTCTTTTCTACACAACACCTAACCACAGCGTTTACCAAAAAATATATGGCAACTGAAGCAGGACCTCAAGAGAACGTTTAAATTTTTCTATAATTTTAATAATCACTACGATTGAGTTTCAACGTAATGTTCTATACTTGGGGCTTAACAAACAACAAACACTGGCCACACAAACTATCGATTGGAGCTGAAATATGGCCCTCTGCAGTGGCCGTAAATAACTTTCATACAATTTGCAGCCCGCGTCGGGCAGGGGCTGATGTATGCGCTTGTTTGATGTAACAACTATTATTTGAGAGGAATATTTTCGTACATTTCTTTCAAAAACATAATTTGCATACTGTACGCATTTATACAAGTGTGTACAAAAATTACAATCTTTTTTGTTTACACATGGAAAAAGTAAGAGAGAATTTTCGATAATTTCACTTTTGGAAAAAAGAACTTGGACATGTCTTCAATTTCCGGCGTAGCACAATAAAATATCGTCAATTATGCTCTTCGCTGGGTTGAAAACTTTATGTGCCTGTGGCAAAGGCCGGTCACCAAAATCCATCCAACATTACGGGATCGGCTTGTTTGAGAAATGGCGCTTTCTAAAGCCAAGGCTAAGATTGTAATACGAGTATGTATAATAATAAAAAAATAATAAATAAATTATTTGGCGTAGATCGGGCATGTTACGCGAGTATCTTGAAATAAAATGTATTTATGTAAAAATTATGATAACCGACATAATATACATGATGATGGAAATCAAACATTATTTTGTTTTTTTATGTATAATCAATCTTTAATCTTAATTGCAAAGATATGCCCACAAACAGACACGTGTAAGTTCGTCGTTACAAATGATGCATGTGTACTTACAATTAAAATACCAAACCTCAAATGTACATAAACCCTGCAACTTTTGCCGACCTACCCTAAAACAGGGGTGACAAAGTGAAACATTATTTTTTACCGTATGGGTGGTCAGCTTCATACCAACCTAAAAGTCAAGTGATATATAAGAAAAATGATTTCATGACTCCAGTCAGATTCAAGGTCTCATATTTGGAAGGTACAAACAATAGCATTGAGTTACTAATCAAACCATTTATTTGAATATGTAAATGTATGACTGGGTTAAGGGCGCACCTTCCCTGAGCGGACTGCCATAATAAACAGTTGTATGAGAGACGCTTGATAATTTGTGGGGAGGATTGTTAATCGGCTTATATCGGCTAAGTCCGGAATCCACACCCGAGCGCCAGCGCGGGAATTATGCCGTGAATCTTCCAATATACACAACATCCTGCATCCTCCTCCCTCCGTCATTCCATCCTGTTGTGAGAGGGAGATAGATATAATGCAAAACCTCGATATTTTTTCAAAATTGACGTCCGTTAACTAAATTATTCGAACATGAAGTTTTTTTATTCAAAGATCTGAATGAAGCTGCTTGTTTTGAAGAAAAATTTATACATCACCAAAACTTATTAAATAAACAAATACAATTAAGGATGATGAATGTGGTGTGAATTGCACTCAAAAAGAGATCGCCAGATAAAGAAAATCAAGGAAGACTGAGAAAAATATGGCTCGATCAGATTGGCGAAATATGAAAAACACAGAATATTCATATACTCGTATACAGAGTGAATGTAAAATAAGGAAATGTTTGATAAAGGTGATGAATGTGAATGAATCGAAAGAGGTATGCAAGTAAAAGAAGAAATTGTGGTTGTTCTGCAGAGGCTCTAGCTACTCCTAGCGCAATGATCACACAGCAACAGTAACAATATCCGTGCATTTTTGCAATGTTCGTTCCCTCAATAAATAAAATAATTTTTAGCGTCAATATTTGATAAACGAATATGTATGAATAGTTGTGTTTGTCCGAGTTAGTGATTTAAAAAGTATTTTTAAGAATAAATAGACGCTGAGGTAATTTGTAATTGAAATTGATAGTTCGGCAGATGTTGCAGGGTTTATGTTCATTTGAGGTTTGGTTTTAATTTGTAAGTACACATTCAGCATTTGAAAGCGCAAACTTACATGTGTCTGTTTTTGAGCATGTCTTTGAAATGAGTTTTGAATGCTTATATACCTTTGACACTTCTATAATCTATCTATAATCTAAGTTGCAAAGATATATTCATTTAAAGCTCTCAGATGTATGCCCACAAACCAACAAGTGTAGTTCGCGCTTACAAATGCTGAATGTGTACTTACAAATAAAATCCAAACCTCAAATGAACATAAGCCCCACAACTTTTGCCGACCTTCCCTGAAACAGGGGTGACATTGGCAAAGTGAACCATTTTTTACAGTATGGGTGGTCAGCCTCATACCAACCTATAAGTCAAGGAATAGATTAAAATTTATTAGAAAGGATTAGACTTAGATTGTGGATTATAAATTATTAAAGAACGTCTTAAAAACATAATACTTTACAAAGTTTAAACCAAATCATTCGATTACTGGGGTGGTCTCTCAGCAGATCTAAGGCGAGACAACACTCGTATCCCAGCTAATAACTTTCCGTCGCGCATTAACAATATGTAAATTGTCGATTTGAATGTTTCGCTCGCAGGAAGGATGCGCCAAGACGTTGATGCTGGAGCGCACCCTTAAGTTGGTCGGGTGTTTTATTGGCTGAACAAACAATGCATGCAATTGAACAAACATCAGTACCTACTCAAGCAAACAATCAAACTTTTGTGTAATTATGGTAAAACACAATTTGACAAGTCTAACTTTTGTTAGGTCTCATTTTGACATTTGAAGGTAGCTTGATAGTATTCTGTAATTTATATTTATAATTATTTCGTAGTGCCTATTAATGTATTGATATGCTGTTATGACTATATTCCCATCTATATTCCCTTCTAATGTTTTTTTATAAAACATTGATTTGTGAAGATGAATCCAATTCCCCATCCATTTTTTTCTAGCCAGAAACAGGCATTAACATTATCAAATAAGAATTCATTAGCGGATATTATAACGAATTTTTAAAAACAATTACCCAATGAAATTTGTTGAACCAGGGCCAAAGCTTTTGTCGATAGGACTCGAAGCAGGCGAGATTTGAGCTTGCGATTGTCTCAACAACGCAAATTCGACTAGGGATGACCAGAGCCTCTGAGAAATTGCCTCAATTTCTTCCAATACTTTCAGACCTGCTGTTTCAATTCATTCACAACCATCCCCTTTATCGTTTATTTTCTTCTGTTACGCTGTAAAGTCACTCCAATCGCTCATTATTTTACAACCTCTCTAATCTGAACAACTTATATTTTTTTAGATTTTTCTTTATCGCGTTTTTCCTTTTACATTTATTCTGTATTAATGTATACTTTGTCAGTCTTTCATCATCTTCACAATAATTAAAATCTGAGAAATATCTCTAGAATGTAAATAGTTCCAGTTATAATTATGAATGCAAAATTTTCAGCCTTTTTCCTTTTTTTACCATTATTTCGAGTCTTTCCAGACAAACAATTTCCTTTACAATGTCTGCAAAAGAATTTCAATTTTATCTGTTTAAATACGCTTAATATTATCTCCGACCGTTTTTTCCATCGCTTGAATTTTCCCGCGCAAACAGACCAAAATAAATACCAAAATGTGTGTCAAACGAAAAAAAAATCCATCACCTCTCTCGGTTATTCTTATAATAGCTCAGATTGCGGATAATAATGTTTGCCTTTGACAAATTGTGTATACTCCTTCATTGGGTAGATGCCTCCTACTGTTTCCTTGCGCCCTGATATTCTGGGATGATTTGCTGGATCGATTCTGTATTTTGGGAAATTGGATTTGCAGATTGTCGTCGATAAGGGCAGATAGGTCGGGCGTCCTGCAGGAGGGAAGGGGCCGTCGCTATCTTACCTTGGAAGGAATACGAGACCTCCTGCGGGTATATTCTCTCCTGATACACCTAAGGGTGGATTGTATGCAGTGATTCACTCCAAAACTCTATCCTGAGACAATTTTTATAATATTACCTTACAATAAACGGGTAAAAATATTTTTCAGCACAAATAAAATATGGATTTTTCATTTCATTTCAAAAAATTACAATTTTTTGACCATTGGGCCTCTTTGCATAAGGAAATCTTAACTCTCCATTCACTTCACTGCTTTTCGAGAAGCTTTGTAGAGGTCTTTCAGGCTAGGAGGGTGTCTTCTGGGGTAATGATACTCTTCCACTATGTACCAGATAGCATGGTTCTTCGCCCTACAGTAGCATCCAGTAGATGGCGTCAATTTTCATCCATGCAGCAGGAAGTTACAATATCCTTGCTAGGTGTAACCGTGTTCAAATTATTGGTAAGATTAGTTATTTTGGTAAACAAATTCAAATAAAAAATTAAACACACTTTTTGTAGGACTATGGACTGCGAGAAAAAAATAAACTCTTTTAAACAATTTTGAAAAAATGTTTCTATCTTAAAAAGTGAATGCTCAACTATTGAACTATATTTTAGACGACTTTCAAGTTTTTTATTTTAGTTCTTTGAATATAACACATAAAAACACACACTTCATTACTTTCCAACTCTTTATATTATACATTTTCAATAATGATACTGCAAGTTAAAAATTCCATTTGTGTCTGAGTCTCCAGAATAAACTTTTAACTATTCAAACGTTTCCATTAGTCTGCCTCTCAGGTCCAGCGATACGCCGCGTCGTCATCGTTTTTCTTTGAAAATCACTCACAACTTCAACCACCTACAATTCTTTTTCTGGTATCAAGCATCACATTAAAATGCGCAACTTCTTACTCATAAAATGAGAAAAAATAACTATTGTTGAAAGTAAAAGAGACAAAAACTGAATGTTCTTCTTTAATTATGATTTATACTTCTTTCCGAATGAGCACCCTTTCCTATACCTACTTTGAAAATTGTTGGTACCAAGAACTGGATTAGACCGATACGTAGTCTGATTTTTGTGTCCGCTAATTTACGGACTTGTGATCGGTAGATCATGGGTTTCCTTTTGTGTGGAGTAGAGCAAAATTATTGTTACAAATATGTAATTGTGTGTTTTGGTTTATCTGTGCAAATCTCTAGATTTTAAGTTCTTATTGTATTTGTATTGACAGAATTGGCTCGATTGGTTGGTCTAGTAAAAGAGTTCATAAACCTACTAGCAAACCAACACAGATAAATCAAACACAACTGCCAATATCCTGAATATTCGTAACAATATAACGCTATACACGGACTTATTTGTGGAAAACCTTGCTATGTAGGTGATTTTAAATTGTCTGGGTTGGAATGGGATGGGAAAGCAGAGAGGGAGGGTTGAAATGTCGGGAGAATTCAGCGTGAACTTGAAATCGAACGTGCCTGAAGTGTCAGTGGGAAAAGTACGGGCGTCTCATGCCGAGAGGAAGAATCAGAAGGGCCAGGAAGGTGAAGTGGAGAGAAAGTGAAGGAAGATGTACCTGTGAAGGTAGAACTCTAATGTGAAGGTTCATTAGAAGTACAGAAAGGTGTAAAAGTAAGTTTTCCATCTTACTTTAAGACGGACCATGAATTATGTATTGTATAAAAAGTTCTATTGACCGGTTCGTAGTCTAGTGGTAACGCTTCGGACTCGTCAATAGAAGGTGGTGGGTTCGAATTCCGGTAGAGCACAAAAAATGTAAGGTTTTCTATATTCAAACATGCTCTTCGCTGCGTTGAAAAATTTATATACCTTTACCAAACACCAGTCAAAAAATGTTCAATATAGGCTTACAGTAATTGGTTCTCGTTTTCTATAGCGATGACCAAGCTCGCAGAAAACTCTTGAGGTGTGATTGACACAAAACAGCGCTCACCAAAGAAATATCCTAATATTACTATTACTATTAAAATTAAGATGATACAGGGATATGCATGTTGTTTCTCAATACAGAAATAATACTTATTGTTCGAATTTTTTTATAGCACCGTTTTTTGGCATTTCTTACCCAAAATTGGTTCTAAATCTAAATCTAAACCTAAGCTGCAAAGACATGTATTATTTGAGATTCATATTCAATGCATTCCCACAAGCAGACACGCATAATTTCGCGCTCACACCTGCCGCATGTGGACCTACAGTATAAAAAACCCAATCTCAAATGACCATAAGCCCTGCAACTCTTGCCGACCTTCACAGGGGTGATATTGGCAAAGTGCACCATTTTTTACAGTATGGGTGGTCAGCCTCATACCAACCTATAAGTCAAGGAATGATGGATGGTTGATGGATTTAATTCGAAAAAGATTTTTTAAACTTCTTTTTGATGTTTTACTTTATCGTACTATTCATATTCTCTTTTTGCTTTTATCAAATAAGCCCTCCACTTTTCTGAGATCACAACAAGAGTTTAATTGAAATGCAGTCAAAACTCACAGCACGACCTCCAGACAGAAGTCAAGATGCAAAATTGTTCCTACATTTGTCGTAGACGTAACTTGCCGACCTCTACAATGGCGGGGAAGCCTCATTCAGGGTACAAACCAAGACAGTACGCAGTGAAAAAAAGCTTAAGATGTGAATCGTATAAAACTTTTAACAAAGTAATCAAATAGCACCTCTAAACACCTTAAAAATAAAGAAAGTTTAATATTTCTATAGTTTTTTCGGAAAATGAGGTACAAATTTGGAAATTATTTTCTGTGCTTTCATTCATGTATCCCTTTTTACAGGATGGACTTTATAGCCTTTGATTTTAAACAAATTATAAAGTGTTAATGAATATTCGTACTCGCTTAACGTGTTTCTGAGGCAAGTGAACTACCATTTGAGTAAAACATAGAAAGTGTTTATGTAAGACATTGAGATACAAGAAACATTCTCATTTCTCTATTGTTTTTGTCTTGTCAAACTTGTCACAGAGTCCTTTTGAAAATGACGTAGGTAAGTCAAAAGTTCTTGAGGTGAAAGAAATGATCAACTTGTGGATAAAAATCTCTGTGTCTTGTAAACATTTTATACTTTCTCATCAAAATTAATTTTCTGTACAATGTGGATTTTTCTGTTGCAAATTATATAACAGATAACATATAACATATAAATCAAAGAGAATAAAAATTTAAGTTCGTTTTATTACTTACTTACTTATTCAGCCACTTCTTATCCACTGCTGGACATAGGCCTCCCCCATATCTCTCCAGGCGTCTCTGTCCTGGGCTCTCTGCATCCAGTTCGTTTTATACTGTGCACTTATTTATGGCAATTTTTATATTAACTTATCAGTTTTCCTAAATTTCTTGGACATATAGTATCTCCGTCTGCAGTGAGCTTGAAGGTTAATTAGAGAGCCAGCCCAGCGTCTGCCTGCGAGCTTCCGGCTGGCCACGCAAGCCTTCGCCTGAAAAACCTCCCCGGCCCAGAGAAAGCTCCGGCCAACAGAACGTACGTGGATGAGCACTGAACGTGGTATTGATTTTACTTTACAACTGCGAGACCGTGAATTGTTTTATAGAGTTCAATATTATTCGATCTGCGAATACAGAGTTTTATTGATCGTTTCACTGTCAACTTTAAAGCATGAGTTTTCTTTTCAATTCTTTGTTAATGTTTCTCCTATTAACTGCACTTTTTTTAATAATTTTGTAGCCTGATTGGAATATGAGTTTTAATTGTTTTTTCGAAACTGAAACATAAGTATTCGTATTAAAAACATTCTTAGTACTAAGTGCCCCAAAAATATCGTTTAGTGTGCTTTAATATATTGAAGCACTTTTATGTCTCATTCAATAAAAAAGTTACAGATAATAAGTTATTCTTTAAATTTTAACCATTAAATAAATAGCATTTTGACAAGTTTCAGAGGATAAATGAGAGAGTTTGTTAATAAATTTGTTAACAAAGCATGAAATGGTCGAGAAAAATAAGTTTTTAAAAGTAATACATCAATTTTTTTTACGAGCAAACGCTTTGTATGGGTCTGCCGACCTCAAACATAATCAAATTATTTTTGTATGAATATTATCAAGTAACTCGGCCAATTAACGATGACGCAATTTTGTCTGTATCCATTCACGCACGGACGTCATTCAGTGAGATTAATTTTCTAATAAAACGAAAAGCTCTCGAGGAAGACGATGCATTAAAGAGACAATAAGAAAGTGTAATTTATTCAAGTGGGCCAGCAAAGCGTAGCACATGTGACGCGCTCACCACTCCAGTGCATCCAACTCGCCTTCTTTTATTACATTATAACTTTATACGTGACACTAAAAACTTTCGACAATCCCGTGACGTGGTTACCAACTTATAGCCGCTGCAAACGGCCATTTGTAAGTGACAATCTTGCATGTTAGATTGTCACCCTCCCAATGCTTGTTTGGTTTATCCACAATTTGATTCAAAGATGACTTGTGTTTTAATAATCACATTCTACACAATCTAAGCTAAGAAAAAAATGTAAAACATAATAATGTGAGAGCTGTTTGAAATATTTTCAAAATCAATTTCCATTATTTATAAGACAAATTGGTCCACTACGCATACAAAAATTACTCATGTGAAATAACCTCTGTTGGAGATAACACAAACAAGCACAAAGGGGACAAAAAGTTTAAGTTGAAGTATTTATTTTAATAAGAAAGCATAATATAAATAATAACCGAGTTTTATTTTCACAAGTTGGCCATTTATTTCACCTCAAGTACACCTTTTAATTAAAGATTTTTTCCAAGTTCAGATTTAAGTATTATTTCTGTATTAATGGCACCGTCTTTTTTGGCTCAGATTAAATACCGCGTTTCAATAATGAAGAATTTTTGCAACGAATCTTACTAGAATAAGCCTGTTTTTCGAATCAAGATTCTAGTCCTTAAAAGTCCACATTTTAGTTACGTTGTTGAATGCCGGATTAATTTATTATTATCTTTTGACCACGACATTATGCACCCAGAAGAAAGTAAAAAAAAAAACATTAAAAAAGTACAAAAGAATCTGGTGACTTCCCTCTCATCACAAATTTGACTAGAAGACGTGTTGTCGAATTAAAAAAAACCTGGAAACAGCAACCAATTTAAAGAAATGGAAATGATTCGAGGAGTTCTTCGTTCAGGAGTGGATTGAAAAAAGCTTAGGATGAAGCAACGAAAATATCTTCAGATTGAATTTTACTGTAAGGGCCAGTTGCACCAAGCCCCGATCAGACAAAAATCAAAATTAAGTGCAATTTCTCCCTTTCAAGTCCATAATTTGGTTGCATATATGTAAATCAGCTGATGTACACCATCTTTCCTGGTCAAATTCCATCATATTATTACCCATTTCCACGAATTATTTAACGGAGGTCCTTACCAGAATTAAGCAATCAAATTTAATGTGTCAATCAAATATTGATTAGAGGTTGGTGCAAAAGGCCCTTAATGAATCAGTTGTTCTCATTCATCTTGTCATACTGACAAATATAACGGGCTATAGGTATCTGAGAGTCATACACAACTAAAACACAACTAAGCTACACATACAGTGTAACTTCTTGCCTGCGTTATCCCCGAAGGGGTCGCATGTGGCGATTCGGGACCTATTTATTTTTACGGATAAGGGGGCCGGCCTCACACCAACCACTTTCAGTTATAGTGGGGGTTTCCCAGCTCCCGGGGGGGCTGGTTCTCATTTCTTGTGCAGGCTGAGTTAACCTTGAGATCGAGCCCTTGCTCTCGGCATGGAATGCAAGCATTCTACCGATTGAGCTGTCGACTTTCTTACGAGCTTGGTCGTCGTCGCTACAAAGCGCCAATTCTCAAGCAAGACCTGTAAGAAGTTGCTGTAAGGCTGGATGGACCTTTGGTGACCGGTCAACCGTAAAGGTTTATGAATTTTTCAACCCAGCGAAGAGCAAATTTGAAAATATAAATGGTATATTTTTTGTGCTCCGCCGGAATACGAACCCACAACCTTCCATTCAGAGTCCGAAGTGTTACAACTGAACTACGGACCGGTTCCGAAACAAAAATGTCATTTTTCCATGACCATCTAAAGACTACATTAGAAAGGTAGCGGTCCGTCATTTTATCGGCGAAACTAGACGATTGCCTTGCGGGGCGCATTTGACAAGTTAAA
The DNA here is from genome assembly GCA_951799405.1 of Agapetus fuscipes. Taxonomy (NCBI): domain Eukaryota; kingdom Metazoa; phylum Arthropoda; class Insecta; order Trichoptera; family Glossosomatidae; genus Agapetus; species Agapetus fuscipes. The sequence goes on along the minus strand of OX637346.1, from coordinate 3,549,995 downwards.
ACTAACTCGTCGCAGCAGATGTGTTATATGACAGCTAGTGGGTGACTGGCAGGGAAGCCTCGTAAAGTGCTCCTTAGACCACGCTGTCTAATAACCGATCTCGGAAGCGTTAAAGATTTAATTAATTTTCTTGGTATTATGCTGCTACGCGTTTTGATTGCAAATTCCTTGTTAAAATTTTAGTATTAAAATATAACAGGACATTAAAAAGGATATGCATTTTAATGGTACCTTCTACGAGTATCTCCATGCTGAAATTTTGTCATTTTTTATAAATCGATTACTTTTATAGGTTACGTTTTTAATTGTGCAAAAAAGAATTTTAATAAATATTAACTACATAAGGCTTTTTAGCTTGGTGGTTAAGATACTACTAAGATAACTACTCGAAATAAAAAACGGTTTTCGGTTGTGTCGAAAAAACACGACTGTTTCCGTAGTCCTTCGGCTCGTCCTTTGGCTAACGACCGCGCCAACTTCACAACCATCGCGCAATGACGTCACGGCAATGTCTTCTTAATATTCATTAATGTTATTATTTGTTTAATAACAAACGAATTGTCTATAAGGACAGAATGGGTGTGCAAATTATAAAAAAAATACTTTTAAACTTACATTAATATCATGGCAAATTGTCGAACCATCACAAGCGGGCAGTTAACCTGTATGATAAAAATAAAATAAAAAATAAGAATCATTATTAAAAACTTACTTTGTCCCTACAGATTTTTGCAGTTAAAGTCTCTGAAGTGCTTTTTACCCATAAAAACATGAAATCGAAAAAATTAAATCTTAATTATTGCGCTGAAAGTCGTTTGAAACTGAAGTATTAAAAGTCAGTGTAAAAAAGCGACAGTAAAAAGTGCGCGTAGAGCTTTCAACGGAGGCTGTGTATGTGTGTGCCTCCCCTTGCATCTGCTTCCCATGTAATGAAACCAATTTGCCTTCCTCTGCGCCCTACGCTAGGTGCTACGCCTCTACGGTTGGTGCTACGCTTCTACGGTAGCTGCTACGCTGCATGCGATCCATTAACGAAATCCATATCCGGTGGAATCACGGCAGAAACAAATGCGTGAAACTATACGTATATATAAATATACCATGTAAAATGTCCAATAATTATATATAAAATAGTCTCAGAAATAAATGAAATTTCTGGCTTCATTGTCATTGTTTTCAAAGTCTATGCATCTATAATCCAATCTTTAATTTAAGTTGCAAAAATATGCTAACATTTAAATTCATATAGAGTGCATGCCGATTAACAAGCACGTGTAAGTTCGCGCTTACAAATGCTGTATGTGTACTTACAAATTAAAATCCAAACCTCAAATGAACATTAGCACTGCAACTTTTGCCGACCTACCCTGAAATAGTGGTGGCATTGACAAAGTGAACCATCTTTTACAGTATGGGTGGTCAGACTCATACCAACCTATAAGTCAAAGAATATGATTCTCATAAAATCGATTAGACTTAGAAATTTAAATATTTTTTTCCTTTTTTCGAGAAAATTGAAAAGATGCTTTTTCAAGAAAGTGGACATAATTAATTGAATAAAAAAACACACACTTTTAAAAAAAAAAAAAACGGTTTATTTTTTTAGCTGAAAAAAATCCAGCCGTACAGTCCATTTAATATTTTTTCTGAAGAAACCGACCAAGTAATTTTGTATTCATGGCGGAAATTTTAAATTAAAAATTCACTTTACCACAGAGTCCGCTCTTGTACTTTTCGATGTTATGTCTACATAATAATTTACAATTTATCTATCAGAATTAATATTTCTGCAATATTTTTTTTCCAAGAACCTTACGAATTGAATAATTTAATTACATTTCTATTAATTACTACTTAATCTCAAAAGCGTTGGATGATTTTTCAGTATTATTTTTCTCCATTTTGATTTTTAGAGTTCGCCAAAAAATACAACAAAAAGTCGGAATCATAGAAAATATTGAGCTCTAGAAACACCCTTACAATTAAATCGACTTACTAGTAAAATAATAGTTGTATGCATTTTGAAAATTGAATAACTTTATCAAACTCTAATAACTAGGTCAAACCCTTAAGAAATTAAGCTAGCACATTTTATAAACATAAAGAAAAATTGTGACATCACATGGTAGGGCTTCTAGGATGAAACCTTTTTCTTCTTTTTCTTCAGCTTCCCTCTGTGTACTTATCGATTTAGACCGCCTTCAATAGTTTTTACGGCTTGCAATCGGTTGATATGTCCAGTGTTTTTATAATTTGACATTTAGATACTGAATTAGACAGCAACAACACACCATATTTACCACACTGATTGGTGACTGTTGAAAGGGTAGGGAAAAGGTAGACTATTTGGTACTTACTCTGAATTGATTGATAATGACGAATGTAACATTTAGCCGAGAGATCTCTTTTCACTATCAATAAATCAAATTATACACTTCTAAGGATAAAAAAACAGCTTTGTTTTCGATTACTTGAGTATATATATTTTATACCACAACTTAATTAAAAGGTGGTTAAAGGTGGTTAAATTAATTTAACCACCTGACGATGCAAACGGATGTTTGCGAAACCGGTTGTGGTATAAAATATATAAACTCAAGTAATCGAAAACAAAGCTGTTTTTCTTTCATCCTTAATGATTTCTTTTATCCTGCTTCAGGGAAGGTTGGCAAGAGTTGCAGGGCTTATGTTCATTTGAGAGTTGGGTTTTTTATATAGTAGGTCCACATGCGGCATGTGTAAGCGCGAAATTATGCATGTCTGCTTGTGGGAATACATTTAAAATGAATCTCAAATGATACATATCTATGCAGCTTTGATTTAGATTTAGATTTAGATGAACGATTACAAAGTTAATGCCTCTACAATCAATAAAATGGGCTCTTGAGGTGTGATACACACAAAAACAGCGCTTACCAAATAAATCATCCTAATATTATTATTTATTTTTACACTTTTATACTAGAACCATTTCGATTCCATTTTAAGTGAACATCAACTGGAAACTATTAAACATTCTAAAAAGGTAAGAATTTAGGATTAGAAAAAGAACGCATATTTATGAATTTTACTTCAAAACTTTCTTTACTACTTCAAAATTTTACAGTTCATAAAAATCTAATGCGATCAAAAACCTCTGCGTAGGAGATAAGTCAAAGTTGCCACTAAATCCAAAGGCATGAATTCAACAATAGACTGGAGAGTTAGCGTGATGGAAAAATTTACATAAATTTTATGATGTTCTCTGGAAGCGAGTTGGACCGAAAGAGGGGACCCAAAGTCGCTTCAAATCTTCATCGTTTCGACACAAAGCACATTTTCGATTTCGCTCCCCCCGCCCCATTTACTAAAATTGATCGAAATCTTGATGGGTCTATTTTGTACTCCGTTGCAAAGCTTCCTTTTTTAGGGTACATGGTGCCACTTTTCCCCAAAGGTGAGAGAGTAATAGGCAATAGTTTGTTGGGCAAATTCGAATCTTTGTACAGAATTTTGGGAAATGTATTTTTAAAAGAATGAAAAAACGGATTTTACTGACCGTGCAAAAGAGAAGAACGATTTTCTCTACGTTTCGTCGGAGTCATATCCGACGTCCTCAGGAGACGTGTGTCCTCTATAAGGAGGAACCACGAACTGTTGAATTATTGTTGTTTGATCGAGGCCGAAGGTTGTAGGTATTTTTATAAACCTTCGGAGATACATCCATAGATGTTGCTATAGTTCCAGTTGTACAGAAGGACGATATTATGTCTTCTTGTGAAATTATCCGATTAATGAAAGGGTGGATCATTGAACTTAGTACTGGCCTCCAAATACTGGAAAGTTTGTAGCTGTCATCTCTGTTGAAGTTGGGGTGTCTGTGTATTTTGATTGCTTCCTTCATTGTATGTTTTGGTTAAGATTTTTTTGAAAGTTATTACTTTTGCATTTGGCTTGAAAAAAATCGTACAAAAAAATATTGAATTTATCCAAAATATATTGAATGTTGTTGTCAGCTTCTTGGTTATTGAACACCCAAATTTTTAGACAAAAATCTGTTAAGTTAACATTTTAACCAGTCCGTGGTCTAGACTTTGACATTACATACTCATAATAAGAAGGTTGTGTTTCAATTTCCGGTAAAGCACAAAAAATATCGTTCAATTTTCAAATGGATTTTTCACTGGATGGAAGTTTTTTTTTTTTTTTCCGAATACAAATATCACAAAAGGTCCATCTAACCATTCACGGTGTTGCTTAAAATTTTCACTAACATGGTATTAGTCCAAGGTATACTCTTATTAATTTTCTGGACAATATTTATGACGACCACGGTCGCAAACAATCCATAATATGATTGAAAAAATCTTACAAAAAAACTATCTGATTCGTAAATGCGCGCTTAGATCTTGTCACCCAGTGCTTGTTTGGCTTATCTACCATTTGGTTCAATGATGACCTTTCAATGGCATTGTCTTAAGAATCACATTCTACACAATCTCAGCTGAAAAAAAAACGTAAAACACGATAATGTGAGAGTTTGTTTAAATATATATAAAATCAATTTCCAATTTTTTTATGACACATTAGTCCTGTATACTTATAAACATTGATCGTGTGAAATAACTTGTAATGGACGAAGACAAACAAGCAATAAGATAATTCAACAAAATTAAATATTACAAATCTTCCTTGAATAAACAAGAATAATCTCAAGTACAAATTTTAGTAGGTACAATAATATGGTTACGTAAGCCTCTCATATCCTTCGTAATACACTTTTACCACGAAACGTGATGTAATAAAATTTGTCTGTACATGAACAAAATGATAAATTTGTATTATTTGTACATACAAGATAACTCAGTATGAGATTCTGATGTAAAACAAAATACGTATTGCATTTCGATCAGTGCCCCAAGCATACAAATTAACATACAAACTCAATCGTAGCAGGATACTTAAAAACATACAGAAAGAAAAACAGCACGTTTAGTGACCGTTTAAGTTTCCAAATATTTTTTGTAAACGCCATTGGCTGCTCGTGCCCCATGTTCATAAGAACTTGCTACTCGCTACTAAGTCACACACATAGTATAACTTCTTGCTGAGTTTTCCCCACAGTGGTCGCATGTGGTGAGTGGAACCTGCCTTACGCCAACCATTTCAGTTAAAGTGGGGTAACTCAGTTCTCGAGTACTCATTTCTTGTGAAGGCTGAGTAAACCTTGACGGTAATTTATTTTTATTTTTAAAGTAAACATCGAAACGTAAAATCATTTGTGACACCCTCGGTGGGATTTGAAGCCGAGCTCTCGGCATAGAATGCACGCACTCTACCAACTAAGCTATCGACTGAAGGTTTATCAAAAAATGTTGAACAGTTAAAACGTTCGCTAGATGCGCTGCTTTTGTTTCCGTGCATTTCTTATTGTTATTGAGGTTATGCGTATTGTTGTAAACATGAGGTGCAGATGCACCTTGTAAAACATATTCCTACGATTGAGTACGTTTTCCTTGTATCTTTAATGTCCCGCTGCGTATTGTTATTCAGGCCATGATCGGCCGACGGTGGTCCCGGCATTGTGGGAGTATCGGAGGGTTCTTACAAAATCATTTCCCATAAAAATAAAAATATCCCCCCCCCCCCTGTCTTATTTATAACCCCCGAAATCCGTTTTTTATTCGAAGTGCGCGACACTCTTGTTTTTATGTTTTTTTTCAGACACAAAATGAGAAACAAATACACATTTTATAATAATATTGAACAACATCAAAAAATAGTCGCTGATATGGTCGAAAGGGTAAGGCGTCGGCACTTAAATTTGAGAAATTGGCAATACCACTGGTTCGAACACCGCCTGCGCCGTATCGTATCACAGAAATTTTCGACCCTGGTGAAAGAGATGCCATTAGGTAGGTAATTATTTATTATAATTCATTTAAAAAATTAAATATTAAATTATAAGTTGACCATATGTTTCTGGCCAGGAAAAAAAGGTTGGTGAATCGCATTTCTCTTGACAATTTTTTTTCAAAATACATAAATGTGACTATGCGATTTTCATTTTTTACAGAGTATGTGGTCAGTCTCATACCAACCATTAAGTCAACATTCTTGTAACAGAGAAATAAATTGAAGAATGTCTGTTGTCACCAGTTGTCACTAAAAAAGTCTTATATGAAACGAAATATTTTTTTTTAAGATTTTTATTTTTATTATTTTGTTGAATAATCATAAAATCACTCAATTAGAGTTTGTTTCACGTACAACAGTCCTCACGTAAACAAAAGAACAACATTTTCAGGAAAAACGAGCCTCCTACAATTTCCTTTTCATTTGTAGCACGTTTTTTCTTACAAAAGAAAACTTTTCGTGTAACTTCCGTTATTACACGAAACCGTCTTTTGTGAATGTTCTCGAAAACAAAATATCTGTTAACACGAATAGCTTCTAGGCTTTTATTGAAGTCAAGAGTATTATTCAATCCCAGGTATTTTAGACAACATATATTCAACTAGAATTCCCTTAATTTTATTTCTACAGCATTTAATAAAAAAAAAATCAATGAGAAATAGAAAATTGTGTTTGTATTGTGTTTTGAGCTCAGTGAAGATTTTAAATGGAGTGTTTGTATAAACGCAAAATCTCTTATTATAGGTTGATATGAGACTAGCCCCCATGCTATAGAAACTTTGTTTATTTTAGCCAATACCACCCTGGTTTTAGAAAAAGGCTGCATGTGTTGCAAAGCTAATGTTCATGTGAGGTTTGGTTTATTTTGTATGTACACGTGCAGCATGTATATGTGGAACTTGCATGTGCTTGCTTGTGGGCATGCATTTAGTATATCTAGTATATATATATTTAGTACAAATAATAATATAAATATAAAGGAAAGTTTCAAAATTCATTCAAATCCATTCAAACCAAACTAAATGTGTTTTGAAAGTTATTTTTTTCGAAAGCGCGTTTCCAATTTATTGTTTTCAAAATATAGTTTTGTAGTTGTGCATTTAAAAGACTACCTATTTCAAATTGAATTTTTGTGTATATTATGTTTCCTTAATACTGCATCTTGAACCATAATATTAGTCTATCGGTTTGATTCTGGAAGTCTAACCTCTACGACAACATCCAACTGTCTACGTCTCTACGGCGTAGTCTGTAGCAATTTGTATTCATGGTCAACGCAAGCCAGCGCGTGTATTCTATGTGAAATTATTAGCCAAGTTCCGGGAGCAAGTTTGCTTTGGCTACGCCGGCCGACCAACGTGGGCGTAGCACTTAATTTGTATGAAAGACACGAATTTCAGCCAAGTTTAGCGTAGAGCTACACAATATATATTTATATTATCACTATCGTAGAGGTAAATTATTATAAGCTATCACATAATTTATAATAAAAGGTACAAAATAAGGAAGATTTATCTTAATACATTAACATAAAAATACTATAACATTATTATACTTAAAAATAGGCGTTGTTCGCAGCGTATTTTTTTATTAGCATGTTTTATTTTGAAAATTTTAGATGGCTTTTAAAGTGACAAAGAGCCTTATAAGTGACAATGTAAAACATTAAAATACTTGACACTTTAAAACTGACTGTTTTATTTATTTATTTATTTATTTATAAATTCACGACACTTAGTGCCTTTTACAAACCATACTAAAAATAGTGTTATAAATACAAGAGTAAGTAAAAAGTATAAAATGAAACAACAAATATATCAGAACTACAATTGAAAACTATCCGGGATAAAAAGTAACATAAAACAAAATAATGATTACATAAGTAGGTATTAATACTTTAAAAAAAAATAGAGAGATGAGATAAAAAAAACAAGAGAAAAGACAGTTTATGAATGTATAAATAGTAAGCAGAAATTAGAAGTAAGTAGCTGAATATAAAACCACAATTAAAAATAGATTGAAAAAAATTATAAATACCTATATATGAAAGTAAAATGAAACAAATAAACACAATAACAAAAACTATATAAAAATAAGAATAAAAATCAAAGTTACTATTTAGAGAAAAAATATAAATCAAAAATCAAAAGAAATATACAAGCAACAGAAATAAAAACATTATTCATCCAAAAAGTACCTCAACAGACCAGCTCTATACCTATCAAAGTTATTGTTGGGTGGGTCAAAGTCTAGTGTACAGGTATTACCACTACGTTGAAGGCGATTTATGCAACTGTTATATTGTGCATTTGTATTGGAAGCTACAGGGCGATAAGGAATAATGTGTCGTGATCCTTGACGAGGGATTAAAAAATTTAACTCGCCCAGCAACGACGGACAGTCTATAAGTCCATTTTTTATTTTATAAAGGGTCAACAAGTCAATGATTTTGCGTCTTTCCAGTAAATTATTTAATTTAAGAAAAGAGTTCAAAAGGATGGGATCAAAATTAGAAATAGGAATTTTAAGCTTGTAATTTATAATTTTCAAGAATTTAATGTGAACTCTTTCAATACTATCTATATGAACCGTATAATGAGGAGACCAGACGGGTGAACAGTATTCCAGACAACTACGGACTAGTGACGTGTATAACAAATTTTTCAAAAATGTTCAGTTCATTACTAATTTATTTTAAACTATTACTATTCATTTACTACAAATTAAGCTTACATGAGTTTCTCAGATAAATCTACGAGAGAAAACACCAAAATAGTATGACAATCTTGTAGTTTAGAAGTTTTTCATTACCATTTTCTTATAATTAGTTCACTTACTATGAGAAATTGCACTCAATAAAAAAAATTATGTACGATTTGTCGAATCAGTGATTTAGCCCTTATTCAAGTTTAACTTTAATGTCCGGTCGATAGCTCAGTTGGTAGAGTGCTTGCATTCCATGCCGTGAGCTCGGGTTCGAATCCCACCGAGGCGAGGGTGTTAAAAATGATTTCCCGTTTCGGTAAATCATTTTTTTTTTTTTTTTCGGTATAGAAGAATATGAGATTGGCGGTCCACAATGGTATATTGGTTCCGACATTGATGTATGGAAGTGAGGCGTGGACAGTTAATGAATGTGAGCTGAGTAAAGTATGTACGGTTGAAATGGCTTACCTGAGAGCAATGGCTGGAAAAACACTGAATGATAGAGTACGTAATGATTGGGTGATGAACGAGTGTGGTATAAAAGAGAATATGAGAATGAAAGTACAAAAAAGTACGATGAGATGGTTCGGACATCTCGAAAGAATGGATGATGAACGACTAACGAAGAAAGTGTACAAAGGAAATGTCAGAGGAAAGCGCGGAAGGGGAAGGCCGAGGAAAGAATGGTTAGACCAAATAGGTGAGATTGCGAAAGAATGGAACCTGCAGAGTGAAAATAAGAGAAGAGTATGTATGAAAAAGGTGATGAATATTGAGGAAATGAAAGTGGTTTGTAAGGACAGAAAAAAGTGGAGGCGCATCTGCGGAGGTACCGGCCACCCCTAGTGGAACGGCGGCAGGATACAGTAACAGTAACAGGTGTTTATTTCAAACCTTAAAATAAAATACCGGCAAGGTTTACTCAGCCTTCACAATAAATGAGTTCCAGCCCTCTCGGTAGCTGGGAAACCCCCACTTCAACTAAAGTGGCTGGCGTAAGGCCGGCCTCTTTACTTGTAAAAATAAATAGGTTCAACTCGCCACATGCGACCCCTTCGGGGATAACGCGGCAAGAAGTTACACTATATATGTAGCTTAGTTGCGTTTTGGCGATATCTAAGCTTCTATTTAAAAACACTTTATTCAAAAAGTATAAAATACATCTTTTATGTCACTTATCTTAAGATTTTGAATTATTTATGCATTCAAAAAGTTTAATCTAAATAAAAACATCTTGAATTATGAATTATTTTTTGCTTGACTTACTTTCCTTGTAAACAATTTTGTTTCATGTTTACATAAACGCTTCCATATTTTAGATTATATTCATGTTATTCATTGCGCTGCAGACCCTGTTCTTTGGAGTCCATTAAAAACCCACCCCTATTTTTCCACGTGGGGGATGCAGTGTCCAGTACTTGCTGCGGAAACCCCCGAAGCGGACGGCGGAAGTGATCGAAGCGACAGCTGCTGGGAACTGGGAGGCTGTCTAAGGAGGTCATGGGAAGATATCAGGAGATGAAAAAGCAAGATCTTTTATTTTTAAAAATAAAAACCGGTCCGTAGCTCAGTGGTAACACTGCGGACTCTGAATGGGAAGGTTGTGGGTTCGAATCCCGGCGGAGCACAAAAAATATACCGTTTATATTTTCAAATTTACTCTTCGCTGGGTTGAACAATTCATAAACCTTTACCAATGATCGGTCACCAAAGGTCCATCCAGCCTTACAGCAACTGGGTATTGCTTGTGTATTGGCGCTTTGTAGCGACGGCCAAGCTCGTATACCTCTGCGGCACTACAACAAGTGTCATAGACCCCTAGAGTCTCTAGAATCTAGGGAGTCTCCCGCACAGGATTAAAAAAAAAAAAAAACTTTTTCATCAGTAGTAAGTTCTTTTCCAAAAAACTAAAGATAAAGTTGTAGCGAAAAAAAGAAGACCATGCCTTTTTGCCTCTATGGTTTCAAAGCATTCAATTTGAGTTCTTTACTACGAGTATAAAACATATTGATTTACGTTCACATGTTGTGGGGAGTAAAAAGTGTATGGAAATTTGCGTTGCTCTTTACGTTCACTGTAAGCGCTGTCATATCGTCCACATAAAGATTCAAAAGCGTCTCCAGTGAGCGTAAACGAAAACGCAAACTTTCATACATTATTTACTTCCCATGACATGTGAGCATAATTGTTTTTAATATGGGTTCTAGTGGTAATTGTTCCTACATTTATTTATTAAATCGCATTTTTATAAACGATTTTATTCATCTAGGAGATTTTTAGCACCCATTAGGTGTACCCACATTTCAAAGGCAGTAATTTTATTCTTAAAGCACTGGACTAGTGTCCATTCTTCCAAGTCATATACTGCAATTGAAGAGGTCCCAATTTGTCACACAAGAACTTATATTCTTATATTTTCAGACTATTAACGTTACAACAGGGTTTTAAACACTTTTTCCAGGTATAATTTCATCCCATGCACTTTTCGTTGCACCCCCATTACACATACTTCTCCTGCCCTTAGCGCGGCTTTGTCCTGCGCGCTGGACCGACCAAATCTGTCCGGACGCGGACAAAGTTGCTCTCGGCTCATGTTTGTGAAGTACTCAGTCAGTACTGTAGCAAGGAGAGGACACAGCTGGGTGACCCGGTACATTCGACATAATATGTACGCACTGCATGTGAAAGTGTGCAAAAACAGAAACATGCATGTGACCAGGACATGTTTGTTAATGAGGCATGTAATGGGTTGAACAAAAAGAGTATAACAAAGTTGGCAGTTTGTTTACCATTAAATTAAAGGCACTCTAATTTTAAACAAAGCAATTAATTATTTCCTGAGGATAGCTTTTTATATTCTTCGACATCATTTTTGTATGGCTAAAATTTAATCTTCTTTCTCAATGGCACTACAGCCCAACTCGAGCTATGGCCTCCTATAATTTCGGCCTCCAATTCCACCTGTATTTAGACGCAGTTGTCCAATTCGCAACTTGTAGAAGCTTATCCGTATTCTTCCCCATTTTACCTCTATATCTCAGTCTGGAGCTTTCTTATCTTCTTCTTCTTTTCGGGTATCCGGTTTTCATTTTTCTGATTATCCATGTGCCTGGCATTTTGTTTTTTTCGCCCACCCTAACCTTTGCAGTTTTATAAAAGTCGACAACCGTCATCATTCCGTCTTATAAACCATTCTTCTTTATCCTTTACTGAACCGCATAGTCATCGAAACAGTTTTTTTTCAAGCATTTAAAGGCTGCAGATAATAAAAGTTTCAATGTGTGTATTTCACATCCATTTGCCAATACTTCTTAAAATACCTCTTTAAGTTTATCTTTCATTACAACTCTAGACCTTAGTTAGCCTCTGGAGATGGACAAATAAAGTCCAATAACGCCTAGGCTATATAACTCAAACATGGAAAAACAAAAGTAGGCAATTCATTTGTTTTTATCTTAATCAATAAAAATGAGTTTTTTCGACTGTAGAGGCATTAACTTTGTAATCATTCATCATTAAGGATAAAAGAAAAACAGCTTTGTTTTCGATTACGTGAGTTATCGAAAGTAATCACGTAAGTGAGTAATCACGTAATCGAAAACAAAGCTGTTTTTTCTTTTATCCTTAATGAGTTTTCTCTCTTATTTCATATTCCCTTTCTTTTACATTCATTCCATACACACATCTCATTATTTTCAGGACCATATCAAGTCACACTTCTTTCAGATTTCGTCTCAAAGTAATACACATCCTACAACTTTTTCTTTTAAGGAAAACATCACCACACACACAAAAAAAAACTCATAACTCAATATGCGGAATGTATGCAAGCAACAACAGGAGAAGAAGGGGTGAAAAAAGAAGAAAAAGACGGAGTTTCTCTGGCAAACGCAATGTCACTCGGAGAATACGAAGTGAGGCGTAGGCGAGGGCGGAATACACAACGCACCCGGCATATGTGGGGACAGGGGAAATAAAGAACACGTGTGAGGGGTGGGGTGAGGGGGTGGACAGGTGGCACGTGTCTGAAAGTATGAGCCTGGAACATAATATATACTGTGTCATGAAAAAAAACAATTATGTGTAACGTGTCGCGCTGATGATAAAGGATGTTTTAAACAAGATTGACTTGGAAGAAAATGTCAGCATACGTGGTGAAATCTCCTCAATGTTACGTTTTTTTTTATTTTGGAAAATTTTGCATATTTCATGTTTTCCGAATTATTTACAAAAATAAATTGTTAGCAATTAAGCAATATCAAGATCTATAATAATCTTTAATATAATCTAAGTTGCAAGGATATATTCATTTAAAGCTCTCAGATGTATGCCTACAAACAAACACGTGTAGTTCGCGCTTAAAAATGCTGAATGTGTACATACAGGTAAAACCCAAACCTCAAATGAACATACACCCTACAACTTTTGCCGACCTTCCCTGACACAGGGGTGACATTGGCAAAGTGAACCATTTTTTTACAATATGGGTGGTCAGCCTCATACCAACCTATAAGTCAAAGAATAAGGTGAAGACAAAAATCTTTTTTTCAGTTATCTCTCCTTAACTTATAGGTTGGTATGACATCCCTCCTGTGCTTGTTTGGCTTATCTACTATTTTATTCAAAAATGATCTTTTTATAAAATGTCTTAAAAGATCAAATTCTATTCAATCTGAGCAAAAAAGACCACGTAAAACATGACAGTGTGAGAGTTGTTTTTGGTATTTTAAAAATAAATTTCCAGCTTTCGTAAGACACATTAGTCCAAAACATATACTAACATTTCTCATGTGAAATTACCTCTCATGGACATAAGGTAAGCAAACAATAAGGAGACGATGAGACTGAATTTCCCTCCTGTAAAAAAAACATTCACTATTGCCAAAATCATGTTCAAGAGGAAGTCTCCAAGAGTACTCGCGTTTATTTTCATTTATAGTTTTAGTTTATTTTTTAAGTACACATGCACGTTGTGTAAGAGAGAACTTACACGTTTTAGCTTGGGGGTATTTATTCAATTTGAATTTTTACACTTGAAAATATCTTTGTAATTTTTATAATAAATTATAGGCATGAATGCAACCAGTAATTCCTAATTTTTTAGCAAACATTTAACATTCTCCTACCCTTAGAATATACCTTAAATTTTCAGTTTTATTTACTGATATTTCTAGACAATCTTAATGTATCCAACGCTAACGAAAATCTGTTTATTTATGACTAATTTTAAAACTTTTTCAACCGAGATTATGAATTTGAAAAGAATATTCAAATTTCGGCATTATTTTTTATCCCAAAAAACGAGCGTAGAGCCTCTGCATACAAAACAGTCTTAACCTAATAAAAAAACATCGAAACTTCCTCAAAATTTATAATCTAGAATGATAAATAAGCCAAAAGTCGTAAACCGCTGGTCGGCAGAGAAAGATAATATAAAGTGCGCATCGGTATCTACATAAGTCAGCGTTCTGAAAAAATAATATTGTATATGGGACAAAACGAAGACGCGGCCAAAGCAAGATGCAATAATTGGATTTGAGGGACCATGGGATGGAATACCAAACGGGGACCCGCATCCGAAAACCAAAAAAACATATTCATTTATGAGTGAATATAGTGCTGCAAAAAAATAAACACTTACTTTGGGAGTGGTTTAAAAACAACAACAAAAATTAAATGCGGGTGATTTATTTATTTTTATTTTCTGCATGATAAAAGAGCGCCGTTTTTGTATGTATCACACCTCAGAGCCCTCCCAATCGCGAATGAGATATAAGAGATAAAAGAGTCCGAAAAACTGTTTGAAATTAAGAGGAAAGGTATGGATGAACCATCTATAATCTACGTTGCACAGATATATTTACATTTAAGGTCATATTTGCGTATTCACAAGCAGGCAAACGCAAGTTTTCCTGAAAATAAATCAAACCTCACCAACCGAACCGAACTTACACTTTAGAACGCTCTAGAAGAAATGACAGAAAAAGGAAGGACCAAAAAATGGTGGTTACTACTCGTATTGTGACATATTGCTATCATTGTTTCTACCTGACTTATAGGATGGAACGAGTATGAGGCTTAGGTACTGTAAAATAAGTGCCGAAAAAAAAGTTCACTTTTTCAAGTTCGTCATTCCAGGTCGGAAATAGCAGAAAAAAAATTGATGGCCGTAGGCACGCAGTAATCACATAGTAATTTTTTTTGATAACGTTTTTTGTTTCCCCCGCCCACTACCCACCCACCCACCCAGAGCGGGGAGCAGAGCATGCGGCTGTGTATTGTTATCAGTATCGCACTAATCAAATTTTAGATAAGAAAATAGTATAATATAAATTAATAGAAATTATTGAAGAGCATCATTATGTTTTTGAAGTTCATACGAATAGCATTAGAAAACAGTAAAACACTGGAGAACCATGGAGTTTACGTTGGACCAATTGATGTTTCGCTCGATCAAGTTGCACCAGTGGAGCTCGACATCCCAGACTTTGGCACCATGGCATCTGAAATTAATTCGCAAGAAGAAATTGACGTCAATTCAACTGAAACAACATTTAGAGGAGATAGAGGAGATAAACGATTACTTGAGTGTAACAGTGGAGACGAGGAATTACACAGAGGACCCCGGGCTAAACGACGACTGGACTTCACAAACATTGAAAGAGAACTTGCTAGCGAAATTTTTAAAGAAAATGAGCAAAGTGCTGAAGCCAGTATTGGAGGAGTTGAATCCATTGAAGGAGTTGAATTGTTGCGGAATATACGCATCCGCGAAAGACATAACGGAGGAGAACTCTATGATGTTTGTCAAAGTATTCGCAGAACATTTAGAAAATTGCTCCACGACAGCTTTGCCATTGACAACAGATACTCGTTCACAGAAAACATTTTACGATTGGTTCAACAATTTAAAAGAAATCCAGCTTGCATCATTAGCTTCCGTGAGGAGGGAAATCCAAATTTGGAAACGGAATACGACAGCGAAGATGATGAGTACACATACGCTTGGCAGCCAGATAGAACCCACACCAGCGAAAAAGGCCCGGATAAATTTGGGAACTGCTACTCATTCCCTAATATCAGACGACGAGGAGCAAACGCTCCAGCAAAAACCTTTAGTCCAGTCTTCAATGAACGACACCATTTTCACGTTGTCCATGCCTGCCCCTGGCTTCGCAGATCGTGCTCATGCGCTTCTGGATTCAAGCGTTTTAGCACCTTTCGCCGGACGTTCAACATCAGAGACATTGAATCTGTCGAGCCAGAATACGCAGCCAATCTGGAACTCTATCTTTGTCAACAGCCGCGATCAATCTTGTACACATCGTTCGCCGGAGACCGGTGGCGATATGTATTTAGAAGTGAATCTATTCGACAGGGAGACGTACGAGATTCATCGAGGCGACGACAGTTGTTGGAAGAGAGCGTTGTACAGGATGAAATTTGTGGGAGAGAGTACGACTCCGGAGATGACAACACTCCTGTCGACTCTCCTCAAAGTCCAGAAGCAAATAGTAGACACTCCGGGACACAAAGTCTACTTCAACGACAACAAAGGACAGTCCAACAGTCGGTACAACAAGTTCACAACCAAAAGATGGTGAATAAATCTGGTGGGGTTACAGTTAAAAACATATTGTACTTGTTCGACAGAATTATTATTGTACCGCAAATTAATATTACTAGAACTTTGCAATGGATGCAATCTTCTAATTATGGTATAATGAACTATGACAAGTCATTTTTGCGAGCACATACAATGTGGAAACAAAAAGTGTGCATGTTTGGATAAAGTGATTTTTTAGAGTTATATCAAAATTGTAATACATTATTAATATTTAGAGCTGCATCTGTTGAACAGTTTCATGATTATTATTACGATGTTGATACTTCATTAGAAATATGTGATCGCTTATTGGAATTTCAGTATGCACACCAAGCTGACAAATTAAATGAAACTGTTCAATATTGCATCGAACTATTCATATGTAATTTATATGATGTTTTGGAAAAAAAAATACCCAAAAAAAATTGTATTGAAGTAATATCAGAACCATCAGCTGGCAAAAACTTTTTTTTTGATGCCATTTCAGACTTTTATTTATGTGTTGGATTGATTGGAAACTTCAATCGATACCAACAATTTCCTTTAATGGAAGCTATTAACCAAAGAGTTAATATATGGAATGAACCAAACATTGTACCATCTGCATTGGATACAGTAAAAATGTTATTATCTGGTGATTCCATGGCTGTAAAGGTAAAATATTTGAACGATCAACCGTTGGAAAAAACTCCTGTAATTGTAATGTCAAATAAAAAAGTTTTTCCCAACACGCCTGCGTTTGACCATCGCAGGTTTAGTTATCGTTGGCAAACCGCTCCATTCCTCATTGAATACGATAAGAAAATTAATCCTATGGTGTGGCCTGCTTTGGTAGATAAATATGTAATCAGACATTAATAATATTCTTTTTATATAAATAAAGTGTTTTTGTGAATATTCAATCATGTTTCATTTTCCCGGCCACCACTACTTAGGTCCCGGTACAAAAAATTTAAAAAATATACCAGTTGATAAAGACGACGAAATTGCAAAAAAACACGACGAAAATTACGAACTTGCAAAAGAAGACAAAGATATATTCAGAGCCGACGAAGACGCTATCGACGAATTCGATAAAGATTGGAGTACACCAATTCCTCCTCCTAAAGAACTGTGTCCTCCGCCTCCTCCAGCTGCGGATTCTATTCCTTGCATCTCTACATCCGGCGGATTCATTATCTGATTTTATATCGATTGATGATTATAAAATTTATGATTTGGGTCTTATTTTTTACGTAGATATTCTGCATGTGTAAGCACAAACCTACTTGACTGATACTCCTTTTTTCTAATTTTAGCGTTAATTAAAAACAAAATCATAAGTAAATGTCTGTGCTTTCAGTTTAACTAAGAGCCTGGAAAATGGGTTATTTGCAATTTAAAATTCTTCTGAATATTATTGAAAACCAGAAATGTGTATTTCTACTTGGGAAATGTATATTTAAAAAATTGTATTCGAAAATCAACAAATTTTATCACTTTTCAGTATAAAATGTGCATTATAATCTTGCAAAAATCTGCTTGTAATTCAAGAAGAACCCAACGCATTGCAAATTCATCCCAGAATAGATTTACGTCCCTCACTATGACTTGCATAACTCCTCAATCTTGGAGGTCCCAAAGGGCGGAAGTATAAAACTCAAAGTACAAAACTTAAGCTCAACTCAACCACACCGTTTTACAAAAAGTGTACAGAAAATAAATCACACGCTAGAGACGCTTTTTCAACTTTGGTAAACCAGATCGCTTGAGTTAGAACGTCAATTTTGCACTTTTGGTACAGAAGGTACCGCAGCTCCTGTGACAGTTCGGGACCTTTGGAAACCTTTTTTTGTACATTCTGGTAGTACCAAGAAGGTCCTTGATGCAGACAGTGATTGATTGATCCCCGTCCAGAGGATGGAGTAGCTTTATTTGGGGAATTTTGGATAATAAACAGGCAATACGAAACTTAAAAATAAGGTGATTAGAAAAATGCATGATCATGAAGCTTGAGTTTATTTAAATAAAGGCATCTTTTTACTTTCAAGGTTGATTCAGTTTCATGATGTAGTCACTCCAAGGGCGATTTAAAAAAGTGATTGTAATTTTTCGTATTGCTTGTTGTATTTTATTGTTTTTTTTTCGTCCGCTTATCAATTCGAAATTTTCCTCAGACCAGCGTTGGAGTAATAGAGTTACTATTGCGTATCTGGATTGGATAACATGTTTGAGTTTATATTAGAGGGTTCCAGACACACATTCATCTCCACGGCTGTAGTTATTATCTTCAAAAATTTCAGCCACAAATACAACTACATAATATCGGTCATACATATAGACCGGTCCGTAGTCTCGCTGTAACGCTTCGGACTCGTTAATTGAAGGTTGTGTTTTTTTTTAGTTGCGTGAGTTTGAATCCCGGTGGAGCACAAAGAATATACAATTAATATTTTCAAATATGTACTTCGCTGGGTTAAAAAGTTCATGTACCTTTACCAAAGACTGGTCACCAAAGGTCTATCCAGCCTTACAGCAACTGGGTCTTGCTTGAGAATTGGCTCATTGGCTTAGCGACGACGAAGCTCGCCGAGGGCTCTTGAGGTGTGATTCACACAATAACAGTGCTCATCAAATAAATCATCCTAATGTTTTTATTAGCTGTTCCAATCATTATTATAACAATACAATAATGATACAGTACATATTTGACACGTTTTATTCAATATTGAATACTGTATACCACCCACTAGAATGTTTGATAGTTTTTGTGATTCCTGAATAATTCTGCTCCTCTTTCCTTTGCCAGCCTCTCTCGTTCAGTACCCGAGCGCGCGGTCAACACTCGTTTGTATTATTCAAGCCGGAAGCAGGAACCAGGAGAGGAAATCAATAAACACCGATGCTTACTGGTTATTGGAGTAAGAGTTCAAGCTGGAATAGGAGAAGCTTGAATAAGTGACACTCTGGATGATGACAATTGCTAAGAAAGGAATATGATTCACGAATAAATTGTAAAATGTGCCTAAAATATGTGAAAATAATTAAAAAAAATCCGCTTTGTGAGATGTGAAAGCCGAAAAATTCAAAAAAGGGCCTATGTATCTTTAACCTCGTACATATTGCTACGATTGTCCCACAAAAGTTATTTTTTGCATGCTAACCTATGGTTTTTTGTCTATGTTTTTTTTATACTTACTTATGATTCTGCGTCTATGTGTATTTACTTGCTTATATATGTGTGTATACTGTAAAGACGTAAGTATTTTTGTACTTCTCGTATTTTTTTTTTTAATATATTGCTCGAATGGCGCATTTGAGATGGTTCTGGACCATTAAATGGCGCCACAGGAAAGAAATCATCCATCATCATCATCATCATCGAAACATCCATTCGACAAGCTTCTTGTATAATCTGGTACATGCGAGACTAGGCTTTAGTCATCTATAAATACGGACTGCGCTGCTGTGATGCATTAGTACCCATTAGTACCCGTGCCGTGAAACCACCAGTACAGAAGTTAAAGTGTTGAGCTTGTTTGTCACTACAAAGCACCAATTCTCAAGTAAGACCCTATTGCTATGGCTGGATGGGCCTTTTTGTGGCCGGTCTTTGATACGGGCAATAAATTTTCCAACCCAACATAGAGTATACTTGAAAATGTAAACGGTATATTCCTCCGGGACCCAAACCCACAAACCTTCCATTCATGAGTCTGAAGCGTTACTACTTGACTACGAAACAGTGGTCTAGTGCTGGTCAAGAATATTAAATCATACCTCACTCCTTATTACGACAAAATCTGGGAGCAAATATAACAATAATATTATTTCAAAGGACCACACCATATTGTCAATAAGTAGGGTAAACCGGAAGTAGGTTGATCTACCTTTTTGCTCTTGATATAAAGCCTTCATGAGTGGTTATTTCATGAAAGGAAGAAAATGCTCCCAACAAAGCACAATACCGCGTGTGGGACGGACATTGTGATGCGTGAAAGCCTTATTCAGCGCGCGAGAGGCTTTGACGGCTTTCATTCCAAACACTTATTAGGAAAGTCATAGTTTTTTTTTATATTAAAAGGATATTATACTTCTCTCTACGTTTTTACCGATTTTATAAATCCCTTTATTTATAGGTTGGTATTCAGCTGACCACCCATGCTGTAGAAATTTGTTCACTTTGCTAATATCACCCCTGTTGCAGGGAAAGTCGGCAGGAGGTGCAGGGTGTATGTTCATTTGAGATTTGGTTTTTATGTTGTATGTTTACATGCGGCATGGGTAAGAGTGAACTTGTACGTTTCCAATCCCCAATGTTACATATCTTTGCAACCTAGATTAGATAAGATTAGATTTGATTTGATTTAAGGATTGAGTAACAGTTTACAGAAATTAAAATAAAAGAATTTTATTCTTTGTAGTTTTACATATTATTACTTGTGATTTAAAAATGTAACTTGTAGTATATGTTCCTTGACTTATAGGTTAATATGTACCTGACTACCTATGCTGTAGAAAATGGTTCACTTTGGCAACGTCACCCGTGTTTCAGAGAAGGTCGGAATAATATGCATACATGTACGAGTATCTACATAACCTTTCGTTTGAATTTTTGCTTTGACGAAAATTATGTTCTGTTAAAAATGAAGGGCTTTTTTTAGGCCACAATTTTTAAAAGAGTGTATTTGATACAAAAAAAGCACCCAAGTCCTTCAAATATAATATAAAAATCTATTTGAATTAAAAATTAGCACATTTTCAATTACCGAGGGTCAGAAATACAACGGCACTGTTGTAAAAACATAAGTTAGCAAATCTCTCACAACTCCTGAATGTCGCCAACAAAAGCCACCGATAGTGGGTATTATGAAAGCAGTCAAAGCCCGGCTTGTTACGACTGAGTGGCGGATATGCAAATGCCCCGGTCGGCGGTAGGAAATGTTCGCGTAGAGCCTGCTTTATCCGGGTCTACGCCAGCGGACAGGATAATGCTACGACCGGACCGTAGAACAATGTCTGAAATAATATCCGCTACGATTGGAGCGTAGACAAAGACACACTCACGCTGTTTGATGAGTTCAAAGGCTTAAGAATAATTAATTTATGCTAACAGGTTCTACATGTTTTAATTCATTAAGGTTTTTCAATTAGAAAACAATTTGATTAGGATGGAAAAAAAATACTTGTGACTATCCCTGCGTGCGTATGTGAATTTTTGTGTTAATAAAAAGCAGTCCATGCTCAGTCGTCGTGCAGAGAAAGTTTCTCCTGATGACACGCAACTGAGTCTTGTTTGAGAATTGGCGCTTTTTACAGCAACGAATTGGTTCAAACAAAAACAGCTCAACAAATCAGTCATCCTGTAATCTGTAACTCCGTCGCCATTCCGCTAGGGGTGGCCAGATCCTCTGCAGAGCTGCCTCCATTTTTTCCTATCCTTACATACTTCTTTGAATTCATTCATATCTATCACCTTTTTCATGCATTTTCGTCTTTTACGCTCACTTTGTAAATCCATTCTTTCACAATCTTCTCAATCTGATCACTCCATCCTAATATTTACTAACTTACCATAATTTTACCACAATAAAAAAATACTTTTTACGTAGAAAACTGATATTCTTTAACTATACTTCTTTCGATCGGACATTAGTGCGACGTATTATATGTGTGTACATTTAACAGTAAGATTGATCCGAATCTCTTGGCTTACACATTCGGTGCATTAATTAGTGAGTCGGATGGGGAGTGGGCACATTACACCGTACTCAAATGTTGCTCCGTCTTAATGTACCTGTCACGTGTAATGCAGTGCGACACGTCTGATACATTTGCCTGCAGTGTGCCTTGATGAATAATCCAGCAAATGAACTTCATCTCTTAAAAATATTTTAATCCTAAAATCTGAAGAAATTAGTTTTTTG
This sequence comes from Agapetus fuscipes, assembly GCA_951799405.1. NCBI lineage: Eukaryota > Metazoa > Arthropoda > Insecta > Trichoptera > Glossosomatidae > Agapetus > Agapetus fuscipes. The sequence continues at coordinate 3,527,882 of OX637346.1, read as the reverse complement.
GGTAACGAAAACTACTGTGTTAATCCATTGATTTTATGTAAGACTCAGATTTAGATTTCTGAAATAAGCTACACACATAGTGTAACTTCTTGCCACGTTATCTCCGAAGAGTTTCGCATATGGTGAGTGGAACCTATTTACAGGTGAGGGGGGCGACCGTACGCCTACCGCTTCAGTTGAAGTGGGAGTTTCTCAGCTCCCGAGAGAGATGGATGGTCCCTGTGTCTAGTGAAGGCTGAGCGAGTCTTACCAGTATTTTATTTTGGTTTTTATATTAACAAAGAAACGAGAAATAATTTCTGACACCCTCGTCAGGATTCGAACTCGAGCTCTCGGTATAGAATGCAAACACTTTGCCAACTGAGCTATCGACCGGATAGAACAGCATATTCAATTGAATACTAAATTAAGTGTTCCTGTAAGCTGTCTTTTATTTTTTAAATAAGTACTTAAAATCCGCAATCAAAATTAATAATTTGCAAGAAGTTGATTTTTTCCACGGGATTGGTTTGCATGACTTCACATCGTATCAAATACTTCTCACTTTTTTATGTCACTTACAATTCACATAACTAGCTGGTACTCATTGTAAGGAATTGTTTCATAAAGCAGCCCCTACAGAACAAAGCCTCCTCTCTCGTTCTGTTCACGTATGTGCGGGCGTTATCGTTGCAGTTTAAATAAATATATGCATTCTAGTGCGCATTCATTCCCACTGCGATATGCATAATCTGCCATTAGAGCGATAGCCGAGTGACGAAGTTGCATATTATTATAACTGCATATAAGGGGAACAAAAATAAATGCAAAGAAATAGTTTCACACATCAACTTTGTACCTAGTGCACACAAAGATTAAAAATTTAATGGAGTTGCATTTAAAAACAACACAAGTTCACACTAAAAAGTTAATGAGCAAGTCGCTGCGCAAGTTGGTGAGAAAGTCTCTTGCTTAAGAGCTATACTATGCAAGTCCTTTAATGTCTTTTGAAATAGATTCACAATTTGATTAAAAGATATATTGTTATACTCGTATTTACGAATCTCTATGACCATTGTTTTTGTAGATTATGAAGCTTTATAATTAGTCCCTCCAGTGCTTTTTTGGTTTATCTATCAGTTGATTCAAAGATGACCTTTAAAAGAATTTGTCTTGAAAACCACATTTTAAAAAATAAGAAAAACAAGCACTCAGGTGACAGCCTTGCTACAAAATTCAGTACATACGAGTAAACTGCCAAATTGCCAACACCTCTGCGGCACTACAACAAGTGTCATAGATCCTTACAGTGCTTTTTTTAGACATTTTAGTCGTCCATTGAGCCCACGTTTTGACAAACTAATGATGCGTTTGTATGAAGACCTGTCAATCTAAGATGGCCGCAAGTGAACAGCTGATTAGTCTTTATACAAATATTACCGATATTCGGTAGGTAAGAATGACCGTGGTGATGAGACTTCCAGCCCAGGCATCATTTGTTTGTCAAAGCGTAGGTTCAACGGACGACTGAAATGTCGAGTCTCCCAAATAGGATTCCTTAAAAAAGGTACCCATCCTTTCTTTGACCGATAATTGATATGTAAGATACTAGTATCTAAATCTGGACCCTCAAGTATTTACTCACACTGTATTATGTATACGAGGCTGTAAATATTTTCCTTCTCTTATTGTAAATGCATTGAGATTTATATGCGGGGAGTATGAAAATATTTAGAAAGTATGCCGCATGATGTATGCAGCTATTCACTAAGTAAGTTGGTTTATAGCATACCAGGTGGAAAATATGAAATAACACGAGTAATAGACGTACATAACAAATTAGTTATTTCTGTATGTTTTTAAATGTTAAAAAATAAAGAAATAAACAAGATTGATTATTTCAAATCAGAACTACGGTCGTATTTTTAGAATTAAAAAAAGAGGGAAGGGACGACCGAAAAAAATATAAATGATCAGATTGAGGAGATTGTGAAAGAATAGGATATACAAAGTGTTTAGGTTGGGGTGAGATGGGTTTGAATTCATTGAAAGAGTTATGTCAGGATAGGAAAAAAATGAGGCAGCTCTGCAGAGGCTTTGGCCACCCCTAGCGGAATGGTGACAGAGTTCAGTTTACAGTTTAAATACGGATTTTACGAAGTAAGTTATAAAAAAAGAACTGATTTCGCAACGTTTCGCTGAAGTCATTTCCAACTAGATCAGGAGACGTGCTACTTCTACAACAAAGAATTTAAGTGATCAAAGATTGTAGGTAAATATATAGGTACAATTAACTTTGTGTTTTTTTGTTGAAGAAGGGTCACGTCTTTTAATGACGTCGAAAGCAACATCGGCGAAACGTTGGGAAACCCGTTCTTCTCTACAGGTGATGGAGCTACATACGATCTGAAAAACCAAAAATAAGCTAAGATGGAATAAAATATTGTGTAATGTGGGGGTATCGGCAATAGTTTAATTTTGGCAAAATTGAATTTGAACCGTTGAATTTCCAAAAGGATCCTATTCTATTCAAACTTAATAACTTCATTGTTTTTTTTTCAGTTACCCTAACAGACATTTTAATTTTTAAATGTCCTAAGTATGATTTGAATCGGAGGAAATATTAAAAAGTAAAACATTTCTTCAATTAATCAAAAATCCTGACTAGATAGAACCCAAAACTTTTTTGCATTCTAAGAGAATGATGTTTTCATTGAGCTAGGGACTAGGAACAGGACTAACTGTACGTAATTTTAATTTGAAATAATAGCTTTTTTATTGATTGTAGAGGCATTTACTTTGTAATCGTTCATCATAAATGATAAAAGAAAAACAGTTTTGTTTTCGATTACATGAGTATATTTTTATATACCACAACCGGTTTCGCAAACATCCGTTCGCATCATCAGGTGGATAAATTAATACTGTAGTATTAATTTATCCACCTGATGATGCGAACGGATGTTTGTGAAACCGGTTGTGGTATATAAAAATATACTCATGTAATCGAAAACAAAACTGTTTTTCTTTTATCATTGAAATAATAGCATTCAGACAACATTAAATGCATTATTTATTCTTACAAATGTAATTATTCCTCTGCGTTGCAATATTTTCTTTATCTCGAAGACATTTGCAGTCACAACATTCACAAAGAGGTTCATTTCGTATGCAAAACAACCTTAATGACTGTAGAAAAAAAACAGCCAGTGGGGGAAGCAGAGATGAGAAAAATAAGTCACTTCATACCGCGAAAACATTATCAGTAGGGACTACCCTGAGAATAAAACGTTGTGTAAATACTCACACACTGCGTAAAAGAAAAATGTATACAAAACTGAAACATTCACTAGAAGCGCTGATGTATATTCAATACATTTGTTTTCTTTACGCAATGTTTTATGTCAGAAGTACTAAAAATTGAGAACTCGAAGAAGATTTTTTTTCATTGTTAGTAGGTACCAAATTGCTGCCTTAGTTCTCGTTTATCGTAAACGCCATTGAGAAGATTTTACATGTGCAATATTTGCATCTGTACTGGACCAATGTGTCTTATGAAAACAAGAAATTTATTTAAAAAATATTTAAAAGAACTCTCACATTATCGAGTTTTACGGTTTTTCTTTGCTCAAATTGTGTAGAATTTGATTCATAAGACAACTGCATGAAAAAGTCATATTTTGACAAGATTGGCGTATACTATAAACAGGAACTGGGGGAGCGAAATGTTTAAAATAATTTCTCTAAGAACCATATATTTTTTCTAGAATTTGTGATGAAATTTATAAACACTTGTTTACGAAGACCTACTGTTTGGGTTCGATTATACAGAAAGTGTCAGAGATGATTTCTTGTTGAGGTTTTTTTCTTGATATGTTTTATTACCGGCATGATTTACGCAGCCATTACAATAAACGAAAACCTACTCCTTCAAAGAAAAAAACCCCTTCATTGAAAAAAAATTGAAGACGCAAGGTTTGTCTCTTTACTTTTAAAAATGAATAGAGTTTTGGGGAACAACGGACTCAGTCTTCTATGTGACGTCACCCATCGTGGTAAAAATTGATCCTAGGTAATTAGAATTTTTTCTCAATTATAGTAATTGTTAGTTTAATCTAAATGCAGTACGTAACGCTTTAGTGTCTTTTCAAACTATCTTCATATTTTTTACTGAAATTATGACTCTCCTTCCTACTTAAGTCGCCCGGCCAAATGACTCGTATTTTTTGAGTCCATAGAAAGATTTACGGGGCTATTCTTAGTCATTTTAGTCGTCGGTTGAGCCCACGCTTTGACAAACAAATGGAGCCGGTCTGAAAATTTCATCACCACGGTCATTTTTACCTACTGAATTTTGTAATATTTGTATGAAGACAAATCAGCTGTTTACTTGCGGCCATCTTGGATTGACAGGTCTTCATACAAATGCATCATTAGTTTGTCAAAGCGTGGGCTCAACCGATGACTAAAATGTCTAAGAATAGCCCCGTTAGTGTTTAAAATTTCCAAGTTATGCAGTTATATTTTTATGCACCGTTTTTTTCTTCTTCTTCCTAGACTACCGGACAAAATGAAATCAAGAATAATGCAGTATTCGTGTATTTCCCACATAGGAAAAAAAACACGCTTTGATATCAACCAAGACAAACGATTTAATATTTTTTCGGGAGTCACAATAATAATTTATATGGGCGATTCATCGTTCACGGTTTGTGGCTCCATTCGTAGGAAAGCCGTGTTTTATAACGTCCCATTGTAATGGAGTCCAGCGGTTTTATTGCTCCATCAATCAATGTTCTACCGAGCAAAGATCTTAGTTTTTCCGGTCACTTTGTGCGCCCATTGTGGGGAAAATTGGCTGACAAAAGTAATGAATTAAGACATTTAAGCGTTTTATTATAGCTGTTAATCCCACATACATACACAGATATGCGAAAAAAAAAAAAATTTTAACACAAAAAACTATTACATACTTTATAATCTAATCTAATCTAAGTTGCAAAGATAGCTTACATTGGGGATTCACATTATATGCATTCTCACAAGCAGACACGTACAAGTTCGCGGTTGCATTGCTGCATGCTTTGTGAAGCCCGAGTGTTAGATTTTTCAGTTCTGTGACTTATGGATTTGAAATATGTAAGCTCAAACGGTAAATCATGTCTACGTCTTTGATGGGAATCAAACCCTAGAATTATGGTATTGAGTAAAAGAGGATTAGTTCAAGATTAGTAGGATTATTACTTGTACTAATACTACTAATCATAATCCTACTAATCATCCTATAATACAAGGAGAGCTTGTATGAAGGAGGTTATGACTCTGGATGAAATGAAAGATGTACATATATGTAAGGAGAGTAAGAAATGGCGGTTAATCTGTAATGTTGGTGGCTAGGGTTTTTAAATTGTAATTGGTTTTCTGTTTTAGTTTTGATGTCCATACATATTATTATTTATTGATTTAAAAAATGTAATTTGCCGTGTATGTTCCTTATAGATTGGTATGCAACTGACCACCCATGCTGTAAAAATGGTTCACTTTTCCAATGTCATCCCTGACGGCAAGAGTTGTAGGGTGTTAACACATTAATGCTGTAGGTTCACATGCGGCATGTGCAACCGCGAACTTGTACGTGTCTGCTTGTGAGAATGCATATAATGTGAATCCCCAGTGTAACATATCTTTGCAACTTAGATTAGATTAGATTATAAAGTATGTAATAGTTTTTTGTGCTATAATTAATATTTTTTCGCATATCTGTGTTTTAGTGATAGGTTGTCATAAGACCAGCCTTGTTATTTGTGAAAATAAGTAGGTTCCACTCGTCATATGTTTATAATTTATTTTGTGATTTGACTGATGGTTGCTTTCGCCGACTATTTTAAATTTTAAGGGATTTTTAGCACATGGACGTCGCATTTTGTGAAGCTGTGTTATAATGATGTTTCTATTACTATCACCGATAAATTCCTCAAATTTAGCAGTCGCTAGAGAAATTTTCGAATCCGAACCAGTTTGATTGAAATCCTGAAAGTGAAAATACATTGTCATAATTTATAAGGCAATGAAGTCATACAGAACAATCAATTCAATTCAAAATATTCTGAGGACACATTTCTATCGTATATTTAAACAGAAATAACATAACAATCGCCACTTCCTTGCAACGCCTCACGACAGAAGCAACAACACAAGCAACACCTCTGCGGCACCCTTCCAAGGTGACATAGACCCCCAAGACTTTCAAGAATTGGGGAGCCTCCCGCAAAGGATTCCTTAAAAAAAATAAACGTAAGTGCCAGTTGAAAACGAAAAAAAAATGCAGCTAAACAAGGCTTCTTTATTTCTCTTTACCACTGCGATTATTTTTTATGTAAATACATAATAACATTACGAAGCAACACTTGGCAAGATTCACGTCGAAAAAAAAACGAGGGGAGAGAAAAATAAGTGCCTTGCATTTGAAACTTTGCTTTGCAGGATTTGGATTGCAGGGTTGAATATATATGTATATAAGGTATAAGGTTCTACGCAGCAAAGCCTGGATATTGTCCTTAAATCTTTGTGCACTGGGGTTGTGAGAGAGAGAGATCTCTACGGGGTGTGGCGTGATTCAATTCTGATGACCAACGACCCTTATTTACTGCCACTTTATTTGTCAGAGGCGTAGTGCATCTGTAGAAGGACCATACAATGACAAGAGTAGGTGTCAGAACCATAGTAAAAGTATAAAACATACCTGATTATAAAATGTTTGTTCAACATTAAAATTTGATTAATATTATAGAAGCAGTAAAAGAATGAGCAAACGGGGATGTCTAAGAAAAATTTAATCTTATCTAAAATGCAAAGATATGTAACATTGGAGATTCCTATTGTTTGTATTTTCACAAGCAGACACGTATTAGGTCACGCTTGCACATGCCGTATGTGAACCTACAACTTAAAACCCAAATCTCAAATAAACATATACCCTGGAACTTTTGCCGACCTTCCCTGAAACAGGGGGGACATTGACAAAATGAACCATTTTTAACAGCATGTAAAAAAAAATGGTTTACTTTGCCAATGTCACCCCTGTGTCAGGGAAGGTCGGCAAAATTTATAGGGTTAATGTTCATTTAAGGTTTGGATTTTATTTGTAAGTACACATTCAGCATTTGTAAATTTGTACACGTGTTTGTTTGTGGGCATGCATTTAATATGAGCTTTAAATGTTAATATATATTTGCAACTTAGATTATAGATTATTAGATAAAAAAATACACGTTTTATGTTATCTTTGAAAGAAAACAAGTGTGTTTTTGAAAATGGGTTGCATAGATTTTCGTAAATTAACTTTAGATTAATAAAAAATGATAACAAACTTTGTTTAGTTCTACTTTATTTATTTTTATTTAGTTACAAACAAAAATGACGAGTTGTGACCGGTTTCGGCTTCTTGGCCATCCTCAGAGAAACTGAAATCTTAAAATAATGGGAGACTATATAAAGCAAAATGAATATTATACACACAGTAGAATTAGGAGAAATATGAAAAATTATAAAGAATAGCTTTGTGAATTTATCAAGTTGTATACTAAGAACAGTATGGACAAAAACAAATAGTTAAGTGAAGAGTAGGAAATTTACTAAGAATAAATTTAAGTAAGTTTAACCCGTAACAACGAACAATACAAAATTATGAACAATTATAAAGTAACTTTATTTACCAATACTAGAAAAATGACAAGTGTAAGATAATGTTCTGACAAATGAACCATTAAGAGGATTAAACAAACAAGAAGGAATGTATATTTTATGTAAATTTCCAAAGAGAGCTAAAGTGAGTGTACCAAATCAAATACAAAGAGAGAAAAAAAAAAAACAACAACAACAAAAAATCAATAAATCAATAAAAGCAATCCAAGTGTATCTGTCAGAAACAAATTAAATACAAATAATCAGAATAATCCATTAGTTTATTTACTCGAATTGAAGACAGGTAAAGTGTTGATCAATGGAGTGAATGGAGGGATTTGGTTATTTATAATGTTAACACCCAATTTTTTTTCTTTTAGAATTTCGATAGCTTCTAATCTATTTAGGGTATAGCCATTATTTGACAAATGCAGAAAAGCGGTGTCTTCACTGACAAAAGTGTGGTCATGTTCTAAACAATGGTTTGCCATTTCCGAGTACGGCTGACAAATAACTTTAGAGTGCTTGTAATATTTTTCATTTTAAATTGTACATTTCCGACAGGGACATGAATTAAGTAAAATAAATGACACAAAGTATTCGAAATCAAGAAAATGGCGTATTGTTTTTGTAAATAACAATGATTCAAAAAATGTCACATAGAAATTAAGTCAATTAAGACAATCTGAAACCTTACAAAAAATGCTTGATTTTTTATCTTGTCTAAAAAATGAGCTACATATTGTCGTAGTCATTTTTCCTGCGCTGCTGTTTTCTTGCTAAGGCTGTATGTACCTCTCCCCCCTCCTAACTAACCTCACTGACCCCTCCGCTCAAATAAAGTGTCCAGCTTTAAGTAGAACCTCCGTATACCCATACGTAGACAGCCCTTCCAGCGTAGATCATAGTATGTGATACATCCTCGCCTCACTCACATATTTAGAGATCGCTTTAAGATTCTATTGTTGGGGGAGAAAGGTTTTTTTGTTCGTTTTTCACGTGAAATCCATCTGACCACTTTTTTGTTACGATTTGTTATTTGTATGGGGTGAAACCATTTTCTTTTACATATGATACATGATGGTTTTTACATGTTCATATTTGATACTGATGTATAATGTTTAAAAATAAATAACATATTGTGGTCAAAGTACCTAAACATATTTACACTACAAATACAATGAATATTTTTTTGTGTGTTTTAAAAACGTATTCATGCCCAGACATCATATTCCTTTGCGTGCTAGACGCATACTGACGAGAAAATAAAAGCGCTGGGTTTATATAGGCTCAACCGTATGCCACGTTTCGTTTCAACCGATCAAAAACGCGATGGATTTTAGCAGCTTCGTATTGACAGGCACTACCAAAAATGCAACCGATTATTATTGTTCAAATAGATATTTCAAATTTTGAAATATCTATTTGAACAATATAAGTATTTAATACTTTGTATTTCTTTTGATATTCAAGTTTCATGTTAATTTTGAATTTTATTATGCTTTTAATTGTTCAGTGTTTGTAAACTTTAATGATGCTTTTTCAATATCCAAAGGTGATGAATATTGAGGAAATGAAAGTGGTTTGTAAGGACAGAAAAAAGTGGAGGCGCATCTGCGGAGGTACCGGCCACCCCTAGTGGAACGGCGGCAGGATACAGTAACAGTACAGATAAGTATTGAATAACAGTACTAACATTTATCGTAAACCTGCAGAGTGAAGGTACAATAAAAGCCTTAAGAGTTCATTTACGAGCAATGAAGAATTTAGTTTTTTTTTTTTTTTGTAAATGTTACCTGAAATAAAATGCGCACATAAATAGAGTGAGTGCTTGGGGCGATAAAGAGAACTTTATAAAGAGGAAATTGCGCTGAAACTATCAAAAATTTATCTCAGCAGATAAAAACGTGATTGCGTTCTAAAGTGAAGTATTATTTACTGCCTTTATACACGAGATTTACTAAAACAGTTATAAGGAAATCGATAAATAAATGTTTATTACCTTATGCGATGTTGTAAAACTTCATATTATGAAAAATAAAAATATTAGTGAAGAAAAATCACAGATATAAACTTGTTACTCAACGACGATAGCATGTTGTAAGCACCGGTTCTCATCAGATCACCGAAGTTAAGCAACATTGGGCGCGGATGCTACTTGGATGGGTGACCGCTAGGTACACCGCGTGTTGTTGGCATTCCTTGGATAGGTCCGCAGTCCAGTAGCAACACCTCGGACTCGTAAATGGAAGGTTGTGGATTCGAGTCCCGGCGGAGCACAAAAATATACCATTTATGTTTACAAATGTGCTCTTCGCTGGGTTGAAAAATTCATAAACCTTTACTAAAGACCGGTCACTGAAAGGTCCATCCAACTTTACAACAACTGGGTCTTGCTTGAGTATTGGCGCTTTCTACAGCGACGACCAAGCTTGCAGAGGGCTCTTGAGGTGTGATACAGACAAAAACAGCGCTCACTAAATAAATCATCTTAATATATACATATCTATACTCTAGAATTTTCTCTATGTAAGCAATATTTCGTGATTGATTTATGTGTAATGAAACTCTGTGCTTTTTTTGCTATTTACGAAAATTACCCTTAATATATGTGTAAGATAATATGGTAGTTTTAATTTTTTACTTCTTCTTAAAGTCCTTTACTTATTTTTTTAATATTTTTTTTTTATCCCCGATGGGAAAAACAGTTTATACGTTTCAAAAAGTACAAGAGTTTATTTATTTCTGACCTTCCAAGGGATCTTGGTCTTAATTTATACAGGAATTCTAAAGACTTATAATTTAACTAACACAGTCAAACCCACGTCAAACCAAACTAGACGACTAACATCTTGCATATTCTTACCAATATGATACAAAATCCATTTCTACCAAGCTATAATCCATAAACTACAAAAATTGCTTTTTAAATCACTTATTTATTTACACATAAACCAATTTAGACTGAGCTTCTATCTAACAGAAAGTATAGCGTGTCTCGTCGTTGTTCCAATGAAGTTACGACTCAGTCATAGTTTGCCTGTTCCAAACCCACAAATACCCTGATTCCCGATTCGGGAAACATTTTCTGGTGCTTTATTACACGACTATCACACTTAAATTATCCTATCTGGAAGTCAAGATATTTTTCGACTATCGATAGCATCTCCCCTATACAACACGGCGTAAATCTAATTAATTCAGGGAACGCTGATTTAAAGGGCACATAAAATGTTGTTCCCCTTCTTTGTGTATTGTAACATTTCAATTTATAACCACGGAAATGGGATATCTTATAAAAAAACATGACAGCATTTGGTTGGTATAAATAATTCGGTGATTTATTTTTGATTTGTTTTGTTTTTTTTTTAATGACATACGTGATGTAATAAATTGGAAAAATTTGAAACCAAAAAATATGATGAGGGAATTTTATGTTTTGAATGGAAGTAAATCTTATGTTTATTTTCAGTCCTTTTATTACTTTTTCTATAATAATGTTAATTCGAAGTTGCAAAGATATATTACATTTAGGATTCATATAACATGCATTCTTATAAGCAGACATGTATAAGTTCGCGCTTACACATGCCGCATGTGGAATAACAACATAAAAACCCAATCTCAAATGAACATAAACCATTCAAATTTTGCTGACCTTCGCTGAAATAACGGTGCCATTGGTAAAGTGAAACGTTTTTTACAATATGGGTGGTTAGCTTCATACCAGCCTAATAGTCAAGCAACATAAATTATTAATATCATTTATCTAAATAAAACAATAATAACTAAAAAATACAATGAAATTTAAATTAAAAAAATATATATACAAGTTAAAATTTAAAAACCATAGCTGCCAACATAACAGGTCAACCACCACTTTAATCTTATTAAAATAGTAGAAGTAGAAGCAAAATATAGGGAAATATTGGTAAACTACTCGTATTACAGTTATAGACACCGTGGAATTACTTACACCATGTACATTTTTTGTTGTTGTTAGTTTTAAATCAAAAAGTAAAAATAAAACTTTTCAAAGCATGCATGAATTCATGTAGATCATTCACCCATTTAACTGCAATTCCCTTTTTATTATCCTCCGCTGGAAAACGTTGACTGAAATTTTTATTTCGAAATTTATCTTTTTTTACTGCGCGATATAACAAGCAGGTACATCGTGTTATGAAAAATCTTAAACGACGTTAAAAATGTTTGTTCCGAACGCCGGCTGCACAATCTCTCTTGCTCGTTTCACCCTGAAAAAAAAACATATTAAATTTGAAGCCAAAAGTGACTAAATTTACGACCTTTTTATTCACCCCGAGCGGTGTTTTTTTTTTTACTTTTTGTGCGCCCTTTTTTGCAGTATATTTTATGAAGTGTTTTCATGTAAAATAGCGCCTTACATTCAACGTTTCTCTTTATGAGGAAGGAATTTGCACTTTACATGATTAAAACAACTAGGTTTTTTTTTGCGACCGCAATTAAATTATTGATATGTTATTCGTTTCCTTTGCATGTTTTAAACTGCTAGTAGCTTTATATACAAACTAAATATGAATTGGCAAGTGTTATTGAGGACTGCAGGTTCTTCTTCTTCTTCGTGTCAGCTTCACACCGTATTGGCCCAGTAACGAGCAATGTCTACAGCTCTTTGGTTTCCCGCAAAGAGATCATCCATGGAGCAGCTTGTCGGACAGGAGGGACAACACCGCAGGTGCTCCATAGTTTGCTGAGCTCCACACTCATATAGTGTAGAGTCCTCCCGTCCCAGAAATCCCCAGGTCAACATGTTGGCCCGGGCTCTTCCAACATTGGTCCTCAATCTGTTCATAAATTTCCACACGGGCCACTCGAGGTTCTTTCCTGGAGGTAGGCTTTCTGCAGGCTGCACAAAGCTCTCAGGGCATTCATCTTTCCACATTCGCAATCTCTCCGCCAGTGGATCCGTAGACAAGAAGTGACTGCACATTGCAAAACAAAAATAAAATTGAGACTTCATATGGCCAGGTTATTAGGGAAAAAGCTCACGAATAATTTTCTATTGGTTGCTATGGAGCCTAGCCACATTTGTGACGTGTGACGTTTGCCACCCAAGAATAATTCCAATTTTGAAAAAGTTTCAAATGCCAAAAAAATATCAACATCAAGATAATCGTTATCATAATTATCTGGAATTTATTTTGGTCTCTTTGATCAACTGATGCCTCCACTGCCTACACAACTCCTTCCTCTACGATAAATTCTTGTAGTCTACACTTATAACAAACAAACAAAAATATTTGAAGCGCTAAATTTTTTTTTTCAAGGACACCTTGAAGACTTTATACAGGACGAAAAAGACACACTCATGGAAACCTTGCAAGTAGATAAACTAAAAGTCACATAAGCTTAATTTTAATTCCTTGATACAATGACCAAATAAATCAGATTTTAATTGTTTTAAATTGGTACATTTAAAATATTTTTATTACAAATTGCAAAAACGTGAGAATAAGGATAAATCTATTTCCATTAAAAGCTTTCAATGATACTCGTAGCTTAAAAAAGGTGTATAACATTTTCAACCGAGAAAAAATTAAGCCTGATCTTTAGTGTCTGATAGAAAATATAAATAACACTATAAGCCAAGTTTATGGCGCACTTAATACAGCTTTTTTCGACCGAGGAAAATTACTCATCGATTAATAATAATAATAATAATAATTGGACAATTTGTATACAGCGCCGTTTAGTGGCACTAGCCACCCCAAGGGCGCTTTTATGTGTTGAAGCTTCTGTTAAACAAATGTGTCTTAAGCAACTTCCTGAAACTGCCAACACTGGTCTCTGTTCTCAACTCCAGAGGTAGACTATTCCAGCAGGATGGACCAGCCGAACTAAAAGCCCTGTCTCCGAAACCAGTTCTGTTCCGTCGAAGAGGCAGTTGAAGCCTGTTTACGGCGTCACTCTGTGCAGAACGAAGAGTGCATCGTTTTCCACCTATCTGGTCGACTCTGCACAATTCACACAAGTACGATGGGGCAACTCCTCTGAGGGCATTAAAAACAGAAACACATATTTTGTACTCAATCCTCTCTGGGACTCGCAGCCAATGAAGGCGCCGCAACAGAGGAGAGACATGGTCAGTTTTTCGTCCTCCTAAAAGTAATTTGGCTGCAGCATTAAAGACGGATTGCAGTCTAGACTGCTGAAACCTTGGAAGACCCCAGAACAGACCATTGCAATAATCCAGTCTCGACACAACAAAGGACGCAATGAGAATCTTAGCAGCTTCGGATGTCAAACAGTTTCTGACCCATCTCAACTGCCTCAGGTGAAAAAAACAGGAGCTCACAGTCGAGCTTATTTGCGTACTCATGGAGAGAGTGTTGTCAAGATGGACCCCAAGAAACTTAATTGAGCTAGATGGATATACATCCAGGCCCATTACTTTAATTGGTGAAGAGCCAAGCAAGTGTTTCCTACCAGGAGACGACATCCAGATGAATTCTGTCTTGTCTGGATTCATTCTAAGGCGACACCTTGCCATCCACTCAGCCACCACTTCAATGCACCGGACCATCTCAAGACTACAGGCATCTGTCATAGATGGCTGACAGAAACGACAAAGTAGAATATCATCAGCATAAGAATAGTAGCTGGTGCCGTTCATCAGTACAGTGCTCTCAAGATCATTTGTGTACAGGGTAAAAAGTAAAGGCCCGAGCACAGATCCCTGAGGCACACCACAGTCCATGGGCATACCTGATGACTCACCATCAACATCCACAGTCTGACATCTGCCTTTCAGATATGAAGATAGCAATTTAGATACTCCTCCTCGGACTCCGTACAACCTATCAAGCTTAGTGATGAGTATACTGTGATCAACAGTGTCGAAGGCAGCGCTCATGTCAAGTACTGCCACCATGGCAAGAGCACCGTCCCCAACCGCAGCTATCACATCATTCACAATGCGAAGTAAGGCAGTCTCAGTGGAATGAGCTTTTCTATATGCTGACTGAAACTTAGACAGATATCCGCCTCGCTCCATGTGCTGAGTGAGTTGCCAAACAACGGCCTTCTCAATAATTTTCGATATAAAAGGAACGGACGACACAGGTCTATAATTTTCCACAGAATCAGCTGGAAGGCTTGATTTTTTGAGAATTGGTGTAACAATTGATTTTTTAAGTTCCGTGGGAAAAATACACTCTGTAGTGAGAGACTTGTTGACCAATGCTGACAGAATAGGTGCCACCTCACTTAAGCATCTTTTGACCAGCCATGTTGGAATTGGATCTAGTTTACATTGCTTGTTTGGACATGTGAGTACAAGCTTAACAACATCATTCAACAAGACAGGCTTAAATGAAAAAATAACATTGCAACAATTGTTTGACTCTGGGGGATTAAAAATGGTCGCTGCACTGGATTCTCTTATTCTTCGTAACTTCTCTGAAAAGTGACGAGAGAATTCACTTGCAGGAAGCTCCGGATGCTGAGTAGAACTTTTTCCCAGGACAAAGCTCATCGACTTCCACAGCGCCCTGGGGTTCTTGGCTTCGGTCTCCATTTTTCTGGTCCAGTAGGACGACCTTTTCCTCCTTATCAAAGTCCAATAGATGGTCTGGGCATTCATCCAGGTTGCACGTGCAGTTTCTGTGCGACACCGTCGATACCTCCTCTCAAGGCGTCTCATCTCTGCTTTGCCACATCTGCATTCCTCATCAAACCAGCACTCAGATCTTCTCTGTCTCCTGATGGTTGTTTTGAGAGGAGCGTATTTGTTGATCAGCGAGAGCATGGTGCTATTGTAAGATTTGATAAGTTTGTTCGTGTCTGCCGAGGCAATAAAGTTTTTGTTGCAGATGTCGCTTCCAGACAACTCACATTGAAACTGCTCAACATTAAAATTCCGCCAAGGTCTGTTTGTGATACGTTTAAAAATTGGTTTTGGAGGGTTGAATACCGTAACTGCGGTTACTAGGCGATGATCCGTGTGGCCAATGTCAAGGACTTGACACTGTAGCAGAGGATCACCTGCATTACAAATCACAACATCCAGGATACCACCTGCATCATGCGTCACCTGGTTCACCCGCTGATGAAAATTGAAATCATGCAACATACATAAAAACTTGGTGCTGTGGCCATCCTCCGCTCTATCAAGTCGGATGTTCATATCTCCCACAATAAACACTAGCATGGAATAGGTTGTCAGGCGTGTCAAAAGCTTCTTGAATTCATCGAAGAATAACGTACAGGGAGGCTTGGATCCAGGCCTGTAGACATTCACAATCAACACTGATGATCCATGAGACGTAAACACGCCAGCAATGCACTCAAAAGAAGAAAATTCAGGAACACTCTGTATCTGAGAGACCCTAAAACCATTTTTTACCACTATGACCACTCCGCCATGGTTAGTTATGTGTGCAGATTCAGTGGGTGGCATTTTTCGAGCCTTTTCTATGACAGAGTATCCCATGCTGCGTAGGCGCTTAATGCTGAGGTCTTCACTACCCTCGTGCCAGGTCTCAGTAAGAGCCAGGATGTCTATGCAGTGCTCGCTGATCACATCATCAACAATATCAACTCTCCTTGTTAGTGATCGGCAGTTCCATGTTGCAATCTTCAAGTTACGGTGACTCTGCGTTGAGTGACGACCTCTATTTAACTGACAAAGTTTGACCTTTCTTCCGGAGCGCTTGCCCCGAAATCTTGGTTTAAAAGTCGAGAGTTTGACAGATTGATGCAGGCCATTTGCTGTCAAAACATCAACATCAACAGTGGAGTTCCAATCACGCCAACTTAACAATTGTTCAATGCTGTAGCTGATCATTGGTAGGTAATTTGCACTTGACGCTGGCGCTCCTGCTCTTTAGCAAGATTTAACACATAGAAGAAGAAGTTTGCGCTCATAAATAACAGTTTGCAACAATAATAACTAATAAGTCATTTTAAAAGTAAACAATTAAAGTTCGCAAATCAGTTATAATAACACAAGAAATGCACTGCAAAAGTCACAAAAAGCTCAAGCAACACAAAAACAGCAAACTATGACACAACAAAGACAAATTTGCCAAAGACTCGTAATTTTAATTAATTTTACAAGTGCAGCAAGCAACAAACACACCAGGCAGCTACAAAGCGCCACCTCCCCCAATCATTTCACCAGAATCGTAGAGGCGTAGACCTTCGTAGCTTCGTAGAGGGCTGGTGCTCTACGCTGGACCAAAATGTAATATAAAAGCTTGATATAGCGTCATTATGTGACACTGGGAGCTTTACACTTATCACTTGCTTTATGTGAGAGAATACCGAAAGCATTATCGTAGCTCAGCGCGGAAAAATTTACACAGAGCTTTTGTCACATACCTACTTGTGTTTGTTAAATAAACTCGAATATTTTAAAGGATTTTGGAGTTTATTAACCATTTTTGTTTGAGCGTTTAAGTGTTGCAAACGAACAAACATGAATTTAATGTCCCAAAAATATTTCAGCAGATCCAGTCGTTATTTTACTAAGTTAAAATAGAGTTTACAGGTACTTCAATTTCTTAAATTACTACCTTGACGTAAATTTAATTTTGTAACTTATATTTTTAAATTGTTGTACTTTAAAAATAAATTGATAGATTTGTAGTTCTTTGTGAGCTACTCAGCGTCTCTATTCATTGGAGAAACTTGATTTCAGTTTGGTATTTATTTTATTTTATAATTTTTTGAATGAATTCAAACAAAACACTGTTTTTTTTCACAATAAAATTTATTTAAAAAGATTAAAATCTTTTAAACAAATTACAAACGTTTTCGACCTAGTAGGTCATCATCAGGTATTAGGTCAAAAACGTTTGTAATTTGTTTTAAAGATTTTAATATTTTTAAATAAATTTTATTGTGAAAATAAACAGTGTTTTGTTTGAATTCATTCAAAAAATTATAAATTAAACAGTATGAATTTTCAGTTTTAATACACAAACAATACAAAATATAGTATATATTTTATTTTAAAAATTCCTGCCAAATTAATTTGAGGTAACAATTATCATAATGTGGAGAATTTCGGCCTTATCTACATATTATTTTAATCTTCAATCGAATTTCTAGAAATAATTAAACCTCAAAATTTATAATATTTAAGATACAGATGGCAGATTTCCGTGCGGTAAAAGTGTGATACTAGAATAGGAAAGCATCGGGCAGGCAGCGTTGGCTGCGGTTGATCAAGGAGACCAGACCCACCCCGCGTAGTCGTGCCCTTGATGATGAAAATAGTCAATCGTCAACTCTCCTTTTTGTTCTATTTTGTTTTTTTTTAATGATTTGTGATACAATAGACTCAGTAGACAGAGGTATGTTATGGGATGTTTTGAAAGCATACGGAGTGAATGGGGCTCTCCTAGGTGCGGTGCATGCCAACTATGAAAATAGTAAGGCATGTGTTCGTATTGATGGTGAGTATAGCGAGTGGTTTGAAGTTTATAAGGGTGTGAGGCAAGGATGTGTGATGAGTCCATGGCTATTTAACATAGTCATGGACAAGTGTGTCAGAGATGCTAGACTTAATGATTGTGGATTGATGATAGGAGAGAGCAAAGTGAGTGTTCTACTGTATGCAGATGATGCAGTTTTTGTATCTGATTCAGCAGTAGAATTGCAAACAATGCTCTCTAGATTGAATGAAGCTTTGTTAGGTAACCATCTGAAGTTGAATGCAAGTAAGACGAAAGTATTGATTTTTGAAAGAGATGATGAAAGTATGAATTATGAATTTAAAATTAATGGAATGAATGTTGATGTCGTAAATGAGTTTGTATACCTGGGAAGTAAGTTTGAAAAATATGGAAGAATGACCGGTGAATTTGAAAGAAGAGTAATGAAGGGCAGGTGTGTACTGGGTGCCACAGCTTGTATCGCCAAAAATCAAAACATATCAAAAAATGCTCGATTGGCGGTACGAAGTGGCATACTTTTACCCACCTTGATGTATGGAAGCGAGGCCTGGACGGTGACTGAAAGTGAAATTAGTAAAGTCCATACTGTTGAAATGGACTTTCTAAGAAGTATGATTGGGAAAAAACGGAGTGACAGGGTGAGGAATGATTTTGTAAGAGAAGAATGTGGTGCAAGAGAAAGTGTGAAAGTGAAGATTAAAAGAAGTTTGTTAAGATGGTTTGGGCATATGGAGAGAATGAATTAGGAAAGACTGACGAAGAAAGTATATGTTGGTAGAATAGATGGATGTCATGGTAGAGGAAGACCGAGAAAGGTATGGATGGACCAAATATCCGAAATTGCGAATGAATGGAATATCCAGAGTCATAATAAAAGAAGAGCTTGTATGAAGAAGGTTATGACTCTGGAGGAAATGAAAGAAGTATGTAAGGACAGAAAGAAATGGCGGTTGATCTGTAATGTTGGCGGCTAGGGTTTATTAAATTGGAATTTGTTTTTGTTTGTAAATGGATATTTTGTATTTGGATATTATTATTTAGTGATGTATAAAATGTAATTTGTCGTGTGTGTATGTTCCTTGACTTATAGGTTGGTATGCGGCTGACCACCCATGCTGTAAAAATGGTTCACTTTGCCAATGTCACCCCTGTCTCAGGGAAGGACGGCAAGAGTTGCAGGGTGTATGTCCATTTGAGATTTGGTTTTTATGTTGTAGGTTCACATGAGGCATGTGCAAGCGCGAACTTGTACGTGTCTGGTTGTGAGAATGCATGTTATGTGAATCTCCAATGTAACATATCCTTGCAACTTAGATTAGATTAGATTAGATACGCACTAGGCATTGTTTAAATTACACACCGTCATGCACACAAGTATCTAATATTTTCTTTGCACGCTTCTTAGACATAATCGTTAACTTTACGATAATTTTCTCCGTATTTAGGTCAACACACAAATCAAATTTAAGGTGAAAACATAAAAAATCTAAATACAAAATCAATACTTTTATTTTAATACTTTAAGAGCATTCTTAAGCCGGTATTCATTTTGACCTCTGTGAGGGTCAAACCCCACGTTTTCTTTTTAATTGGCGTTAAACTAAGACCGGCCCCCGTGCAACGTTTTCCTCAATGGAGTCGATGAAGTGATTGGAACCTATTTATTTATAGATATAAGTAGGGGTTTGGACCTATTTATTTATATCAATAAATAAATTGTTCCTTGACTTGGTATGCGGTTGGTTGGTATGCGGTTGAACACCCATACTGTAAAAAAATGGTTCACTTTGCCTATGTCACCCCTGTTTCAGGGAAGGACGGCAAGAGTTGCAGGGCTTATGTTCATTTGAGATTGGGTTTTTACATTGTAGGTCCACATGCGGCATGTGTTAGCGCGAAATTATCCATGTCTACTTGAGGGAATGCATTTAATATAAATCTTAAATGATATATATCTTTGCAGCTTAGATTAGATTAGATTAGAATAGGTTGCTATCACTATATCGACTCCTTTGGGGAAAACTTGTAAATAATTAACTATATGTGTTACTTAGTTGCAGTTTGCATTTCTTCTCCTGTTTCAATCCTAGGATTGGTTTGCAGCAATATCTTTTACTCTTCTTCTCCATTATTCCCATCGTTTAGTTGCATGTAATTGTATTTTGAGCTTCAACGTCAAATATGAAGTCGGAATGAGGCTAACCAACCATTCTTTAAAAATGGTTTTCCAAGGTCACCCCTGTTTCTTGGAAAGTCGGCAAAAGTTGTAATTTTGGAAAGATTTTATCTTAATTTGTACGTATTCATGCAGTATTTGTAAGCGAAATCTTACACGTGTCTATTTGGAGGCATGCATTTAACATGAATTTTAAATGTAAATATATTTTTGGAACTTTGATTAT
The DNA here is from genome assembly GCA_951799405.1 of Agapetus fuscipes. Lineage (NCBI taxonomy): Eukaryota > Metazoa > Arthropoda > Insecta > Trichoptera > Glossosomatidae > Agapetus > Agapetus fuscipes. The sequence continues at coordinate 3,507,376 of OX637346.1, read as the reverse complement.
AGATTGAAGATCCAAAGGGAAGCAGGGTAGTTGCTGTGATGGTGGAGGGAATAAGGCGTCGGCGCTCGAATTTGCGTTATTGGCACTAACGCTGTTTCGAACCCCACCTACGTCTTGTTTCTATCGACAATAGCTTCAACCCTGGTTCAGGTTAGGCTTATGGATTATAGATACATTATATTTGAGTCGTATACCTAATTGCAAACGCCGTCATCTCTATATATTTGATATAATTATTGAATTTGATTCTGCGTAGTGTAACAAATCATTTGCTGTGTGCAATGTGATGAAAACCTTACCTAATCCTTCGTAATTTTAATTAAAAACGTATGATTTCGTGCAAACGCCGTCATCTCCAAGTGGTTCCAAATTGCGTTCAAAACACAAGTTTACTTTTCTCAAAATCATCGCGTAAGGAGTTGACGGCGTTTGCATTTATACGACTCATATACCTACAGATAGATTATAGATACATTCTCAGCAGAGATTTTGATTTCGTTACCAAAAACTCTCTTCGCATTACTTGAGGAACGGTGGAGTATTATTTTCTTGGTTGCAGGAGTTGTTGTTGGAAGGAGGTAAGTAAACAAATATCAGCCGCGCAGAGCTGGATTATGGGGATGGATTCCCGTCTGCGGTTTTCACGGAATACTATGAAATGTGAGCAGAACTGAAACAGTAAACCAGTCATATTATTATTATAACATCAATAGTATTGTTTATTCAGTGGAATAAAAATAACTCTGAGCTGAGAAATATTATCATGCTTTAGTATTTGCAAATAAACAAACAAACCATCAGTGATGAGTTGCTATCCGGAATCCGATTTTTGTGGTCTATTGGAGATGGAGCTTTCAGACGTTTCGTCCATGTCAGCGATGGGCTTCTTTAGCAAGAAGATGTGATAATGGCGTTGTTGATGAAATCTTGGCTTTTTGTGGACTTAATTGAGCAGCGGCAAAGACCTTAGTTCCATTATTTATCAATTCAGAACGTTCCATCTTTCCTATTAATTTCAACAAATTTATAAGTACGTAAATATTAGATTTTTACTAAATTTTAAAGAACCACAACAATTCCAATTGAACACTGTTAATGAGGAGCAAACATTCAAAAAGTGATTTGTCACATTTTTTTCAAAAATGTACTGGCAACACCAATTTAAACTCTTGCTAAAATACTTCATGTTTGCTTAATCAGTTTCGTGCAAAACATTCTTTGTCCCCTATAGTTTCATTAGTAAAAACTGAGATTTCAAACAAACTGTGTTTTCTCCAAAAGTCTGTTTCATTCATAAAATGTTTTGTCCATGCAACGAATCAGAGCATTGCAAATGTCAGTTTGTTTGTGTGACAAATCACTTTTTGAACGCACGTTTTCTTTGTGTCACTTGACAGGATAACCTAAAACGTAGTAATTAATTATTGCTCAGTGGTTATTTGTTTTTTCACGTTTACAGCGGCTATTGATTTGTATTGTTTGTGTCTGAAACTTTTGAAAGTTTTACGCATTTTATGCACGTCAATTTAATTTTTATAGCTTGTGTGTAACTGATCTTGAATGTGCTAAGCCAATATTTTATACTTGGACTGAGGAACAAGCCGGCAAAGTCAGTCTTGAAATATCTTCTGCTCTGCTAAACTTCTTGCAAAATACTGATTTTCAGGAAAACATCACTTTAACGCTTTTTCAGCGATGGTTGTGTTGCACAAAATAAAAATAACATAGTTTTGAGAACTGCTATGTATTTCCTATATACACATGAAACTTGCATACAATAAATATAATTTCATTTTCCTGTCCGGGGTCATAGTTACCTTCCCGCAGATAGAGTTTTTGGCCGCGTTGAAAAGATACTGAGAGGAAAACAATTTATCTTGACAAAAGATACAAAAGAGTTGCAAAAAAATTGGAATGATTTGACTATGATAAGCGAGATGAAGCGGATTTATATAAAATTGACTACAAGAGGCAGGCAACGCTTTGTCAAGGTGAAAGGCTTGGAAAACTTTGTATTTGAATCAGAGGAAGAGTTCCAGTCTTTAACAAAAAGGAGTATTAACAACAGACAACTACAACGGATAAGATTGAATGATGTACCATTAGAACATGGCATCACAAACGAGAAGAAAGCTGATGTTAACAAGCTTCTGTGTGCTATGTTTGGTGATGGATGGCAACATTTAAATGACCACCGGTTTGAATGGTACAAGCATATAGTGTTTTCAACGCCAACTGCCACTGAAACACAGGAAGTAGAAGAGACTTGTGACTGTTTAGAGGAAGAAGTTGCAGTTAGGATTTAAGGCTAGAAAATAAATTCTTTCATTCTTATAATTTTCAATACAATTAATAAAAAAATATTAATGATACTGTATGGTTTTCATTCAAACTAAGTCTTGTCCAGGGCCTGTACATTCAAAAAGAGTTTTGTCCACGAATTTCATGCAAAACATGTTTTGTCCAAACTAGTATTTTAAAATTGATGTATTTGAAAGGTGTGTGTCAGGTATATTAGTATTTAACTGTATTCCCTATGCATTTCTAAAGAAATAAATCTGTCTAGAATACCTATAAGAAATAATAGGCAGGTATAATACATTTTTTCCATTTACCCAACAATCCGAGCCGGTGGACAAATCACCATTTGAATGTTTGCTCCTCGTTTTATTTTCACTCGATTTATTAATTTAATTTTAATTAATATTCACGAACGCTTTCAATCTATCGATCATCTTCAATTAACCTATATGAATAAATTCGACTTTCATTTCCTAGAATATACATGGTGATGTTTCTCATTAGAGCTAGTCCTGTCGATGGCTCAGTTGGTAGAGTGCTTGCATTTCACACCGAGAACTCGGGTTAAAACCCCACCGAGGGTGTCAGAGGGTTTGTTGACGATACAAACGAAAAATCAATTATACGAAGCTTTCTCTAGATTGAACGAAGCTCTGCTAGGTAATTATTTGAAATTGAATGCAAGTAAGACGAAAGTTTTGATTTTTGAAAGAAATGAAGAAAATACGAACTACGAATTTAGAATAAACGGAATGAATGTTGATGTGGTAAATGAGTTTGTATACTTGGGAAGTAAGTTTGAGAAAGATGGAAGAATGACAGGTGAACTTGAAAGAAGAGTAATGAAGGGCAGGTGTGTACTGGGTGCCACAGCTTGTATCGCCAAAAATCAAAACATTTCTAAAAATGCTCGATTGGCGGTACGCAGTGGCATACTTTTACCCACCTTGATGTATGGAAGCGAGGCCTGGACGGTGAATGAAAGTGAAATTAGTAAAGTCCATACTGTTGAAATGGACTTTCTAAGAAGTATGATTGGGAAAAAACGGAGAGACAGGGTGAGGAATGATTTTGTAAGAAAAGAATGTGGTGCAAAAGAAAGTGTGAAAGTGAAGATTAAAAGAAGTTTGTTAAGATGGTTTGGGCATATGGAGAGAATGAATGAGGAAAGACTGACGAAGAAAGTATATGTTGGTAGAATAGATGGATGTCGTGGTAGAGGAAGACCGAGAAAGGTATGGATGGACCAAATATCCGAAATTGCGAATGAATGGAATATCCAGAGTCATAATAAAAGAAGAGCTTGTATGAAGAAGGTTATGACTCTGGAGGAAATGAAAGAAGTATGCAAGGATAGAAAGAAATGGCGGTTGATCTGTGATGTTAGCGGCTAGGGTTTGTTAAAGTGAATTTGGTTTTATGATTTAGTTTTTTATGTCCATGTATATATTGTTATTTTTATTCTTTGATTTTAAAAAATGTAATTTGTCATGTATGTTCCTTGACTTATAGGTTGTTATGCGGCTGACCACCCATAATATAAAAATTGGTTCACTTTGCCAATGTCACCCCTGTTTCAGGGAAGGACGGCAAGAGTTGCAAGGCTTATGTTCATTTGAGATTGGGTTTTTATATTGTAGGTCCACATGCGGCATGTGTTAGCGCGAAATTATACATATCTGCTTGTGGGAATGCATTTAGTATAAATCTTAAATGATATATATCTTTGCAGCTTAGATTAGATTAGATTAGATTCATAAATATATATCTGAAATATATTATTGCATTTTTGTTGAGCTGCCAACTCATTGTTTATTCATTTCCACTTCCCTCACAGCCCATCGCCCCGACTCTTCACTGTTTCCTTCCACAAGTTGCCAGTCCTTCCACTGTCTCGCATTTATATTGTGGCAGCGGAACAACTTGCATACAGTTTTGCGGAATTCGTTTGGACGAGATAAATACAAAGGAAAATGCTAACTGGCTGGAACAATGCCCCCGGCATGCCATACCAAAGACTACCGAATGCTACTGTACAACAAGTGTATGAAACTAAACGTTTAAACTCAAGCATACCGTTTCGCTGAAAATAACGCCGCCTTGAAGGTAAAACTGTATGCGTACTGATTCACTGATTAGAGAAATGGTGGATACAACATTCCAATTAGACAGAATCAATTTTCATTTTTATAGAGGTTTTGTTGTTTTTTTTAGTGTTGTTTGTTTGTTTGTATAACTGGATGTAATTAATAGTTTGTATTCCTTGACTTATAGGTTGGTATGAGGCTGACCACCCATACTGTAAAAAATGGTTCACTTTGCCAATGTCACCCCTGTTTCAGGGAAGGTCGGCAAGAGTTGCAGGGCTTATGTTCATTTGAGATTTGTTTTTTTTATTGTAGGACCACATGCGGCATGTGCGAGCGCGAAATTATGCGTGTCTGCTTGTGGGAATGCATTTAATATGAACCTCAAATGATACATATCTTTGCAACTTAGATTTGGATTTAGACATTCCAATGGGTGTAACTTCTCATAGTAAGTGAACAAATTATAAAGAAGTGCTCATGACGAACTTCTAAACTGCAGCAATTCAAAGGTGCTTTCTCTCGTACGAAATAGGGAAAAAGGTGCATTTATTTGAGATAATCATGTTAGATTCATATTGCACATGTTCAGTTTTACCTGTAAGGTATCGATGTCATATTTTTTAAATGTAAAATACTTATGAATTGACAATTGGCGCTTTGTAGTGACGAACAAGCTCGTAAAAATCCGGTCGATAGCTCAGCTGGTATAATGCTTGCATTCCATGCATAGAGCTAGGGATCGATTCCCATCGAGAGTTTCAGAAATTATATCCCATTTGAGTATTATTTTTAAACCCAAAGTAAAATACCAACGAATTAAACTCAGTCTTCCTAAGAAATGAGAACCATCAACTTCAACTGATGTAGTTGGCGTAAGGCCAGCCTCATTACCTGTCAAAAGTCAATAGCTTCCACGTGCTACATACGACTACTTCGGGAACAATAAGGTAAAAAGTTAAAATATACGTAAAGCTCAGTTGTATTGCGTTTGAATAGGAGTTGAAGGCTTGCAGAATGCGGAGTCTTTTGACAAGGTCGGAGTTGAAACTTATTCAACAGTCTTTCACACGTCTGAGCAAAAAATACAACAATTTTTTTGTATTAATTTCAACATGTATTATATATCCTTGAACGGTTCCGCATCTTCAGGAGGTCAAATAAAGAATTTTTAAACTCAATTCGCTTCAATATATTTATTCAAGAAAAACACTCAGTAATGAAGCTGTTTTACTTTTCATATATTTGAATGGTAAACTCTGGGTTTGAGTTTAAGCTTAGAGATTCCCACTTAAGGCTCTGTACTCCTGCACTGAAAGCAAATGCATACTTCAGTCAATGCCTCGGAATACTTTCCGAGTTACTCTAATACATCAAAAGTTATTCTTTGCCGATACGGTTTGATGGAGAAGTAGGAATTCTCTGATCTCAAAGCTCTCTAGAAATGTAGATACTCATCTCTGTTTCGTTTTGGAGTTACTTACACAAAACGAATATACTACGAGTATCTGTTTATTTATTTTTAGATATTAAATTTTAGTTTTACAATCGGTCTATAGAGTTGGTAGAGTGCTTGCATTCCATGCCGAGAGCTCGGGTTCAAATCCCACCGAGCAAAACCCCAAGCTGCAAACATATGCATCATTTGAGATTGATATTAAATGCATTCCCACAAGCAGACACGCATAATTTCGCGCTTACACATGCCGCATGTGGACCTACAATATAAAAAACCCAATCTCAAATGAACATAAGCCTTGCAACTCTTGCCGACCTTCCCTAAAGCAGGGGTGACATTGGCAAAGTGAACCATTTTTTACAGTATGGGTGGTCAGCCGCATACCAACCTATCAGTTAAAGAATACATTCCGAAACAGGAAATCATTTCTGATACCCTCGGTGGGATTCGAACACGAGCTCACGGCATGCAATTCAAGCACTCTATCAACTAAGCCATCGACCGGGCATAGACTAATTATGATACGTACCAACACGGACAAACCAAGCACAATTACCAATATCCTACGCATTCGTTACAATATTATCTCACTGCCATGAAATTTCAGCTCGCTTGTGTGAAAACTAAACGCTGTTGGGAATTTTTAATATGCACGTGTAATGTGTACGGAGTGTACCTACAACGCAAATGGTTTAATAAAAGATCCGACTTTTTTCTGTAACGAGTTTTACTATTGTTATCATTGTTATGCTACTATTTTTGTATTAATAATTGCACGGTTGGTGAAACGAAAAAGTATGCAAAAATAGCTATTGTGTTGCTTTTAGCGGGTTCAATTTAGCGTTTATTTCAAATATCTAAGTGAAATACCGGCAAGACTTACTCAGCCTTCACAAAAAATGAGTAGCTGCTCCCTCGGTACTCATTTCTTGTGAAGTCGATATATCAACGCAAACGCTCTACAAATTGATTTATCGACTGGATGCCAACGCAACTATGCTAAAAGTATAGTGTAACTTCTTTCCGCATTCTCCCCGAATGGATCGCATGTGGCGATTGAACCTATTTATTTGACAGATAAAGGGGCCGGCCTTACGCCAACTACTTCATTTGAAGTGGTGGTTTTCAGTTCCCGAACAGGCTGGTACTTATTTCTTGGGAAGGCTGACTAAGCCTTAGCGCATATAAACATATTTCATTCGTCAACTCAACTTATTTCATTCGTAAAATTTGATTTTACGTTCAATATTGTATAATTCAAAATATTTACCTTGACAACAGGTATTTCTGCTTAATATCATTGTTTCCCCTGTAAAACTTGTGCCGTTTCCCCTTTAAAGTTTGCTAATTCCTTCATAATGAGAGAGAAAGAGCTTACTCCTTTACTTTGATGTTGATTTTTTGCCTGAAAAAGGTGATTAAAATTTGGCATTTCCGTAATACCTATTTTGAAAGACAAAAACAATCATAGTACTGTAATGTTTTAAGGTTCGAAAAGTTTATAAATTAAAACACACAGGTCTTCTTTCAGGATCTTTATTTACACTTAATTAATTTTAACAATTTATATTTATTTTTAACTCATTTGGTAACACAAATTTATTTTTCACCGTTTAGTATCGCTTACACTCTTCGAATCAAAGCCAACTATCGCACTGGCTTAGCACACTCAATTCTCCGCCTTATATACCTACTTTCAGACAGTACTTTCCAGTGACTAATTTTGCCAGCACATTCCCGAATATTCTACCAAGTTCGAGACTACAAAAGGATCAATTAAATTCTAGATTTCTTAGGTCTATTGCTACCTACGGTGTACACCTATACTAATCTACTTTTGACATACGCAACGTAACGCAACTACGCAACTAAGCTACACAGATAGTGTAACTTCTTGCCTGCATTATCCTCGAAGGGGTCGCATGTGGCGCTTCGGGATCTATTTATTTTTACAGGTAAGGGGGCCGGCCTCACATTAACCACTTTCAGTTGAAGTGGGGGTTTTCCAGCTCCCGGGGGGGCTGGTTCTCATTTTATTGTGAAGGCTAAGTAAACCTTGAGATCAAATCCTTGCTCTCGGCATGGAATGCAAGCACTCTATCAATTGAGCTATCGACCTTTTTACGAGCTTGGTCGTCGTCTCTACAAAGCGCCAAATCTCAGGCAAGACCCAGTTGCTGTAAGGCTGGATGGACCTTTGGTTACCGGTCATTGGTATAGGTTTATGAATTTTTCAACCCAGCGAAGAGCAAATTTTAAAATATAAATGGTATATTTGTTGTGCTCCGCCGGGATTCGAACCTACAACCTTCCATTCAGAGTCCGAAGTGTTACCATTGAACTCTGGACAAGTCAGACATATATAAATAGTGTTTGTTTAGTTTAATTGTAGACATTTCCTTTAACACGTGTTCATTAGTTCCCCTAAATCTCTCACGTTTTCTCCTAAATGTTTTACAAACGGGAAAAACAAAAAAAAAACACGAGTCCAACGACCTGTAAAAGAGGTGGTTTCTACCTAAAGAAACACAAACAATTACGTAATTAGTTAAATAAACAGACTGTTTCAAATTACTTTTATTATTTCAACTCTGTCAAACGTTTTCGCCTAAAAAGGCATTCTCAGGACAATGACAAATCAAATCCAAAATCATTTTTCCAAAAAAAAAATCTTCGTGAGTTAATTCATTTCCTCGAGCACATTCAATTTTATAACATCGTTATCATGAGTTGTCCTCTTGATAATGAAGGGATAACATCAAAAGCGCTCGAGGAAATCAATCAACTCGTAAATAACAAATTTTTGTTTTAATTTTTACGTTACTGATTTAAAATAAATCTTCACAATATCAGTACACAAACCCTAAAACTTTGAATAAGATGCGTATTGATTCACTATACTGTAACTGTAACTGTAACCCTGTCGCCATTCCGCTAGGGGTGGCCAGAGCCTCTGCAGAGCTGCCTCCATTTTTTCCTATCCTTACATACCTCTTTCAATTAATTCATATCCATCACCTTTTTCATGCATTTTCTTCTTTTACGCTCACTTTGTATATCCCATTCTTTCACAATCTCCTCAATCTGATCACTCCATACTTTTCTCGGTCGTCCCTTCCCTCTTTTCCCTTCCACACTTTCTTTGTATACATACTTTGTCAGTCTATCATCCTTCATTCTTTCCACATGCCCAAACCATCTCATCACATTCTTTTGTACCTTAACTTTCACATCCTCTTTCAAATTACATTCTTTTTTACCCATTCATTCCTAACTCTATCCCTCAGAGTTTTTCCTGTCATGCTTCTCAAATGCTTCATTTCCACCATACATACTTTACTCATTTCGCTATTGTTCACTGTCCATGCTTCACTTCCATACATCAAAGTCGGTAACAATATTCCATTGTGTACCGCCATTCTCAGATCCATCGTCAATCGCTTGTTCTTTGCTATTCTTCCTATTGCACCGACCACTTGCTTTCCCTTGCACACCCTATTCTCAAGTTCTCTTGTCATCTTTCCATTCTTCTCAACATACTTCCCAAGTATCTAAATTCATCCACAATTTCAACTTTCGTACCATTCAACATAAACGTGCATTCTTCATTTTTATCCATTCTGTCAAAAGTCAGTACTTTCGTCTTACTTGCATTAATTTTCAACTTGTTTACACACAGAGCATGGTTCAGACTAGAGAGCATTGCCTGAAGTTCCGCTGCTGAATCCGCAATTAATACTGCGTCATCAGCTATAAAGTCGGTAATCTCCCGATTCGTATTCGTACCGTATTCCCATACGGTTATAGCTCAAACCATTTATTTAAAATTATTAACTAGGTACATTACAGACTCTGCACCAATTCTATCGACAATGAAATTGTGTGGATTGCTCGAGAAAATACAAAATATATGCGTTGTTATTGGTTGCTAAGGCACCCTACCAGTCACATACACGCATGGCGTTTGCTCGCCGAGAAAAAAACTTTGATATAAGTGACCACTGAGCCGTAAAGAAACCGTAAGCCGTTAAGAGAAAGTTTTTTTTTGAAACGAAACGAAAATGATTTTTCCCAAACACATTTTGTCTCATTTTTCAGACATCATAGATCACGAAAAACCCATTTTTGTTTTAGAAAATACAAGGACATGTTGTAAAAAGCTAAGAGACAAAAAAATAACAGCGCGGGTAAAATAATAAATTCAGATTACTGACTTGTGTGTTTTACAAATCTTAATCTAATTATAAGTTGCAAAGATATGTATCATTTGAGATTCATATTAAATGCATTGCCACAAGCAGACACGCATAATTTCGCGCTCACACATGCCGCATGTGGACCTACAATATAAAAACCCAATCTCAAATGAACATAAGCCCTGCAACTCTTGCCGACCTTCCCTGAAACAGCGGTGACATTGGAAAAGTGAATCATTTTTTACAGTATGTGTGGTCAGACTCATACCAACCTATAAGTCAAGGAATACAAGCAATTAATTACATCGTGTTATACAAACCAACAAACAAACAAACAAACACTAAAAAATCTACAAAACATCTATAAAAATGAAAATTGATTTAAGGCCTTAGCCGCCTACATTACAGATCAGCCGCCATTTTTTTCAGTCCTACTTCTTTCATTTCATCGAGAATAAAAACTTTTTTCATACAAGCTCATTTTCAACAAGCTATTGATTCTACACGACTCATTTATATCTGAAATGCAAGATTCAGACATCATAGATCATGAAAAACCCATTTTAGTTTTAGAAAATACAAGGACAGTTTATAAAAAGATAAGACACAAAAAAATAACAAAAGTAAAGAAGTGTTTTCAGTTGATAAAGAACCTTTTCACAGATGTAACATGATGTTGCAAAAACAAGAAGTTAATCGTGTAATTTTTTAATGAGTTCTTCGACTCCTTGTTCTCCTCACGTCACGATGGACGGCATCCACGCTGATTGGCTGCGACAGTTCTAGAAACAAAAACAGACAGAGCGAAGCACGAGAAAGCACATCGCCCCCCCAATGCTTGTTTGGCTTATCTAACATTTGATTCAAAGATGACCGTTCAATGAAATTGTCTTACCTGTATGTAATTTGTCGTGTATGTTCCTTGACCTATAGGTTGGTATGCGGCTGACCACCCATGCTGTAAAAATGGTTCACTTTGCCAATTTCACCCCTGTTTCAGGGAAGGACGGCAAGAGTTGCAGGGTGTATGTCCATTTGAGATTTGGTTTTTATGTTGAAGGTTCACATGAGGCATGTGCAAGCGTGAAATTGTATGTGTCGGTTGTGGGAATGCATGTAATGTGAATTTCCAATGCAACATATCTTTGCAACTTAGATTAGATTAGATTAGAATAAAATTCTAGACAATCTGAGCTAAGAAAAAACGTACAACACGATAATGTGAGAGTTGTTTTTCATATTTCTGAAATATTTTTTCAGTTTTCACGGGTCAAATTGGTCGAGTACATATACAAAATTCCTCATGTGAAATTACCTCTGATGTACATAAGACAAACAAAAACTAAGAGAACGGCATGTGATGGTGGATGTAGGATGCCAAGTATAAAACATTTCGTCAACTCTTCCATGAAAAAATGTATCAAAACTAAATCGCTCATTAGGGGTGCAAATATATTTTCTATACGTTTTTATATTTAGGAGATTTGTGGAAATTTACACAATGTTTTATACTCGGTATACAGTATGCCAGGAAATAGAGGGTGGAGTAGACTCCCGAGGGATTAAGAGCCGTGATAGATTTGTACAGAGGATTACAGGACGTATAAAACTTTACGTTTGAACAACAAAAAAATATAATTATAGTATGGAAACTTAAACACACACACAGAGGCGCTGTTCTAGTTTTAATACATTTTTTTGGTTAAAATACAGTTTAATACTTGGATTACAGGACGCCGAACAGAGAAACGGTACAATTTTAGGTTGAGGATTTTTTCAGGAACGGTCAGGTTAAAAATAAATGGATGAGTGATGATGATGATGAGTTGATGATTTCTTTATAGCGCCGTTTCGTGATGTAGTCACTCCAAGGGCGCAAAGTGTCAGCGATGCAAAAGGCACGATTCAAATATTTATTGGTCCTGTTGCACATGCGGTAAACTCACTCACTTAAGCGCTGTGTGCAGACTTCAAAGTCCACTGCCTGCTTCTACTGCGTCCATCTCAACTAGCTCTGAGATATACAGTGGCGCAATGTTTTATGTACACTTAAATACATACAAAAATACATGAAAATTATTTTCTATACTTTTTGTCAATATTTTTTGTAAAACAAATAAATTTGGCTTACACTTACGATACAGATCTGATGGGCACGTAGCTAATTTCTCTTGTTTGATCAAATGGTTTTTATCCTGAGCGTCCGTCCGATACGTGCAGGTGGAAGGCAGTCACTCCGCCCGCTCTCCCATTAGACGTCCGTCACTTTTGACAAGGGACGTGTTCACTTTCTGGTGTTTTCACCCTTCTCCCTTCCACCCCCGCGCAGTCTGTCTTTGTTCCGCTTATGAATTTTATATGATGAGCTTTTACACTCGAGAAAGAAAAATATATTTTATTTCTCCCTCTCTCTCTCTCTTTATGTTTTTTTGGTTGCAAAGAGGGGAATGTAATATCTCATCCAATTTGAAAGCCACACAATGTAAGGTGTTTTTTTTTCACACATGAAAAAGTTAAAATTATAATACTCTTGCAATTCCTCTTCTCGCGTAAAAATATATATATATTCACACTGTTTTTCAAAGAATCTATAATATAAATATTATTAAATTTGATAATAGATTAGATTAAATTTAAATTAGATTTAGATAATGATTCAAATTGACAATTATTTATTTTCATGAATAATGATTTTCTATTGTTTATTTACTAAATTTGACACTGTGTTTCTGTTCTCCGCGTGAATTTGCCACAAAGAATAATATGACTTATTTATATAGTTGTGCGATTGTCTTGCGTAGTTGTTTATCCTTGTAGCCATGACAACTGACGTTTTAGTAGTGTGTAAGATTGTTCGGATTTGACTTACAAAATTTAAATTCGAATAGTTTGTGAAGGTTATAATAAATTTGATTGCATTATTAGATAACTATTGATTTTATTTCGTATGAATTTTTGGACGTACAATTATAAAGAATATCAAATCAGCAAAATAATATATATATATTGTTTTTTAATCTAAGCTGCAAGGATATGTTAACATTTAAGGCTCATATGAAATGCATGCCTACAGACAGGCACATGTAGGTTCGCAATATTGGTGTTGTTTAATAGGTTATACAAAAAAAACAGTTTTCTGCAAAAAACTAAAAATTGTAGATATTTGATTTATTTCACTTAAAAATTAACCAATGTACTTATACTTTTAAAGAAAACAAAAACAACGAGTTCGATTTATTTTTAAAAATTCGATCGTCCGACATGGCTTTATTCTTACACAACACTAGTCAATCAGGCGTTGCTATGGTGACGGATACAAACAAAACTACACGTACCAAACCAATGTCTCTATTACTTTCATAGACAATAATAGTCATTCATAATGGCGTCGACTCATATTCAAATTTATAACTTTTTCTCAACAATAAAAACACATTATGATAGGTAGTAACAAAAAAATACCCGAAGGTAGGTACCTACACAGAAAACAATATTTAATGAAAAAATAGATGAAATAACAACCAGGATCAAAATATAAATTCTCACGCATTTTTCCCAACATACCTTCATCTCATCCAGGGCCCCTTTCCCTAATTTCCATATAAATTAATTCATAGGAGTTTTTCCCTCCTTCGCATCTTGATGTTTTATTTTATTTTTATATTTTTATTTCCCGCCAGCCTTCACGCAGTCTTCCTCTTTCCCCCTTTCCCCGGGGGAAAAGAGGGTAATTAATTATTAGGCCAGCCGTATAAACATGGGAAAAAGTGGATTCTCCTTGCCGGGATATTTGAGCCCGAAAGTTTGCTGGTCTCGGTGTATTGTCGGCCGGAAAACGCATTCAGATTGGTTATCTGTTAAATTTATTGGGGGAGGTAATAAAGTTGAAATAGTGAAACTGACAAAACCATTATCGGAATGGTTGACCATTAGTGTAATGCAGTTACAATACCAATACTAGGCGCGTGCATCACATAGAAATCATGTAGCCTTAAATCTATAATTTGAGTTGCAAAGAAATATATGCACATTTAAGGTTCATACCTAAAATATGTCAACATGCTATATTGGTATACTAGTGCCAACCTTGATGTATGGAAGTGAAGCCTGGACGGTGAGTGAAAGGGAAATTAGTAAAGTCCATACAGTAGAAATGGACTATCTAAGAAGTATGATTGGGAAAAAACGAAGTGACAGAGTGAGGAATGATTTTGTAAGAGAAGAATGTGGTGTAAGGGAAAGTGTGAAAGTGAAGATTAAAAGAAGTATGTTAAGATGGTTCGGGCATATGGAGAGAATGAGTGATGAAAGATTGACGAAGAAAGTATATGTTGCTAAAATAGATGGATGTCGTGGTAGAGGAAGACCGAGAAAAGTATGGATGGATCAAATTTCTGAAATAGCGAATGAATGGGATATCCAGAGTCATAATAAAAGGAGGACTTGCATGAAAAAGGTTATGACTCTGGATGAAATGAAAGAAGTGTGCAAGGACAGGAAGAAGTGGCGGCTAATCTGCAATGGTGATTTCTAATGTTGGTGTATTAATTTGCTACATTTTTTGCATAGGAAATTTCTGACTTTTTTTGTATAGATTTATTTTTAAAATTTTGTTGTTTACTTAAATGTTATTTATTACTCGTATTCCTTGACTTATAGGTTGGTATGAGGCTGACCACCCATACTGTAAAAAATGGTTCACTTTGCCAATGTTACCCCTGTTTCAGGGAAGGTCGGCAAAAGTTGTGGGGCTTATGTTCATTTGAGGTTTGGATTTTATTTGTAAGTACACATTCAGCATTTGTAAGCGCGAACTACACTTGTTGGTTTGTGGGCTTACATCTGAGAGCTTTAAATGAATATATCCTTGCAACTTAGATTATAGATTATAGATGCAAACACGTGTAAAATCATGCCAAGGCATACTATAATCTATAATCTAAGTTGCAAGGATATATTCATTTAAAGCCCTCAAATGTATGCCCACAAACGAACACGTGTAGTTCGTTGCGCGACACAGGGGTGACATTGGCAAAGTGAACCATTTTTTACAGTATGGGTGGTCAGCCTTATACCAACTTATAAGTCAAGGAATACTACATACATACGTAAAAACGCAATAAAATCCCAAATCTCAAATTAACATACAACCTGCAACTCTTGCTGATTTTCCCTGAACGGGAGCACCAGCTGTTCACTTGCGGCCATCTTGGATTGACAGGTCTTCATAAAATTATTACCGATATTCGGTAGGTAATGAGACTTCCATCCCTGGGCTGAAATTCACACAAAATAAAACACTACATTATAGGACAGACTTACAGTCATTATTCAATACAAAACATGAAACTACTGAAGTGCTAATTTTTGTATTTCACACATCTATCATTTCATCTGGTATGTTCATTTACGATTTAGATTTTTTTACGTTGAAAGGTCACATGCGATATGTGTGAGCGTGAACTTATACCTTTCTGCTTGTGAGCATATATTTAACATGACTTCTGTTAACACGAATGCAATATATCTTTGCAAATTAGATTATATATTATAGATACCCACTGTCAATGTCCACATATTATATTAAAGAATGCTGTAAAATTAATGTAAGCCCCTGATTATCTAAAATCATTTGACGCCATTATAACGTCATTCGATATTTTGAATGTGCGCAGTCCATTTTTGCAACTAAGGATAAGACTAAACAAGATAAATAACGATCTGAATAAAGTCAAAAACAATCGTTCGCACAAAATTTAAAGATGCTTCAGGTTGGCAAGCACATTGTTTTTGAAATGTTAGATATTAATTTTATTTTAATTTGTTACGCATTTCGAAATGTAAATATTATGCATTTATGATCCTACCGTACAAGGGGTGGCCACGACCCTTTAATGTTGGGATTAATGCACCTACATTTATTTGTTAAGGGTAAATGCGGGCAGGTGAAAGTGCAAGGGTAACTCAACGCCTTATTATATTATGCAGCGTAAACGTCAAGTACTCTGACATCTTTTCAGTTTAAATAAATAAATGAGGATGATGATAAGGATGATGATCCGGTCGATGGTGCAGTTGGTAAAATGCTTACATTGCATACCGAGAACCAGGTGTCGAACCCCTCTAAGGGTAGAAAATGATTACCCGTTTTGGTGTATATTTTTATTAGCCTAGAATAAAATATCGGTAGGTCTTACTAAGTCTTCACAAGAAATGGGATTCAGCCTTCTTGGGAGCTAGGAAACCTCCACTTTAACTGAATTGTTTGACGTAAGGCCGGTCCCCTTACCTGCATAAACAATTCAGTTCCACTCACCACACACGATTTATTTGGGGAAAACTCGGTAAGAAGTTACGCTGTATGTGTAAGCTTAGTTACGCTGCATTGGGAAACTCCTACTTAAATTAAAGTGTTTATATGCAATCTCTTCGGGGACAAAAAGGTAAGAAGTTGAACTGTTTATACGTAGAGCTTAGTTGCGTTTGCGTTTTATGGTGAGCGCTGTTTTTGAGTGAATCTTACCTCAGTGCACTACGAGCTTGGTTGCCGTTATAAAGAGCGTCAATTATTCAAGCAAACCCCAGTCTCTATATAATCTCTAATCTAAGTTGTACAGATATATTACATTTTAGTTTCATATTAAATGCATTCCCGTAAGCAGACACGTATAAATTCACGCTGACACATGCCGCATGTGGACCTACAGTGTAAAAACCCAAATCGCAAATGAACATAAGCCCTGCAACTCTTGCTGACCTTCCTGAAACAGGAGTGACATTTGCAATCAATTACTAATTCATTCTTGTATATTTTAATGAATTATTATTTAATAATTACCCAATGACCTCTGTTGCACCAGGATCAAAGTTATGGTCAAATGCGGGGAAACCAAGCAGGGATCGAACCAACGTTAATCAATTCCAAATTCGCTAGAAAGTTCGGCCACTTGACTCCCTTGGCCATAACACCAATTGGCAAAGTGAACTATATTGTTGACAGAATGGGTGGTCAGACTTATAACAACTTATAAGCCAAGGAACTCCTCTGTATGGCTAAAATCGACATTCTTTCTATTTTCTCTATTATTTTTCGCCTCTATAGTGGTTGGCCACTTAGTCAGGTGAGCGCCTCCCGAACAGTCTCAGTAGTAGCATATCAAATTCTAGGCCTTAAGTCATAATATGTTAAGATGCTCAGAATTACTTTGCATTTTTGTTTGTTAATTTAAAATCATCGAGCCCTAAATCCTCACGGCTATAATATTTCAGTGATTTCTGAGCCTCCTTTGCTTTGTGTAAACACTTGGGAAAGTGTAGCTTCACGGGAGGGTCTTCTGTCACTCGCATCTCACATAACTTGTGCATGCAAGTCTTGTGACACATCCCTGGATGGGATGGATATACAGGGCGTGGGTCAATGGAGCGGAGACTGACCCTGAGAGAAGGTCTTGTATGGTTAAAATGACCTAGGGGTCTTTTGTTAAGATACAGGAATTTTTCAACCCATGACGTTCCGTTTGGTCAGGAAAATGCTGCAAGATGGGTAGTTTTCATTAAACAAGACCTGAAACTTGCGTATCACATTTCTCGCCGTACAAGACGTGCCACGACTGTGTGATGATGCAGTCTGCGAATAATATTGGCAACTGTAAACTCGAGCCCCTTTATACACAAGCTGACTGCTGTTTAAAAGGAGACCGCAGGAGTTGGCGCCTGCCCCTTGCTTCCAACACGGAATCATCTATTTTAATTAATCGTATACTACCTGACTTATATCAGGTACGTACTGTAACGAAAATTAAAAGTTAAATATTTATAATTTTCTGTTTTGAATCAAAAATATCATTTTTTAGGAGAAATCAGGAAGATTTTGAAGAATGTTCCGTAGACAACCAATCAAATCTAAACTAAGTTGCAAAGATATGTTACATTGGGGATTCAAATTATATGCATTCTCACAAGCAGACACGAAGGTACAAGTTCACGCTGTACATGCTGCATGTAAACCTACAACACCTTCTCTAAGGGTCAGTCTCCCCTCCACTGACCCACGCCCTGTATATCCATCCCATCCGGGGATGTGAACCTACAACATAAACACCCAAATCTCAAATGGACATACACCCTGCAACTCTTTCCGTATTTCCCTGAAAAAGGGGTGGCATTGGCAAAGAGAACCATTTTTAAAACATGGGTGGTCAGCCGCATACCAACCCCATAAGTCGAAGAACCAAATTGTGACGTTACAAGGCTGGATTGCCAGGAGACAGGCAGATAAATATTTCAGTATTGGTTATTAAGGAACTTGTTTCCGATTTCACGATCAAATCTTCAATTTTAAGATAAACTTAAAGGCATAATTTTGAGCATGCTTCTTTAGTCAACATCAAATAAACATATAATTAAGTCCCGTTAGTGGAGTTGTGAAATCGTGATTCAAGTTATTTTGCTTTTAAAAAGTCATCAAATTGCTTTTTTAAATCTCCTACTGGACACATAAAATTTAAGATTCGTTGGTGAAGTCGGGCGTTATAATCACGTAGACGTATGACGTTTGTACGCCGCGAAAAACATTCCACTTTCAAATTTCTTTGTTGTGTGTAGCAATGGACAATTTAACTTATGTATTTTTTATGCAGGAAATACAAGTACCAATTATTGACCGATTAAAACAAAAACTCTGTTTTTTTTACACAGCTTAAGGATAAAAAAGCGTACTATAAGTCGACTGCTCGACGGAAGACAGCACTAAGTCAAAAAATATAGTTTTGCAGGAAAGCCAATTGAATGTTATTTATTCCATGGAGAACAATGCCTTAACTATTTTTTACATTAATTTATTAACGAATTTAAAAGAGACAGAGACACGGCTGTCATCTTGGAATGTAGATAATGATGTGTTACCTTCAGAAATGGAAATAAGTCAAAAACCTAAATTTCGGAGCTACTTCCTTCTTCCTTGGAGCAGTCGAAGTGATTACTTTCGATCTTGATTTTCAGTTACAGTTTGTATTTTTTTAATGAAACGAAAATGAGTTCTCGCCTGTTCACATTTGCTGCAAGCCGAACTTGGCCGACATTCCCCGAGGCGCTCTTTGCCCTCCCCCTTTCCCGCTCCCCGCTCCCCCCAGGCGGTACTTGAAGACCTCCCAAACGAAACATTGTTATAATAATTATCAACGATTCCCCAAGGACTCTGCGTGCATACCGGCAGACGGGCAAGATGGCGAGGGTACTCCGCTAGTGTGCCCCATCTGGACGCATCACACATATTAATATGCATACGTATGCACTCACGCACACTAAGTTAATAATATTTATTTGGTGAGCGCTGTTTTGTGTGAATCAGACTGGTTTTACCAATTAATCATTTAGTTAATTTCAGGGATTTACAAGCAAGTGCGTTGACCACACTAGCCCGGTGGCGTGTTCCCAATCCACCACTCAACTCGAATGTTCACTCACACATGCACACGGAAGTATTGCAGATGAGTGAACCTAGCTGAAAACCAACTGTTATCAAATAGCTATATACTGGCACACAAGCAATTTAATGCACATACACAGTTATGAGTGTTGAAAATTGATAAATAAGACAGCTGGATTACATTTAATGAAAAGTTGAAGTTTTTTTTATTTAATTTCTATATAAATGACTCTTGAAAATGACGACAGTCGAAAGTACTCGAGGATAAAATAACAAATATTAAAAAAAGAAAAATACTTACGTTTTATAAGAAATTCAATAGATGAAGATGAATTTTCACTAAGTAAATGCACAAACCTTTATAAGTTAAAGGTATTTCGTTTCGATATCGAGGTAGAATTGAATTATAGCCCAATGTAATGAATTCGCTGCAGATTGTATTAAAAACTTTATAAAATTGGATCAGCAATTTGAAAAAATCGAAAGTTCACCAAAAACAGCACGAAAATGTTCTCGAAAAGCAAAAATATATTTACTAGTAACAGTGAAACCCGTGTGCATTTGTGAGTGAACATTCGAGTTGAGTGGTGGAATGGGAACACGCAGCCCGGTGGCGTCTTTCCTTTCTACCCCCCGTTTCGACAGACGACACACACTAAAAATATTTCTTACACTTTATGGCCTTTGTAAAGAAGTGACATTAATGAAAAAAATCACACGTGTTTATTGATTTTTTATCTAAATTTTAAAGTTAAAATATTTTATAAAACTTAAAAAATGACGCTACAAAAAAATATTTAAAAAAACACGGTTTTGTTCACATTTTTTTCTTATAATTTTGTTGTTTAATATTTTGGACCTATTTTTTTTCTTCATAATTATAGAATGATACAATGTCTAGAGAGTGTTTGAAAAATATTTTAGGTAATGTGAACAGTTTTCGAGATAATATGAAAAAACTGAAACTTGATAATTAATTGAATGTGCGCGGCAGTACTTCGGCGTGAATTGTCGCCGAACCCGCAGTAAGAAGGGAAACACGCAGCCCGGTGCATTTGGTCCGGTACTTCAGTTAGAATTTATCCGCTCCCGCCGAAGGTCGATAATAATTGGATCGCCTATAGCTAACTCTACATCGACGCCAGAGCTAGAATTCGTACGCCCCCGCCGAGGGTCGATATTTGGTCGACCTTTCCTGTCCGAAAACAGAAGTTGATGGCTTTGCAGATGGGTGTCAGTAGAAAAAACGTCAAAAAGGTTTTGAACGAAGATCTTAGTCTACGAGCATACAAAAAAAGAGTGGGCACTTAGGTACTTAATGCCCGTCTAAAAACAATAAGGTTTAAATGATCCCGGAAGTTGTGAAAGCGGTACGCGGAAAATTGACACCGTGATATCCTCTTTATAGACAAAAATATTTTGGACATTGAAGAGAAGTACAATAAACAGAATTATAGAGTGTACGCTAGGAGCTCTGAAGAAGCAGGAAAAAGAGTTTCGCGGTTGTAACATGGGCATCATCCATCATCAGTATTGGTCTGGTTGGGTGTATCTTATTACGGCCCGTAGTTGGCCCAACTGAGGTTGGTTTAGCATTGCCCACAGCGGTGCAATGCTAAAAAATATATTTTCGGTTTTCTTTCAATGTCCACTCCATCGTGATAAATTGCAGCAAATGACTGCTTTTTGTTTTAAAATAATTTTCTAACATTCAAAAATGGAATTCAAATTTTTTTTTCGTAAAATCATGTTCTAAATTTAAAAATAATGCGCCAGTGACAGAACTTTGGGACCAACTACGTAGTATGTATGTGCGATGCGTTGACATTAGACACACTGGCGGAATACGCAGCTGGGGGACAGTGGGGTTACCTGGAGCCGCAGGGAAACTGAATTACCGCTGCAGATAATTTGCCAGGGATTATTCGGTTATCCGCAAATTGGTTCTGCGATGTGATGGATCTCGCGCGAAATGTCTCATCTCGAAACTTAATAAGAAAAGTCCGTCAAGCGTGGCTTTCAATATGACGTAAAATTGATGGCTTACCGTAATTTTTTTATACTTCTTACACACTTTGTTTGTATAGCTTGCGATGTAGACATTAAGCAACTTTGTATATACTCAAACATAGACAATTGAACTATACATCGATACCTTGAAGATAAAACAGAATAAGTGGCGTATTAAGCTAACATGGGTTTCTCAGATAAATTCACCTTTTTTCTACGAGAGAAAACACTAAAAAAGTGAAAAAATCCTGTAGTTTAGATTTTTTTATGAGCTTTTTTTTATAATTAGTTCACTAACCATGAAGGGACTCTCAAATAAATGGGCATTTTTTCTTATTTTCTACGAGAGGAGACAATATAGAAGTGTAAAAAACCAATAGTTTAAAAGTTTTTCATTAGGACTTCCGTATAATTTGTTCAATTACCATGGGAAGTTACACCCAATAAAATGTTTTATCCACGATTTCTCAAATCAGTGAATCAGCACTTATTCAATTCTACCTTTTAGGTGGCGATGTACTAAAAATATATTTTTCTCTTTTTTGAGAAATCCTGTGCGAGAGACTCCCTAGATTTCAGAGATTCTAGGGGTCTATGACACTTCTTGCAGTGCCGCAGATGTATTGTTTACGAGCTTGGTCGTCGCTACAAAGCACCAATACTCAAGCAAGACCCGGTTTCTGTAAGGCTGGATAGATCTTTAATGACTGGTCTTTGGTAAAAGTTTTATGAATTTTTCAACCCAGCGAAGAGCATATTTGAAAATATAAATGGTATATTTTTTGTGCTCCGTCGGGATTCAAACCCACAACCTTCCATTTACGAGTCCGAAGTGTTTCCACTAGACTACAGACCGGTCGAAGTAATAGTTATAAGTGAATAATTACACGTAAGAGTAGTTTTTTTTGTATGGAATATTGCAGAGTAGCTTTCCAATTTTTATACAGGAATTTCAACACTCCCAGTAAGAAGTTATTCGTAAAACAAGTATAGTTAACAATAGCTTAGACAATATGCGAAATAGCCAGCTGTACCCTTAGTACGAGTTGCACAACTTGAGAAAAGTAAAGTTACGGAAAATATTAAAGAGTGATTTCTCCCAAAATCTGCCGTTTTTGTTTGTTACACTTTATGGTCTGAGCAAAAGAGTTACAGTGATGAAGAAAATCAAGTTCAAACAAATAAAACCGGCAGATTTTGGGGAAAATCACTCTTTAATAATTGCCGTAAACTTAACATCACTCAAGTTTTGCAACTCGTACTAAGGGTACTGGATGCAATCCAAAACCGCTGCCCACTCACTTACAAGAGTGCATTGAAAAACGTTTTTCCGGGGGTGGGTCTGCGAATTCTGAAACTCATTTCAATGATTGCCTGACGAGGAAAATTCATCTTTTGTTGTGTTAGGAGGCACGAGAGAAAATACCTTTTGTTTGCAGACAAATACAGATAAAAAACATTTCAAAATTATTACTGTCAAGCAGGTGACAGTGTTTGGGAACAGAGGGATAAAATCCATTAGATGTATTGCACAGGTTTTGATGCTGCAAGGGCACCCCATTACTTTAATGCAATTTATTACATTTTTAGTATTTTCCACTACGTTTCAGTATTTTCTCTTTCACTTTGTGTTAAAAATTTTGACGCTATCGTCATGCCCTATTGACGATAACGACCACCTCGCTTTAACATGTGCCTAATCTAATCTAAGTTGTAGAGGTATGTAACATAAAGGATTCATGTTATATGTATTCTCACAAGCAAATACGTATCAGTTCGCGCTCGCACATGTCGCATGTAAACTTACGACTTAAAACCTAAATCTCAAATAAGCATACACCCTGCAACTCTTGCCGACCTTTCCTGAAACAGGGGTGACACTGACAAAGTGAACCATTTTCTACAGCATGGGTGGTCAGCTATATACCAACTAATAAGTAAAGGAACATAATTGATAAATTTACTTTGAAATAATTGATGAATTAAGATAATAACTTTGATCATTTTTTACCCATGGCCAGGCAAAATAGGTTAGTGAATTGCAATTTTCCTCACGACTTTATTTGAAATAAAACTGAAAAAATATTTTTGTACACATATAGTGTAACTTTTTGCCTGCATTATCCCCAAAAAGATCACATGTGGCGATTTGGGACCAATAGAATGATTACTTTTATAAAATAGCAATCGAAATAAATAATTATTTTATCCGTAATTGCAAAGGTTGTATTTACGAAAGATAAAAAACCTTTTTCCATTGGCCATCTTTAAATTCAAATTAAGGGAGCAAGAGTGACAGACGCAGAAAGGGGCGAGGGGGGTAAGTGGGACATTTTTTCCAATTCTAAAGCATTTTGGGCAATAAGTCCTTTTTTAACTACCTTCGTTCTCTGCCAGCATTACTTTTCTTTCAGTCCCCCCCACCTTCCCCACTCTGCTGCCCATTTGTCCCGGACCCCCCCTTCACCATCCCAAATGACGTACCTCTTGCACCCGGAGACTGTCCCGGCACTTTTTCTACTTGTCTAACTTCACAGTTGTATGGGGTTCCATTAAGAGGTACACGTCCCCCTGAATGCCCTTTTTAGATAAATGCCCTTTTATCGAAATAAAGACTCGAGTTGCGAGCACCGAGTTTCTTCAGTATACTCGAGTGTTTACTTGAAAAATAATTGTACAAGGACACCTTACAATTTTTTTTATAACTACAAAATATTAAATGTAATTTTGTTTTGAATCAAGATCTTATGGAATGAACAAAGAAACAAGAAATGAAGATATATTTTTTTAAAGTTATTTCAGCATGCGCGAATAGTAAAATGGAGGGAGTCAAATATATTGAAAAAAAAAATATATTGATGCCAATGTAATAGTATTGTATTTTTAAGTGTAAATCTATTTACACAGTGAAAGTCCATTTTTAATTATTTAAAAATGATAATTTATTGTTATTCTTTTGATATTAATTGGGGTTCTTTTTATTAAATGGCAATTTTAATTTATTTCATAAAATTTATTTTTCACAAAATTGCTTAAAATGTACTGTACACTCTTCACGCTCTGCTTACAGGTGTTTGCGTTACAATGATCTAAGCGACCTGTCTGTCCTACATAATCTTTGCTCGTATTTGTAGGTACAAAAGAGCCGATTCTTGCATGTTCTATGATATGGTAGATACTTCCTAGTTGATGGTACTAGAGCATTGTTCCACACTATACCAGAGTGTTCGACACACCAAAACATTTTCATGAGTGTAACTTTTTATGGTAAGTGAACAAATTATGAGTAAAACTTGTAAACAACAGGTTTGTTACACTTCTTTAGTGCTTACTCTCTTAGAAAATGGAAAAAATGACCATTTATTTGAGAATTCCTTAATATGGCACTTATTCCGTTTTACTTTTAAGGTATCGATATTTTAACATACTCGTACTCGTAGTATCCGAATTAAAGGTAGTGTTAAGAAATTTTGACGTTCATATTATATTTTTTCTCATATTTCCTTGTTTTCAAATTGCGGATTGTCCGTGGATGATCTCAAGCTTTAAAACGGTTTCCAATAGTCGATGAAATGTACGCTCCAGTAATCCGCACTAGTTCTCATTCCCAGTGATATGGCTTTGATAGTTAATACCACAATCTGGCCGCAAATACAGCCTACATATGAGTTATACCTTTAGTATAAAGCTTACGTTAAAACTCTTACGTTAAAACTTAAAAGTATAGAAACAAGGTATGGAAATGAAAACTTTTACTACAAGCGCTTTTTACATTTCAGTACTTCTTCTTCTTCTTGTGACTAATCTAATCGTCATGTTAACTGAAGATGGACAAGAGGCCGACACCGGTCAATATCAATTTTTTTTTTTTTTTCAAAACGCTCCCCCAGTTCTTGTTTTTGTTTATCGTATACGCCAATCTTGTCAAATATGATTTTTTCATGCAGTTGACTTATGAATCAAATT
The DNA here is from genome assembly GCA_951799405.1 of Agapetus fuscipes. NCBI lineage: Eukaryota > Metazoa > Arthropoda > Insecta > Trichoptera > Glossosomatidae > Agapetus > Agapetus fuscipes. The sequence goes on along the minus strand of OX637346.1, from coordinate 3,481,930 downwards.
CTACACAATCTGAGCTAAGAAAAACCATAAAACTCGATAATGTGAGGTTCTTTTTTATATTTTTTAAATAAATTTCTTGTTTTCATAAGACACATTGGTCCAGTACACATGCAAACATTGCTCATGTAACATTTTCTCAATGGCGGATACGATAAACAAGAACTAAGGCAGCGAAATGCAATAAAAAAACAAGTAGAATCAAACAGAGTTTATTTTGATTTTTAATATTTTTCATTTCTTATTAGGTGGCCAAAATATATACATATATTTTTTCCCCTTTTGACGCACATCAAGAGCTTGGCTCTAGTAATATTCTACGGAAAATAATCTTTGCTTTTGTGACTATTCGGTTTGTAATTTTTTGAGTCATTTCCCAATTCGAATTGACTGATTTCTGTACTTCTTATTCTTGTATTAGATCTTAGATCTATTTGTTACGGAACTCAACTTCTGTGATACAGAAAACCAGCTGTTCTTCCATCTTTTGGGTAGACGCTGGCCATCTGGTATTTCCTGTGCCACCATTCGGGTTGACTTATTCTCACTCATAGGGTCTACATGGTCCCTCCAGAACCGTCTCCTCTTCCTACTCCACCTGACAATGTCTTCAGTTTCACACATGATTTACGAGTGTATACATTTTAGGTGAACGTTATTACTGAGTTCGAGCATTGGGTTTTGCACTTGGGATGAAGTACATACACACTAGTTCAGTTTACCGAGATTAAAGTGCATCGCGTGCTAATATTACTAATGGGGATTCAGAGCTGGTGGTGGATTATCGCAGAGCATAATTGGGCCTATTTGACAATGCTCAAAGCCTCTAAGTCTGAATAAAACATAAAATAAATGGTTGATTTAAGTCAGGCACTTACTATCAAAATATTCAATTTGACAACACTATAGCTCAGTGAGTCCATTTAGTAACTTTAAATTGACTTATAGGTTGGTATGAGGCTGACCACCCATACTGTAAAAAATGGTTCACTTTGCCAATGTCACCCCTGTGTCAGGGAAGGTCGGCAAAAGTTGTAGGGCTTATGTTCATTTGAGGTTTGGATTTTATTTGTAGGTAAGTACACATTCAGCATTTGTAAGCGCGAACTAGACGTGTTTGTTTGTAATCATGCATTTGAGAGCTTTAAATGAATATATCCTTGCAACTTAGGTTATTAGATTATTATTATTAACTTGCGTCTTTGTAATGAAAAAAATCTCTAGTTTGAGTCCCGGAAGGTCATGAGTTTAATTTCCAGCGAAACAAATCATCAAATTATCAATGTTTGTTTTTTGCTGGAGGGACCAATTCATTTGCTTTTCTTAAAGACCGGTCACCAGAGTTTCATCCAGCCCAACAATATTTCTTGAGAATGTACTCGAAATAAATTCTATCGACAACCTAATTGTGGTTGCTAGGGTATAGGCTAGAAAATTGTAATTGGTCACTACGGACTCAGATTGATGTACGATGTTTGTCTGAAAAATGAAAACATTATCTGTATTTTCAGGTTTGTTTGCTCATTTAGATTGAATATTTGTCTATTGCAATCGCTAATTTTGAAATGTGATCTGAAGGTTTATGTTCACATAAAAACAACCTTCACTAATACATTTTCCAAATATTTATTTAAAACTTATATTGCAAGAAGTAATATTATCATTACTTCTTTGTTCGATAGGAAGTGCACATGTTTACGGAATGCATACACAATGTTTTTATTTTATGCTTTTCTGTCGGCCATCAAAAATTTTGCTTTTGTTGTGCCACGTTCCCATTGTGCTCTTTCATGCCAGCTACTCACGTATCATTTTTCAGGCTGCAAACTGCCATACAAACTTCATATGTTGTGTTACTTTATACTTTGTACCTCAGATGCGTAAACCGCAAATAGGTAAGTATTAAATATGCCATGTAAAATAATTTAAAAATTCAGGCTCAGAAAAAACAGAAATCGATTAGACATTGAAAGAGTATTTCAACATCATCGTCCCCCCAGTGTTTGTTTGGTTTATCGACTACTAGCAGTACCCGGCGTGTTTCACTACGCCATTTGGGCATATGGTATCAATTTTTTTCTACAGATAAAAGAGGAAACAACAGGATCAAAAAAAAAAGTGTGCTAATCGGAATCAAGCTTCACACAATTTATCTCTAGGTTAATCTTCACGTTTTCTAAAAAAAAAGGTCTAGGTACAACTGTTAAGCAGCAGAGCCAAGCATAGGGAAAATCGATTGCGGTGCTCCATTTATATTTAAGATAAAAAAATCGGCTATGTAACGTTACTCATCTAATCTATTCTAAGTTGCATGGATATAATTGTTACATTTGGAATTCACATTAAGTGCATGCCCACAAGCAGACACGTATAAGTTCACACTTGCACATTCTGCGTGTGAACCTACAACATAAAAACCCAAATCTCAAATGAACATACACCCTGCAACTCTTTGCTGACCTTCCCTGAAACAGGGGTGACATTGGCAGAGTGAACCATTTTCTATTTATAGTTGGTCAGATGCATATTGACCTATACTAATCTAATCTAATCTAATCTAAGCTGCAAAGATATATATCATTTAAGATTCATACTAAATGCATTCCCACAAGCAGATATGTATAATTTCGCGCTAACACATGCCGCATGTGGACCTACAATATAAAAACCCAATCTCAAATGAACATAAGCCTTGCAACTCTTGCCGTCCTTCCCTGAAACAGGAGTGACATTGGCAAAGTGAACCAATTTTTATATTATGGGTGGTCAGCCGCATAACAACCTATAAGTCAAGGAACGAGAAAAGAATATAAAGAAAAGAATATAAACAATACATTAAATTTTATAATCATACAATTAAAGAACTAATCTATAAAATTCACTATACTCTTTGAGCAAAGTGAAGAAATAAATGTATTCCAAACAATCAGGAATATTTTTCAATGTAACCGCACTGTGAAACGTATGCAGTTGGGGAAAATGCTTCATACAATATGATGCACTTAAGTGTTTTTTCAACTATCTCCATGAAAGTGTTTAATTTATGTGGAATTTTTGACTCCCTGTCCTGTCTTTATCCCGGCCAAGTGAATTCACATTTTTTCCCCACATTTAAAATGTGCTCTATCCATTATTTCAATAAGTGAAAGTTTTAGGTAGTGCACACGGAACATTTTCTATTGACAACAAAATTGTAAGTCGCACGGCCGGGTTAGGTAAAAGGCAAACATTTTGTTTATCTTGGTTGCTTTGGACCATTGTCACATAGAAGAAAGACGTTTAACCGCCGAGAAAAAAACGATCTTTAAATTTGTGGTGAGTATATAATTTTACAGAAATGCGTTTTTTGAAAAAACAACTATATTATGTATATTTTAATTAAAAGTATGTTTCAATAAAAGGTTTTCATAATAATAATATATTTCAATATGGTCTTCTAGTTGTGACCTACGAACTTTTGTTTATCGTATTTTTTATAAGTGCGGGATATAAAAGCTTTCTTACATTTCTAAAATTCAACTTGGAATACTTGAATAACATTTTTTAATTTGGAACTTTTGTCTAGGCCAGGGGTCGGCAACCTTTTGAGTCGGAAGAGCCAAAAATTACAATTTACAAATTTCAAAGTTTTTCCTTGACTTATAGGTTGGTATGAGGCTGACCACCCATACTGTAAAAAATGGTTCACTTTGCCAATGTCACCCCTGTTTCAGGGAAGGTCGGCAAGAGTTGCAGGGCTTATGTTCATTGAAGATTGGGTTTTTATATTGTAGTTGGGGGGAGGGTGGGGGGTGAAAAGCGAGTACAAGTAGCGGAGAGATCGTTAATCGATTCAGAACGATTTAGTTTTTTTCGATCAGAAGTATAATTCTGTGTTTTTTTTATATTTGCGTATGAAGCTAAAGAGCCGTAACTTCACACCCAAAGAGCCGCATGTGGCTGGTGAGCCGCAGGTTGCTTACCCCTAACCAAACCGATATCGATCCACCATATTTGTAAAAAGTCCGGTCTATAGCTTAGTTGGTAGAGTAACTGCATTCCATGCCGAGATTTCGAGTTAGAATCCCACTGAAGTTGTCAGAAATTATTTCTCGTTTCAGTGTTTATTTCTAACCCAAAATAAAATACCGGCAAGGCTTACTCAGCCTTCATAAGAAATGAGTGTCAAGCCACTCAGGAGCTGAATAACATCCATTTCAAGTTGGCGTAAAGTAAAAGTTACTGGGTTGTTCATTTTAGATTTGGATTTTAAATTATGAGTAGGTACACATGCAGCATTTGTAAGCGTGAACTTACATGTGTCTACTTGTGAGCATGCATTTTATATGAATCTTTAATTTAAATGTATATTTGCAACTAAGATTATGTATTGTAGTTGAATATAATGGTCTTCTTCTATTGGGTGGTTTCAAAATTTACCGACCTCGTTGCTGAAATATTGAGAATTGAGAACCATTGTTTATTTGATCACCATCAAACTTCACACGATTCATTCTAAAAATATGTTACATGTTTCCTGAAAATTTCGTCAAAATCGGATGAGCGGTTTATGAGTATAGGGAACATACATACATACATACATACATACATACATACATACATACATACATACATACATACATACATACATACATACATACATACATACATACATACATACATACATACATACATACATACATACATACATACATACACACATCCTTCTTTATAGATTGCATTCCATGCCGAGATCTCGAGTTAGAATCCCACCGAAGTTGTCAGAAATTATTTCCCGTTTCAGTGTTTATTTTAAACCCAAAATAAAATACCGGCAAGGCTTACTCAGCCTTCATAAGAAATGAGTGTCAAGCCACTCAGGAGCTGAATAACATCCATTTCAAGTTAAGTAAAGTGGGTAAAGTTAAGTAAAATTTTCCCAACTTTTTTTTTTTCCCCATTTTTAGGTTAGGTTAGGTTTTTCCCGACTTTTGGGGAAAAAAAAAATTCCCCACTTTTGGGGAAATTTTCCCAACTTTTTTTTTTTCCCCCATTTTTAGGTTAGGTTAGGTTTTTCCCGACTTTTGGGGAAAAAAAATTTTCCCAACTTTTTTTTTTTTTCCCAGATTTGAAAGTGGGAACCATGCGCAGGGGGATAAGTGGGAACAATGCGCAGGGGGAAATTTCCCAACTTTTTTTTTTTTCCCATTTTTAGGTTAGGTTAGGTTAGGTTTTTCCCGACTTTTGGGGAAAAAAAAATTTCCCCACTTTTGGGGAAATTTCCCAACTTTTTTTTTTTCCCATTTTTAGGTTAGGTTAGGTTAGGTTTTTCCCGACTTTTGGGGAAAAAATAATTTCCCCACTTTTGGGGAAATTTCCCAACTTTTTTATTTTGTTCCCATTTTTAGGTTAGGTTAGGTTAGGTTTTTCCCGACTTTTGGGGAAAAAATAATTTCCCCACTTTTGGGGAAATTTCCCAACTTTTTTTTTTTTTCCCCATTTTTAGGTTAGGTTAGGTTTTTCCCGACTTTTGGGGAAAAAAAATTTTCCCCACTTTTGGGGAAATTTTCCCAACTTTATTTTTTTTTCCCCATTTTTAGGTTAGGTTAGGTTTTTCCCGACTTTTGGGGAAAAAAAATTTTCCCAACTTTTTTTTTTTTTTCCCAGATTTGAAAGTGGGAACCTTGCGCAGGGGGATAAGTGGGAACAATGCGCAGGGGGAAATTTCCCAACTTTTTTTTTTTTCCCATTCTTAGGTTAGGTTAGGTTAGGTTAGGTTTTTCCCGACTTTTGGGGAAAAAAAAAATTCCCCACTTTTGGGGAAATTTCCCAACTTTTTTTTTTTTTTCCCATTTTTAGGCGTAAAGTAAAAGTTACTGGGTTGTTCATTTTAGATTTGGATTTTAAATTATGAGTGGGTACACATGCAGCATTTGTAAGCGTGAACTTACATGTGTCTACTTGTGAGCATGCATTTTATATGAATCTTTAATGTAAATGTATATTTGCAACTAAGATTATGTATTGTAGTTGAATATAATGGTCTTCTTCTATTGGGTGGTTTCAAAATTTACCGACCTCGTTGCTGAAATATCGAGAATTGAGAACCACTGTTTATTTGATCACCATCAAACTTCACAGGATTCGTTCTAAGAATATGTTACATGTTTCCTGAAAATTTCGTCAAAATCGGATGAGCGGTTTATGAGTCTATAGGGGACATACATACATACATACATACATACATACATACATACATACATACATACATACATACATACATACATACATACATACACACATCCTTCTTTATAGATATAGATTTGATTCAAATATGACCTTTCAATTAAATTGTCTTAAAAATCACATTCTACACAACCTGAGCTGAGAAAAAAACGTAAAATACGATACTGTGAAAGTTGTTTTCAATATTTTTAAATTAAATTTCCAGTTTTTGTAAGTTACATTGGTCTAGTATACATACAAACATTGCTCACTTGAAATAACCTCTGATCGATCTATTATCTAATATCTTTAATCTCAATTGGAATAATACATTAACATTAATTAAGATTCATATTTAGTGTACGCAGACATGTAATAAACGTTAGTTCGCGAGTATACATGTTTGTTATTGTATAAGCCTCATATAGATTATTCATTCAATTATTTGTAGTATTTGTAGGTACATACCTGAGACGTACATCTCATACATAAGGTAGGTACATAAGGATACATAAGGCAGGAAACAAAAAATAAAAAATCAAGTAAAATAAAGTGAATTAAAACAATGTTTTACCATTTATATTTTTAAATATTTATAAAAATGGACTTTCACTGTGTTAACAGATCAACACTAAAAAATATAATAAAAAATCATTTTATCCAGTACTAAATTTCCAAGAAATTGAAAAAAAAAATGGTGAAACAAAAATCATTGTTGTCATGCATGTTTTATTATTTTTAATGCATTATTCAAAACGAAGAAGACTAAATAGTTACATTGAAATGTTGTTAGGTATATCTAATCTAATCTAAGTCGCAAAGATATGTAACATCGGGGATTCACATTACATGCATTCTCACAAGCAGACACGTACAAGTTCACGCTTGAGCATGCCGCATGTGAACCTACGACAAAAAACCAAATCTAAAATGGAAATATATCCTGCAACTCCTGCCGACCTTCCCTGAAACAGGGGTGACATTGCCAAAGTGAACCATTTTTTACAGTATGGGTGGTCAACCTCATACCAACCTATCAGTCAAGGAATATACTTACAGATGTATTTACATAATCCCTCCGGCCAGCTTCAGGAACCTAATTTGAAACATTTTTTTAATCTTTATGTTTGAAGATATTTCTGTGTTCACCAGACTGTTCTGAAAAATTCCAAAGCTTGCAGATTTTTTTTGTAAATATTGCAATACAATATGTGAGTTTTATTTGCAATCTGTAAGTTTTGCGAGTCCCGTCATATAGCGAGGCATGAGCGACAGAACACAATCGTAAAATATGTTTGTATGTTTGTTTGTTTGTGACGCGCCGAGAACGCTCAGCTTTCAAAAAATCTGAAACGAGATTTACGAGAAATGACATTTCCCAGAAAGTCACGAAACGTCGGTTAACGTTTTTAATATAATTTTTCATTTGGATAAACGTGTTTTTTTGTTTGCTTATTTAGAAATCTTAAACGTACATAGATGAGATGTGCAGAAAAAACTGTCAAGAAATATTTAATGTTAGATACATGTATTTTTTACGTAAATGTACATTATTCTAATCTAAATCTAAGCTGCAAGGATATGTATCATTTGAGATTCATATTAAATGCATTTCCACGAGCAGACACGCATAATTTCGCGCTCACACATGCCGCATGTGAACCTACAATATAAAAACCCAATTCTCAAATGGACATAAGCCCTGAAACTCTTGCCGACCTTCCCTGAAACAGGGGTGACATTGACAAGGTGAACCATTTTTAACAGTATGGGTGGTCAGCCTCATACCAACCTATAAGTCAAGGAATTTCAACGATAAAAAAAAATAAAAAAAACATTATTAATTATTTATATAAAAACAGAGTTGTAATTTATTTCATAATTAACGTTTTTATCGAGTGGCTTGGTACGAGTTGTCATGTTTTATACAGCCGGTACGTAATACATATGTTTTTAATATGGATAGTTCTTCTTTGACTTATTGGTTGGTATGAGGCTGACCACCCATACTGTAAAAAGGTGGCTTACTTTGCCAATGTCACCTGTTTCATGGAAGGTCGGTAAGATTTGCAGGACCTATGTTCATTTGAGATTGGGTTTTTTATAATCAAATTAAAATCATTCTCGAAACGTGGAGAATACATTACATACCACCTTGGTAGATTTTACCAGAATCTTCAATTCAGCACTTAATTAATCTCGAACAAACACGATTTAGGTACCTAACTAAGTATCCATTTATTTCTAAAGCTTTAAACTTTAACAGTACAACAGTTGATTTATTTCTGACCTTACAAGTGAACTTGTTCCTAATTTATAGATAAATTTTAGAGATTTCATAGACGTATTATTAACTACAACAAACAAAAAAACACAAATTCTACATTTTGCATATTGGAAACAATAATAATTAAATAATTGAACTAAAACTTTGTTTCCATTTGAATTTTTTAAATAATTAATAATAATTTAATTTTACCTACATAGGGCAACTGTAGCTCTGTCTTTAGAAATGGCTACACCTTCTGCAAATATAAACAAGAAAATGCACCACCGAAATACTAACGATTTTAGACCTCAAAGTCTCTTTCCAATTTTAATATTTCCCTGTTCTGCAGAGAGAGGTTTTCCTTTTTCACAGCAGGCAGTGGTCTACGAGAAAAAAAACTAAGCCAGGCGTTTTTCCTTTGATCTGAGAACAATATCACACGATGAGTCTCTGACCTACATCCGTCAATAAAGCCTCGTGTGACGTCATATCCCTGTTGCCGAACTACAAGGGAAATATTACTCTAAACTTGGGCCCAGCGATGCAATGCGCACCCGTTAATATGTATTCCTTTCAGTGCTGTAGTTATGAATGAACAATTGTTACAAAAAAACAAAAGTATAAAATAATTTTACTGTAACTGTCTCTGTCGCCATTCCGCTAGGGGTGGCCAGAGTCTCTGCAGAGCTGCCTCCATTTCTTCCTATCCGTACATACCTCTTTCAATTCATTCATATCCATCACCTTTTTCATGCATTTTCTTCTTTTGCGCTCGCTTTGTACATCCCATTCTTTCACAATCTCCCTAGTCTGATCACTCCATATTTTTCTCGATCGTCCCTTACCTCTTTTTCCTTTCACACTACCTCTGTATTTTTCTTAAGTTGCAAAGATATATTAACAATCAATTTCGTATTAAATGCAGGTTCACAAACAGACACGTGTAATTTCACGTTGACAAATGCGGCATATCTACTAGTACAAATAAGATATCCAGCCGACTTTTCCTGAAACAGGGGGATATTTTACAAGTTATTAATGTACAAATGGTATTTTTACATCTCAGAAAATATATGTATTTGTACATGTGTCGACGGTATGGCCGAGGGTCAAGTCGCTAGTCACGACTAGCGTATTTGAAACATAAATTATTTCTTAAGGAATAAATCACTAAAATTAGTAATGATGAATTATTATACAATGATATAAGTACTTACCTGTTTCTGGCCAAGCAAAATAGATTGGTGACTTGCATTCCACTTCACAAATCTATTTAAAAGACGCGTGCATAGGATATGGGCAGATAAATTACCTATATTATAAATATTTTCCATCATTTCTATAAAATAATTCAATTTAAAATGACTGAATGCTAACGATGGATCCAATCAAATTTAAATTTTGAATTGCATTTAGCTGAATATCAAGCTTAAATAGTTTTTACCATATATTGCCTACCTATAAGGCGCATGTGCCTGTATGGGATGCACGCCCATGCTATTTAACAAAACAATCTAGGTACCCACTCTTAAAATGGTTTTTTTAGTAGTGCGGGATAAGCACATATCATTGTTTTTATTCGTCTCGATTGTATTCCACATAGAGGCTCCTAAATCCTCCGCCATTTCTAGCAATAAACAAGACAATAGCGCGTTATGATTCAATAAACTTGTTACAATATAAGAGCGGGGTGGCCAGCCTCTCCCCATGCGAGGGGAGGTCTCCTGATGACGTGGTGAGCTTGCCAGGGTAGTAAAATAATTTACGACCCCAGCACTATCTACTGGTCACTTGCGGATATTATTTTCATAACTACCCCTTAAGTGTTTTATATTTCGGTCTTAAAAGTGATTTTTACTTCGCTGAAATCATGAAACTTTCACTAAAGTAAGCTACATATTTAGTGTAACCTCTTTCCGTGTTCTCACCGAAGGCGTCGCATGTGACAAGTGGAAGCTATTTATTTTTACATGAAAGAAAGCTAGCCTTACGCCAACCACTTTAGTTAAAGTGGGGGCTTCCAAGCTCCCAAGGGGGCTACTTCTCATTTCTTGTGAACGCTGAGTAAATCTTACCGGTTTTTATTTTGAGTTTGAAATAAGCACCAAAATGGGAAATCATTTCTGACACCCTCGTTGGGGATCGAGCGCTTGCTCTCGGCATGAAATTCAAGCATTCTACTCCCTGAGCTGTCGATCAGACTATCTACGAGCTTGATCATCACTGAACCATTTTTTACAGTGTGGGTGGTCAGCCTCGTACCAATTTATAATTCAAGGAATACAATTTATTACAGTTAACCATATAAAACAAATCACTAAGTAAACACTATAAAATTAAATCTACAAAACATCTGTAAAAATGAGAATTAATTACATCTGTTAGTGTTACTGTATCCTGACACCGTTTTTGTACCCTGCCAACTTTTTTCTGTCCTAGCATAATGTCTTTCATCCCTTCAAAATTCATCACTTTCTTCATACCTACATACTCTTCTCTTATTCTCACTCTGCAGGTAACGTTCATTCGCAAGCTCACCTATTTGGTTTACCTACATGGTGTTGTGAAAAGTGGATCACAGATAAATTTTCAATCGAAACTACAATCCGTCACCCGTTGCACTATCATTTCCTAGTCTTGCTGCAGTAAGCCTGCAGTGGCCTGGCGAGTTTTGGCATAGGGGCGTTAACAGCCACTTAGGGTGTTCTCCAGGAGCTATAAAAACATTACAGCCAACCTGCGCAGAGCTGATGTGTCTTCTTTTATTAAATACTACGGGGAAATTGAATTTCGTCTGAGCCGTGTACAGACCACATATAATGCCACCTAGAGACGAGGATTCATGAGTGGCATTTTTGTTTGTATGTTTCTGCGCCAGTTGGAAGAGAGAAGGAGAAAATATCATCAAGAAAAAATTGCCAAAAAATACGTTTAACGATTTGCTACCAGAAAATGAATAAAAATCTATAAAAAATGTTACCTGCTACCCTCGAAACGATGTACATATCGACGGTTACAAGCCAGTAGGACATAAGCGATATAAACTAAATTGTTCAGGAGAGCAGTTTAAAGTTTGAGATTCCAGGAAAAAATTGGAATATATTTTTTTTTTTATCATAATCGTTAAAATTAAAACAGCTCAAAAATAAAAAAAAGAGGCATTTATTGGCGTTCCTATTTATGTAGTTTTACGATTTGTTTATGTCACAAGCGTCTTTAGGACAAAAAAGGCCAAAATCTTGTCGGCCACACCAAAACCATACTTCGAAAACGCAGTTATTTGCTTCGGCATAAACAACACAAAAATCATCGTAGAGCTATGGGAGTTAGCGCATTAAAAGAGCGGAAAATTTTAAGTAGGATAGCATTCATAACTCATTTTTTACTGCTACTGCCTTTTAACCGTCGATATGTAGACAAGACTTTTAAGAGTCGAGGAATACTGATTGTTCGAGGAGTAGTGGTACTACTACTGTGATTATATTTACAAAATAACACCATGGTTGAATTACCATATGTTCCTGCCGTTAGAAAGAAAGCTATCGTTGTTACATAAGTCATTCTAAATGCGAAAACCGTGCAAAAATTTCACGCATGCACGCCCATTCGTAGCGTGCATCATAGAGTCCCAACTGCAGCTGAGTGTCTTCACTGGGCGTATTATATTTCTCGGCCGCTGGCCGCAAGTTTATGGCCCTCTTACAGGATGAAATTCCTGAAAGTTAAAAGCTATGAGCTGCGACTGCTGAAATAATCCTTTCAAAATATTATTTTCATACTCATTCGTCTATTAATACTGACCATTTATTGATTCATTAAAATGTAAAGTTAACAATGTATAATTATTAATTAAATTACTGATTAAAATTTAAGATTACAGATTGAAAGGGAGATTCAAAGAAGATACATGCCAGGAATAAGATGCATTTCTTACCACGAGAATAACGTAAAATATAGCGTTAATTTTATCTTCTTTTTCTAAGTTGCAAAGATATGTGTCATTTGAGATTCACATTTAATGCATTTCCACAAGCAGACACGCATAATTTCGGGCTCACACATGCCGCAAGTGGACTTACAATATAAAAACCCAACCTTAAAAATGAACATAAGCCCTGCAACTCTTGCCGACCTTCCCTGAAACAGGGGAGACATTGGCAAAGTGAATAATTTGTTACAGTATGGTAGGTCAGCCTCATAACAACCTATAAGTCAAGGAATACACTGTATAATTAACAACTTTAAATTATTTTCTGATATAAGTTTGTATCCAAATTAAGGTTTTTCTTTCTGCTAATGAAAAAAATCCGGTCTTCAACGGTAAATTTAACTACATTAAACTACATCTATTTCATCTCTCCATTAGCGGTGGTCAGAACCTCTTCAGTTTCATTTTCATTTAATTTAAATCAACTACAACAAGAAAATTCAAATAATTTACTCGTCAAAAAAAACCTCAACAAAATTTCCATTAATATTCACCAAGTCACATAATAATTTGTTGCTGGAAAAGTCAAAGCAAAAAGGCAAAATGATAATTTGAAAGCCCGTCACATTATTTCTGCAGATTTATTTGTCACAGCCACATTATTATTTCACCTTCGTCATTATTAAAGCGGATCTCCGGTATCTGGTATTCACCCTGCCGGATATTTTGACATGACCCGGGCCCGGATGGGTCGAGGCTGATTTCCATTAGAGAGGGAAGCAGGAGAAGGAAGAAGGAGAAGGAAGAAGGAGGATGGTGAGTGACAGAGGACACGGAAGTAAAGATTAGTGGAAATGAATTATAAAGAGAAAGCCGGTCTGAGTTTTGATTCAATTTTTGCCTTCACCCCCTCTAATTTTAAACACCTGCACTGTATACTGTACATCGCACGTTTAATAATAAAGAGAAATAACTCGAAAATTGGGAAAATCGAGATTTTGTAATAAAACGCAAGAACAATGCGAGAAGAATGCGTAGAATGCGACAGCCGTTCAATTTGGACAAATATGACCGAGATAAAACATCGGTCGCCTTTTTCATCCCATACAAGTTGTACTGGGTGCCTGAACTTCAAACGCGTTTTCCCAACATTCATGTTTTTTGAGTTATTGCTCTTTATTATTAAACGTGCGACATATTGTCACAAATATTTAATTTTGTATTTTGATGATGATGATGATTTGTAGAGCGCCGTTTTGTTTAAAAAAAAGTATATGAAGTCTCTCTAAAAATAAATAGATGTTAGGTACTTATATATATTTGATATTTGTATTGTTAGAGATTGGTCTAGTGTTCTAGAAAAGTCTCGCAGGTGTCAATTCTCAATGATTCGAGAATGATCCTTATTCTTTCTATAAATAAAGGGCCGAAACTAGCGTTAGAAGCCAACCGTGCGTTGTATTGTGTAGGGGTAAAGTGATTCTGTGGATATATTTAATACTCAGGATTTATTTATTTTTTGTGTTCCGATGGTAATCAAAACCAAGACCATCTTATCTTTTGACATATGCGAAGCGTTGACCACTAGATTACTGGGAGGTTTCTTATGAACTTTCTTCTAACATAAACAAGCTTAAGAGTTGTTAATGTATTTCTTTAATCTATAAACTAAGTTGCAAAGATATATTACATTTACATAAGAGTCATGGTAAATACATTCCTACAAGCAGACAGTATAAGTTCACGCTGAAACATGCCGCATGTGGAATTACAATATAAAAACGAAATCTCAAATGAACATAAGCCCTGCAACTCTAAACTAGATAGAGCACCTCCGTTTATTATTTAAATTTCAAAATGGGGTATCCTAGAAAAACACATTTCTCTGTTACAGTACAAGTGTGAAAATTACAATGGATTCTGAAATTCCGAGCGATTTTATAGTGATTGTTAGGAGCGGCCATTAGAGCCATGAAAATGTTCAGCGCGGCCGTTACAAAGACTCCAACAATCGGAATTTTCATTTACTTTAAACCGTTCGAGTGTTGCGCAGACGCTTAAGCCCGGATAATTGCACACAATACTCATTTACACTTAAAATAATGTAATGCCTGCAGAAATTATTTGCTCTAGCCGAGTCCAATGTAGTCTACCTTGGATACGCTCGGGCAGATGTTCAATTCAGCTAAACATTCACAACATTGCAAAAAATTAGAATTTTATGTATTAAATAAATATTTATAGAAGTGAAAATAAAACAGGGTTTGATTCGAATCTTAAAAATTAACAAATTATTATTAATCAATATGAATTTTCACAGATTTCATAGATTAGATTAGAATATGAATTTTCACAGTGTTAATACACAAACAATACAAAATACATTAAATAACATTTTTTGCCCTATTGCTTTGTTGCTCAGTTAGTAGAACGCTTCAGCATCCTATATTGACTGAAAAAAAGCGATTAGAATAAAGTTTGCAATTCACCAACGTTATTATTTTTTAAATCAAATATTTCATCTGTTGTTTTTTTTTTAATATACTTTGTTTTGTGCCGTGTAAGTAGGTATAAAACTGGCTCGCCGTCATTTTGCCAAACTCCCTTTTTCAGGGGAAGGTAGCGAGATTTCTTTTGAGATTTAGTTTTTTTTTTAATTGTAATTTACATGCAGCATGTGAAAATGCAAATTTACTCGCGTCTGTTTGCATAGTTATGTCAATCAAAAAGATGTTTGTCTGTTTTTTTGTAAAACAGAAAAAAGTACATTTTTAATACAATTTACTTTATCTCATGATGTGATTAACTTCAAAAGAGAGGGTAACCGTAAATGCATTCATAAACAAGTTTGAAAGGTATTTTTTAAGTTAGCTTAACGGTCGTCTTTCTTACGATCTTGATACGGCCTCTGTAACGATCTGTCGGCACGCGTAACGCTCATAACGGCCGTTACCCCGCGCTGCTACGACTCGGCGTAGAGCCTAACGAGCGGCGTAGATCTAATATAAATTAAGCTTTTAATTTTTAACCGCGAACGCGTTAACCAACGGTAAATATATTTTGTTGTAACGATTCTCTAGTGGTCATTTTTATGGCTCTATTAACGCCGATACGCATGAAGTAGATGTATTTTGTAACAGCGTGTTAAAATTACGAAACGGGCGATATGAGCGGGTTAATGTGCGATAAAATGATCATTTTTAATTACTACCAACAGCCATTTTTAATTTTTTTAACACAGCATACAAATTCGAGAATTTTTATTTATTTTTAATTGTAGTGAAACATTGCATTTTAAAATATGTACCTAATCGTTCAAAACTCTTGAAGGTATATTATTAATAATATTAATTTTCTTACATTGATTGAATTCTTTTAAATTTTATAACAAAAGAAGCAAAAACGAAACTATTGAAACTTCTTATAAAACTGTTTTTTACTGGCATGTGAGGGTCATATGCTCAAACCCTCCTCGTACCCGTCCTGTATGTATGTGTCAGAAGGACCCACAGCACATGGACGCTCATGCAAAGCTATATATTTTCTCAAGTGGCGAAAGGCCTTCCCGTGAAGTGAAAGCAACGGCGGTCATATGTAAAGGCACATGTAAGTTCACGCTTACACATGCTGCATGAGTGCATACAAAATAAATCAAGCCCACATGACCATAAACTCCTGCCGCCTTTCCCTTAAACCGAGATGGCAAGTTTTTACAGCATGGGGTAGCAACCAAGTAATATATAAGTATATTTTGTATTGTTTGTGTATTAACACTGTGAAAATTCATAATGTTTAGTTTACAATTTTTTTGAAGGAATTCAAAGAAAACACTGTTGATTTTCACTCAAATATATTTAAAAAGATTAAAATCTTTAAATAAATTACAAACGCGTTTCCGACCTAGTAGGTCATCATCAGGTATGATCAGTCATACCTGATGATGACCTACTAGGTCGAAAACGCGTTTGTAATTTATTTAAAGATTTTAATCTTTTTAAATATATTTGAGTGAAAATCAACAGTGTTTTCTTTGAATTCCTTAAAAAAAATTGTAAACTAAATAATATATAAGTAATATATCATTTATTTATAACAAAAGAGAAATGATAATATTAAATTCCCTTCATATCAGATCGTTTACCTACGCCATGTTGATACGTAATATTCTCAATTGTCATTCGTCAAGCTAAACATAATACAATTCATTAAAATTGACGTTCAATTTGCTGGCAAACTCCGCGTGCCATCTCGAACCAAGTGATACACATACTAAGATGTATATGCTGGGAACATACATATTATACTAATTTCATATTTCCTAGACTAGTTTGTACAGGGTCGACTGAAAAGTAATTAACGTATACCTATAAAATAAAGAAAAAATTGTCAAAACGCGCCAGGTGAAAAATATAATCCTCCTCTGAACACTACCGTGTGTTCTATGTGTGACGTTCTATGTATTCATGTAAATAAAAAACAGGAACTAAGTATTTCTCTAAACGATGGTAAAGTTTAACAATAATATTAAAATATTTATTTCAGCCCGGTCACGCGGAGGGTGCAATACGTGACCAGCCATATAAAAAGAAACCTTGGTCGAAAAAATATGTATAAGAAAATAGATAATAGAAACAGATAACAGCGTGGAGTTGAAGAATGCGTTGTGGCTGAAAAACCTATGCTAACGGTTTAACAAAAACATCAAATCCCCGTTGTGAGCTGCAGCATTTCAGTCTCAGTGGTGTATCTTTGTCAGCCACAGCATTCCAGCCCAAAAGATGATTGTCTACGTCTTGAAGAGATCAAAGGTACTTTTATAAAAAAAATGTACCTACATCAAAGCTTCCTAATTTTGTTATTTTGGACTTTTTACCCTTTATTGCAACTCTTCTACCATTTCGCTATAAGTTTTAAGAGTCACAGTAAATCTTCCTCCATATCTTCCTATCCTTACATATCATTTTCAAATTGTTCATATCCATCATTTTTCTCATATATTTCCTACTCTTCCTAATATATTTTTTATCTTCTTTCGTGCTTTAAATTATGTTATTTTGTACTGATATTTTGCAATACTTTTCAGATAACCCGCGTTTATAACAATGGCGGAAGCTTCGAGTGAATCGGATACCTCTGCAAGTCTTCACGTAGGTACTACTCCTATTTATCTACCGGCACCCCAAGAATACCACTTCACGCTTATACTCAACCAAAGCGTCTTACTTAAATGCATGGGAACTCAAACGCTCACTATTGACGCTAATTCTGTTTTCATACATTACTTATTGAGATGACGAGTGAGACTTTAACGTGGAGTATAAGAGACTTAGAAGCCTGAGAAACTGTTTGCCAATAGCACGCTTATGGAGCGGGAACTAAATGAGATGAGCGGCGCTATATGATAATTAATCTCATAATTAATAATGGTGAAGCTGCTAATGATCGTTATTTTAACTAAAAATAAGTCTACCCCTTTTTGAGAATACGATGGTAAGACTTGCATTTGCATTTTTAATGGTTAGGCTTTCTTTTGAAAGTGCCCAAGCAGTAGGTACGTGCATTCACAAGATATATGAGTTTTAGGCTTACACGGTCGGTGGATGGTGCTTTAGAGATGTTTTCCAGGATCTGTTGCCGTGGTTTGTGGGAGCTGGAGCTTCCAGAGGGTTTTTCCATGTCTACGATGGGCTTTTTAGCGTGAAAGTGAAATGATATAGATAATCTTGATGAAACTGTAAAAAAATATTACATATCTTCGTAATACAAGTGAACAAAATAAATATTCTGGAAAATGTCAGACTCAAACTGAGCTTTTTTGCTAAGCAAAAGAAAATTGGATCATTAAACCACTAAGTTAACTTCACTGTTTCTATTGATGTCAACTGAATTTCCAACGTAATTGTTACATTGTTTAACAAAGTGATATTTTATTGGTGCTTTTCATTTCCATACAAATTTTCCAAAGCATGAATACTAAATATTTGTTTACCTCTATTATCGCAAAATTTCCATGCATCATAGACAATGTGAATTTCAAAACGATAAGTCAACAAGCAAATCGCTGCAACATGTGCAGTTTTTCAAAAAAAAACTGCAAAAACGTTGAAAAACGAAAAACAACAATGGCCGTAAATTGAATCGTGTAAATCGACGTTGGAAATTAGTGACTGTGAAATAATTACTCTGGCAACACCAAACTGTGGCAGACTGTTGGCAATGCATAATAAAAGTGCTGAAACAGCAGAAAACGCTGTAAAACAGGTAGGGAGGCTAGCCTACCCCTACTATCAATGGATTCATCATGAAAGAACCATTTGATGCATAGAGTTATTATTTGAAGGTAAACATAGAATATAATGGATATTCAATTTATATTCGTTTTGAATGGAATGAGGTCAGCGTATGGATTGACAAATATCAAATTGAGACGTCACACTATCGAGTTGATAAACAGAAGGCAAACAAATTTTGTGTTATTTGTTGCTTAAGGACCTTATCTATACAAGTGCGACGTTTTACCGCCGAGAAAAAAAAATATTCATGTACAACATGGATACAGATTATCAAAAATGTTTTTTTTTAGACGTGACATTGCCAATTTTACTTTTATTCGAGAATACAAAAAATGTGATGTTACACAAGCAAACACGGAATATTCCATAAATTTGCGCAGGTGACATTGAAGTAGCGTGTGTATGATTTGTCCCCTTTTTATTACGTTTGGCGTCGAAAACTGTAGACACTTGAAATAATTGGAAAGCATCGCGAGGAGCCCTTCGGTTCCCTCCGTGCCGTCGCCCTCGAATACAAAATGTACTCTCAAATATAACAGGTACTCTCAAATATAGCAGGTCCCCTAAAATACAAATGTACTCTCAAATATCACAGGTACCTAGCCTAGATACAAAATGTGCTCTCAAATATAACAGGTACCCTAAATTTAAAATGTACTCTCAAATATAACAGGTACTCTCTAATATAACAGGTACCCTAAAATACAAAATATGCTGTCAAATATAGCAGGTGCCATAAAATACAAAATGTACTCTCAAATATAACAGGTACTTTCTAATATAACAGGTACCCTAAAATACAAAATATGCTATAGCAGGTGCCCTAAAATACAAAATGTACTCTCAAGTATAGCATGTACCTACCCTTAAAAACAAAGTATTCTCTCAAATGTGGCGTGCACCTTAATTAACAAAATGAATTGTAACTGTAACTCTATCGCCAGAGTGGCCAGAGCCTCTGCAGATTTGCTCCATTTGTTTCTATCCTTGCATAAAAACCTCTTTCAGTTCTGTCCCAAATTTTACTCTCAGGTCATGTAATATAACAGGTATGCACTCTATGTACTCTTAAATGTACTCTAAAACGTGCTGTTAATATAGCGTGTACTCTAAAGCAGGTACTCAATGTACCCTAAGGTGCAAGATGCACTCTAAAATACAAAATATACCCTCAAATACAAAATGTAACTACGACGTTAGGCGATTCTAAATCAAAAACATACTTACACAGTCATATCAGAATATTCTAGGGTAAAATACAAAATGTACTCTCAAATACAACGTGTACTCCAAATGTCACAAGTACTGTTACAAGCGTCCCCTTTGACAGGTGAAATTATTTCACACAACTGGGGGATTATTTATTGAAATTCAGAAACCTGCACTCTAATCGGACATGAATTTTTGTCTACTGATTGGTCCATAGACTTTTATTCTAATAGACAAAAATATTCTAATCTACTGATTATTATATGCACACGACCTGCATCTACTTATTTGTCCATGGAAACAGATTCAATCTACTAAAAAGTCTGTGTACCAGTATTGTAAATACGTCTTAGGTTCAAGCTTAATTTATAAATCAATTAAATAAGTATTTTGTTCTTAGAAATTTCTGTGTTGATTTGACAATAAGACTATTGTTTAATACTTACCATAAGCCATGTATATTTTTTATGTAACAATTAGTTGTAAAATATTTTCTTAATACCGTTGAATAAAAAGTATTTTCATTAATTATTTTGCATTAACAAATTGTTAAAAAAGCAGCTATAAAAGAGCTACACACATTACAATAGAGCTACACAGTACACACTTTCCAATAGAGCTCTACATACAACGGAGTTTATATTGGTACGATTGTAGCACTTTTTACACTTATCTAATCTAATCTAATCTAAGCTGCAAAGATATATATCATTTAAGTTTTATATTAAATGCATTCCCACAAGCAGATATGTATAATTTCGCGCTAACACATGCCGCATGTGGACCTACAATATAAAAACCCAATCTCAAATGAACATAAGCCTTGCAACTCTTGCCGTCCTTCCCTGAAACAGAGGTGACATTGGCAAAGTGAACCAATTTTTACATTATGGGTGGTCAGCCGCATAACAACCTATAATAAAAAAATGAATCAATGTCTGACATTTAGAAAAAAAGCGTGCTAAAAAAGTTTCCTTTGCGTTTGTTTATTTCCAAGAAAAGTTAAATTAATTTCACATTTGTGTCGAGAGTTTCAAGAATTTGGGGAAAACTTTCGCGACAGTTTTGTATACTTTCAGGTTTGAAAAAACATTCCGCTGAAAATTGCACTGTTGTAAATTATCCGCGAGCTATTCAGGTTTTCATTTCACTTTTATTACAAAACTTGGCGCTCTCAAAGTTAACAACTTATGAAACATTACTTTCATTTTTTAATTCATAGCTTTAGTCATATTTGTGACTGGTCTGCACTCAAGTGGTTAACGCTTCTGGATCGTAATCGAAAGTTAAAGGCTCGTTCTATAGCAGAACGCAAAAATAAGATTGTATTTTATCTATATTTTTGGCAGTAACTTTTCAAAAATCTTTTTTATTTTAATTTAAGTACAATTCAATTATTTTGAAAATTGCAGATAGGTATTGTTTATAACAAAACTGGTTGTGCAAAAAATAAACCAAAAAGTGAATTTAAAAAAAATTGAGTTTTATTTTAATCTATAAAATGTAATTTTACTTTCAAATTAACTTCGCTAGGTAGAAAAAATTTTGCTACATTTGCCAAAGACCTGTCACTAAGGGTCCAGCCTTTTAGAAATTGAGTCTTACATGAGAATTGGTGCTTTGTATAGCGACAACCAAGCAAACAGAGGGATCTTGAGGTGTGATTCACATGGGAACAGCGCTCAACAAAGATATCTATAATCTATAATCTAAGTTGCAAGGATATATTCATTTAAAGCTCTCAGATGTAAGCCCACAAACCAACAAGTGTAGTTCGCGCTTACAAATGCTGAATGTGTACTTACAAATAAAATCCAAACCTCAAATGAACATAAGCCCCACAACTTTTGCCGACCTTCCCTGAAACAGGGGTAACATTGGCAAAGTGAACCATTTTTTACAGTATGGGTGGTCAGCCTCATACCAACCTATAAGTCAAGGATATCATCCAACGTTTATAAGTTTTTTGAAATAAGAAAATAATAAAGATATACCATTTGTGAAAAACCATGTGCTTTGGTCTTTTTGACTCATACATACATGACGGGTACAAGTAAATGCAACAAATACGACTAAACTACACATATAGTGTTACTTCTTGTCGCGTTATCCCTGAAGGAGACACATGGGGTGAGTGGAACCTATTTATTTTTACAGGTAAGAGGCCGCCCTCACGCCAACCACTTCGGTTAAAGTA
The DNA here is from genome assembly GCA_951799405.1 of Agapetus fuscipes. NCBI lineage: Eukaryota > Metazoa > Arthropoda > Insecta > Trichoptera > Glossosomatidae > Agapetus > Agapetus fuscipes. The sequence continues at coordinate 3,459,833 of OX637346.1, read as the reverse complement.
GGTTTTCCCAGCTCCCGAGTGGGCTGATATTCATGTCATATAAAAGCTGAGTAAATCTTGCCGGTATCTTAATTTGGGTTTGAAATAAACACCGAAACGGGAAATCATTTCTGACACCCTCGGTGGGATTCGAACCCGAGCTCTCGGCATGGAATGCAAGCTCTCTACCAACTGAGCTATCGACCGGTGCAAGGAGGTTGTGATTATGCTTCTAAAATGGGTTGAATGACTTCGCATATGCCATTTCTGTTTCTACCTAAGAAAGGTTCCTTGACTTATAGGTTGGTATGCGGCTGACCACCCATGCTGTAGAAGATGGTTCACTTTGCCACTGTCATCCCTTTTTCAGGGAAGGTCGGCAGGAGTTGCAGGGTTTATGTTTATTTGAAATTCGGGTTTTAATATTGTTAGTCCACATGCGGCATGTTTAAGCGCAAACTGAGACGTGTCTGCATGTGAAAATGCATATAATGTAAATCCTTAGTGTTACAATCTTTGCAACTTAGATTAGTATTGATTAGAAAGGTTACGTATTTGATTCAACACGACTCATGTTATTTTATTTTATTTTATTTATTTTATTTTATTTTAGTAGGACAAAAACAGCGTTACATAAGAAATAAATAATAGCAATTACAAAAAACATGGCCAATTATATGTTGCCACGGATATCAAGCTTAGGAAGTTGGAAAGAATTACAAAATGTTAATTACAAGTGACTAATTACAAGAAAAAATTACTGCTCTCAAAACAGAATGTGATGTAATTTTAAAAATAAAGAAAATCATTTCTCCCTGAGTGAAGCACCCACCGCTTTGCGAAAGTGCGCCGTCTCTAAATGAAAAATATCAATGCTACTGAAACAGTTATATTTCGTAGGTTAGAAGGCATTGCCACATTCGCAAATAATATCCCGGCATTTCATAAGTTTCTGGCGATGCACGGATATGAAGAAATTAGTGGATGGGGGGAAACGGAAGGGGAAGAAGATGACGTGGAAACTAAGTTTGTTTTTACCCCTGGGAGGGGGGAGAGGGTTTCCTGACACCCCCCTATACCGTCTATAACGTATGAGAGGGATGCAAGAATTATATGCCTGCAGAAATAATATTGTTGCTTTAAATATAAATTTGGCTTTATTTTTATGTACCAAAAATGATAATTTTCGTTTAAGTTTAAGCTGGAATTACGGTCGTTTGAATTATTTACAAATTATAATCAATTTCCCTTTTAACAAAGATATTCGGATATAAGACGAACCTTTATGGGAGAACTTACATAAGTCTCGACATAACAGAATAATTTTGATTCGATTGAACATTATTTTTATTCTTTGATTTAAAAAAAATGTAATTTGTCATGTATGTTCCTTGACTTATAGGTTGTTATGCGGCTGACCACCCATAATATAAAAATTGGTTCACTTTTCCAATGTCACCCCTGTTTCAGGGAAGGACGGCAAGAGTTGCAAGGCTTATGTTCATTTGAGATTGGGTTTTTATATTGTAGGTCCACATGCGGCATGTGTTAGCGCGAAATTATACATATCTGCTTGTGGGAATGCATTTAGTATAAATCTTAAATGATATATATCTTTGCAGCTTAGATTAGATTAGATTAGATTAGATTGAACATGGTTGTGCTTTCTTTCCAGATTCAACAAACTATTAGCTATCATTCATGAGTGTCAAAATTTAGAATGTTTTTTTCCTTACTATCTTTTTGATCGATCACAGTTGGTAGAATGCTCGTGTTCCATATTAAAGGACTAGGATTCGATCTCTACAAAGGATGCCAGAAAAGAGATTTTTTCACAGTTCATTTCATAATTAACTGAAAAATAATATTCGTTATTTTTTCCATTTGCAAAAGAAATTGGGTAAATATGTAGGTAAATAAAACAAATGAACAGAACCTTATTTGAATAGTCCTTTTTAAAATATTAATGTCCGGTTGACAGCTCAGTTGGTAGAATACTTGCGTTCCATGCCACAGGGCTAGGGTTTGATCCACTCCAAACGTGTCAAAAATGATAACAAATTTCGGTGTTTATTCAAAGCCCGAAATCAAAATATTGGCAAGGTTAACTCAGACTTCATAAAAAGATAGAACCAACCTCCAAGGCAGCTGGAAAATCGAAATTCAAGTCAACTGGTTGGCGTAAGGCCGTCCCACTTACCTGTGACAGCTAGAGGTGCTATCAAAATATAGCTCCGTGAGGTCTTGGATGAGAGGTGAAGATTAAAAAAAATATCTATATTAATCTATTATCTCAGTTGCAATGATACGTTAACATTTTAGGTTAACATTAAATGCATGCACACAAACAGACACGTTTAAGTTCTTGCTTACAAATGCTGCATGTGTACCTACTTACAAATTAAAGTCCAAGCCTGAAATGAGCATACACAACTTCACCGACCTGCCCTAAAACAGGAGTGACATTAGTAAAGTGAATCATTTTTAACAGTATGATTGATTAGCCTCATAGTAACAATGAGTCGATGAATAATGGATGAACCCAAATAAAGAAAAACTTGCCAACAAAAAGAAGAAAAATACTTTTTGTTAACAATTCGCAGTATCTAATACCTCATACACACATTGTAAACATACAACAAACATTTTCCGGTTGTGTGTTTGCAAGGGATGACCCTGGGATGAACTTTTGTTAAGGCAATTACAGAACAACAAAAAAACATCCCAGCTTTAACACGCAGGGCGACTCACATTAGGGGATGCTGCGCTAAACCAAAACGATAGCACATGTGGCTCTACTCTTTTTGTCGCGTGCACAGTGACTGTAGCTTCCCAAGTAACCTTTTAGGTTTTAAAAAGCTTACAAAAAGGTCCCAGAACCTTTTTTAACCTTTTTGTAACCTTTTTAAAACCTAAAAGGTTACTTGGGTTGTGGGTAAGCAACTTTCTTTCACAGCATGGCGACTTCATACAAAAATGTTCACAGCATTGTTACGAGTGTGTGATTGACCGGTCCGCAGTCTAGTGGTTAACACCTCTGACTCGTAAATGAAAGGCTGTGGGTTCGAATCCCGGCGGAGCACAACAAAAAATATGCAATTTATATTGTCAAATATGCTCTTTGCTGGGTGAAAAAATTATAAACCTTTACAAAAGACCGGGCACTAAAGGTCCATCTAACCTTACAGCAACTGGGTTTTGCGTGAGAATTGGCGCTTTTTACAGCGACGACCAAGCTCGCAGAGAGCTCTTGAAGTGTGATTCCCACAAAAGCAAATAAATCATACTAATATTATTATTATTAAATAGTCCGGTTTATGGCTCAGTTTTGGACATGTAATAAATATAATTTCTGCGGGTCTGGTGGAGTGGAACAGATTGCCACCCGGAGTGAAGAACTCCAAATCTGTGGGTGTATTTCGCGGAGCACTCAAGTCACACCTTTTTAGAAAGTCTTATCCATGATCGGAGAGGGCCCTTGAGGTGTGACACACACAAAAACGGCGCTCTCTTATCATTTGTAATTTTAAATAAATTAGCCTGTTATTATTATTATTATGAGCCTTAAATACTAGTTTTATATAATTTTACTTGACAATTATATTAATTTTTAAAACTGAACAATTTTAAAACTTAATTTAAATCGGATATTTAACGAACCGTTTGGAGAGAACTTACATCATTCTCTACGTTTCGTTAGCGACGTAGCCGACGTCTTGAGGAGAACATCCTCTCTGTTCGGCGACTGAGGATGAACTCAATGAACTTTATTTGCCTTTTATGAACTTTGATGAACTTTTACTTGCCTAAAATACTTTCCTTTTTTTAAGGTATACTTCGATATTTGTGTGATTTATTTGATTTAATGAAAAATTGTACTTTTACAATCACTTAGATGTGTTTACTTATGTTTTTTTTTCTTATGTAAAAAAATATGTGGTTTTTTCGCTACATAAATAAAATAAATGACAATATATCTTTGCAATTTGGATTATTATAGAGTAGACGAAAATTGAAAAAGTAGACGATGCAGTTTTATGGTTTAAATGCATCTCGCCATGAGAGCATTTAGGTGTGAAAGTGCAGTAGATTGAAGGGGCAGGGTTCTTCATTGGGAAATCAGGGCACGTACCGCTTTTACTTAAACGGAGACTGTGATGGATGACCTCCTCCCCTAGCGGTGCAACAAAATAATTGTTTGAAAAAGTAGATACAAGGGTGGAATTGTGTACTTGAAACTTGTTTCTCGTCTTGATACCATGTTCATCAAGCCTGGAGGTCAGAAACTTTTAAAAAACTACCAGTTGCCAGTTAAAAATTATATCTTTGAAACTTCGTATCTCTTGTACAAAAAGACCGGTCCTTAGCTGAGTAGGTTGAAATAAAATGCTTGCATTTACAGCCAGTACCCTGAGTACGAGTTGCAAAACTTGAGTAAAGTAAAGTTTACAGAATGTATTAAAGAGTGGTTTTCCCCAAAATCTGCCGTTATTGTTTCTTTGAACTTGATTTTTTTCATCATTGTAACTCTTTTGCTAAGACCATAAAGTGAAAGAAGCAAAAACGGCAGATTTTGGGGAAAATCACTCTTTAATACATTCCGTAAACTTTACTTTACTCAAGTCTTGCAACTCGTACTAAGGGTACAGAAGACTATTCTTTTATTTTTAGTGGAACTTCTGTCGGAGATCAGCGATCATCATGGCTATTTTCACCTTGGATGCTGCGGCTCGAAACAAGGACTTGGTGCTTTTGTTGAACCATTGTCGCAGGTTTTTCAGCCTCGAAGCCGTTGGTTCAGCGTCTCTGACTTCTTCTTTCCTCAATCTTACCCTGTATGATAAGATAAATAATGTGGTATTTCTCTTTATTTTAAATGTGACTGAAGTACATCAGCTTTGGTTTAAGTTAGAATTACGGTCGTTTGACATTTTGACAATTATATTAAGTTTTTAAAACTGAAAAAAATTTCAAAACTTAATTTAAATCGGATATTTAACGAACCGTTTAGAGAGAACTTACATCATTCTCGACGTTTCGTCAGCGACGTAGCGGATGTCATCAGGAGAATATCCTCTCTGCACGACGACTGAGGATGAACTGACTTCATCAGCTTTCTTTGCTTCGTGATTGTCAGAAGTTCCTTTGTGGTGCGCATACGTTGGAGGACTTCTTCATTGGTGACCCGATCCCCACAAATGATCGTAATCATTTTACTGTTAACACACATCTCGAATACTTCAATTGTGTCTATACTTTGTAAAAATTAAAATTAATTAAATTACAAATCAACCATTTGGAAATTCGCTTGGACACACAAAAACGCAACTAAGTACCAATATTTTATTTCAAAAACCATCTTTGATAACATTACGTGTTAAGATATTGGCTCCAGGGGAGTCGTTACATAAAGTCAAATTTAATAAATAAAACATAAACAATTAAGCAAAGTAGACGTTAGAGACTGTGAAGTTTGATACCACAGGGCAATAAACATGTCAGCAGTATTTTGTATGTGGCTCATACTTGTGTGTGGAGCATTAAGTTGTTTCTCTTAATAAGCGTAGACAAAAGCTCTGGCCACATAAAACCCATAACTACGACTATTTATAATCGGTGAATTATCCTGAGAAAAAAAACATTCATTAAAAATGCAACAAAATCGGATTTGACGGTCTATTGAGGTTAATACGACGAACTCGTAATCAGAAGGTCATGGATTCGATTCTCCCTAGAGTACAAAAAAAAACGATATTTGCTCATTGCTGGTTTGAACAATTCAAATGCCATTACTAAAGACCTGTCGCTAAAACTTCAATGAGCCTTACAGCAACTGGACTTAACTTGTGTAATAACGCTTTCCATAGTGACGACAAGCTTGCAGAGATCTCTTTAGGGATGATTCACACAAAAACAGTGGTTACCAAATAAGTCATCCTAATATTTATTTTTGCAAAAAAAAACACAATTAAGAGGATTTTATGTCATGGTTTTCTACAAATAAAACATTATACAAAATGGTAGATTTGGTTTGTAATTGTTTATTTAAAAATAAGTCTCTTTTCTTATTTGTATACGTTGATAACATTTTTCTTTTACACGATCGAAAAAAAAGGCAATACTTTCCTTACCTTTACAAATTTGATTTACTCAGAATCGTAAAAAACAAGCAAAAACGAAGCCTTCTTACGTGATTTAAGTGGGCGAGTACATAAGAAACCAAACAAAGTACCTGGATTGTTTGTTTGTTTGTTTGTTTAGCTCTCGTTCAATTTGGGAGTCGCGAAATTGTTTGTGGAACGGCAGAAAACAAAAAAAAAAAAAACAAAAAACAAAACAGGTTTCTGTCGAATGTTGTTTCATTTTAAATTTATTGCTTCTGAAGTGAAAAATAATACCCTGATGAAAGTATTGAGGAAAAACAAGCCATACAAAAAATATTTATATATTATACAAGAGCCGAGAAAAGTTTACGGTTACCGAATGTATGTAATAGTTCATAAATTGAAAAAAAAAGTTTCAGTGATTTATTGAGGTATTCAGGGAAACTTTGTTAATAAAAAATCACGAATGGTCATTCCAGAAATTGCATGCAAAAATAATTTAATACATTTAGAATTCAAAACATCATATTTATGTAGTCAAAAAAAAATGCAAGAAGAAAACGAAGTTCATATTTATTTGTTAAGAGAAGTGCTGGCCATTCCAAGCGAAAAGGTGCCAAGGAACAGTTACAGATACAGAGATCTAGCCTTGTACTTTTTAATCAACTCTAAAAGATGTTTATTAGTAGACTTTTTTTTTTGTAAGCTTCTGTATATCAATAGCGATATACTATATTTTAATTTTATATGCACTTTAGTAAAAATATGAAAAAAAAATGAAGTAAACATTAAAACGATGTAACCTCGTCGTAATGAAGAAAATAAAATTGATAACGACACGGTAACATAGTCAAAAGCACTCAAGATAGTAAAAACAGAAAAAAGCTAGAAAAAGTTTATTGTCAACTCGTGAAGATAAACTTCGAGTTGTATTTTTACTTTATTAATTTAAAAATCTTTGTTTTATTTATATTTTATCAAGTAAAAAAAAAACCAACCCTAGAAATTGAAAATATGGAAAACTATAGCGTACAGACAAATCATGAATAAATTTAACCCTTACATTCTGATCACAAATCTGACGTAAAGTAGTCTAGTGGTTAACATTTCGGACTCGTGATTGGAAGGTAGTAGGTTTGAATCCCGGTGGAGCATGAAAAATATTAAATTTTTCTTCGCTGTGTTGAAAAATGAATCTACTTTTACCGATGACCGGTCACCATAGGTCCACATAGCCTTCCATCAACTGAGTCTTGCTTGAGTATTTGCGCTTTCTACAGCGACGACCAAGCTTGCAGAAGGCTCTTGAGGTGTGATTTACACAAAAACAGCGCTCACCAAATAAATTAGTCTAATATTATTATTATTACGAGTATTATCAGACTACGTTATTTTCCATAAGCTTCTAAGACATGAAATATTTTTTTTAAGTATTAAAATTTAATTAAAACATCGCAAATCCTCACAATCCACCGAGCGAAAATAAATTACCAGAATCAACAGAGAAATAATGTGAAGGAGGCGAAAAAACAAAAAAATGATAATTGGAGCTCGGCGAGGGATCATTCGTTACCTTTTTGTTGGCGCAGGAGCGGGGGCTTGCTTGGTTCGGCGCTCTGTAGCGGCTAACGTGGACGGACAGACGGATTATTTGATGATGAAAATAAAGAACGAGAGCGGAGGCTGTGTTTATAAAGGCTTTCATTCATCAACTTAGCGGATACAAAAGCTCACGGGCGAACAATAGAAAATATTATCCTGCGTGATCGATGAACAAACGAACAAAAGACGCCATAATGCAGTGTTGAACAATGTTTCATTTCATGGTATTTTTTATAGTTGAGAAGGAAATCGACTAAAATAAAATAAAAATTGTATTTGTGAAGGAAAGGAATGTGCGGTAGACTCCCTAGATTTCCGAGACTCTAGGAGTCTATTACACTTGTTGTAGTGCCGCAGAGGTATTTCTGTTGATACATCATCGTATTTTACGTTTTTTACTTAGCTCAGATTGTGTAGAATGTGATTCTTAATACAATTTCATTTAAAGCTTATCTTTGAATCAAAGAGTAGATAATCCAAACAAGCACTGGGTTTACGATGGTTTTTTTTTTCCTTTTTTTTTTAAATAGATTTGTGGAAAGGAATGCAATCCACCAACCTTTTTTACCTGGCCAGTTGTCTTCATGCGAAAGCAGAAGCTTGTGTGCATGCAACGGCATCTGTTGAACCAGGGTCGAAGTTATCGTCGCGGGATTCGAACCTGCGTTATCCGGTTCCAAATAACCTGTCTTGATCCCCGCGGCTATAACACCGATGTCTATTTATTCATTCAATAAATTTCTCAAGTATAAAGAATTATATTCTAATTCACTATCTGATTTTCAGTGGCGTACCCCACATCCGTTATGTGGGGATAGTTGTCTGCACCCCCTTCCCCATTTCTCCTCCCGTACCAGTGCAGTGGCGGGTTAATTGGCCGTGGGACGTGCCTGTCACACAACTGCATTATTCAGTGCCGACCAAAATACCGCTACGCCACTGGCTGGGCAAGCCAACGTTGTGTGGGTTGTAATGCAACACTGAACGTGTTCGGTCAAAATAATCGGCGAACGTGTTCGGTGCAAATAACTTTTTTCACGATGAATATTTAGGTTTTAGTTTTTTATAATATGAAAAGTATGGTATGACAAAAAATGAAAAGGAAAAGATTATATAGAAGATCGAGAAGAGTGTGACTTGATTAGATTGGTGAAATTCTGAAAGTGTGAACATAAAAGTATAGACAGAGGATGTGACAGTAAAGGTACAAAATTATGTAATGAGACAGTTTAAAAATGTGTAAGGAATGGATGATAAACGATCGACATTTTTTTTATACTTAGATAGATATATAGAGGATTAGAAAAGATATGAAAAAAAATGACGAAAAAAAACTGGAAAAAGTATACTTTCATCAGATTGCTGAAATTTTTAAATATTGTGATATACAGAAAAAAAGATGGGATGTAAGAAGAGGGCGTATGAAAAATTTGATGGATATGAACAAATGGAAAAAGGCAAACAAGAATAGGAATACGTGGTGGGAAGTCAGCTTTTTATTAGAGGAATTTCACAAAAATCAGTCACATTCAAATGAATTGCAGTTTGTCACGTCTGTCGGGTGATTGAGGTTTTTTAATCTTAGTTGATTCTGAGGAATTTTGAATATTGAATGTCCAAGGGTTAAAACTACATCACGCGCGAAGTTAAGGGTGGACATTGTGGACATGGTTAAGGCTGAATGTCACGTACGCAGTGACAGATTTATTGAGCAATGTGCGGGGCTGTCCATCCCTTGTAAATTAATAGGAAGGTTGCACCAGTCTTCCCTAAAACAAACCCCAAGGGTAAATCATTACGCATTAGACCTTTCAATCGCGTGGCTTCTATAGGGTGGATGAAAACCACTTGTAACGAAGAAAATCTGCAACCCGGTATCATTTCTAGAAAGATAATAAACTCCTGAGGTTCACTCTCAATATATATTCTAGAAGGTACTAATCTAATCTAAGTTGCAAAGATATGTAATATTCGGGATTCACATTACATTCATTTTCACAAGCAGAAACGTATAAGTTCGCGCTTGCACATGCCGCATGTAAACATACAACAAAAAAACCCAAATCTCAAATGAGGATACACCCCGCAACTCTTGACAGAACCTTCCCTGAAACAGAGGTGACATTGGCAAAGTGAACCATTTTCTATAGCATTGGTGGTCAGCCGCATAACAACCTATAAGTCGAGAAACTAAAAAAAGGAAAGGTATGTGCGGCAGACTCCCTACATTTCAGAGACTCTAGGTTGGCGCTCGCGCAGCGACGATCAAATTAAAGAGGTCTGGGTTTAATATTCAAAACCTATATCAAAATCTACAGATATATGACGATGTCGGTTCCTAAAGTGTAATTTCTGTTTTTGGAATAGTATCTATGACATTATTGAGTGAAAGAAGTGTAAATTACGTGAATTGAATAGTTTTATCGGAATATATGGAGGTACCTACATGACAGTACGAAGTATTGTGAACATTTCTTGGTTTTGTTTGGCACCTGAGAAGTGAGCAGATAAGGATTAAATCAAGATATTTGTTTGAAATGGTGGAAAGGTCCTTGAAATTATGCGCATATTTAATATTGGGTCACTATTATATCACAAACAATCACAAAGTATAGTGATGTGAAGATGGACTGATAAATTTGGTATTTGCCGTTTAATGCTGAGAACGGCAACCTGCTTCCCCAAATGTAGGGAAATTATAATGTGAATTTATTGATATTGATATGTTCATGATTATGTGATTGACGTTTATTATGTGCTATACTCAGAGTGAACTGATAAATATAAAACTTTCCTCTTCATGCAGTATAATTACAACTGAACTCTGGCAACTTCTAAAAAATGCAGGCATTGAAGTCAATAATTCATACTAGATATCGGCGTACGCGTTTCAAATCCAAATAAAATTCAAGCTGTGTATTCTACTCCAAACAAAAATTCAAGTGTGAACAGTGAATTGTAGCGGGATTCTCGACATGTATTCCAACGAGAGGCAGTCTGCCCTCGCATTGATTTTTGGATGTAAAATGTGGTTTGTGTTTTCGTTCTGTGCACTGTTTACTGGGACTTGTTACGTGATTGCTGGCGCTGGACACATATCTGACACCACCGGCTGCTCCGCCCGTCAGTTCCAGTGCGCCAATGGGCGCTGCATTCCCTGCACCTGGGTGTGTGACAAGGACGACGACTGCGACGACCACTCTGATGAGAGCCCCAAGGAGTGCCAAGCTACAGGAGGCTGGGTGTTGCACGGCAAGAGGGCCCAGCGTAGAGACGCGGGCATGGGCGAGGACAGCCTGCCAGGAGCTACTCCGGCAAGGAGCTTGCCGACTCCCCCCCGATATTTGCCCGATTTATTTTATATTTATAATTTAATAATTTTTTTAATACCTTAACGATTATGATAATGATTTGATTGTTTTAAATATTTGACATTTTTATTTTTGACATTTTTATGTACTTACACTTTATATAATAATTGTTATTATTTAATATAATTAATTTATTTTTGTAATTAATAAACCCCATGTTCGCCAATATAAACGCAGTTCCACTCTGCAGAAAAACCGCCATAAACTTGCTCAGAGAGAATGAATGGGTGTTTGGAACTTGGAATGTCAGAAGAATGAATGAGTGTAAGGAGAAGGAAATCGTGAATGTGATGAATGAAAAAAGAATACAAGTGATGGGTGTGACAGAGACAAAAATGAAAGGGAATGGTGAAAAAGTATTAATGAATGGTGAACTGTATATCTGGTCAGGTGTGGAAGATGGGAATGAAAGACAGGGTGTGGGTGTGGTTATAAGTGAGAATGTAAAAGGATGCATAACAGGCTACCAAAGAATCTCTCCAAGAGTTTTGACTGTTAAACTCAAAACAAACAGGATGAAAATTTTCTTGGTGGCCTGTTATGCACCTGTAGATTCAGAGTGTATGGACGTGAAAATGAGATTCTGGAATGAGTTGAATGCAGTTGTGCGCGAAAGCAAGAAGAATGAATACATTATAATTTTGGGAGATATGAATGGATGGGTAGGTACGCAAAGAGATGAGTGTGTGAAAATTGTTGGTCCTAGTGGACGAGGTGTAGTCAATGATAATGGGCGACACCTGATAGCTTTGTGTGCAGAGCACAGCCTTTTTGCATCAAACACATGGTTTCGACATAAGGATGTGCATCTGTACACAAGGCAGATTGTGGGAAGTCGCACAATCATTGACTACATCTGTGTGGATGAAAGACTGAGAGGAGCCGTAAGAGATAGCCGTGTCTATCGTGGGCCTGAAATAGGCAGTGACCACTATCTCTTATGCGCTAAAATAATGATTGGAGAAGTAAGAAAGAAGAAACGTAAGAAGAAAGTAAGAAAGCCAAGAATAAAAGTAGAAAGTCTGAGTGATGAAAATGTGAAAGTGAAGTATAAATCAGAAATACAAAAAAAGTTAAGTGTGAATGAACTTGAAAAGAATGTTAATGAAAAAGATATTGAAAGCATGTGGAAGTTTATGAAAGAAGGAATGATTGAATGTGCTCGAAAAGTATGTGGAGAAACGAAAGGTGGAAGATTGAAAGGGGATGCCTGGTGGAATGCTAAAGTAAAAGAGGCTGTGAAAGTGAAGAAGGAATGTTACAAAAAGTGGCTGAACGACAGGAATGATAGAAAGCTAGAAGATGAATATAAGATAGCCAAGCAAATGGCGAAGAATGTAGTTTATGAAAGCAAAGCGAATGAACAGAGAAAGATTGATGAAAAAATGAACAGGAGTTTCACCGACAGTAGGAAGGAATTCTGGAGATGGGTCGGTGCCAATAGGAATAAAGATTCTGCATTGACCACCCCAGGAATCAAAAGTGCTGTTGGTGAGATGGTATGGGAGAAGGATGAAGTATGTAAGAGATGGAAAGAATATTTTGAAGGGATTTTTGGTCGGGGCGAAAGAATTTTGTTTAGAAAAATGACAGAAGAGAATGAATTTAGGATTTTGAAAGAAGAAATAAAAGTATCTATTGAATGTTTGAAGAATGGAAAGTCTGCTGGGTTTGATGGAATAAATGGTGAAATGTTGAAAGCAGGAGGTGAATGCGTGATAGATTGGATGTACGAATTATGTAAGCTTTGTGTGAATGCAGGAGTAGTACCGATGGATTGGAGGAAGGCAGTCATTGTTCCCATTTACAAAGGTAAAGGGGACAAAAAAGACTGTCAGAACTTCAGACCAATCAGTCTACTCAGTATACCAGGAAAAGTCTTCTGTAAGGTGATTATAAAAAATGTGATTCTGACTACTAGTGAAAGGATTTCCGATATACAGTCCGGCTTTATGGCCGGTAGAGGCTGTGTTGATCAGATTTTTACTCTACGACAACTTGTTGAAAAACAATTGTCGGTGAGGCGGAAGCTGTTCACGGCCTTTGTAGATCTGGAAAAGGCTTTTGACTCAGTAGACAGAGGTATGTTATGGGATGTTTTGAAAGCATACGGAGTGAATGGGGCTCTCCTAGGTGCGGTGCATGCAAACTATGAAAATAGTACAGCATGTGTTCGTATTGATGATGAGTATAGTGAATGGTTTGAAGTTTTTAAGGGTGTAAGGCAAGGATGTGTGATGAGCCCATGGCTATTTAACATAGTCATGGACAAGTGTGTTCGAGATGCTAGACTTGATGATTGTGGATTAATGATAGGAGAGAGCAAAGTGAGTGTTCTACTGTATGCGGATGATGCTGTTCTTGTATCGGACACAGCAGTAGAATTGCAAACGATGCTCTCTAGATTGAACGAAGCTCTGCTAGGTAATTATTTGAAATTGAATGCAAGTAAGACGAAAGTTTTGATTTTTGAAAGAAATGAAGAAAATACGAACTACGAATTTAGAATAAACGGAATGAATGTTGATGTGGTAAATGAGTTTGTATACTTGGGAAGTAAGTTTGAGAAAGATGGAAGAATGACAGGTGAACTTGAAAGAAGAGTAATGAAGGGCAGGTGTGTACTGGGTGCCACAGCTTGTATCGCCAAAAATCAAAACATTTCTAAAAATGCTCGATTGGCGGTACGCAGTGGCATACTTTTACCCACCTTGATGTATGGAAGCGAGGCCTGGACGGTGAATGAAAGTGAAATTAGTAAAGTCCATACTGTTGAAATGGACTTTCTAAGAAGTATGATTGGGAAAAAACGGAGTGACAGGGTGAGGAATGATTTTGTAAGAAAAGAATGTGGTGCAAAAGAAAGTGTGAAAGTGAAGATTAAAAGAAGTTTGTTAAGATGGTTTGGGCATATGGAGAGAATGAATGAGGAAAGACTGACGAAGAAAGTATATGTTGGTAGAATAGATGGATGTCGTGGTAGAGGAAGACCGAGAAAGGTATGGATGGACCAAATATCCGAAATTGCGAATGAATGGAATATCCAGAGTCATAATAAAAGAAGAGCTTGTATGAAGAAGGTTATGACTCTGGAGGAAATGAAAGAAGTATGTAAGGATAGAAAGAAATGGCGGTTGATCTGTGATGTTGGCGGCTAGGGTTTGTTAAAGTGAATTTGGTTTTATGATTTAGTTTTTTATGTCCATGTATATATTGTTATTTTTATTCTTTGATTTTAAAAAATGTAATTTGTCATGTATGTTCCTTGACTTATAGGTTGTTATGCGGCTGACCACCCATAATATAAAAATTGGTTCACTTTGCCAATGTCACCCCTGTTTCAGGGAAGGACGGCAAGAGTTGCAAGGCTTATGTTCATTCGAGATTGGGTTTTTATATTGTAGGTCCACATGCGGCATGTGTTAGCGCGAAATTATACATATCTGCTTGTGGGAATGCATTTAGTATAAATCTTAAATGATATATATCTTTGCAGCTTAGATTAGATTAGATTAGATTAGGGGTCTATGCAGAGGTGTTGGTGATGTGGCAGTTGATGTCTTGATCCTTTTTTGCAGGGCCGGTAGCTGCGTAGTGTTGTGGTGTGTGTTGCGTTTAGTATTATTTATAAAAGTACTAGCAGACTGACCGTGCTGTGCACGGTTGTCTGCTAGGCCCTTCGGGCAGAGTGAGTCTGGCTTCGCAATAATTTTTCCTCACACCTCATTCATAGTAATTAAATGGTTTAAGAAGTAATTTGAAAAAAAATTGCGGTAAAAGGGTTATTTAGTTCTTTCATGTTCTGAGATTCTTGTATGAAGCATGAGGTATGAGGCTGACCTCCCATACCTAAAAAAATGTTCACTGAACGAATGTTTCTCTGTTCCTGAAAAGTTCGGCAAAATTGCAGGGCTTATGGTCAAGAGAGGCTGAAATTTTTATTTGTAATAATTACACATGCAGCGTTTGTAACCGCAAACTCACTCATGTCTGCTTGGGGGCATCCATTCAATATGAATTATAAAATGTATGTATGCAACTTAGATTTATATTCTAAAATTAAAAACATCAAGTGCCACAATTATATGTTAGCGTGAAAAGACATTTGCCAGCTTGTGGGTGTGCATTGTATTTGAATCATCAAAACTCTTTTTGCAACTTAAGATTATAAATTAAGATAACCGTTGTTTAAGGATTTTCCAAACCCAAATTCCTTGACCTAAGGGTTAGTATGAGGCTTACCACCCATATCGCATAAATGGGTTCACTTAACTAATGTTCCCCCTGTTTCTGAATAGGTCGGCAAAAGTTGCATGGCTTATGGTCATGAGAGGCTGAAATTTTTATTTGTAGTTACACATGCAGCATTTGTAAGCGCAAACTCACTCATGTCTGCTTGGGAGCATGCATTGAATATGAATTATAAAATGTATGTATGCAACTTAGATTTATATTCTAAAATTAAAAACATCAAGTGCCACAATTATATGTCACATAAAGAAAAGAGATAATCAAGAACCTTTTTTTGTTTCCACGCACAAAACGTAATACTCGTAATATTTTGCTGAAGTAATTTTTCATGTCATAAAAAGCAACATATATTTTATTGCGTGCTCTTTTTAATTTAAACCGTTTTACAAGCATTTTAAACACAAAATTTTATGAGTACGAAGTACCAATAAAAAATGTTTTCATTGTGTAATTGTTGTACTTTATTCAAACAAAATGACAAAGGAAGAATATATTTCATGAGCGTTATTTCCGTGTGAATTACACCTCAGGAGCCCTCTGCGAGTCAATGTAGAGAGCATTAATTTATAAAGCAAGACCCACTTGCAGTATGTCTCTATTTTTTCAATCCAGCTAAGTGCGTTTTTGGACTAAAAAAAAGCTAAAAGTATTCATTTTACTTAACTGAAAATTAAGCTTCAGAGCGTTAACCACTAGACTACACTAGACGCTAAAGGTCCATCCAGCCTTACAGCAACTGGGTCCTGCTTGAGTATTGGCGCTTTGTAGTGACTATCAAGCTTGTAAACACCTCTGCGGCACTACAACTACAAGTGTCATAGACCCCTAAAGTCTGAAATCTAGGGAGCCTCCCGCACAGGATTTCTTAAAAAAAAACACGACCGTAATTCATCATTATCATTATTTATTTATTTATTTATTTATTTATTAACGGCACTTAGTGCCTTTTACATAAAATAGATACAGAGTTTCAAAAATAATACAAATACATAAAAATACCAAAAAGAACAACATGTATTAAATTACAGTGAATAAAAAAGATATGCTAGTGCAAAATGATAATATGAGAATTTACAATAGGTAGGTAAAACTTAAGTATAGCAAGGTAATAACTTATATCAGAAATATTAAATAGTAAATAATAATTATCACAGACCTGGGTGGGCCTTGGCTTACTTAATTATTTTTTTCCACTCTCACCTGTCCGTAGTCTTTGCCTATGGTCTTTGCTATCCAGCTACGCAATATGTCTGCCTTGGCTGCATCTCTGCGTAGACACTGTCCAGTGTCCATCAATCGCATTTTTTGGCTTTTCTGTTTGTCAAAGAATTTGACATGTTGTTATATAATTTTGAAAACTCCATATTTAACAATTACTGACATCTATTTGTATTGTTAATTGACAAATAATTATAAATTGTTTTTAATTATATTACAATTAAACCACGTCAATCCTCTGATAAAACTTATTTACCCAACTCCTTGACTGATAGGTTGGTATGCGGCTGACCACCCATACTGTAAAAAATGGTTCACTTTGCCAATGTCACCCCTGCTTCAGGGAAGGTCGGCAAGAGTTGCAGGGCTTATGTTCATTTGAGATTGGGGTTTTTATATTGTAGGTCCACATGCAGCATGTGTAAGCGCGAAATTATGCATGTCTGCTTGTGGGAATGCATTTAATATGAATCTCAAATGATACATATCTTTGCAGCTTAGATTTAGATTAGATTTAGACCCAACCAACAACCAGTGCATAAATTGGCAAGGACACCGGATCTGAAGCTAAATCCTCCATGGTCTTTTGTCACCAGATTTAAGCTTGAAGAAACTTAACCATCTTGATTGAATCTAGAACATGGTCTTCGAAACCAGATCCTCGCGCTAAATCTTCCATTATCTTTTCAACCAGGATGCGAGCTGAATCTTGAAAACCAGCATGCTAAACCTCGAACACTGGTCTCCTTCTGCCTTGTCTTGTGGCGCTTAATGAGGTTAGCATCGTCTATTTTAATTATGTCATTAGAACAACAAATCCATCATATTTAACTATATTTTTCTGAGGTTTCCATATCATTGTTCGATTGATTATTAACCGCCACATGGCCCATAATTCCATGCATCATTCTCCGTATTTTCCCGAAGGCTTGATCGGGCGTCAAAGCTCCCAACCACAAAGGCGCGGACTTTCATTAAAGCCCAATCCATCTCATAACACAGGCGAGCTTTATTTATCTCGTGAACCAACACAAAGCACAAAATCCAGACGAAATGCCGAGGAAAGTTCTGAGAAAATTTCGTATTAAGAAAATATGTGAAAAATTAATAAGAGCTTTGTACAGTTTATTTTATATTAAGTAATATAAGGACAAAGGAAATGTGAAAGGATAATAAGGGAACATGAGGATTAAAAAAAGTATGCCTGGATCAAATTGGTGCTATTATTAATAAATAGGATAAACAGAGTGCGGGTAAGAGAAAGAATTGTAATGGATATGAAAGAATTAATAAAGGTGTATAAAAGTTTAATAAAGGACAATATGTAGAAAGAAAACCTAGTAAACAAGAATTTACAGAATTCTTTTATACGCATAATCAATAGATATTGGGATGATTTATTTTTTAAGTGCTGTTTTTGTCTGAATCACACTTCAAGAGCCCTCTGCAACCTTGATCGTCGATTAAGAGAGCGCTTATACTCAATCAAGACCCAGTTGTTGTAAGACTTGATGCAGTTTTTGTCACCGTTCTTTGGTAAAGGCAGAATATTTTTTCTACTCAGCGAAGAACATATTTCCAAAATTATATATTTTCGTGTGCTCCGCCAGAAATCGAACCCACAACCTGCCAATCAATAATCCGAATCCTAGACTATACGGTCTTGACAAGTGACCAATGAATGAATTTTAATCAAACAAATTTGACACTTATGAGTTCTCACAGCATTGTTTGTGAATACTTTGACTCACTAGTGCTAAGGTCTTCAACCCGCGGCCCTCGGGCCGCATGTGGCCCGCCAGCTAATTTCTTGCGGCCCGCGGCCACCAGAGGCTAAAAAAATAAAATATCGCGCCCAGTGATATGCGATATATACGAATACGAGTACTTTTTTTTCGGAGTTCTCGGTGTTTTTTGTGTCATTTTGATAATTTTCATGGCACTACTCACAGGGGGGACCACAGGAAGGTTCGGCACATTCCCCCCCAGTAGATTTACTCGAAAAAGAGTTTCAATCGAGGTTTTCTTACTTCAGAGATAGTGAAAAATACGTCAGTCTCTTTGCCCGACCATTCGGTGTATCCGTTGAAGACATGCCGGAAATTTTTCAGATGGAGGTTATAGATGTGCAGTGTAATTCGGAATTGAAAGACAAGTTCGACGTGGGTGTTTTTGATTTCTATGCAAAATATGTCGATCACAACTCGTTTCCTGAAATCCGAAAAAATGTCATGAAAATGATTTCATTGTTTAGGAGCACATATGTGTGTGAGCAGCTGTTTTCTCGTATGAAGTATGTGAAATCGACAACAAGGTCGAGAATTACAGATGCACATCTGGAAGGTAGTCTGCGGGTTTCAACCACAAAAATGAAAAAAAATATTGACAAACTTGTAAAAAATAAACAAAGTCAAAAATCACATTAATTGACTTTAATTAACCAATAAAGATTGACTTTAATTAACCAATAAAGATTATTAAAATTTGAAATTACGAGTATGTCTGTCTTTTATTTTATTGATTAGGTGGTAAAGTGTCGTGAAAAGTTGTGGCCCTTCGGACGATGTGAAATCGATGTTTGGCCCTTGCACTAAAAAAGATTGAAGACCCCTGCACTAGTGCATACTTTACTGTACCACAAGTGTTAAACTGCGTTCAAACTCCACCACAGAGTTTAACCAAAAATATATAAAAAAAAAAAAACTCTCACTAGAGGCACTGTTCATCATTCCATACATTTTTAGTTTAACTTAAACGCAAAGTTTTCTGCATAGGGTCCTGCTTATCGTACATCCTTAGTACCCCACCATACTTAGTTTATTATCCTTGGGACAAGTTTTGACCGTCCCCCTTAAGGGGGCGCTCCATCGTAAACATGTCCTAAGTGCCAAGTGCCTGCGTTAAGATTTCACTGCTGGAAGTTATTGTTTTTGCGAGCCCTAAGCCAAGCCAAGACTTGCACTAGCGACAGAAGCTACAGTGATTTGGCACACCAGATTTTAGCAAGAGAAACCAGTTAAGTAAGATATTGTCTCTTGCTCCACTAAAAGTTGTTACTTTCCAACTAGCCCTGATGAAGATGAGAATTACGGGCTAAGATTGTAGGTATTTCAAAGAATCTAACTAACTATCTGTTATCTATGTTGCAACGATATTTGAACATTTAAGATTCAAACATAATGTGTGGATTTTAAAGCTTCCCTCTAACAGAGATGCCATTGGCAAAGAGAACTATTCTTTTCAGAATTTACATATTATGTTCATTTGAGATGGGTCCTTATAATGTAGGTCCACATGCGGCATGTGTTAGCGCGAAATTATACATTTCTGCTTGTGGGAATGCACTTAATATAAATCTTAAATGATATATATCCTTGCAGCTTAGATTAGATTAGATTAGATTAGATTAGATGATCAACCGCATACCAACCTATAATTAAACGAAAAAAAATACTTATATTTAATAAGTAAGTCCGGTCCATAGCTCAGTTTGTAGAATGCTTGCATTACATGCCAACAGCTCGGGTTCGAATCCCACCGAGGGTGTCAGAAATGATTTCCCGTTTCGGTGCTTATTTCAAAATTCAAAATTAAATGCCGGCAAGGTTTTCTCAGCCTAGATGGTTTTAGAATTTTTCGGTCTGTCTATTATAATCTTTAATCCTAATTGCAAATATAGGTATGGTATATAACATTTAAGATTCATATTACATGCAGTCCCATAAGCAAAAACGTATAAATTCGCGCTTACACATGCCGCATGTGGACTTACAACATTAAAACCCAATCTCAAATGGATATAAGCCCTGCAACTCTTGTCGACGTTGAAATTGGCAAAGTGAACCATTCTTTACAGAATAGTTGGTCAGCCTCATACCAACCTACAAGTCAAAAAACTCTCAATACCAAGAGAACAAACAAGGAGTTTACAAAGAACTAGCCTTGTATATCTGAATATATTATGAACGGAATCAATGTACCTACATACCAATGTGAAAATGAAAATTCAAGTATGAGGAGTGTTCGAGCATATTATTCAGAATAATTAGTGTACCTACGTGCCAATGTGAAAATGAAAATGAAAATATAATTTAAAATTCACACTGAGAATAAGATTATTCCAGGAAAACAAATAATTTAATACTTATTGTATTAGTGTCATGGTTCCCCATCTCCTTGAAGTTGCGTCCCAGGAGTCAAAGTGAATAATTGAACAGAAAGTAACAATGCATTCGAAAAGCCCGCGGATTAGTGACGTCGTTAAATTTAGATTACCTATTCCAATTTCAAATTTCAAATTATTATCAAAGTGTGCGCGCCAAAATTACCCAAAGCCGAGGGGAGAGGGGATTACAATACCTAGACATGAGTATGCTACTCGTATGTACAACGTTTCCCTTACATGCATCTTCTATGAGACATAATTCGTCCCCCCAGTGCTTGTTTGGCTTATCCACTATGTGATTCAAAGATGACCTTTCAAAGAAATTGTCTTAAGAATCACATTCTATAAACAATCTGAGCTAATCAAAAAATGTGAGACACGATAACGTGAGAGTTATTTTAAATAATTTTAAAATAAATTACCAGTTTTCACAAGACTCAGTGGTCCAGTACACATACAAACATTGCTCATGCGAAATTACCTCTTATTGACATACAACAAACAAGCACTAAGGGACGAATATAGGGAATCAAATGCATCTCATTATACCTACGGGGAAGAATGAAGAGTCAAAGATCAACATTGATTGCAGAGCTTGGGGCAGTGATTATGACAGAAGCACAAGATCCCTCTTCCGTGCAGCAGCAAAATCGTTGATCTTTGATTTAGGTACATAAGTTGCAAAGATAGGTAAATGTTTCATCTTTTTAGTAAATACACGCCCACAAGCAATCAGTGTAGTTAAGTTCGCATGCTGCATATTGTGTAGGTAGGCACATTCTTACAAAATAAGATTCAAACCTCAAATTAACATGAACCCTGCAACTCTTTCTGCACTCTCCTGAAACATAGGTGACATAAACAAAGTGAATATTTTTTTTACAAAAGAATGGGTTTTGATATTTATTTTATTAGTAGGTACACAATACAATACCTACTCTTACGTGTAGGTACATGCAGCATGTACTAGTGCGAACTTAGTTACACACTACACATGCCTGCTTGTGGGCATGAATTGATTATAAATATAAGATGACGTGATGTATTTAGATAGTAGGTACCTAGATATATCGATATGTGGGTGGTCAGGCTCATACCAACGTGTAAGTCTAGCAACAAGTGATTGAAGATATTTGAGGAGAAAATGTGTGAAAGAAAATAAAGGAAGTACTTAACCATCTTCATAAAACATACTCTTACAGAATATTTATAGAGTAAGGAAATTGCGAGCCGCAGCATCAAAAATCAAAATAGCTATGATGATCGCCGATCTTCGTTAGAAGTGGCACAAGAAGAAGAAGAAGGAAATTGCTTAAAATTTAGTTTTACAACATGACATTTATATTCTTCAGACAAAACATGCTAAAAATTCATTGTAACGCCGTAAAAGACAAAAAAAAACTTTCCAAAAAGGGGCAGGGAGCTCACAAGACGGTGACGTGTTTTTGAAATTGTCCCTGGAGTGCTGTGACCAAGATTTCGTCATAAAAGAGCGGCTTTCATCTTACCTGAGTTGAATATTAAACAATGTTACATCGTGTGGAGACCCTCTCAGTTGTAAAGGAGTTTATCATAACCGTGATTGCAATGTCAACTTATTTTTTTACAAATTTTTGAGAGGGAAAGAATCTACCCACTAATAAATAATTTAAGTTTATATGAATTTACTTATAAGTAGGTATGTCGTTTATTTCATTAGTTTTTTATGTCAATAAAATTTATTTTGCGAGTATGCTTCCATAACATCACTAATTATTTATTTGCTTTGACATTTATTTGTAAAATTACCGAATGCCTTTATATTTACCATCTATTTTTTTTCATTGAAAGCTTTTGAGCGTGTTGGGTTCTGATTCTAGATAATTGTTTTGGTCATGCAATACAGATGTCTCTTTTTCACTATTTTTTTTTTTTTTTTAATATAAGACATTTTAAGTACATACATTACATTTTTTAAACTTATTTCTATTACATAATATTCAATTGTTTTATATGCTATACCTCACCAAAAAGAGTCAAAGCTCTTGTGTGTGGTGAGGGATTCACAATTAATTTAGTCAATAGTAATAACAAATTTATTTCAGTTATTTAATATATTTAAATTATAAACTAGAAATTTATTTAAGTTACTTCATACACTTAAGTCAAATACTTATGATGTGTATTTTCAGTGTGAAGAGATCTGATATGTGGAGAAATCAAATTAAAATAAGAAAAAACTGTATAATAAACAAAAGCAAATATATAAACATAGATAATATAGGCAAGTAGGTACCAAAGTATAATAAAATAAAAACATACATAGGTACATATGATTTATAGAGGTCTACTAATGACAAAAAAACAATACAAGGCACAGGCAATAATATCAAGTGGTATACAAATCTAATATTTTTCGAAATGTTTTTTAAGTTTATTTTTAAATACATGATAATCTTTTATATTTTTTAGTTCAGTCGGTAATTTATTAAAGTTTGTTACACCAACATAAATGAAGCTATTTTGATAATGTTTTGTGTCAAATTTTGACATTTTGAGGTTATGTTTGTATCTTGTTGAATGATTTGTTTCTAATTTTAATTGTTGTTTTTCCTTTAATATTTGCAATATGGCGTTTTTTTTAAAAATGATATCTACTGAGGGAACTTTAAATATTTTAAATACTAATTCAGTCGGGTAATTCGATGGTTTTTTTAATATTATCTATTATTTTATTTTATTATTTATATTAATATTATTACTATATAACATGAAAAGTTTTTAAAATTTTCATAACAATTTTCAGTATTCAATTTTATTGATAGGATGGACCTTTAGTTAAGGCACATGTTTTTTTAACAAAGCGCAAAGCAAATTATTTTGAAAAAAAAAACTCATTTTACAGCACATGGAGCTATTGCGAGTCTAAAGCGTTAACCACGAAAATGATAACATTCGTTTCACATTCACAAATTACCGATGACTCTCTGGGGCAACATCGTCACATGGTTTTACATTTTGTTCTTCCCTTTCGGAGTGCGTTACAAAAACCTCCCCCAAATAGTATCATCAGTACCTACACCACGTATAAAGCATTTATGCATGAAAACTAACTCACTCGCTAGGGGCGCTGTCGTATATTGGATACATTTTTATAGTTCGATCGCGATACGCTCGAGGAGAATTTATGCAATTTTTTATACTCAGGATACTGAACAGTTAAATACGTTAGGATGCAAATAATGCGCTGAAATGATAAATGTGCCGTCAGACAACGCAATAAGGGCGACAAATTGTGAACGTAACAAACGCAGAATAATTTTAGACTACACTTCCCTTGAGATATTGCAGTTACCCCTCAATGAGTTACCCATACATTTATAGCACAACACCTTTGCAGTTTGCAAATATTGCAGTTCAAAAATACTCTTTTAAATAAGTAGTATAATGGTATCTGTTCTGATGAAATATCCTCATTTATACCTCCTACTCTCGTCACAACAAGGGCAACTCGTAGAACGACTAACATTCATCCCTTTGCAGCCGATATCAAAACTATGAGAGCTTGGTGTTTTCACGACTCATTCCTTTGCCAAACTGCCCGCTTATGGAATGAGCTACCGGTATATATTATGTGTTCCCGACCCAATTTAATATTGTACTACTCCAAACCCATATCAATCGCCACTTTCTAACAGGTTCTCAAAACAAAGCCAACGCAACACACAACACAACACTTTGCAGCTAACAGTCCTGCTACAAAGGATCAGATCAGACATACACCGCTACATCGCACCAACACCTCTGCGGGACTACAAGTGTCATGTACCCCTAGAGTCACTGAAATGTAGGAAGTCTCCCGCACAGGATTCCTTAAAAAAACACTTACTTAAAATGCAATTGACAAACATTTGATCCATGAATCATCATCACCAATTGCACAACAACATAGGTTGGGTATTGGCCTTCTCGACCAATCGCAGACACCGCCACCTATCCAACGTCTTCCTCATCCTGGTCCATACTCCTACCCCACGGCTACTACCACTCCGTCCAGCGACCTTGATCTGGGACTTCCCTCTGTCGTGGGCCCCTTTGGGCAGTCATGACAACCATCTTTTGTAGGCTCCGATGGTCCATCCATTCGCTGTATCAGACCCAGCCAAAGCAGTCTGCTGACTGTTACTGACCAGATCACATCAACGTCTTGGTAAACGATTTATAATTCAGAGTTGCATCTTCTTCACTATAGTTCCTTTTTTGAGCCGTAAACATTGCGGAAAATTTTCCTTACTGATATTGACTCTCATATTGTCCTCCAGCTGTTTGATCAAACTGCTTCAAGGTCCGCAAGCAATTTAAAGCAAGCTAATTCAATCGAAGTCTTAATTCTTGTACAAAATTGCTTCTTTGCTTTGCGTTCTTCTTGATGTAATATTCTTCTAATAATAAATTAATATTCCTCATCTGTAATGTTACCGTATCTAACTATTTTTTGGACGACTTCGTTGAAAAGCTCTTTCCTCACTTTGTAAAGTGGTCACTTAACCATTATTTCATAATTACTCCCATTACCAAAAGTCATAAAACGACATGCGTTATTGCTTTCTGGAATTGTTACATTTTTGAAGCTGCATCAATTATTAAAATATAGACGAGCTCGGCATCCTTCATCATTATTGCTTGTGCGACAATTTGGAATGAGTCTTGGTCTATTTGATCTCTACATGTCCTAAGCCTTTCTCCTCGAGTTTCATTCTCTTACCACACGACAGTTTGTCACCTTTCCGTCCAACCATATTGATCTATGCTGGAGAGATGTTTTCCGGGATCTGCTGCAGTGGTCTGTGGAAGCTGTAGCTTCCGGACGTTTCGCCAATCTCTTCGATGGACTTAAAATGATGAAACACAGTTTCATCAAGATCATCTTCATCATTTCACTTTCCCTCTAAAGAAGCCCATCGTAGACATGGGCGAAGCATTCGGAAGCTCCAGCTCCCACAGACCACGACAACAGATCCCGGAAAACATCTCTTCAGCATCATCAGCCGGCCGTTAACTCCTATTCATCTTTATCTAGGTCTTTCTCCTGTGTGCCTCTGAGCTTGTGTGCAGAACTATCTTTTCCATAACCTGATGGATCATTGATTACTCTCATAATTTACCCAAATCAGAAATATTTTGTATGAAGCTCATAGGTATAGGTTCAACTCGCCACAAGCTCCTTCCGGTATCAGACCACTCGGACGTCCCAAAATGCGGTGGACACACAATGTCAAGATCAACACATAAGTCCTGGGAGTAAGGTGACTATGCTGGAAAGTGGCACAAGAAAGAGATCCCTGGATGTTGGTGATGCGGGTGACTCTGAGCCTTTTCAAAAGGGTTGTCAACTGGATTAAGAAAACAGAATATTGACCAGATGAGGAAGGGTCATGTGGTGATGGGTGCCAAATCGTGCAAAAGAAAAAGTACAAAATCATTAGGTAAGTCTGCAAACCTTTAACGGAACACAACGAGATATGAGGACAGGGCTCTTAGCTCGACTTCTGGAACAGTCTGCCTCTGGACTTAAGAAAAAAGAGAAACCAGCAATGGCAGCTTCAGAAGGTCATAGGGAGACTTGTACAATTTTTAACATAAGCTACAAAACATAAAAGCGCCCGTAGGGTGACTAAAGCCACTTAACAGTACTATACAAAATTGATCAATTATTATTATTACTCAGACCGAGTGTTATGTTATTTTAAAATAACATATTATAAAAAAACAATCCCGAAGTGTGCAGTGTGTGTTTGTGGGCCGAACGGTCACGGAAACGGCCGAACTGCGCCGTGCGAATCAATCGGCCCACGCTCGTGAGTTCATCGTTAGTTCCCGGCAAGATGCCAAGCGATTAAGACGTTAGCGACCAAGCACCAAGCGGTGCAAGAGGGGGCACTACAATGGAGCTCCCTTCCCCCCATCTACTTGGATTTCCTGCCAGCAAGGCACCCGCCTTGTGGACCAGAGGCATAGGAGCGCCCACCCAGGGACTCCAACGTGTGGAGGCGTCCGCCTTGTGAACCGTCGCTAGCCTGGGGCGCTGCCCCAGGCCTTCCGTTTAGAACTCCAGCCAACGGAATAGGGAGTGTTCTAGTGACAACCTGTAGGTCTGGCCAATCCCTTATTTCCCCTTTTCCCCCCATATTAGTACAGTAATAAACCCTTATTTGTTCATGTTAACTTTATCTTTTCATTATAAAACCCTTCCCAAGATATAAGTAAGCAATACCAAAGAAAGAACCCCACGCCCTGAGAGTGATGCTGATGAGAGCTAGCCGGATGTAAGTATCCTGAAGATACCTTTCAATCAAAACATAACACTGGCGCATCCAACTGGGATTCTTTCGATATTGCGAACTTTTATTTTGGGAATTGTTTTGTGAAGCTCTGTTTTTTTAGTGTATTTTTTTTTGCTTTCATTGTGACGTCATATGTTTTCTTGCTTTGATTTTAGAATGAATTGTTTTTGTTTTGATTGCTTTTGCATTTTGCTGTAATGTCCTTTTGACGATTAAAAATTATGATAGAATTTTTATATCAATATAAATTGACATGCAATCTTTGAGAAGCCTGAAAAATAGATCATTAAATCTTTTATCATTTGCTAAGAAACCTCGTCACATTTTAATTTTTTATGCCAAATTTCATTTTTTCTTCAACATTTAGTATTTCTGTCTATTTTGATTCTAACACTATTTTGGTCGCTTCCTTTTTGTTTTTTGCATTTGCGTAAATGTGCTTTGACGATTTAAAATTCTGTGAAATTTTAATATCAATAAAATGTACATGCATTTTTGAGAATTCATTTGAGAAAGCATCATTATTTTGTTTTATTTTTTTCACAGAAATCTAGCTTTGTTTATTTTACATAAGTACCTACCTTCAAATTGATGCATTATTTGTTGCTAGGCAAATAAACTTTCACTTTATGTTTTTTTCATAAAAGCTTTTAACAAACTTTTTTCCACATTAAAGGATTCTCAGAAGTATTTTATTTAATGTGAGGATTAAGTGTTTGGTAATTCATGATGTTTTTTTCCCCCATTTGGTTTTTTGAATGTGCTATTCTCAAAAACATTTTAAAATATATATTTTTTTTCGGGGTAGACTGGTGATTGGCTCCTTTTAGAAATTTACTAAGAACTATGGCTATTCGGTTGGCTGCCATTTGTAAATAAATTTATAGATTAGCTTTAGGTACTTTTGTGTGTTGTCAGGGAACATTGAAATCGTTCCAAGAACCCTCAAAAAACGATAGAGGATTGTAATTTTTGTAAAAAGGTAGCTTAGGATTCATTTTAGTTTAATATTTACGATGGTTTTATTTCTTGCAAGCCAATAGCATATCACTTTTGTGCGATGTTTGACTGATATACGGGTCACTTGGAGAAATGTAAACTTGATCGGTTCTCAAAAAAACATCGGAGAAATTTTGTTTTATAGTGTACAAATAGGTAATTTAGTTAGAATTAGGATTTCTTGACTACATTTGTTTTTATGTATGTAAATATCTTCAACAGTTTTTTTTTTGTGTAAGATTTCAATGGTTTTCCGAATTAACCCTTTGGAAAAAGATTGAATTATGAAGTTTCTTTATTCTTCTAAAAAATGAAGTGGCGCCATTGAGAAAGAGTGGGAAGATGTGGTCCTTTGGGCAAGGGAAGCCGTTTTCCGGGATTCTACTTTCGTAGGTCCGTGTGTGGATTTTCCACAGTATGTTGATGTAGGGATGAAATTATCACTGCTTTGAGTGGAAATTGATGTAAGGGGAAGAAATGCTGGCCTTTTTCTTGGAAAAGGGAGCGCATTTTCTTGAGATGTTACGTTTTGTAAATCTGGGATCTGATATGCACTTTTGTGTATAAGATGACACTTAAAGCCTTGTTCATTTTGTCGAAGGGGGAAAATGTCTGTGAGAACAGACGTATTTGAGGCTCGAAAGAGCTGGTGTATTTGTTTTATTTTATTTGTGTATTCATAATCACTTTAAGATGTTTTATATGGAATGTTCCACTCCTTTTTCGAGTGAGTTCGTAGTGGATTTTACGCACTAACATATTAAATATCTTGAGCGAGTCTTGGATGTTGTCTCCATATGTATTTTTTTTGTATTCAGCTCAGAACTTATTGTTATATAATAGTCGACTCCTGTAACGAGTTATGACTTGGTTAATATAAGTACCAGTGTAAAATATGTTTTGATTGCTGTGATTATTATTTATTGTTTAGAGTTTTCGACATGTTTTGGTGAAGAAAAAAGGCCTTGTTACAAGATCGCTTTTAATCCGCGTCTTGTCGGTTATTGGAACCACCTTGAAATTTCCCAAACCAAATCGATAATTCTCACAGCCACCAGTTTTCTTCTTCCTTCTTTCTGGTGTGTTGATAGGATAGAAGGATGTTCCTGTAAATCCCCTTTCCCTTTTTGTGTTCCCATAAAATTTTCAATTTTCTTAATGGCCAAAGACCTAGTGTTGTGTGTGAAGACTTTTGTGTTGCTCCTGGTTTTCTTTCTTTATTTTTGTGAGAAAGGGGAATGTTATGTTATTTTAAAATAACATATTATAAAAAAACAATCCCGAAGTGTGCAGTGTGTGTTTGTGGGCCGAACGGTCACGGAAACGGCCGAACTGCGCCGTGCGAATCAATCGGCCCACGCTCGTGAGTTCATCGTTAGTTCCCGGCAAGATGCCAAGCGATTAAGACGTTAGCGACCAAGCACCAAGCGGTGCAAGAGGGGGCACTACAATGGAGCTCCCTTCCCCCCATCTACTTGGATTTCCTGCCAGCAAGGCACCCGCCTTGTGGACCAGAGGCATAGGAGCGCCCACCCAGGGACTCCAACGTGTGGAGGCGTCCGCCTTGTGAACCGTCGCTAGCCTGGGGCGCTGCCCCAGGCCTTCCGTTTAGAACTCCAGCCAACGGAATAGGGAGTGTTCTAGTGACAACCTGTAGGTCTGGCCAATCCCTTATTTCCCCTTTTCCCCCCATATTAGTACAGTAATAAACCCTTATTTGTTCATGTTAACTTTATCTTTTCATTATAAAACCCTTCCCAAGATATAAGTAAGCAATACCAAAGAAAGAACCCCACGCCCTGAGAGTGATGCTGATGAGAGCTAGCCGGATGTAAGTATCCTGAAGATACCTTTCAATCGAAACATAACACGAGACATACAATTGATGAGGAAGATGATGATGAGTTGCTGATTTCTTTACAGCGCCATTTTGCGATGTAGTCACTCAAAGGCACTTGTGCAAATTATTCCAGAAATTTTCTCGTATTCAGTGCATTTCGAAATTTTCCATGGTCTTCTAGGTCTCTCACATGATGAAGCACGTGGTTCCAGGCCAGAGGACCAGCAACTGCAAATACACGCTCTCCAAACACTATGTTTACTCTTCACGTCAGCTTTTTAATACATGATTTGGCTCAGATTTTTGCCGAGCGCAGTGTGAGGCTTTTTTTGCCGGGGGTGACAGGCTTGATTTTAAATCAGTGAGATATTTGGGTGACTTTTCAAATAAAGCTTTGTGGACCATCAAGCGCTCTGGGACACGGAGCCAATGAAGCTTCTGAAGAAGATGAGTAGGAATGTTCTTGAATTTCGATTGACCAGCGATCATGCAAGAATATTTGATAAGTTCGCTAAAATAGATCAAAAATGCTGTATATTGCGATGTTATCAAATCTTGTTGCATTTCTAGAAAATAGATCATTCATCCAAGTCAACGAACTCACGCAGGCAATCCTAGTGGAGAAAATAGTGTGTCAGTGAATCGATGATAACATGACAACAAAAACAATAGTTATTGTGAATTTGAGACAAGATGATTAACAAGCAAACAGCCAGATTAGGTCTCTACTTTGTCCGTTTTGACAAGACGTCGTTCTGAATGTGATGATACATAATTATTTGCTCTGTTCTGATACACTCTTGGAATGTTTTGGTACACGTCTTATCTTTAATAAATATTCGGCTTCCGGGGTTATTTTTGATTTTGTTTTTTTGTTTTACAGTTTCAAATGTTACATTATCTTTTATGGCTTGTAAGAAAACCACGATGAATTATAGTGACTTATATTTTATTACACTATAATACTTTGAAAAAGATGTGACATGGTAGGTAGGTAGGTACGTAACTTTACGAAATTGGCTATGAATTCAGTGTATGTAACATAATTAGCTTTATAACATTTTTGAATTTGGTGAACTTTTTTCTCGATGAGCAAACGTCAGCCTTTTATAGGGCTGTCATCCTTGGCAAGCAATAACAAAATATTTCTATGCCTTTTCCCCATGGAGGAAGTATTAATACCGCGAGCATAGAAGTTATATACTTGAAGAAGCAAGTACCCATATATTTGAACATCACTAGTTCCAGAAATGGCTGTCACTTTCGCGAACAAAATATTTCGACAAACGAAGAATAAATTTTATCAACGTAATCACATAGAATAGTGATTAAATTGAAATATTATTCCATGTTCTTTAACACATTTACTCTCATTTGTTGGCACGTTTAGAAAATACCCAGTTTGGCATTTATATGTATTTTTTTTCCAATTAGGTAACACACCTGTTCACATTTGGAAGGTTACCTATAATAATAATCTATAATCTATCTAAGTTGCAAGGATATATTCATTCAAAGCTCTCAGATGTATGCCCACAAACAAACACGTGTAGTTCGCGCTTACAAATGCTGATTGTGTACTTACAAATAAAATCCAAACCTCAACTGAACATAAGCCCTGCAACTCTTGCCGACATTCCCTGAAACAGGGGTGACATTGGCAAAGTGAACCATTTTTTACAGTATGGGTGGTCAGCCTCATACCAACCTATAAGTCAAGGAATTACCGATAGACTGAATTTGGATTTTTGCGTGATGAGTGGGGTAGCGTATTTCTAATTCTCAAAGGATTGATTTCTTAGCCCATCCAGTTCTATATATCCATGCTTTTACCTATCAACCCGGCCGGGGGGCGATGCAATATTGTCTGTGTGGACCTCATTTTTTTAAAACTATAGGTCCTATAAGTGCTATAGGTCCCGAATCGCTACATGCGACACTTTCGCAGGCATGAAGTTACACTATATGTGTGGCTTAGTTGCGTTTTGAAATTTTTGCGCGATTTAGTAATGTATACCTATTTGACATGGCTTTCAACGCCATGTTGCGTGTATAATAGAAAATTACTACAATCTAAGTTGCAAATATATACCTACGGGCCGTCCATAAATTACGTCATCGATTTTGGCCGATTTTCGACCCCCCCCCCCCTTACAATCATCCTATAGTCATTATCTAATGCCCCCTCTCCCCCTTTTGCTGTAATAATGGATGAGCTTAATAATTAATAATGCTATATTACTTACATAATATTTTGTATATTTTGTAGAAATTGGTATTTACAAGAACGACGTCAGTTTTGGTACTCGTACATCATTTGCCATCATTCGCAGACCAGACCCCCCCCCCTTAATGCGACAGCCCCCTACTACATTTGGGACTCATATTAAATTTAAATGCATGCCCACAAGAAAAATCGCATACCACATGTGAGCTTACAAAGAGAAAAAAACTAATATTTGTAATAAACATGAACCTTGCAACTCCATCCGCCATTCCCTGAATAAATCCTAATCTCTAAGTTTGTGTGAATAAATCTAAAAACTACTTATAATTAATGAAAAACTGGAAGTGTGCAAATGTGAAAATCGTGTTTCCATCCGACGCCAAAAAATCCCGACAGACTTCAGTGGGAAGTGATAGAAAGAGAAAAATAAATGTAGAGGAAAAGAGTCCTTAGTCACTTAATCTCCTCGAGGTTTCCCGTGATTCATCTAATGGACCAAAAAACTGCAGAAACTTTTTGATTTGTAGATTTTTACCCCAAAAAGGAAAAAAGTCAATATTTTATCTCACCCAGCAACACCCGTTAACTTATCGTCCCCTTGGTGCTTGATTGTCTTATATCTATTAAATATATTTTCACATGAGCAATGTTTCTACGCGTACCATTGACATACTAATGAATTTTTATAACTCTTTTAGAAACCCTATAACTCTATGACGTGTACTGATCTAATGTGACATGAATAATTGTCAACGACGTTACCATGTTGAAAGCCCCGGTTCCCATAGATCACCGAAGTTAAGCAATATTGGGCGCGGATAGTACTTGGATGGGTTACTGCTCAGGTACACCGCGTGTCGTTAGCATCTTGGACCGGTCCGTAGTCCAGTGGCAACACTTCGGACTCGTAAAAGGAAGGTTGTGGATTCGGATCCCGGCGGAGCACAAAAAATATACCATTTATATTTCGAATGTGCTCTTCGCTGAGTTGAAAAATTCATAAACCTTTACCAAAGACCGGTCACTGAAAGGTCCATCCAACCTTACAACAACTGGGTCTTGCTTGAGAATCGGCGCTTTCTACAGCGACGACCAAGCTCGCAGAGGGCTCTTGAGGTGTGATACACACAAAAACAGCGCTCACCAAATAAATCATCCTAATATTATTATTTATTTATTATTTATGAAAACTGGAAATCGATTTAATAAATATTTAAAGCAACTCTCACATTATCGGGTTTTTCTTAGCTCGGATTGTGTAGAATGTGGTTCATCATTGAATCAAAGGATAGATAAGCCAAACAAGCAATTGGTTGATAAGTCCGAAACTAACCACCATAATCTGCTATATAAGATGCAAATATGTGTGTATCAACATTTAATATTCACACTAGATACACGCCCTTACACGGTTACTCGACTTACTTCCCCTCAAAGCTTAAATAAAAAATTGAGGGCGGTCTATTGTTTTTCTAACACTATTATAATTAATCAGTCGCGTGCCGGTTGAATTAAAATTCTTTTGGGATACGGACCGCCTTGTTGACCGTTTGGTATTAACCAATTTAAAGTGATCTAGTAAATGCGTTTGGAATTGACTCTAATAAAAATGCAACTCAAACAATTTTATCTTTTATGGGCGCGCATCAAGCCGAGCTGTCAGAAACTCCGATAAAAACTGAGAGCTTTTTATCTATGGACCAAAAAAAGAATTTGGGTTACGCAGTTTAAAACTCATTTGAAATTATTGATGTCAAGGAGACGAATTTGCATTTAAAGTCTTCAATAAATCGGTAGTTCTTTTCATCATCGTCTTTCATAAAGTAGGTAGTTATTATAATAGTTATAGTACTCTGCCTATAATTTAAGTTAGAGGTGTTCTTATGATTTACGGGTTCAATTTTATAGAAATTTATGTTAAGGTTTTGTTCACAGAGTTAACTTTGATACTGTATTGCTCGACAGCTCCGATACAAGTCTGAAGCTACAGCCAGCTTTGGTCCTTTTTATAGTATGGTATATGGATGGTTCTTGAAACTTTGGGAACTGTAACATGCGTGATTTTTCCAGAATAATCTATTTTGAATATTCGAGCGAATACTCAGAACATCCAACAAATACAAGTATAATTATTTTAACACCTACATCTTGAGATACAGAGACAGTCACACAAGTAAAAACACACAGACACACAATCACACATTCGTAACAGTATATTAACAAACTCCACGGAGAAGTTTTGTCTTGAATTTCCCGTTGAAGTCTTGAGAATGTTATTCAAACTCAAGATCACATACCGGCAAGGCTTCCTCAGCTTTCCCAAGGTGGAGAGCCTCCTTCAACTAAAGTGATCGTCGTAAGGCCGGCTTCCATACGTGTAAAATTAAATAGGTTACACACGCCATACGCGACCCAATCGGAGTAAACGCGGTAAAAAATGCTCTTTATGTCTAGTTAGTAACGTATTGTGCTTTTAGCAGGTAAAGAAAACAGTAAATTTGCAAGGTGCAACGCATAATGAATAATTGCTAATACCGGTAAAAGACGAAACATCAAAAAAACTAGTCTTAGTGTTCGGTGCTCTCTTTCCAGCGTATGTATGTATGTACATACCTACCCACAAACATCTCTTCTCGATGTTTCTTTATCAAACTTATTGTGTGTAAACAGTGGTGATCAGGGCAGAACTTTATAGAAAAATAATTGATTAATTTTACATTAAAAAATGTTATTCTATTGTTTTAGAATGTGTGTAATGTATAATCTAAGATACAAATATTTAATGCATGCTCGCAAGCAGGCAAAGCTAATTTCGCGCTCACACAACATGTTCATGTACATACAAAATAAGCTTAACCTCACATGAACATATGCTTTGCAACTCCTACCGCATTTCCCTGAAAAAAAAGTGAACCAAGTTTTTACAGCATCTTATCAGCATTTGCCGATCAAAATTATTATCAATGGCCTAATCATTCGATCAAAGCAACAATCGCGGTGCACACGACCGGTCCATAGTCTAGTGGTTAACGCCACGGACACGTCAATGGGAGATAGTGAGTTCTATTCCCGCTAGAGCACCAAAATAAATATTGCTTCACATTTTAAATTTTATTTTCCCTGGGTTGAAAATTCATGACCTTCTACTAAAGACCGATGACATAAGGTTCGTCCAGACATACATACAGTAACTGCATCTTTCTTGAGAATTATTGCTTTCTATAGCGACGACTCACAACGTTCACAATTAATGAAATCTTCGAAATATGTATGTATTTAAAAAATCCCCTATTGCGGTCCTGATTTTCAAATGCGGACATCAGCCCCTCAATACAAAAGCAACAATGACATTATTTGAGATACAATTCAAGTCTTTAACTAGATTCTATCGATGATGATGATGATGATGGATGATTTGCGCCATTTACAGGTCCAGGACCATCTCAAGGGCGCCATGGCTTCAGGAGAAAAGCAGTGTCTTCAGTCCCTTTCTGAAGGTGGTGGTAGGCTGATTCCCGCGAACACCGACGGGCAAATTGTTCCAGGCAACCGGCCCGGCCACCGCAAAGCTCCTGTCAGCAAAATTG
Source organism: Agapetus fuscipes (assembly GCA_951799405.1). NCBI lineage: Eukaryota > Metazoa > Arthropoda > Insecta > Trichoptera > Glossosomatidae > Agapetus > Agapetus fuscipes. Next base: position 3,424,167 of record OX637346.1, on the reverse strand, counting down.
TATGTGTTCGCTCTTTTGGGCACTATGACCTTGTTGACAGCAGTGAGGGCAGAGCGTAGCAACAGAGAAGTCCGTGATCAGTCCATCTAGTGAGAGATTCCATCTAGTTAGAGATTCCATCTCTAGCTCCTCTTATTAAATTTCTTTTTCTTATAAGCCTGTTAAGGCTATCCGGCGTTTTATGAGCGATTTGACAAAGTAACTAAAGAAATCCTTTTTGCTAACACGTCAACAGCCAGTAACAATTGGACAGACGTCAAAGGACCTTCATTACAAAAGAGTTGGTAGATACAATGAGATGGTTCGGGCATTTAGAAATAATGTTCTGATAACGACTGACAAAAAGAGAGCACAAAAGCAAGTGTGGAAGGGTAGGACAGAGGAAAATTAAATTCGCCTTACTTTCAATTTTATTTCCCGAATCTTTAAAACTTATCCTTTGTAGAATATTCTATGGGTTGTAGGTAGCTGCAATTTACATTCTAATAATACTATAAAGAAATATCTGGGAAAATATTCCAAAATGAGGTCTCCAGACTGGAGGCTGGAAGCCAAAAAGTGGATGGTTAGCTGGACATCATTCACAAGATCTTTAAGAGCCGATAGCAATTTGTTTTCTCAGAAGCAGATCGAAAGATCAAGAAAACAAGGAGACGGGGAATATGAATTGATGATCCTCAAAGCGCTTTACTTGCTGCTTAAGTGATAGCGTTTTGAGGCGGGCGCGACCCCTCGCCTCAGTATCGCGCTGCTCCCTACAAGATGTGGTCGCGCGCGTTCGTGCTGCGCGTGCTGTGCTGCCTCTGCGTATCCGTGTCCGGCGTGCTCGGCCTCAGGAGAGACGAACTCTACACGCACGGATACGGCCATGGCCTGGACCATCAGCTGCCTCCTGATGACGACTCTTCGTCTACAGAAATCCCGCTCAGGGTGCCCATTGTCTTCTATGGAAGGACTTACAACTCGATCTACGTAAGTTCTTGCTCTTTGTACCCTTAGTACGAGTTGCAAAACTTGAGCAAAGTAAAGTTTACGGAAAGTATTAAAGAGTGATTTTGCCCAAAATCTGCCGGTTTTGTTTCTTACACTTTATGGTCTTAGCAAAAGAAATACAGTGGTGAAGAAAAAACGGCAGATCTTAGGAAAACCAAATACTTTCTGTAAACTTTACTTTACTCAAGTTTTGCAACTCGTACTCAGTGTAGGTACTGGTACTTATAGCCAACAGTCATTCGTTGGCCAATGTCTCCACAGATCTTTCTCCACCTTGTTATATCCTTGCATTCTTTTTTTATCTCCTCAACATTCATGCATCTAAATTTAAATCTAAATCTAAATCTAAGCTGCAAAGATATATATCATTTAAGATTCATATTAAATGCATTCGCACAAGCAGACATGTATAAGTTCGCGCTAGCACATGCCGCATGGGAAATATAAAAACCCAATCTCAAATTAACATAATCCCAGCAACACTTGCTGACATTCCCTGCAACAGGGGTGACACTGGAAAAGTGAACCATTTTTTTACAGTATGGGTGGTCAGCCTCATACCAACCTATAAGTCAAGGAGTATAATGGATGCTCTTCTTTTTCTCCCACTCTGCAGATTCCTGCTGTCATTTGTAATCTCGATTATTAGATCAATCCTTTCTTACCCCTGTCTTTCCCTTCTACTCTTGCCTTTGACATTCCCTTTGCTAACTCTTTTTGACATCGACTTTTCAATGAAAGCAAAGGACTTACAAACGTTGTTTTTTTTATTTGTTCACTTTAAAACCATCTAAACTATAATTATTGTTAAAACAACAAGACCTAAATTTCGAATCCGTCTGTTTTTAGAAATAAATTCCTAATTCGTTTTATTTATAACAAGTACAAACATTTAGGAACTTTCACAAGGTGTGTAACAAAGTCAGGAAAAATTCCGTATAAAAATGGAAAAGCACCACTTGAGTATAAATATTAACTGTAACTTTTCCAAGCCAACGATTTTTTCACTTTCTAACTAACCTAATTCGGTTCTCAAATTTTTAAGGCTCAGGGCCTTCCACACTACAATCCTCCAAGACTCTCTGTCTTCTGTCACTTCCTTCCATCGTCCCCTTATCCTGAGGACTTCTGCGTCAGCTTCGGCATTGTCTGCCCACCACGACATAATTCTTACGTAAACAAATACTTTTACTATTTTGTAGTGAAGACAAAAGTGTACATTTTCAATCATCTCTTGCATAACTGCTTATTTATAATCTTACACTAAATCTACATCTAAGCCACACATAATTTCGCGCTCACACATGCCGCATGTGGACCTACAGTATAAAAAAACCCAATCTCAAATGAACATAAGCCCTGCAACTCTTGCCGACCTTCCCTGAAACAGGGGTGACATTGGAAAAGTGAACCATTTATTAACACAAGTTACATTATTGATCCGGTACATTGGAAAACCTGTAAACACCCTTGTCCTTTAAAACAAGGGTGGCTTCTCTAGTTTTAATCAGTATAAGGAGTCATCATTTTTCATGAAAACGCTTTGTTGAAAAAATAGTATCAATGTTATCTTTTCTGAATGTGTCTGTATCATTAGAATAATCTTAATTTATGACACTGAGAAAGAAAGCTCCAAAGAAGTTACACACATATATTGTAGCGATTAGCGAAACATAAGACAAAGCACGAAAGCAGTGAACCTCGATCAAAACCCGAAAGAAAAATAGCAAGTTACCTACCTTTCTGAATCTATAGTCGTGAAAATGAAAAACATGTTTGAGAAAATAATATTGTCTACTCAAAATGTACACAGTTATATGAAAAGAAAAATAATAATTGGTGATTGGCTGTAACTGTACCTCTGTCATTTAGATGTATGCAAGAATAGGAATGAATTGAGTTGCCTCAATTCATTCCTATTCTTGCATACATCTTTCAACTCATTCATATCCATCACCTTATTCATACATTTTCTTATTGCGAATATACTCTGTTTAATTTCCTACACATTTTCACTGATCTATTCAAGCCATACTTTTCTCGGTCCTCGTTTTCTATTTACAGTTCCGCTGTACACTTTATCATTCTTTCATCATCTATTCATTCAACATGTCCAAATCATCTCATCACATTATTTTGTATTTTTCTTATATCTATTAATTCATAACTTAATTTCTGGTAGTTTTTTTCTGTCACGCTCCTCAAGTGTTTCATTTCTAGACATTTTGTATCACTCGCAGTTTAGTATAATATCTATCTGTACTGTTACTGTATCCTGCCGCCGTTCCACTAGGGGTGGCCGGTACCTCCGCAGATGCGCCTCCACTTTTTTCTGTCCTTACAAACCACTTTCATTTCCTCAATATTCATCACCTTTTTCATACATACTCTTCTCTTATTTTCACTCTGCAGGTTCCATTCTTTCGCAATCTCACCTATTTGGTCTAACCATTCTTTCCTCGGCCTTCCCCTTCCGCGCTTTCCTCTGACATTTCCTTTGTACACTTTCTTCGTTAGTCGTTCATCATCCATTCTTTCGAGATGTCCGAACCATCTCATCGTACTTTTTTGTACGTTCATTCTCATATTCTGAAAGTGAAATTAGTAAAGTCCATACTGTTGAAATGGACTTTCTAAGAAGTATGATTGGGAAAAAACGGAGTGACAGGGTGAGGAACGATTTTGTAAGAGAAGAATGTGGTGCAAGAGAAAGTGTGAAAGTGAAGATTAAAAGAAGTTTGTTAAGATGGTTTGGGCATATGGAGAGAATGAATGAGGAAAGACTGACGAAGAAAGTATATGTTGGTAGAATAGATGGATGTCGTGGTAGAGGAAGACCGAGAAAGGTATGGATGGACCAAATATCCGAAATTGCGAATGAATGGAATATCCAGAGTCATATTAAAAGAAGAGCTTGTATGAAGAAGGTTATGACTCTGGAGGAAATGAAAGAAGTATGTAAGGACAGAAAGAAATGGCGGTTGATCTGTAATGTTGGCGAATAGGGTTTATTAAATTGGAATTTGTTTTTGTTTGTAAATGGATATTTTGTATTTGAATATTATTATTTAATGATGTATAAAATGTAATTTGTCGTATGTGTGTGTTCCTTGACTTATAGGTTGGTATGCGGCTGACCACCCATGCTGTAAAAATGGTTCACTTTGCCAATGTCACCCCTGTCTCAGGGAAGGACGGCAAGAGTTGCAGGGTGTATGTCCATTTGAGATTTGATTTTTATGTTGTAGGTTCACATGAGGCATGTGCAAGCGCGAACTTGTACGTGTCTGGTTGTGAGAATGCATGTAATGTGAATCTTCAATGTAACATATCCTTGCAACTTAGATTAGATTAGATTAGATACCACACTCGTTCATCACCCAATCATTACGTACTCTATCATTCAGTGTTTTTCCATAATAATCTATAATCTAAGTTGCAAGGATATATTCATTTAAAGCTCTCAGATGTATGCCCACAAACCAACACGTGTAGTTCGCGCTTACAAAATGATGAATGTGTACTTACAAATAAAATCCAAACCTCAAATGAACATAAGCCCCACAACTTTTGCCTTCCCTGACACAGGGGTGACATTGGCAAAGTGAAGCATTTTTTACAGTATGGCTGGTCAGCCTCATACCAACCTAAAAGTCAAGGAAATACGTTAAATTAGTTAGTAAAATGTTTGATTTCAATTGACGACTACAGAAAAGAACAAGGAATGTCAGTTGAAAAAAAATATAAGTTAATGAAAATTTGAAATTCAAAATCATGATTATTGCCCGTCACAAAGAACCGGAAATACTGCCATAAACTGTGATAGCGACTGTTGTTGCATTACAAAATTTGCAGAGCTTTTGATAGACACAGCATGCCACTAAATTTTACTGTTTTTCTTACGAACTTATTTTTGCTGACATTCCTTGTTTTTCCCCTGTAGTCTTTAATTGCAACACGGAAATTTAACATAGTACAAAATTGTACAAAGCATGATGCATCGACCCAGTTACCAAAATTATTATCATTCATATCGAATGCACCCAGTTCATTTCACTCGAGAACGTGAAAAATAATAGTCATTGCATGAATAAATTTCTCAGAGCAATCGGTATGTGAACACAATTCCTACAATAATAATTATTAGAACAAACATAATGTGTGGAGATATGATAAAAAGAGGCTATCAATCGCCGGCAGTTCACAGTTCATCAACTCTCTCAAGTTTTTCTGAACTCTTAACAAGGAATTATTATTTTTAAATCGTTAACATTACACTTATCTTTTTGTAAAAAAAATACATGTTTCAGAAGCAGTGATAAACGTGTAAACCTTGAAAATATTCAGTTCAAAACAAAAATGATAAAAATGTCCTACTACGCGGTTTTTTTCAAATTTCTTTAAAAATTGGCGAAGCAGAAGGAACTTGGTATTTTTTAAAGTAGTTATAGCTATGTCTGGCGAAAATCCTTTAGATTCCTTTCAAATCCGGTTTACTAAATTTTGCCCGAAATATTACAGAATTACATTCGGCAATGCGTTTGAAAAAAAAAGGGACTTGGCACAAATTCCAATGACCGAAAATGTGTTTCATACAGCTTGGTTGTCAGGGAAAAGGTATCCTAATGTTTTGTGTTTTGATTGCTAAGGGCCGTGGTCACATAAACCTGTGACGTTTGCTCACCGAGGGAAAAACAAATATTGTGCCAAGTCCATCGGTTCATTTGACTATTTAGGTATTTATTATTTTTATATAGCAGCACCTAACGTAGGTTTGTGGATCTACTTTTTAACACACTAAAAAGAAAACTTTCGATATTTTGCAAAAAATCAATCAGTTTCAAATCTAAGCCCCTTCCCATACAAGCGTTCAGCCATTGACCCTTGTTGATTTATTTTTTTACTTCCAGATCAACATGAATGGTTTACTCTCGTTCAGGACGGAGATTCCCTACTTCTTAAACACCGAATTTCCATTGGAGTATCCTTGCATCGCACCGTTCTACTCAAATGTGGACACGCGAAGAGCTGGCAAAGTTTTCTACAGGGAAACGCAAGACGCTTACATCATTGCCAGAGCTAGCGAAAACGTGAGGACCAACTTTCCCCAAAACACAGATTTCCAGCCGACGAGCGTGTTTATCGCTTCGTGGATAGATGTTGGCTACCACGACCATGGCATGGACAAGACCAACACGTTCCAAGTGGCTGTGATCACCAACGGAACAGACAGCTTTGTGGAATTGCTGTATCCAGAGAATGGGCTGCAGTGGATCCAGGCAAAGGGACAGGTTGGGGGATTGCCTGATGCAAGAGCCCAGGCAGGATTTGTCGGAGAAGACCAAAGATACTATCTGCTGGAAGGTTCTGGAACTGAAAAAGTGCGCATGCTGACATGGTAAGAAAATTTCATAAAATATGAACGCAAGATTAGTACCTACATATTTATTATACCTAAACTATTTTAACGTTAATTTGTATCTGTACAAGCGAAATGAGAGACAGCTGAACATTGAAAATCTTTCCAATTCACCCAGATAGCGTAGTGTCTAGATAATAGATACATTTTGGGAAACTATATTTTTTAACATCTCAAAATAGAAATGGGAAAAATGGCGGATGGCAAAATAAGCAAACAACTTAGGTGTGTTTTAGGTTTGTTTTACCTTTTCAACTGAGGATCTATCCTAAGTAGGTAGTTGAACTCAATTCACTTTGACAATGCTTATAAATTATTTTCAGGGGGACGAACACTGATAACAATGGTCAATTTATGTTTAGAATAGGAAACCTTCATCAACATGGTAATGTAGAGAAACCAATGAAAAATGAACTAGACGAATACAAGTCGGAGCCTAAAGAATGCTCCCAAGGGGGATCCAATCAGTGCCACGCCAAAGCTCAATGCGTAGACCGTGAATACGGATTCTGCTGCATTTGTATGCCAGGCTACTACGGAAATGGAAAAACGTGCTTAAAAAATGATGCACCACTCAGAGTTAATGGAAAACTAACCGGACAGATCAACAACATTGTGTTGGACTCGGTGGAACTTCAGGCTTTTGTTGTGATGTCAGATGGTAGATCTTACACTGCCTTCCAAAAAGTTCCAGAAAGCATAGGATACGCCATGCAGACATTGAACATTTTGGGTGGAATAATTGGATGGCTTTTTGCAAAACCAATTGGAAATGTAAAGAACGGCTACCAGTTGACCGGAGGTGTCTTCAACCACACCGCTACAATTCATTTCACTGAATCTGGAGACCAGATAACCATTAAACAACAAGGCAAAGGACTTGATGTGTTCGATCAACTCAGGATGAACATTGAGGTAAAGGGATCAATACCAAATGTACCAGAAACCAGATTAGATATTGCAGATTATGATTTACAGTTTTCATCATCTCAACCAGGTCTCCTTATGTCAGAATCAACGAGAAGGTTTACCAGTCCGGAATATGGATCCACATACACTTTAGTTATTGACCAATCTATTGAATTTGATGTTTGTCAGTATGCACCTGTTGAAGACTCCACTATTGATCCATTCAGTCTTAAAGTTGGTAAAAATTACCTTGGATTTGAAAATACTGAGCGCATCATCAGGTATGGTATGAGTAACAAAATAACTACTCTAGGACAAGAGGATCCTTGCATTGCTGGCAGAGAGACTTGCCCTAACCAGAGCTCCTGCATTGTGGATGAAGATTCCTTCAAGTGTGTTTGCAATCCAGGTTACCAATACATATATCCTCAAGGTTCTCCACCCATGTGTATAGATGTAAATGAATGCTCCACTGGGACGCATTCATGTGATGCAAATGCCCAATGCATCAATCAAGAAGGTAGCTACAGCTGTCAGTGCTTTGATGGTTTTGAAGGAAATGGTGACACCTGTGAAAGGGCAGTGTCAGTTTGTGATCGTTACCAATGTGACAGTAACGCTCAATGTTACGAATCTCAAGGACAACCATTCTGCAGATGTAACAAGGGCTTTACAGGCGATGGCAACCAATGCTGGGAAAGTTCAGAGACAAGCTGTGATGTTTTAAAGAACTGTGCTGAGAACGCCATGTGCTCTCCTGACTACAAAGGTGTCTATGTCTGCACTTGCTTGGATGGGTACAGTGGAGATGGTTACTTTTGTACACTAGACGAACCTGAGACTGACACCGAAGTCACGCCAAGAAATGAGCAAGAGGACATTATACGACCCACTTGTATTCTATCGCAATGCTGGTGCCCCAGTGAATATAAGCTGATGGAAAACAGCTGTTACAAGAAGGATGTGTTCTTTTCAACAACAACTGAAAGCTACCAAGGTAAGAAGAAATATGCAAGCGGTTTTCAATAATTTAAATATTGCGAGCAAACATGTAACTAATTGTTTTAAACTTTCAGTGTCTTATCCAATGCCTGTTTGCACGGATTCTGGTAGATGCCACTGTCAGTATGGGTATAATTATAATGAAGAAATGGACAGATGTGTCCCGGATCCTCGCATGCCACAGACAACTAAAGGCTCCTACACTGAATGTACCTACAAACTGTTTTAATCCAACTAACACCATTTACAAATTTGTTTTAACAAAAGCATGCACTATAGTAAGATACTTATAGGGTGCATGTGTTTTTTATAACCAAAGGCGGCAGTCTTATTTTATTTTTAATATATCAAAGCACATAAAAGGACCAATTTTAGATCACTACCTTTCGTAATACATATATGACTAATATACGAGTATGTAGAAAATAAGAAGTTCAAAAAACTTTTGCATGTTACTAAAATATTCATTATAATGCCTATTCAGTAATTTAATTTTTTAATTCGTGTTTATGCAATGTGTTTATGCCCAAACATTCAAGATTTTCTTTCAATTTTTCACTGATACAATAAACACTTTATTTCAGATCCTTGCAATGTTGTGAATAGATGTCACCCATATGCCCAGTGTGTGGTCAACCCTTCTGATAACACATACCAATGTGAATGCACGGCCGGCTATGAAGGCAATGGTTATGACTGTGAACAAGTGGACGTGTCTTGCTTAGTGGACCCACAGATATGTGACATTCATGCATCTTGTAGGTATGATCCCGGCGTAGGCAAGAACATTTGCATTTGCAGCCCCGGCTACACAGGAGATGGAAACGTTTGCCAACGCTATGCCGACTGTCAAACTTCAGACGACTGTGAAAAGAACGCAGAATGTAAAACCATAGGAAATCCAAGACTGATGAGGCGGGAGTGTGTTTGCTTGCCGGGCTATTCAAAAGATGAAAGCGATGCTTGCATCCAAGAAGGAGGAAACTGTGGAGGAGCAGTTTGTGCGGCTAATGCAGCTTGCCAGTGGGATCCCGAATATCAGACACATTACTGCCAATGTGACTCCGGTTACCAAGGAAACGGAATCAGCGAATGTATCATAGATTCCTCTGGATGTGATGTATCATACAACTGTGGACTCAACGCAGACTGTGTCATGGATGCAAATGAAAACAAATATTACTGTACGTGCAACGAAGGGTTCATTGGTGATGGGTACAATTGCTCTGCTGATCTCTCGTCCTGCAATTACAACATTCAGCTTTGCTCAAATGAAGCTTCATGCATTATGAGAAATCAAAAGTATGTTTGCGAATGTAATCCAGGCTTCTCAGGTGATGGACAGACATGTGAGCTTGATTATCACGAAGGAAACTTTTTACTTCTGAACCAAGGAATGGCAACATTGCGGGTGCCTTTTGAACCAACAAGAAGCGACCCTGGGAGGCCTATCCACATTTCCTACAACCAAATGGCTATCGGACTAGATGTAGACTGTACACAAGGAAGAGTTTACTGGAGCGACATAACTGGGAAATCTATCAACAGTTCAAGCTACGATGGATCAAAGATTGAATTGTTTTTGGGTGAAGGTACTGCTAGCAATTTGATAACTCTTGTCTTATACCGTGTAATAGACAAAACATTTGATTTTTAATTTGTTTTTATAGGTATAACTTCCCCCGAAGGTCTGAGTATTGATTGGGTGTCGAGGAATATTTACTGGACAGATTCCCGACAAGATACTGTGGAAGTCGCTAACTTGGATACACGAGTGAGAAAAGTGCTCTTCAACACTGGCCTGGTTGATCCCAGAGGCATTGCGGTGCATCCACACAGAGGGTGAGCATCATGAGAATGACTGAGAAATACATAAAATAAGAAAATTATTACATGTTCATCAGCAAACAGAACAATATATCTATTTGCCTTCCCAACAACCCGGCCGCCACAATTCCCATCACAATTTTACCGGCTGCGGAATATGTGCTAGTCCTATATACATCCCATTATTTTGTTGTATAGATTTTCTTATTTCTTCTCCTTTTTTCTTTCTATGCTAACTTTGTATTTGCCAGTTCAATATCCTCGCTGAATGCAATATTTTGTGAATCACGAGAAAATTATTTATGTTCTTTTTAGAAAATTGTTCTGGTCAGATTGGAACCGAGAGGCACCAAAGATAGAATGGTCAAATATGGACGGAACGGGTCGACAGATCTTCTTGTACGGAGAATCAGTGCACTTGCCCAATTCACTTGCTATAGATTGGGACAGCGATGAACTGTGCTACGCGGACGCAGGCACCAAGTCTATTGAATGCGTGGAAATAGACGATCCCACGAGAAGGAACACTGTGGCCACAAATTGTTCATATCCATTTGGACTGGCGATTACTAGAACACATTACTACTGGACTGATTGGATGACGTAAGTTATACAAACAATTACTGATGGCAATAGTTTTTTTTACAATAAATAATAATATTACGATGATTTATTTGGATTCCTTGACTTATAGGTTGGTATGAGGCTGACCACACATACTGTAAAAAATAGTTCACTTTGCCAATGTCATACCTATTTCAGGGAAGGTCGGCAAGAGTTGCAGGGCTTATGTTCATTTGGGATTGGGTTTTTTATATTGTAGGTCCACATGCGGTATGTGTGAGCGCGAAATTATGCATATCTGCTTGTGGGAATGCTTTTAATATGAATCTCAAATGATACATATCTTTGCAACTTAGATTTAGATTAGATTTATTTGGTGAGCGCTGTTTTTGTGTGAACCCTCTGGTCATCAGTGCAGAAATCCCCAATTCTCAAGCAAAACCCAGTTGCTGTAAGGCTGGATGGACCTTTGGTAAACGTATAGAATTGAGGTTAGATTAATGGTTGTTTTGTATACAATTATTAAAATAAATTCAATAGACGGATGTTTGTCCGAACCATTAGTACAAAATCTCAGAACTCACAACATAACTGGGTTCCATGGCTTTCTGATGATGTTGGATAAGAAGAAAAAGAAACTTCGAGAGTACTGAGATTAATTGGTCATTGAAACTTTCACGGCCAGTTCTTGTTGACACAACAATCACTTTTTTCGGGCTGTGCAGCCGTGGTCTGGTTGATTCTTTCTGGACAGTTTTGCCCATTGCTCCGATGGGCATTATCAGCGGTTGCTGCGATCTTCTTACAGGATCTGCTGCACTAGATTCTCGACTAACAGTTTGGACAAATATCCGTGTTTTGTTTTTTTTCAATAATTTTACAAATGAGATAATTATACCCTCTTCCATCCTTGTTAATTACTTTTGCTCTTTTATAGTAATACGGTGAATAATAGTGTATTTATTTACAGGCAAAAGATTGAAAGCCTTAATAAGAGGACAGGAGTTCGCGAGCCGCCAATGTCAGTCCCGCTCGGAGGCAGCGGCAACAAACTGTACGGCATGGCGGCTGTACCAGAAAAGTGTCCACCGATTGGCAATGCTTGCCAATACCGCAACGGCGATTGCCCTTCCGGCCATCTTTGTTTGCTCAACGGCGCAGGAGCGAGACGGTGCGTCTGTGGAAAGCCGTACGCAGGACCACCAACTTGCTATGAATAAAACCAAAATAATACCCTAAGATTAAAAAAACATTAAACAGATATGTCTTCAAAGAAGATTAATGAGAATATTTATTATAATAATTTCTTTCAATTTATAATTTTTGGATGAAATTTTTCAAGCAAAACACTGTTTATTTTCACTATAGACTTTATTTAAAAGATTAAAATCTTTAAAACAAAATTACTAACGTTTTCGACCTAGAAGGTCATCATCAGGTATGATTTGATTACAGAAATTAATTTTATTTTATGAAATTTTGTCAATAGGTACAAATGATGTCAGGTAGGTAAATTATAAATTGAAACAAAATGAATTTTCACAGTGTTAATACACAAACAATACAAAATATAATAATTTCTTCTTGAAAAAGTATCATTTTTTACATTATATTTATATAATTCTAAGTACAGATGGTTATGTATATTACTTCATTGCAACACCTTATAATACCATTAGTTTCTATTACACTTTAAGCCTAGGATCAAGAATCATTCTTAAAAGAGGTAGGTAGGTATAAAAAAACAATAAAACATTAATGCAATCTTCAAATTGAATGCCTCAAAAAAATTGTAAGAAAATTATGAGTTTCATTTCAATTGATTCTATGGAAAGTTAATTCGTATTAAGAAATAAATACCTAGGTTGTAAGTTTTTACTTGTGTGAATATACTAAAAAATATATAACAATAATCATGTCTATTTAATTGAGAATTTAAAACATTTTGACACGTAAAAAAAACCTTGCACAGATTTTGGTATTGAATAAAATATTCTAAAGGCTAATAAAACTAAAATTTCAGAGCTATCGGTCAAATTCAGTACAAGGTTGGTGAAATTCACACAACAAGAAAAAACAACAAGTACTTATATATTCAATAAACCAAGTCATGTATATGGCAGGAAAACACTCTTACTTTAATTTGTTTTTATTTCCACCATATGCTTCAGAAATGAGTTCTCGTTTTGGTGAATGATTCTTCAAGTCTAAACCTTAGTACTAGCAAGTTCAACTAGACCTATTTCAATCAAAATTACAAAAAAAAAAACAATTCTGCATAACTTTGATAAGTGGAGGACAAACATTTTATTGGATTATGATCTGTTTTGGAATCACATAAAAGTCATTGTTATTTCTGATTCATAAAACTTTCCATCACATTTTCATTTTTATTTTCACAAAAATTACACCTTAAGAGCCTTCTCCCAGCTCTTGGTAGAAGCTAACAAGCCATAGACATGCCCCAGAATCTGAGAGGCTGGATGCAGTTTTGTAACCAATTTTTGAATGAAGTTTGGTTCACTCTACCATTGTCACCCCTGTCTCAGGAAAGGTTGGTAAAAATTGCAGGGCTTGGGTTTGTTGAAGGTTGGTTTTTTGAATTGCGAGTACAGTGGTGCCTCACACAACGAACTTAATTCGTTCCGGGAGCAAGTTTGTTATGCGAAAAGTTCGTTATGTGAAACGCGTTTTCCCATAACAATACATGGTAAAAAAAATAATTCGTTCTGTAGCATAAAATATGCTAAGATGACATAAAAAAAGATAATTTTTTGTTATTATTTTTATTTAGATACATCTAACAAAAACATATTTTTATTTATTTTAAGACACACTAAGTAGAGTCTACCGAATCTTGCACATCTTCATCCATTTTCTGCTTTTTGGCCGATGGTTTCATGAAAAACTTGTCCAAAGTCGTTTGTTTTTCTCTTTTCTCCAACATCTGCCGGAAATAACGGACAAGAGTATCGGAGTAAAGATCCTTGATCCTGTTTGCTTCATCTGAATCCGGATAGTGGGCATTGGTAAACTCCTGAACTGCTTTCCATCTATTTCCTGTTTCATTTCAACAGAAATCACCTTCCTGCTTTTATTAGAAGCCATGATATAAATTTTTTTTTTGAGTTAAACTTATAAGGACGACTGCCGTGATACGTGCGTGATTTAATTCGTAATGAAGAACGATTGCCGCGATACGTGCGTAAGTTAGCGCAGTGACTAACGACTGTCTGCAGTGCCTGCGCGGGAGTATGCAATACATCGGCAGCGATCGTGGAAGCTCGGGCGAAGCAGTCGTGGAAGCTCGGGCGACTTCGTTGTGTGAAGCAAAGTTCGTTGTATGAATCGTGAAATGAACGAACAGGAAGTTCGTTGTGTGCAGCGTTCGCTGTGCGAGGCGTTCGTTGTGTGAGGCACCACTGTATACACATGCATTATTTGTAAGGGCGAACTTACACGTGTCTGTTTGTGGGCATGGATTTAATATGAATTTTAAATGATTGCAAAATCATTGCAACTTAGATTTCAGATAAGTGTTACAAAACATGTTTTGGATATTGAATAATAATAATATTAGGATGATTTATTTGATGAGCACTGTTTTTGTGTGTGTCACACCTCAAAAGCCCCCTGCAAACTTGGTCGTTGCTATTAATAGAGCCAATTCTCAAGCAAGAACCAGTTGCTGTGAGGCTGGAAAGACCTTAGGGACGGGTCTTTGGTAAAGGTACTACATTCCGGGCATGAGATCATATGTGTATTTTCTGCAGTTGACGAGTTCCTTGTTGTCATGGTGGCTTGGTTCCTATGGCTGTTTGTGATTCTTGTTTGCTGAACTGTGAAGGTGGATGGCTGTTTCTTTGAAGTAATTCCCTTGAGATGGTTGCTCTTGCTTACTCCTGGGACAGTTCTACATTCAGATGTTTGCTCCGGCTCAAAACAACCAAACAACTGATGGATTCTCAAGAGCTTCTTTTGATTGACGTTGTAACTGCACGCAATGCAAACATGATTCACCCTGCCTGTATTCCTCTGACCACTGTTATCTGTAAATAAAAATTACACACACATGGATGACAATTCACACTTGTAACTTGGTAACTTGGTCTGGTCTTTAGCTCAGTTAGTAGAGCCTCTGAAACATATAAAATAAAGAGGGCTAGGGTTTGAACCCTAAGCCGCGGAATCTGAAAAGTGAAAATTCTGAAACGCTGGTGTCAGAATCATAGTACCGACAAGGTTTAAGTACTCAACTTTTACAATAGATTTGAAATGGTTAGCATAAAGCTAGCACGATGGCAATCATTGATTGCCCTAACAGACAGCCATCTAATGTGAGGAAGGCAAAAACTGTTGGTATCTTTAAAGGAGCAGTAAAGGTGCATCTGTTCGAAAAAATCTTCTCGGTGATTTGAGAGGACCCTTGACATGTGACACACAAAAACAGCGCTCTTTAATCATGTGTACCTTCCAAATAAGTCATCCTTGTTTGGAGTTCTATTGTGTGGTGGATTAAAAAGCCCAATTTGTACAAAGTTTGTATTTTTTTTATTTAATGCAGTAATGTTTTAAGTCAAAGTTAGGTTCAACTAACAAAAATATAGATTTTTAATAAAAGATGCGATTACCATTGTTGATTATTTCCGGTATCACGAATTTCCATTCCTCTTCACGATCCAGTCTCTCTTGCTTCACGTCGCTCTCTTCGATGTCTATTTGTTGATACGTATATATCAACTCCGCATCCGAATCCTTCTCAAGCTTTACAATTATGTCCATTATTAATTAATCACTTGAAAATCTGAAAAAGATAAATACTACGTCTGATTCAAACGGCCTGAATGTATATTTACAGATAACGTATAAATTATTAAATTTGATTGAAGTCAACTGTCACCACACTGTCACTCCTGTCACTGTCACAAATTTTATTCGCTTCTTAGCTCCCATACAAATCGAAGCGGGATGTATTGAGCGTGGTGGTTGAAAACAAATAGGTATAATTTCGTAAAGCTGCCTCAATTTTCTAAAAAGTGTACTTACAAAAATTTAGATAATTAAAGTCCAGCTAAATTAAAGTAATCATTTAAAACGTCTCAGTGTCTTTGGTTTCTTAATTCTTAGTGCAAACTTTGACATACGTCACGTAAGCCATGCGCTCGTTATTCAGCTTGTATGGGAGCCGTACATTTTGTACATGGAAAAAAAAATGGAATTTGTGACTTAGGTAGGTACATTTTTTTTTTTTTCATTGCTATTCTTTTTACATTTACATTATTATAATGAATAATATTTGACTGCGGCATCTATCGCATGTGGTGATTCGGGACCTATTTATTTTTACAAGTAAGGGGGCCGGCCTCACACCAACCACTTTCAGTTGAAGTGGAGGTTTCCCAGTTCCCGGGGGGGCTGGTTTTCATTTTCTTGCGAAGGCTGAGTAAACCTTGCTATCGAACCCTTGCTCACGGCATGGAATGCTAGCATTCTACAAATTAAGCCATCGACCTTTCTACAAGCATGATCGTCGTCACTACAAAGCGCCAATTCTCAAGCAAGACCCAGTTGCTGTTGGGCTGGATGGACCTTTGGTGTCCGGTCATTGGTAAAGTCAATTAAAAATCTTTCTTAATAAAATCTTCTTAAAAAATCAATTGTTACACCAATCCTCAAAAAATCAAGCCTTCCAGCTGATTCTGTGGAAAATTATAGACCTGTGTCGTCCGTTCCTTTTGTATCGAAAATTATTGAGAAGGCCGTTGTTTGGCAACTCACTCAGCACATGGAGCGAGGCGGATATCTGTCTAAGTTTCAGTCAGCATATAGGAAAGCTCATTCCACTGAGACTGCCTTACTTCGCATTGTGAATGATGTGATAGCTGCGGTTGGGGACGGTGCTCTTGCCATGGTGGCAGTACTTGACATGAGCGCTGCCTTCGACACTGTTGATCACAGTATACTCATCACTAAGCTTGATAGGTTGTACGGAGTCCGAGGAGGAGTATCTAAATTGCTATCTTCGTATCTGAAAGGCAGATGTCAGACTGTGGATGTTGATGGTGAGTCATCAGGTATGCCCATGGACTGTGGTGTGCCTCAGGGATCTGTGCTCGGGCCTTTACTTTTTACCCTGTACACAAATGATCTTGAGAGCACTGTACTGATGAACGGCACCAGCTACTATTCTTATGCTGATGATATTCTACTTTGTCGTTTCTGTCAGCCATCTATGACAGATGCCTGTAGTCTTGAGATGGTCCGGTGCATTGAAGTGGTGGCTGAGTGGATGGCAAGGTGTCGCCTTAGAATGAATCCAGACAAGACAGAATTTATCTGGATGTCGTCTCCTGGTAGGAAACACTTGCTTGGCTCTTCACCAATTAAAGTAATGGGCCTGGATGTATATCCATCTAGCTCAATTAAGTTTCTTGGGGTCCATCTTGACAACACTCTCTCCATGAGTACGCAAATAAGCTCGACTGTGAGCTCCTGTTTTTTTCACCTGAGGCAGTTGAGATGGGTCAGAAACTGTTTGACATCTGAAGCTGCTAAGATTCTCATTGCGTCCTTTGTTGTGTCGAGACTGGATTATTGCAATGGTCTGTTCTGGGGTCTTCCAAGGTTTCAGCAGTCTAGACTGCAGTCCGTCTTTAATGCTGCAGCCAAATTACTTTTAGGAGGACGAAAAACTGACCATGTCTCTCCTCTGTTGCGGCGCCTTCATTGGCTGCGGGTCCCAGAGAGGATTGAGTACAAAATATGTGTTTCTGTTTTTAATGCCCTCAGAGGAGTTGCCCCATCGTACTTGTGTGAATTGTGCAGAGTCGACCAGATAGGTGGAAAACGATGCACTCTTCGTTCTGCACAGAGTGACGCCATAAACAGGCTTCAACTGCCTCTTCGACGGAACAGAACTGGTTTCGGAGACAGGGCTTTTAGTTCGGCTGGTCCATCCTGCTGGAATAGTCTACCTCTGGAGTTGAGAACAGAGACCAGTGTTGGCAGTTTCAGGAAGTTGCTTAAGACACATTTGTTTAACAGAAGCTTCAACACATAAAAGCGCCCTTGGGGTGGCTAGTGCCACTAAACGGCGCTGTATACAAATTGTCCAATTATTATTATTATTAAAGGTTTATGAATTGTTTAACTCAGCGAAGAGCAAATTTGAAAATTTAAATGGTATATTGTTTGTGCTCCGCTGGGAATCTAGCCCACTACCTTCCTATTCAGAGTCCGAAGTGTTACCACTGAACTACGGACCGGTCATTGATAATTTTCAAAAATAAAATGCGGAGAAATTGAGTCCCGCCAAATGCAGCGCCTTCCGCTTAGCGAACTTTGAAGTCACAGCTTGCTAGCTTACCACCTACCTGGGCCCATCGATACTTACACTCCGAAGATCCATCGACGCCATATCTGCCTAAATAAAGAAATGACCTGTTTTACGGGAAATCGAAAATAAATTTAAAAAACTAAGCTAACTAACTAAAACTAAGAAAGAAGTATGTAAGGATAGAAAGAAATGGCGGTCGATCTGTAATGTTGGCGGCTAGGGTTTATTAAAGTGAAATTGGTTTATGATTTAGTTTTTTTTTTTTGTAGTGTCCATGTTTATATTATTGTTTATTGATTTAAAAAATGTAATTTGCGATGTTTGTTCCTTGACTTATAGGTTGTTATGCGGCTGACCACCCATAATATAAAAATTGGTTCACTTTGCCAATGTCACCCCTGTTTCAGGGAAGGACGGCAAGAGTTGCAAGGCTTATGTTCATTTGAGATTGGGTTTTTATATTGTAGGTCCACATGCGGCATGTGTTAGCGCGAAATTATACATATCTGCTTGTGGGAATGCATTTAGTATAAATCTTAAATGATATATATCTTTGCAGCTTAGATTAGATTAGATTATTAGAAGCCAGATATATATTTTTTAAAAACGCAGATGCATTTTTGAAAATGTACTCGTATCATTTTATGAAAGAAAAAGTTAAATTACGTTATAATACCAGCTACTGCTGCTTTCTGCTAGATGCCACTAACATTCTGTTTTTTTTAACAAAACAGCAAAAAAATTTAAATTCGCATTTTCAACTGGTTATTTACAATGTATACAATGTTATACAAGAAGGCTATCCGAAAAGACTCGAGGTCTCACAAAACGAAAACAATTGAACAAGCTATCCAAGATAATATGAATCTTAAAGTTTTAAGATCAAAGCTGGCAAAGTCACGGGGTAGAATCCATTGCATGAAGGACAGAAACAGTATTATCCACCATGACAAACAGGATATCCAGAATATTGTACAAGAATTTTACTCCACATTGTATAGTGAGTCAATACCTGCACCGAGTCAAATAAACTCAAGAGGTACACCAATCAGGAACATGGGTTCAGAAAAAATACCTGAAATAAACAGAGACGAACTTAGAGCAGCTATAAAACAACTTAAAATCCGAAAAAGCCCCGGAGAAGACAGGATTACAGCCGAAATGTTGAAAAAAGGTGGAATAGTCTTAGAGGATGCACTATGCGCTCTATTCAATCGTTGTCTACAAGAGGAAAGAATACCAGAAAAATGGCGCAATGCTGAAGTTATACTTCTATTCAAAAAAGGAGACGCAGCTAACATTGGATACTATAGACCTATAAGCCTTCTGAGTGTCTTATATAAATTATTTACAAAAATTGTCACAAAAAGATTAACACCTAAGTTTGACTTCTATCAACCAAAAGAGCAAGCAGGATTCCGAAGTGGCTATAGCACCGTTGACCACATCCACACGTTGCGTACACTCATAGAGAGATGCACAAAATACAAAATTCCTCTGTACCTAGCTTATGTAGATTATGAAAAAGCTTTTGATTCTCTTGAAGTGTGGGCCGTCCTGGAGGGGATGAAAAGGGCTGGAATAGACTCTACTTTCATAAATCTTATACAGAATATTTATGAGAACGCTACATTGCATGTGACTCTAAATGACGATTGGAAGACTAACCTGATACCAGTAAAGCGTGGCGTGAGACAAGGAGATCCAATTTCTCCGAAACTATTTACTTTAGCATTGGAATATGCCTTAAAACATCTACCATGGGACTCCAAAGGTATAATCATAGATGGCACTCACCTTAATCACCTACGTTTCGCAGACGATATTATTGTCATCAGTAACGACCCTACACAACTGACGGAAATGCAAAAGGAGTTGAATGAAGCATCTAAAAAAGTTGGCCTAAAAATGAACCTCACTAAAACCAAGTTGATGACGTCACAACCAGCACAAATTGTACGGACAATGCCAGCATTGAATCTGTCGATGAGTACATTTATTTTGGTCACAAAATACAGCTTGGGCGAGATAACCAGATAGCAGACTTAAATAGAAGAGTCGGACTAAGCTGGGCAGCATTCAAAAATCTTGGTCACATTTTGAAAAATCCGAAAATGCCCATCAACTTAAAAAGGAAAGTATTCAATGCCTGTGTCCTACCAGTGTTCACTTATGGTATTGAGACAGTCACAATGTCACAAAAAAGTGCCCACAAGCTAAGAGTCACACAGAGAGCAATGGAGAGAGCCATGTTGGGTGTCAGTTTGCGGGACAGACTCAGAAATGAGGACATAAGAGTCAGGACAAAGGTTTCGGATGTCATCAAGATGGCCGCAACCCTCAAGTGGCGATGGGCGGACATGTCGCTCGCGATCCAGAAGAAAAATGGACAAAGCGACTGCTGTGCTGGTGCCCAAGGACAGCAAAGCGTGGAGTTGGGCGCCCACAGTTGCATTGGCGTGACGATGTTCAGAGAAGTGCAGGACTTGCCTGGATGCGGATCGTTCAGGATAGAAACGAATGGAAAATGCGAGAGGAGGCCTACGTCCAGGAGTGGACGAACAATACAGGCTGAAGAAGAAGAAGAAGAAGATTTACAATGTTGACGACGTAGGGGAGCGGAGGGTATTACCGTACAGAGGTTAATACCGTACATCAGATTCTGAATGAAACGCAACTAGTTTCATACGTCTATCCTCGTCTTACCCGAAGCTTTAGCGATCTAGAGACCTCAAACGGAGCGGCTCGTCAGTCAGCCCACAAACGGCGACATAAACGGTAGTGGAGTGATTTTGCGCTCCGTCATAGTGATTCCGGGAATCGAGAAATGAGCTGTGAGTAAATATTTTGACGTATTTCGTTACTGATTTATGTGTATTTCTTTTGTTAGATATTTTTATTAACAATTAATGTTTGTAGTACAACTTAATAGTGCATGGTTTTGTGACACAAAGCCAATAATATCTTAAATTGCATTTCGGGTAATACCGTACAATGTACGGTATTACCCGAAGTCATTGCTGGTGCTACATGAATTGTCTTCATATTATTTCAGATGGCTCCGAGGACTAAATGTTTGTGGTCACCACGAAAGATGAAGTGCGCTATCAGGGCAGTGGGGCTAAATTAAGGGCAACAGCTGCGTTGTACGGCATTCCAGTGATGACACTTTCAGATTATGCAAGAAAAGATGATTTGAACTTCATCACTCACATGGGAAGAGCCCCGGTGTTTACAGCTGCTCACGAAGACAGTATAAAGGAGCACATAATTCTTCTGGCGAAATAGTTTTATATGGTATAACCCCAAATAGTTTGCGACTTTCTGTTTATGAGTACGCAGAAAAAAAACAAATAAAGCATCCCTTCAACAAAACCAAAAAACAAGCTGGCAACGATTGGCTGTATGGGTTTCTCAAGAGGAGCCCTGAAATAAGCATAAGGCGCCCTGAATCAACAAGCATTAATAGGATTCTCGCATTTAATGTTACTGAAGTCAAACTGTTCTTTGAGAATTTGAAGTTTTCTTTGACGAAGCATAACTTTGCACCATACAGATTACAACTCGGCCATGGACAAATTGTTTTCATTGTATTCCAATAAAAAAATCACGACAACAATTTTTTTTTATTTGTAAAATAACACAAAATATTATATACAGCGTAGTCTAGGAAAAGTGTACGATATTACACGACTGGTTCGGGTAATACCGTACAAACAATTTTTAAAAATAAAATTGATTACTCCTTACCTGTCCGTTCAATTTTTATAAAATTCAAAAGTTTAAAACTAGACTAATTTCGAAATGATTTGGGGAATAAAGCTTTAGTTTGAGTAAACAAATAAATTTTTTACAGCTGCTTAAAGTTAAGTGTACGGCAATACCCTCCGCTCCCCTACAAGAGTTTAAAAATATTATCAAAACCAAAATGTGCAAAAAGTAATTACACACTTACATAGCTTTTTTTAACAACATAGCTTTTTTTACTAAGTGTACTTTTTCCACTACACAAATTGAATTGATGATGAGTTGATGATTTCTTTATAGCACAGTTTCGTGATGTAATCACTCCAAGGGCGCTTGTGCAAACGATGCCAGAAATTTACTTGTCTTCAGTGCATTCCGGAACTTTCCATGGTCCTCTAGCTCTCTCACATGATGTGGCAGATTTCAATTGCCAATATGTTTCATCTATTGTAGGCTAGATGTTTTTTTTATTATTCTCCCCTACAATATACAATAATTGAGGATGAAAGGGATGATAAAAGATTCACAAGTATTCTATCAGTTATGACAGAGGTTCCCAAAGTGGGTGCCGCGGAGAGAGATCAGGGGTGCCGCGAGGCGCCCCTGAAGTAAGAAAAAAAAAAATTGTGAAGAGGATTGCAATTCACCAACCTATTTTGCCTGGACAGATGTCTTCATGCGAAAGCAGAAGCTTGTGTGCATACATGAATACAAACATTTTATGGAATTCAGCCGTACAAATATGAAATATACCTACCACAGATCGATATTATATGACTAGGGTGCCGTGAAAAAAATCAAAATTTCAAAGGGTGCCGTGACTTGAAAAAGTTTGGGAACCTCTGAGTTATGAGATATAAAATAATTTTCTCATTGAAATTGTATGCTTTAAAAAAGTATTCAATGAGTTAAATAATACTATTGGTTTATTAATTCTGTTTTTAACCAATGAGATAAACATTTTTTTTAACAGATAGGTATGATTATAATGAATGCAGACACCGGTACCCTTAGTACGAGTTACAAAACTTGAGTAATGTAAAGTTTACGGCAATTAAAAAAGAGTGATTCGCATTAAGGGGAGGGGAGTCTGGTCTGCGGATGATGGCAAATGATGTACGAGTACCAAAAATGTTCGTCGTTCTTGTAAATACCAATTTTTACAAAATATACAAAATATTATGTAAGTAATATAACATTATTAATTATTAAGCTCATCCATTATTACAGCAAGAGGGGGGGGGGGGGGGGGGTCATTAGATAATGACTATAGGATGATTGTAAGGGGGGGGGGTCGAAAATCAGCCAAAATTTATGGACGGCCCCAAACAACAAAATGAGAGCAAAAAAATTTGAAAAAAAAGAGTTTTTTTAATATTTTTTTGTGGCGTCATTTTTTAAGTTATATATAATAAAAACTAACTTAAAATTTAGATAAAAAATCATTTAACACGCGTGATTTTTTTTTATTAATGTCACTCTTTTATTAAGGCCATAGAGTATAAGAACATATCTTTAAAAACAACAGTTTTTTTTTGGAATTTAAATGATTACCTTTTCTTTTTTTTTTGTAAAGAAACACACAGTTTCAGTTCACTTTTTTTTTATATGCTGAAAACTTTTTGCCTCAAAAGGCATCATCAGAAGCAATGATTTGCAATAAAAATTAATGACAACAGAAGCAATGATTTGCAATAAAAATTAATGACAACAATGCAACAAAAAATAAAAATTGAATTGAAACTGTGTGTGTTTTTTACAAGAATAAATACAATGGACTTTCACAGTGTAAACCACCAAACCCTAACAAATATGATTATCTTCTAATTATGAGTCACATGCAGATCACATTGCATTACAATGCCTATTTAAACTGATTGCTTACACCCAGCATGCCTAGATTTGTGAACCGACAGATGTCTTTTCTGTGTAGTTTTAAAATAACACTAATCACAAGCATATGTGTTACCAGAGTGTTGTGATTCGTGAGTTTTTAAAAACTTTACATTTGTGGTTTTAAACATACACTGATCACAAGCAAATGATTAAAGCCCAGTGTGTTTTAATTTGTGAGCTTTTAATGAAGTATTATTTATGGTTTTATAATCACACTGATCACAAGCAAATGGCTTATACCCAAGGTGCCTGTAGATGTGATCTCTTAAAGTACATTTTTTTTTAGTTGTAAAACCACATATATCACAGGCAAATGGTTTCTTCTCATGATGAATTAATTTGTGGCGCCTCATAGACTTTGTGGTTGCTGTTTTATGATCACACTGATCACAAACATGCGTGGGATCAGAGTGCCGTAATATGTGAGCTCTTAAACATCTTACATTTGTGGTTTTAAACACACACTGAGCACAAGCAAATGGTTTATGCCCAGTGTGTTTCAATTTGTGAGATAAAAATGAAGGTTTATCTACAGTTTTATAACCACACTGATCACAAGCAAACGGATTATACCCAATGTGCCTGTAGATGTGATCTCTTAAAGAACGTTTTGATCTAGTTGTAAAACCACATATATCACACGCAAATGGTTTTTTCTCAAAATGCATAAAATTGTGGGATCTCAAAGAACTTGCGAATGCCGTTTTATAATCACACCTATCACAAGCATATCGTTTTCCTTTAGTGTGAATCAATTTGTGAGATTCCATAGAGTTCCTGTACCGACTTTTATAACCACATTCATCACACTCAAATAGCCTAGCGTTGACATTCCCGGCGTGAAATAATTTGTGGCTTTTTAAGGTAGTGTGGGATCTGCATTTAAAATCACACTGATCACAAGATTTTTTTTCATTAAAGCTATGTGTTCTTTTGTGTGTTTGTAATGTAAACAATTTATTTGTTTTAAAATTGCACTGATTACAAGGATATCTGTAGGGGGTCTCCTTAGTGTGGGATGATTTGTGGATTAGTAAAGCAGATGAACTTTTGCCTCTAAAAGCGCACTCATTACAAGCAAATGGTCTGTCCGAGCTGTGCACTGCTTTGTGTTTAGTTACAATCTTTAAAAGCTTGGCTTTGAAATCACACTGATCGCAAGCATATGGTTTATCCAGCGAGTGTGTGGCTAAGTGAGAATTCAAATTCTTTTCGGTGTGAGTCAGAATGTGTGTGTCATAAAATAGCTTTATTTTTGTTTTGTAACTACAGTCCGGGCATGAGATTATCGGTGTATTTTCTGCAGTTGACGAGTTACTTGTTGTCATGGTGGCTTGGTTCCTATGGCTGTTTGTGATTCTTGTTTGCTGAACTGTGAAGGTGGATGGCTGTTTCTTTGAAGTAATTCCCTTGAGATGGTTGCTCTTGCTCACTCCTGGGACAGTTCTACATTCAGATGTTTGCTCCGGCTCAAAACAACCAAACAACTGATGGATCCTCAAGAGCTTCTTTTGATTGACATTGTAACTGCACGCAATGCAAACATGATTCATCCTGTCTGAATTCCTCTGACCACTGTTATCTGTAAATAAAAATTACACACATGGATGACAATTCACACTTATAACCTGATAACTTAATCTGGTCTATAGCTCAACTGGTAGAGCCCTTGAAACATATGAAACAAGAGGGCTAGGGTTTGAACCCTCAAACTTCTGCAATATCCTTTCCGTCCCCATCTTCAAGCATCTACTGCATCAAGCACCGTGCTCACCTTGGCGGTTTGAGGAGGACTCCCGCCTCGTGATTCAAGCAAAGATTCAAGGGTCTATAGCGAGCCCTAAGCTTCTCCTTTCACCAGGGCCCCCCAGAGGTGTTAATCTGGGTTTGCTTGAAGATAACAAGATAATATTGTGAACAATATAAATTTAAGCTTAGTTAATAATAATAATAAAATATTTACTCCAGCCCGGTCACGCGGAGGGGGCAATACGTGACCAGCCATATAAAAAGAAATACATTGATCGAAAAATACATATAGGAAAATAGAAAGAGAGAAAGAAAATTACATTGAAAGAAAATAAACATTGATCGAAAGAAACATAAGAAAATAGAAAATATAAACAGATGACAGCGTGGAGATGAAGAATGCGTTGTGGTGGAAAACCTATGCTAATGGTTGAACAAAAGCATAAAATCCCTGTTGTGAGCTGCAGCATTTCAGTCTCAGTGGTGTATTCAGCCTCAGCATTCCTGCTCAAAACCTCCCCAGCTCCAACTCCCATCTGCTGGCTTTCAACTTCGCCACAATGTCGTTGCTGCTGGACTCGAGCCTCTCTCGGAATCCAGCCACTCGGTGCCGCAACAGTCCATTTCAGTGTGGTAGCTGGGCCTCAGAAAACATACCACTAGCGCTGCAACTTCCTCTCAGGCGCATTATGGCTCTGTACCCCGTGCTATAGCAAATTCGTATGTCCTTCATAATCTGTACCTTGTAGTTACACCACAATTCACTGGTGTATTGTTGGGCGCTGAGTACTTTGAACAACAAAATTTTAACTGCTTTGGAGCACTGAGAGAACCGCCGGGCTAGCATATTTGCCTAATGTCAGCGTCATCAGTCCCGGTTTCATTTAAAATGTGCCCCAGGTATTTCAACTCTTTCACCTGTTTCGCTTCACTGCCATTTATAATGAGAGGAGGGACACACATATATTTATAGCAGATATTTATTTATATTTTCAAGTATGCTCTTCGCTGGGTTGAAAAACTCATAAACCTTTACCAAAGACCGGTCACTGAAAGGTCCATCCAACCTCACAACTGGGTCTTGCTAGAGAATTGGCGCTTTCTACAGCGACGACCAAGCTCGCAGAGGGCTCTTGAGGTGTGATACACACAAAAACAGCGCTTACCAAATAAATCATCCTTATATTATTATATTGTAGTAATAAAAAAAAAATAATAAAGACAATGTTTTTAGTGCCGTTTTGTGAGCACTGTGATTCAACTTTAACATCTCTGAAACAAACAACATGTCTTCTTGACACAACAATCCCTTTTTCGACTTCAAGTAAGTAAATGGGCCTTTTAATTCACCACCAACCAAATTGACCTCCAAATAAGGAACAAAAAGATAGATTTGAAATGCTTACGATTGTTGATTATTTCCGGAATCTCGAATTCCCATTCCTTTTCACGATCCAGACTCTCTTGCTTCACGTCGCTCTCTTCGATGTCTATTTGTTGATACGAATTTAGCAGCTCCGCATCCGAATCCGACGCCTCCTCAAGCTTTACAATTACGTCCATTATTAATTAATCACTTGCTGATCCAAAAAAGATGGATAATAAATCTCATTGTATATTTACAAATAAAGTATTATGATAATCTATGGCTCAGTTTAGACACACGAAATTTTTTTGAAAAAGTTTCGATAGTGACGTCAAGCAAGATGGCCGCTCTGCAGTGACAGTTGCTGGCAATTTTGATATTATGATGATTTTTAAAAAATGCCGCATGACCCGCTTATTTCGTAATGTTGGTCAGACTGAGTTCTCAGACATTTCCACTTCGGAGTTAAGGCTCAGTTTAGACACACGAAATTTTTTTGAAAAAGTTTCGATAGTGACGTCAAGCAAGATGGCCGCTCCGCAGTGACAGTTGCTGGCAATTTTGATATTATGATGATTTTTAAAAAATGTCGCATGACCCGCTTATTTCGTAATGTTGGTCAGACTGAGTTGTCAGACATTTCCACTTCGGAGTTAAAATGTCTGAAAAGTCAAAGACAATAATGCTATGGACTCGACATGGACTCGACAATTTTGGTAGGTATTTTAAATTTTTTTGTTAATTTAAAACTCGTAAACCTTTATTTTCTGTGAAAACTAAAAACAATTTGGAAAATATAAAATAATTATTAACCCCTTGAAAAGAAAAAGGAAGTAGGTAATAATTAAATTGAGTTTGTTCTTACTTTTGGATAAAAAACAATTTTATTTAACGACGGTGTTTTTTTACATTGAAACGTTTTAATTATAAAATGATTCCGTGAAAGTTTTCACGGAAGAAACATGTTAATCAACTATTTTTATAAGTCGTAAATAATTTCAGTCGTAAGGGAAGTTTAAAATTTAATGTTGGTCTCGGCAAATAAGCGCCAAAAACAATGACACAATATAATGTGAACACAATATAAAATACCAATGCAATATTAATGACACAATTGCAATATTGCATTCTGTTTCATAAAAATATTTTTGAGGTTAAGAACCCGTAATATATTTTCACAACTAACATTGGAATATTCAGCCAGTTTGTACAACACCACGATGAATTTTAAATTATCTGTATGATTCTTTTTTTTTACCGACGCATAGTAAAACTTAACACGTATTAAAATAATTTAATTCCTACATTATTTTAATCCCATTCGATGTTTGAATAAACCGCAACAGCTAAATGCCATTAGAAGAAAAAGACTCTGTTTTGTTCAAAAAATATTTTGTTCAAATGTGTGTGGAGACGGAAAACCCGATAGTTGCCGCTAAAAATCGCTGTCTGACGTCACTATCGAAACTTTTTCAAAAAAATTTCGTGTGTCTAAACTGAGCCTAAAATGTCTGAAAAGTCAAAGACAATAATGCTATGGACTCGACAATTTTGGTAGGTATTTTAAATGTTTTTGTTAATTTAAAACTCGAAAACCTTTATTTTCTGTGAAAACTAAAAACAATTTGGAAAATATAAAATAATTGTTAACCCCTTGAAAAGAAAAAGGAAGTAGGTAATAATTAAATTGAGTTTGTTCTTACTTTTGGATTAAAAACAATTTTATTTCACAACGGTGTTTTTTCCATTGCAACGTTTTAATTATGAAATGATTCCGTGAAACTTTTCACGGAAGAAACATGTTAATCAATTATTTTTATAAGTCGTAAATAATTTCAGTCGTAAGGGAAAATTAAATTTAATGTTGGTCTCGGCAAATAAGCGCCAAAAACAATGACACAATATAATGTGAACACAATATAAAATACCAATGCAATATTATGACACAATTGCAATATTGCATTCTGTTTCATAAAAATATTTTTGAGGTTAAGAACCCGTAATATATTTTCACAACTAACATTGGAATATTTAGACAGTTTGTACAATACCACGATGAGTTTTAAATTATCTGTATGATTCTTTTTTTTACCGACGCATAGTTAAACTTAACACGTAAAATAATTTAATTCCTACATTATTAATTTAATCCCATTCGATGTTTGAATAAACCGCAACAGCTAAATGCCATTAGAAGAAAAAGATTCTGTTTTGTTCAAAAAATATTTTGTTCAAATGTGTGTGGAGACGGAAAACCGATAGTTGCCGCTAAAAATCGCTGTCTGACGTCACTATCGAAACTTTTTCAAAAAAATTTCGTGTGTCTAAACTGAGCCTATTCAACGCTCAACTGTCAATTGCGGCTGTCAATACTGTCAAGTAGACAAGTACTCTGTGCTGTCAAGTTTCAAGTCGTAAGTGCCAGTCCTGCCAACTGTGAAATTTTAAGCGCTTCTTAGCTCTAATACAAATTAAAGAGGGACGTATTGAGGGCAGTGGTTGAAGAAAAATAAAAGTTCATAACCTTGCACTTGTTTTCTAAAAAAATACCGAAAATTACTTCAAAACTATATTTTTCATTTCACACGCTACGTAGTGCTCTTAATTTTTTTTTATTTTTCCGATCAAACTTTGATATAGGTACATCACCTACACCACGTGATCGACACCATTCAGCTTGTATGGGAGCCGTCAAGTTGTTTGAAAACATTGATGATTGAAAATAAAAAGAATGTTCTGGAAAATTCCCAGATGTACTGAAAAAAAATCATCCAAAATATTTGAGATAGATTTTTTTGCTTTATTCCTATTCCACTGTAAATTTGAATATTGAAATAAAAAAAAATTATTAGGTTGTGGCATCTATGGGTATATTGATGAAACGTTTTCAAACAAAGATTTAGCAAGGACACACAAGGTTCTTGCCATAAATAAATGCTTACAAACAAAGAATAGAAAAACTCACGGTTAGTTTATAATGGTAAGCTTTCACAAAATAAAATGTGTTAAAATAAATAGACACCCTTGCAGCATCTAGCAGTGTATTAATATAACAGTCTTGCAAAATATATAGTATTTTCCCACTGTACAAATTGAATTTATAAAATGTTTCATCTATTTTGGCTAGATGTCTATTTATTATTTTCCTGACAATTTCGAATGATATAAAATACCTGCGAGGTTTGCTCAGCCTTCCCAAGAAATGAGTGATAGCTTTCCTGGGAACTGAGAAACACCCACTTCAACTGAAGTGGTTGGCGTAAGCCCGGGCAACGCAAAACGCAACTAAGCTACACATAAAGTGTAACTTCTTGCCTGCGTTATCCCCGAAGGGGTCGCATGTGGCGCTTCGGGACCTATTTATTTTTACAGGTAAGGGGGCCGGCCTCACACCAACCACTTTCAGTTGAAGTGGGGGTTTCCCAGCTCCCGGGGGGGCTGGTTCTCATTTCTTGTGAAGGCTGAGTAAACCTTTGAGATCGAACCCTTGCTTTCGGCATGGAATGCAAGCATTCTACCAATTGAGCTATCGACCTTTTTACGAGCTTGATCGTCGTCCCCTTACCTATAAAAATAAATAGGACTCGCTACATGTGACCTCTTCAGCGAGAACGCGGCAAGAAGCTACACTATATGTGTAGCTTAGAAACGTTTGTAGGACTCGGCGCATAGGTATGTTGGTGTGCCCCTTTTAATTGGTGAAAGATGCGCACTGACCTGCTTCAAGGAAGTGGCTGCAGTGGCTGTCGCTAGTCACTGGAGATACTGAGCATAGGTGGTTCTGGACACGTAAATTGAAAATTAAAAGAAATGTTTGTATCACCATTATGATTTGTATTTTAATTTCGGTGACAAGGAAAATAAATTTGGTATTTATGTCAAACAACTGAGTTTGGTTTTTTTGTGGGAAGATATCAATTGTTGATCTCTTTGATCAGTTTGAAATAAGAAAGCAAGCCCTCTATCGTGTACAAATGACTAATAAAAACTTTCACCATGTGGGATATCAACACTCGTTAAGACACGCCCCCAACCAATCACAGTGAGAGAAAGTCGCTGAGCAAGAGAAAGTACTTAAATAGAATCTCGATCGCGTTATCAGATCAGTCTGCGCCAGCAATTCAAGCGAGTGCGTGGTGTTTTCGCGGTCGATTTCGTTAATTTAAAGTTCGCGGGTAATTTTTTTTTTTCAACATGATTTTTGAATTGTTGAAAAGTGATATAAAATAAAAATAAAACGTTGAGTGATGAAAAGTGATATAAAATTAAAAAGTGTAACAAATTAATCAAATTAAATAAAAAATGAATGTAATATCCTAACTCGCTTAATTAATATTTAATAAAATAATTTTACTGAACGTTATCATAGTGAAATTTGAGCAAGTCGTATGTCAGCAAAGGCGGCAATTTATATATTTGTTTGAAAATCAAATTAAATGGGCAGAAAAAAACTAAATAATTTTCTCATTTTTTCTTTATAATATATTTAAAAAAAGCAGTGAGCAGTGTATCGTTTTCTTCATTCAACTGCAGAGCACAATACCAAGGAAGCCTGCAAAAATGTGACATTAATATTTTTTCTTATA
This sequence comes from Agapetus fuscipes, assembly GCA_951799405.1. NCBI lineage: Eukaryota > Metazoa > Arthropoda > Insecta > Trichoptera > Glossosomatidae > Agapetus > Agapetus fuscipes. The sequence continues at coordinate 3,392,773 of OX637346.1, read as the reverse complement.
AAATAATACGTAAGGCTATAAAATATTTTATATCCTAAGTAAAAGTGATGGGAATTTAAAGTGCTTAAAAATATTCTCAATGGATTACTTGAAATAAAAAAAGTGTCATGTGAAAGCCAACATAGGAGCAGCAGCCGGGAGCTTGCGCTAACACATGTAAATTACTATTTATTTATACCTACTCGCGTAAAGTATATAGTGTGTTCTAGGGGCGGTTCCAGAAAAATGTAAGTCATTTTGAATTTTGATTTTTTTTATGCCATTAAGTGTAGGTATTGTATTTTAATGTGTGTTGACATTTTTGATTTTCATCATTTTTATACTATGAAGGTTTTGTTAAGGAATCCTGTGCGGGAGAATCCCCACTTCCTGAAAGACTTCAGGATCTATGTCACCCTGAAAGAGTGCCGCAAAGGTGTTGCCTGAATTGTTGCATATCAATATCAAGGTAGTTTTTAAATATGTAAGTAGCTGATTTGAGAAATCGTGGTTTAATCCTTTTATTGGGAGTAGGTAACTTTTTATACAGGTAAGTGAACTAATTATAAGGAAGTGCTCATGACAAACTTCTGAACTACAGAACTTACGCATTTTTTTGGGGTTTTCTGTCGTAGAAAATAAATAGGAAAACGGCTTATTTATCTGAGAAATCAATGTCAGCTGAAAATGTCACTTATTCATTTTTACCTTTTAGGTACCGATATAGGTACTTTATAACTCTATTGGGGCTATTATTAAACATTTCAGTCGTCGGTTGAGCCCACGCTTTGACAAACTAATGATGCATTTGTATGAAGACTTGTCAATCCAAGATGGCCGCAAGTGAACAGCTGATTTCTTTTCATACAAATATTACAAAATTCAGTAGGTAAGAATGACCGTGCTGATGAAACATTCAGCTCAGGCACTATTAGTTTGTCAAAGCGTGGGCTCGAGCGACGACTAAAATGTCTAAGAATAGCCCAGAGATCTTTTGGCATGATATCACTATATAGGTAGTTTTTATTGTAGTTACCCTACAAGAAACAAAAAAAGAAGTTCTTTGGGATGAAAATAAAGTTTTTCATAAGGTCTGGATAAAATAGAGTTACGGATTGGCTTTGATAAGTACAAAACTACAAACCATGATCTTTCAATAGAAGTTGTTAGGGCGAGATAAAAGCAAAAATAAAAGTCTCTCACGTCCGTCTAGGGCTGATCCAATAATTGAAACTACAGAACTAGGAACATGCAGGATTATAACTTTCCCATCTCACTCATCATATAATGTATCTATCTACAGCTTCAGATAGTCGTGCTTGTTTGTCTTATGTCCATCAGAGGTAATTTCACATGAGCAATGTTTGTATGTGTGATGGACCAATGTGTCTTATGAAAACTGGAAATTGATTTTCAGAATATTTAGAACAACTCTCCCATTATCGTGTTTTGCATTTTTTTCTTAGCTCAGATTGTGTAGAATGAGAAAGTATCTTACAATAATGCGATTGAAAGGTCATCTTTGAATCAAATGGTAGATAAGCCAAACAAGCACTGGGGGACGTGCTATTCTTAAACACTTTGGTCTTTCATTGAGCCAAAGCCTTGCCAAATAAAATATATTCTCGTAGACTTGCCTCACGTCCACAGCTCAAAGGTCTAGCAAACCTAACCTGCAAATGTATGGAAATTTTAAACAAATCCAAAAATAAATTATTTTTTTAGTGTTGATCTGTTAACACAGTGAAAGTCCAAAACTGCTATATCATATTATATGTACCTAACCATTCTGCTCTTGAAGATGCCTCATTAGGCGAAAATATTCGAGTAAAAAAAAAGAATAAAGTGAATTAAAACAATGTTTTACCATTTATATTTTTAAATATTTACAAAAATAAATTGTTTAATTTTGGCAACTGACGTATTTTATGTTATAAATATAGGAGACATCTTAGATTGCTGCATTTTGCTCTAAATGACTCATTTTTCATTACAGTAATGTTTAAGGTGCATTAAAGAAAATTTTGCAAAAAATCCTTGCTTTCAAAAAATCAGAACTAGCTGTTTGCTTGCGATTGTAGCCGCTGTTCGTGTCAATTAATTGTTACGAATGTGTGATTGTATGTCTGGGTATGTTTACTTATGATTGTGTGTTTTTACTTACTTGTGTGTGTCTCTAGATGTAAGTATTTCGATGGTTGTACTAGTGTCCGCTCGAAGCTTCTATTTAAGAATATTTTAGCATGGTCTGGCGTATGCTAGAGTAACCCTTATCCTCCTATAAATAGAGATCGCAATGGTTTGTAGGAAAACTAGTACCAGAGCCGTTGAGCGAGATGGTACGAAAGTTAAATGTGAACTAAATGTGAGTGAATCCTAAAATAAATTTAATCGATGTTTTATGAAGTTGAACCAAGTAAATCGTAATATTATTTAAAATATGCCTATTTATACTTTTTGTAAACTCGAGTGGTAAATAACGAAAAAAAATGCTATCACTGTTTAACCGATGTACAAGAACATTTTTGGCAACGAACCCATACTGTAAAAAATGGTTCACTTTGCCAATGTCACCCCTGTTTCAGGGAAGGTCGGCAAAAGTTGTGGGGCTTATGTTCATTTGAGGTTTGGATTTTATTTGTAAGTACGCATTCAGCATTAATTGTAAGCGCGAACTACACGTGTTGGTTTGTGGGCATACATCTGAGAGCTTTAAATGAATATATCCTTGCAACTTAGATTATAGATTATAGATATAGAACCTCCCTGTTTTTAGCTATACATTATTTTTCTATTGTATTAATTAATTTTGTCGGATGACTCCCATATTACGGGCACGTATTTCCAACGATTGCGCTCTATAGCCTTTTATTAATATTTCACGTCACGTCTCTTCTACAGCTCCCGATAATTTCCTCTCGTTTTGCACACAAAAATACTAGTGTGCACCCGGTGTACATAAACGGTCGAGGATGACCCACGCTAGACCGTGTCGGGTCCGAGCCGAACTTCGGCCGAAGCACGGACAACTTCTTCTTCTTCTTCTTGTGCCACTTCTAACGAAGATTGGCAATCATCATGGCTATTTTGATTTTTGATGCTGCGGCTCGAAATAGGGACTTGGTGTTTCTGCCGAACCACTGTCGCAGGTTCTTCAGCCACGATGTCCTTTGGCGTCCCTGAGATCTTCTCCCCTCAATCTTACCCTGAATGATAAGATGAAGGAGACGGTACTTCTCATTTCTCATAATGTGACCGAAGTACATTAGCTTTCTCTGCTTAATGGTAGGCAGGAGCTCCTTTGTAGTGCGCATTCGGACATTGTATTATATTGGAAAACATTTTCTTCTTCTTCTTCATCATTTCTCAGTCCAGTCCTCGAAGTAGCCTCATCAAATATATATTTGTCTATCGGCTGCTGTGCTCAGCCAAATATATGTAATTGTGACTTATATATTTTGACCGTGTTGCGGCCGAAGTACGGTCTAGCGTAAGTCATCCTTTAGTCACTCATATTTTTAGTCACTCATATTTTTACATATTTTTACAGGGCTCTTGAGGTGTGATACACACAAAAACAGCGCTCACCAAATAAATCATCCTAATATTATTATTAAAGGTATTATTATTTACAACCTAATTTTTTTTCTGGCTTCTGGAGAGTAGTTTTCTGAAAGATGAATTTCATAATCGACTAGCAACGGATGTTCCAAATTTTATTTTTCTCCAAGAAGGATAGGTATTAATTTCATTTTCTTAAAGAAAATCTAGATAACCGCCTTTGGTTCGATACCACTCAATGAAGTCTGCACATTTCCAAAAATTAAAAAAATCGTGTCGTCAGACGACCGGGTTTCTGGGGCACAGGCTAACTTATATTTTATTATTCTTCTTTTGGTGCCACTTCTATCGAAGATCGCTCGAAACAGGGACTTTGTGCTTTTGTTGAACCCTGTGCAAAATACGTTCCTATTTTATTATTCATCCTAATAAGTACAAAATAAATTCATAAAAAAATATATCAGTTTAGAATAATAGTTGGTTTCGTTTTGGAATACAACTTTTTAAAATTGAAAGACGATCGGAAAAAAATATTTTTTTTTCTCCAATTTTCCGGGAAATATTTAGGTAAGGCTTGTCAAAATGTAATTGGTGAGTCTCATGAGATGCCTGCAAAATAATCAATGAATGAAAATTTGACGTCGAAAGAAAATGGCAAGATAATATTTTTTTTCCAATTTGAACCAAAACGCTTTTATTCTGAAAAAATATTTTCATGTGGGACACAATTCAATGGTTTACTTTTTGATCACACAAACGATTGCCAGTTCACTAATATCAATGCTTGCCATGTAAAAAAAAACGGTAGCAGTTGCAGAACTGAAGTACGTTCATCTAATGCTTGAGTTTTCTTTTGTAAGTACACATGCAGCATGTGTAAGCTTAAACCAAACCGTGTTTACTTGCGTGCATTCTGTGTTAATGGATTATTACCATTATTGATATTAATAAAATTACCTGGGAAACTTAGACTGTAGGTTAACGACCTTTGTTTTTTTTAGATAGCGGTTGATCTGAAACGTCAGCTAAAGCTTTTGAAATTAAATGTAAATTTTAATTGTTTTATTATTATTTTTTTCTTTTTTCTCGGGTTTTTTTTTTCAAATGGACTCATTAATATATTTTTTCTTCCTTGATTTATGCGTTGAAATGAGACTGACCACATATTCTGTAAGAATGGATTTATTTTCCAACTTACATTGAGGATTGAAAATTCTTATGAAACACAAAAATGACGATCACTGAGTAGCATCTTTTTACGAAAAATTTTAGGACGACTAACAAGAGATCACTCAAGAAAGTCACACTTCCAGGATTTAAAAAGAGGCTTATAGTTGTCTATATAATCTCTATCATCTATAATCTAAGTTGCAAGGATACATTCATTCAAAGCTCTCAGATGTATGCCCACAAACAAACACGAGTAGTTCGCGCTTACAAATGCTGATTGTGTACTTACAAATAAAATCCAAACCTCAAATGAACATAAGCCCTGCAACTCTTGCCGACATTCCCTGAAACAGGGGTGACATTGGCAAAGTGAACCATTTTTTACAGTATGGGTGGTCAGCCTCATACCAACCTATAAGTCAAGAAATAAGTCTCGTCCTACATATTCGCAGTTCAAAAGGATAATGGCAACGAACAGAGACAGATGGCTGGCACAACAATTTTTATAATTTTTAAAATATTATTTTGATACAATACTAGAATTCTGTCTTTGGTCTCTCTCAAGCCTCACACAATAAGATAGGAACTGTGTTAGCTCACGTATCATCTTACTTTATCCATCAGCCTTCTCCAGGAGGGGAAATAAGCGGCTAGAAAATATTATCGTGTTGTTCTAGGTTGGAATAATACAATAGTCGATAGTGGAGCCTCCGGGGATCGTGGGCCTAATAGATTTGAGTGCTCGGGGCTTCAGGGAGGGAAAACGAGTGAAAACGTACTAGAGAATTGTACTGCAGGTGGTGAATATCAACTCCACAAAATAAGTGCTAATATATTTTTCTTCTTGCGCCTGTTCAGGGATCTAAATCTAAATCTAAGCTGCAAAGAAATATATCATTTAATATTCATATTAAACGCATTCCCACAAGCAGAAGTATAACACATGCCGCATGTGGACCTACCTTATAAAAACCCAGTCTCAAATAAACATAAGCCCTGCAACTCTTGCCGTCCTTGGATCATAATGGTGAATTGTACTGCAGTCCGGTCTGTAGTCTAGTGGTTAAATTAATTTACGAACTCGTTAATGGAAGGTAGTGGGTTGAAATCCCGGCAAAAAAAATAATATATATATCTATAATCTATAATCTAAGTTGCAAGGATATATTCATTCAAAGCTCTCAGATGTATGCCCACAAACAAACACGTGTAGTTCGCGCTTACAAATGCTGATTGTGTACTTACAAATAAAATCCAAACCTCAAATGAACATAAGCCCTGCAACTCTTGCCGACATTCCCTGAAACAGGGGTGACATTGGCAAAGTGAACCATTTTTTACAGTATGGGTGGTCAGCCTCATACCAACCTTATTAAATATGATTTAGATTTTCAAATATGCTTTTGCTGGGTTAAAAAAATAATACACCTTTATCAAAGACCGAATAATTGACGCTTTGTAGCGACGATAAAGTTTGTAAAAAGTCCAGTTAATAGCTCAGTTGATAGAATGCTTGCATTCCATGCCGAGAGCAAGGTTTCGATCCCCACTGAGGGTGTAAGAAATGATTTCCCGTTTCGACGTTTATTTCAAACCCAAAATAATACCAACAGGGTTTACCTAGCTTTTACAAGACATGAGGTTCATACACCTTGGCTTAGACTTGTCACTTAAAGGCCATCCAGTCTTACAGTCTAGAATTCAAAAACAAACCCTAACGCGGAGGTACTTTTTTCACCCTAATTGCTCTTAGCAAACTGGTTTCCCCCACGAAATTTCTCGACCGTTTTTAGCGCGTTGCCATGGATAGTCGTGTCATTATGAAGTATTGCAAATGACATATAAACTCAATAGTCATAATAATCTTTGTAATCATTCAAAAGTTGCTTCCCTGACAAGTTTGTTGGCTTCCATGTGAATTAGCATATGGGTAGGGAGTAGGAGGAGCTATAGGGGGTGTGATGTGGTACAGGGAGGGAGGGGTAGGGCTTTGTCGCTGCGAATTCAATTTGAGGGGATTTTTTGTTGATCCCCGCAAGAGCATCAAGCGGGGCAGGGACGAATCAAAAACGTCTTTTTCTTCTTATTTTTTAAGGCAAAAAAACCTTCATAAAATTCTGATGAAAAAGTTGAATGTTTTTCTTTAAAAAAATATTTAGAAAACGAAAAATTAAATACTGCTTTACCCATTAGGTACTCTACAGTCTGTTGAACTACGATTATATATAAGTTTCATAATAGGCTTAGTTGTAAATAGGTAAATACAGGTATATGGATATCATAAATTACAAAAATGTATCTCTGTTTTCCATATTAAATATATTTAACTAGTCCAGAAAAACATAGTTTCCCGCTATTAGTTGTATGTAATATGACTGTATGACTCAAAGGAAACTATAATCTTATCTAAGTTGCAAACAAATATTAAATTTAAGATTCACATTAAATGCATTCCCATAAGTATACACGTATAATTTCGCGCTTAAACATGCCGCATGTAAACTTACAAAAAAAAACCCAATCCCAAATGAACAAAAGCCCTGCAACTCTTGCCGATCTTACCTGAAACAGGGGTGCCATTGGAAAAGTGAACTCATTCCGAAGAAATCTTTGATTGCCATATTTGGTTTCATATTTTATTTCCTTTAAAGCAATTAGAATGAAAAATGATTGTTACAAAATTTCAGGTTTTTACATATTTCTTACTTAGTTTGGCATATAGGTACATTTTTAAGCAAATGGGAAAGAAAATTTGTAGGATTTTTTATTTCATTTTTTGTTGTCGCAAGAAAATATCTTTAAATTGGATCTAAATCTGCTTCTGTCACCAATGCTCTTGATTCCTTCTAGATCGTTCTTTCGTCTTTTGGTTTGCGATGTCACAAATCCCTCCTGGATCAGAACCTCAAGTATAAGACTGTACGCTGATAAACTTAAACTACGCCTCTAGCGTGCGTTTTAATTTGCATACATTTTATGGTGAATGCTGTGAAATTTAGTACTGAAAGTAAACTGTATTCCGAGTTAAGTATAAAATTGGTTTCAACTTTTACAACATAACGCAGTTGAGTTTTACAATTTTTTAATGAAAATGGGATAGCGCCACTGCAAGTTTATGAACAAATTTTAAAATACTAGATGACTTGGTTACGTAGTTTAAGTTCTAACGAGTTTTTACTTGGAGGTACTCAAACGATGTTGGCAATAAAAACTGATTGCGTTTTTTAACTGAAAAATAAATTTATTCCTTCAGCGTCGTCTGAAGTAGGCTTTGAAAAGTCATTACTGTAAAATATATTGTATTTTCTTGTATTTTTGTATATTATTAATTGCATGATCGGTTTTGGTTTAGATATAGGTAAAATATGCGTAATGCAAAGTAGGTATTGTTGCGAAGGTGTAGCTGTGTATATGTGTGAGTTGTGTCTGTGAAGTCTCTAGATGTAGTTACTTAAATTGTATTTGTATTTGTTAGAGATTGTGTGAATGTTTTCTCGAATATTCTAAGTAGAATGTTCTGTCAAAATCTAGCATGTGCTAGTTTTCGATATTTCGAGAATCACCTTTATTTTCAACTATAAGTAGAGACCGAGACACTCTGTAGCCAGACTAGTAGATACCTAAAACGTTGAGCTATACAGTTCAAATGTAACTTTGTGTACGAACCGTATCTTAAAATAAATTGTGCAAAATAAATAACAGCAATTTTTATTAAATTGAACCCGGTAGATTCATAAGAATATTTTCGTTTTTATGTCTACTGAAATGTTGGTTTAGTAGGTAGGCGAATCATAAATTGACATTGAAAAGCAGGAGTGTCTTTTTTATAAAGCCTCAATTTAAAAGGCGCTCTTTCGCCCGTATTTGCGGTCTCCATTAGAAAGCCTTTAAGCTCGCAGGATCCATTGACGCCCCCTCTCCCGTTATGAGCCCCTCTTTTGCTTTATAAGCCCGAGGAGGCCGCAACTTCTGACTTAAGCCCGCGCCGCCACTGACAGCTCACTTACAAACCGCTGAATGATCTAGAAACCCATCGAGTATAATTGCGCCTTCTTCTTTTTCTTCAACTTCTTGTAATGTTTTTTTATGGAGGGAGTATTGTTTGGTGTTCAATACGCCGTGGTCTTTTGTATTCTTTAATTTGTGATCGGGATTTAGCTACTACAGTGGGTACATGTTACAACCACAGTGGTGCCTGCTGATGTCTTCACTTGGTTGGTAATTTGGGAGATTTTTCTCTCCCGTCTTCCCCTCTAGATTACAGATTAATGCCAATTGTTCCAGGTTATTCTTAGCTTAGATACTATTCTATCTACAAAATATCTCGGTCTCTGTTTATAGGTGAGAATAAGGCCGTTTGTCCATCGCACGCCGTCACCGTCACGTCACCGAGAACGAGATTATCTTATTATTATTCGGGCCGAGTTTTATTGATGTGACGGCGATCTTTTGTCCACCGCGACCGATTTCGCTGGTTATAGGTTATGTATTGTATTGCCTATAACCAGGCAAAACATAAATACATAACATGTACCGCTACTTTGGCGCCGTCATCTCGTTCCCGGTGACGTGACGGTGACGGCGTGCGGTGGACAAACGGCCTAAGGGTTATTCTCGTTACATTGAGAACTGGCATATGCAAGATTTCGCCAGAACATTCTACTTAGAATATTCGAGTAAACACTCACACAATATCGAACAAATACAAATACAATTATTAACGTACCTATATATATCTAGAGACTTCACAGACTCACACAGACACAACTCAAATAGACACACAATTACACATTCGTAAACATTATCATACTTTTGTAACGGCAGTTGGAATTGTGAGATACGTTAGGGTTTCTAATGTTGTAACAGAAGTGGGCGCAGTCTGTGCTCTTGCCTTATCTCCCTTATAGCAATGGTGCCCCCTCCTCAGTCTCCGCAATCATTCGGATAATATGAAAATTACCTTCTGTCACTCCTCAATGAAGGGCACAGCCTTTCTACTTGAAGAGTATAATATCTTTTTATCGAGATTCTTTCTTTTTTATATCTGAATCCCCAGTGATTATTTGGCTTATCTACCATTTGATTCAAAGATGACCTTTCAATGAATTGTTTTAAAAATCATTTTCCATACAACCTGAGCCAAGAAAAAAACGTAAAACATAAGTTCTGTGAGAGTTGTTTTAAATACGTCTACATTAAATTTACAGTTTTAATTAGACAACAATTTGTTCTAGCATACATACAACAATTGCTCATGTGAAATTACCTCTCATGGACATAAGATAAACAATCGACTTTAGCATAGACTCAGATCAGATCTCAGATCTGCGGAGTGTGGGGTGGTTGACTTAGTCCAGCGGTCACGTCAGACACGCACTAATTTTGGGGACCGTGCTTTCCGGTTTGCGGGCCCAATGGAGTGGAACAGACTACCACCTAATGTGAGGAAGGCAGAAACTGTTGGTGTCTTTAAAGGAGCACTACAGACGCATCTTTACAAGAAATCTTATCCGTGATTTGAGAGGGCCCTTGAGGTGTGACACACACAAAAACGGCGTTTTTTTTATTATGTATACCTTATAAATAAATTATCCTTCTATATATATATATACGAGTATATAGACGTTAGCGTAGCGACTTTATACTGAATGATAAAGATACACTTATGTAAATCGCGTGGGTAGTTTTATTTCTTAGTTTAAAGTCACATATGCTAACGTTGAAAATACCGGACCTAAGGGGACGATTATTCTGTACCTACTACGATTATACAACATGGAAGAAATTACAGTTGGAGTTACAGTTTATGTTCTACTCACCAAATGCGACCCTTTCAGGGACAAGGTGTTAAAAAATTACAGTATATATGCAGCACAGTTGCGTTTATTTTGGGTAACTAATGCCAATTATTCAAAATAACCATTCATGAAATGAGTAAAGTATGTACGGTGGAAATGAAGCATTTGAGAAGCATGACAGGAAAAACTCTGAAGGATAGAGTTAGGAATGAATAGGTACAAAAATAATGTAATTTGAAAGAGGATGTGAAAGTTAAGGTACAAAATAATGTGATGAGATGGTTTGGGCATGTGGAAAGAATGAATGATGATAGACTGACAAAGTATGTATACAAAGAAAGTGTGAAAAGAAAAAGAGGGAAGGGACGACCGAGAAAAGTATGGAGTGATCAGATTGAGGAGATTGTGAAAGAATGGGATATACAAAATGAGCCTAAAAGAAGAAAATGCATGAAAAAGGTGATGGATATGAATGAATTGAAAGAGGTATGTAAGGATAGGAAAAAATGAAGGCAGCTATGCAGAGGCTCTGGCCTCCCCTAGCGGAATGGCGACAGAGTTACAGTTACAGTATTATACTGGCAGTGTACAACTCTTTGTCATTGTGTCGTATGAAGACCCGAAGAAAATCCTATGTTCGACTATGAATAATTAAAGATGCAGGGATTTTGAGAAGGTCCAAGTTCCGTCGTTTGAAACAATAGACCCCAAAACCTTGTGTAGTCCTAAGACCCTTGCAGCTTAGGCCCTCCATGATTTACACACCGAAATTTAATAATGACAACGAATAACTTACGGTAAATTTTACTCCAAAAGATTTATTATGCGTGTTATGAAGTCGTGCACATATGGAAGAATTTTGTTCAATGTTATTGTTACGAACGATGAATTTGTGTGTTTATCAGTGGCGAAGGGTACCATACAAGCCGATTCCCATCGGCTTTCCTTTTAAGATCTAAATCTAAATCGAAGCTGCAAAGATATGTATCATTTGAGGTTCATATTAAATGCATTCCCACAAGCAGACATGCATAATTTCGCGCTTACACATGCTGCATGTGGACCTACAATATAAAAAAAACCCAATCTCAAATGAACATAAGCCCTGCAACTCTTGCCGACCTTCCCTGAAGCAGGGGTGACATTGGCAAAGTGAACCAAGATGAGGCAAAAATTATAATAAAGTAAACTGCATGGTTTCAATGGGGAAAAAAAACGTATTGTTTACTTGGTTTTAAATGTATTTTTTTACTTTGTGCCTATATTTTTTAACTACTTTTGTTACATCATTTTAAAAGGGAAGCCGATGAGAACCGGCTTGTATGGCACTTTTCGCCACTGGTGTACATGTGTCGAACAATCTGGAAGTGTTTCGAAAAATCCATTACAGAAGTAGTGACCGGTCTTTAGTAAAGGTATATGAATTTTTCACCAAGCGAAGATCATATTTGAAAATCCAATTGGTATATATTTTTTGTGCTCCGCTGGGGTTCAAGCCCGCAAACTTCCATTTACGAGTTAGAAGTGTTCATAAAACTTGTTTAAAAAAAGTGAATTCATAAAAACCTTTACCAAAGACCGGTCACTGAAAGGTCCATCCAACCTTACAACAACTGGGTCTTGCTTGAGAATTGGCGCTTTCTACAGCGACGACCAAACTCGCAGAGGGCTCTTGAGGTGTGATGCACACAAAAACAGCGCTCACCAAATAAATCAGCCTATTTTTTTTTTTTATTAATTTAAGATTCATAATACGTAGGTGCATGCATTCCCATAAGCAGACACATATAAGTTCTTACTTATATGTGTCTGCTTATAATATAATTATTATTACAGGACGGCTAAAGGTTTATTTAGGTAGGTTTGTTTGGTTGGATAGGGGACTTGTGTAACCATCTGTCGCAGGAAATGGACGTTGCATTTCGCCCTCACATCTGACTGCTCCCTGACTATGCCACTCGACAAATTAGCACTATGGATTTGTCAATAGCTTCTATCAAAATAGGCCTATTAAACTTGTATACCAATGACGCCACTACACGTAGGCGAATCGCACTCTGTAACTGTGTCACCATTCCGCTAGGGGCTGCCAGCGCCTCTGCAGAGCTGCCTACTTTTCTTTCTGTCATTACATACCTCTTTCAATTCGGATCCATCACCTTATTCATGATTTTTCATCTTTTACGCTCACTTTGTATATCCCATTCGTTCACAATCTCCTCAATCTGATCACTCTATTTTTTTCTCGTACGTCCATAACCTCTTTTTCTCTTTTACACTTCCTCTGTATATATACTTTGTGAGTATATCATTATTTATTCTAAATGTTTGTAAGCTTTCACGGTCAGATTCAGATGCTTGATTTTTTAGGATTAATAGTAAATCTCCAATTTAAAAGGTTGTGCAAGTTTTAGAATCAAAAAGGTTTTGATTCATTATTCTCTCTACAGAAAATTTCTAAATCCCTTATTTTGACTGAAAATAACTTAATCCAGAAGAGGGATTTAACGCAACAAAAAGTACTCGGAAAAGTCGATGCAAAAACAAGTTCGGATTGTTAAAAAAAATATTTGTTTGCATCTCAATGCATTTTAATCAGCAAAAAAAAATGGTATGAAAAAATATTTGAAAAACATTTTCGATCCTGTCATGATTAATTTACAATAAATTAAAGGAAGTGTCATATTTTTTTCAATCGGGTTTTCTACTGAAACATGTCCCTTTGCTACTGGTATTTACAGATATAGCCGCCAGAATTGCAACGTTAAATCTGGATTTACGCAACTGCGCTTAATTATGTGATTAGTCAATTTAAGCAACCGAATAACGCATTGAATCTCGTTAATGTGGAATTTGCATAATTCGGCGAATATAAGCCAAAACTAAACAACCTTCCTGAATAAATAATCATATTCTATTTGACCATCTGTATGTATGAATATCCATTGGTTGGGCCAAGGTTATAACTTATAATCTATAATCTAAGTCGCAAAGATATATTTACATTTGAAATACATATTATCAGTGTTCCCTTCCCAATTCAATCAAGTTTTATTCAAAACCAACATCAATCGCCAATTTCTTGCAACGCCTCACGACAGAAGCAACAACTTAAGCAACACCTCTGCGGCACCCTTTCAGGGTGACATAGACTCCCAAGACTTTCAAGAATAAAAAAAAAGTGCATGTCCATAAACAGACTCGTATAATTTCGCGCTTAAAAAAACTTCATGTGTGCTATATTAAAATCCAAACCACAAATGAACATTTTAACTCTGCAACTTTAGCCGATCTCCCCTAAAAAGAGGAGTGAAATTGGAAAAGTGAACCATTTTTTTCCAGTGTAGGTGGCCAGCCTCATACCAGCCGATAAGTCAAGAAAAACTGATAGTACATAGTGAAAAGACTTGTGTCTACGAATCTTTCATTTTATTTTCAGGAAGGTAAAGTATATCTTACATAAACCACAGACTAAAGTGAATGCGACTTCACCGCTGAAACCGATTGCAGCAAAAATGTTTTAAGGAGAAACCGACTCAGCCAACGCCGCGATCCAAAGCTTTGCCGAGGTTTTATGATTTCCCCTTTAATTACGCCAAAGTAGCGCCAGAAATCCTTTAATGCTCTTTGGATTCGGTGAGGAGAAATCCTTAACGTTTGAACGCAACCGGAGCGTTGGCCAAAAAAAGGAAGCTACGCCTTTCGTGAACGTTTTAGTTTGAGTAGAATTTTAGTGAAAACGCTCAGATTTGTACTTGAGGTGAGGAGTAATGGATAAAGAGCGTATCTGTGGCGATAATCCTCTCTAACTCTGTTCATGCCCAAAAGCTTGTTCCTCTCAATGGAATGGAGGGAAGAAAATCCGGGCTGGATTGTGGAGAGCCGTGGAAGATGGAAGTTTTTTTTTATTGTATTTTTTGTTTTTAAGGATTCATTATATTTGTTCCTTGATTTATATGACAGTCTTTACTGTGAAAATTGTTTAATGTTCGGCCAATGTTTCAGAGATAGCTGGCAAATATTTCAGGGTGTATATAATAATAATTATAATTTGACAATATTTGTAATAAATAAATAGGTTCAACTCGCCACATGCGACCCCTTCGGGGATAACGCGGCAGGAAGTTACACTATATGTGTAGCTTAGTTGCGTTAGTTGCGTTGCGTTGCGTTGTAGTGCCGTTTTGTAATGTGGCGTTTGGGTATTTTTTTTGTAATTATACGAGCAGTATGTGTAGACGCGATCTTACACCTGCCTCTTTGTGTGCATGCATTTAATATGAATTTTAAACGTTAATATACCTTTGCAGCTTAGATTAAAGATTAAAAGACCACTTTTACAGTATGGTTAGCCAACTTCATGCCAAGATAAAAAATGTATACCTACAGCATTTACCTAACATTCAAACAATCCTAATTATTTTTTTATGGGGTTTCTGTTCACACAGTGAAAGTTCATTGTATATTTATTATTGGATTTACAAAATACAGTTTTCATTCACTTTTTATTAACTTATTCGCTCAAACGTTTTCGCCTAATAAGGCATCTTCAGGAGCATCTTTGCAATTAATAAAAAGTGAATTAAAACTGTGTTTTGTCAATCCAATTTATAAAAAGCATGATTCAGTAGTTTTTTATAAAACTGTGGAGGGTTCTACAGATCGTAGCATCTACACAATGACCTTCGCTTTACTAATTATACATATAATTATATATAAATATATATATAGTTTTAAAAACCTAAATAAATTCTTTAGATTGGATACAATTTCGGGCAGTGAATGGGCTGCCTCAAAGAACATCTAGGTATCTGATCTGTTGTTGCCAGTTTGCAGTTCATTTTCTTCTCTAGTATCTAAGACCAGCTCTTTCTCTCCGTTGCTCTCTTTCTACGTTTATCTCGTTCTCTTTCTATCTCTCTATTAGAGATAATCTTCCCTCTCTATCGCTCTATCAGAGATATTCCCTCTCTCTATCGCTCTATTAGCGATGTTTTCTTATCTGATGTGCTCGTCTGCGGTCAGTTGCACTCGTTTACACTATCTCGTATCGGTCAGGTCAGTCGACAAGTGGTCAAACACAAAACAAGTATGAGATTGGCTTTGGCAGCGTTCACGAAAAAATCAAGTATTTACACACACGGCTAGGGTTTTTAATTATTTTTTAAATTAGAATTTTGTATTGTTTTGATGTTTATTTTGATTATTTTATTGATTTTTATTTGTGAATTGTGTTCCTTAGCTTATGGGTTGAATGCGGCTTATCACCCATGGTGTAGAAAATGATTCACTTTGCCAGGGTCTCCCCTGTTTCAGGGAAAGCCAGTAAGAGTTGCAGGGTGTATGTTCATTTGACATTTGAGTTTTTATGTCGTAGATTCACATGCGGCAGAACTTATACGTGTCTGCTTGTGAGAATACATATAATATGCATCCCTAATGTAACACATCTCTGCAACTTAGATTAAATAAAAATATATACACAGGATAATTTAATCAGATTTATAACATTTTTGAAAATGATTTAGAAAAGATTTGAACCAGCGTTATTCTGTTCCAAATACGTTAGTCAAGAATAGCGACTTGAGTCCTCGGCCATAACATCGACTAAATTCATTTATATCCATCACCTTTTCCATACATTTCCTTCCTATACAATCGCTTTGCATATCCAATTCTTTCACAATTTCCCCAGCCTGATCCAGGCATACTTTTCGAGGTCGTCCCTTTCCTCTTTTCCTATCCACGTTTGTATATTTCCCAAGGATATTAAGGCTAATTAAAATTGTAAGCTAATCTTATGAAGTTCCCTCCCCTTTGTCACTGTCTTGTCCCGGGACAAAGAGTCTATAGTTTTGCGTATTGTTGGCGGCCGTTTCTGCTCCTGGTTTTGTCTTGAGTTTATCAGCACAGACATCATTAGCAGGGCGGTACAATGCTTTTATCACCTTTCTCCCATCTTTACCCTTTTATCTGCTGCAAAGACTATACCAAGCCAACATCTGCCTTTCTGCTAAAACTTAACGTCTACAAATCGCTCCTATAGATACATTTTGCTTGCTGCTGTTCTTTTGATTCTTTGACTTGTGGGTTTCTTGACTTATAGGTTGGTATGAGACTCACCATCCAAACTGTAAAAAAGCGGTTCCCTTTGTCATGTCAACCTTTTTTACGGGAAGGTCTACTTTTTTTTAATCAACTACCTAAGAATTAAAACAATATTCAAACTTGAAATTTGCAGCTCTACGATGATTTTTGTGTTGTTTATGCCCAAGCAAAAAACTGCGTTTTCGTAGTATGGTTTTGGTGTAACCGACAAAATTTTGGCCTTGTTTTTCCTAAAGGCACTTGTGACATAAAAAAATCGTAAAACCACATTAAGAGGAATGCCAATAAATGCCTTTGTTTGTTAAATTTAAGAGATGTTAATTTTAACGATATGTCGTGTCTTGTATCCTGCCGCCATTCCTCTAGGAATGGCCGGTACCTCCACACAAGTGCCTCCACTTGACTCTGTCCTTGCATACTTCTTTCATCTCATCTAATTTCATCACTCTTTTCATGCACGCTCTTCTCTTGTTTCCACTCTGTAAATTCCATTCATGTGTGAAATGATAAAAAATAAAAAAGTTATGACATTTTTCTGCAATCTCAAACTTTATACTGCTCTCCTGAACAATTTAGTTAATGTCACTTATACTGCCTTTTAACGATCGATATGTTTTTTCATTCGTTTTTGAATGTTTGTTAGGCGTCCTCCTTTACAGTGCCTTGGACCTCCTTTCCTCCACTCTCAAGTCATCTCCCATTTGCAGTTTAATAACACTGTGAGCCCCCTTAGAGATTCCTTCATAGCCCGTCAAGTCTCTTTGTTTTGCGCGAGCACTCGCCTTAACAATCTCATAATCTCGTCTTACGGGGATTCTCTTTCTGATCCCTTTAATTTGTCCTCTCCACCCCATCGCCTTGCATAATAAATAGTGTAAATATATACAAGGCCAAGAGCTCATTGAATAATAGGTTTGTATGAGGCTGACCATCTAATCTAATCTAATCTAAATCTAAGCTGCAAAGATATGTATCATTTGAGATTCATATTAAATGCGTTCCCACAAGCAGACACGCATAATTTCGCGCTCACACATGCCGCATGTGGACCTACAATATAAAAAAACCCAATATCAAATGAACATTAGCCCTGCAACTCTTGCCGACTTCCCTGAAACAGGGGTGACATTGGCAAAGTGAACCATTTTTTACAGTATGGGTGGTCAACCTCATACCAAACTATCAGTCAAGGAACCATCCATACTGTAAAAACTGGTTCATTTTGACTATGCCAACTCCGGTTTCAGGAAAGGAAGATGCAGAATTTATCTTCGCTTAAGGTGTAGATTTTTAATTTGATTATGCGCATGCAACATTTGTAAGCAAGAAATTATATGTGTCTGCTTATGGGAATGCATGCACCTACGTATTATGAATCTTAAACTAATAAAAATAAAAAATAGGCTGATTTATTTGGTGAGCGCTTTTTTTGTGTGTATCACACCTCAAGAGCCCTGTGCGAGCTTGGTTATCGCTGTAGAAAGCGCTAATTCTCAAGCAAAACCCAGTTGATGTAAGGTTGCATGGACCTTTTGATGACCGGTCTTTGATAAAGGTTTATGAATTTTTCAACTCAGCGAAGAGCAAATTTGAAAATATAAATGGTAAATTTTTTGTGCTCCGCCGGGATTCGAACCCACAACCTTCCATTTACGAGTCCGAAGTGTTGCCACTGATCTACGGACCGGTTTTATATCTTTGTAACTTATATTATAGATAAGAAAAAGCTTGGTTTCAACGTAAACTGATGTGACTAAATTGATTTAAATATTGAAATTCGAATTGTATTTTTTATAATGAAAAAATATCCCAAAGGTTTCCATGTAGGTATATTTAATGTAAAGATGGTATTCATATATTGTGTGTTTTTAGAGTTTAACAACGGAAAAAATGGGAATTTAAAACGGATTTTGATTCAATCAACACCAAACTTTACAGGAACCATTCCAAAAATATTATACGTGCTTTTTTTTTAATGTGATGAAAATTAGTTGAAGTCCGTTAGAAATATATCGCCACCTTAAAGGTAAAAATTAGTAATTGCTGATTTAATAAATCGTGGATAAAATATTTTTCTTGAGTGCAAATTTCACATAGTAAGTAAACTACGAGTGATTATTAGAAAGTTCTCATGAAACACTTCGAAGCTACAGGATTTTCACACTTTTTTTATTGTTTTCTTTCGTAGAAAATATGAAAAAGATTCATTTATTTGAGAAGCCTATATTAGTTTCGTATGTCATTTATTCACTTTTACTTTTATCGATATGTTCATTCATTCATACATATATACATTTTATTTCATACATAATATTTATATAGATAAAAAGAAGATTTTAATACATTTATAACAAAGTAATTTCTGAATCACATGACTATTTTAAAAGATACCTGACATTTTACTTTCAAAGTTAATCCAAATGTCAACTTGAAATTATGATTATTTTTCTTAATCCGACAGTCAATTTCTTTTGGAACAAAGAAAAGAATAATTCTCTTACAAATGATAAGAGACGTTTTATTTTTGAGACATTTCAGACCCGCGTTTGTTCCTGACATATCCTTTATATTCACTTTGCAGCCCGCGCTTTGGTCTTCCCGCCCTAATGTGAGTGACAAGCAATGGTGACAGGGTAGAGCAGCACAGTGGCAAAACGACACATGACAAAACATTACTATGATAAAACAAACCCAGAAAATACACCACTATGACGTAACAACACAAGGAAAAGACATCATAACCAACAGAACATACTGTTATGATTTGACTTGGGGCTATTTTTTTATTAAATTGCGATTTAAATTTATTTTACAAGATTAATAATAATAAATAAATAACACTTGGATAGCACCTTTTCGTGACTAAGTCACTGCAAAGGCGCTTTGTAATTGTCTTTGAAAAAATGAGTTTTGAGCCCTTTTCTAAAAGCTGCCTCAGTCTTCAGCTCCCTGAAGCAGGAAGAGAATTCCAAGCCGTCGGAGCAGCAACGACAAAGGCTCGGTCACCAAACACCGTTTTTGTGGTTCTGCGCGGCAGCTGGAGCAGACATTTATTCGAGTCCCTGGATCTGAGTGTCTGTCCGCGGGTACAATATACTTTTACTCTTTGCTTACAGGTCTTCGCGTCACAATAGTCAAACAGACTCTGTCTGTCCCACAGAATCTTTGCTCGTATTTATATGTGCGGCAGAGACGATTTTTGCTTCTTCAAGAACATGGTAGATACTTCCATAATGGATTGTACTACACAATGTTAGAGACATTACACACATCAATCAGCATGTCTACATAGGTTCACGTACGAAACCCATACGTTCGTTACAATACCATAAACAACACATGAAAAATAATCACATTACAAAACATCACAAACATCTTGTCTTGCGATTTTTTTTCATTTTGATGTTTTGTCATAGTGATGTTCTGTCAGTGGGATGTTCTGTCAGGGTGATGTTCTGTCATGTATTGTTCTGTCATGTGTCATTATGTCATTTTGTCACTGTGTCGTTCTTTCATGGAACCACAAGCAATATTCCACAACGGGACCCCAAATTTGATTTCATGCGTCACATTTCTATGCTTTGGCTTTTTTTCTCCTACGCCTAAAGGATTTACATATTCAATTTTTAATGTATTATATATGCAGAGAGACGTTCTGCCGTTGAAATAAAAGGAATTGAATTAAATATCTAACATATATATTTTCTGCGTCAAATAAGCTAAGCTTTAGTTTTGCGACACATTTATTATTTTCAAGTTTGCTACAAGATCATCTTAGTTGCAAATATATTGTCCTCTAATCTGTACGTTTGTGTTATGTTCATCAGAATTTCTCATGAGCAATGTTTGTATGTATACTGGACCAATGTGTCTTATGAAAACTGGACATTGATTTTAAAAAATATAGAAAACAACTCATACATGAACGTGTATTACGTTTTTTTCTTAGCTCAGATTGTGTAAAAAATGCTTCTTAAGACAATTTCTATCTTTTAAGGTCATGATTGAATCATATTATGGATAAGCCAAACAAGCACTGGGGGACGATAAGTACAGCTCTGCAGACCTTGTACTTTACCATCTTATTCATTTTTTACCTATGGAGCTGTTCCTGAAGTAGGATGTTAATTTTTTTTTTTTTTTTTCAAATCAAGAAGAAATTGTGACAATCAACGTGTCCCCACCCATATTGTTTGGCTTCCACCCTTTGATTCAAATATGACCTTTAAATGTCATTGTCTTAAGAATCACATTAAACTACGTAATACACGTGAATGTGGGAGTACTGTTTGTTTAATGAGGTAATAATTGATAAAATTCGACTCAAAACAACATAGTCGCTTCAAATAACAGATGAGAAAAAATGCTTCCCAAAATCGGCTGGCAAAAATATGGTTGCTATGAGATTATTTGATTCCTAAAGTATATTATTCAAAATACTGTTTTTAAGATTTTTAGCTCTAGGAAGTAATTCTTATGCTGATAGGCGCCTTAGCTAACGTTGAAAAATTAGTCTTAAGATTAGAAGAGATATTCCTAGGCAATCTGTGCGAGCATATTTCATACTGTGTACACATTCATATTCTCGTATAGGGTTGGCAGTTTATTGATGCGTTATTGGTTGACTCAACCCCTTTGCGTACTGTCGTACCTAGCCACAAGTTATACTAGCCACTAGCCACTATTACTAGCTAGCTATGTACTATACTACGAATATATCAAGGTTGCCACACATCCTATATCCCAAATGTCAAATCCCTGTAAAAAAATGTATCGGACTATTCGTTATCAGTGACTTTGTCACAATTATATTCGTTACATATTAAATTATATATGTTTTCTGCAAAGTGAAAATAAAACCCAAATGAAATTTAATAAACCGTGAACAGCTTTATCTAAATTTTAGTTAAATGCAGCACTGAATAGTTTTTACCCTTTTATTCAAATAACACAAATTATTTATCGATTCTGCACAAATTTAACGGACAGCAAAATTTTTAAGCCACACGATCGGTTTGCTAGGAAAAAGAGAAAACAAATGTAATTTTATTGGTTGTTAAGGACTCTGGCACATAGACGTACGACGTTTGCCCACCAAGAATAACGTTATATTATCAAACTTGTGCTGAGATAATAAAACAAATGAGTCGTATAAATGCAAACGCCGTCAACTCCTTACGCGATGATTTTGAGAAAAATAAACTTGTAAACTTGTAAAACGACAACACCAGTTGGAGATGACGGCGTTTGCACGAAATCATACTTTTTCAATTAAAATTACGAAGGATTAAGTGAGGTTTACATTGTATCGCACACAGCAAATGATTTGTTACACTGCGCAGAATCAAATTCAATCATTATCTCAAAAATCATAAATTTGGAGATGACGGCGTTTGCAGTTATACGACGCAAATATGTACCTAAATCTTTGTGCTGAACGTATTTTCGACTTGATGGTTTTCCAATCAATTGTATGGCCACCTGAAAGGTCTAATCTAATCTAATCTAAGTTGCAAAGATATGTTACATTGGAGATTCACATTACATGCATTTTCACAACCAGACACGTACAAGTTCGCGCTTGCACATGCCGCATATGAACCTACAACATAAAAATCAAATTTCAAATGGACATACACCCTGCAACTCTTGCCGTCCTTTCCTGAGACAGGGGTGACATTAAAACTAAATAAGTGTCAAATTGGGTTTGTCCTGCAGTCAACAAGATTGTCATGAATGCCATCTTAGAATCAGTTCACTTTCTATGAGAAGTAACTCCCAATAAAATAATATATTTTATCCACGATTTCTCAAATCAGTGACTCAGCATTTATTCAGTGTTACCTTAAAAATGGCGATGTATTGGTTTAACTAGGAAAAATTATTTGATTTAGAAAGCATCGTTGGGCAACCCTGCTGTAAAAGGTAGTGCCCACTAGCCAATATGACTGGGCAGCTAGTAGCCACTAAGACAACACAGCTGTATGCAACTGATAACGTGACTGTAGCCACACTGACCAACGTGATAATTTCACAGGACAATATTCATTATATCATTATTACCTACTAGTCACATGTGTACTTACTCACTGGCATAATATAAACTCATGGGTATCGAGCTTATATCAAAACGTCAATAATGACCAGGGGCGGAATTAGAAAAATACCATGTGACAAGTGAAATTGTAAAATTGTAATGGATTGTGTATGGACATTGTGAAGATACATTTTTAATTAATAATCTAATAATAATACGCAAAGTTTTTCTTCACGAGTTGATTTATTTCATAAAGCGCTTTTGATGTTGTCACTTTTATAATGGTTTGACAACATTGAAAGCACTCGTGGAAATAAATAGAATCGTGAAGAATAAAAAGAAACCAGGTTTTTAAAAAAGTATTCACCTATTCAAAACAATTTTGCACACACTTGAAATAAATTATTAACAATCCTCATTGTTGAAACAATAACTTGATTTGAAAATGATTTTGAATAGCCCTGCATTTACGTGTATACTATGTCTAAATCTAAGCTGCAAAGATATATATCATTAAAGATTAATATTAAACGTATTCCTACAAGCAGACCTGTATAAGTTCGCGCTAACACATGCCGCATGTGGACCTTCAATATAAAAACCCAATCTGAAATGAACATACACCCTGCAACTCCTGCCGAACTTCCCTGAAACAGGGGTGACATTGGCAAAATGAACCATTTTCTACAGCATGGGTAGTCAGCCGCATACCAATCTATACTATAAGTCAAGTCATTGAATTCAAAATGCGATTTCTCCAACAACTGCATTATTTACAATCCTCATTATTGAGACAATAACTTGATTTGAAAATGATTTTGAATAGCATTGCATGTACAAGTATACTATGTGTTTGAAATAATACTGCATGCAGGATTGATATGATGCCAAGAGCATATGAGGGCGCTATTTCGAGTCGCGTATAATATATCTGACCTGAGAGTCCTTTGACAGCACCATAGCGGCTCCTGAATTGTTGAATGACGTCCTTCGTAAATGTCAGGAAGGTGGATGCAGCTTAACACCGCTATTCACAGATAGTGCTATGAAAGCTCGCAATGCTATAAGGCAAAAATCTTATTCAAAATGGCTTATGATTCCAGTATTAATCGTAGATCATACCCAAATAAAATCACGCATGGAATTTTGACTTTTCATAGCATTGTTCAGGAATACGGGTGCTCAATTTTATTTCTAAATTCGTCTATTCGATCAGCGATCCCAAAATATAAAAAAAACAATAAAAAATATACTAAATTAATATGACGTGATAGTATCGTAAGCGCTCGAAGAAATAAATCAACTCGTGAAGAACAACTTAGTGTTTTATTTTTACGTTATTGATATAAAATGAATTTTCACAATATCAATACATAAATCATTCAACTTACAAATATAAAAGTTTGTATTGGTTAATGTTCGCGACGCAACGAAACTAAGCTGCACATATAGTGCAACTTTTTGGGACGACCCTACTAACAACTTCACGGTAGGTTTTCCAGCTGACGAGAGGAATTGTTCTCATTTATTATGAAAAACCTAGTAGAAATTGCTGGTATACTATTTGGATCACATCCTAAGTGGGCATCGAACCCTAGATTTCTGACATAGAACGCAGGCATCATACCAATAATACTATCGACTGGTAAAACAATGTAAAATCTACAATCTAAGTTGCAAATACATATCAACATTGAAAGTTTATATTAAACTAGCAGTACCCGGCGTGTTTCACTACGCCATTTGGGCATGTGGTATCAATTTTTTTCTACAGATAAAAGAGGAAACAACAGGATCAAAAAAAAAGTGTGCTAATCGGAATCAAGCTTCACACAATTTATCTCTAGGTTAATCTTCACGTTTTCTAAAAAAACAAGGTCTAGGTACAACTGTTAAGCAGCAGAGCCAAGCATAGGGAAAATCGATTGCGGTGCTCCATTTATATTTAAGATAAAAAAATCGGCTATGTAACGTCACTCATCTAATCTATTCTAAGTTGCATGGATATAATTGTTACATTTGGAATTCACATTAAGTGCATGCCCACAAGCAGACACGTATAAGTTCACACTTGCACATTCTGCGTGTGAACCTACAACATAAAAACCCAAATCTCAAATGAACATACACCCTGCAACTCTTTGCTGACCTTCCCTGAAACAGGGGTGACATTGGCAGAGTGAACCATTTTCTATTTATAGTTGGTCAGATGCATATTGACCTATACAAGAAAAGAATATAAACAATAAATTAAATTTTATAATGATACAATTAAAGAACTAATCAATAAAATTCACTATACTCTTTGAGCAAAGTGAAGAAATAAATGTATTCCAAACAATCAGGAATATTTTTCAATGTAACCGCACTGTGAAACGTATGCAGTTGGGGAAAATGCTTCATACAATATGATGCACTTAAGTGTTTTTTCAACTATCTCCATAAAAGTGTTTAATTTATGTTGATTTTTTGACTCCCTGTCCTGTCTTTATCCCGGCCAAGTGAATTCACATTTTTTCCCTACATTTAAAATGTGCTCTAACCATTATTTCAATAAGTGAAAGTTTTAGGTAGTGCACACGGAACATTTTCTATTGACAACAAAATTGTAAGTCGCACGGCCGGGTTAGGTAAAAGGCAAACATTTTGTTTATTTTGGTTGCTTTGGACCATTGTCACATAGAAGAAAGACGTTTAACCGCCGAGAAAAAAACGATCTTGAAATTTGTGGTGAGTATATAATTTTACAGAAATGCGTTTTTTGAAAAAACAACTATATTATGTATATTTTAATTAAAAGTATGTTTCAATAAAAGGTTTTAATAATAATAATATATTTCAATATGGTCTTCTAGTTGTGACCTACGAACTTTCGTTTATCGTATTTTTTATAAGTGCGGGATATAAAAGCTTTCTTACATTTCTAAAATTCAACTTGGAATACTTGAATAACATTTTTTAATTTGGAACTTTTGTCTAGGCCAGGGGTTGGCAACCTTTTGAGTCGGAAGAGCCAAAAATTACAATTTACAAATTTCAAAGTTTTTCCTTGACTTATAGGTTGGAATGAGGCTGACCACCCATACTGTAAAAAATGGTTCACTTTGCCAATGTCGCCTCTGTTTCAGGGAAGGTCGGCAAGAGTTGCAGGGCTTATGTTCATTTAAGATTGGGTTTTTATATTGTAGTTCCACATGCGGTATGTGTGAGCGTGAAATTATGCGTGTCTGCTTATGGGAATGCATTTGATGTGAATCTCAAATGATACATATCTTATTTTGGATTTGGATTTGTAAAGAGCCACAAATGTTTTTTTGCCAACAATAAATAGCGTCGATGGGGCGGGGGGAGGGTGGGGGGTGAAAAGCGAGTAGCGGAGAGATCGTTAATCGATTCAGAACGATTTAGTTTTTTTCGATCAGAAGTATAATTCTGTGTTTTTTTTATATTTGCGTATGAAGCTAAAGAGCCGTAACTTCACACCCAAAGAGTCGCATGTGGCTGGTGAGCCGCATGTGGCTGGTGAGCCGCAGGTTGCTTATCCCTAACCAAACCGATATCGATCCACCATATTTGTAAAAAGTCCGGTCTATAGCTTGGTTGGTAGAGTAACTGCATTCCATGCCGAGATCTCGAGTTAGAATCCCACTGAAGTTGTCAGAAATTATTTCTCGTTTCAGTGTTTATTTCTAACCCAAAATAAAATACCGGCAAGACTTACTCAGCCTTCATAAGAAATGAGTGTCAAGCCACTCAGGAGCTGAATAACATCCATTTCAAGTTGGCGTAAAGTAAAAGTTACTGGGTTGTTCATTTTAGATTTGGATTTTAAATTATGAGTAGGTACACATGCAGCATTTGTAAGCGTGAACTTACATGTGTCTACTTGTGAGCATGCATTTTATATGAATCTTTAATGTAAATGTATATTTGCAACTAAGATTATGTATTGTAGTTGAATATAATGGTCTTCTTCTATTGGGTGGTTTCAAAATTTACCGACCTCGTTGCTGAAATATTGAGAATTGAGATTCATTGTTTATTTGATCACCATCAAACTTCACAGGATTCATTCTAAAAATATGTTACATGTTTCCTGAAAATTTCGTCAAAATCGGATGAGCGGTTTATGAGTCTATAGGGAACATACATACATACATGCATACATACATACATACATACATACATACATACATACATACATACATACATACATACATACATACATACATACATACATACATACATACATACATACATACATACATACATACATACATACATACATACATACATACATACATACATACATACATACATACATACATACATACATACATACATACATACATACATACATACATACATACATACATACATACATACATACATACATACATACATACATACATACATACATACATACATACATACATACATACATACATACATACACACATCCTTCTTTATAGATAAACATAGATAGATAGATTGCATTCCATGCCGAGATCTCGAGTTAGAATCCCACCGAAGTTGTCAGAAATTATTTCCCGTTTCAGTGTTTATTTTAAACACAAAATAAAATACCGGCAAGGCTTACTCAGCCTTCATAAGAAATGAGTGTCAAGCCACTCAGGAGCTGAATAACATCCATTTCAAGTTGGCGTAAAGTAAAAGTTACTGGGTTGTTCATTTTAGATTTGGATTTTAAATTATGAGTGGGTACACATGCAGCATTTGTAAGCGTGAACTTACATGTGTCTACTTGTGAGCATGCATTTTATATGAATCTTTAATGTAAATGTATATTTGCAACTAAGATTATGTATTGTAGTTGAATATAATGGTCTTCTTCTATTGGGTGGTTTCAAAATTTACCGACCTCGTTGCTGAAATATCGAGAATTGAGAACCACTGTTTATTTGATCACCATCAAACTTCACAGGATTCGTTCTAAGAATATGTTACATGTTTCCTGAAAATTTCGTCAAAATCGGATGAGCGGTTTATGAGTCTATAGGGGACATACATACATACATACATACATACATACATACATACATACATACATACATACATACATACATACATACACACATCCTTCTTTATAGATATAGATGCATGCCCAAAAACAGACACGTGTAAGATCGAATGAAAAAATGCTGCATGTGTACTTGAAATTCAAAAACCAAACCTCAAATGAACATAAACCCTGCAATTTTTGCCGACCTTTAAAACAGGGGTGACAATGGCAAAGTGAACCATTTTTTACAACATGGGGGGTCAGCTTCATACCAACCTATAAGTCAAAGCTTTTGAATAAATTTCTCTTGTCGACACATAAAGAAAAAAAAAGTAACACTGCCTGTTGCACCAACCTCCAATCAATATTTGATTGACACATCAAATTTTATAGCTTCATTTTGGTAAGGACCTCGCTTAAATAATATTTCTCGGAAGTGGGTTATAATATAATGGAATCTGAACGAGAAAGATGATGTACATCAGCCAATCTTACGTATATATGCAACCGAATTTTTGATTTGATAGGAGAAATTCCACTTCATTTTGATTTTTGTCTGATTGGAGTTTGGTGCAACATGCCCTAAGTTTAGTGTCGACTCTGAATAGCACAGTTTTGATATTATAGTTTGTGTGACGAGCAGCGGCCCTGCATTTGTCTTACAATGGCGCCCTCTGCACAAGTTATTATCACTGCGGAGACAATGGCGCCCAGGTGCAGGGCCGAGATGTCGTCGGCAATAATTATTATTGTAATGTACCCGAAGCGGCCCTGTCCTGGGCCTTGTTTACACGATTCGGTTAAGTGGTACATCACTACAGTAATAGTAATAATAAGGTACATCACTAGAGTAATAATAATAATAGGGTACATCACTCGAGTAATAATAATAATAGGGTACATCACTACAGTAATAGTAATAATAAGGTACATCACTAGAGTAATAATAATAATAGGGTACATCACTAGAGTAATAATAATAATAGGGTACATCACTAGAGTAATTATAATTATAGGGTACATCACTAGAGTAATAATAATTATAGGGTACATCACTAGAGTAATAATAATTATAGGGTACATCACTAGAGTAACAATAATAATAATAATAGGGTACATCACTAGACTATAGTACCGAACACTGAATATCAACATAATATAATCTAAGTTGCAATCAAATATAATATGAGTATCCTGTAGTACTGCACATAAAATCGAGTCGATAGATACAAATTCATTGATAGGTCATCTTTAAAACAAATGCTAGATAAGCCAAACTAGCACTGGGAGCACGTTCTGCAAGCATGCTGAATGTATTCTTAAAAAAAACAAAGCTGAACTGTAAATGGATGATTATAAGCTTTGCAGCTATTGCCATGAATACTTTATATATTGCTCTGATACCGGAGTGGTAATAAAAAAAAACTTTTTTTTACTGTATAGACCAGTGGTTCCCAAACTTTTGATTTCGCGTACCACTCACGAAATTATAAATCAGTGGCGTACCACTGAAGTTCAACAGTTAAAAAATCGTTCAAAATGGTAAAGTAATATAAACTGCAACAGCTGTTTATTACAACATTATGTTTATTTATTAATTATAGAAAACAAATACAATACTCTTAGGACTTAGTGCGAAAAATGGTGCTGCATGTTCAAGACACGAAAGGAAATATTTGGCTCAGTTGTACTTAATTTTAAGTGCGAAATAGAAAAACGTTTTATCTAATTATTTACTATGTATTTCCTATGGCCATGTCTGCTTGCGTACCACCTTAAGAAGCGTCGCGTACCACTGGTGGTACGCGTACCATAGTTTGGGAATCACTGGTATAGACAATCAGCCTACATGGCCTAACATCATTCTATATCATGTTAAGAAATCATGGAGGTCATCAAAAGCAAGACGATTAACAAATAATTTGTCTTGAGAATTGCCTTGGCCAAAGTTAAAAAAACATAAAAATGTGACGTGAAATGACCGAATTGCTAGTAAAAATGCAACAAAAGTTTTGTTATTGGTTGCATAGGACGTTTGTGGCGTTTTTCCGGCGAGAAAACAATCTAATTTCAAATGCTTGTCCAGAAAATCCATAATTAACTCAAATAATAAAAAAACTTTTATTTAATTTTGAGCCTTACATAGTTTTTAAAGAATTTTTATGGAAATTTAAATACAAATGTTAATGGAAACACAAAGAATGTAATTTTTAATACATAACATAATTTTTGAGAAAAAAAAACTAGATCGTCTAAAGATCGTTCATTCCAGCAAGTAAACAACATTGAGAACAAAGCTAGCATAGAATAATCTAACCATTAAAATAAGGGTAAGGGATTTTTTCACAAAATGTCGAGAAAAGAGAACAAAATAAGTGTCTGTCTAGAGTAGCTGTCATTTTTCCCGCGCGCGCCATATTATCGTGACGCGCTCCGTCAGGCTTGCAACACTGTAACGCAAATTGACGCGTGATTTTTGTGGCTGTTGGGTGGGTGGGCTTGCCAGCCATTTGAATAATTCAATACCTACCTATCTTTCATAGAGCTGGATGCCGATTTTATAAAATGGTAACAATTTTTTGTTAAGTTTTTTATGGTTAATGTATTTTCACTGTGAAAATTCATTGTTAATACTTACTAAGTAAATAGAACTTAAAAAAAAACAAAAAAAAATTTGAAACTGTTTTTTATATGGACCGAAAACGTTTATAAATCGATGTATAGAAATAAAAAAAAGTGAAATAAAAACAGTGTTTCATAAGAAAAACATCATTTTATTCTTTAAAATTTTATATAAAAAAAATGTATTTTTAATATTATATTTGTTAGGGTTCGGTGGTTCAAACAGTGAAAGTCCATTTTAGGGAGCTAGAGCTTTCGGACGCTTCATCAACATTATCAGTTTCTCGTAATTTCATCAATTTCATCTCCAAAACTTTTACGCTGAAGAAGCCCATCGTAGACATGGACAAAACGTCCTGAAGCTCCAGCTCCCACAGACCACGACAACAGATCCCGAAATGCAATTCTCTAGCCAAACTGTTATGTATCAGATTTTCTTCTCTATGTTTTTATTCTGTTGAAATTTTTATTTATTTAACAAAAATAGATTTGTGAAGAGGAATGAAATTCACTTATCTATTTTGCCTGGCCAGAAATAGACTTTTACATTATCAATAATTAATTATAAAAATAGTTCAATGAATAACACATTAATACCCAATAACAACAACCCAATGACATTTGTTGAACCAAGGTCAAAGTTATTGTTGATAGGACACGACGCAGGCGGGGCTCGAACTTAAGATTATCTCAATAACTCAAAGTCGAGTTCTAACGCCTTATCCCATTGACCATACCAGCGACTTAAATTAAAATATATAATATATTAACGTATAAAAGAATGCACTTTTGTATAAAATCGACACCCTTAAATGAAGGTACATGAACACCGCTGGTGCATTGTAATTTAATAAAGGCTGCACCAGATCACGCCACAGCGTTTTCATTT
The DNA here is from genome assembly GCA_951799405.1 of Agapetus fuscipes. Taxonomy (NCBI): domain Eukaryota; kingdom Metazoa; phylum Arthropoda; class Insecta; order Trichoptera; family Glossosomatidae; genus Agapetus; species Agapetus fuscipes. Next base: position 3,361,586 of record OX637346.1, on the reverse strand, counting down.
CAATAATTAATTATAAACGTATCATTTTCCGATTTGACAGCGAATATGTGATTAATTATGAAAATAAAGTACTAATTATAAATTCAAAAAATATATTTATTTATGTGACGAGAAATATTATGAATAAACAAAACATTTGATTTGTCCATTGTTTTCAAATATAATAAATAATGCATCAACGTTTAATTGATTTTTAAACTTAATTTAATTTTTGTATCGGTTGACTGTAACAAAATTTTGTGTAGTACCTACTGCTATAAATATTTTTTTCTTCCTTGTATTACGACACAAAAAAATTAACATAGACTAAAAAGGTTGGTATGAGGCTGGCCACTATAATCTATAATCTAAGTTGCAAGGATATATTCATTCAAAGCTCTCAGATGTATGCTCACAAACAAACACGTGTAGTTCGCGCTTACAAATGCTGATTGTGTACTTACAAATAAAATCCAAACCTCAAATGAACATAAGCCCTGCAACTCTTGCCGACATTCCCTGAAACAGGGGTGACATTGGCAAAGTGAACCATTTTTTACAGTATGGGTGGTCAGCCTCATACCAACCTATAAGTCAAGGAATAGTATAAAAAAATATTCACTTTGAACCCTATTGACATACCTGTGTTTTTTTTTTTAATTTACTGTTTCAGGGAAGGTTGGAAGAGTGTTCATTTCCGATTTGGTTTTTGTGTTGTAAGTTCACAGATGATCGTGAATTTAAACGAGTCTGCTTGTGAGAATGCATGTAATATGAATCTTAAATGTTATATTATATATCTTTGCAACTTATATACAAGATTATAGATTAAAGATCAGCGGGATCCATGCCAGGGATAAGAACGTCCAATAATCTTTCCACGTTTCAGGCCTTTCAGTTTGGTGGGATTTTCTTGGCAAATCAGTCTTCCAAGACTCATTTTGGAAACATAATCTCTATTCATTCGTCTTTCAAATCTGATTTATATCACTGTGTAGTGTGTACTTTATTTCGTAGATTTTTTGTATGTGATATAATAACGTATTGGCTGTTTGAGATTTGATGATTTTGGAAAAGCTGCTTAAATTCTCTCGATAATCATTATTTAAGAATCCGTCTGAAAAGTTCATATTTTTTAAATTATGATTGCTTCAAATTTGCATTCAAAGTAATCGTAAACAAAGTTTTTTTATTTTTTATCTTTTAAGATGAACGATTACAAAGTTAAAGCTTCTGCAATCAATAAAATAGTAATTGCTCTTCAGAGATTATAATTTTTGTATAATTTTTAACAAAAGTTTCCCATTTGTGTTTTAATTAAACAAACGCATAGCGATCAAAATATTATCCTCACCTTAATCCATTTTTACAAACTAGAAACGCTTGCAAAAACGTCAAGCCGGTAGCCCTGGTAGCTGTAAATCCTGCAGTTGTTAGGACAGACTAAAAACTCAATTAAATTCTTGTGTTTCAGCATTTGTGTGGAGCGCTTACGTGGAATAATATTAATCTCATGGCCGCATTGTGAAGGGATAAGCCAGAGAGACAGAAAGTGCAAAAATTGCAAACGAAAAAACCGCAGCATGACGCTCTGTAGCTGGCAGAATGGAGGCATCAACCATAAACAGGGTTTGTTTTTCATCATGAAGAGTTGTGAGAGAAAAATAGTTTTATTTTAAAAGTGGTAGCACGTATTTCGTAAATAAATTGCATTAATTTGGCTGCCTTTAATACAATTTTAATATTCAAAAAAATTGTGAAAAACGTCACCTAAAAATTGGAAAACATTAGAAGGAGCTTTGAAAAGAAATTGAATGTTTAACATGGTTACAAAGTTTAGTTTTCTTATTTTTTCAAAAACGAAAACGAAAACCGTGTCAAATATCATACTAACCTATGTGTAATATTGCAATTTCGTCGTTTCTAAATCTAAGTTGCAAAGATATGTATCATTTGAAGTTCATATTAAATGCATTCCCACAAACAGACACGCATAATTTCGCGCTGACACATGCCGCATGTGGACCTACAATATGAAAATTCAATCTCAAATGAACATAAGCCCTGCAACTCTTGCCGACCTTCCCTGAAACAGGGGTGACATTGGCAAAGCTAACCATTTTTTTACAGTATAGGTGGTCAACCTCATACCAACTTATAAGTCAAGGAATTTAAAATAAAAATTTAAAAATGTTAAGGGGTTGTGTATTAACATTGTGAGATTCATTTTAAAATGATAATCTAAAAGTAAAGAAAACAAAGCATTTCTTCACGAGTTGATTTCGTTCCTCAAGCGATTTCAGTGTTATCACACCATTATCAAGAGAACCTTGATAGTAGTGTGATTGCACCGAACGCGCGTGATGAAATAAATCAATTCGTGATTAAAAACCTTGTTTTTTATTTATTTTTACATTTTTTTTTAAATATCTCAATTATAACGTCAACGACGTTACCATGTTGAAAGCACCGGTTCCCATAGATCACCGAAGTTAAGCAACATTGGGCGCGGACAGTATTTGGATGGGTAACCGCTCAGGTACACCGCGTGTCGTTGGCATCTTGGACCGGTCCGTAGTCCGTAGTGGCAACACTTCGGACTCGTAAATGGAAGGTTGTGGATTCGGATCCCGGCGGAGCACAAAAATATACCATTTATATTTCGAATGTGCTCTTCGCTGGGTTGAAAAATTCATAAACCTTTACCAAAGACCGGTCACTGAAAGGTCCATCCAACCTTACAACAACTGGGTCTTGCTTGAGAATTGGCGTTTTCTACAGCGACGACCAAGCTCTTGAGGTGTGATACACACAAAAACAGCGCTCACCAAATAAATCATCCTCATATTACCTATTATTTTTTATAAAGACACAGTTATTGGTTGAATTAATGAGCATAGATTGTCACTGAAAATAATAATTATTAAATAATACGTACATCATATTATTTCCATTTTTCTGTACATTATTAAGGACAAAAAGTGCCATGTACTCCGGCAGTGGCGAAGGGTGCCATACAAGCCGATTCCCATCGGTTTTCCTTTTAAAATGAGGCAAAAATGATAATAAAGTAGACTGCATGGTTTCAATGGGGAAAAAATACGTATTGTTTCTTTGGTTTTAAAGATTTTTTTTACTTTGTGCCTATATTTTTTAACTACTTTGTTACCTCATTTTAAAAGAGAAGCCAATGGGAATCGTCTTGTATGGCACCCTTCGTCACTGCAAGTATGTACAAACATCTTCGACTTGAGTTTATTGGTTTTTTATGACCACATCTTTAAATATGGATATCTACTAAACATTTTTTTATATTTTCTTAACATTTATATTCTGTGAAAGTGAAAGAATGGCTGTGTGAGCACCCTGCATTTTAAAGCCACGTTTTTACATTTTTAAAGTTTTACTAGCTTAGTACGCTTTCAGGGGGTTGCCGGAGAGGGTAAGAGGTCTGAAAAAGGGGGAGGGGAGGGTGGGAATTCGTCACAGGGAATTTGAGCTGACACTAGAGTCGGGTTTTCAAAGAAACGGAGCCCGACGTTGCAAAAATATCAACTGGAAATGTTTGATATGAAATGCCCTGAGCGAGCATTGTGCATTCATTTATGAAAGAAATGTTTAAGGATATTAATAATATTATAACGTCTGTACACATGCAAGCCTCAAGTTTTAATAGGTACACGAAATAACGTTTGTAAACATGAAAGAAATCAATTGGAAAGCGCTGTTTTTGTAAGTGAAACAACTCAAAATCCCTCTCGAATGACGGATAAGATTTTTTGTAAAGATGCGTCTTTAGTGTTGTTTTTGCCAACTTATTTTTATATGGCGGTCTGTTATAACTTGTGCATTGTACACAGACGCCACTTATATTTTGAAATCAATTAAGAAATAAATTTGTTTTTACCTTCTGTATTCTAAAATCTGCAATCTCAGTTGCAAAAATATATTGTCATTTAATGCTCATATCTAATGCATGCAAAATACGCAGGCACATGTAAGTTAGCTCTTACCATGCTGCATGTGCACTTTAAAGTAAACCACTCTTCTATAATCTATAATCTTAGTTGCAAGGATATATTCATTTAAAGTTCTCAAATGCATGCCCACAAACAAACACGTGTAGTTCGCGCTTACAACTGCTAAATGAGTACTTACAAATAAAATCCAAATTTCAAGTGAACATAAGCCCTACAACTTTCGCCGACCTTCCCTGACACAGGGATGACATTGACAAAGAGAACCATTTTGAAAAAAAGTTAACCAAATACAAAGTGAACCAACTTAGATCGTGTAAATAAAAAAAATGGATGTAAACTAAATCACTTGCTAGGAGAGCTGTCATATCTATCATACATTTTTAGGTTTACGCGATCGAGGGAGCTTACATTAATGTTGTATACTGGGGATAGAGATGTAAAAAATAATACTGTCTTTCAGCATAACAATCTGCTGACCGGTGCTATGTATGACAATCCTCTATCCTTCCTTGGATTTACCAATCTCCAGGAAGATAATCCTGCATACGGCTGCTTAGAGACGGAGAAGTCTCTCGGAATCGTTTCTGCTTATAATGTAACATTTGCTGACATAACAATTTCCTACAATGGATAATCTCTTGTGGTTCATAACAGCGTACAAACTATGTCTTTATCTATATCTATAATCTATCTGTACCTTATCTAAGTTGCAGAGATGTATTAACATTTAAGGCTCTCAAATGCATGCCCACAAACAAACACATGTAGATCGCGCTTACAAATGCTGAATGTGTACATACAAATAAAATCCAAACCTCAAATGAACATAAGCCCTACAACTTTTGCTGACCTGCCCTGACACAGGGGTGACATTGGCAAAGTGAACCATTTTTTACAGTATGGGTGGTCAGCCTCATACCAGAAGAGTTGCAGGGTGTATTTCCATTTGAGATATGGTTTTTATGTTGTAGGTTCACATGCGGCATGTGTACTTGTACGTGTCTGCTTGTGAAAATGCATGTAATGTGAATCTCCAATGTAACATATCTTTGCAACTTAGATTAGATTAGACTACCTACTCGCATAGCAATGTTGCAAATCTATCTAACCATAAACATGCTATAAATATATTTATTATTGACGTACTAAACTTTGTCAAATAAAACATACAAAACAAAAATAAATGAAAATGATGTCTTGATAGTACATAACGAGATGCAATTCAGAAATAAATAAATAAAACATGGTTAAAAACTGCTTTCAACGAAAACAGAAATGTTTCTTTTTGTTGTATAAATAAACCAGAGGCTTACTGAAAGCATTAAAGTTTTTTTGGTGTAAAAATTATGGTACAGTCAAACATTCGTTGTAGGTACCTCAATAATGCAGGACATTTTCAATTCAGAGAGTACTTTGGACGGAGTTAGCTCGGGCTCAAACAAAGGAGAGAATTCATACATTTTCAAAGTAAGCAAACACGCAATAGCTCTATGCCAAAATATCACATTAGCGCTTGTTTGTCTTATCTCCAACAGAGGTTATTTTACATGAGCAATATTTGTCTGTGTACTGGACCAATGTGTCTTATGAATGCCGGAAATTGATTTCTACAACATTAAAAACAACTTGATTTTCTGGTACCGGGCTTTGACCGTGGTCCATGTTTTTGCTTGTCTCCTTCTTTTTTCATTTTATTCTTTCTTGAAGACTTTCAGCTTGCGTTTCGTCTCCTCTGTGGGCGACTTCTTCGGAGTTCTGCTCGCTAAAAACATGGACCACGGTCAACACCCGGTATCAGAAAATCAAGCATCTAGATCCGACCGTGAAAGCCTAAAAACATTTAAAAACAACTGTCATATTAACGTGTTTAATATTTTTTTTAGCTCAAATTGTGTTGAGTGTGATTCTTAAGGCGTGTTATAAAGCTAAATCTGCCATTTTTGTTTCTTACACTTTATGGTCTTAGCAAAATAGTTACAGTTATGAAAAAAATCAAGCATGTTAATTAATTTTTATGTCTGTATATTTAATGTCAATAGTTTTTGAGTAAATATGGAAAAACTGTGTTCTTTGATTTAATTAAAATTTAATTCATTTAGTAGTTTCAGTTTTTCCATATTTACTCAAAAACTATTGACAATATAAAAGAAATATTGAGTTCGAAACCTAAGCAATGTACAGTTCTGTAATTAAAAAGCAAAAAAAAAATCCCAAATACAGCACATACGAAAAAAAAGCTAAAAATGTAAAAAAAACGCGTTTTTTTCAATATTTTTTTGTGGTGGCAATTCTTAAGTTATATATTTTATTCAAGCTTTATAATTAAGAAAAAAAATTAATTAACATGCTTTAATTTTTTCATTACTGTAACTATTTTGCTAAGACCATAAAGTGTAAGAAACAAAAATGGCAGATTTAGCTTTATAACACGCCTTAAGGCAATTTCTTTGAAGGGTCATCTCTGAATCCATTGGTGGATAAGCCAAACAAGCAATGGGGGATGAAATGTTTAAAATTCTATGATAAAACTTAAAAAGTGTTTTCCCAATGAAGTATGGAAACTCAAACGCTCACTAGAAGCGCTTTTCAAATTTCTTAACATTTTTGTTCAAACTTTATGGTTGAGTGTGAACGTTCAGTTGTATACATTGAGCCGTTTTAACATACAACATGGTTACATGTCATAAAATTTTAATTCTACGAAAAACATAAATAGATAAATCGCCACCTTAAAGGTAAAAGTAAATGATTCACAAATTTAAGAAATCGTGGATCAAACATTTTATTGAGGTAACTTCTCATAGTAAGTGAACTATCTTTAATAACATTTCAAAGAAAAACCTCTAAGCTAGAGGGTTTTCACACTTTTTTAGAGTTTTCTCTTGCAGAAAATAGGAAAAACCGTGCATTTATCTGGGAGTACCATCAGTTGTACCTTTAGGATATAAATAACATAAGATATTTTTGTGGGTGAGCGCTGCTACAATTCTCAAGAAAGACCCAGTTGCTGTAAGCCTGAATGAACCTTTGGTGATCTGTTGTGGTAAATGAAGATACAATTTCAATGACGATTTTTTAAACTTCGCCGACAATCGAACCCATGACCTTCCGATAGCGACTTTGAAGCGGTAACCACTAAACTACAGACTTATCATTTTTGTAAGGATTTCAGTAGGTTTAATGTTATCTATACATGTAATTTAATAATTAAAGATTTTCGTGTTGTAGGAGTTGAAGCAACATTTAAAGTTTTGATTAAGTCTACCGCTGTCTCTGAATAGCGCTGAGTGTAAAGGTTGGTGCACACCTTCACTCTTTTATTATTTTTTTTGTAACGCGACACAATAACGGTATCCGTGTGGATGGTTTTATGAAAAATCTGATGCTTCTCGTCTCCGTGGTCCGGCGCGCCCGTTGTCCGCAGTTCCCGCCAAACGCGAAACAAAAGCCCGCGCAATTACTTTATCAATTCACAAAATGGCGGGCGTCGATTTCCCGCGATACTTTGTTCACTTTTACACACGCCCTTTGTCTCGCCGGCGGACATTTTTCATTTGTCTCGTTTATTGTTTTCAATTTTTTTTTGTGTTGAAGAATGATTTTGTCCGCTGGACAGTGGCGTCGTTATCGTGTGTGAGTTGTGGGCTGTCGGTGCTTTTTATTTTTTAATGTAATAAAGTGACGCCTTTGTGTGCAACACGCTTAATCATAATTCAAACGTGGTGTAAAAATTTCAAGCTATGATTTAAACGCAGATTTTTGTATTATTTTTGGCACTTCTAAATCTAAATCTAAGCTGCAAAGATATGTGTCATTTGAAATTCATATTAAATTCATTCCCACAAGCAAACACGCATAATTTCGCGCTGACACATGCCGCATGTGGACCTACAATAGAAAAAACCCATCTCAAATGGACATAAGCCCTGCACTTCTTGCCGACCTTCCCTGAAGCAGGGGTGACATTGGCCAAGTGAACCATTTATTACAGTATGGGTGGTCAGCCGCAAAAAAAAATGGTTCACTTTGCTAATGTCACCCCTGCTTCAGGGAAGGTCGGCAAGAGTTGCAGGGCTTATGTTGCTTCTTACTCTGTAATAATTTCAAAATATAATGAATTGATACCTAGGCTATTTTATTAATTTTTAAAATATTCTTGATTCACGTCTTTGATTCTATATGACTGATATGTCAGTCTAACATACCACAATGAAACCTTTGATTATCAATTTACTCAGATCATGAAAGGTTGGTTATTTTTGCCAACGTCACTTCTGTTTTCAGCATGTTAACGAAAGAAATGACACGTGTATGCATGCGTGTGGCAAGACATTTTACATGAATTTTGATTTTTTGCACATTCTTTCGTTGCCTAGATTAATGATAAGAAGTTCTCATTTAACTCTTGTTTTTGTTGAAGTTGAAGCGATGAGGCTTGTAGAAAATATTATATTACCTACATTCACATATTTTCTGAGAATGTTACAAATAATGTTTAAAATGATGATGATTTCTAAAGCACCTTTTCATGATTGTTAAGCGTTTAAGGAAAAAAAGAAAGGGTTAAGGAAACTTGAAAAATAACCATATGATATCTATAGTCATGGAAGCAGATCCCATGACTCCGTAACATGCAAGATTGGACTGGAATAAGACCAATAAAATATATTTGTAGAGCTGTGATAGACATTTTCGCAAGTGATCGTCGACGTCGCGGAGACCTAACACGGCACTAGAACAAGATGAAGATCTATAGTCATGTAAATGAGCCCGATCAGGTAAGAAAAAAAAAACGGAAAAGCCAGGTACAATTTGGATTCCCGGGGTATTATCCCGTAGCCTGGCAGTTTATTTCAGGGAAGTTCTCCGCTTCCCCCAGGACCTCCTTCCCCTGAGGTCGAGATGGATGTTCTCAGGTTGTGGCGCAGGCAGTGTGCGGAGCCTCCAGCTCACTACGGGGAATACATAAATTTTCATCCCTTTGCAAAAGTTTAACCCCTTTTCCTTTTATTTGCGAGTACATGACGATGAAACTTAATCTGAGCTGTGTATTAAGATTTGTGAATTTCATATCGGAATAATGTAATATTGTTTTCATGATCACCCTTGAATGACGGTTTTTGGAATCAAGCCTTAATAATGCTCTCTTTTTGTGAAAGCGAAACGTCGACAACAAAACTACGAATTACATAAAAAAATCCCCATTCTTTCCTAATTCTTCATATTTTGGAAAAGTGAATTTGAATTTACTGTTTGATAAAGTCTTTTTCATTTTTATTCTGTACACATATCATAGAGCGTTTGTGTTCAATGATGGAGAGCAATGGTTTGATCCCTACCAAGGGTGTCAGAAATAATTTTCCACGGAGACAACGCGGCAAAAAGTTGTTGTAAACGTGCAGTTAAGGTACGATTTCCGTATCTCTTATTTCTAAATCCAGATTTATAGATGTTCCACAAATACAGTACGTTTGCAATCTTTCACTATGATCTTTTTTTATTTATTATCCTAATAAGCAAAGATAATTCAACTTCCCAATTTTCATTGCAATAAACAAACGATAACAAACAAACGACAGAAAAAGTATCTCTAAGAATAATTTGGTTTCATTTGGTGCAGCACTCAGCTGCTTTGAAATTTTGTTTATTTATTTTAATTCCCTTCTAGGAACTGACAAAATATTACTTCAGAGAATGAAGGTCTTTTTTACACGTGTTTTGCCTTTTGTGTTAGGCTGTTTTGTGGATTCACAACAGGACGGAGCAGCTTTTGCCCTTTACATCTCTACGATTTTGTAATTAAGTTTAAAAGTTCGGCGTAGAGGTGTGCTACGCTTTATGATGCAAGGCCTCTACGCCTACACAGTATTGCGTAGAGGAAATGAAACACGCGTACAAAATGTGTTTGAAAAAGTGAAAACCAACACGTGTTTGGTTTTTTATATGAACTTTATATGAACACATGCACATTTATGTTAACTGAAATAAATTAACACGTACATTTTTCTGCATCAAAATTGTTCGTGATATATTTTTTATAATAATGAGTGGTTTATTGTTACTGTAACTGTAACTGTAACTCTGTCACCATTCTGCTAGGGGTCTCCAGAGCCTCTGCGGAGCTGCCTCCATTTTTTCCTTTACTTACATACCTCTTTCAATTCCTTCATATCCATCACCTTTTTCATGCATTTTCTTATTTTACGCTCACTTTGTATATCCCATTGTTTTACAATATCCTCATTCTGATCACTCCATACTTTTCTCGGTCATCCCTTCCCTCTTTTTCCTTTCACACTTTCTTTGTATACATACTTTGTCAGTCTATCATCATTCATTATTTCCACATGCCCAAACCATATCATCACATATCATTGAAAAATTCAGAATCAAGAGTACTTATGTCATATTCATTCATTATCATTCATCTATAATATGCAAACTACAAAAATGCACAAATAAACATTAAAATTTAAGAATCATATTAAATACATACCCACAAACAGAAGAACGCTCTTAAGGACACGCTTACATATGCTGTATGTGAACTAACAAAATCTCAAAATAAAAAATAGGCCCTCTGCAATTTTGGCCGCCTGTCATTGATATGGGGGTGACATTGGTAATAATTATTTTTTAATATTTTTTAGTGTTGATCTGTTAACACAGTGAAAGTCCATTTTTAAAATATTCAAAAATATAAATGGTAAAACATTGTTTTAATTCACTTTATTCTTTTAATATTTAAATATTCGAGCACAAAAAAAAAAAATAAAGTTAATTAAAACAATGTTTTACCATTTATATTTTTAAATATTTATAATTATTTTTTAAAGTACAGGTGATCAAGTTAAATTTTTTAATTTTTTTACAATAAAGGGTACGGCCCCCCCATGTCTCCCTGAACTATGTCCTGCTGACGTCGCTGCAAGGCGACCACTGCGCTCTGCCTCTACTGCTGTCAACAGGATCAAAGAACCCATAAGAGCAAATACATCTAATTTTGCAGACAGGAGCTTAGGGGTAGCTGGGCCAGTTGCCTGGAATAAGCTGCCTGTCGACCTTCGCTCTGACCAGCCCACCATCACCTTCAGAAGAGGACTTAAGAAAATGCTGTTTTCAAAGAGTCACATCGCCCTTGAGATGGTCTGTGATCATTAAACGGCGCCACCGGAAATAAATCATCCATCATCATCATCATCATTTTTACATCAACTTCTAATTTAAGGAACTTACGTATGTAGGTATGTATAAAAATAGACAAAGGAAACAAAATTAATGAAAAATTCCTTGAACATTACAAGAAATACTACAACAGCAGCATATAATAAAAACGTAATTTTTTCCATTGACCAATTTAATTTACTCTTGTACTTCCTTGCCCTTACACGAGTGTTTCCATAAAATATAACACTGTCCTTGTATTGTTCCATTAGAGAGTAGTTTTATTTGTTCCCCTAGACTGATGTGGCCACGAGCCGTATGTGGTACAAGTCTGTACAGACAGAGGCAGTGTGTAACTTATATAGTGCGCCTTGTAAGTATAAATTACAGGGTAGTAACCTACCATGAAGTTGTACGAATAATACACAATTTGTTTCCTCAGTGTGTTTTTGGCTTATCCATCATTCGATTTCTAATCTAATCTAATCTAATCTAAGTTGCAAAGATATGTTACATTGGAGATTCACATAACATGCAGTCCCACAACCAGACACGTACAAGTTCGCGCTTGCACATGCCTCATGTGAACCCACAACATAGAAACCAAATCTCAAATGGACATACACCCTGCAACTCTTGCCGTCCTTCCCTGTAACAGGTGTGACATTGGCAAAGTAAGCCATTTTTACAGCATGGGTCGTCAGCCGCATACCAGCCTATAAGTCAAATTACATTTTATAGATCAATAAATAATAATATCTATGGACAACAAACAGAAAACAAATTCCAATTTAATAAACCCTAGCCGCCAAAATTACAGATCAGCCGCCATTTATTTATGTCCTTACATACTTCTTTAATTTCCTCCATAGTTCCTCCATTCCTCATACAAGCTCTTCTTTTATTATGACTCTGAATGTTCCATTCATTCGCAATTTCGGATATTTGGTCCATGCATACCTTTCTCGGTCTTAGATATAACATTTAAATGAAATTGTCTTAAGAATCACATTCTTCACAACCTGAGCAAAGAAAAAAAGTAAAACACAAAAATGCGAGAGTGGTTTTAAGTATTTTCAAAATTACAGTTTTACACGCTCACAAACAGACACGTGTAAGTTCACCCTACAAATGCTGGATGTGCGTTTACAAATTCTAACCCGAACCCCAAATAAACATAAACCCTGAAACTTTTACCATGCTTTGGGGACATTGACAAAGTGAACTTTTTTTTACAGAATAGGTGACCAACCTATAAGTCAAGGGAAAAGTAGTAGAAAGTTGACAAGGGAAATTGAATGTCTATGGTTCCTCGCATTATGTTTTTTCACCTGCAACATTAGATGCAATTCGTTTTATTGATTTTGAATAATTAACAACACGGTTTTTTTCAATCTTCCTACTATTAATTGACTTGTTTTGTCTTAGTAGGGCATTTTCAAATGTTTTTTGTATTTAATAATCTAATCTAAGTTGCAAAGATTTGTAACATTGGGGATTTTTATTATTTGCATTCTCCCAAGCATACACGTATAAGTTCACTCTTGTCCATGCCGCATGTGAACGTGAAAACCCAAATCTCAAAGGAACATACTCCCTGCAAATCTTGGCGACCTGCCCTGAAACACGCGGGAAATGATTGGCAGAGTTAACCATTTAAGTGGCGGCAGTCAATGATTCATTTTTTAAATCAACAAATAATCCATAAAAACACCAAAGGAAATACGAAATTCCTATTTAAAAACCCTTCGTTATGTAAGTGCAAAAAAATAAGGTATGAATAATTCTAGGGCTCGCATTTCTGTAGTGATACGAGTATATTCATAGAAATGAGGTTGGTTTGACATAGCACCAAGTCCCTGTTTCGAGCCGCAGCATGCAAAGTCAAAATAGCCATGATGATCGCCGATCTTCCAAAAAAGTGGCAGCACAAGAGGAAGAACAAGAATTTTTTAGAATGAAAAAAAACGGATTTTACTGACCGTGCAAAAGAAAAGAGTTCGTGGTTCTTCTTTGTAGAAGAGACATGCTCCGGAGGACGTCGGGTATGACTCCGACGAAACGTATAGAAAATTGTTCTTCTCTTTTGCACGGTCGGTAAATTCGGTTTTTTTATTCTATAAAATGTCTAACGACCGTAATCATAATTTAAAATCTTTAAGAACAAGAATTGTTTGAAATCAAACGTATACATTGAACTTCTATCCCCTGCCCTCTGTCCTGGTGTGAGCACTGCCTAACTGGCCGGACATTTTACAGGCGAGATAATCCAATTAGAGGCGGACGTCCCGGACTAATGGCGGTAACAATCTAATAACAAAAACACACACGTGGTCAGTGGGGGACTAACCCGCGGGGAGCCGGGCATATGATAACGCGGTTATGTACTAGTAAGACAAGGAAAAGAAAGTGATAATTGTGTTAGTGGGATGAGAATAAAATAACGGGAGGTGCAGGATTAAAATGGCGTATAAAAATAGGAATGTACAAACTGAATGGAGGCAAATAAGCGATGAAACGACATGTTTTTTGCTTATTATTATTATTATTATTTAAAAAAAAATCCTGTGCGGGAGACTCCCTAGATTCTAGAGACTCTAACTCCCGTATTCACGATCAAAACTGATTTAAGTACCTTACTCAAGCGCTACACTTACTCAAGGGTCGACATTCTGGAGCGTTTTGTTTCACAAAGAACACTCAAGCAGTAATCAGCGTAGTGCCCAACCCCCAGGAGACGTACGGGTTTGCCATTGGCTCTCGAAAAAACCCAGCTCTGTAATTGGTCAGTACCTTCCGACCGATATTCGGCGTACTTCACTCTTATCATTGCCGCCTCTTTCAAATTTCAATGTCATATCAACTTTGCATAAAACTTGACAACAAATAAGTACGTATAACGCAATTACTACTTTAAGTAAACCGTAAGTACGAATTTGTTTGTTTACAATTTCTATTAGTTTTTAAAAATACATTTATGTAATATCCAATGTAAAGTGTTTTGATCGATTTCAGCGCCAAAAAGATGTTGTTTTCTCCAGCGGAAAAGGAGCTGCTGGTGGCTCTGATTAAAGAAAAACCTGTAATAGAAGATAAAATAACAGATCGAAGAAATCGTTGGCTTTGCAACCCTCAATGAGCAACGGCAAAACTGTATACAGAACGACGCATTTTTTCAATCAAAAACGTCTTCTAAATTCTTCCTCTTCGTAATACGTAAATGGGTCTTTACAGTCTCTGATATATTTTCTTGGGACACTATTTTTGAACAAAACAATGTTATTATTCTCGTTGAAGTCAACTGTATCGAAAGAATTCATTATTTTATGTAAATAATTCACAACCAAACAAAAAATGTGCTGATGAAATGCGGCGGAATATTTTGACAGTTCATCTGTCATTGCAGTATGGTCCTAGACCATACCGGAGAACAAACCCAATTCTGATGGTCAAGCAATGTAAATGAACTCGTCAAAACAATGTTAATACACTTGTAAAAATCATGTTTATAGTAAGAATTCATTTTTTCATGTAAATTCACAATCAAACAAAAAATGTGATAGCAATGAAATATGACGGAATATTTTGACAGCGCTTAAGCGTTGGTTAATATACGTGTCGACCTTACTTACCTGAGTGCTAGTTTTTGGAGCGCTTAAGCGCTAATTTTACCTTAAGTATTGTTCTTGAAATGAATTTCCCCAATCTAAGCGCTGGTTTGCCCTTAAGGAAGTGCCAGTTTTGATCGTGAATACGGGGGTATGACACTTGTTGTAGTGCCGCAGAGATTTACGAGCTTGGTCTTCGCTACAAAGCGGAAATACTCAAGCAAGACCCAGTTGCTGTAAGGCTGGATGGTGGACCTTATGTTCATTTGAGATTGGGTTTCATATTGTTGGTCCACATGCGGTATGTTTAAGCGCGAAATTAAACGCGTGTGCTTGTGGGAATACACTTAATATAATATATCTTTGCAACTTAGATTATAGATAGAAGAAACCCAACATTTTTTATTGATTAATTTTTCTGTAGTTTTGTATACATTTTTTTCTTCTATGTATTTCACACGCTGTTACACACCTCCTTCATCTTCTTTTTCGTAATTTAGATCTTTCAATTTATAATTCACAAAACAAACTTAAGATCCACTTATAGGTTGGTATAAGGCTGACCACTCAAACTATACAAAAATGGTTCACTTTGCTCCTACTGTCACTCCTGTTTCTGGGAAGGTCGGCAAGAGTCGCAGGGCTTATGTTCATTTGAAATTTGTTTTATTTTATTTTGTAAGTACACATGCGTAAAGTATAGGCGTGAACTAACATGTGTCTGCTTGTGGGAATACATGTAGTATGTCTCTTAAATATTAGTAATCAATGTATATTTGCAATTTAGATTTTGGATATTAACGAAGAAAGTATATGTTGGTAGAATAGATGGATGTCGTGGTAGAGGAAGACCGAGAAAGGTATGGATAGACCAAATATCCGAAATTGCGAATGAATGGAATATCCAGAGTCATAATAAAAGAAGAGCTTGTATGAAGAAGGTTATGACTCTGGAGGAAATGAAAGAAGTATGTAAGGATAGAAAGAAATGGCGGTTGATCTGTGATGTTGTCGGCTAGGGTTTGTTAAAGTAAAATTGGTTTTATGATTTAGTTTTTTATGTCCATGTATATATTGTTTTTTATTGATTTAAAAAAAAATGTAATTTGTCATGTATGTTCCTTGACTTATAGGTTGTTATGCGGCTGACCACCCATACTGTAAAAAATTGGTTCACTTTGCCAATGTCACCCCTGTTTCAGGGAAGGACGGCAAGAGTTGCAAGGCTTATGTTCATTTGAGATTGGGTTTTTATATTGTAGGTCCACATGCGGCATGTGTTAGCGCGAAATTATACATGTCTGCTTGTGGGAATGCATTTAATATAAATCTTAAATGATATATATCTTTGCAGCTTAGATTAGATTAGATTAGATTAGAATGTATCCATGTCCTAATTAAAAACAAAAACCATATTGAATTAAATGCTGCACAGTGATCTTCAACGCCGATTTATGAAAATATAATTGTTTTTATTCCTACAATTATTTCTCATTTACTTTCCTTAAACTGTCCATTACTATTCAGGGTTCAGCAGTAATAATATGTATGTTGCTGGATTTAACTGCTGATCGGGGTCACTTTATATTTGACAGGGTTAAGCCCCTGGCCGCTGCTTTGCTATTTTGCTGCCCTCTGGGTTGATGTGTTAACCCTTCATGGACGTGACGTCACTTGTATTGGAGCACTAAGCCGGGTTCACGAGGGAACATGATAATTTGTAATAGCAACATTGATGGCAAATGAATTAGATATAGAACTGAACAATACTGTAACTGTAACTCTGTCGCCATACCGCTAGGGGTGGCCAGAGCCTCTGCAGAGTTGCCTCCATTTTTTCCTATCCTGACATACCTCTTTCAATTCCTTCATATCCATCACTTTTTTCATGCATTTTCTTATTTTATGCTCACTTTGTATATCCCATTCTTTCACAATCTCCTCAATCTGATCACTCCATACTTTTCTCGGTCGTCCCTTCCCTCTTTTACCTTTCACACTTCCTTTGTAATAATATATCGCACCCTGAGAATGAAAGTAACCTATTCCAAAATTTAGGTAAAATGAGTTAAATACATAGAATGACTCAAAAAGGTACACTCTATTACACCTATATTTAAAAACAGATTATTTATGGTCAATGAGTGAAAGAGGCATACTTCGGTCTCTTTGTCTTTTAATAAAAGTGCAATAGATTGTACCTTTTTAAGTCATTCTGTGTATTTAAGTCATTTTACATTTTTTTTTAAATAGGTCACTTTCATTCTCAGGGTGCGATATCTTTATTCCAGCCTAGTCATGCGGGTGGTGCAATACGTTTCTAGCCATATAAATGACGTATTTAAAACAAGTTACATATTTTTAAAACCTAAATGCACTCATAAACTAAGAGTTTGCAGGCGTAATATTGTCGCTATTGTTATATCTTTATATCAAAGATTGTCAACATCAAAAGAACCTGTAATCAGGAGAAACATATTTATTTTTGGAAAACAAATATTATAACATTTTTTGTTAGATATAGGTGTTGGCATTTACAAAAGAAAAATGAAAAACTGTCAGCTTACTTTTTAACTTTTTTTTAAATTCTGCATACTTTTTCTCTTTCCACATATTTAGTGCATACGCAAAAGTTTTCATGTTGTATCAAATAGGTATTAGTTGTATTAAGATGATTTATTGTTTAAGCGCTGATTTGAAAAGTAAATTTTATATTTGTGCCTAGCTGGGATTCGAACCCTCTATAAAGAGTCTGATGTGTTAACCACTAGACCTACGGAACGGTCTAGTTAATGTAACAGAATGTAAAGATTTTTTTTCGATAACGTGCACTTCTAAAAAGTGAATATAGATTCTAAAAGGCACTTTTATTGTAAAAGGTATGGTACCGTTCAGGTAAAAGTATTTTTATTTTACCATCTAATTAGAAGTTTGAAATTCAATAGATTTCCTAACAATCCCTTAAAATATTTCTATTCATCCTTGAATACAGGCAGGTAGATAATTCAATTTGTTTGTCTGATGGCCACTTGAAAATAATGATTTTTAGTTCAGGGAGAGTCCTCAGTGCAACGTCAAATCGTCAACCGAATCATTATGGAACGTTCGAGAGAAACTCGCAATTTTTTTCACCCGTTATTCTGCAGTACAATATTATTTTATTATCCAGTGACTTTAAACCTACACAGACTGTGCCAGTGACTTTAAACCTACACAGACTGTTCAGGGAGAGTCCTCAGTGCAACGTCAAATCGTCAACCGAATCATTATGGAACGTTCGAGAGAAACTCGCAATTTTTTTCACCCGTTATTCTGCAGTACAATATTATTTTATTATCCAGTGACTTTCAACCTACACAGACTGTGCGGTGTGTATAAAAATAACTGATGAACATGTCTAATAATTTTGTGATCGGGTATAGTATATCCTTTGAAATTTTGTAATGGAGCCAACCCTCAACTCCACTTGCAAACAATAGTTAACCTTTCTTTACAGCATTTATTGTGTCTTGATCAATTGACGCTGATTAAGAACTTATGTAATAATATGGGGTTTTTAATGGATAACTCACGTGTGTTCAGTTATTTTTGTTTATCCTGTTACCAAAAGCCAATCACCAACGGACTATCCGGCCTTACAGCAACTGTGTCGTGCTGATCAAATGACCATTTATATAGCAACATCCAAGCGTTCGAGGTGAAATTTAAACAAAACAGCGATTACCAAATAAATACTCGTTATCTTTTTATGGTTAAAATATATGTTTATGGTTTTAAATTAAATTAAACGGGTTTATTTATTACATTTTAAAACCAAAAACAAGGTTTTAACCTACATTTTTATATGTAAAAACTGACTTAAATTATGAATTAAAACCTCTAAAGTGGAAAAGGTGATATCAGTTCCTTGATTTACAGGTTGGTATACGGCTGAACACCCATGCTGTAAAAATGGTTCATTTTGCCAATGTCACCCCTGTTACAGGGAAGGACGGCAAGGTGTATGCCCATTTGAGATTTGGTATTTATGTTGTAGGTTCACATGAGGCATGTGCAAGCTTGAACTTGTACGTGTCTTGTTGTGAGAATGCATGTAGTGTGAATCTCCAATGTAACACATCTTTGCAGCTTAGATTAGATTAGATTAGACAGTCGTGAATGAGCCTAATAAAAAGCATCATTAGTGTGGATCTAATAAATATATTGAATGTTAACACAAACTACTGTGACTTGGTATTCTAATAATGCTGATATTATCGTAGCACAATTCAATGACAGTGCTTTGGTAAGCGCCGTGCGGTACTTGAATGAATGTTGAAAATAACAAGATACTTGGATCATGAATGTAGAATGAAATTCAGTATTGAATATTCCGTTTGGTTTTTGTGCTGTGAGCTTTTGTTCGCAGCATTGCATCATTCAAATAGTGTAGGTACCCGAAAGCTTTTGAGTTAATTACCATCTTCAATATTAACAACAATAAAAAACTAACGATTTCCATTGTGAATGACTATTGATAGACATTTTCTATAGAATTCGATAAAGCGTCAAGAATCCCGTTCTTTTTTGCACATGGTTCGTAAAATACGTTTTTAATTATGAACAAAAATAACAACTATTCAAGTTACTCCTGACATTTTATTTTTCAGGAATTCAACTACGAAAGAAATAACTAATATATATAATAAGAAATAACTACAGTCTACGAGTTGGTGTCAAAGTAAGGTGGATTGTATTATTTATAGATTTTGGGATTGCTTTTAAACATTTTTACGGATATAGTTCTGAAACTGTTGACCAATACATATGTCTAACACTTTTAAAAAATGCATTACATTCACCTGATAAACATATCAGTGGCGAAGGGTGCCAAACAAGCCGGTTTCCATCGGTTTCCCGTTTAAAATGAGGCAGAAATGATAATAAAGTAGACTGCATGGTTTCAATGGGGGAAAACACGTATTGTTTCTTTGCTTTTGAATGTATTTTTTTACTTTGTGACTATATTTTTTTACTTCTTTGTTACATAATTTTAAAAGGGAAGCCGATGGGAACCGGATTGTATGGCACGCTTCGCCACTGAAACATATTCTTATAATGCTAAAAACTTAATACAAATAATGTAAAATAATAATACATTTAGAGAATAAAATTACAATTTCTTATCTGATAATTTTATTAATATTTCAGAGCCATGCCCATTAGCAACTTATAAACTTCACGGATGTTGTAATGAGGCAATTTAAGTAAAAATGTATTCCATGTACTTGAAAGTCTACGAGGATTCCTTTGGTATGTAATAATATGGCGTAGAGGCTTGCACATAGACTGGCGTAGCGGTTGGCGTAGCACCAGAATATTTTGCGAGAAAATCTGCCTTTGGCTATGAAAGATTTATTTGCCAGTTGCATCCCCTCAGATGTGTCATTTCGGAGCAGACCCCGCCCATCGCAGCGCGGGGAGGCTTCAAATAAAATATGTACAGCCAGGGCGGCGTAGCACTATTGTGCTACGAATGTGAACATTTATGGCGCACTTGAATTTAGGAATTCCTTAGAGGGATGCTACGTGAATAAAATAAAACATTTTAAAATTTACAGAAAATTTTAATGGCATTTCTTTTTTTAGCAGCAATGAAATCGACTCTATGAACAAGTTACTCGTAATTTTGCTTTGAAATATTTGAAACAAAATAGCATCTGTTTGAGTCCTGTCTGACCTCTCAATGATAGCTTTGACCTTAACTTACAAGTTTTTTTTCCAGAAATTCACAAAGAAGAATCGAATATAAAATTTTCGCCTGGCGGTACCTGGTGAAAACAGTCATTATTGATGAACAAAAATATGTTACAAATATGGAGGTTTGTGTATTGACATATTCAAAAATTGATTTATTTTCTCAAGCACTTTCGGTGTTTGTTTTTGTTAACAATTTCCTTATGAAGTCTGTGAAACCTGGGTCAAAGTTGTCGTCAAGAGGTCCGACGAAAATTGAACTTGCGTCATTTTTATTTCGAACCTGCTAAACGTATCTAAGTGAATTCACTATGATATTAAGGCTACCGAGGACACTAGTTTCAGTCTAGACAAAATAACATAAGTTGATTGTATCCTTCGACTTTTTTTGAAGGAAAAGGAGTGCATTTAACTCTAATCGAGCAACTTTTTATCACCAATTCGTTTTTTCGATTAATTTTAAGGTTCTAGTATCCACACTTTGAGATGATCTTACATAGAAGAAATTCTGAGCACAATGAAGTAGTATTATTTATACTCCAGTGATGTGTTCCAGTACATTTTGTATGAAAGGCATGTTGTGCAATATATGCGAGAGCCATAGAGAAGCATCTGCAATAATAACTTCTGTTTGTGTGTGCCAATGCTGCAGTTTTGTGAATAAATTTGCAAGCCATTCTTATCTTGCCGTTTTTAAATGGACGTTTATGTACATATTTACGTACTTAAATACTTGTTTGTGCGGATAAAAATTTCATATTTTTTGGCTACGATTCATGTTAAGAAAACAAAGCGGCCAAATATTATGTGTTTGCTCTAAAAAAAGTATTTGGTCCACGTTATAATATCAATTGAAATATCATGATACGCAACGCAACTGAGCTACACATATAGTGTAGCTTCTTGTTTGCATTATCTCCAAAGAGGTTACGTATTTTTTTTTTGGCGCTTTTCATGTAGAAGGTAACTAAAAAAAACAAATAATAAGTGCGCCCAATGCAAAGTTAGAAGTTTTCGGGTTTCAGATCAAAACGTTGAAAATTTAGTGAACTGGATATCTATAATAAGTAATTATTGATTAAATAATTGTTTATTTGATACTTTTCTTCTATCACTTCAATAAACACGCAACTATTTGTATAAATAAACCAATTTATTGTTGGTAATCATAACACACATAAGCCTCTCTTGCCGACCTTCCCTGAAACAGGGGGGACATTGATTCCCTGTTTCAGGGAAGGTCAGCAAGAGTTGCAGGGCTTATGTTCATTTGAGATTGAGTTTTTTATATTGTAGGTCCACATGCGGCATGTGTGAGCGCGAAATTATGCGTGTCTGCTTGTGGGAATGCATTTAATATGAATCTCAAATGATACATATCTTTGCAGCTTAGATTTAGATTAAGATTAGATAACACAAAAAAATTCAGTGAAATTATTTTCACCATTTGATTTTATACTTCAATAATATGTACCTAATTTCTAAAAGACTTTTTGTATTAAACAGCAATTGACCTTTGAGTTTTTTTTCATACAAACGCAAACAAATTTTTAGCGTAGCTTATACTTCAATAAATCAACCCTCGCCCCTTCAAAATGAAAGCCTCAAATTATTTCTCAATTACTCGACCGTAATACGTGATGTTATAATGTTTCATACAACACCCAGTAATGAATACAACCAACATTTATTTAACTCACATCAGTAGGGTCAGTTTGATTTTATTTATGTAAAAAAGTTTTCTTTTACAACTTAGCAAGGTAATGATATTTGTGAGAATTGTTTTAAAAAAATTTAAATCATTTTTTCTACTCCCATTTGGTAATTTACTAATTACAAAACGGCTAACGCAATCACAATGCCATACATTTCTACACCCGTTGCATAATGTTACATTATGCAACCGGTAACCGTGTTAAAATGAACATGTGCGCATGCGCATTGTCAGAATTGGAACCATTTTTTAATTTCAAATGTCAACCTTGTATGGGGGTATGAAGACCTGTCAATCCAAGATGGCCGCAAGCGATCAGCTGATTAGGCTTCATACAATATTAGTGATATTCGGTAGGTAGGAATTACCGTGGTGATGAGACTTTCAGCCCTGTTCAGATGAAAATAAATAAGTATATTTTATGTGTAGAGTCAAATAAAAATTGTTAATAGTGCTAAAATTTATCGAATTTATTTATCGGATTGCTCCAAATAAAGCTTTCCTTTTTTCAATGGAAAATAAAAGGCTTGAAAGGAAAACAAAACAAAAAAATTTCACCGCAAAAAATAAACAAACTCAAAAAGTTACTTGGTTAATAGGTGAGTATGAGGTTGATCACCTATGCTGTACAAATTTGGTTCACCTGCCAATACAACTGCAGGGCATATGTTTATTTGAGTTTTGGGTTTGAATGTTTAAGCTTATATGCAGGATGTAAAAGCGCGACCTTATACATATGTGTCGGCTTGTGGGCATGAATTCAGTATGAAACCTAAATATAATTTATTTTTACAACTTAGGTTAGATTAGATAATCGAAGGGAATGATAAATCATACGTTTTGACAAAGGTAAGGTTTTAATTACTTCAAATGGACGAGTACATTATAATGACTATTATTCACTATTTTGTTAATTCTCTCATGGTCGTAGAAAAAGTATTGTATGCCACTGCACGTAATTAGTCTTTGTAACACTCGTGCTTTCTATTGTGCCATTCGGCTGCGCCTCATGGCACAAACTAGCACTCGTGTTAAAAAGACTATCATTATTTGGCAGTGGCATAAATAACTATTTCTGTTTTCATAAGCCACATTGATCCAGTACCTACACTAGTCATTGGTGATGAGAAATTACCTTAGATGGACATAATTTAAGTCAACGACGTTACCAGGTTGAAAGCACCGGTTCCCATAGATCACCGAAGTTCAGCAACATTGGGCGTGGACAGTACTTGGATGGGTTACCGCTCAGGTATACCGCGTGTCGTTGGCATCTTGGACCGGTCCGTAGTCCAGTGGCAACACTTCGGACTCGTAAATGGAAGGTTGTGGATTCGAAGCACAAAAATATACCATTTATATTTCGAATGTGCTCTTCGCTGAGTTGAAAAATTCATACACCTTTACCAAAGACCGGTCACTGAAATGTCCATCCAACCTTACAACAACTGGGTCTTGCTTGAGAATTGGCGCTTTCTACAGCGACGGCCAAGCTCGCAGAAGGCTCTTGAGGTGTGATACACACAAACACGGCGCTCACCAAATAAATCATCCTACTATTATTATTATTTTATTAAAAGACCAATAAGCACTAAGTGGACAATATGTTTATTGAAAGATTGTGAAAAGTGAATATGATGTCAACTTAGAATAATGTTAAACGGATATTGATTCCAGAAACACCATCTCGCCGGCAGTGTAACATATTTATGCTTCAATCACAGCGCGGAGCCCCTCGCAATGGGGCATAACATTTTTCAGTGTTACCTTTCATAAAAATAGAAGAGTGGGGTCTGTGTTGCCATCTCGCATGCTGTCGGATCTGTGCTTCCACAGCAATCTGTTACTCTCTCCACTCACGGCTCCGGGAATAATACAGCATCCACGCTGGCAGCACTTTTAAACGCGCTTTGTGAAAATATAAATTCAGTCAATGAATCACTCAAGGGAGGTTATACTTTATAGATTAGGTACAGTTGTATGTGATAATAATAATATTAATAATAATAAAACTTCATTGGGTTTTTTATATTGTAGGTCTACATGCGGCATGTGTGAGCGCAAAATAATGCGTGTTTGCTTCTGTTGTGGGAATGCATTTCATATGAATTTCAAATGATACATATCCTTGCAGCTTGGATTTAGATTTAGATTAGATAATAAAAGTTATCTAAATTGCAAGGATAAGTCAAGGAATTAGAATAATAATATTGGGATACTAGTCCGGTCGATAGCTCAGGTGGTAGAGTGCTTACATTCCATGCCGAAAGCTCGGGTTCGAATCCCACCGAGGGTGTCAGAAATGATTTCCCGTTTCGGTGTTTATTTCAAACCCCAAAATAAAATACCGGCAAGGTTTACTCAGCCTTCACAAGAAATGAGTACCAGCATTCTCGGGAGCTGGGAAACCTCCACTTCAACTGA
Source organism: Agapetus fuscipes (assembly GCA_951799405.1). Classification (NCBI taxonomy): domain Eukaryota; kingdom Metazoa; phylum Arthropoda; class Insecta; order Trichoptera; family Glossosomatidae; genus Agapetus; species Agapetus fuscipes. Next base: position 3,336,981 of record OX637346.1, on the reverse strand, counting down.
AGTGGTTGGCGTAAGGCCGGCCCCCTTACCTGTAAAAATAAATAGGTTCAACTCGCCACATGCGACTCCTTCGAGGATAACGCGGCAAGAAGTAACACTATATGTGTAGCTTAGTTGAAAAAAAAAGGATGATTTATTTGGTGAGCGCTGTTTTTGTATGTATCACACCTCAAAAGCCCTCTGCGAGCTTCGTCTTTGCTGTAGAAAGCGCCAATTGTCAAGCAAGACCCAGTTGTTGTAAGGTTGGATAGACCTTTCACTGACCGGTCTTTGGTAAAGGTTTGTGAATTTTTCAACCCAGCGAAGAGCATATTTTTTGTGCTGCGCCGGGATTCGATTCCACAACCTTCCATTTACGAGTCCGAAGTGTTGCCAATGGACTACGGACCGGTCCAAGAAGTATATGTACGATAGTATATGTACGAACTTATTCTATAATCAAATTACATGCAATACCACTAGTAGACACGTATAAATTCGCGCTTACACGTGCCGAATGTAAACTAACAACATAAAACGAACTCAAAATAACGTAGCAACTCTTGTCGACTTTCCCTCAAACATGGGTGACATTTGACAACCATTTTTTACAGTTTGGGTGGTCAGCTTCATACTTACCTTTAAGTTATGGTTATAAAATATTCAGTCACTTCATAATATATCGATATCTTCAAGGTAAAGTTAAACAAGTGTCACATTAAGTTAGTATGGGTTTCTCAGATAAATGCACCGTTTTTTCCTATTTTTTAGTAGAGAAAACACTTCAAAAGTGTGACAATCCGATACTTTAGAAGTTAATCATGAGCACTTTCTTATGATAACAGACCTACCATGAGAAGTTATCCCCAATAAAATGTTTTATATATATATCTTTTTCAAATCATTGAATCAACGCTTATTTACTTTTATCTTTAAGGTGGCGATATATTCTTTACAACTACGTCATAGACTATGTTATCAAAATGGATAAAGCCTTTATGCCATGAAAGTATATTGCTACAAGGGTATAAGGACGTCTTCATCATTTCTGTGAAATCCGCCCAGACAAACAGTTCGCATATTGACTACGTGCCTTTTGGATTTTTTAACAGATTTGGCGGGAATCTCCCGAATCTGCCGATAAGCGAAAAAGTGAATTATGGCTTCATCCACCGACACAATTTTAAAGCTCCGAAAATGAAATCCTACTGGATATAAACCGCCATTTTTCTTGCTTGAATTTTATTTTTTCATATCTTTTTGAAATGTCAGATTGTATAACAAAACATTGTTTAATTTTAAAAATAGTCTATCGCTGCTATTCACACACAAAAAATCTATGGCTTATCTACCAGTTAATTTTAATTTTTCAAACAAAAAAGCGATGATTCATTATAAGGATTAGCTTTAGATTAAATGTGTGAACTTTTTTATTTGTAGTTTAAAATATTGCGTAAAAAATAATTTAATGAATGGAAGATGCATTAGCACCTTTAGAGAGTGATTTAGTATTTGTGCATTTTTTATTTATTTTCGCGTAGAAGAGAATTAGCTCGATTTTTTACTCATTATACCCATTATTTTAAAATAACTCATTTGAAATTGACTGAAGTGCAAACGATGGCTCTAATCGAACTTAAATTTTGATTTTTAAATCTTTTTTAACCATATATTGCCTACCTATTAGGGGCATGCGCCTGTATGGAATGCACGCCCCTGTTTTATACTAGGGGTATTTCAAAGTTTTTCTTCATCCTGTAAAAACCTTGTTGAAGGTATTGTTACGAAATTAGGGTTCAATTGTCTTCAAATTAAAAATACACAGGTCTTCTTCAATAGTTATTTATTTTACACAGTTACAAAATTTATTTTCACACTACTTTCTCGATTATTCCACTTGGTTTTGGTTCACTGATCAGATGACTTCGATGTGTTTGTAAGTCTCTATGATACTGGCCCGCTCTGCAGGCCATTCGCACCTTTATACTCTTCAGAGCAGTATGATCCAGAACTAAAGTCGCCAGACGGTTCCAGAGTAATTATTACTTCTCGATGTTTCACGTACTACCTAGACACAACCAAAATCCTACCTACCAATGCAATACAGAATTCCTATAATTATAACAAATACCTACTTAGCCTAGAGAATTCTACACTTATACATAATTATCGATCTTACCTACCAATACTTTTGAGGATTCTTATAACTATAACTACCCATACTTATTTCAATATTTATATTTACATAACACTACCCCCCACCTAGACTGTTTCGTCCCGGAACAGTCTTGACTCTGTGTAGGTAGGGGCATGCTGATCCACGTCGACACCCTGTGGTCAGGAAGAAGTGGCAGTCCACGGATTTCTCCCCACTGGCTCTCGGCTGCGCTTGCTCGCAGCACACCATGATGCTGATGCCGACTCCCGAGAACACTGCTTCAATCATACTCCGGATTATCCGCCAGTCTCGATTAGCGCGGCCGCCACCCATCTTCGGTATTGCCAGACGCGCCTGCTGATCCTCCAACATGTAGTCACGCAGCTCAACAAGGCCGTCCCACAATGCCTTGTAGTCCTCTTCCAGGTTGCTGGAATCCGGGACAACCAGGCAGTATGCTTGTTGACGCCCCTTCGGTAGTCTCAGAGCTCTTCCTTGCGGGCTGCTCGAGGGTTGCGGTTCTCCGAATTTGTATCGGAAGACCCGTGCAATTCCTCTAGACATATCTAGATCTTCCGGTACACTGCATGCCAGTGTGTGGTCCCTAGTGACCTCAAATAAGTCCTTGTGGACTTCTGTGGTCACTCCATGGCGAAACTTCTGCCCTGCCTTCGCGTTCTCCCAAAACGTCTCAAAGGCTGGTGATCTTTCGGATGCGACGCACTGTCGTACTTTTTGGGCTGGTTGGTCATCATTATCGCCTAGGTATGGTGAGAGGCGATTGTAGTGCACGACCCTTGGTTTTCCGTTTGGTCTCTTTTTTATGCGGTAGACCACATCGTTGATGCGCTCCAAGATCTCGTACGGCCCGTCCCAGGAACGCTGAAGTTTCGGACAGTATCCTTGGCGCCTCTTGGGGTCAAAAAGCCACACCCAGTCACCAGCTTTGTACCCCATGCTGTCAGCTCTGGTGTCATAGCGCTCCTTCATTTGATCGCTGGCTTCCCCGATGTTCATGCGGACCTGATCATGGATGTCATCCAGCCTCCTGCGAAGGTCTGTCACATAGTCTTCTCCGGCTAGGTCTTCACCTGGTTTGCAGCCAAATTTGAGATCACAAGGAAGTCGCATTTCTCGCCCAAACAGTATGCTGCTGGGAGTCTTCTTCGTCGTTTCCTGAACTGCCGACCGGTAAGCCAATAAGAACAAAGGCAGATGTCGGTCCCAGTCCCGCTGATGGCTGGACACTACTTTGGCTAAGTACCTCCCCACGGTACGGTTCATCCTTTCCACCATTCCATCAGACTGTGGATGTAGCGCAGTGGTCCTGGTCTTGTAGATCCCTAGCCGCTCACACATTTGCTGGAAGATAGCAGCTTCAAAGTTCCTTCCCTGATCAGAATGTAATTCCAGGGGTACGCCAAACCTGCTGATAAATTCGGTAACTAGAACTTCAGTCACGGTTACGGCCTCTTGGTTAGGGATTGAGTAAGCTTCCACCCACTTGCTGAAGTAATCCATCACCACCATGATGTACTTGTTACCCTTCTCAGTTGTAGGAAATGGGCCAGCTATGTCGATGGCAATTCTTTCAAAGGGGCTGCCAACGTTGTACTGACGCATTGGTGCTCGCCTTTTCCTTTGCGGTCCATTGGCCGTTGCACAGGTTACACATTTTCGACACCAATCTTTGACGTCTTCGCTGCAGTTGATCCAGTAAAATCGCTCTTTCACTTTCTCCAGCGTCTTCTTAACGCCTAGATGTCCTCCAGAAGTTCCTCCATGCAGCAGTCCAAGGATTTCCGGTACTCGGCTCCTCGGAACGAGGGTTTGCTTTCTTCTAAGTGTGCCGTCTTCCTTCTCGATCTTTCGTTTCAGAAACCCTCCTTCTATCACTATGGATCCCCATTGAGCCCAATAAGCCTTGACAGTTGGTGATAAGGGGGCGAGTTTTTCCCAGGTTGGCCTTTCTCCTTCTCGCGCCCATTCCATCACATACTTCAAGTCCGGATCATTCAGTTGGTCTTGCGCCAATTTTTCATCTTGCCAGTCCTCATCTTCGGTGGTCGTCCTTTGGACAATTGCTACCTTGTCCTCCATCTTGCTGCAATGTTTGCAGTCACTGGCGCATGGTCGTCTGGATAATGCATCCGCATTTCGATGAAGCGTGCCAGGTCTATGTTCGGAGTCATAATCATACTCCTGGAGCCTTTCAATCCATCTAGCCACTTGCCCTTCTGGGTTTTTGAATTTCAGAAGCCAAACCAGTGCAGCATGATCAGTCCGTAGTGTGAATTTTCTCCCGTACAAGTATTTGCGGAAGTGTTCCACTGATTTTATCACGGCAAGAAGCTCTCGTCTGGTCACGCAATAATTTCGTTCTGGCTTGGAAAGCACTTTACTGAAGTAACCCAGAACAGTCTCATGCCCATCCTGTATTTGGGAAAGGACGCCTCCTATCCCCACATTACTAGCGTCGGTATCCAGGATGAACTTTCCATCTTTTCGTGGGTAACTCAAGATGGGGGCACTTGTTAATCTTCCCTTAAGCTCTTCAAATGCTTGTGCGCAGGAATCACTCCAATGGAAGCGAGTGTTTTCTTCCGTAAGCTTGGTGAGCGGTTTTGCAATGTCCGCAAATCTTGGCACAAACCTCCTGTAATAAGTGCACAGCCCCAGGAAACTCCTAGTTTCATGTTTGTCCTTCAGCACGGGCCAGTCTCTTACTGCCTTGATTTTGGCTAGGGAAGTCAACTTCAACTCCACGTTGAGAAACTATGTGTCCCAGGTAATTTACTTGTTTCTTGAACAGGTTACACTTTTTCGGGTTGAGCTTCAGTCCAGCGTCTTGTAGTCGCCCGAAAACTTGCTCCAGATTTCTCAACTGATGGTTGAAGTCCTTTCCCAGGATGATTATGTCATCCAAGTATACCAGGCAGGTTTCCCATGATAGTCCTCGCAGCACATTCTCCATCAGCCTTTCAAACGTGGCGGGGGCATTGCATAAACCAAATGGCATCACGGTGAACTGCCAAAGTCCAGATCCAGTCGAGAATGCAGTTTTCTCCTTATCTTTGGCATCCAATTCAACTTGCCAGTAGCCACTTTTCAGGTCCAATGTGGAAAAAATGGTGCATCCTGCCAATGTGTCCAAGGTGTCGTCAATCCTTGGCAGAGGGTAACTATCCTTTTTCGTAACATCGTTGAGCAGTCTGTAGTCCACACAAAATCTCGTGGTACCATCCTTCTTTTTCACCAGTACCACCGGGGATGTCCAAGGGCTACTTGATGGTTCTATGATGCCATCCTTGCTCATGTCTTTGATGATCTTGTCAGCTTCTTCCCGCTTTGCAAAGGGTAGTCTTCTTGGAGCCTGTTTTATTGGTCTCGCTTCTCCGGTGTCTATGCTATGTCGCACTACCTTGGTTCTTCCCAGACGGCCATTAGAGTCCTCGAAAATGTTCTGGTAGCGGCAGATAAAACTCCTCACTCTCCGTTTGTTTTCCTCGGTTAGACCTTGGGAAGCGTCGTGGACCAGGGCTTCCAATTGTGTTGACAATTTGTTTCCTTCGCATGACATGTTTGTCATCTGTTGCACAATGGAAGTTATCCTCTCACATCTGCCCAAAACAAAACCTTCATTCATTTTAACTGGGTAGCTGTTCACATTCATGATCTTGACAGGAATGGTCTCCTTTGCGCGAATCACTGTTCTTGCCACCATGACTCCTTTGTTAACATTGTCCATGTTCTCCGGTTCTATCATACAGATTTGGTCATTTGTACTACTGGAATCCAGGCGGGCACTCACTATCATCTCGGATCGCCCCTTCACTTCGGTATTCTTGGCTAGGATAACACGTGCAGCCAGTTCTTTCCGTCTTTGCAGGATGACTTCTTCATTTCCAATTTTAATGGACCCTTTCTTTAAATTTAAACTGCACCCAAATCTGTCCAGTATGTCCATTCCCAATATAACGTCTTCTTCAATGTTGGCCACCAACGTCCGATGATCAAAAGTGGTGCTGCCAATTTGGAAGGTGGCAATCGTCTCCCCATACACCTGTGCTGACTCTCCCGTGGCGGTGTGCAGAGACCACTTTGTTGGTGCAATCTGCTTACCTCGTGCCACTTTGTCGCGTCTCAGAATTGTCCTGGTTGCTCCCGTGTCCACCAGTAGTTCACGAGTTACTCCATCTATTATGCCATTGATAAAAATGCTGCTGGCTTTTCCTCTCACGGTTGCGACAGTAGCAGCAGATTTCAGGGCCTCTCCAGCGTGGGTCAACGGTTGCCCCTTCCCATTAACCCTTTCTAGTTTTCCGCAGCCTGTTTTCTGGGTTTCTGAGGCTTGGGACACTTGGTGCTAAGGTGGCCCAGCTGTCCGCAGTTCCAGCAGCGTGGGTCTCGTCTTCGAGGTCTCAGACGTTCCAGCACTTTTTCAATTAGCTCCTCGGTTGTAGGTAGCTTGACCTCCTCTGCCTCGACTGCACGAACCCTGGCGTGGCCCCTGATGGACTGTTTGACAGCCTCAAACTCGAGAGCTTGGCTGAGCGCCTCGTTCAAAGCCTTGGGATGGGCCAGTTTTACGGCTTGTTGCGTCTCCCATTCCCGCAATCCATTTAGGAACTTGTCCACTGCCAAGCTCTCACAGATGTCGTCGGAGGCTGTCGGGTAAGCGTCTCGTACCAGGCGGGCGATGTCCATTTCAAACTCCTGGAGGCTCTCGTTGGGCTTCTGCACCCTTGTGTTCAGCTGCGACTTGTACAGCTGCTCCAGGCACTTGTGGCCATAGCGCATATCCAAGCGCTGCTTCAGCTGCCCAAAGTCACCACGGTTGTCCAGGGGTATGGCCTGCAGAACCCTGAGAGCGTCTCCTCGGAGCGACAGGCTGAGAACCGAAGCCTTCTTCTGCTGGCTCCAGGCTCCCATCATGGCAGCCGTCTCAAAGAGGGTCAAGTATTCCTCCCACGACGTCTTCCCGTCGAAGGTTGGGAGGTTGTGCTTGGCTAGGGAAGGGTCATCATCCCCTCTTGTGATCCTGGTTGGAGTTGAGCATCCCTGGTCGGTCTCGTCGTGAAGGCCGCCTTTGGGGGAGATTCTGGTGGACTCCATCTGGCACTTGTCAGCCAGCTCGGCACGCAGACGGTCTTCCAGGTTTGACATCCGAGTCTCCATTTCCCCCTTCAGGGCCGAGAGGTTGGTTGTCATCTTCTCCTCTATTTCTCCTTTCAGGGTTGTGAGACTATCCGCTATCTCCGCCTTCAGGGTCCTGGCGTTGTCAGCCATCTCCGCCTTCAGGTCTTCCCTCAGGGTCTTGGAATTGTCAGCCATTTTCTCCTCCAGGGTCCTGGCGTTGTCAGCCATTTTCTCTTCCAGGGTCTTGGCGTTGTGTGTTAGCTCCTCCTTCATGGACTTTGTGATGCTGATATTTAGCTCGTCCAAGGCGCGGTCCCCTCCAGACGCCATGACAAAATATGCCGGGTCTTCGCCTGACTGTTCCAAGGCCTCTATGAGGCGTGCTTGTAAGGCCGCCTTTCCTCCTGAGGTCTCCAGGTCCCTCTCCAGAAGCTCATTTTTAAGCTCTGTGACTTTGAGGTCCTTGACGTTCACTTTGGTTGCCATTTTTTTTTTAAATTTACTTCAAAACGAAAATATTTTTAAATTTATTTAATACAAGTTTTGAGTTTTATATATATAGCTGTTTTGAATACGTACTTTAGCAAAATAATAATTTATCTGATTACACTGATTGGTAGGTACTGTCTTTTAATATTTATTTTTAAATCACCAATATTTTTAACATAATAATGTCTGATAGTACATAATTATTTATTTCGTCTCAAGTCTCTCCAACACACAGGTAGGTACTTAATGTACATTCACACACTTGTAAACGAAGCACAGTTATTCAAAAACTTTTTCTCGATGAATCTGGAACGTTCTTTTGTAATATTTTTTTTTTTTAAGATTTTTATTTATTTATTTTATTTTTTTAATCACACACAATAATAAAAAACTATGGTCCAATTTGATGACTTTCTCAATGCGGTAAAATAGTCATTATGTTATGTCCAGAATTATGTTCCATATGATGTTCCAGAATTTATAAGCAACTTGCTTTTGCGTCTTTTCTTTTAACAAAAATTTATTTAAACACTTGTTTTCACAAAAGTCAGTTCACACAAAGTTCAATTTGAATAAAGTTCATTTTAACACTATTTAATTTATTTTATTTATTTTTTGACAGAAGATCTTAATTTTTCTTGACAATTCCGCACCTGACGCCAATTGTTACGAAATTAGGGTTCAATTGTCTTCAAATTAAAAATACACAGGTCTTCTTCAATAGTTATTTATTTTACACAGTTACAAAATTTATTTTCACACTACTTTCTCGATTATTCCACTTGGTTTTGGTTCACTGATCAGATGACTTCGATGTGTTTGTAAGTCTCTATGATACTGGCCCGCTCTGCAGGCCATTCGCACCTTTATACTCTTCAGAGCAGTATGATCCAGAACTAAAGTCGCCAGACGGTTCCAGAGTAATTATTACTTCTCGATGTTTCACGTACTACCTAGACACAACCAAAATCCTACCTACCAATGCAATACAGAATTCCTATAATTATAACAAATACCTACTTAGCCTAGAGAATTCTACACTTATACATAATTATCGATCTTACCTACCAATACTTTTGAGGATTCTTATAACTATAACTACCCATACTTATTTCAATATTTATATTTACATAACAGTATTTTATTTTATTATTCAATTATGCAAGAAAATTAGAATGTTTTATTTCTACGATTGCTGTTCACTTTGGAGTTTTTAAAAATGCTTTAGATATTGTGCAAAAATTTGTCCTAAGAACCAACAGTGTTATTCACACACTAAAACCCATGGCTTATTTGCTACCTAAAATGAAAATCGAATACAATTTTTTTTTCCTGATTAATAGATTAGCCAGGGATCTCTTGTTGATTTGAACAGCAATCCAAGAGTCGCCTGAATGGATAATTAGAATTATGTTGTATGTATTGTTGATAATATTATACTGCCATGGTGTTTGTTTTTTTCAAGGCTTATAAATAGTCAAAATTTAAGGTAAACGCCAAGGAAAAAGGTTTTTATTTGTTGGTAAATCACTATTTGTTGGAAGAATAAAGGCTGTCTTAAAGCCAAAACTGACATTTCAATGTTCATTTTACGTACCTGCTTACGCAACTGTAAAATACGAATAATACCCCGATTATACAACATTTACATAAACTCCCAAAATGTATGAAACATTTGATCGCACTCCTAGTGGCTGATTTAGTTTTCATGCATTTTTCGGTTTACGGAATCAAGAGGAGCTTACAAAATGTTTTTTATACTCGGGATCCTGATAGAATTGAAAATAGTTTGCAGTGCGGAAGTTTATTTTTGCGTTTAATAGACCGCATAAACGGGGAAACTAATCCGCAGGGATTTATTCTCGTCTGCAGTGAAAGGAAAACTTCTCCCTACCACAGAAAGCGCTGTATTTAGTTCTGCATTTCAAAAAAAACATTTCTGAGTGTTGTAACCCGTATGGAAGCAACCACTCTTCTACGGTTCTCTCTTGACTGCGCTACCCGCAGCGCTCCAACCACCGAGGTGCCTGCTATTGTCTTCACTTGATCGGTCCATCGTAAGGGGATGTTACTTCCTCTCTTCCCCTTCAAGTTACCCACTACAACCAGGCGTCCCAGGTTATCCTCATTGCCACCAATGTCACAGGGGTGACATTGTTCACTTTGCCAATGTTACTCCTGTTTCAGGGAAGCTCAGAAAAAGTGTGTGTCTGCTTATAAGAATGCATTTAAAATGAATTTTAAATGTACATTTTTTTCACAACTCAAATTATTGATTATTATAGTAGGTCCATACAAATCATCCTAGAAAAATATTCCCGAAGGAGTTGGATATGGCGTGCGGAAGCAAATTAAATGCTTGTGTTGTTTTGTCATGTGATGCTTTGTCCTTGTGCTGTTTTGTCATAGTGATGTATTTTCTGTGTTGTTTTTCATGTGATTTATTATTTTTATTCATACAAAATTTATATAGCGCTTTTTATGACAGTGTGTCACTGCAAATGCGCTTGTCCATATGATTGGACGAAGAAATGAGTCTTGAGACGTCTTTTGAACAGTCTCTCCAAATCCAGTGCCCTGGAGTGATTTACTGTCATTGTGATAAAAATAATAATATTAGGATGACTTGTTGGGTGAGCGCTGTTTTTGTGTGTATCACAAGAGCCCTCTGCAAGCTTGGTCGTCGCTGTAGAAAGTTCCAATTTTCAATCAAGACCCAGTTGTTGTAAGGTTGGATGGACCTTTCAGTGCTCGGTCTTTGGTAAAGGTTTATGAATTTTCAGCCCAGCGAAGAGCACATTTGGAAATATAAATGGTATATTTTGTGCTCCACCGGGATTCAAATCCACAACCTTTCATTTACGAGTCCGAGGTGCTGCCACTGGACTACGGACCGGTCCAAGAAATGCCAACAACACGCGGTGTACCTAGAGGTCACCAATGCTATCGGTCACCCATGCTATCGGTCACCCATGCTATCGGTCACCCATGCTATCGGTCACCCATGCTATCGGTCACCCATGCTAACCGGTGCTATTAACGTGGTATCGTCGTGATTTTCTGTCATATGTCGTTATGTCACTGCGTCGTTATGTAATGTGTTGTTATGTTACTGTGTCGTTTAATCATTGAACCGTTTAATAATCGGAGTTCAGCTTACAGCGTAGCATATTTCATCTCCTCTAAATGAGTATTATTTCCCGAGCCGTCTCGTTTTCAGCATTCTTACATATTCGTGATAATCTTGGTATTAACTCTGTACTAGCATACTAATTACCGTACAGGAAAAGATAATACGCGTATTATCCTCGTGTGTGCATTATGTATTTAGCTCATACTCGCAAATCCGGAGGCTAAGATATGCTTTACATATTTAATATGGAGACTTGACCGAGATTCACGAGAAAATGTGATGCCTTAAAAATATACTACATGAAATATAACTTATTGTTTCCTGTAACGTACAAAAAATGAAAACAAAGTTTATCTTACCTCGACGCACCATACTGTAAAAAATGGTTCACTTTGCCAATGTCATCCCGGTTTCAGGAAAGGTCGGCAAAAAATGCAGGGCTTATGTTCATTTGAGATGTGTTAGCGCCAACTTATACATGTCTGCTTTGTGGGAATGCGTTTAATATGAATCTTAAATGATATATATCTTTGCAGCTTAGATTTAGATTTTTAGATATTGAAATTTATATGAATGTGACCCTACAAATGAAAGTAATGAGGATATTTTGAAAGAGGAAATAAAAGCAAGCATAAAAGAGCTGAAGAATGGAAAGGCTGCAAGTATGGATAGATTGAATGCCGAGATGTTAAAGGCAGGAGGAGAATGTGTGGTAGAGTGGATGTTTGAATTATGCAAGATGTGTATGAAAGACAGGGTAGTACCGATGGACTGGAGAAAGGCGGTCATTGTCCCTATTTACAAGGGTAAAGGAGACAAGAAAGACTGCCGTAACTTTAGGCCCATTAGTCTCCTTAGTATACCTGGGAAAGTCTTATGCAAAATTGTCATAAAAAAAGTGAGAATGGCCACCGATCACAGGGTCTCTGATATTCAATCTGGTTTTATGCCAGGACGAGGTTGTGTGGACCAAATCTTTACTCTGAGACAGATTGTTGAAAAACATCTGGCTGTGGGGAGGGTGGTCTACGCAGCCTTCGTGGATCTCGAGAGGGCCTTTGACTCGGTGGACAGATGTATGTTGTGGAATGTTCTCAGGAAGTACGGTGTGAATGACAACCTTCTGAATGTTATACGTGCCATCTATGAAAATAGTTCGGCATGTGTAAGAGTGGATGGGAGATATAGTGACTGGTTTGATGTATATAAGGGAGTGAGGCAAGGCTGCGTGATGAGTCCATGGTTGTTTAATATAATCATGGACAGTTGCATAAAAGAAGCTGGAATATCAGAGAGCGGAGTGAAAGTGGGTGAAACAAGAGTTGGAGTACTTCTTTGTGCTGATGATGCTATAGTTTTAGCTGACTCGGCGGAGGAACTCCAAGCGATGTTAACCAAACTGAATGATGCATTTTGTAAAAATAGCTTGAAAGTGAATGCGAATAAGACAAAAATATTAGTTTTTGACAGGAATGAAGTATGTGAGGAACTTACAGTTAATTTGAATGGAAAAAAGTTGAAGTAGTGAATGAGTTTGACTATTTAGGAAGCAAGTTTGAGGCGAATGGTAAGATGACGAAGGAATTAGAGAAGCGTGCCAGCAAAGGAAGATGCGTGATAGGAGCGTTTGGTAGAATAGCGAAGAATAAAAGGGTACCAAAGAAAATGAAAATGGCGGTACACAATTGTATATTGTTGCCGACCCTGATGTATGGAAGCGAGTCATGGACGGTGAATGAAAGAGAAGTAAATAAGGTATGCACCGTAGAAATGGCTCATTTAAGAAGTATGACAGGAAAAACACTGAAAGATAGAGTGAGAAACGAATGGGTTCTGAATGAATGCGGAGTAAAAGAAAGCGTGAAAGTGAAAGTTCAAAGAAGTGTGATGCGATGGTTTGGACATATTGAAAGGATGAATGAAGACCGACTGACAAAAAGAGTGTATAAAGGGAATGTAATAGGTAAGTGTGGAAGGGGAAGACCTAGAAAAGAATGGATTGATCAGATAAGTGAGATTGCGAATGAATGGAATTTACAGAGTGGAAACAAGAGAAGAGCATGCATGAAAGGAGTGATGAAATTAGATGAGATGAAGGAAGTATGCAGGGACAGAGTCAAGTGGAGGCACTTATGTGGAGGTACTGGCCACCCCTAGAGGAATGGCGGCAGGATACAAGACAAGACAAGACAAGACAAGCCTACATATGAGGCGCATGTGCCTGTATGGGATGCACGCCCCTGCGCGCGGATCGGTATAGCAAACCCACAAAAATATGTACGTCTAACGACCGTATTTCTAACCTAGTACAACATTAACGTAGTGACTATTTTTAGGGCAAATATTTTGAAAAATCGACTTTTAAGTGCACCGAAAAGTGTGGTTTGCGTGCCTGTAAGAGTGTGTTTAAACATGAAGCCACGTGTAGGTGGGTACGAGAAGGATTGGGGTTTCCATGTTTGGAAATTATGTTTTCCATTGTGTGAATGTGACTACGGAAAAGCTTTTATTGTGAATGGGAAATTAGGCAAAAAAAAAATACTGTTTGATTACATAATAAATGGTGAAATAAAGGTTTGTTCACTGCTTGAATTTTTTCGAGTGAAGTACTTTTTTTTAAGCTCTATTTGCTAAAAATAATGTTATTAATATATTATTTAACCTTTCTTTCAAGTAAACCTTATTTAAAAAATGCCTAGTTTTAAAAAAAAAACTATCTATTTGGTAATAGTGTTAGAAAAAGTGAAAGCATTTCAGTCAAAGGTTTGAATATTTAATTGTTTTTTCTTAATTGGCTAACGTCATAAATCTTTGTTACTAAAATAAAACATAAAGTTTTTCTTCATGAGTTGATTTATTTCCGCTAGGGCTTTTGATGCTATCCCACCATTATTTAGAGCTCGTGGAAATCAATTAATTTAAGAGGAAAAACTTTGTGTTTTATTTTTACATTAATTATTGAAAATGAATGTTCATAATGTCAAAACACCAATCTCTAAACTTCTAACATATTGTGAAAAAACCTTTCTTCAAGCAGCTCAGCCATATGATGTCACATTTTTTTTGGTTTTTAAATGTGTGCAACTAATTCAAGATATAATGACCTATCATCTCATTGGTGCATCTACAAAGGTGTTGAAATTTGGAGTACCTACACAAAATTCGTCATCAGAAGCAGATTTTCAAACAATTTTAAAACTTTCCATTTGTTTGTTTTTTACTGTAACTGTAACTGTAATTCTGTCGCCATTCCGCTAGGGGTGGCCAGAGCCTCTGCAGAGTTGCCTCCATTTTTTCCTATCCGGACATACCTCTTTCAATTCCTTCATATCCATCACCTTTTTCATGCATTTACTTTTACGCTCACTTTGTATATCCCATTCATTCATAATCTCCTCAATCTGATCACTCCATACTTTTCTCGGTCGTCCCTTACCTCTTTTTCCTTTCACACTTTCTTTGTATATATACTTTGTCAGTCTATCATCATTCATTCTTTCCACATGCTCAAATTCTTTTGTACTTTTGATGGTAAATATTTCAGCTTGTTTTTATGCTAAAAGAAAAACATCAAACTCTGACAGAGTTTTTATTGGTGTTTCTATTTACTCTATGAAAAATAATTTGCTGCATCGATTTGATTACGAACGAAGCGTTATTATTTCCCAAATAACACTTTAGAGTATTTTTGGTCGGCGCTAATGATAGTGTAAGGAAACGAAATATACACGAAAAACTGACGTTAACTAATGACGTATGATGTTTTTCAAATTACATGATTTTAATGTGTATACGAACAATGATAAAAAAATTATTGTAAAGCTCTGTCTTTGTTAGGTAACCATTTGAAGTTGAATGCAAGTAAGACGAAAGTATTAATTTTTCAAAGAGATGATGAAAATATGAATTATGAATTTAAAATTAATGGAATGAATGTTGATGTCGTAAATGAGTTTGTATATCTGGGAAGTAAGTTTGAAAAAGATGGAAGAATGTCCGGTGAATTTGAAAGAAGAATAATGAAAGGCAGGTGTGTACTGGGTGCGACCGCTTGCATCGCCAGGAACCAAAATCTCTCAAAAAATGTTAGATTGGCGGTGCACGGTGGTATACTAGTGCCCACCTTGATGTATGGAAGTGAAGCCTGGACGGTGAGTGAAAGGGAAATTAGTAAAGTCCATACAGTAGAAATGGACTATCTAAGAAGTATGATTGGGAAAAAACGAAGTGACAGGGTGAGGAATGATTTTGTAAGAGAGGAATGTGGTGTAAGGGAAAGTGTGAAAGTGAAGATTAAAAGAAGTATGTTAAGATGGTTCGGGCACATGGAGAGAATGAGTGATGAAAGATTGACGAAGAAAGTATATGTTGCTAGAATAGATGGATGTCGTGGAAGAGGAAGACCGAGAAAGGTATGGATGGACCAAATTTTCGAAATAGCGAGTGAATGGAATATCCAGAGTCATAATAAAAGGAGAGCTTGTATGAAAAAGGTTATGACTCTGGATGAAATGAAAGAAGTATGCAAGGACAGGAAGAAGTGGCGGCTAATCTGCAATGCTGATTTGTAATGTTGGTTTATTAGTTTGCTACATTTTTTGCATAAGAAATTTTTGACTTTTTTTGTATAGATTTATTTTTAAGGTTTTGTTGTTTTTTTTTTTTGTAAACTTAAATGTCATTTATTACTCGTATTCCTTGACTTATAGGTTGGTATGAGGCTGACCACCCATACTGTAAAAAATGGTTCACTTTGCCAATGTCACCCCTGTTTCAGGGAATGTCGGCAGGAGTTGCAGGGCTTATGTTCATTTGAGTTTGGATTTTATTTGTAAGTACACATTCAGCATTTGTAAGCGCGAACTACACGTG
Source organism: Agapetus fuscipes (assembly GCA_951799405.1). NCBI lineage: Eukaryota > Metazoa > Arthropoda > Insecta > Trichoptera > Glossosomatidae > Agapetus > Agapetus fuscipes. The sequence goes on along the minus strand of OX637346.1, from coordinate 3,321,211 downwards.
TTTGTTTGTGGGCATACATCTGAGAGCTTTAAATGAATATATGCTTGCAACTTAGATTATAGATTATAGATTAATAAACCTTTTGATAGCGAAATAGCATTGTAACAAAGAAGGCGACCATTTCCTTGTACGAGTAAATATAGATTTTCATAGGTCAGTTTTTAGCATTATTGTAATAACCGGTTGATACGTTGTCCCCTAGTGCTTGCTTGTCTTATGTGTATCAGAGGTAATTTTAAATTAGTAGTGTTTGTATGCGTACTGGACCAATGTGTCTTATGAAAACTGGAAATTTTGTTTTACACATATTTGAAACAACTCTCAGATTATCGTGTTTAATGTTTTTTTTCTCAACTCGGATTATGAAAAAGACAATATCATTCAAAGGCTATCTTTGAATCAAATTTAGTAAAAATTGAGCAGGCATTGGGGGTGGCAAAATGTACTTATGTACTTGGGAGATAGTTATTTCCAGCCACCAAATATTTTTCTACTTTCTCAAATGTCACACAACGCTTTTAGTTTAGAGCAGTGGTTACCAAACTTGTAATTTTGCGTACCACGCAAGAAATTATATCTCAAGTAGCGTACCACTAAAGTTTAACAGTGAAAAAAATCGTTCAAAATAGTAAAGTAATAAAAATTGCTACAACTGTTTGTGACAACATTATGTTTATTTATTAATTATGAAAAAAAAACAAAACTCTTAGCGCGAAAAATTGAGCTGCATGTTTGAGACAAGAGAGGAAATATTGTGCACAGTTGTACTTAATTTGAAGCGCAAATTAGGGTCTATGTTAAGCTTATTACGGTATTTGTTTTTTGTTATCAACATAGCAGAAAATCCGCTCTCACAGAGATACGTGGTTGTAAATGGAATCAGAAACAGTATGCTTTTCTGGACAGCGATGGATATTCATTTTTAACTTTTAGCCAAAATTCACACAACTCCAGTTTGTTGAATTCCGCTTGCAAGCCTCCATCTCAAGATATACGTAGTTATATCAGAGATTCCTTTTCACTTACACTTAAATTTTCCCAAACATTATCCAGATCCGAAACGAATTGGTTCCTTATCCAATTGAACTCTGAATAGTCTTATTTAAAATATTCTTACATTGTTTCAACGATAATTCGGCTGTGATTTTTTATGTTATTGATTACATTTTCACTCACTGTGAGTTCATTTTTAGTTAAAAACGTTTTATCTAATTAATGGCTGCTTGCGTACCACCTTAAGAAGTGTCGCGTACCACTGGTAGTACGCGTACCATAGTTTGGGAATCACTGGTTTAGAGGATAAAATATATTGATTTCAACCGAAAATGAGCACACTTTTCCAGAAATCTGAGTATTTCTCACAATCATCCACTCAGCAAAGTTTTGTAGGAGCTTAAAGTGTTCTTTAATTGGCATCTGGTGACGGCGGTGATATTCCACTGCAGCAATTATATTTTTGTACTTTTCCACAGATAAGTGAAAACTTCTTGGAGAAGTATAAGAAGTGGAAGGAGGACGGAGAGTACCTACGTCAGAGAGGGATGAAAGTTTGAAGGTTAGGACGTCTGTAGGCGATTCTAACAATTAAAATTAAGCGCTACTAAGGAACAGTCTATTTTTATGGGTGTAAAAATAAATTGAACTGAATTTAATTGTAATGTAAGCTCTACGGAAAATTAGAATTAACATTACAATTAAGATTAAAGTTGCCTATTACGTTTTGAAAGTTGGCGTTTTTACGTTACGTGGCTGTTTTTGGTATGTAAAAAAACTTACACATTATGGAATAGTTAAAAGGCATCTGAAATAATTGCAATTTTGAATGAGAAGTCTACGAGAACAAAACAATACAAATAAAAATAACTCCACGTGTAAAAAACGCATCTGAGCAGTACATGTATTGCATTTTTTATAGCGTTGTTGCTGATGGGGTTGCATGCAGTGTGTGGAACTTATTTATTTTTGCAGGTAAGGAGACCTCACGCCACCTACATCACTTAAAAGAAGAATGTACGAGCTCCCAATGGAGCTGTTTTTCATTTCTTATTAAGCTCGAGCAAAATTTGTCAGTATTCGATTTTGGGCTTGAATTAATCCCCGAAAGGGTTCATCGTTTCTGATATACGTACTTGGTAAGGAACAAACCCTGGAATGCAACGTAAGCATTAAATCAAGACAGCCATAGACTGGAGCAAAAACCGGAATAAAAAATAACGTAACATGTCTACAAAAGTATCTGAATCTTCTTCTCCAGTTTCAATCGTAGGATTGGTTTGCAGCAATATATTTTACTTTTCTTCTCCATTCTTCTCCGATCTTCATTCTTCCCTGTATCTTAATAATTATGGAGTGAAAAAGATGACGGAGCTTGTATGTACAATAAATAAAATCAATGCTTCAAATACAATGTTTTAGTTGTAGCATTTCTGTTCGGATATTATGTCCGCTCTGCGACCATTTATTATGAAATATCGAGATAATTTGAAATGTTTATAGGTACATTACGACAGTATGAAAAGTATGGGCAACCAGCAACCAGCAACCACACCCAGGCTTTGGCAGACCTCCCACACCACGCCCAGAGGAGGTCGAACCTGTGATGTACTTCACCGCTGTGTGCCAAGTTCAGACGGTTCAGAAAGTTGGGATAGTAAGTTAGTGTACTCATGTCTATATGTATTGTTATATAAAAAGAATAACCACCATCGTAGTAAAATTATTTAATGTAAGTGAATGTTAATTCAGAGAGTTGTTGAGTTGGCGTGACTGGAACTCCACTGTTGAGTGCTCTTTTGTTGATATTTTGATAGCTAGTCGCTCCCCCAGTTCTTGTTTACCGTATACGCCAATCTTGTCAAATATAACTTTTTCATGCAGTTGTCTTAAGAATCAAATTCTACACAATCAGAGCTAAGAAAAACCGTAAAACTCGATAATGTGAGAGTTCTTTTAAATATTTTTTCAATAAATTTCTTGTTTTCATAAGACACATTGGTCCAATACACATGCAAATATTGCTCATGTAAAATTTTCTCAATGGCGTATACGGTAAACAAGAACTAAGGCAGCGTAGTGTCATGCGCAGATCTATCAATCACCATTTCCTTTCAGTGTCTCAAAACAAAGCCAACGCAACACACAACACAACGCATCTAACAGCCCTGCAACAAAGTATAAAGACATCAACCACCCCATCATCAACACCTCTGTGGTACTACGACAAGTGTCATAGGCCCTCTGAAATGTTGGGAGTTTTCCGCACAGTATTCCTTAAAAATAGGAGACCCCTGTCTAGGAGTGGACTGAGGAAGCCTGAAGAAAAAGAAGTAGGAGTATCAACGAATACGCAACGCAACGCAACTAAGCTACACACATAGTGTAACTTCTTGCCGCGTTATCCCCGAAGGGGTCGCATGTGGCGAGTTGAACCTATTTATTTTTACAGGTAAGGGGGCCGGCCTTACGCTAACCACTTCAGTTGAAGTGGAGGTTTCCCAGCTCCCGAGAGTGCTGGTACTCATTTCTTGTGAAGGCTGAGTAAACCTTGCCGGTATTTTATTTTGGAGTTTGAAATAAACACCGAAACGGGAAATCATCTCTGACACCCTCGGTGGGATTCGAACCCGAGCTTTCGGCATGGAATGCAAGCACTCTACCACCTGAGCTATCGACCGGACTAAAATAAATGGTTAAATTTAAGTTTATTCTAGTTCTGAGTCACTATACTGAAAAGCTTGCCTACTTGTTTCATCAGAATGGCCCAGGATTGGTACTCCGGTCTCGATAATTCGCCAGCTAGCCGCCAGCGCTGTTGGTCTTATCAGCGAATAGCCAATTTTATTATGACCAATCAAAAGAACAAAGTTGGAAACTGCGGGAGGGAAAAACAAGACCGAACTTTCAAGTTGAGAAGTAGATTCGCGATATGGAATCATTTTATTGTGGGGTAAGCGTATTTTACAAGAAATCTGCGCGTTACACGAGTCCGCAGTCAACAATGTTAGATTTATTATGAAAAATAAAACAAATCCTGTGTGGAGGTCTGTAAAGCAAGATTCCAACGTGGAATTTATTGCTTTTTAAACAAAAGCTTTAAAAATTTCACAAAAAGGAATCCGATAAAATCGTATAATTTTTATATGGCATGATTTTTAAGCATCAATTTTACAGAAAGAATTTGGAATGCTCAATTTTAAAGAAGATCTCATTTTATCAGTTTTTTTCTTCTTCTTCTTCTCCTGTTTCAATCCTAGGATTGGTTTGCAGCAATATCTTTTACTCTTGTTCTCCATTCCTCCCTGTCTTGTGCGGCTATTTTTAGGTCTGCATAATATGTTGAGCAGCGCACGTCCACCAGCAGGTCCTCCAGGTAGGTACTCTTGGCGTGGGCGTCCCCTAGAGTTGGTCCCCTCGGTCATCCCCTCCATTATGGCATGCAATTTTTTCTTCAAAGACATAAATAAGACAAAATGTGGGCAGTCACATCTAGGCGTGATCACCTATTAGTGAACGGAGTACCACTCTCCATAGGAGGTAAGCTAATCCAGCCTTCTGATTCAGTGAGACTTCTAGGAGTCTTACTGGATCGGAATCTGACACTGGAGAGGCAAATAGATGCCAAAATAGCTTCTTCTTTTTTTTTCACTACGCCAAATTAAGGCTATTAGAAAGTGTTTACCGTCAGATGCAGTCAAGACCCTAGTGAGCGCGTTTGTGGTGTCTCGGATTGACTATTGTTCGACGCTTTATAGTGGTCAGCCAAAGAAGCAGTTCAATCGCTTTCAATCTGTGTTGAATTCGGCAGCAAGACTCATATTCGGGATACCCAAATTCGCTCACATCACTCCGCTGTTAAAAACACTACATTGGCTTCGTTTCCCGGAGAGGGTGGTCTACCGTGTTTGTGTGATGGTATATAAAGCCATCAATGGCTTGGCTCCACCTTATTTGACTGACATGATGTTGCCTGTTGAGATGGGTGTAAGGAGGCAGACACTCAGATCCGCGGGCGATGAAGTAGTCAATTTGGTTCAGCCACGCCGTCAGATTCGTACAAATTTCGGAGACCGCGCTTTCCGTGTTGCGGGTCCGGTGGAGTGGAACAGACTGCCACCCGGAGTGAAGAACTCCAAATCTATGGATGTATTTCGCGGAGCACTCAAGACTCACCTATTTAGAAAGTCTTATCCATGATCGGAGAGGGCCCTTGAGGTGTGACACACACAAAAACGGCGCTCTCTTATCATTTGTAATTTAAAATAAATTAGCCTGATATTATTATTATATTATTATAAATGAACAAAAAATGACGTCGCTTGTAGCTCACATATACATTTAAAAAATTTTCTCTTTAAGAAAATTTGTTCTGCTTAACAGTTCTCTATCGTTACAACAATACCTACCAAAGAAAAATAGCAAATAATTTGCACGAATACTGCAATGTCTTGCCGTGCTATACTCAAAAGAGTGGTATACGGGGAGTGGAGCCTATTTATTTTCACAGGTAAGCCCTTTTAAATAACTTGGACAGTATAGACTCAACAAAAAATTGTACTATTTATATCTAGTACATTTAAAACATTGCAGTTACAAACTCTTTTTAAAACATGAAGCTATTGTTAAATTTACAGGTAGCTTTGTAAAAATAGTACATTATAATGGTTTTTCGAAATTCAAAAGAGTTATCGTGTACTTTGCATTCAAAGCACTTAAGAGATAAGATGACATTGTTTCAAGAAACCACTTTTGACTTGACAAAAAGGCGGTTTCGCATTTCACTCAAAGTCTGTTTTTACAGATGAAAAGTACAGAAAAAACGGCTTTCTCGTGGCAGATCTGTAAAGGATTTGCGAGTCATTTTATTTATTTGTTGTTTTAAATTTCGTTTGTCTGGAATCAGGCAGTCTTCCCCTTTGTCAGCACTCAAAGACGTAATATCATTAAAAGATTAAATCAAAGGCACACCCACCGCCTCAGTGCTGGGCGGTGGGGAAAGAGAAAGACTGCGGGGAGCGTGGGGGTAACGCAGACGAGATACTCAAAAATAATAACACGCTCAAAAAGATGAAAATTAAAAGTATATCTAACTCAAAATCAGATTTAAAAACCTAAGCAGTATTCATATTTGAATAATTAAAATTTGGGATATTCAATTGCTCATATCTTAAAAAAAAGGTTTTGTTTCTCCGAGAACTTAGAAAACGAAAGAATTTCAGGAAGTGAGTAATTTTTATTTTTGGTACTTTCTTATTTTATGCTAATCTTTATGCGTTTTAAACTAGTTTAAGCATACATGTTGCTTTCATCATTCACTGTCAATTTTTTCATATTACTTATAATCAAAAAAACAATTGGACAATTTTATTAGCACCGTTTAGTGGCACTACCCCCCCCAAGTATAGTGCATATATTTTTGCGATTGTTTGACTTGTATTTTGATATGAAACTGATCTTCCATACTTTAAAAAAATGTTCACTTTGCTAATGTCACCCCTGATTCAGTGTAGTTCAGCAAAAACTGCAGGGTGTATGTTCATTTGAAGTTGGCATTTTAATTTTTAAGTACACATTTAGCATTTGTAATCGTGATATTACACGTGTCTGTGAGAATGCATGCAATATGAATCTTAAATGCAATCATGTAGTCGCTGGGATGGTCGAGGAGATAAGGCGTGGCACTCGTATTTAACAAGAACGCCAGTTCGAGCCCAGCTTTGTCCTTTTGATAATACTTTCAACCCTGGTTAAACAGATGTCATTGCATGCACATAAGTTCCTGTTTTTGCATGAAAACAACTGTCCAAGAAAAATAGATTGGTGAATTGTATTCCTATTCACAATATTTGTTTAATTATCGCAACTTACATCATAGATTAATAAAGTGATTAAACTATACAAACACACAATTTTAAAGTAAACGCGCATCCCTCCGTTTGTTTCATCCGAAGACAAACCACATTGCCGTTAGTTCCTCTATCAGTTCCGGACATCGCCTGCAAGGGGTGGATGTGTGAGGAAAGAAGGGTGGGGTGAAGAGGAGGGTGTGGCATGAGGAGAAGGGGATGATTGTGGGGGGGGGGATGAAGGAAGAAAGCAATTTGTATGGCGCTTCGGTGGAATTAAGCGCAAATAAATAACGTCATCGCTAGAGAGCGAAAAAATAATGTCGTCAAGAGTGATATCTTGATTTGAGCAGGAGACGGGAGTGGAGTCTGGATGGCGTGATAGTAAAACGATAGAGGGAAGCTCTGCGCCAAAATTCCTTAAAAAAATACGCGTTTATAGTTTGTATTTATTGTGAAGAGAGTGTGTCTCCTGAAGACGTTAGCTACGTCGCTAACAAAACGGTTCGTCTTATATCCGAGTAAATTTTTTAAATAAATAAAGTAAAATCGTTTAGACACATTTACATTTTTGCAAGACCAATACATTTGCCGGATAATATACATACATAATATACACATAACATCAACGATATGAATAAATTTGTATGCATGCAACATTATGAACTAAAAATTATAAGCTGTGTTTTTGTTATTGTAGATATATTTATCCATTTTAAAACTAAATTCGAGGTGTGATGCAGAATGCAATTTTTTTCCCCACATCATGTTGTATATGTTCCTTGACTTATAGGATAGTATATTGTGGCTGACCACCTATGCTGTACAAAATGGTGCACTTGGCCAATGTCCCCTCTTTTTCAAGGAAGATCGGCAAGAGTTGCAGGGTTTATGTTCATTTGAACTCTGGTTTATGAATTATAAGTAGACTCTACACAATCAGCATTTATAAGGTGAAATTGCACGTGGCTGCTTTTGGGAATGCATTTGATATGAATTTCAAACGTGAATATATGTTTGCAACTTAGATTACATGAGATTAGATCACGTTTTTTCTGCTGAAAAAGTTACACTGAATGTGTAGCTTAGTTACGTTTTTACGTAGATACAAAAGTAAAATCTAATAAACTTGACGAGAGAGGCATTTGTGTTTTAAAATATTTTGTAGATTGTAGATTGTTGATCGTTGTTGGCGCACACATCTTGTTGTACAAAATTTGGCTTCAAGTAGCAGAGAATATCTGAGAGTCTGCGATAAGATCTGCATTAAAAGTTATTTGGGAGTAAAAGCGTCTATAATATTCGCGAGATGGCATCTCGGCTCGGCCCGTAATATAATTCTGGATATCCGTTTATTTTATATACGGTCATCTGCTTGTTTGTTATAGCCCCAGTGTCCCCCTTTGCCATCCGCGCCATATTAGTGCCATAATATTTGTGTGTGTATGTGTATATTGGCGCGTGTGTGTGTGTGTTTGTGTGTGTTTGTGTGTGTGTGTGTGTGTGTTTAGAGATGGCAGTTTTAATACCGCACAATAATTTTTGCATTTCATCAGATTGCACGTGAGGTTTTATTTCTGCATAAACTCATGCAGGATTTTTAATTAAACCTATCTTGATGTAATTTTAGTGTCATAGCTTTGTGTATCATACCGACGTTTTATGTAAATACCTACATGAAAGTTAACCTAAAAATATGTTTAAAATTATGATTTTTGGATGAAAATTGAAAATTTATTATTCTTTCGAAACCAATGAAGTTATTTTGCTGTTGGCTCTATTTATTTAACTTAATATTTATATACTGTTTTTTTTTCAAGTATTTGTTCATTTTCATGACAAAAAATAATATAAATACCATTAACGAAATAGGCAAAAGATAAAAAAAAAAACCTAAGATAATAGCGTCGTCATATGTAAAAATAGAGACAAAAGATGAAATCGATTTTGCTGTTATAGTCTCAGTTAATATCTAGAGTACGTCCAAAAAATATTTCCAAAATACAGTTATTATTACAAAAAAAACACATTCAAGGTATTATGGAGTTTTCAGTTTGTATTATTTTTAAAATTTGCTAAAATTCCAATTATTTTTCTAAATTTTATTTTATTCTTATCAAATACCACCGATCAATAGCTCAGTTGACAGAGCGCTTGCGTTCCATGTCAATAGCTCGATTTCGATTCCCACCGAGGGTGTTTATTTAAAAACCCAAAATATAATACTGGCAAGGCTTACTCAGCCTTCACAAGTCATGAGTACCAGATGGAATACCCCTACTTCAACTGAATAAGTAGGCGTAAGACTGATCCCCTTTACCTGTAAAAATGCTCATGTGAAACCCTTCGGAGATAACGTGGCATAGAGTTGAACTATATGTGAAGTTTTTTTCATAAATTCTTGTCATATTTCATAAGGATAATCTTATTTTAATTTAATCTACGAAAACCACCTTTCTCGTAGCTCTTACATACATCAACATAAATATCTATTAGCGGTCGTCCACTCACGATAATTTCCTTTGATTTTATTCGAGCCCACTCGGGTGTATAACATCTTATAGATTGCGTGGATAATTTGATATAAAGTCTATTACTTATTCCTTCCCTAGAGGACTTGTATGAACGGAATCACAATAAATAAAATGCTTGTAATCCAAGTACAAACTCAACCACTGCGTTTACCAAAAAATAATGAAAAAGCTATACGTTCACTAGGGACGCTGTATATTTTTCGTAATACTCGATGGCTCTGTTTGAAGGTAATGTTTATACTTTGGAAACTGAGGGGAAGTATGGGCGGACATACTGAGAATGATGCATCACTATCTACGGTTAATAGTTCAGCAACTTATGTTAATGGGATTGGAGTCGAATACTTTTGCAAATTGATTCCCGATAAAGTATTTAATGTGCCTCATGTTTTTCTTCTCTTAACGAAATTAAAACGTTGAAATAAAACTGATACATCTTGATGTTTTTTTTTACACATCTACGAACAATTCTTTTTACAATACAATCTCCTGGTTGATTGAAATTGCATTTATTTGTCTACATTTTAGAAACAACTACTCAAAAGATAAGATAATAAGCATTTCACCAATTTTCAAAAGAGCATTGGGTTCATTATTCTTTTAGTCTACACAGAAATGAGGTTTTTTTATGTGTAATTCTTTTTTACAAGGAAAGTAAATTTAATTTCAGTTGAGCTTCTTCTTGATCTTATAATATTGGATTGAATATTGATAATGAATATTGTCTTTAAAAAAGTTGAAGTGATGAATGTACTACGATATCTTAAAGGTTAAACTGAATAAGTGACATAAACTAGCATGAGTTGCTGAGTTGCTTTTTTTTTTCATATTTTCTGCTAGAGAAAAAAAAAAGTGGAAATCCTGTAGTTTACAATGTTCTTCATGAGCACTTCCTTTTAGCACTTCAAAATTAGTTCACTTACTATGAAAACTTACACTCAATAAAATATTTTATCCACGATTTTTAAATCAGTGAATCGGCACTTGTTCAGGTTTACCTTTAAGGTGGCGATTGAAAACAATAAAAAAGTAAGAATGCCAATATTACAGAAAAACAGTCGAAAAACACCATTCTAGGCATGAATAAAAATATAAGGATGATTTATTTGGTGAGCGTTGTTTTTGTGTATAACACACCTCAAGAGCATGTTGCAAAGCCTGTTAAAAAAAATTTCAATCTACAAAATAGTTTCATAATTTGAGAGACATACTGTTCATCTATAAGTAGTAAAGAATATCTTCCCTTGCAAGCATGAAGCAGTTAATGAGTCAGGTATTGGGTATCCCGAGGTTTTCCTTGCTCGTTACCAGCCCGTGAGGTTGTTGTCTTGCCTTGCCCGGCCCGGGCAGCCAGCGTAATCTGATGACATAACGAAGTACCTGAAAGCTCGTCTGGCGTAGAGCATAAGCGTAGCAGTTAGCGTAGAGGCGTAGACAGAAGAGAACTACGACACTGATGTCGTATTTAATAATATTGTGCTACAAATTTGTTTTTGAATAGAAAATCGAAATAAATTAAGATGCAACTGAAAAAAAAACTTTTGTTTTCTTGTGAATAATGAACTTGTATTCATGTTTCTTAATAAAATAAACAACAACAACATATTAACGAAAGCCTTGTGTACAAAATGACAACTTTTATGCTCAAACAATTATGGTAGTTATTGCTCAAAATGTTGCAAGTTTAGGGGATTCTAATACGCAAATTAAACTTAAGTATAAAAAAAATATTTCGAACAGTTCCTAGACAACAGTCTGTTCAGAAGTTTGTGTGATATGAGAGATAACATTGGTGTTATGGCCTAGGGAGTCAAGTGACTGAGTTTTCTGGCGTATTTGGAATTGAATAACGTTGGTTCGATCCCCGCTTCGATCATTTGACCCTAACTATCAACAGATGTCAATGGGTAATTATTAATTCATAATTCTTTAAAATATACAAGAATGAATTATTAATTGATAATTTTAATACTCTTTTCTGGCCAGGCTAATTAGTTTGGCGAATTGCGTTCCTATTCACAAATATATTTAAAAAAAAGAAGGCAAAAAATGATATTGTGACAGTCACATTTTATTACACCACATAAATGCAAGTTTAACTGTCTTGAATAGCAACTAATACACAAAAATTCTTGATCAATTATTTGTTTACAAGTTGCAAATAATATGTCTTTTGCCTTCTTGCAAGTACACACCTGCGTAGCAGTTAGCGTAGGCTGGCGTAGAAGTGGCTGAAGGTGCTACGGCGTAGCCAGATCTAAAATGAAATCTCCAGGCGGGTCTGGCAAACGGTTATTGGCTCTGCTATCGAGAGCTTACGTTCATTCTCTATACTTCAATTATTGTATTAAAACAGTCAACACAAGTGAGATTAAAGATATTCCTCATACAATATTATATTTCAGATAATAGAGACCATATAAAAAATGATAAGATGGTTTACATGAGCCTTTACAAGTTGATGTAATCATTTTCTGTTAGTTTTTAAAATAAAAATTATAAAATGATAATCGAATTTTCTTTCTTATTTTTTAATAAAAATTTGAAGCCTATAAATTTCTGCATAACCTTGGATTACCTGCTTGAAAAAATATTGTGCCTTTACTAATGATTTTTACAGTAATTAGGTATTTTTCCATCTAAATCTAAGTTGCAAAGATATGTATCATTTGACGTTCATATTCAATGCATTCCCACAAGCAGCACGCATAATTTCGCGCCTACACATGCCGCATGTGGACCTACAATATAAAAATCCAATCTCAAATGAACATAAGCCCTGCAACTCTTGCGACCTTCCCTGAAACAGGGTGACATTGGCAAAGTGAAACATTTTTTACAGTATGAGTGGTCAGCCTCATACTAACCTATAAGTCAAGGAACAATAACGAAAAAAAAACATTTTAATCTTAGTTTTGAACGTTTAGTGCTAATGATACGAGTATTCTTATTTTATTTTTGCTCCGCACAAACAATTTGCTTTTGCTCCCAGTTCAGTTTTCAGCTAATAAAGCAGATGATAATCTCAGTAATTGTACGAAAAACTTTCAGTAAACATATTTCCACGTCGTCGCTGCCTTTATTGGTGTTTCAGGAATATTCATTGACTTGTTTGTTTTCATGAAGTTTCCGATAGCACTGGAACATATAAAACTCGGCCAGTGATGTAATCATAGGAGAAAACTGCTATAAAAACTATAAATTTATTTATTGTTAACAATTTGCAGTAAAACTATTATTTTATACAACAAATGTTACACTATCTAAAATTAATGAAAATACAGTCGAAAACTCAGTTGGTTAATTGCTTGCCGAGATATGACGAGAGCTTGTGTTTGAATCCCACCGAGGCGAGGGTGTCAGAAATGAATATCAAGAGAACAACTAACAGATCCAAAATCACGAAAGTGAATCCGGGAGAATGATTTAGAAAGTATGATAACGGTGTGATAACATCGAAAACGCTCGGTGAAAGAAATCAATTCGGAAGAAAAACTTTGTTTTTAATTTTTTACTTTATTAATTTAAAATATATCTTCACAATGTCAATACACAAACCCTAAACTTAAAATTTTACAAAGTGTAGGTATAGTTAAAAATTACAAAAAAAAAACACTGTTAATTTCCCGGTCATTCTGCATTTAAATTTGTCTTTTAAGCTTAGTATAGATAGAGGTGGTATTAAATACTCAATTTGTGAAAATAAAACCCTGTGTTTTTTTTATAATTTTTTATAATTATTTATATTAGTATAGTCACTTTCTAGATCCACCTAATTGTCTCGCAGCTCTCCACGAGTTGTTTCGTATAATTAGTTGAGTACAGCTCGCTCCCTGTTATCAGGAGTTCGAGCACCCACGGCGCTGCTTATCACACTCGGGGAAATTATCTCTCAGCATTGTTCCTCGCTCCACAATGCAGCTGACACGTGAAACCAGCATGTGCCAGCAGTTACTGTACACACACAGGCTGAGGATACGTGCGCTTGTACAGGCACGTGTAGAAAATTGTACAACCTATTGGACTTAAAGTGTGTGGGAATGGATTCTAATACAGGCACTTGTTATGGAAATGAAAAATACATTGCCTTGAAGGTTGGTGTAGTCGTTAGCCGAAAAATGAGCTGAAGGACTACGGAAACAGTCGTGTTATTTCGGCACAACCCGAAGTCTACTGAAGCTGCCTGAGCTTGGACAGACCAGTCTTGAACGAGATGTAACCTTATGTGGATCAGGTTACCAATGAAGAAGTCCTTATGCGCACCAAAAAGGAGTTTCTGACAACCATTAAGCAGAGAAAGCTGATCTACTTCGGACACATTTTAAGAAAAGAGAAATGCCGTCTCCTTTATCTTATCGTACAGGGTCAGATTGAGTGGAGAAGAACTCAGCAACGGCGAAGGCTATCTTATCTAATCTAATATAATCTAAGTTGCAAAGATATGTTACATTGGAGATTCACATTGCATGCATTCTCACAACCAGACATGTACAAGTTTGCGCTTGCACATGCCTCATGTGAGCCTACAACATAAAGACCAAATCTCAAATGGACATACACCCTGCAACTCTTGCCATCCTTCCCTGTAACAGGGGTGACATTGGCGAAGTGAACCATTTTTACAGCATGCGTGGTCAGCCGCATACCAACCTATAAGTCAAGGAACATACATGACAAATTACATTTTTTTGTGGCACCATTGTAGCTGAAAAACCTGCGACAAAAAGCACCAAGTGACTGTTTCAAGCCGCAGTATCCAAAGTCGAAATAGCCATAATAATCGCTGATTCTCCATAAAAGTGGCACGAAAAAAAGAAGAAGAAGAAAACAGATCACAAATATATGCTATATGTATACGTTTCAACCTACCATTAAAAAATCTTCCTTGGTTAGAAACAGAACAAAGATGCTCTCAATAAGACTTCCTTGTTAACAAGAATGTGTGAGAAATGCTAGTAAACACATTAGCTGTGTTGGCATTAACTACTATAATGTTTTGTCTGCGCGGAAATTTTGCGAACGTGTTTTAGTTGTTTTCGTTGGTGAATTTGACAATTTTGATAAAAAATACATTATTAACTATAAATTTGTACTGTGCATTTGAAGAAAGCAAAAGAAAAACGCAAGATTTCTTTTTATTTATTTTTTACGGTTATGATATTTGACAAATTATGTAGGCAGATTTACCTTTTAAAATTTAATATTATGTATGATTGAAATACCTAGAATTAAAAAATAATATTGATATTTGAGAAGCGGTGATTTAAAGGTAATAAAAATGCCTTCGATTACGGATGGAAATATGAATAAAAAAACTTCTGGGAAAATGAGATATTGTGTTTTCACATTTCAATGAAACTGATACTCCGCAAATGGAAAAATATATACATTTCACTTTTAATTATTATACTGTTTCCGAGTAAAATAATGACGCAGAGAAATATGAATGTATCAATTTCCTTACTGTGTTAAATTTATTAACAATTTTCCGATAAAGAAGAAATTAAATAATGATGAATACTGTGTATGTTTATTAAAAATATTTTTTAAATGTTTTTAAATGGATCATTTGTTAATTGTAGAGACCAAGAGAAAGCAAAAGAAAAACGCAAGATTTCATACTCGTATTATAATTAATTGGTTGTGTTTGACAAATCCGGCTGACAGCTTTGTTACATAATTTGCTTCAACGTCGGAAACTAGTTTCGGCTCCATTTATAAATAACCTCAATGGTACAATCACTACCTTACGTTCAAACTCAACTTAAATGTTTTAACAAAAATAAATGGAAACTTCTACCCTCTGGAGGAGCGCTGTTTGTATTTCAAATCATTTTTTGGTAAACGCTTTGATTGAGTAACGATGTAAATTTCCATCTTTGGGGTAGAGAATCATTGCAAGAGACTTTTGAAGAACCTAGTAGCAGTGTTGTTGAAACTGTAAATTCACAAAAATGTCGTTGTTTCGTTGCCTTTATTTAGTTAAAGAACTAGGACCATTTTTAAGCTTCCAGATGATCAATAAGGTTTGTATGTACTTATATTGAAATAGTCAATATTGTTTCGTCACCCGGCCGAGTTGCTACGGAAAAAGCAAATATCTTGTTATTGTTTGCTAAGGACTACAGTGCTATGAAAAGGTTGGCGTTTGCTAGCCGAGAAAAAAGTTCTAAATTAAAAAATGTTCGGACATCATTAGGTGTAAGTATGAGTTGTAAACTATCTAAGTATCTGATTTTTTTTTAGCAAAAACGCAACTAACGCAACTAAGCTACACATATAGTGTATCTTTTAGTCACGTTATTCTCGAAGGGGCGGTTTTGATAAATTAGAAATTTATTGTGAAATATGTTTTTAACTGATTAATCTTTTCAGCTAAGCTTTACAAACGAATATTACAACTACTTCACCATATATGCTGTATTTTCCTACATTTATAGTATAAAGCTAATGTTTTGCTGATTTGTTAATGTAAAAAATAGTTATTCCTTAAATTTTGAATTGCAATACATCTTAAATTTAGATTGTGTGTTTTTCTCAAAATACATGAAATTTAAAAGATTCATACTTTTTTTTGGTTTGCGTGTCTCAGCTTTGATAGAAATGCTTGGTATATTTGTACGTAATATACTAGAAAATACCTACTAAATCTGAAATGTGGAATGTTGCGAATTTATAAACGAACATCAGACATGGCAACGTTGGGAAAGCACTGAGGTAGAATCTCAAAGGCAAGAGGCATTCCTAGATATTGTGTGACAAGGCAGTACTGACAAGTAGGAGGCGTACTTACTCGTACTGTCAATAATTACAACTATGTATAGTGCTTGGGGAAACTAAGCTACAATGTAAACACTCGTATTATCAGTTTCTCAAGCCGTATCGGCCCTTTAGTTCTTATTTGTCTTATCTCTAATAAAGTCATTTTTAAGTAACCATGTGCGGGAGACTCCCTAGATTCAAGAGACTCTACGGGTCTATGACACTTGTTGTAGTGCCACAAAGGAGTTGGTGATGTAACAATTGATGTGCTAATAAAGTTGCAGGGCCGTTAGCTGCGCAGTGCTGAGGTGCGTGTTGCGTGGCGTTTTCTTTGTTTTGAGACAGGTAATTTCACATGAGCAATGTCTGTATGTGTACTGGACCAATGTGTCATATAAAGACTGGAAATAGATTTTGAAAATATTTAAAACAACTCTCACATTATCGTGTTTAACGTGTTTTTCTTACCTCAGATTGTGTCGAATATGATTTTTAAGACTATTTCATTCAAAGGTCGTCTTTGAATCAAATGGTCGATAAGCCAAACCAGCATTGAGGGAACGGTATGTTAAGACATCATTCATATTATGATCAAGTATCTTCTTCTCGTTGTAGATCATTTATCTGTGACTGTACGAAAATTGTTCTTTAGGGAAGTATTTAGAAGTATGTTTGAGAAGAATGGAAAAATTATGAGAAAAATTGAGAATAGGGTGTGTGAGAGAAAGCAAGTGGTCGGTGCGATAAGAAGAATTGCAGACAACAAGCGGCTGACGATGGATTTGAGAATGTCAATACACAATGGAATATTGTAACCGACGTTGACGTATGGAAGTGAGGCATGGACTACGAGTGATAGCGAAATAAGTAAAGTAAGCACGGTGGAAATAAAACACTTGAAGAGTATGACATTAAAAACTCGAAGAGATAGAGTTACGAGTGAATAGATAAAAAAAAATGAAAGTTGAAAGAGGGTATGAAAGTAAAGGTGCAAAATAATGTGTTGAGATGGTTTGGACATGTAGAAAAAATGGATGGTGAAAGACTAACAAAGAGTGTAAACATAGGAAATGTAAAAGGAAAAAGAGGAAAGGGAAGACCGAAAAAAGTATGATGTCCTTTCAATGACATTGTCCTAAAAATCACATTTTACACAAGCTGAGTTGAGAAAAAAACGTGAAACATTATAACGTAAGAGTTGTTTAAATACTTTTGGAATAAATTCCCAATTTTCATAAGACATATTGGTTCAGTACACATACAAACATTGCTCATGTGAAATCACCTCTGATGGACATGTGATAAACAAGGACTAAAAATACTAATAACGCAGAATTAAATAATTAGAAAATGTCAAAATAAGTACATTTAATTTAAGAATAAGTTTGTCCAGTAATTTATGTCTACGTTTTCTTAGGCTTCATGGTTAAAGTGATAAATTTCGTGATTCAGATTAAAGACAAACGTGAAAGTATTGACTAATACTTGAGAGCTCTGTTGGATAATGAACACCGTGGACAATAGGTACTTCAGATACAACAATTATCGTTATTTGGAATTTCCCAGATAACAAATAAATTGGGTGTTGAAATACAATCTTGCCGGCTTAGAATCGTAGGGGAAGACGATGATAATATTGATTGAATTTCAAATACAATGTGAGATTCGTATATCAGGATCTGACGAGTGTGTTATATTAGACGTTGGAGGAGATACGTCTCAAAGTCAATATGTTTAGTTGGATCAGATAAAAACTAAAGGTAATAAAAGAGAACAAAGCAGATGTCTCAAGAAGTGCTCGTAACAGAAAATTCTAAATTCAAGCTTACTTATAGTAAAGTATAAAACAATCATAATATCGCAGAAATGCCATACACAGGATGTATGTAAGGTACAAAAGCGCCTCTAGTGTGTGTTATACTTTTCAAAGACGGATACTTTCTTTCATTTCACGTTTTCACGCCAACTTACACGTGTCTGTTTGTGGGCATGCATTTGATATGATACATGCATAAGATGTCTTTGCCACTTAGATTATAGATTGAATATAAACTTCATAATTGTCTTCAGAATAGGTGGTGGATTTTTTTGGATGATTTGAATAAGAGCTTTTGAATGGATATGTTTCTAATGAACTATGACTCTCTATCTGATTTAAAAAAACTAAATAGTACAAATTGCGATTTTTTGTTTAATGGAAAAATCCGATATTCTTGTAATTATTTAGCTTCCATATAATTGGACCAATTATTTACGCAAAAAATCAGAGCAGGTAATACGTTATTTGAGATGACTTAAAGCGAGGACTAATGTTTTGATTTCAAGAACTTACGTTTAACGAGTACTTAGGAAGCACGATCGCAAAATAAATCTGCATTGAAAATCGAGCAAAGTGAAATGAATCCTAGAAAATCGGTTGCAGATTTTTCCGCTGTAAGATTTCCTACTTAATAATAATAATATAATCTATAATCTAAGTTGCAAGGATATATTCATTTAAAGCTCTCAGATGTATGCCCACAAACCAACAAGTGTAATTCGCGCTTACAAATGCTGAATGTGTACTTACAAATAAAATCCAAACCTCAAATGAACATAAGCCCCACAACTTTTGCCGACCTTCCCTGAAACAGGGGTGACATTGGCAAAGTGAACCATTTTTTACAGTATGGGTGGTCAGCCTCATACCAACCTATAAGTCAAGGAATATATAACATATAATATCCGGGATAAAACATCATCCCTGCAATGATACACATTGCCATTGTCTGATTTTTCCTTTTCTCTTCGGAATCGATGCTGTAAATAATCCACGTTTGGATATTGCTCATTTTCCCATCTTGTCGGGAAAAAGTAATCACGTCGGGATATTCTGCCTTCTCCCATCTCGAGTTTGCGGGGCTTACTTGACGCCACCCCAACTCTCTCTCGCGCGAGCCAAATCAAAGCATTTGATCAATATTTTACAAACTTTTGTTCTTTATTAATTTTAAGATTTTTTGGAATAAAAATTAACTGAAGAATAAAATTAAATCAAAAAACATTTCCCCTACATAATCTGACTTGTGTAAATAAAGCATGAAACTTGTTTTGCCGGTCGATAGTTCAGTTGGTAGAGTGCTTGCATTCCATGCCGTGAGATCGGGTTCGAATCCCACCGAGGGTGTCAGAAATGATTTCCCGTTCGGTGTTTATTTCGAGCCCCAAAATAAACTACCGGCAAGGTTTACTTAGCCTTCACAAGAAATGAGTACCAGCCCTCTCGGGAGCTGGGAAACCCCCACTTCAACTGAAGTGGTTGGCGTAAGACCGGCACCCTTACCTGTAAAATAAATAGGTTCAACTCGCCACATGCGACCCCTCCGGGCATCACGCGGCAAGATGTTGCTACACTATATGTGTAGCTTAGTTGCGTTTTGCCAAGGAAAGCTGTTTTTTTACACGTTGACTTTTATATTTACAGAAGAGGAGATTATTGTTACTAATAAATTAAATTAATAAATTACACTTGAATATAAGCTTTGCAACTCCTGTCGCCTTTCCCTGAAACAAGTGTGGGATGGTGCATTTTTATTTTTGATTATTAATTAATATTTATGTTAAATACCTACCATTTGCACGTTTACGGCGCCGCTCGAGCGAATGTTCGGATAATTCATGATGTTTAAAAATAGAATGACATACAGTAGAATAATGAATTTCAATCAATATCTCTTTTTCAGAAAACGGTTATGATATTTTCTGTATTTTCAGAAATGAAAAATGAATAAAATTTAATATTATATATGAGAGTTGCAGGACGCGAACTACACGTGTTTTTTTGTTGGTTTACATCTGTGAGCTTTGAATGAATATATCCTTGCAACTTAGATTTTAGATTAAAGATTGAAATACCTTAAATTAATATTTTTTTATAGATATTTGAGAAGCGGTGGTTTAAAGGTAATAAAAATGCCTTCGATTACGGATGGAAATATGAATAAAAAAAACTTCTAGGAAAATGAGATATTGTGTTTTCGCATTTCAATGAAACTGATATTCCGCAAATGGAAAAATATATACATTTCACTTTTAATTATTATACTGTTTCCGAGTAAAATAATGACGCAGAGAAATATGAATGTATCAATTTCCTTACTGTGTTAAATTTATTAACAATTTTCCGATAAAGAAGAAATTAAATAATGATGAATACCGTGTATGTTTATTAAAAATATTTTTTAAATGTTTTTAAATGGATCATTTGTTAATTGTAGAGACCAATTCTGTCAAACGTGACTTTTTAATGGAGTTGTCTTAAGAATTCAATTCTAGAAAATCTGAGCTTAGAAAAAACATAAAACTCGATAATGTGAGAGTTGTTTTAAGTATTTTTTAAATCAATTTCCTGTTTTCATCAGACACATTGGTCCAGTACACATGCAAACATTGCTCATGTAAAATTAGCTGAATGGTCTATACGACAAACAAGAACTAAGGCAGCGTGTTGTCTGTTCGCTCCCCCAGTTCTTGTTTACCCTATACGCCAATCTTGTCAAATATGACTTTTCCATGCATTTGTCTTAAGAATAAAATTCTACACAAGTGAGCTAAGAAAAACCGTAAAACTCGACAATGTGAGAGATCTTTTAAATATTTTTTAAATAAATTTATTGTTTTCATAAGACACATTGGTCCAGTACACATGCAAACATTGCTCATGTAAAATTTTCTCAATGGCGTATACGATAAACAAGAACTAAGGCAGCGTGTTGTCTATGTCTTATAGGTTGGTATGCGGCTGACCACCCATTCTGTAAAAAGTGGTTCACTTTGAAAATGCCCCCTGTTTTTCAGGGAAGTTCGGCAAGATTTGCAGGGTGTATATGGTCATTTGAGTGTTGGAATAAAAAATGAAATTACCATGGTTTGATATGTTTTTTAATTTAAATGGATTCATTTCGGATAAACAATGGACTGGTGTGATGGAACTTTTTTTTTGATGTTTTTAGCCAACGTCTTTAGTAAGCAACGTTGTTTTTAAGCGATCAAAGATGGTCACGTTCATGTAAAATGTACAAGCCAGTTTTCTTTTGGAAAATATGGAGAGAAAAACATGGTTTTATTTCCTCATTTGTAAAAACCAATTAAAAACTTTTTTTTTTTTAAATAATAATTGGACGATTTTTTATTGCTCTATTTTGTGGCACTAGCCACCTAAGGGCTCGTTTTTGTAAAACAAACAAAATAGAGTAGGTATATAAATAAATTGTATTTTTAAAATAATATTAAATTCAGTTTAAACAAAAAAATTAACAAAAGTAAATTAATACTTTGTTTTTTCTATTTAGATTATGAAAAAAATACCCTTTGAAAATGTATGTTGGTAAATTTTTATGCACTTAGGTACATCAGTTCACATTTAAATTTCACGTTTAAAAATGCAGTACTCACACGAAGTGAGCCAGGAAAATGACTACACTGCATTTTGGCGCATTCAAAATTGCACAATTTTTAAGCAATCCAGATGTAATCTGTGCATGCAAATAGCTCCGAGATGCAGCATATTGGAATTACACCATCTAACTCAGATGTGATATCTGAGATTGCATTCGCATTCTGGTGGGCGGACAAAAGGAAGGCAGCCTCCGTACAATCCTGCACCGAGTTTGCTTTCTCAAGATTAAATCTCGCAATTGCATAGCAGGAATAAAATGAAATTCCTAAATTCGAACTGTATCCCGAGTACCTACAAACTAAACCTCACACACAAAATATATGTAAACTAAAAAAGCTTCTCTTTTGTAAGTTTAAGTCTTCATGCAGTTTTGCTGTAACTATTTTAGTGAGTTTAAACGTGAAGGTTTTGCTTGGAGTAAAGTAAGGCCTGAGCTCTGTTATTATATTTTTATGTTGATATTTTTCATTATATGGGATGCAGGGCTTGTAGTGTTTATGCCACTCAAATGGCAAATGCACAATAAAAATGCATTGTCATAGGAAATACACATGCCCGGTATGTCAAGCCTGCTTGCTGTGGTTTGTGAGGGGAGAACAAATGTGCATAACAGTGTTTTTATGTGAATGACGTCATTGTAAGTTAATATGATATTGTACCGTGTATATTCTAATGATACAATTAATCAAGGGTTAATGATTCAGGGAGGGAAAATACTAAACACTTTTTTTGTTTAAAAAATCTCGAAGTACTCCATCAGCAACTTTTTCTTCTCCTGTTTTAATCCTAGGATTGGTTTGCAGCAATATCTTTTACTCTTGTTCTCCATTCCTCCCTGTCTTGTGCGGCTCTTTTTAGGTTTGCATATGTTGAGCAGCGCACGTCCACCAGCAGGTCCTCCAAGTACTCTTGGCGTTGGCGTCCCCTAGAGTTGGTTCCCTCGGTCATCCCCTCCATTATGGCATGCAAGAGACCTTCTTGTCGTTTTACATGGCCGATCCATCTTGCACGCCTTTCGGACAATGTCCTGAGCAGGTGCTTTCCTCCATCGATTATTTAATTAAGCAACTAACAGTACAAACATTCACTTATTACAAAATCTGGAATAACGTTTCACTCATATCAGTTTAAATATTTGTTTTCATTTAACATATTTTTTTTATATCAGAAAATGAGGATTAAAGTACTGCAAATAAGAGAACAATATCAATACTTCTGTTGCTTTTGTTGAAACATTGTCAATTAGGTGTCAAGGTGCAAGGTGCAATTAATACGACAATCGTTCATTTTCTAAGAAAATAAACTCTCTCATTTTATATCACTTTTTATTATATGTGATTAATAAATGTTTAAAAATACACTTCTTCCTTGAATGTACCAGTTTGTAGCTGTTTCGTAGATGGTGGAGCTTCGGTCGTAGCATTTCTCGTAGCTGTTTTGTAGGCCGAGAGAGCGCCGCGGGGAGTCGTGTCCGACCGACAATGCGAGGGCTTATCGGCTGAGAGGCGTAGCAGCTAGCAGGCTACACGACAAGGCAGTAACTCATGTGGTTTCTTAAAAGTAAAAACAAAAAAATAAACCAGATCTTGGATTCAACCGAGAAGGTGGATTTCTAGGCTGAAAAATTTACAAAATGTGTATCTATCTATTATCTAAGTTGCGAAGATATATTAACATTTAAAGCTCATATCAAATGAATGTCCACAAACAAACACTTGTAGTTCGCGCTTACAAATCGCTGCTTTAGTTCTTGTTTGCCGTATAGACCGTATAACAATGTTTGCATGTGTACTGGACCAATGTGTCTTATGAAAACAGGACATAATGTAAAAAATATTTAAAACAGCTCTCACATTATCGAATTTTACGTTTTTTCTAAGCTCAGATGTTGTAGAATTTGATTCTTAAGACAGCTGCATTAAAAAGTCATATTTGACAGAATTGGTCTTTACGGCAAACAAGAACTGGGGGAGCGAAATGCTGAATGTGTACATACAAATAAAATCCAAACCTCAAATTAACATAAACCCTACAACTTTTGCCGACCTTCCCTAACACAGGGGTGACATAGGCAAAGTGAACCATTTTTTACAGTATGGGTGGTCAGCCTCATACCAACCCAAGTAACCTTTTAGGTTTAAAAAAAAGGTTACAAAAAGCACTATATTAATTGCACTTTTTTTTAACCTTTTTGTAACCTTTTTAAAACCTAAAAGGTTACTTGGGAACCTATAAGTTAAGGAATAGTATGATTACGAATATATTCTTTTCAAAGCCAGTGCTGGAAACTCATATAAGCTGGGATCATATTTAGCATACAACTTGACATAGCCATAAAATTTTAGTTTCCCATTTCATTTTAAACGCAATTATTTCCTTGTTATTGTTTGATTTTCTTTTGATCGTTTTTTTTGTTGATAAAGTGAATTTACACAATCTTAAAATTTTTTCTCGGGTTGTGTAGCCATGTTCTATCGGAAGTTTGTTACACTTTTTTGTTACACTTTTTTCCGTACGGAATTTTTTAAGATTGTGTCAAGTGCCGGCCGTGAAAGCCTTAATGTACAAAGTGAATTTAGTATAATGTTCTGGTCATAAACTTCAAGGTATGTTTTTTCTTCTACTTGAAGTCGCATTTTTAACAAAGATTGATGGATTTTGCACCATTGTCATAGGTTCACCGGCCATGATGTCCTTTGGCGTCCTTTTGTTCTTCTCTATCAATATTTTTTGTTCGATATGATTGAGAAGGTTGTATTTCTTATTTGTGTTAAAAATTGGTGAAAGTACGATAAAATGGTTTGAATATCTTGAAAGAATAGATGATGAACGGCTTACGAATAAAAGTGTACAGAGGAAGTGTCAAATGAAAACTTGGAAGGGGAAGATCGATGAAGGAATGGATGTACAAAATAGTTGAAAGAGCTAAATAATGAAACCTACAGAGAACAAAGTGTGTACGAGAAAAGTGATGAATGTTGAAGAAATGAAAGAGATATGACTCATCTATGGAGGTACCGGCCATCCCGAGTGGAACGGTGGCAGGATACAGTACAGTACAGTTGATATTTTAAGCCCTATTCAATGTGAACAATAAAAGTTTTATTATATAATTCTTAAACAGTTACGCCTTTGGCCGCCTGCAAAAAGATCCCGGCTTTTGAAGAGAGCTGTATTCAAAAACGAAGAGTCGGATTGTTCTGTTGGGATTTGACGCAATTGTATCAGCTCTGACGTCACGGGGCCGGGCTCTAAAGAAAGGCCTTGCAGCCTTGGTAATCATATGCAGAGGCCCGGCTCCAGAAGGGGAATACATGGGGGAGACCCGCTCGTACGCCGTAATAAGACATTTACATGAAATGACGACTCGAACGGCATCTGAATGAATCCGTTTTGTGTTTATTTGAAGAAAATGCTCATTTTGTTGGGATCTTTGAAAGGATACAAGCATACATGAATTTTGAATACAAAGAAATTCGAAAAGCTTTTTTCATTTGATACATTATACATATGTTCTAGTTTTGGCTTATTTTTAGGAGTTTAAATGCTAACAAAGAATAAAACAAAGAAAATATCTAATCTAATGTAATCTAAGTTGCAAAGATATGTAACATTGAGGATTCCATTATATGCATTTTCACAAGCAGACACTTATGAGTTCGCGTGTGGACTGACAATATAAAAACCTAAATCTCAAATGAACAAACACCGTGCAACACTTGGCGACCTTCCCTGGAACAGGAGTGACATTGACAAAGTGAACCATTTTCTAGAACGTGGGTGGTCAGCCGAAAATAAACTATTGTAAAGTAGGTTCTGAGGGAGATTGCGGACTTTATGATGAATAGGACTGGTTCTTGTTTTGAATTAAAGTCACTTTGAGTTTTTCACATTTCTTGAGAATTAACTTAAAGTTTTACAAATGCACCAACTTAACACAATGTCTGTTCGTTTCAAAAGATAATTGAGAAATTAATGGTTATACAATGTTATCCTGGAATAATAGAGGACAATGCGACATCTAGTAAATTTAGGTTACAAATACATTTTTCATATAATAAAGTCTAGCAAATCCAGGTAAAACAATAAGTTTATTTAATTGAGGCAAAAAGCGTCCTTGAAGTGGCTAGTGCTACTAAACGGTGGTATTTAATTTTGACCAATTATGATTATTATCAAAATGCGCATCTAGTGAACTTCATTTACAAGTGTAATGAACAAAGAAAATGGGATACTTTTTTAGATTCAGTACAAAGCATAATAAATAATACAGTCAATTTAGCAACAGGATACACACCTAATGTATTAGCAAGAGGTAGGGAGATTGTACTAAATGGTGAAATTCATGGTGAAATAGTAAATGATGAAATAGAATCAAAGGAAGATTTAGATAAATATAGAGATATGTATAAAGATAAAATGAAGGAATTAAACACATTATACAAAATAGTTGACGTTTCGCCCATTTCTACGATGGGCTTCTTCAGCGTGAAGTATGATGATGATGAAGATCTTGATGAGAACTGTGATGTCAGTGTGTATGCAATGAGGGCTTATATTTCTACCATCTTATAATTAATACCATCTAATATTTCTAATATCCATATAAGCCCTCATTGCATACACACTGACATCACAGTTCTCATCAAGATATTCATCATCATCATACTTCACGTTGAAGAAGCCCATCGTAGAAATGGGCGAAACGTCCGGAAGCTCCAGCTCCCACAGACCACGGCAACAGATCCCGGAAAACTTCACTCCAGCATCATCAGCCGGCCGTGTAAGCCTAAATCTCTTATTCAATTTAGTGTTAATCTCTGCTTCTTAAAAAAATAGTACATCGTTTGAAATTTTGATATCACTCCTATTTGATACTGTTTTAAAAATATAGGCAAACGTTGCACAACTTTCAGGTATCGATTTTTTAGTTTCGTTTCAATAAAACGAGCAAAGATATCAAAATACAAAGTAAACCTGTTGGATGTCACGTCGCTCCATTACAGCACATTATAACTTTATGTTTTACGTCCTTGCCACACGGTTCAGGGATAGTTACCTTTCTCCTGAAACCACCCCAAGTTCAAAACTCAAAATTGCTTGTAAAGTAAAACGCTCTCTAGAACCGCTTTCTCAGTTTGGATTTTTTTTTTTGGTGAACGTGTGGTAGGGTTGAGTGGTTAGTTTTATACTTGGTTCGGAGGTCCTGTTCTTGCTTTCGTCGTCCAAGACTGTTGACTTTGAGGTCTCTCTGCTTTTGCCCTCTTCTCTAAAGGCTGTAATATAAACTCTACAAACTTTGTTGCCAGGCAAACACCCCGAGCCCAGACGGAAGTTAATTTGCGACACCTACAGGCTGCGCTGTCCGGAACTTTTCCTAGGTGAGGGTAGCGTATTCGCAAACCCTTAAATAGTCTTTGCTAGAATAATTGCATGAAAAAAGACTGAAGTTCAGAAATCCAATCTGGAACTAAAGATACTCGTAGTGCAGAGATGTTAATTTTCTCCAAGTAGAATTTGGAGAGGAACAAACGAATTTTTAACGGATAGTATTATTTGCTTGATTAGATAATTCTTGTCATTATCGACGCTATTACCAATATAATATTTAGACGGTTATTTAGAGTAGCGTGTTTTAAATATGTGAAATAAAACTGATTCGGTAAAGAGAATAACTTTATATAAATGATTGTACATTGAAGCTTTCACGGCCGGTACTTGTTGAACTAACAATTACTTTTTTCGGGCTATGTAGCCGTGGTCTGGTTGATTTATTCCGGACAGTTTCGCCCATTGCTCCGATGGGCATTATCAGCGGTTGGCTAGTCGCTGTGATCTTCTTACAGGATCTGGTGTTCTGGAAGCAACACTAGCCTTCGAATTAGTATTGTGGTTGTTTTAGTGAGAAATCAACACTCCATTACTGTTTCTGCGCAAGGGCTCAGATGTGCTTTATATAAATGTTTTATGTGTATAACAATAGTTTAGATTCAGAGGTAAAAAAAACCTTTAGAAAACGTATAACGGGTAGTCAAGTGGTAAAGGCTACGAACTCGTATTCCGAAAATTGTGAGATCGATTCCTGGTGGAGTACAAAAAAATATTTATGTTTTCAAATATGCTCTTCGCTGGGTTGAAAATATCATTTACTTAAAAAAAATTACCGGTCACCAAAGGGTTATCCAGCCTCACAGAAAATCGGTCTTGCTTGAGAATTGGCGCTTTGTTACGACAACTAAGCTCGATGAGAGCTTTAAAGGTATGATTATTATCCATGTATTACTATTATTATTATTATTGCAAACATTCTGATATATAAATAGAAAAATATAAAGTTAGCAAAACACTTAATTTTTAACAAATGCAAACCTTTTTGAAATTGACGAATATTGCTATCCAAATCAAATTTGTAAGAGCTCTAAAAAACCCAGTAAACATGTCTTCTTACTCGAATGAAAATTCAGAGCTTAGTGCTTATTTGTCTTATATCTATCAGAGGTAATTTCACATGAGCAATATTAGTATGTGTGCTGGACCAATATGTCTTATCTAATCTAATCTAATCTAAGCTGCAAAGATATATATCATTTAAGATTTATATTAAATGCATTCCCACAAGCAGATATGTATAATTTCGCGCTAACACATGCCGCATGTGGACCTACAATATAAAAACCCAATCTCAAATGAACATAAGCCTTGCAACTCTTGCCGTCCTTCCCTGAAACAGGGGTGACATTGGCAAAGTGAACCTATTTTTTTTACAGTATGGGTGGTCAGCCGCATAACAACCTATAAGTCAAGGAACATACATGACAAATTACATTTTTAAAATCAATAAAATAACAATATATACATTGACATAAAAAACTAAATCACAAAACCAATTTTACTTTAACAAACCCCAGCCGCCAACATCACAGATCAACCGCCATTTCTTTCTATCCTTACATACTTCTTTCATTTCCTCCAGAGTCATAACTTTCTTCATACAAGCTCTTCTTTTATTATGACTCTGGATATTCCATTCATTCGCAATTTCGGATATTTGTCCATCCATACCTTTCTCGGTCTTCCTCTACCACGACATCCATCTATTCTACCAACATATACTTTCTTCGTCAGTCTTTCCTCATTCATTCTCTCCATATGCCCAAACCATCTTAACAAACTTCTTTTAATCTTCACTTTCACACTTTCTCTTGCACCACATTCTTCTCTTACAAAATCATTCCTCACCCTGTCACTCCGTTTTTTCCCAATCATACTTCTTAGAAAGTCCATCTTATGAATGCTAGAAATATTATATCTACAACCAGTCTCACATTATCGTGTTGTACGTTTTTTCATAAGCTCAGATTGTGTAGAATGTGATTCTTAAGACATTTTTATTGAACGGTCATACTTCAATCGAATGGTAGATAAGCCAAACAAACACTGATAGGGACGAATATTCTATCTTGTTAGAATGAGTATCCACAGACGACAGCTATGGACGTAAAAAAATAAATAGAAAATTCTAGATTTTTTTTTTGTCCGTGTAGGGTTTCCAAACAGGCGTTTGTACCTGGCAAGTTGCGACCAAGTCGGTAAATAAATGTCGGACCCTGTGGGAAATCTGCCCCCGACCCTCTCGAACCTCCCCCTCCTCCACCCCTAGGCGTGATTGTGAGAAAAAAGAGTTACATTGAAGTTGCAGGACCAAGAGACGCTCTCAAAGGACAAAATCCTAACGAAAAAGAAACGAAACAGCAGTGAAGAATATTCAGAGTGTTTGTATTTTGTTGATTTTTATTTATGAGATAGTATCACAGCTGTATGTAATAAGAAAAAGATTTTTTGCATTGATTTGTATAACTTCAATATTGGCAATATGTATTATTTGTAGGCATTGTATAAAAAAGATGTATTGAAGTGAGGCGTGGACAGTTAATGAATGTGAGTTGAGAAATATGTGTATGGTTGAAATGTTTAACCTGAGAGGAATGACTGGAAAGACACTGAATGATAAGGTTCGCAATGATTGGGAGATGAACGAGTGACGTGCATTTGACTCATATCAAATGCATGCCCACAAACAGGCACTGTTAGATCGCGCTTACAAATTCCGCATGTGTACAAATTACAAATTAAAATTAAAACCTCAAATGAATATGAACCCTACAACTTTTGCCGAACTAAGTTTTTCTTCAGTATTCCATCCACTTACATATATATCCTTCGTTTTCTCCATCTTAATGTATACTCTCTTTCATACAGAGTTTTATGTTTCAATTAGTTGAATCGATTCATTGCAATTCCATTTAGATTTTCTAATTGCAATAATACAGTCCAATACAGATATTCTCTATCAGTGTTGGGCAGAGCACATTTAAGGAGCGATACAATGCAAGTTCTGGTATCAGAATAAAACAAACTGCGACACTTCCCGAAGTTGTGCATGGGCCGGAGAAAGAGTAGCAGGCGAGAGGATTTGTTACGGATGAAGTAGGTGCAAGTGGAGCGAGTACAGGGACAACAATGTGTGTGCGAAGTGATGGGAGGACAGACAATATTGTACGGGGAAAAAAATGTACAAAAGATGTTAATATATTTGGTATTTGTTAGTATTTCTGAAACCTTAATGTGACACCTTCTATCCTTCTAAGGGGATAGCACTGACATGGACAGCTTTCGAAAATCTAGACCTCAATGACACGAAAATGCCTGTTAGCCTGAAACGCAGGGTCTTTGAGTCATACGTGCTTCCAGTACCGACCTATGACCATGAAAATTTTAAACCATTCACTGTACAAACCATCAAGTTTAATAATTTTATTCATGTGAATAAAAAATTAAACACATCAAATAGATTTTATATATATGCTTTATATACGTCAATTTAATTAAGTCTGATCAGTTGGTAGAGCACTTGCATTTGATGCCGAAAGCTCGGGTTCGAATCCCATCGAGGGTGTCGGAAATGATCCACGCGTGTCGGTGCTTAATTCCACTGCAATCAACCAATGAAACCAGTCAAAAATAATATTCTTTACTCTCATAATGTGTGAAGCAGCTCCTTCACAAGTCTTTACCCCGAGAGGATCTAATCTAATCTAATCTAAGTAGCAAAGATATGTAACATTGAGGATTCACAGTATATAGAAAGAGAAAGAGAAAGAGAAAGAATTTCACAAGCAGACACGTATTATTAGGATCTGGACCACATTAAGAAGAAGAAGAATTTTAAATGAATGGTAACTGGTAAGCTAAGGGAAACAAAAATTCGTCCACACTAGTAAGTCTCTAGTACTGCTGTGTGGCAAGACAGGGCCGGTCCCCTGCGGTCTCAGAATGGGAGAAAGTTTTCTATCCAAAGCAGGTGAAATATGTGCGGAGAGATTTCAGGGGTGACTGCAGTAAGAGAAGCACAGCGTGAGGGAGTGCAGAGTGGATGTGAGAGCGTGCCACCCTTAGTGCAGAAGGCTCTACAAGGTAGACTCTCATTATTCTGAAATGTAAAGATGTTTTGTAAATAACTTTTAACTCAAATGCACAAAAAAAACCGCTTTTTTATTATTTATTTACTTTTCTTATTTTCTTATTTCTTAAAAAAAAAATTGTGAAGAGGAATGCAATTCACCAACCTATTTTGCCTGGTCAGTAGTCTTTATGCGAAAGCAGAAACTTATGTGCATGCAACGACATCTGAACCAAGGTCAATGTTATGGTCAAAGGGGCCAGCCGTGGCTCGAACCAACGTTATCTGAACCAAATACGCTTGCTGAACAAGCGTCTTGACCGCCGTGGCTATAGCACCGACTAACCGACACCGGCTTTGGTTTTAAAGAATTTTGTATTCAACTGTCACGAGTTTTTTATTTGAGGATATATGTACATACATAAAAAACAAATGTATACTATTTAGGCTTGAAAATGAAAGAAAGATTCTGAGTCATATCAATGGGCGAGAGCAGAGTTTGGCGAAGAACGTTCAACTATAAACCGAACAAATGTTATCTCTAATCTAATTTTCAAAGATGTATTAACATTAAGAAATCATCTTAAATGCATGCCCACAAACAGAAATGTGTAAGTTCACGATTACAAATGCTGTGTGTGTACTAACAAATTAAAATTCAAACCACAAATGAACATGGATCCTGCAACTTTTGCCGACCTTTCTTTAAACAGGGGTGACAAATTGGCAAAGTGAAGACATTTTAACAGTATGGGTGGAGAGTCTTATACCAAACTATTCCCTGTATAACCATTTAAAATGCTGTGCTTATGTGAAAAACAACCTTCATTTTAGCTAAAAATATATCATTTTTGTATAGTATTGAAACTAACTGTAAAAAAAACGAAACATTTAAATTTTATCTACTTTAATTACCTTTTATGAACGAGATAAACTTTCTAAAAAAAGTGCATACAAAAACCTACTGACAATGTGTGACAGGTTCTTACTAAAAGATAATTTGAAAACATTAAAAAACTTAATACTGATACATTTTTTTATAATCCTGAATAAGTATTCATTCTACATGGGAAAGGTGTGATTGCAAAGCTATTTATTTCAGTGCGGAGTGTCAAAGTAAAACTGGAAACAAACTAGTTGGTTGTGTAAGTCTTTTACCGTGTTATTCAAAGACAATGCTAGATCAAAGCACTCTCTAGTTATCTGCATTTAATTCACATTATATTAAGGGATAAAAAAAGAAAATGAAGTCATATTGCGATGAGTGAGTTAATGTATATTTAAGATTTGATTCACTGTTAACTGAATGTGAGTTAAAGAAGGGAGCGTTTAGTTAACAAGTGACTGTGAATAGCGGTGCCAGTGTTTTAGTTTAGTTCAGGTGGCAAGTAGAAGTGGTCTCGCTAGGTACACACACACAAAGCAAGTGACACTTCATTTCAACTTGTGCCGCGAACTGCTCCAACAACTAACTCGCTAAAACTGTCTTTGATTCCTGCCAGGTGTGAAGATGACCCACATAAAAGAGATTTAGAGCATTGATGCAAAATTAAACGGCAAGATTAGCAAGTGAGAATACATTTTGCAACATACATATTTTTACTTTTGACCTGTACACTTAGTACGAGTTGCAAAACTTGAGAAAAGTAAAGTTTACGGAAAATATTAAAGAGTGATTTCTCCCGAAATCTGCGGTTTTTGTTTCTTACATTTTATGGTCTTAGCAAAAGAGTTACAATGATGAAGAAAATCAAGTAAAAACAAATAAAAACGACAGATTTTGGGGGAAATCATTCTTTAATAATTGCCGTAAACTTTACATTACTCAAGTTTTGCAACTCGTACTAAGGGTAATACTTACTAAATTCAAAGATTGTAATTCAATTACTTAAAATTAAAACGCAACTAAGCCACACATAAAGTGAAACTTCTGCCGCATTTTCCGCGGAGGGATTGCATGTGGCGAGTGCAATCTGTTTATTGTTTTATTAAAGGGGCTGGCCTTACGCCACCAAATTCTGTAGATTTCGCTAAAACATCAGAAAATTTTATGGTTTTACCAAGTTTAATAAAATAAAAATTTCAGTTATTTATTTAGCGCAATTTATTTTAAGGTACAGCTCACGTACGGTTCGTAGATAGGGTCACTTTTGAACAGTTAAGCTCGACGGTTCTGATACAAGTCTTTCTGCAGGGCATCCAGTCTCTATTTATAGGTGAGCATAAGAGTTATTCTGGCACATGCAAAATGATGCCAGAACATTCTTCTTGGAATATTCGAGTAAGGACTCACAATAATCTACATCTAGAGACCTCACAGACTCACACAGACACAACAAATACCAACACACACAAACACACAATAACACATTCGCAACAACAATAGTATACACTACAAGCCTCAAACATTTAAATTTCATACTTCCCCCCCTTTGTTCCTAGTATTAAATATTACGTCAACTCACTTTGATTGCGTAAACCAAAAAATGTATATGAAGCACACGGATCTCCAGGAGTGCTGTCTTATTTTCCATACATTTTTCATTAACGTAATTGTTTGTACTCGGGATACTGACGCTCTCGTGTCCGAGTCTTCCTGGATGTTGTCCACCCCTCAACCGCCCACTTCAACCCCCTCACTTCCGCTTCCGGTTCTCCTTCACCACCGGACCGAGACTCTGAGTTTTCGTTACGGACCACAGCTCTGTCAGAGAGAGGGTTTTTTCAAGCCGCAGATTTGGACGCTGTTTCATTTTTACGACGTCCTTTGTGTCGCACCAAAGTGGCAGTTTTTTTTTGCAACAAAAAAAATGGCAATTTTATCGACTCTCAGCGAGCCATTATAAAGGACATTAGTTTTTACAATGTGTTATGCAAAAAAAAAATATCACTTTGACTAAGAATGTATTTTTTCATTACATTATATGAAATATTTTTTTAAATCTCATGTCTTTGCATTGAAAAATACCGTACCATTTTCAATTCAGTTTCTAATAAATATATTTTTTTAAAGGTATCGTGTGCGAGAGACTCCCTCGATTTCAGAGAATCTAGGGGTCTACGACACTTGTTGTATTACCGTAGAGGTCTCTTCGCGGAAAACGCGGCAAGAAGTTACACTATACGGGTAACTTAGTTGCGTTTCATTGCAAAAGAAGTTTTTTATTGTTTTATGAGGACATTGTCAATTGAGTTGATTATTTTTAATACGTGAAAATACAATTAATAATGGTCATTGAGATAAGTGTGTGGATTTATGCGCGTCTGGAGTCTTCTAGTGCATGCTACAAATGAAAAAAATTATGCGACCTCCTTTTCTCATTGTTTTGAAGTTTTTCTTAAGCATATTTATTTACAAACGATTTTATTATAAATGACGTAACAGTTTAAATTAAATTTGGTAAATCTGTACACAAAAAAGTAATTTTCATGTCATTAATCACTCGGAAGAGAAAATATTGACGGCCTTTTTTATAGAAAAACTTTCAAAGTTTTGATTGAAAATGCGACACAAAAGACTGAAATGACAACAAAAGCCTGAAGCTTTTTTCAAGTACGCATTTTTTTTTATAAATAACTAATAATATACACAAAACAAATATTTGAATTATTCAATAAAATATTTCTACATATTTCGTTAAGATAAATTTGACTTACTTTTGAATTAAGTGAAGTGGGACTTTCCGTGGGTCACATTTTTTGTGAACGCTGAGTAAATATTGCCGGTATTTTAACATTTTAAGGTTAGTGAATTTGTAAAAAGTACCTATGGGATTTACAAGGCAAATGTAAAAAAAAAAGAAAATGTGAGGAAAAAAGTGACGGGTGTACATGATTTGAAAGAGCTCGGCCACGCATAGCAAAATGGCGACAGAGTAACAGTCACAGTTATTATTCATGTGGATTGTTCCTATCAGCACTGAATCTTTTTACTACTTGTTTGTCTTGTGTCCAACAGAAGTAATTTCACATGAGCAATGTGTGTACGTGTATTTGACCAATATGTCTAATCTAATCTATATATATATATATATATAATTGGATAATTTATTTGAAGCGCCGTTTTTGTGTGTAGCACACCTCAAGGGCCCTTGGTATAAAATATATGCGGAATGAGACGATATGAAGGGAATAATATAAATAATGAGGTATGTCCATACTCGTATACATGTAAATGCACATACATCTAATCTAATTTAATCTAATCTAAGCTGCAAAGGATATATATCATTTGAGATTTATATGCACTTATATATACAGCATGGCTGACTAGTAAAAATATATTGTGAATTCTTGAAAAAAATAGTTTTAATTAATCAACCCTCGATCCCACAACTTAACATGGTAAAACATTTATATTTAAGTGCATTCCCACAAGCAGACATGTATAATTTCGCGCTAACACATGCCGCATGTGGACCTACATTATAAGAACCTATCTCAAATGAACATAAGCCCTGCAACTCTTGCCGTCCTTCCCTGAGACAGGGGTGACATTGGCAAAGTGAACCATTTTTTCACAGTATGGGTGGTCAACCTCATACCAACCTATCAGTCAAGGAATACCATGTTGTGCGTTATTTTTTTCTTAAGCCAGATTGTGTGGGATGTGTTTCTTAAGACCATTGAAAGTTCACATTTGAATCAGATGGTAGATAAGTTAAACAAGCACTGGGGAGGACGAACATTTAGCGGGCCGGTTGTTGGAGTACGGGGCCGTTTAGTCAGTCTCAGCTTGCACCGCGTAGTTTTTGCGGTAAGCCGATATCCGAACACAAAACGCGAAAATGTACATAATGCGCGCCCGGGAAAACTTGTTTTATATTCTGAAGTTGTGAGTTGTACTCGGAGCATTTTAGTGCTGTACCACATGTATGTAAAACGCCGCGGAAAAGTACACCCCATCGCCGTACTTCAATTTTCCACACGGATGAGGGATGACATTTTTTTAATCCTCTCATAAAAACTTTACTCAATCCGGCTAACAAGCTTTGCAGACTTAGCGCTTTCCGTACCACAACCGTCCAGAACTTTCTGTCTTAGACCTCTTTTCATTATTATTTTCTTTATTTTGTTTTGAAAAACAACAAGGTTGTTGCAAGTTAGGAAGAAATATTGTCAGTGCCATGGAGTAAACGCATGCAATTGCAGCGCGATCTGAGACAGAAAGCCGCCAATTTGTGAAGTAAATTTAATAATAATAGTAATATTAGGATGATTAATTTCGTAAGCGCTATTTTTATGCGAATCACACCTCAAAAACCCTGTGCGAGTTTGGAAGTCGCTATTGAAAGCACCAATTCTCAAGAAAGACTCAGTTGCTGTAACTTGGATGGACCTTTGGTGACCGGTCTTTGGTAACGCAAAAACGCAACTAAGCTACACATATAGTGTAACTTCTTGCCGCGTTATCCCCAAAGGGGTCGCATGTGGCGAGTTGAACCTATTTATTTTTACAGGTAAGGGGGCCGGCCTTACGCCAACCACTTCAGTTGAAGTGGGAGTTTCCCAGCTCCCGAGAGGGCTGGTACTCATTTCTTGTGAAGGCTGAGTTAACCTTGCCGGTATTTGATATTGGGGATTGAAATAAGCACCGAAACGGGAAATCATTTCTGTCACCCTCGGTGGGATTCCAACCCGAGCTCACGGCATGGAATGCAAGCACTCTACCAACTGAGCTATCGACCGGACAAAGGTAAATATATGATTTTTTACACCCAGCGAAGGGCATATCTGAAAACATAAATGGTATATATTTTGTGCTCCACCGGGATTTGAATCCACAGCTTTCCATTTAAGAGTCTGAAGCGTTACCACTGCTGAAAGATCTTCTCATATTACACTTTCATAATTTAAACTAGTTTGACAATTGATAAGAGATTCAATGTTTACACTCGTAACAGAAATTTCTTATTTTTGTTGTTGAAAGGTTTTATGATTTTTTTTTTCAGCACTTCATTCACTAACCCGATGATTGTACCTACATCACACGCAAAAAGCAAGACACCCAGTCGCTTGGGGGTATAGAATTTCTCGCAGCCCAAAAGTTTAACAGTTTCAGATATAGTTCTCTCAGTATATAGAGTATTAAACTTTACGTCCAAACTCAACTATAGCGTTTTCCAAAAAATCTATGCAACCTCAAACAGCGCCTTTAGTGAGTGTTTTAATTTTAATACATTCTAGTAAAACGTTATATTTGAGTTTAAACTTTTAACTTGTATACTTGGGGTACTGGTGTATATAATTATGTGAAACGAACCGGGATAGCGGTAATTTTGAAATTGCGAAAAACGTTTTTTTGCGGCAAGGAAAACTCGGTGAAATTTTACGGCCGAATTTTCAATTTTGTAAAAAACACCCGCTCCTCTGGTCAGGTTGGATTTCATGCCGGAGGAATGAAATGAAAATCCCCGTTCATATTGCATTGAACACGAAAGTTTTTATAAATAAAAAACGGCTAAATAAATATACTAACAGTGATGTGAAAAAAGTTGGTAAACACTTTGATTGCAGAGAAAATTTAAAAACCTTCTGTGAAATTATATTTTTTACGCTCGTCATGAATTTGCAATTCAGGGAATGTTTATACACAAATAAAAAAGGTCTGCTTTCAAATAACGTTATTGTATTTGCAAAAAGTATGTGTGTACAAAATTGGACAACTTTTATCTAATCTAAGTTGCAAAATATATGTAACATTGAAGATTCACATTATATGCACTTTCACAAACAGACATGCACACGTTCGCGCTTAAACATGCCGCCTTTGGTCCTACAACATAAAAACCTGAATCTCACATGGACATACACCCTGCAGCTCTTGTCGACCTTCCCTGAAACAGGGGTGACATTGGTAAAGTGAACCATTTTATACAACATTTTCTTCATTATTATTTTTTTAAATACACATTATATAAAAAATGAAAATTAAAAATAAAAAACAAATTGTATTAGGTTACGGGGCCCCGTATTGAAACAATTCGGGGCCCTTTGGATTGAAAAAATTATACAAAACAAAAAAAAAAATTGGGGTTGAAAACCTTTTATTTTGGAGGTTTTCGGATTTTTTCACATGAATTTTAGTGAAAACATCACTCCAGAATCTACGAAGTGTTTGTGTTAAAAACAGATTATATAGGTACCAATTTACCTACATATTTTTGCTTGAAAAAATATTTTTCATTATCGACTGAACTTTCAGTTCCTAAAACTTTTTCAGTATTGCTGAAGCTATTTTTTTTCAGGCTGTAACGATTGCCTCGGGGATACGAAATGACTGTAAAATATATGTTTTCATGGACTCAGAAAACGCAGGTGCGAGTCTTTGTTTTACACACGGCCGCTAGAGGGTGCTAAATATCACTTAGCGGGGAAACAAACCCAAACCATATAATGCTAGGCTCCTGAAACTTTATTAATTTCCCCCGGAGCCATTCTAATAAACTGCACTCTATTCGGAAAATTATGAAGGCTGTATTAATAAATTGAAAGTAGTTGGAAAACAAGGACAAAGGACAAATGCGTTGTTAAAAGAAAAATTTAATTAAATAAAAAAAGGCAAATGCAAAATTTTACACATTCATTTCTGATTTGTTTAATTTTACTTGATGATGTCATTTTTGATGGTGCCTTGATAACACAATTATTGAGTTTTTCAACTCTGAAACAAAACATATGTTAAGAAAAATAGTGTAGTCTCTTTTCTGTAATCTAAGTGGCAAAGATGTATTAATATTTAATTTTTATCCACAAACAGTCACGTGGAAGCTCGTGTTTTCATGGTGCAAATGTGTACTCACAAAATACAAACTCAAATCTCAAATGAAACCTGTAACTTTTACCGCCTTCCCATGAAAGCGGGGTGTTAGAAACAGGGGCTTCAATTAAATTAGATAACGATAGTTCCTTGACTTATAGGTTGGTATGCGTCTGACCACCCAAACTGTAAAAATGGTTCACTTTGCCAATGTCACCCCTGTTTCAGGGAATGTCGGCAAGAGTTGCAGGGCTTATGTTCATTTGAGGTTTGGATTTTATTTGTAAGTACACAATCAGCATTTGTAGGCGCGAACTACACGTGTTTGTTTGTGGGCATACATCTAAGAGCTTTGAATGAATATATCCTTGCAACTTAGATTATAGATTATAGATTGCAAGACACCTTAACCGGTTTTTATTATTATTATTGAAGAGCTCTATACTCTGAGTAAACAGGTGTTGCACCATGACATCAGTGCTGCTGTTTGGTACATGAAATAAGACATTCCCTCGCTTTTGGGTGTACTCGTCAAACACATACAACCTGTAGCCCTCCAACAGGGTGGGACTGTCAATTAAGCCGTTGATGACCTTATGAGAGAGCACCACAAGGGCTTTGCGCTTTGATTTCCAGGCTTCTAAAGCCAGTCTCTCGAAATAACTCCTCAGGATTTTTTTTTTTTTTTTTTTTTTTTTTAAGAAATCCTGTGCGGGAGACTCCCTAGATTCTAAAGACTCTAGGGGTCTATGACACTTGTTGTAGTGCCGCAGAGGTGTACGAGCTTGGTCGTCGCTACAAAGCGCCAATACTCAAGCAAGACCCAGTTGCTGTAAGGTTGGATGGACCCTTGGTGACCGGTCATTGGTAAAGGCTTATGAATTCTTCAACCCAGCGAAGAGCACATGCGAAATATTAATGGTATTTTTGTGTGCTCCGCCGGGATCCGAATCCACAACCTTCCATTTACGAGTCCGAAGTGTTGCCACTAAGGCCTACGGACCGGTCCGAGATGCCAACGACACGCGGTGTACCTGAGCGGTCACCCATCCGGGTGCAGGATGCATGAATTATGGATAATTTCCATGCAACCTCAAAAGATATCTCAGAAACTTTATTTATGTAGGACGAAATTTTTTTTCACATTTTTTCGTTCAATTAAATATTCAAATGCTTGAAAAAATGAAAGAAAAAATGTTTACTGTAATTTTTTTGAATCCTACGAAATATACGTAATGTAAAGATGTTTAAACAACTCGGTGGGGTACAAAGGCATTTTATTTTGTTGTTTTTTCTTCTCTTTTCATACAACTTTTTTACAGCTCAAATTAATATTCATCAACCCTTTGCTCACCAAAGCAGAAATAATTATAATTTACGCCCCAAAGGGAGAGTGGGGAGCATTTTTTTTTTCTTCAAGTTCCTTAAATTAATTATCAAAGGTCAAGTACTAATTTAGTATCGCAACATTTTAAAAACAGGGATAAGTGCTGGCATAAATTTTCTTCCACCCGTTTTTTTTCTCTTCATTCATTCTCTTTTACCGTTTTTTCATTTTTTTTGTTTAGCAGAAAGATGGAAACAAATTTCGCCGGCCGGGGGAATTCCACTAAATTAATTAGCTATGTTTTTTTCCAAGTGTCTTTTCCTTTTTTTAAATAACCTCGCAGCAAAGGGTTGGCACAAAGTATTTCTTTAAATTATGAAATATTTTTACTTTCTTGCTATAGCCGAAGGCTATAAAGAAAGTTATGATTTGGTGTAAAAAAAAAATTTCGAGGTTTTCACGGAAATGAGTTGTCCTGGTGCAGGACATGCCAAAAAACACTATCTTTCAAAAACGTCCGTCTGTATGTATGTATGTATGTATGTATGTATGTATGTATGTATGTATGTATGTATGTGTGTGTGTCACTTTCCAAAGTATAAGACCTAGAGATACCAAATTTTGGCTACATCAACTTTTTTGGACATGTATTAAGTATGAATAACATGGCATTACACCAACTTGAAAATTCAAGATGGCTGCCATACAAAAAAAACATAAAATTGCACTTTTCTCAAAAACGGCTCCAAGAATTTTTTTTAAATTTTCAGAGTTGCCATTTATTAGTTTTTAACTTAATAAATTAGTTATGGCAATACTCTTACTAATCTGTGTCTATGGGCTGCCATATGAAAAAAACAAACGATTGTGATTTTCTCGACAGTTAAGGGGTCAACAAAAATATAATGTTCTACAATATTACGGACAACATAAATTTCTACAAATTTACAAAAAAATTTTTTTGAAAAAATAAATATAAAGCACCGTTTACACGACCTGAAATTTTAAATCGAAAATATTACAAAAACCTATTAAAATGCAAGATATTTGAATTTGTTTTAGATTTGATAGAAAGAACAAGCTTATCACTTTAATTCGTAATCATTTTTTTTTTACTTTTTTGAAAATTCAAGATGGCTTCCGAAGAGCTGAAAATTTAAAATGCGATTTTCTCAAAAACGGCTCCGACGATTTTTCTGAAATTTTTTGTGAATCCATTTATATAATAGTGCTATCTAATAATTATAATCATTTCTTCATCATAATCTCGATTTAGGGAGTTGCCATATAAAAGAAAAAAAAAATGGAAAAATTCTCGGCAGTTAGAGGGTTAATAAAAAAATAATGTAGTACAAATGTAAAATAATAATAATAACCTATATATTGCCATCATTATTTTTTCCAAAAAGTGAATCAAAAGTATAGCCGCCATACAGAGTGAAAATTTTCCATACAAAATGTATTAGCAATTTTCTTGGTAGTCAAAGGGTTAAAAATAGATAAATGGCTGCGATTCTTAAAATTTTATAAATACCAATAATAATCAGTCGTTACTTTTTCAAAATATAACTAAAAAGTTTACCCACCATACAAAGTACTAGTTTGCATACAAAAGGGTTCAATGACCATCTATAATAATCTAGAATATAAGTTGCAATGAAATATAAACATTCAAAACTAATATGAAATGCATGCCCACAAACAGGTATGTGTAAGTTCGCGCTAACGAATGCTGAATTTGTACTTACAAATTAAACATAAAACTTGCAACTCTTGCCGACCTTCCTTGAAACAGGGGTGACATTGACAAAGTGAATTATTTTTTACACTTTGGGAGGACTGAGAAATGCGAGAAAATTGAGATAAAGACTGAATGAAAAAAGAGTGGAGGTCTATAATAATCTATAATCTATAATCTAAGTTGCAAGGATATATTCATTTAAAGCTCTCAGATGTATGCCCACAAACCAACAAGTGTAGTTCGCGCTTACAAATGCTGAAAGTGTACTTACAAATAAAATCCAAACCTCAAATGAACATAAGCCCCACAACTTTTGCCGACCTTCCCTGAAACAGGGGTGACATTGGCAAAGTGAACCATTTTTTACAGTATGGGTGGTCAGCCTCATACCAACCTATAAGTCAAGGAATGGAGGTCGTGAAAGAATTTGATTATCTGGGAAGCAAATTTGAGTCGAATGCGAAATTGACGAAATAATTGGAAAAGCGCGCTAGTAGAGGAAGAAGTGTAATGGAAACGATTGGAAGAATTGCAAGAAATAGGAAACTTACGAAGAATATGAGATCGGCGGTCCACAATGGCATATTGGTTGGTGGAAGTGAGGCTTAATGAATGTGAGCTGAGTAAAGTATGTAAGTACGGTTGAAATGGCTTACCTGAGAGCAATGGCTGGAAAGACACTGAGTGATAGAGTACGTAATGCTTGAGTGATGAACGAGTGTGGTATAAAAGAGAATATGAGAATGAAAGTACAAAAAAGTACGATGAGATGGTTCAGACATCTTGAAAGAAAGGATGATGAACAACTAACGAAGAAAGTGTACAAAGGAAATGTCAGAGGAAAGCGCAGAAGGGGAAGGCTGAGGAAAGAATGGTTAGACCAAATAGGTGAGATTGCGAAATAATGGATTCTGCAGAGTGAGAATAAGAGAAGAGTATGTATGAAAAAGGTGATGACAGCAAAAAGTGGAGGCGCATCTGCGGAGGTACCGGCCACCCCTAATGAAACGGTGGCAGGATACAGTACAGTACAGTACTGAGGTCAGCTTCATACCAACCTATGAGTCGAGGATCTTTCTTGTGTAATTGGTACTTTTTCAAATAAATCAACAAAATATTTATATTCATTTAAGTATTTATATGCCTATATCCATATTGTACGAGTATGCAGGTACACACCGCGGTGGAATAAAATTGATTTATTATTGATATATTACATTTTTATTGAAACGGCATAAGCTGGTAGATGATTCTAGCTTTACATACGTCATACAGTGGGTAAATTTTTGCAAGAAAGTCGAGTACAGATTCTGTGCAATTTATTTTTTTGTGCTTTCTCAAATGTTCTGTTATATTGCTTGTGGCAAAATAGAATGAAAAAAAATGTTTTGCTTTAAAGCATATTAAAATGTTCCTTACCTTTTCAGATTGGTATGTGACTGAACACCCACTCCGCCGGGATTCGAACCCACAACCTTCCATTCAGAGTCTGAAGTGTTACCACTGAACTACGGACCGGTCTATACTACTAACCACTACTAACTACCTTACATCGTACAAAAATTTTGTTTTTTTTTTGGAAATACAAAAACATTTTTTTTAAATTTTTTTTTTTTTTTTTTTTTTTAAATTTAAAAAATAGATTTGTGAAGAGGAATGCAATTCACCAACCTATTCTGCCTGGCCAGAAACAGGTATTAATATCATCATTTAATAATTCATTATTGTTTATTATTAATGAATTATTAAATAATAATTACCCAATAACATCTGTTGAACCAGGGTCAAAGTTAAAGTCAAGTGACCCAAGCGGGGATCGAACCAACGTTGTTCCATTCGAAACACGCTAGAAAGATCAGCCCTCTTGGCCCACGCGGCTATAACCCCGACGTTTCTACTCTACACAAAACAAACTAAACATTTTGTAAAGCCTTTAAGTTTTTAATTTTTTTTCCAACTTTTAAACAGCGCTTAGTGCTTTTTTGTAAGCAAAACTTTTGAAGATGATTAATTACACGCGTTGGATAAAAAGTTTGCAGATTATAAGAAAGACGGTGAGAATAATAAAGCGAAAAAAAAGTACAATTACCAAGGCTTAAATTAACTACCTACTCACTTTAAGTAAAAATAAAGTCTTTTTTTTTCTTTTTCTTCATGTGTTAGGTCTAAGATATTGTTAATTTATTTTTTTATTTTGTATGGTTTGTGTATTAACACTGAAAATTCATTATTAATTCCTTCTTAATGCTACTTTAAAAAAACAAATTAATATTTTTTATTGGAAACACTGTTTCTTTCAACTCGACTATTTTATTTTATATTTACAAACGTGTTCGTTCATTATATTGACCATTTATTATTATTATCTTATAAAAGAAGAAATATAAATTTATATCTACCCTAATAATTGACATATTTAAATACATTATGATGGTCAACATATGACTAAAAACGTT
The DNA here is from genome assembly GCA_951799405.1 of Agapetus fuscipes. NCBI lineage: Eukaryota > Metazoa > Arthropoda > Insecta > Trichoptera > Glossosomatidae > Agapetus > Agapetus fuscipes. Next base: position 3,276,893 of record OX637346.1, on the reverse strand, counting down.
TGCGAATATAAAATAAAATAAACGAGTGGAAAAAAACACTGATTCTAATAAAAAATATCACTTTGTTTTTTAAAGTAGTATTAAGAAGGAATATTGATACGATTTAAGCTGAGGGCTACTTTTAATAAAAATGGGGTTATATTTATTTAATGTTATTTTTATTTTCACAAGTTGATTACCATAATATGGTTCACTCTACAACTTCTGCTTTGTCGGTTTCAAGGCTGGAGTGTTAATCGATCACAGCCTGCTTCACATAACTGCAGCCTATTTATAATACATATATGTGAACCAGGACTATTTAATTGAATGAGATTATAGATTATAGAAGGACCTAGTCAATTCAGGGGGAGACGAAATGTTATGCTATTAAAGTTATTTTTCTAAATATCAGGTTAACCGATGTTTTTATTTATTATTAATTTACATCGGTTAATTGTAATTTAGTGGAGATTATTTTCATAATGGGAAACAATATTAATTGTGTGTTGGTCCACAGTGCCAGTAAATCAACATAATTAACAGAGTGTAGTGGTGGGCACACAAAAAGCTCTCAAACAAAATGCACTTGTATTTATTGAAGCATTCCGCGGCAACTGCGTTTCATAGGTGAATGTGTTTTGTGTGCACACACTGTACCCCTATAATCTCTACGTGGCATGCGTTGACCGAATGTACTCGAGTATAAAGTATTGCGTAAATTCACCTCGATTGCGTTAATAAATAAAAATATATGAAAAGTAAAACACTCTCTAGGAATGCCGTCGAATATTCCATACATTTTAAATCTACGCATTAGAAGTGAGTTGTACGTAATGGTTTATACTCGGGGTATTGTTTTGTTAACTTCTATTAGAGTGTGGTCAGGAAATTGCTTTTCCAATTAAAGTTTTTGCATTCAGGTGTATTTTCAATGTAATGAATATAAAATCATTGGTGCTCTGATTGAAAGAGTTTTATTGAGACATAGTAAATAAGGTATTTCTTTATTTTTCAGGATTTGATGGTTTACACAGTGAAAGTCTATTGTATAATTAATTAAATAAATACACTGTTTTTTTATTATTTTAACTGTGTCAAACGTTTTCACCTAAAAAGGCATCCTCAGGACAATGACAATGACCATTCATTGTCATTGTCCTGAGGATGCCTTTTTAGGCGAAAACGTTTGACATAGTTAAAATAATAAAAGTGAATTTAAACAGTGTATTTATTTAATTAATTAGGTATTTCTTTGTTCAAAATAACTGTTGAAATAATGATAATAAATAATATGAGACAATTTACTCTTTTTGAGTGAAACACAGATTAATCGTCGCTAAAGAATGTACCGATTCTCAAGCAAGACCCAATTTTTGTAAAGCTTGATGAACCGAATTTTGGTAAAGGCGAATGAATTGTTCAACCATGGAAAAAAAAAAATTTGAAAATATGATTTTGTTTTGTGTTCTGTCGGAAATCAAACTCGTGACCTTCCGATTACGAGTCAACTATATTTACATGTCAAATACGTCTTTTTCCTTTACTAATAATTTGATATGCAGCCATGATGTGAAAATTAGTTCAGGGGTGCTAATGCCATCCCTGTTTATTGAAATACAACAAAAGCTACAGTTATGTTCATCTGATGTTTAGGTAACGATTTTGCTACCACATGCAGCATGTGTAAGCATGTAGGTACTAACATGTTTCTGAACTTAGGACTCGATGAAATATAAATTTGAAATTTCAATAGACGCATTTTTAATTAAGACTTTAGATCATGGGAGATGGTCTAATCTCATCTAATCTAAGCTGCAAAGATATATATCAATTAAGATTTATATTAAATGCATTCCCACAAGCAAACATGTATAATTTCGCGCTAACACATGCCGCATGTGGACCTACAATATAAAAACCCAATCTCAAATAAACATAAGCCCTGCAACTCTTGCCGTCCTACCCTGAAACAGGGGTGACATTGGCAAAGTGAACCATTTTTTAAAAGTATGGGTGGTCAGCCGCATACCAACCTATAAGTCAAGGAATAATATATTTTCTATAGTCTTATATTTTTAATTGATATTTTGTTTTTTTGTGTTTAATTTTGCAATAAAGGTTATTTTAGATCGCACTGTTTTTCCCCGCATTGCAGTTGAACAATGTTTATTTTCACATGGCGGCTCACGAAGAAGCGCCCTTATTGTATTTTTCCAACCGGGTATGACGTTTCCTATACAAAACCTTCCCCCATTGAAAATATAATATTTTCATAGTAAATACACGCACAATAGACAGTTTTAATTATTGAGTTATGAGTATACATATTTGTACTGAAAACTGGTATTCTATAATATAAGTTGCAAGGATATATTCATTCAAAGCTCTCAGATGTATGCCCACAAACAAACACGTGTAGTACGCACTTACAAATGCTGATTGTCTACTCACAAATAAAATACAAACCTCAAATGAACATAAGCCCTGCAACTCTTGCCGACATTCCCTGAAACAGGGGTGACATTGGCAAAGTGAACCATTTTTTACAGTATGGGTGGTCAGCTTTATACCAAACTATAAGTCAAGGAATACGAGCAATAAATAACATTTAAGTATAAAAAAAAAAAACAACAAAACCTTAAAAAGAAATCTATACAAAAAAAGTCAAAAAATTCTTATGCAAAAAATGTATCAAATGTAGTGGTATTGAAGCTTAACAATATGGTTTAAAGAAAACAACGTTAAATTCATTGCAAACCCTTCTTTTCTTCATGCTAAATTATCTTGATATACAGCCTTTCCCTCAATGGAATAAGCAATACCAGTAGACAGAATTCCCACGCCCTGAGAATGATGATGGTGAAGGCTAGCCGGAAGTATTTTCGTTACAACCTGTAGGTAGAAACCTCTAAATTCTAAACATAAAACATAATTATGCGTGACATAGAAAAACACAGGATATGAAAATTTAGATAATTCTTTCACTTATAGGTTGGTATGATTCCTTGACTTATAGGTTGGTATGAGGCTGACCACCCAAACAGTAAAAAAATGTTCACTTTGCCAATGTCATCCCTGTTTCAGGGAAGGTTGGCAAGAGTTGCAGGGCTTATGTTCATTTGAGATTGGATTTTTATATTGTAGGTCCACATGCGGCATGTGTGAGCACGAAATTATGTGTGTCTGCTTGTGGGAATGCATTTAATATGAACCTCAAATGATACATATCTTTGCAACTTAGATTAAGATTTAGATTAGACTTAGTTGCAGGACTAAATGACGTACTTACTTAATTTTATTTTGGAGAAATTTGTAGTCCAACGATACAATTAACTGTGAATATTGTTATGTTGCTATGCAAATACAATACAAGTATGTGTGATTGAGGAGAAATTGCTGTGACGTCGATGCGGTCTGCCTGAGGGGTGAGCCGCGAGCGTTTCCGACGTAACCCGAAGGCTCTCGAAGTTGCATTCGGCTTAGGCTCGGAAACCCGATACGGCAGTCGGGGGCTAGAGACCACGGAGAGCGGACGAGCTCAAAAGTGCTGCGAGGTTCAGCGCAGTAAACGTGGGTCGCGCCTGGTGAACCGGAGCCAGATTGATAAGATCGTCCACCCTGGAGCCTCATTTTTAGAGGCGTTAGCCTCTTTGACTGCAGCTTTCGAAGACGCAACGTTTGGGAGTGTTTTTAGTGACGAGGTGCAGGTCGGGCCATTCCCTTATTTCCCATTTTTTCCCCATATTACTTTAGTAAATAAACTTAGATTTATTCCTATCAACTTATCTTTAAATTATGCAACCTTTCCCAAAATAGAATAAGCAATACCAATAGAAAGAACCCCCACACCCTGAGTGATGATGGTGAGAGCTAGCCGGACGTAAGTATTCAAGGTACCTACCTACATCCAGGAGGTTCTGAAAACCTAACAATATGTACAACTGTATGAATTATGGCTATTTTTAATTGCAATATTAAAATAATAAAAATTGGTAAAATATAAGATACAATTCTTTGAATCTAGTGAACCCAGTTGGCAATCTATTTTGTGTTGTTTCAGTATCGTGCAATATCCTTAATGAAATGAGAGTCCCTGTTTTCAGAGGAAACATCCCTTCCTCACTTGCAACGGGTAAGATTATTAATTGAAACTGTTGCTTAAGGGCGGGAGAGATAAAAGTTTTGATTAAACAATAACATTGAGCTAATATAACTTTAGTTGAGTGGATGAATCTTGTCAAAATACTGAACAAGACGTTCAAAGTTCAAAAATGTATTAAAGACTGAGCTTACGGCTTTATGTCCGGTCGAGCCTGCGTTATCCCCGAAAGGGTCGCAAGTGGTGATTCGGGACCTATATATTTTTACGGGTAAAGGAGCCGGCCTCACACCAACCACTATCAGTTGAAGTGAGGGTTTCCCAGCTCCCGGGGGGGGCTGGTTCTCATTTCTTGTGAAGGCAGAGTAAACCTTGAGATCAAAACCTTGCTCTCGGCATGGAATGCAAGAATTCTATCATTTGAGCTATCGAATTTTTTACGAGCTTGGCCGTCGTCGCTACAAAGCGCCAATTCTCAAGAAAGACCCAGTTGCTTTAAGTCTGGATGGACCTTTAGTGACCGGTCATAGGTAAAGGTTTATGAATTTTTCAACCCAGCGAAGAGCAAATTAAAAAATATAAATGGTACATTTGTTGTGCTCCACCGGGATTCGAACCCACAACCTTCCATTCAGATGCTGAAGTGCTACCACTGAACTACGGAACGGTCTAATTACAAGTATTAAAAATAATTCTGCGGAGATTTTCAATGTTTTCACGTGTGAATACCATTAAGTTGATTTGTTCTAATATTATATCTTTCTAACCGTTGTGTGACGTCATCCCTCATCCTTCCAGAAACAAGGCTCATTTGTCATCCTCAAGTCTTAGCGTTTAGACAGGTACGGGCTTCAGCCATGTACTGCTTCTGTGAGTATCACATAATAATGTATTCAAAAACACTTACTTTTGCCGCTGTAGCATGTGACATGAGTGGCTTACTTACCTCCAGACGAGATGATAAATAAACTTTGTAAATTATTTCAAAAATATTAACTGCGTTTGTTGCTGTAAGTTAAAAAAAAAAAAAACCGCAGGTTAAAAGTAATACGGAAAATGTCCTAAAAAAAAGGTGCAAAATGTTTTGATATTAAAATCAGGTATCCCTTGACTTATGGATTGGTATGAAGCTGACCAACCATGCTGTAAAAGAAATAGTTCACTTTTCCAATGTTGCAAGGAAGGTCGGCAAAAGTTGCTGGGTTTATGATCATTTGAGGTGTGTTTTTTTAATTTTAAGTCCACAAGCAGCGTTTGTAAGCGAGAACAAACACGTGTCTGTTTGTGGACATGCATTTAATATGAACTTTAAATGTTTTTAAATCTTTGCAACTTAGATTAGCGATAAAATTATAGAGGCATTGTTTTTTTTCCGAATAGTTTCAAAACATAATCCGATATTCAAATTTTCACCTCACCTCAAAATAGGACTCGCCACATGCGACCCCTTCGGTGATAACGCGGCAAGAAGTTACACTATATGTGTAGCTTACTTGAAAGTTGAAGTTGAAATTGTTCACGTAGGTACCTAATTGTTTTTATATACTTAGTAAAAATGTTATAAAAATCCAAACAAACATATTAAAAATCGTAAATCTGGAGCTTTCTAGCGCAAACTCAAGCTTGCTTGTGTGTGTGAAATAATCTAGACATGCTTTAATGGGCTCTACACTCTTCCTCGGGGTTTGTGTTGAAAAATAAAAAATGTAGAAGAAAAATAACATCAATGTGTTATTTCCAGTTTACTTTGGCTTATGATCAAAATCTGTTTGTTTCGTTTCATTTCATCAATAAAAAATTGAAGATTGTTTACTGTACAGACAAAATATAAATAGTTCACAATTTATATTAAGAGATAACGTCATAATAACCTCATATTCCGGCGTGTATTTTTAGACTTTTTCCTTATAAATGGATGGAACGTGTAATGAAATATGTTGGCTTGGCTTTTGGCAAGAGGTCTTTTGGCTTACACGGACTTAAGTCTCTCCATAATATGGCTCTATGAGCCAGATAGTGAAAGTATGAAAAATAAGTCTACCATGAAAAATGAGTCGAATATGGCTGTGGGTATTACACACATCGGTCATCGCTCAGAAAACTATGATGTGGATGAGTCTTAACATATTGACTCACTTGTAATATAATATATGAGTACTCAATATTTCTTGAAGGATAACTTAAAAGAATCATTGTTAAGAAATGAAAATATATCCAATTTATAATATATATTTTTTTTAAATAAAAATTAAATTGATTGAAAAAACAATTTTTCAATTTATATTAACGATTATAAAACACAAAAACCTGTATGAAAATGAAGATGTATTTGCATTTCTACCTACGTCAAATAAAGTTTTATTTTTGAAAAAGTCTATGGAGGATTAACTTCTTTTTTATTGATCGAATTTACTTCCAAAAATATTTCAAATTTATGTTCGCAAAATAATTATCCCTACTAATGAGAGATATGCACATTTTTTCAACCTCAAGAAGGCAACAATATGGGATTTTTCCGATTTTCGAATGTGCAGTAAATATGTAACTATTTATTTATGTACCTTTTGTTTCAAGGTCTTAAACAAATCTTTTTTTTTTTTTTTTTCTATTTAATTAATTACATGGACTACCGCGTAATATTATATTTACCTTTTATAGAGGTTTTGTCACTCCTACTATATAAATGAAAAACAACCATGAATTCAATTCTAAAAGTTACTTCGATAAATCCTACATATTGAAATAACACTAAAATATGCTGCAAAATGTAGTCTATACAAGCATTTACAGTAGTACATTACTTCATGAGTGTATTCAGAAGGTAGGATGTTTGTATTCGTAGGTATTAGTTAATCACATAATGTATGGGATTTTGTCCCATTCTCGTCTATTCCCCGGGGACGACTTGTTTCTGCTTATACTGTTCCAACAATTGTAGCTGGATACAACTGCTGACTGGGAACATTATTTGTTGGAAAATTGATAGTAATTTATATGTAGTTGCTTTGGTATGGCCACTCCAACTTCTCGTGTACAAACTCACAGTGGTTCGTTTTCGTATTTAACTTGGACAAAATTAATTTGAATGAACATATCTCATATATTTTGTGCTACGGAATAAACCTTGTAGGTTTGTGCTCGTATGCTTAAGAAATATTATTGTTATGATTTTACTGGGCTCAATAAAAAAAAAATTGCAGTTGTTTTTTTTTGCACAATTTATTTTAAGATACGGTTCGTACACAAGGCTCCTTTTGCACTATTTAGCTCGACGGCTCAGATTTAAGTTTGGCTGCAGAGTATCTCGGTCTCTATTTAAAGGCGAGAATAAGAGTTGTTCTCGAAATATTAAAGACTGGCACATGCGACACCTCGCCAGAACATTCTACTTCGAATAGTCGAATAAGAATATCCAACGACTATATACAGACACAACTTACACCAGCTTACATTGGCACAACATTACACATTCTGGATGAAAATTCTGTTTTGTTTAGTTAGAAGTTTAGTTAGAAGCTGTGTTAGAAGTTTTTCATGAACACACCTTGTAACTCAATAAAATGTTTTATACACAGTTTCTCAAATCAGCAAATCAGCCCATATTCAGTTTTACCTTGAAAGTGGCGATATGCTCTTCACTGGGTTGCAAATTTCATATTCTTTAATCAAAGGCCAGACATCAAAAAACCATCCAGCTTATTTTTTATTACAGCTTCTGGGGTTTTTTTGAGAATTGGGGCATTCTTTAGCGACGACCAAGCTCGCAAAGATGTGATTCACACACAAACAGCGCTCACCAAATACATCATCCTAATATTATTATTATAACATGCTTTAATCCGCCAGACGTCGCACAGTGTCGCCAATGTCGGCGCTCTCCATAGTACACTTTACAGCCCACAATAAACAAGTTTATGGCCGGGGAGGGCGCGCAGAGGGACCACTGTGCCGGCGACTCCTCCACCAAAGCCCATATAACGATAATCCCGCAGCCAGAAACTAGCGCGATTGCAATATAATAACTTTATTTCAGCAACGTAACTATTAGGAAAATTACACAATCTAAGGTATTGTCAACGTGAGCATAGCGACTTTATAATGAATGAAAATGACGCACTCATGTCAATCGTATGGGTGGTTTTTTTTATCAGCTTATAGCCACATATAACTGACGTTGAAAAACCAAGCCTTATTGTGACAAACCTATCGTTTTTTGAAAATTAGAATTCTTACATTGTTTCCTTATAATATGAAACTAGAATCCCAATAGTAAACGAAAAAGAAACTTAACTGAAAAAATAGAGATTTTTTCGCCGCATTGTCTTGGAAAGAATCGTATGTAGAGTGTGGAGCAGTGGCGAAGGGTGCCATACAAGCCGGTTTCCATTGGTTTCCCGTTTAATATGAGGCAGAAATGATAATAAAGTAGACTGCATGGTTTCAATGGGGGAAAAATACGTATTGTTTCTTTGTTTTTAAATGTATTTTTTTACTTTATGCCTATATTTTTAAAATACTTTGTTACATCATTTTAAAAGGGAAGCCAATGATAACCGGCTTGTGTGGCACGCTTCGCCACTGGTGTGAAGCCTATTTATTTTTACCATTAAAGCAGCCAGTCTTACGCTCATTATTTCAGTTGACGTTATAAATAAATAATGACTTTTTTGAAATCATAAAAATATTGGTTTCTTTGTAAAAATATTAATAAATACAATTTCAAGTAAATTTCAAATTACATCTCCTTTCATTTTGATCTTATTTGTTTTTCTCGATTAAGGAAATGTCAACAACATAATTTGTGATTAAGAGTTTTTTGCTTTATCTTCTCAAAATATAATCTCATTGCAGGTTTTTATTAATTTTTTGTATCTCTATGAGTGTTTTTAAGTTTGTGCTCCTTTTAATGCGGTGTTTGATTTCTATTGACATATTTAAATACATCGACACCGCTAAGTACATTGACACCGCATTCTCAGGAAAATTTAATTTGCATTCATGATACTTCGAGTTAAAAACTACCGATTAAAACAATTTAAAAATATGAAAAAACTTTATTTAAATAAAATAATGATACGTAATTACACAACAATGAATGAACGACCATACTGAGGGCTTCAATCAGGAAATGGATGTAAAAACTATGTACAGAAAATGCTTGAAGCATCAAGGGATGTTTGTTTGCACAGAATATGTATGTGTGCCAGTAAAATTTTTGAGAATATTCAAAAACTGTACAAAATCGTGTCACAATAAAGTAACGTTGCTCTTTGGTGAGTTATGGGACGCCTCTCCTCAGAAACTATCTGTATTCTGGCAGAGTTGTCACTTGGCACCTGAAGTTATTGTCATCCATCTCCTGCCACGGTGTAGAGTGTTATTGTTATGGTGTGTTGTAAAGACATTGAGATTGTGATGCCTCAGTTTGTTTGAGAAACACCCAAGTGTAAAGTTAACACTCTAACTGAGCTATCACGTTTTTGAAAATATTTACGAATACAAGAAAAGCGCCTGTTTTCGGCGTTTCAGTTTTCATTGGAAAATGCGACGGTTGAGTTGAAACGTAAAATATTGTACTTGGTGTACAGGAATCGTCTACTTATTTGCGTATATCGAATTTGTTATTGCTTGAACAAGGGCCGTTAAAAAGTTTATTCCAGTCAAGTGCCCTGTGAAATATAGCCGCTATAAAGTTTGAATTGTGAAATTGGAGATAAAGGATTATTTTGAAATCGGATGGCATGGATGAAATCTTAATTTAAGTATCAATAAAATAATGGTTTTCTCGGATCTGATTGTTGTCTTAAATAAGACATGGATAAAGTTTTTTTTTGTTATTTTTAAATTATTTTTAGTTCAACACAGCATACGCAGAAATAAGATTCGAATCCGAAATGAACATAAATCTTACAAACCTTGCCTACTTTTCCTGAAAAAAAGTGTAATTGATTGTTAGATTCATACCAGCATACATAAATGTAATTGATGAAGGAAAATGTAAGTTTTCTAAGGTTTGTAAATTGATAGAGTGAAAATTCTTAAGGGTTTTTCTGTTAACACAATGACAGTCCATTGTATTTTTTATTAAATTCACTCTTATTTATTTTTTGCTCAAACGTTTTCCCCTAATGAGGCATCTTTAGGAGCATTATTGCTACAAATATTTTTACTTGAAACATATTTTTTCAAAACAAAAATTCATGTACAATATTTGAAAATAATAAAAGATTCAAAATGAATTTTGAATCTTAGTAAGCTCGAATCCCAGTGGAGCACAAAGAATGTACGAAACCAACTAAACAGCTGGCAGCCTTCCTCCGCTCACCCAAAGACCATAGAGACCTTGTATTCTAACCCGGGGGTGTAAATAATTCCTTGCTCATGCGGAAAGGTGTACATAGGAACAACCTTGGGGAGTGTAAAAACCCGCCTAAAAGAACACAAAAGGAGCTGTCATCTTGGGCAGGTGGAAAATTCAGCAGTGGCAGAGCATGCACTACAGGAGGGCCATAGCATAAAATTTTCCGATACTGATGTTCTTAACACTACACGGCATTTTTTTTTTTTTTTTTCAATCCAAGAAATCCTGTGCGGGAGACTCCCTAGATCCTAAAGACTCTAGGGGTCTATGACACTTGTTGTAGTGCCGCAGAGGTGTACGAGCTTGGTCGTCGCTACAAAGCGCCAATACTCAAGCAAGACCCAGTTGCTGTAAGGCTGGATGGACCTTTGGTGACCGGTCATTGGTAAAGGTTTATGAATTTTTCAACCCAGCGAAGAGCACATTCGAAATATAAATGGTATATTTGTTGTGCTCCGCCGGGATCCGAATCCACAACCTTCCATTTACGAGTCCGAAGTGTTGCCACTACAGACTACGGACCGGTCCAAGATGCCAACGACACGCGGTGTACCTGAGCGGTTACCCATCCAAGCACTGACCACGCCCAATGTTGCTTAACTTCGGTGATCTATGGGAACCGGTGCTTTCAACATGGCTAACGTCGTTGACATTATTGACGTTGGCATTATTACTAATAATAATAATAATTTATTTCTTTATACAAAAACACTTCTTAACATTACATTTATACACATAACATACTCATGCATATTAAACTAGGCTTAATCATGAAGCAATTGAAATCTGTAAGCACCGGGATAATAATTTTAACAGAAAGGAGGAGACATCAAGGTTGGACAAGTTATGGAACCCAGCCCTCCGTAGATGTTCAAAAAGACCGCCAAATACCTTCACAACCAATAGGAATAAACTTAGCACGCCTGCGCAAGTACAGACTAATGGAATTTCTTGTGACTCGCTGACGTCATCGCGGGCCAATCAGATTGCGAGCACATCTGAGTCCTTGCGCAGCAATGGAGGTTTGATTTCTCACTAAAACAACAACAATACTAATTCAAAAGCTAGCGTTGCTTCCTGAACACCAGATCCTGTAAGAAGATCACAGCGATAGCCAACCGCTGATTAATGCCTATGGGAGCAATGGGCGAAACTGTCCGGAATGAATCAACCAGACCACGGCTACATAGCCCGAAAAAAGTGATTGTTGTGCCAACAATGAACGATTGATATTTTCAAATTAGTTCTTTCGCTTTGTTGAAAAATTCATATGCCTTTACCAAGGCCAGTTACCAAAGAGCCATCCGGCAACTGGACCTTACAGCAACAGCCTTACAACGACTGAGTCTTGCTTAAGTATTGGCGCTTTCACATAGGGCTTCTTAGGTATGGTTCACAAAAAAAACAGCGCTCACTAAAAAATAATTAATTATAAAGCTTATGTTGTAACAACACTCCCAAAGTATTGATTAAAAGTACTGACTAATTAATAAAAAATCAAGGGAGTGATTCATATAGGTCTAATGCTCAACAAATGAATTGTCTAATAATTTAATATTCCCACCTGTCCTCCAGTATACACGCTTGGCTCTCCTCTACTCAAAGCTAGCACATGGTGTCTCTCGTGGTCCATATCTCGTGATATGTAAAGCCCGAGTTTGTCTCCCTGACGCGTTACTTCCTCCTGTAACTGAGAGTAAAGCGGCTCGAGTGCGTCGTTCCGTGGATTTATGTTCGCGCACAGAGTTACGGGCCTCTAGGAAGCGCTCCTCCACGGCCCATCTGGGAGCTACATTATGGATACAATGGCCTCTAGATGAGAACACCTGAAATTGTAAAAAAGGTGTGAAAAGAAATAGTGTATTAAATTATAATGAAAGCTTAAATCTAAATCTAAGCTGCAAAGATATATATCATTTAAGATTCATATTAAACGCATTCCCACAAGCAGACATGTATAATTTCGCGCTAACACATGCCGCATGTGGACCTACAATATAAAAACCCAATCTCAAATGAACATAAGCCCTGCAACTCTTGGCGACCTTCCTTGAAACAAGGGTGACATTGGCAAAGTGAATTATTTGTTACATTATGGTTGGTCAGCCTCATACCAACCTATAAGTTGAGGAACTTTGATAAACAAATTTGATACACAAAGTGGAGAGTTCTTGGAGTAGACTTTATTTTATAAAATTCAGTTTAATTTGTATTCATGGTTTTACATGTTGAAATAAATAATTCCATTGAAAAAAAGTCATCTATATGCAAAACGAAAATAATGTCAAACAAATTAAACATAACATTTTCCGTATAAGTAGGACGCAAACACCTAAAACAACATCCGCCATAATATCATTTGAAAAACAAAATAAAACAAATTCCTTGAGCCTTCAACAGTTTACCGCAAGCTTGTTTGTTCCCGGCGTGATATTGTTCAATCCATGAATAAATTTCGCCGAGCAAAATAATGTAAAAAAAAGAGAAACGAAAAAACATGTTTTGGCGTAGAGGCTCTACGCGGCAGTTGTAGGCGAAGCTACGCCACGTTCTACGAAAGATGAATCGCATCTCTACGCTTTTTGGAATATATCAGCACATTTTTGGTTAACACGCCTTATCGAGACAACGGCAGATTCTCGAGAGCTTTTATTTAAGATTTTTATAAACTCTGTTACTCTACTTTTTGGATTCTTTTGAATGATTGTAGAACATCTAATTTTCGATCTTAACTAATATTGGTTACAGTCGCTTAAGTAACTTTTAATTTCTCTGAAATAATTTTGGTTTTGTAAGGTTTTAAAATGGAATAATACTGTAACTGTAACTCTGTCGCCATTCCGCTAAGGGTGGCCAGAGCCTCTGCAGAGTTGCCTCCATTTTTTTTCTATCCTGACATACCTCTTTCAATTCCTTCAAATCCATCACCTTTTTCATGCATTTTCTTCTTTTAAGCTCACTTTGTATATCCCATTCTTTCACAATCTCCTCAATCTGATCACTTCATACTTTTCTCGGTCGTCCCTTACGTCATAATGAATCTCTAATTATCTTGATAATCCTATAACTTTTGAATTGATATATAAAATCTATAAAAACTAGATCTTTAACAAAATATGACTTAAAAATTAACACTGAAATCAATGTCAACGCCAATCTTTGTACAAACTTATGAAAAGCTACAAGCTATTTGAGCTGATCTGTAGTCTAAGGGTTAACACTTCCCACCCGTTTTCGGAAGGTTGGGAGTTCAGGCAAGAATTCATGTGATAAATTCGTAGGGTGTTATTAACACAAAAAAGCGCTCATCAAATAAATTGAATGAGGTCATCTTGATATTTCTTTATTGCTTTAACAAAAACTTGCATCGTTTTTTTATTTAGAACTTTTTAAGTACCTAAGTATGTACGTGGAAATTCATTAGAAACTCTTTAAATAATAGCTTTGTAAATGAAAAAAGGTTATAAAATGCAAAAGAAACGTTATAAATCTGTCACCATTCCGCTTGGAGTGGGCAGAGCCTCTGTAGATTTAACTGATTTTATTCCTATCCTTGCGTACCTCTTTCAGCACGTTCATATCCATCACCGTTTTCATACAACTTCTTCTTTAACTTTTCAGTGGACACACGGCATGGATGCCGCTAGTCACTGGAGATACATAGGTGGTTCGTATTCATTTTTCTCGAATACTCAATACTTCGAGTATTGTGAAAAAACTCGTACTCAGGGTACTGGACACGTAAAGTAAGTAAGTACTTACTTACTTACTTAAGTGGGCATATTTATGACTGTTCTGAATCAGAGTTCTAGGGTTATCGTTCTGTTACAGCTGACGTGTAAGTTTGCGACGTAATTGTAGGTACATGTTAATTATCCCAAACACACATGTGCGGCATGCATGTCACGTGAGACATGACACACGTGCATGAAAAGTGTTCGACTGTAGATGGCGCCACGTGTACTCGCACGTGGTACAAAAAACCTTACAAGCTGAACCATTATCATCACGAAGCTACAAGAAAAACCAAGAAAAAGAAACAACGACCCACGACATGTTTTTGATTTTTTTTGCGTGTTTGAATTATATTTCTGTTGTTGTAAAAAGTACTTGTGTCTACTTATAATTACTTTGTAGGCGTTCAACAACATGCAAAAGCTATTATTATGCCAGAGTTAATAAAGTCATAACTGAGAGAATTATAAGAATAAATATTTTAAATACAAAAGTACATTGTTATAGTACAAAATAGTTATTAAAAAATCTGTTTTATTTTCACTTTTTATTATTATTTTTTTAAAGGACGCAAACGTTTTCGACTACACAGTAGTCATCATCAGGTGATAAAAAATTATAATATTTGTCAGAAGGTACACAAGAAATTCGCAAAATTAAAATAGGTAATAATAATAAAAAGTGAAAATAAAACAGATTTTTTAATAACTAAATAAAGATGAATTTTCAGTGTCAATGCACCAACCATCCAAAAATTATTAAAATAGGTTGAAGCTCACCGAACTAATTTGACGGTCCTTTTTTTAATTCAAAGCGTTTTTACTCCTCTCTCCCTCTAATTTTTTTTACTTGATTTGCTTGACTTAGTCAGGTTAATGGCTGACCAATCCTGCTGTAAAAAAATGTTCACATTGCCAATGTTTCAGGGAAGGTCGGTAAATGTTGCAGTGCTTACGTTACTTTTATGTTTTTTTACTTTGTTAGTTACACATAAATAATTGAAAAATGAGTTTTCAGACGAAAAACTACTAGCACTTGGTATCCACTAGTTTCTACGTGAATATTTTGACTGAGAACAATAAGATCTTAATAGTTGTTAAATTGACTAACGTCAGAAAATAAATACATATATTTTTTGTTTTGATAAAAAAATACTTGATAAAAAATTAAAAACAACTTGTATTATGTTACGGGGCGAGTAAAATTCAATAATGTACGACCGGTTTCGGAAACAATGTTTCCATCGTCAGGTACAAAGAAAACGTACGATGGAAACATTGTTTCCGAAAGCGGTCGTACATTATTGAATTTTACTTGCCCCGTAACCTAATACAAGCTGTTTTTAATTTTTATTTTTTTTAAATGAAAGGTTACAAAGTGAATGCCTCATCAATTAATAACACTTGGTAGTTTCATATGTCGGAGATACTAATGAAATGTTATTAAATTCCACAAGTTATTATATTTGAGTTGCGGAATTTGAATAATGTCAGTTTATGTAGAGTACAAAACACTCACAAATACTCCCCTTAAATTGCGTAAATCTAAAATGTATCAAATACACAACGGCACTCCAAGTGAGTGATCAAGTTTTCATATATTTAATCGATTTACGCAATCGAAGTGAGCTAACGTAACACTAAGCATGATGTACTCGTATACATGGAATTAGTACGTTCACACGGAATGCGCAGTTGTCGAGCGTTTTGCTTGCGTCTGAACATAAGTCAGTGGCGGCACTTTGACAGTTACATTGTGTATTTGAATTTCCAGAATGTTCCAACTTGGCGGTGAGAAGTCAGAGAGTTGCCGGAAACTTATCCTGTTAACGTGAAAATCAACATGGCGTTTTGAAGTCAACAATGATTTTGAAAGTCCATTCTTCAAAACTTTTAAACTTTGCATCTGAGAGCTGAGTTTTATTAAAAAGCACCTCACAATTTGCGTTATTGACACTAACGTGGATTTAAGCCCCACTTGCGTCATGTCCTATCGACAATAATTTTGAAACTGGATCAACAGATGCCATTGGTTAGTTATTAATAAATAATTCATTAAACGTGTTATATAACACATTGTTAATAGATAACGTCAATGCCTTTTGTGGCCAGGCAAAATGGGTTGGTGAATTGCATTCATCTTCACAAATCTTTACAAATGACTCACATTTGTGTTTTCGATATTTAAGGAATTTACTTAAAAAATCTAACCCAACAGTCTCGACGTATTGATTGGTCATATTTAGGTGGTAGAAAGCAATACGACATGGCTGGCGTAATCAATGGCGATGTTTAATGATTGTAAGGGGATCATTTGATATTTTAATATAAATAAATTGTATCGAGATCATTTAACAGAAATATTGGCCATTTACAAGCGGCCATGTTTTATCGTTTTCTATCTAGGAGTAGATAGATCATTTCCAAAAGCGCTATTCTGCTAAATTCCTTATACTTTGGATATCAATTCAAGTCGGAGCTTGCTAGAGCTTGCGAAAGAACTCCATAGATAAAACATTACAGTTCACCTTATTTTTGGATACGAATCGCTGTCTCGTCGCCAAGATCGTAAGGAATTTAGCAGAAAAGCGTTTCAGATCTCAAATGCGTGAACTTTTATTTCAAATTCTAACACTCGCTCGAGTACAGCTACAACTCTATCAAATAATATATTGCGTCGGTAAAAAACGCCTCCATTTTACTTGATTCACTAATATGATCTCATTATCTAATCTAATCTAATCTAAGTTGCAAAATATATGTAACATTAAAAATTCACATTATATGCACTTTCACAAACAGATATGCACAAGTTCGCGCTTAAACATGCCGCATGTGGTCCTACAATATAAAAACCCGAATCTCACATTGACATACACCCTGCAGCTCTGGCCGACCTTCCCTGAAAACAGGGGTGATATTGGCAAAGTGAACCATTTTCTACAGCATGGGTGGTCAGCCGCATGCCAACCTATAAGTCAAGGAACTCTATCAAATAATATATTGTGTCGTTAGAAAACAGCTACATTTTACTTGATTCACTGATATTATCTCATTATCCATTAGCTGATGTCACCCCTGTCTCAGGGAAGGACTGCAAGAGTTGCAGGGTGTATGTCCATTTGAGATTTAGTTTTTTTGTTGTAGGTTCACATGAGGCATGTGCAAGCGCAAACTTGTACGTGTCTGGTTGTGAGAATGCATGTAATATGAATCTCCAATGTAACGTATCTTTGCAACTTAGATTAGATTAGATAAGATTAGATCAAAACAGAAATTGAAAAAAAAAACTGTTTAATATTTGTCTGTGAACTCTGAGAATGCCCCTTGCAAATGTAATTCGGTAATTATTTAAGCACGTCTTCAGAGCGGAATTGGGAAGTTGTTTTAATGGGGGCATTTAAGCAAACGCATGACTCAAAATACAAAACGCGATCCGTCTGCGCGGGGAACAAATGAATTGCCGGAATAAATTGCTACGGGCCGCCACTGTGACAAATTGTCAAAGACATGCGTGCGGAATATACAAGACGCCAACAAAGGCTCAACAGCCAAATATATAATGTGGAGACAGAAAAATTACATAGTTAAATTAGGAAATTTTCTACTCAAATTCACAATGAGCTACACACGCGTTTTGTCAAATGAGATGCGTAAATAAATTCTAAAATAAAAGTCAATTTAGTTTCTGCAGCGTTGAACATGGAAGAGGATTTAATTCTTGCTTGTTTATTGCTTTAATTTAGAAAGTAAGTGCTTTCACGTATTTGTCTTTAAGCTACCTAAATGTGCGAAGGCCACACAGCAGAGGTGCAATCTGTGAGAAAACTATATTGAGTACGAGTTTTTGTTTTGAAGAAGCAAAGAACAGATTTGTAATTGACCATTTAAATGGGCTATTTTTTTAAAAGAAATCCTGTGCGGGAGACTCCCTAGATTCTAGAGACTCTAGGGGTTTATGCCACTTGTTGTAGTGCCGCAGAGGTGTACGAGCTTAGTCGTCGCTACAAAACGCCAATACTCAAGCAAGACCCAGTTGCTGTAAGGCTGGATGGACCTTTGGTGACCGGTCATTGGTAAAGGTTTATGAATTTTTCAACCCAGCGAAGAGCGAATTCGAAAATATAAATTGTATATTTTTTGTGCTCCGCCGGGATTCGAATCCACAACCTTCCATTTACGAGTCCGAAGTGTTGCCACCGGACTACGGACCGGTCCAAGAAATGCCAACAACACGCGGTGTACCTGAGCGGTCACCCATCCAGGTAGAATCCGCGCCCAATGTTGCTCAACTTCGGTGATCTGATGAGAACCGGTGCTTTTAACATGGTATTGTCGTTGTGTAAGTTGGAAGTAAGTATGTAAAATAATATTTACGTCATGATGTGAAGTTGGCTGATTAACCGATCATACATAAATAATAATTATAATATTAACTAATTATAATAAATATTAAATTTAATTCAACAAATAAATATGACAAAAATCGTTGAATCGTATTGTCGCGTCTCCATTTTAAAGTGAAAATATAATATCGATAGTTTTTATCGAATCCATACATTGTACTGTGTAAGATGCGATTCTGCCAATTTATTAGCACCGCCCTCAGACAATGATAGAGACAGAAATAATGTGTGAAGAGGAGGAAGCACCAGTGTGGAGAGAACTAAAGAATTGTGGCTTGTAATGAGCGATGATATCCGGCCAAGTAAAGGGCAGACGCAGGGCTGCCAACGAAAATAATTTTCTTAAACTAACATACAGATTTCTTCTTTTACAATAAATAAAATAGTATGATCACTTGTTCATAATATGATCATGTTGTTCCTTGACTTATAGGTTGGTATGCGGCTGACCACCCATGCTGTAAAAATGGTTCACTTTGCCAATGTCACCCCTGTTACAGGGAAGGACGGCAAGAGTTGCAGGGTGTATGTCCATTTGAGATTGGTTTTTATGTTGTAGGCTCACATGAGAAACGTGCAAGCGCAAACTTGTACGTGTCTTGGTTGTGGAAATGCATGTTATGTGAATCTCCAATGTAACATATCTTTGCAACTTAGATTAGATTAGATTAGATCACGATTGCTTTTTCAAGAACTGTTTTTTTGACACTCACACCCCGAGAGCTTTCTACAAGATTGGTCATCACTGTAGAAGGCGCTAACAGTTGTTTTAATGTTGAATGGACCTTTGATCGACGATTCATTGAGGGGTTGGGTATAAAAATCTTTTTTTTTTGTGCTTCACCTGGAAATCAATTCCACACCCTTCCAATCACGAGTCCGTAGCGTCATTATTTCTTGTGTAAATGCTTCCCTATGAAGATTACAAGTCATTACAGCAATTTTGATTTGGTTTGTAGTTAGTTGGCTCTAAAAAAAAACCTCAATGTTGTCAAGCAACCAGTGTCTTATATTGCCTGTGATTAACCATGAAGATTTATCTTATCTTGCTGAAATAATATTTCTACTTGTAATGTTATTCATATTTTCGTCTGTAATTATTCACTTGAGATATATTTTTTTCGAATCTCTTATGAGTGAATTACACCTGTAACTATAATTGTAAACTTACCTACAAAAAAAACTATATTAAAATCAAACAATCCTATCTTTTTAATTATTTTCAGACGACATCCATATTAAAAATAACAACTTTTTTATTATGCATGATTAATAAGCTTCAAAAATTTTGTGTCAGTGTCTATTCAACATCTACAACGAAAGTGGCAACCTTGATTTTGCTTGAAGCAAGATTTCCCCCGGAAACTGATGTGAACTGAGAGTACAGCGAGTGCTACGCCACTTCCGCTACGATCGTAGACCCTCCACAGTCGTAGAGCCACCACAATCGTAGAGCCGCTAAACGCCCGCTTAGCTATTTATAAATAACAACGATAAATTATTGACTTCTCGCTTGGCGGGCAAACGCGCACCCAGACGTGCCAAATATTCTTTCCACTTTCTGATTACGACCCGCTTTTTGGCAGGACTTTTGTCCGCAATACTTTTTTACTCCAATAAACACATTTGTCAATATTTATTGTTTTTGTTTATCATGTTACGCGTACAGCTTACAACAAAAGTTTGGCCGTTTTAAAAGAACAAATAAACGACCCCAACAATTTTTATAAAATGTGTATTGTTGAACGTGTAAGTTGTTGAAATGTTCTTTCGTAGTTTGTTTTTTTTTTCTATGTAAATGCTTTAAAAATAAAAAAAATGTGAAATGATTCAGGGAAAACTTTGTAAAACTTTATTTAAAATAAAATAAAATAAAAAATAAACATTGTTTTATTCAAATGTTTATTTTCATTTAAAAAAAAAAAGAAGCAAATGTGCTTGTATTGCTTCATATAAGATCACAGACTGCCTTTTTTAATTATCTCATCTTTAATCTAGTTGCAAGGATAAATAACATTTAAGATTCATATTAAACGCATTTATATAAGCAGACGCGTATAAGTTTGCTTTTACACATGCCGCATGGGTCCAAATCTCAAATGTACATATAAGCACTGCAACTCTCGCAGACATCCCTGAAACTTCATCATACCAATAACATTGTAAATAAATCAGTGCTTGGATGGGTAACCGCTCAGGCACACCGCGTGTCGTTGGCATCTCGGACCGGTCCGTAGTCCGTAGTGGCAACACTTCGGACTCGTAAATGGAAGGTTGTGGGTTCGGATCCCGGCGGAGCACAAAAATATACCATTTATATTTCGAATGTGCGCTTCGCTAGGTTGAAAAATTCATAAACCTTTACCAATGACCGGTCACCAAAGGTCCATCCAGCATTACAGCTACTGGGTCTTGCTTGAGTAATGGCGCTTTGTAGCGACGACCAAGCTTGTACACCTCTGCGGCACTACAACAAGTGTCATAGACCCCTAGAGTCTTTAGAATCTAAGGAGTCTCCCGCACAGGATTTCTAAAAAAAAAAAAAAACATAAAAAATATCTCTTAAAGACATCCTAAATAACCATCTTTGATTCCATCAAATCATATTAATTAGCTGTTGATAAATCTTAATCTAAATCTAAGTTGCAAAGATATGTATCATTTGAGATTTATATTAAATGCATTTCCACAAGCAGACACGCAAATTTCGCGATCACACATGCCGCATGTGGACCTACAATATAAAAACCCAATCTCAAATGAACAAAAGCCCTGCAACTCTTGCCAACCTTTCCTAAAACAGGGGTGACAATGGGGAAGTGAACCATTTTTTACAGTATGGGTGGTCAGCCTCATACTTAAGCTATAAGTCAAAGAATACAAGCAATTAATTACATCCAGTTATACAAACAAACAAACACTAAAAAATCTACAAAACAGCTATAAAAATGAACATTGCTTCTTGGCCTTAGCCACCTACATTACAGATCAGCCGCCTTTTTTTGGTCCTTACATACTTCTTTCATTTCATCCAGAGTCATTACCTTTTTCATACAAGTTTCATTTTCTTATGACTCTGGATATTCCATTCATTCGCTATTTCGGAAATTTGGTCCATCTATGCCTTTCTCGGTATTCCTCTACCACGACATCCTTCTATTCTTGCAACATATACTTGATTTGTTGATCAAGACAAAAATAAATATTTTGTGTAGAAATGCATCAATTTACTTTCATTTCGTTGCGTCTTTAAAACAAAACGACACGAGGAATGGGTTTGACACAAAACGATTCACCTAATATCTCGGCTCTTGGAAATCGCTTCCAGGATTCAAGGAGTGAGAGGATTATGGCGAAATGTAAAAATGCCTGAAAATGCTCGGCGTCGTTATTGTCTCGAGCATTAGGTGCAGGTTTTATTTTAGTATATGATAAGGTTTGTACGAGCATTGAAGCACTTAACACGATCTCGTTGTGTGTAATGTGAGAAAACAATTTCATGGAATGGGGATTTTGAACGAAACGGGAAAAAGACAAATAAACGAAGAAAAGAAAGTCATAGAAATGTTTTTTTTTTTGTGAAACTCTTTAGGTTAGAATTACATATTGATAACTGATAGGACTGATAGGTTGGTATGAGACTGACCACCCGTGCTGTAAAATCGGTTCACTTTTGCCAATGCCACCCCGGTTCAGGGAACGGCGGAAAGAGTTGCAAGGTTTAAGTTCATGTGAGATTTTGTTTATTTGTATGCACACATGCAGAATATGTAGGCGCGAACCTACATGTGCCTGTCTGTAGGCATGCATTTCATATGAGCCTTAAATGTTTACATACTCGTATCTTTGCAGCTTAGATAATAGATAGGGTATTTCACAATGTTGTTTAGAAATGACAGCCTAATCGTCACTTTAATACTTGTGTATATTATCTCCAACGGAGTTTATTCACATCCACATGAGCAATGTTTGTATTTGTACCTGAAATTGATTATGAAAATATCAAAAACAGCTCTAACATTATCGTATTTAAGTTTTTTTCTGAGCTCAGATTGTGGTGAATGTTATTCTTTTAAGACGATTTAATTTAAAGGTCCATCTTTGAATCATATGTTAGATAAGACAAACAAGCACTGAATAGATGAGTTGGCTGACAACTGGACAAGTGTTGGTATCAAAAAAGTGTTTCGAAAAATCTATTATAGAATTATGTGGAATAATCTCGAACACGCAAGAATCGTCTCTGTTGCACAAATATAATACACACCTTTTTAGAAAGTCTTATCCATGATCGGAGAGGGCCCTTGAGGTGTGGCACACACAAAAACAGCGCTCTCTTATCATTTGTAATTTAAAATAAATTAACCTGTTATAATAATAATAATAATATATATACGGGAAAAGATAATGCGGGGAGCCAGAGCCGCTTAGCGCATTGTGCCGCGAAGTTAGAGCGAGAAAAGTGGACAGTATTGTGTAACGAATATTGTGCAAGATAAAGCATGTTATAAATAAAACACAGTTTAATTTAAAAAAAAACGTAAAATGATAACAGTATTGATGAATTTGGCAGCCTATGTTGAGTGTTATACATGAATAATTACAATTTAATTTTCCGCGAATGCTAAGTTGACGCTGAGCGGTGCAAAATTTCAGGTTGGCATAACCAACTCGTACATAATGTACTGAAAGCCGAGCTGGACGGAAGCAATTTCGTGCCCAGAGTCAAACGGAAAATATAAATTGCTTGCATGGAGATGAAACTGTAATAATGACGGACTCGCAAGGGGGAGGAGAGAGCACTAGAGACCTGTTCAAAGCGCAAACCTGCGTGTTGTCGGCAAATTACGCTTATTTGCGAAACGGCACACTGTAACGGACATGTTTTTGGTGACAAAACGTACAGTTAGGATATGAATGTATTAAATCATAATATTATTAAATAATTACTTTATTATGTTTTTACAATGAACGAGTTTTTTTATTTTTAAAACACCTTGACTTGCAGGTTGGTATGAGGCTGACCACCCATACTGTAAAAAATGGTACGCTTTGCGAATGACTTTTGTTTTTTGCGTGTAAAACATTGGTTTTATATTACTTTTGTGATCCTTTTGTCAACATGATAACTATATGGTCTAGAACTGGCATTTTGTCTTGTTTGTGGTTTTTTAAACAAATAAATGCCATCTTTGTTTCAGGAAAAGTCGGCCAAGGGGTTTTGTAAATATGAGATTTGGATTTTAATTTGTTGCTTGCACATGCAGCATTTGTAAGCTCAAAATAACACGTGTTTGTTGGTGGGCATGCATTTAATATGAATTCAAATGTTAAATAATTTATTAAATTGTTAGTGAAAGTAACTATCTCCATATTTTTGAAATAATATTAAACGTCGAGAGCTTTTTGTGTCAAAGATGCAAAAATAATGTATTGATTTACTTTTCAGTGAGACCACTCTATACTTCCCAAGAATTTTTCAATCTCGTTCAGAAATTTGTCACTTTCCCCGAAACTGCGTAGAAGCAAGTCGCGGCGGCGTCTTCCATAAAATTTACTCAACCTTTCGTAAAATTAAAATGGCAAACTTCTAAAGTGCTGATATATATTTTCCGTCACCACCACGAAATTCCGTTCACGGAGAGCGGAAAAACCATCAAAATTTCAGTCCAAAAGCAACGCCCGCCAAAGGAATGCCATTCAATTATTGGTATATTTAAGGGTGAAGGAAAGAGGGTCAGAAATACGAGTAATGTCTAGATAAGATGGTGGTTTTTTTTGTGCCGTATTTTTGCAAATATTTTGCAACGACATGTAAAATATGTAGCATTTTTTTGATAAAAATACGTAAAATTACGTTGAAGAATCTGGAAATACAAGAATAAGAGCATAGCTGTGTGAAGTTTATTTTTGTAGATAAAGAAGCTACCTTTTCCTAACCACTTGAGCTACTAGTCAAAAAATGATATTTCAACACTTTCCGATGAAGTGAGTGAACATTTCTTTTAAGGACCAATTTGGCACCATGGGAAAAAAAAATACAAGCCCTATCTTTCCAAACAGAACTCAACCACCAATTGAGTTTTTGACCGATTATATTTATGAACAAGGATCTACAATGTACATATAATAATTTACAATCTGAGTAACAAAGGTGTATCAAATCTTTGCTGGTTTTTTTAATTATTGTAACTATGTTGTTATTCACATATATTACATGTATAACTGTTTGTTTGTCTAATAAAAAAAAAAAAAAAAAATTAAGATTAATTTATTTCCTTCATTCCTACAAACAGACACGTATAAGTTCATGCTTACAAAAGCCGTATGTGGAATCACAACATAAAAACCCAATCTCAAATAAACATAAGCCCTTTTTTGCTGCAACCCTGTTATGATGTTCCCCATGCAAGTCTTGCTAACCTTCCCTGAAAAAGGGTGACATCGCAAAGTGAACCATTTTTCACAGTATGAGTAGTCAGCTTCATACCAAACTTTAAGGGCCTGTTGTACCAAACTCCAATCAGACAAAAATCAAAATTAAGTGTGATTTCAACCTTTCAAATCAAGCATTTGGTTGCACACACGTAAATCAGCTGATGTACATTATATTTCCTGTTCAACTTCCAACATATTTTTACCCACTTCCGATAAATATTTAACCGAGGGCCTTACCAGAATGAAGCAATCAAATTTGATTTGTCAATTAAATATTGATTGGAGGTTGGTGAAACAGGCCCTTATAAGTCAAATGAAATATGAAATTATCATTGATGGACATTGAACAAAACTCTTTTTACATGTTTTTTTATCATTTTGCCATAATTTGAGCTGCAAAACGAACCAAAAAAACGATGTGTTTTTTTGGTCTTAAAATAATTGCTTTGTAGCCTAATTGCAAATTGTTTGTATGAAGTAAATACAAAAAGACTTGTTAGACGAAAACCACTCCTCTCTGTATATTTCCCGAGAGGCATCATTTTTAATATTTAAGGAGCCATGTCAGGAGGGAGAACCCTTACTTAAGATGATTGTCTATGTCAGGGAATTCTGTGAAATTATGATCCCGTTATAATGAGTATGAATTTTTAAATTTTTCCATATTTTTTTACATAGAATATAATGAAGCATAAAAATGGTGAAGAATGATGTTTTCCAGTTAAATTAATTGAGTAAGAAATATAATTGGGGCTCATGTTTATTTTACTTATAGGTTGAAAAAATAACGATGCACCAACGCTTCTTTCTGAATATTAGCAAGATTTGCAGGATTTATTATCATTTTAATTTATTCTATTTCCTTGTTCCTTGACTTATAGGTTGGTGTGCGGCTGACCACCCATACTGTATAAATGGTTCACTTTGCCAATGTCACCCCTGTCTCAGGGAAGGACGGCATGAGTTGCAGGGTGTATGCCAAGCGCGAACTTGTACGTGTCTGGTTGTGAAAATGCATGTAATGTGAATCTCTAATGTAACAAATCTTTGAAACTTAGATTAGATTGGATAAGACTATAAGTCTGAGAGTTTGTGTATTGACATTGTGAAGATTCAATTTACATTAATAATGTAAATATATCAAGTTTTTATAATATTAATTTAAATTATTGTGTACATGCCGCATATTTTGTTGTGTGTCTTGATGCAACTGCCTTTTTATATTGTGTAGGTGTAATTAAGCTCGCAAGCTTATATTTCTATGCAAATCCAATGCAATGATAATTATCTTTACATGTTAAGAAAGTGGGGTAAGAAATTAAGTGTTAACTGTTAAACTGAAAGTATTACAAAGATCATGTCTTAAAACATTCACATTCTAATACTGAAATGTCTCTATAATCTATAATCTATAATCTAAGTTGCAAGGATATATTCATTTAAAGCTCTCAGATGTATGCCCACAAACCAACAAGTGTAGTTCGCGCTTACAAATGCTGAATGTGTACTTACAAATAAAATCCAAACCTCAAATGAACATAAGCCCCACAACTTTGGCCGACCTTCCCTGAAACAGGGGTGACATTGGCAAAGTGAACCATTTTTTACAGTATGGGTGGTCAGCCTCATACCAACCTATAAGTCAAGGAATATGAATAATAAATTACATTTAAATATAAAAAAGAACAAAACCTTACAAAGAAATCTATACTTACAAAAAAAGTCAAAAATTTCCTATTCAAAAAATGTAGCAAATGAATACACCAACATTAGAAATCAACATTGCAGATAAGCCGCCACTTCTTCCTGTCCTTAACATTGCATTTAATGCATTTTCTCAATTAACCTTAATATAAAAATTGGATTGGAAGAAATATTTTCTGTGCAAAAGAATTTTAATAAATTGCACGCTTGTTTTATTTCAATGGAGCCGAAAATTGATTTAGTAATTCACCCGACCTGAAACTTTAAAAATTTTATTTTCACTTAGCGGCCAAACCTGACGCCGATCCGCGATCCCATTAATTTCTGAAAAGGATTAACGCGGCTCTGATGGGAGCAACAAAAAAGTAAACAAAAAATCGATTAACCGGCAGACAATCAATCAAAACTCGCCCCTTGTTGACGGGCCGTATGCAAAACACCCTAAAAGTTGGTGGTCTAATCTGTAAAGGCGTGAACGACCCCAAACTCCCAACCCGACAAACCCCCGGTTCGCCAAACCCCCGGCCCGCCAAACCCCGCGCGGGTCCACACTCCTTTATTAATCGGGGTTTGATCCTCGTTCAATTCAAAATGTAAATATTCGCGATGGGCTGTTTTTTTTGTTTTGTTTTGGTTAAAAGGATTTTTTCTGTTGTTTAAATTTGTTCTTTGTATCAATTTTGCAAAGCGGATTTTTCAGGATGCTTAATGAATTTTGAAGAAGCAATTTATTTTTGTTTTTCAACATTGATAAATTCTTTATTAGACCCGGTATTTTCATGTATCGTAAAGTTAGCTAAAATGCAATATTATTAAATCATCATAATTAAATAAATATTTCACTCACCGAATTTCGGCAGTAAATAATTAGTAACTTTAACTTACGATATTCAAGATGGCGTCGCTTCGCTGACAGCAGCTGTTCTTTTTTAATGTAAGGATACATCAAAATTGCTGCAAACTGAACACTTTTTGTCTCGTTTTCTAGCTTAAGGAAGGTTAGGTATATGATTTTGATGAATAGTTGTTTGTTTTAAAGCTTTTGAATAGCATTTTAATTATTTCCATGATTTGGGGGCGGGGCTTCATACTTCGGTAATTTTCGGTTTTAGTTAACTCAAACTTAAGTATTTTGAATAAAAATTCCAGTAATAGTTAACTGAAATATAACTACACTTCAATATACCGGGTCTTAGTTTTTATTTTTGTAATATTGTTTGAGGACAATGGATGTGTAACTTAACTTTTTAGGAACTGTGCTCTCCGTTTTTGTGATAAATGTATTAGAAAATATGAATACAAATCATTTTAATGTGGAAAGGTGTGGGTTACTTAGGTAGGTATTTAGATTGCCAACATCGTTACGTTTTTGTGTTCCTCATTGCTAAAAAAATAATGTATTAAACAGTTTTACGTATTTTGTCAAAAAAATATGTGAAAAAGGTATAAATTGGTTAGACTCATATGTCATGACTGTTGATGGATCTAAATCTGCCCACAGCAAAACTAGCCTTATAAACTAGTCCTAAAGAACAGTCTAGAAACCAATTTTGCTTGTCTAGATCCTTTAAGCACTCTCTAAAAAACTCTTTTTCTGTGTTAGAGTGACTTACGCACAAGTAAAGATGTGGTGTGTACTTTCAGTAGATACAATTTTTACTTGCTTACATTTATCAATTTATAATGAGGCTAATAATGTAAAAATAAAACATAAAATTTTTAGTCCCGAGTTGATTTATCTTCCATCATTATCAAGAGGACAACTAACGCTCAGAACGACAAGAAAGCGCTCGAGGAAACAAATCAACTCGTAAAGAAAAACGCTCCAATTTATTTTTACATTATTGATTTAAAATGAATCTTCACAATGTCACTATAAACCAGTGGCGAAGGGTGCCATACAAGCCGGTTTCCATCGGTTTCCCGTTTAAAATGAGGCAGAAATGATAATAAAGTAGACTGCATGGTTTCAATGGGGAAAAATACGTATTGTTTCTTTGGTTTTAAATGTGTATTTTTACTTTGTGCCTATATTTATTAACTACTTTGTTACATCATTTTAAAAGGAAAGCCGATGGAAACCGGCTTGTATGGCACCCTTCGCCAGTGCTATACACACCCTTTATTTTTTAAATATTAGATGTTCATTAAACAAAACAAATTTGGTGTGTAAAGACCTTTGTAATGTAAACTGAAGTTCAGTAAAAGCTTACCTTGTTGAAGTCGTTTCTACCGAGAAGTCATAAAAGCAATGAATAATACAGCCAATAGATGTTGTTGAACTACGAGTATGTAGAACCAAGTTCCCTCATTACATTTTCCAGCACAGCTTCCACAATAATACCTGTAAGTGCTTAATGCAGTAAAGTGAGTATTAACCCTCTGTCTGTTGCTTCTTTTCAAAGTAGCGATTGTCATGAAAATCCAACTTCAATGAGATTTCATTAATTTGTAATCATTGCTTTAGCTATAAAGCATGCTGTTTCATTATAAAAATGTATAAAAATATCCCCGATCCCCGTTTAATTTTAGTTAAAGTATTTAACAACACAAAAAGCCCCAATAAGTGGAAGTTTCTATAAAAATTTCAAGATATCTCGTATTCTTTACAAAATGCACATTTCGTCCTCCCAGTGCTCGTTTGGCTTTTCTTTGATTTGATTCAAAGATGACCTATCAATGAAATTGTCTTAAGAATCACATTCTACACAATCTGAGCTAAAAAAACGTAAACACGACCGGTCCGTAGCTCAGTGGTAACACTGCGGACTCTGAATGGGAAGGTTGTGGGTTCAAATCCCGGTGGAGCACAAAAAATATACTATTTATATTTTCAAATTTGCTCTTCGCTGATCTGAAAAATTCATAAACCTTTACCAATGACCGGTCACCAAAGGCCTGTCCAGCCTTACAGCAACTGGGTCTTGCTTGAGTATTGGCGCTTTGTAGCGATGACCAAGCTCGTACACCTCTGCGGCACTACAAAAAGTTTCATAGACCCCTAGAGTCTCTAGAATCTAGGGAGTCTCCCGCACAGGATTTCCAAATCGGGAAAACCCGATAATGATTTTTAAATATTTTTACGATGAGATTCCAGTTTTAACAAGACACATTGGTCGAGTACACAAAGAAACATCGCTCATGTGAGATCTCAACTGATGGACATAAGACCAATAAGTACTCAGAGGACGATTTTTTTAACTAAATATCTTAATTTTTGCGTAGCAGGTGTAAATTTTGACGCTATGTCTAATCTCTGGCGTGGGAAGTACGAATTAAATGACGAAAAATGTCGTGTCTGCTTAAACAGGCACAATTTATCAGGCACAATAGGCATCAAAACGACTTATCATATTTTTGTCGAAGCAGGTGCGATATTCAACGACACGTCTCATTTCTAGTACAAATTTCATGACGGGATATATCTTGTATCGTGTAATACAGGCACATTCATTGACGGATTATTTTATTTTTAGCGTAGCAAGTGCAAATTTTGACGGGATGTCTCATCTTTGACGTAGAAAGTAGGTACGCATTTAAAATGACGTTATGTTTTGTGTTTGGCAGTCATGTGGTTATCGCAGTACTTGCACAGGTGATCTTTAGAGTTGTGCGGTGGTCTCACTTATTGTGCGCGACTTACGGGAACATTTTAATTCCACTTGTGCACTGCATAGCGCTCCTTGTTGCCAGTTTCCGGTTATTAGCTGTTCTGAAAACAGTACATAATGAGAATATGGGTATTACTTCTTCGAATGAATGGGATATCCAGAGTCATAATAAAAGGAGGACTTGTATGAAAAAGGTTATGACTCTGGATGAAATGAAAGAAGTATGCAAGGACAGGAAGAAGTGGCGGCTAATCTGCAATGTTGATTTCTAATGTTGGTGTATTCATTTGCTACATTTTTTGCATAGGAAATTTTTGACTTAGATTAGATTTCTTTGTAAGGTTTTGTTCTTTTTTATATTTAAATGTAATTTATTATTCATATTCCTTGACTTATAGGTTGGTATGAGGCTGACCACCCATACTGTAAAAAATGGTTCACTTTGCCAATGTCACCCCTGTTTCAGGGAAGGTCGGCAAAAGTTGTGGGGCTTATGTTCATTTGAGGTTTGGATTTTATTTGTAAGTACACATTCAGCATTTGTAAGCGCGAACTACACTTGTTGGTTTGTGGGCATACATCTGAGAGCTTTAAATGAATATATCCTTGCAACTTAGATTATAGATTATAGATTATAGACTTCTAATTTTCTACTTTGTGTGTTATAAATTGTCTGTCTTCGTGTCTGTATAAGTTTCTCTAGAAATAAATAGATGTTAGGTCCTTCTTAAAAATTGTATTCGTTAAAAATTAGTTGCATTGAATGTTCTAGCAAAATCTAGTATGTAATGAATCTCCGTGTTTCTGGAAGGATCTTTATTTGTAATATAAAAAAAGGATCATAATGCTCTGCAGCTTGAAATCATTAATTCTAATACTGTACTGTACTGTGCAAGTATAAAGTGACTCTGTGTCCGAACCGAATCTGAACCAAATTGTGTAAAAATAAATCTCCGCAGATTTACTTAAATTGAATCCGCGGAAATCATAACAATATGATCAATTTGCAAGTCATAAAAAATTATGAACAAAGAAAATCTATTTTTTATATCAGAAAAAAAAATTGAGTAGGTTTTCCGAGAATAAGACATAGCGTAAACTTACATCGGTTGCGC
The DNA here is from genome assembly GCA_951799405.1 of Agapetus fuscipes. Lineage (NCBI taxonomy): Eukaryota > Metazoa > Arthropoda > Insecta > Trichoptera > Glossosomatidae > Agapetus > Agapetus fuscipes. The sequence continues at coordinate 3,245,443 of OX637346.1, read as the reverse complement.
AAATTGAAAAAATACACGAAAACTAAATCACTCTCTTGGAGTGCCGTCGTATATTTCATACATTAACGGGGCTATTCTTAGATATTTTAGTCGTCGGTTGAGCCTACGCTTTGACAAACAAATGGTGCCTGGGCTCGAAGTTTCATAAGCACGGTCATTCTTACCTACCGAATTTCGTAATATTTGTATGAAGACAAATTAGTTGTTCACTTGCGACCATCTTGCATTGACAGATCTTCATACATATGTATCATTAGTTTGTCAAAGCGTGGGCTCAACCGACGACTTAAATGTCTAAAAATAGCCCCGTTACAATTTACGCAATTGAGGAGAGATCTACGCAGTGTTTTATTCTTGGCATACAGATCATAAATTGCACTGAAATGAATTTCTTTATTGTGGAACATTTTTGACCCTATAATCATCTATAATCTATAATCTAAGTTGCAAGGATATATTCATTTAAAGTTCTCAAATGCATGCCCACAAACAAACACGTGTAATTCACGCTTAAACATGCCACATGTGATCATGCAATATAAAAACCCAATCTCAAATGTATATAAGCCCTGCAACTCATGCTGACCTTCCCTGACACAGGGGTGACATTGGCAAAGTGAACCCTAATTTATGTATATGGCATGCTGACTGATTGATTGACTGTATAAATATTTGAGCTTTAATTTGAAATGAAGAATTTTTAATAATGAAAGAATGCATTGGAATTTTTACGGTTATTAAATTTTATCGCAGGAATGTTACGCTATGTTTGAAAACAATCAGGTCTGGAAAAATGTGAATTTTGTGGCAGGCAAATGTTCAAGCCAAATTTTTTTGTGACTTTTATTTAAATAAATTTGGAAACTCCCATCAATAACAATTGGAATTTACATTTAATATTGAATTCATGCTTTATCACCGAAAGTGTATCCTTCTATGATTTATTGTTAATCTAAGTTATTATTTATTATATTATTATTATTATTATTAAGTTGCAAGGATACATTCACATTTAAGATTCTTAATAAATGCACAGATCACATGTATGCTCGCAATTACTTACCAAGCATTAGTACAAAAAAAATCCAACCTCAAATGAACATACACCCTACAACTCTTGCCAACTTTCCCTCAAACAGGGTTGACGTTGGCAAAGTGAACTTATTTGTAGAGCCTCATCCGAATAAATCAAGGAGCATCCTTTTCTTAAAAAATGGCAGATCTTGTTCCTTCATTTACAGGTTGGTATGAGGCTGACCATCCGTACTGAAATAATGGTTCAATTTGCCAACGTCATCCCTATTTCAGGAAAGGTCATTAAAAGTTGCTAAGTGTATGTTCATGTGACGTTTGGTTTATTTTGTATGTACCCATGTAGCATGTCTAAGCGCGTACTAACACCTACTTGGGGTTGTGCATTAAATATTAGCCTTTGCAACTTAGAATGCAGGTAATATAGTAAATTTAAAAATAAAGCAACAGTTTCAGAATCAATTAGAAATACGTAATTTATGTCAATTTTCATAACACCCTAAGCTGCATATAAAAATATCCGACTGACTTCCTAATGAACTTAACCTTCTCAAATTTAATTGACAAGCTTTGTGTAACCTGATGAAGACCTATAAGGTCGAGCACTTTTGTAATTTTTAAATAAAATAATAGAAACAGTGTTTAAATATAACTTTGTTTCTAAAATATAAAAACAATCAATCAATATGAATTTTCACATTGTTAATACACAAACCATAAAAAATATTACTTTCTGTTGTTTGCATGCCCATCTCTCTATCTGGTTTCCCATTTTTTTCCATCCATCTGCGTGTCGGTGCCGCAGTACCCCGACATCTGGCCCGTCTAATTAGTGGTTTGGACATTTCCTCGCTCTCCTTGTCCCACGTCCACAGTGGCTCTCGGTCAAGCCTCATTAGGCTAATGGTCCCTGAGACGCTCCGAGGCACAATTAGGCAGTGGACCCTTGTTCCACACCCTCAAGAAACACATCGGGAGGGGTGCAGGGAGTCCCGCGATGCCGCAGAGGCGCCAGATTGCGGTCGAGCGTTTGAAAAGGTGACATTTTTGTTCGCGCCCTCAAGTTTTGAACTGCGAAAATTATGAAGGAATGCTTTTGTTTGTATATTTTTTTTAAAGAATTCTGTGCTCCCAATTCTTGAAAGTCTTGGGGGTCTATGTCACCCTGGAAGGGGAGTGCCGCAGGGGTTTTTTTTTTTTTTTTTGTGAATAGATTTGTGAAAAACCAACGTTTTCTGCCTGGCCAGAAATAGGTATTTATATCATCAAATATTAATTCATTAATGTTTATTTTAATGAATTATTAATAAATAATTACCCAAAAATAACCCAGGTGGGGATCGAACCTACGTTATTCAATTCCAAATACGTTAGAAAGATCAGCCCACTTGGCCCGCTCGGCCATTACACCGACGAAACGTTTTGCTTATGTTCATTTGAGATTGTGTTTTTATATTGTTAGTCCACATGTCTGTTTGTGGGAATGCATTTAATGTTAATCCCAATCTAATACATCTTTACAACTAAGATTATAGAGATTATAGTATGTGTATGTGTACACGTGAGAATTTGACACTTTGATACTTCTAGTAATCCCTGGAAATATCTATTCTGGAGGCGCCTCGTCAATTCATGAACACGCGAGAATGCGCCTTGGTCACTTATTAATGGGCTGCATTTCTGTGAAGCAGGAGTAATCGACTGACGCCCAAGCCCTGAATCCGGCAAAACAAAAGTGTGAAGAGTGAACCATATTATTATGGACGTAATCAACTTGTATAAATATAAATAATGTGAAATAAATATAACTGCAATTTTATGAACCCGATATAAAATCATAACAATAGGAATGAAGTAAAATGAACTTCTTCTTTTGGTGCCACTTTTTTCAAAGATTGTCCATCATCATGGTTATTCTGACCTTTTAAAATATGTAAAATAAATAATGAATACTTGATAATTATAAAAACGTTGGTAACAGTCCTTTGTGTAGGCGACACACTTTCGTAAAACCACAGTGCACTGCACCGGTCGGCAGTACAAATGGGCGTGAGGCGGTCGTGCTATAGTCACATGAAAATAATACAATTTTAAAGTGCAATAATCCTATGGTTAAACAATAAATCACAAACTTTTTATATTTTGAAGAAAATTTTGAAGTTTGGAAGTAATGTTTGCTTTAGATCTGTAACTGTTCTGTAACTGAAACTCTGTCGCCATTCCGCTGGGGGTGGCCAGAGCCCCTGCAGAGCTGCCTCCATTTTTTCCTATCCTTACATCCCTCTTTCAATTCATTTATATCCATCACCTTTTTCATGCATTTTCTTCTTTTACGCTCACTTTGTATATCCCATTCTTTTACTGTGACTGAAACTGTAACTCTGTCGCCATTCCGCTAGGGGTGGCCAGAGCCTCTGCAGATTCAAAGCGTATTTTTGGTCTTGCTCAAAGATTCTATTAAACGACCAACGTTTCACGATTTGCTATAAGCTGCACCCTCAGAGCAATCAAAACCTTAGTTATTTTGCTGCGTTTTTTTAAACTAAAAAATTATACGATTTATGTTAAGTGGTTTGTGTATTTAAGTTGCAAATACACTTTTTAAAATTTTCAAAGAACTATAAAGGAAGACGAATCTTACTTTTATAATGGAATTGTTGATTTTCTTAATTTTATTCTCAAAAATAATGAAACCCTTTGTTACTGAGTTTTCCATTTGGAATACAAAATTTAATGATGGTCTAAGGATAAGAAACGTTATTAAATTTTGACGATAAAATAGTTCAAATAAATGGTATTAGAATTAACGGCAGTTTTTTATAGTAATTTGAATAAATAAAAATTGTCTTCTTCTATGTCGCAAACATAAATTATATTGAAGATTCATATTAAGTGCATTGCCACAAGCAAATAAGTTCGCTCATAAAGATGCCGCATATTCACTTTGCCAATGTCACCCCTGTCTCAGGGAAGGACGGCAAGAGTTGCAGGGTTTATGCCCATTTGAGATTTGGTTTTTATGTTGTAGGTTCACACGCGGCATGTGCAAGCGCGAGCTTGTACGTGTGTGGTTGTAAAAACACATGTAATGTGAATCTCCAATGTAACATATCTTTGCAACTTAGATTAGATTAGATGTGAACATACAATGTAAAAACCCAATCTCAAATGTACATAAGCCCTGCAACTCATGTCGACCTTCCCTGAAACAGGGGTGACATTGGCAAAGTGAACCATTTTTTAACAGTATGGGTGGTCAGCCTCATACCAACCTTTAAGTCAAGGAATCATACCAACCTATAAGTCAAGGAATTGACTTATAGGCTCCCGCCGGCCCGTGATTGGTCCGCTGGCCGTGATGACGCTGCGGTCGCCATGGCAACGCCAGTGACGTCACACGCGACGTGATTTAGCGCGACCGCACCGTTACATATAATAACTGGCATTGCAAGCCTCGTGTGCGACTGAAATGTAACTGCGCGGCGTAGACAATTTGCAGCTGTTAAAGTATATTTGTGACATGCAATGGGGAGCAGATTTTTACGATGCAACAATGATTTAACAAAAGCATCGAACCTTATTTCGAGATGCAGCATTTAAAATGAATTAATGTTAGTTAAATGTGGTGTAAGAAGAAGAAGATTGTAATTGGATTGCTGTTTTTATAAAAGGTTTTTAAAAAGGTCCGGTGGATAGATCAGTAGGTAGAGTGCTTGCATTCAATGCCGAGAGCTCGTGTTCGAATTCCACCGAGGGTGTCAGAAATTATTTGCTGTTTCGGTCTTTATTTCAAACCCCGAAATAAAATACCGGCAAGTTTCACTCAGTCTTCACAAGAAATGAGTACCAGCCCGCTCGGAAGTTGTGAAATCCCCATTTTAACTGAATTGGTTGGCGTAAGGCCGACCCCCTTACCTGTAAAAATAAATAAGTTCAACTCGTCATCGAAAACCTTCGAAGATAAAGCTGCAAGAAGTTAATGTGTAGCTAAGTTGCGTTTTTTTTTGGTACCTAACTAAGCTTCTATAATTTCTACAGATTTCATAAGACTTATTTTTAAACTAACAGATAAACCAAACACAACCACTAATATCTTGCGTATTCATAACAATATGCTACATACATATTAATAATAGTGATTATAAAAAATGTGATTCTGACTACTAGTGAAAGGATTTCCGATATACAGTCCGGCTTTATGGCCGGTAGAGGCTGTGTTGATCAGATTTTTACTCTACGACAACTTGTTGAAAAACAATTGTCGGTGAGGCGGAAGCTGTTCACGGCCTTTGTAGATCTGGAAAAGGCTTTTGACTCAGTAGACAGAGGTATGTTATGGGATGTTTTGAAAGCATACGGAGTGAATGGGGCTCTCCTAGGTGCGGTGCATGCAAACTATGAAAATAGTAAGGCATGTGTCCGTATTGATGGTGAGTATAGTGAGTGGTTTGAAGTTTATAAGGGTGTGAGGCAAGGATGTGTGATGAGTCCATGGCTATTTAACATAGTCATGGACAAGTGTGTCAGAGATGCTCGACTTAATGATTGTGGATTGATGATAGGAGAGAGCAAAGTGAGTGTTCTACTGTATGCAGATGATGCAGTTCTTGTATCTGATTCAGCAGTAGAATTGCAAACAATGCTCTCTAGATTGAATGAAGCTTTGTTAGGTAACCATTTGAAGTTGAATGCAAGTAAGACGAAAGTATTGATTTTTGAAAGAGATGATGAAAATATGAATTATGAATTTACAATTAATGGAATGAATGTTGATGTCGTAGATGAGTTTGTATACCTGGGAAGTAAGTTTGAAAAAGATGGAAGAATGACCGGTGAATTTGAAAGAAGAATAATGAAAGGCAGGTGCGTACTGGGTGCTACCGCTAGCATCGCCAAGAACCAGAATCTTTCAAAAAATGTTCGACTGGCGGTGCACGGTGGTATACTAGTGCCCACTCTGATGTATGGAAGTGAAGCCTGGACAGTGAGTGAAAGTGAGATAAGTAAAGTCCATACAGTGGAAATGGACTACTTAAGAAGTTTTTGTTAGAGAGGAATGTGGTGTAAGAGAAAGTGTGAAAGTAAAGATTAAAAGAAGTATACTTAGATGGTTTGGACATTTGGAGAGAATGAATGAGGAAAGACTGACGAAGAAAGTGTATGCTGCAAGAATTGATGGATGTTGTGGAAGAGGAAGACCGAGAAAGGTATGGATGGACCAAATTTTCGAAATAGCGAGTGAATGGGATATCCAGAGTCATAATAAAAGAAGAGCTTGTGTGAAAAAGGTTATGACTCTGGATGAAATGAAAGAAGTATGCAAGGACAGGAAGAAGTGGCGGCTAATCTGCAATGCTGATTTGTAATGTTAGTTTATTAGTTTGCTACATTTTTTGCATAATAATTTTTTGACTTTTTTGTATATATTTATTTTTAAGGTTTTGTTGTTGTTACTTAAATGTTATTTATTACTGTAAGTATTCCTTGACTTATAGGATGGTATGAGGCTGACCACCCATACTGTAAAAAATGGTTCACTTTGCCAATGTCACCCCTGTTTCAGGGAATGTCGGCAAGAGTTGCAGGGCTTATGTTCATTTGAGTTTGGATTTTATTTGTAAGTACACAATCAGCATTTGTAAGCGCGAACTACACGTGTTTGTTTGTGGGCATACATCTGAGAGCTTTGAATGAATATATCCTTGCAACTTAGATTATAGATTATAGATAATAATCAAGGTCTTTATTGTTTTTATCAATATGAACATAATAATATTAAAATTACAAAAATCTAATTACAATAAATACTCCCCAAAGTCAGCATAGCTTGTGTTTTGGGGAGGATTCCAACGTATGTTAACTTAAAATTAATTACTTAAAAGATAAAAAAAACTTTTTTTTTTTTTTAAGAAATTCTGTGCGGGAGACTCCCTAGATTCTAAAGACTCTAGGGATCTATGACACTTGTTGTAGTGCCGCAGAGGTGTACGAGCTTGGTCGTCGCTACAAAGCGACAATACTTACTGGTATATTTTTGTGCTCCGCCGGGATTCGAATCCACAATCTTCCATTTACGAGTCCGAAGTGTTGCCACTACGGACTATGGACGGGTCCAAGATGCCAACGACACGCGGTGTACCTGAGCGGTTACCCATCCAAGTACTGTCCACGCCCAATGTTACTTAACTTCGTAATATTACTTTCGTAATATTTCCTTCATAATATTACTTTGAATTAATCACTCAATAGATAATCATTTCCTACTAGGTATTTCACAAAAATGGTAACTAAAATCCAATATATTCACCATTTAGTTCAATTTTCATTTTTAAAGATGTTTTGTAGATTTTCTAGTGTTTGTTTGTTTTTATAACTGGATGTAAGTAATTGCTTGTATTCCTTGACTTATAGGTTGGTATGAGGCTGACCACCAATACTCTAAAAAATGGTTTACTTTGCCAATGTCACCCCTGTGTCAGGGAAGGTCGGCAAAAGTTGCAGGGCTTATGTTCATTTGAGGTTTGGATTTTATTTGTAAGTACACATTCAGCATTTGTAAGCGCGAACTACACGTGTTTGTTTGTAGGCATGCATTTAAGAACTTTAAATGAATATATCCTGGCAACTTAGATTAAAGATTTATAGATTACAGTCATAAACAAATGCCTCAAATTGTGTGATATTATTAATGTACATCATCTTTGTATATTAAAACTTGTCATATAATACAATACCATCCCTAGCATAACAGAATATCATCCCAACTATTCAAAACTACCATCATCATCCCTCCAGTAGGTACTTGGCTTGTATGGGAATTTATCTTGCCTTGCAATTTTATTCTTGTTGTGGCATATTAAACTGAGCCCGGCATTTCTGTTTGGTCAGGACGCGGGGTTGACTTGCCTTCCAGCTTCCTTGATGGTTATGATTCTCTATTGAATGGCCGTCAAGACTTCACAGCGCCTACAATGCTTGATGGATCACCGCGCCAGGAGGTGCGATCCTTTCAGCCCCCCGGTAATGAGCACAGCAGTGATGTAGTCGCTGCCCCCTTTAATACCATCGATGTGTAACAGCTAGATGGACCAAGAAAGCAATCGCTTGAGACGTATCTATAATCTAAGATGCAAAGGTATATAACCATTTAAAACTCATATCAAATTCATGCATGAATGCTGAATAAGTACTTACAAATTAAAATCCAAACCTCAAATGAACATAAGCCCTGCAACTTTTTCCCTGAAACAGTACATTTTTTTACAGTATGGGTGGTTTCTAACCAACCAACCTTTATGTCACTCATAGAAAAATCCTAATTCAGTCTATCGGTAGATGAGGCTGACCACTGAGGCTGTAAAAAAATGTATCACTTTGCCAATGTCACCCCGTTTCAGGGAAAATCGGCAAGAGTTGCAGGGCTTATGTTCATTTGAGATTTTTTTTTTATGTTGTAACTCCACATGCAGCACGTGTAAGTGCGAACTTATACGTGTCTGCTTCTGTAGTACATTTTATATGAGTTAAATGTAATGTATCTTTGCATCTTCGATTATAGATTGTTATAGGTAATTCCTTGACTTATAGGTTGGTATGAGGCTGACCACCCATACTGTAAAAAATGGTTCACTTTGCCAATGTCACCCCTGTTTCAGGGAAGGTCGGCAAAAGTTGTGGGGCTTATGTTCATTTGAGGTTTGGATTTTATTTGTAAGTACACAATCAGCATTTGTAAGCGCGAACTACACTTGTTGGTTTGTGGGCATACATCTGAGAGCTTTAAATGAATATATCCTTGCAACTTAGATTATAGATTATTATAGATAGGTACCTTTCAACAGGTGTGTAACCTAATTGGAAAAAAAAAATAATATAAATGCCATCCTGTGCATTTTTGAAATGAGCAAACAATACGAGAACTCGTAACAAAAAAATTAAGTATCATTTCACTCGTTAGTAAGCAGTACCCTTAGTACGAGTTGCAAAACTTGAGTAATGTAAAATGTACGGCAATTATTAACGAGTGATTTTCCCCAAAATCTGCCGTTTTTTGTTTGTTTGAACTTGATTTTCTTCATCACTGTAACTCTTTTGCTAAGACCACACAGTGTAAGAAACAAGAACGGCAGAATTGGTGAGAAATCACGCTTTAATATTTTCCGTAAACTTTACTTTTCTCAAGTTTTGCAACTCGTACTAAGGGTACAGTTCATGTTTATATTTAAGTAAGTTAAATTGATTTTGTATCTGCAGAAAGCAATGATCACAATTCAATAATTCTGCTCGCAATCTGATGACCATTTTTTTTCATACAGATTTTCTAATGATAGAATATTTTATCTGATACCATGATGTATGAACCAAACATTTTGTGACATGTATCAATTTGAAAGTAATAGGACACCAGTCTAAATATTTACGTTTATCTAACAAAAGCACTGAAAAGCATCGGATACCATATTCATACCTTTGACAACAGTAAGGTGTGCTGCTAAGGGAAAAAATAACAATTTATGTTACCATGGCAACAACTTAATATATTGAAGTAGGAGTAGAGACACGTTGCGTGAAAGAAAATGACGAAAAACATTTTGTCTGTCGTTCAAGGGAGACAAAACGAGAAACGATATCTGGTGAAAATAAAACGTCCATGACGATTGCATCAAGTCGTATAGAACTAAATCAAACTTGTGCCCTGAAATAATCTATCTATAATCTTAATTGCAGAGATATATTAACATTTAAGGCTCTCAAATGCATGGTCAAAAAACAAACACGTGTAGTTCGCGCTTACAAATGCTGAATGTTTACTTACAAATAAAATCCAAACCTCAAATGAACATAAGCCCTACAGCTTTTACCGACCTTCCCTGACACAGGGGTGACATTGGCAAAGTCAACCATTTTTAACAGTATGGGTGGTCAGCCACCTATAAGTCAAGAAATCTCCCTCTCCATAGAATTAGTAACTCCACGTTTCACCCCCCCCACTCACCGCCGTATCATATTCTAAACATTAACATACAATCAAAAGCTTTTAAGAAAAGTGGCGGGATAAGCATTGTGTGGGTTGAAAGATTGCGAACGTGTTTTGAAGGAATTTTGACGGGCTCACACATTTTTTGAAAGGTGATGCTTTTAAAATTTCCATAGCGGAAAAATTCGTACCCGACTTTTCCATTAGGTTTTTTTGATTTTATTGACAATCATAAAACAGGACGAGTGTTTTTATTTTGGTATGAATTTTTTTATGTTGGTGGTGTTACTGTTACATTGTCATCGTTTTTTCTGCAGTCTCCTCCACTTTTATTTTCCTTACGTATTTTTTTTCAGTTTATCATATCTTCGTGATCAAACTTTATGAAAAAAGCTGATTAAATTTACTTTTTGATAATTATTAAAATATTCTAATAAAAATTAAAGTCTCTTTCTTAAAGAATTGTGTTGAATAACATAAAAGAAAACTTACCTCTTGCGTAGAGCTTACAAATCTCAAACAATTATCTACATATGAATTGGTTTTTCAATAAAACGTCACACTTACAGGAAAAAAATAAAGTATTTTGAATAAAAAAAAGATATTCTACACTTCCATAATTACGTTTTTGCAGGCTCCTACTTTATCTAGTGTTTTATATCTTTTTTAATCTTTCAAACAAAAGTGACTTTCTTTGTTCAAAATTTAAAAACATTGTTTTGTATTATCCTTCATTTCTGTACATTTATAAATCCCAGATAAAAGATTTTTTTCATAATCTACCACAGACTTATTCTACAACTAGTTTATTCTTATTGTTATTACTACAATTTTCATTGTATTCTTTTCCACCTAAATCGTCTAGTGAGATTACATAGAGCGTTGGTATGATTTGACTACCTTTAAAACAATTAGAATTTGCTTCCATCTCAGCACATAATACCGTCCTCCACATTACACTGTTCCATTAACGGCCCTCGCACAAATTCCACATTCAGTCTTATTTAATAATGTAGCTCACGCTAGTCACAATGCAGGACCCATACTCGTTTTATTGTTCCCCGCCAAAACTTCACTAAGCACACATAATCCCATACACGGAGACATAATGAAATGTACATACTGGGAACAATATCAGCCTCAGAGTCCCGGGCGTGGACTGGAATAGGTGCCCATTCACGCATTGAAGCAACTTACATTATGTAAGCCAACGTGGTTTAAATACTATGTATGGTCTACTTGTAAGCAGGGTTGACTTTCTAAGACGGTGGGCGAGAATTCAAAGGCATGTGATATCATCAAAATATCTGAACAACCTTTTTATCGTATTCTTTGGAAACATTTTTTCGGGTCACTGGCGATCATGTCTCTGTCCTTCAACGTTCAAAATGTCTACGTCAGTGTTATGGCCGAGGGGTCATGTGACCAATCTTTCTAGTGTATTCGGAATAGAATAACGCTGATCCAATTTCCACCTGGGCGCATTGATCATAGCTTTGCCCCGGGTTCAACATACATTATGTGATTGGATAATCATTAATTAATATTTTTTAGTTGGTTATTTGATAAACAACACCTTTTACTTTATTTGAACACTGTTTTTTATTTCACAAATATAAATATAATTTTAAAAAATTAAATTTTAAATTCTACTAACGTTTTCGACTATTCAGTCATTATCTAAGACTGTTTTTTTTTTTTAATTATATTTATATTTGTGAAATAAAAAACAGTGTTCAAATATAGTAAAAGGTGTTGTTTATTTAATAACCAACTAAAAAACATGAATTTTCACAGCGTTAATATACAAATCATAAAAAATAACATTAATAAATAATTCATAAAAAAATCTGGACCGGTCCGTAGTCCAGGTGGTAACACTTCAGACTCGTAACTGGAAGGTCGTGGGTTGGAATCCCAGCGGAGCACAGAAAATATACCATTTATATTTTCAAATTTGCTCTTCGCTGGGATGAAAAATTCATACACCTTTACTAAAGACCGGTCATCAAAAGGTCCATCCAGCCTTACAACAACTGGGTTTTTCTTGAGAATTGGCGCTTTCTACAGCGATGACCAAGCTCGCAGAGGGCTCTTGAGGTGTGATACACACAAAAACAACGCTCACCAAATAAATCATCCTAATATTATTAATATTTATTATACTAGGTGACCGTGGTTTTTTTTGTGAATCTAGTAATAAACAAATCTTACTGCATAGCTTACGTTACTAATTATACCACAACCGGTTTCGCAAACATCCGATTGCATCGTCAGGTGGTTAAATGCTAGAAATTTTACACTTTGCATTTTATTTCGCCCATTAAAGAATACTCCATTAATGTTAAATTAAATGTAAGTCCAGTATGATCATGAGAATAAGATTTTTCATTGGTTTTGCAAAAAAATACCTACTGGCGTTTTATTACTGATCACTTCAAAAGCATTTTTTTCCAACAGAGTCGTTAAAAGCAAAGTCGAACAAGTCTAAGGGACTAACTGGATAAAATTATGTTTTGAAAATTTCGGATTCACCATGCGCTTAGAGAAGACGTGAAGGGTAGGAGGGTCACGCTTTTGGAGGGGAAGGGGAAGGGTCCACACTAACGCTGATTCCGAAATAATTACCCGAGTTGGCGGACCAGGACGGCGATTAAAATTCAAAATTAATACCGTTATAATTGTAAAGTTGAGAAGGAGGCCTAACGGTGAGAATTTGGGATGCTTAACGCGAACCAGCTGTTTTTATGGCTGCCGAAACGTTTCTAGCCATTTTTTTGTAAGATGGAATATATCCAGAGTCATAATAAAAAGAGGACGTGTATGAACTTTTTTTTGACTCTGGATGAAATGAAAGAAGTATGCAAGGACAGAAAGAAGTAGCGGCTAATCTGCAATGTTGATTTGTAATGTTGGTTAATTAATTTGCTTAATTTTTTGTATAGGATATTATTGACTTATTTTTCTATAGATTTCTTTTTAAGGTTTTGTTATTTTTTATACTTAAATGTTATTTATTATTCGTTTTCCTTGACTTATAGGTTGTTATGAGGCTGACCACCCATACTGTAAAAAATGATTCACTTTGCCAATGTCACCCCTGTGTCAGGGAAGGTTAGCAAAAGTTGAAGGGCTTATTTTCATTTGAGGTTTGGATTTTGTTTGTAAGTACACATTCAGTTTTTGTAAGCGCGAACTACACGTGTTTGTTTGTGGACATACATCTGAGAGCTTTAAATGAATATATCCTTGCAATTTAAGTTTTAGATTATGGTATTAAAACTAGACTTTATCACGAATTGATAACGTACTGCAAACTTCAATATTTTTAAATAGTTTTTAAAAAACCTTTGTACCTACCTATACGTTGACAGAATAAGTAAGAATATGTACAATCATTTGCACCTCGTGATGTTAAGTTTGCTGATAAAACCGGTCGTACATAAATAACAAAAAATGTACTTCTCTTAATACCATATATTTACACACCTTTGTTTTTTTTGCTTCAATTATTTTGGCATTTTCAGCTTTTATAAAAAAACCTCAAAAAGAGGAGGTATACTTGAGCCACACAAAAATTCTTAAAAAAAGTCATACTTGCGTTAAAAAAGAATAGCTTCGCGTAAACAGTTAACGAAGAACAGCTGTATTTTTTTGACATGTTTTCCTTTTAATTAAAATCATGAAATAAGACAGATTCATAAGATTATCAACAAATTTATGTACTATAAAAAATGCGTATTAGGAATAAGCACTGTAATTATACTCATAGCAGGATGTTTTAACAGAGTTTTGTATTTAAATTAACTCTGGTCTCCCGTTCAACTCGTTATCATCATAAATTTTTCATATATACTCTTGTGATTAAAGGCTCACTAAGCCGTCCATGAATAAGGCCTTCGAGTTGAAATACTCCCAAGTAAAAGTGCCGAAGCGTTTGCCTGGAAGGAAACTTTCACAAATGAGAATCAAAAGTTACGAGTTGGAAATTTTCTTTGAAAGTTTTTCTTTCGAATTTTGGAAATGGTTGTACAAAAGTTGTATGGATTCCTGTATCTAGATGATAATTACTTTTTTTGTAACTTGGTGGTAATTTTTGTTGGTAATTGTAAATTTTTTAAGTGCTTCAATTATTTTGGGATAGTTGCTTTCAGCAAATGAAAGGTAAATCAACTTTAATGTTTTTCTGAAAAATCTTGTTTTGAAATTTTTAAAAATGACCTTACCTGAAACAGGAGTGACATTGGCACAGTAAACCATTTTTTACAGTATGAGTGGTCAGCCTCAAATCAATCTATAAGTCAAGGAATATGACATTTAACATTACTTACGTAACGAATGTAATAATATTAGGATGATTTCTTTGGTAAGCACTATTCTTGTGTGCATCTATAATCTATAATCTAAGCTGCAAGGATATGTAAACATTTAAGGCTCATATGAAATGCATGCCTACAGAGAGGCACATGTAGGTTCGCGCCTACACATTCTGCATGTCTAAATCTAAATCTAAATCTAAGCTGCAAAGATATGTATCATTTGAGATTCATATTAAATGCATTCCCACAAGCAGACATGCATAATTTCGCGCTTACACATGCTGCATGTGGACCTACAATATAAAAAACCCCAATCTCAAATGAACATAAGCCCTGCAACTCTTGCCGACCTTCCCTGAAGCAGGGGTGACATTGGCAAAGTGAACCATTTTTTCAGTATGGGTGGTCAGCCGCATACCAACCAATGTGTGCATACAAAAAAAGAAAACCTCACATGGACATAAACCTTGCAACTCCTGCCGCCGTTCCCTGAACCGGGGTGGCATTGGCAAAAGTGAACCGATTTTTACAGCACGGGTGATCAGCCTCGTACCAACCTATCAGTCAAGGAGCATCACATCTTAAAAGCGCTATACGAGCTTGTTTGTCGCTATAGAAAGCGCCAGTTCTCAAACAAGATCCAGTTGCTGTAAGATCAAATGGATCTTTAGTGATCGGTCTTTGGTATTTGGATGGGAATTTAAAAAAAATTCCAATTCAACGAAGAGCACATTTGAAAATATAAATGACATTTTTATTGTGCTCCTCCGGGATTCAAACCCACAACCTTTCATTTACATGTCAAAAACGTTACCACTAGACTACGAACCGTAGTTCTCTATAACGGTAGAAGTAATTATTTTTCAGAGCATTGAGCTAAAGCTTTTCAGAAAACATACAAAATTATTCTGCGAGTTATAGGAGCAACAAAAGCGGCAAGGATATCGTTTTACTCATTAAATCATCCACAAAAGACTCGGCTGCAAAAGTTGCGAACACAAGCGAGAATGCCGTACAAGTGAGCCGTGTGGGCAGATCATTATTGCGGAGCCTGAACAATGTGTGAGCAGTGCTTTATCACGTAATATGCTTGAATTTGCGAAAAATTATGGTGAATTTAATGAAATATACATTTCAGGTGAAGCCCATGAAAGGTTGATGTACACCATATGGGGCGTACAAAAAAAATATGTACACAAAGTTAATTAATTTATAATGTTCTGATTTTCAGTCTGTTAATAGCTTTACATCATTTAATTTTATATTTTAAGTCAAACAAAAATTTCATAACTCGACCAATAACGCGCCGTTTTTGTGTGAATCACACCTTAAGAGCTCTCTGTGAGCTTCATCGGCACTAAAGCAAACGACAATTCTCAAGCAAGACCCAGTTGCTGTAAGGCTGGATGGATCTTTGGCGCTGGTCTTTGGAAAGGTATATGAATTTTTTAACCCAGCAAAATGCATATTTACAAATATAAACAGTTCATTTTTTGTGCCTCGTTGGAATTCGAATCTACGACCTTCCATTAATGAGTTCAAAGCGTTACCACTAGACTACAGACCGGTCGAAAAGATTGGTCTGAGTAGTCCTTTGGTTCTTTTCTTTTCCATTCTTGCTTGAACACTGTCGATAATGATAGCTACCATTAATTTAAAAGACCAAATTGCCACCTGAAGGTAAAAAATAAATCGGAAGATAATTTACAAGACGTCACCGGCTAGTGCTTGTTTGTCTTCTTCAATCGAGGTAATTTCACACGAACAATTTTTGCATGTGTATTGGACCAATGTTTCTTATGAAAACTTGATTTTTTTTTTAAAATGTGTAAAACAACTCTCACATTATCGCGTTTAATATTTTTTTTGGCTCAGATTAGGTAGAATGTGATTCTTAAGACAACATCATTGAAAGGTCATCTGTGAACCAAACGGTGGATAAGCCAAACATGTCACTAAGGGTCCATGCAGCCTTACAGCAACTGGGTCTTTCTTGAGTATTGGCGCTTTATAGCGACGACCAAGCTCGTACACCTCTGCGGCAATACAGCAAGTGTCATAGACCCCTAGAGTCTCTAGAATATAGGGAGTCTCCTGCACAGGATTTCTAAAAAAAAAGCACTGGGGGTCGAGTACTTTATTTCTGTAAATAAGGCTGGGATGACGTTTTTGTTATTTTGGATCGGCCTGTATAAGACGCTACCTGGCGGCTCAGGTTAATGAAGCATCCTGTATCACGCGGGAACCAGGCAAGCACCGAGCGTAGCTAACAAGACTTACCAACCAAAGATGCTACAATATTTTTTGGAAATCTGGATGAATTTACCGTAGACAATATAACCATTAGAAAAGTATTCAGCACGCATGGTGAGAAAGTTTTTTGATGAGTTGTGATCTACAATCTAAGATGCAAAGATATGTTGACATAAAATTCATTTACAATGCATGCCCAAAAACAGATACGCGTAATTTTGCTCTTACAAATGTTGCATGTGTAGTCACAAATGAAAATCAACACCTCATATGAACATAAGCCATGAAACTTTTGCTGACCTTCCCTGAAACAGGGGTGACATTGGCAAATAAAACGTTTCTAAGGGCCTGTTGCACAAACCTCCAATCAATATTCAATTGACAAATCAAATTTGATTTCTTCATTCTGGTAAGGCCCACGGTTAAATATTTATCGGAAGTGGGTTAAAATATGATGGAAGTTGAACAGGAAATAGAATGTACATCAGTTGATTTACGTGTATGCAACCAAATGCTTGATTTGAAAGGTTGAAATCACACCTAATTTTGATTTTTGTCTGATTGGAGCTTGGCGCAACAGGCCCTTACAGTATAGGTGGTCAGCCTCATACGAATAGATAAGTTAAGGAACGCATTCAGTTTAACTTTAAGGGTGGTGATTTAAAACCTTTTTTTTTTGTTACTTTGAGAGTTGCATCCTTTAGTATCCTCACATTCAAAACTCATCCGACAATTAAGATTAATGCTTTTTTGTTATAAAATTGTTCAAGATAAAAAAAAATATATTGCAATGATTGTTAGGTTTATAAATGTTTTTAGGCTTTCACGGCCGGATCTAGATGCTTGATTTTCTGGTTCCGGGTTTTGACCGTGGTCCATGTTTTTGCTTGTCTTCTTCTTTTTTCTTTTTATTCTTTCTTGAAGACTTTCTTGAAGACTTTCAGCTTACGTTTCGTCTCCTCTGTGGGCGACTTCTTCGGAGTGTAGCGAGCAGAACTCCGAAGAAGTCGCCCACAGAGGAGACGAAACGTAAGCTGAAAGTCTTCAAGAAAGTCTTCAAGAAAGAATAAAAAGAAAAAAGAAGAAGACAAGCAAAAACATGGACCACGGTCAATACCCGGAACCAGAAAATCAAGCATGTTACATAGGTTTATGTTGGAATAACGGTCGTTACAATTATAAAACCTACACAGCTAAAAATAATATATATTTCGATATTAGATGGTTATTAGAGAATTTACATTTTCGACGTTTCGTTAGCTTCGTAGCCAACTTCTTCGAGAAACATCGTCTCTGAACGACGACTTATGATGAACTCATAATGTGAGTCTTCTTATAACGTTTCTATTTTAAATTTAACTGTGTAGTTAATTCAATTGTTAACTGGATTTATGTTGATACAATGTGGATTTTTGAGAACCAGCGCTCCCGTCTTGCAGGTGCTTTTCCTTTGGGAATGCCCGTACATTGATTGATTATACGCCTCTGTAAAATACAACTTTAAACTTAATGACGTAGCCCACACAGACCATTACAGCCGCCGGTACAAGCTTACACCGTGTACTTGTAGTAGTACCAGAATGAAGACTGCTAACAAGACGGTAATAATAATAATTCTAGAATGATTATTTAAGTGAGCGCTGTTTTTGTTTAAAACACGCCTTAAAAAATGCAAAGATTTTCGTTAAATGATGTGGAAAGGCATTATTAATTTTTTTTTAAATAAAAAAGAATCGGTTTAATTTATTCCACCATTATTGTTATTTTTTGAGTAGTTATCTACTAATATTTTCGGAGAACTACCATGTTCGGGTAACAAATGATGACTAAAATTTAACATAAGAAATTGTGAAAACAAACTGATGTAGTGGTGATATGTTAAAGGGAGGTTAAGGCAACTAGGTGAATGTAGGTGAGGGGATAGACATTAGGGGTAGAGTCCGTCCCCTTATCTATATCAAAACCTAGAAGGATACCTAGAGATCTTAATTTTAAGAAACGATATTTTTCAATGGATAAGGTTTAATTTCTTGTAGTCAACTTTTTCATTTTTTTATGTTAGCTTGATTTACTTTTGACAAACAATTATAAAAAATAATTAATTTCTTAGGTCAAAAAAACTTTTGTAATTTAGAAACGAAAATAGAACAATCCTGCAATGATAACATTTTATATCTCTTATGTCGTAAGCTCGTATCTCGGTAAAAAAACTTCAACACTCTAATAACTCTGTAATGTAGACGTACAGGATCAGTAAGAGTGCAGCGTACAGAAAGGAAGGATAAATTTAAAATTCTGTTTGCACTGCTACGGCGTAGAGCTTTCCTCCAACCCAAGCATCAAACTTAACGCAACCGTGGCGTTTTAACAAATTATGTAGAAACTGCAACGCTAACAAGAGGTGTTCATTTAGTTTTCAGTACATTTTTGATAAACGTCTTTGTTGTGTTTTAACGTAGAGCCTAGTACTTAGGGTACTCGCTTAGGCGTAGCTGCATACACCTTGTTTGTCGCCGCTACGCTGCCGCACGGATGGCCATGAAGTGTTTGGCGTAGAAGCAGAGGACTCTACGCCGACTACGATATCAGTTTGTTATAAAATATGTAATATAAATGCATGCCGATATGTCCATTAAATGCATTCATTATTTTATTGATCTGTTGTTACAACGTTCACCTAACTTAATTTAAAATTGTATGAGAAAAACTTAGAGAGATAAAATTGAGGAGATTGTGAAAGAAATACCGGCAAGGTTTACTCAGCTTTCACAAGAAATGAGTTCCAGCCCCCTCGTTGGCGTAAGGCCGGCCCCCTTACCTGTAAAAATAAAAAGGTTCAACTCGCCACATGCGACCCCTTCGAGGATAACGCGGTGAGACGTTACACTATACGTGTAACGTTTAAAAAAAAAAAAAAAAAAGGTTACGAAAGTATCTGTCATTAAAACAGATTTATAATATCAAATGAATTATTTCGTGTTGAAGCTATATTTGAATGAAACACTGAAATCAGAAAAAATCTTTCTCAAAAAATGAACATTCAGAAGGAATATCTATCGATAGATTTTTCATTTGAATAATTATTAGACCTTTTAGGTCTTTATATGAACTGAATTAAAACTACAATTTTTTGTTTAATTTTCTAGGAACGTCATCCACTAAATTCTTCAAAATAAAATAAGCACTGAAAGGTATTTTACATGTTTATATGGGATTTTAGAAGATTTTTACGGATTAACCAGAAAGACAGAATTCGCGAACACGCTCAGTACGGATTCACGTGGAAATCCTGTGCACTTCCGACTGACTACAGATGCAAAGAGCTTTTTTTGTCATTTTTTCTCTGTCAGACTTTACGTACTTTGACTAGCTTAGGATTTGAACACTTTAGAGAATTATTTAGTACTTCCAGCTAGAGCTACATATCTTAAAACATGTAAAATAAATGAACCAGTAAAATACATAGAAAAGTAGCAACTTTAAAAATGTAATAAAATTACTATTTGTTTTATAAATAAAGAACCCTTAGTAATTGCAGACTGTTATGTAGTCCACTGGTTAACGCTTTAAACTCATAAACGAAATTCTCGAAGGTCATCGGCGGAGTAAACCAATATGTTATTCAATTTAAAAACGTTCTTTGCTGTGTTGAAATATTTATTTGCCATTACCAACAACAATCGTCATAAAAGCTTCATATAGCCTTACAGCAACCGAGTCTAACCAATGAGCAACACGCAGAAGGCTCTTGAGGTGTAATTCAACTAATTACAGTGATCACCAAATAAATCATCTGGAAATCTTTTTATTACTGTACCTACATTAGTTAACATCATATTGAAAGCTTATAAATTTTTCTTAAAATATGTTGTACAAACTTTTGTTTACTCCATTCTAAATCATATTTCACCATAGCGTCACTTTAGTGCTTGTTTATCTTATCTCCAACAGAGGTTATTTCCCATGAGCAATGTTTGTATGTGTACTGGACCAATGTGTCTTATAAATACTACAAATTTATTTTGAAAATATAAAAACAAACTCTCAAATTATCCTTTTTTCCTTATTTTTCTTAGCTCGGATTGTAGATAATGTAATTCTTCATTTAAAGGCCATGTTTCAATGAAACGTTGGATAAGGCAAACAAGCACGAAAGGGACGAAAGTACGAGTACCTACAAAAGAAAAATATATAAAAATAAATACAGGCTTTAAGAAAACCGGTGAAAAAGTAATCACAGTTAAAGTTACATTTTTTTCTGCCTACTCATGAAAAAAAAGGAGCAAATTTACCAACGTGAAGTTCAAAGCAAGATGATTTTTTCAAAGAAGGATTTCCGTGATCTGTAATTAGCCTTTTGGCGGGGCTGAACCAATCTGTAATTTGTGTAATTTTTTCGTGACTTTCCTCCCCCCCCCCCTGGCGTCACACCCCCCGCTAAGCCGTGGCCTATGATTATCCTCCATTAAACCAAGGGACTAATTCTACGGGGGGTAGCTACCCCTCAAGAGTCAGGTGCGCTAGGAACAATGGCACATGCTCATGGCCTGTTATTTGAACATGTCGGCACATGTGTACCTTTCACATGCATGTAACTTACGGTGCAAATAACATGAAAACGAGTTTAAATATTTTAAAAGTCGAATAAAGATACGAGATCACTAGAATCTTAACATCCATTTGAGGGTGGTATATGGATGATTTTTTATTATTATTTTGTTCAGCAAAACTTATGACAAGATACAATAAAATTACTGACCGCATATTTTTTTGTGAAATTTTGAACAAAATGAAATGAACCAATGATTCAACATATGAAAGGGCTTACCGTTGTTAAACAGCCTAAAATGATATTATATTTTTACATACACTTTGAGCTTTTCTCTGTTTTTTAGACTCTATAAGAAAACTGTTTTTCCGGACACTGAGAAGTCATATGAATTTTTTTTTTTGGTGTCTGAAGCTTTTAAATAAAATTTGGTAGGTACTCATGCCATGTTAAAATTTACTACAAGTGAAATTTTGATGACCAAAAAATATTTTTATTTTATTTGTAGAAAAGTTTAGGCTTAGGCAGCCGGCTGATGATGCTGGAGAGATGTTTTACGGGATATGTTGCCGTGGTCTGTGGGAGCTAGAGCTTTTGAACGTTAAGCCCATGTCTACGAGTGGTATTCAAAACAAATCTATCTGTAATTTAAATGGCAAAGAAATTGAAACCTTAGAGTACCTATTACATTTAATTGTATTACGACAAGCAGACGTGTGTAGTTTCGAACTTAGAAATACTACATAACTGAATTAATAACATATTAAACTAACATGGGGTTTTCAGATGAATGCACATTTATCCTTGTTTTTTTACGAGAGAAGACACCAACTAAGCATAAAAATCCTGTAGTTTAGGAGTAGTTCATGAGCACTGCCTTATAATTAGTTACTATGAGAAGTGACACCCAAAAAAATGTTTAATCCACGAATTCTCAAATCTGTACCTATCAGTGGCAAAGGGTGCCATACAAGCCGATTCCCATCGGTTTCCCGTTTAAAATGAGGCAAAAATGAAAATAAAGTAGTAGACTGCATGGTTTCAATGAGGAAAAAATACGTATTGTTTCTTTGGTTTTAAATGCATATTTTTACTTTGTGTCTATATTTTTTAACTACTTTGTTACATCATTTTAAAAGGGAAACAGATGGGAACCGGCTTGTGTGGCACCCTTCGCCACTGGTACTTATTCAGTTTTACACTTAAGGCGAAGATATGTTCTCACAAAAAATGTAATAAAAGAAATAAATCTTCAGATACAAAAATTCAAACACTTGCAGACTTGCTTGTGTGGGGTTGGTGATATATGACAATGCCGACACTCAAATTGAAATAAAAACTTTGGCATTTGAAAGTTGTGTAGTTTAGAGGTCCTCATGAGCCCCATAACGAGCGGATCCAAGTTTTAAGTGGCTCTCTGTATGCATCCTGGACGAACAAGGTCCCAGTGTTACAGTATAGAATGGAACCTCAGTATCTGGATAACTTCATATACGTCCAATTTGCTAAAATCAAATAAGAGTTCATTGGTGTCGTTTGTTGCAATGTCATCGCCTTAGTCTAAATCTAAGCTGCAAAGATATGTATCATTTGAGATTCATATTAAATACATTTCCACAAGCAGACACGAATTATTTCGCGCTCATACATGCCGCATGTGAACCTACAGTATTAAAAACCCAATCTCAAATGAACATAAGCCCAGCAACTCTTGCCGACCTTCCCTGAAACAGGGGTGACATTGGCAAAGGGAAACTAGTGAGTTTAGTGCTTGTCGTATATCCATTAGAGGTAATTTTACATGAGCAATGTTTGTGTGTGTACTGTACTAATGTGTCTTATGAACACGGATTATTGATTTTGTAGGGGTTGTGTATTCACACAGTGAAAATTCATTTTATTTTAAACGGATTATTGATTTTAAAAGTATGTAAAAAAACTCTCACACAATCGTGTTTTATGTTTTTTGCTAAGACAATTTAAAGAAAGCTCATCTTTGAATCAAATGGTAGATTCTCCAAACAAGCACTAAGGGGACGATTTGTTCTGCTCAAACCAGGGTAAAAAAAGAAAATGGTTTGAAAATGAAATAATCTTTTTTATTGGGCTTTACCTGGAATTGATACTACGACTATGCAATTACAAGTTCGTAGCGTTAACTTCTAGGCAACGAACCGGCCAAGCATCTATCTTTTTTTATTATTACTTCTGCAAAAAAAACTTTACCGTGTCATCAATTTTTGGTGTATTTATTATTTTGTAAATACACATGCAGCCTTTGAAAGCGTGACTTTACACGTGTTTGCTTGTGAGCATGCATTCAATATGAACTTAAATGTTACTTGTTAGTAAACTTGTAATGTTGATTATTACATACTTTACATATAACGCAATTAAGCTACACATATTGTATAACTTCTTGCTTCGTTATCCCCGAAGGATCGCGCATGTGTGGCGAGATTAACCTGTTTATTTTTACAGGTAAGAGGGGGCATTGCGCCAACCACTTCAGTTGAAGTGGAGGCTTCCCAGCTTCCGACCCCTCCCCACTAGTATTTATTTCTTGTAAAGGCTGAATAAACCGTGCCGAAATAAACACCAAAACGGGAGCTTATTTCTGAAACTCTTACATAAAAAGTCGAATATCGGAATTTTAATGTTCGTATTTATAGAGTACGGTGGCATATTCCTAATGTGACACAGGAGGTCGGCCAAGGCCGGATCTGCTACGACTTGACTACTTAATACTTTAATAGCGGAAATTATAATCACTTTTAGCAACTAAACCTTTGTAGCACTTTACCTGTGCGCCAAGTTATAATTAGTTTGCATCCCTTATAAGTACGGGGAATTTATTTTCAAGTTAGAGCACTGGTATGGAAATGACGTAATTAATAATTTTATGAAGGACCAAACAGGACGCATGCAAAACAGTTTCATATTGAAGTACGCGAATTCCTCTTGAGGTGTGATTCGCAAAAGTACTCAAACATCCTGCTTTGATATCACGATATCAATTATCTCTCTTATAAATAAAAAACATTTTAAGTATCATTAAAAAAATTAAAAAGCCCTTAGTTTGAATAAAAAATATTTTTTGTTTATCAATATTTTTGTAGAGTAAAACGATTGCAGAGATAGAAAAACATGTCCATTTAAAAAAAAAAAAATCTTAATTTTTCTAAAAAAATTAATATTGAACATTGAAAGGAAAAATAATTATAAAAAAAACAGGAAATGTTGTATTAACGTTCAAAACAGATTGATGGCTTGTAAATAGTTTCAGTTTCAAGCTTAATCTCGCAGTTTGGAGCTTATAGGAGCTATGGAGTTATACTAGCTATAACTTGCTACGAGCTTTAGAATTGCTACGAAGCGTAGGCTTCGCCGCAGGCTTTCACTCAACACTTTCATTTTCCACATCATTATTCACAAATTATCAAAGTTTACGGCCAGAGTGAGTGATTGTATGGAATACGTCAGTATTGATGGAGCATCGTGAAAACTCAACAATTTCTTATCGAGTTCTCACTCCCGACAGAGCACTTACTGAAAGCACTTTTAAATAAATCTTCGTGTTTAACATAATGTGAACACATGAAAAATAGGG
The DNA here is from genome assembly GCA_951799405.1 of Agapetus fuscipes. NCBI lineage: Eukaryota > Metazoa > Arthropoda > Insecta > Trichoptera > Glossosomatidae > Agapetus > Agapetus fuscipes. The sequence continues at coordinate 3,220,703 of OX637346.1, read as the reverse complement.
AAATGAAATGGTGTTTACTTTGAAAGTAATTTATAAATTTTTTTCAATGTGTATCCCTAAATGGAAAATCCCTAAATTGCCAAAAAGCTTAATCAAAATATATTTAAATTCATTGACAGTATATCCTACGATTTTCAACATAGTATTATTACATTGATATCATATTTGCTCTTAATTATTTGTAAATATCCATGTTGACATATGTATAAAATAATGGGGTCATACTTTTTGTGTACAAAATACAATACTCTTGAGAGAAATAGGACTATAAAAAAACAGCACACGACATAGAGTCTTGGAAGATTGCAGTGCAGAAGGCCCTCACCTTCATAGTCTGTCATCAAGATTTAACAAGTAGGTAAATATTAAACATATTTTCAGAAAATAAAATAAAAACACCAAGAAAGCTACTTTTAGAAAAATTACATTCATTCATAATTCATATTCATAAGGTCTTTATTGTTTTTTATCAATATGTACAAAGTATTACAATAAAAATAAATTTTAAAAATCTAATTACAATAAATACTCCCCAAAGTAAGCATAGCTTGTGTTTTGGGGAGGATTCCAACTTATCTTAACTTAAAATTAATCACTTAATAGATAAAAATCATAAAAAACAAAAATAATATATACACCATTTAGTCATTTACTCAGCAAAAACAGAAAGACAAAAAATAAAATAAAATAACATAAAGAGGTAACATGTTTAAATAGAAAATACAGAAACACATAGAAACACACAGAAATACATAGATCTAATATTTTTACAGTTTTTTACACAAATACATCATTATATAATGAAAGGAAGATGTTGCTTTAGCTCTGAAAAAAGAATCTATCAATGAAACGCGAGTTGAATAGCTTCACAACATAATGTAATTTAAATGCTCAAATCACGTATTGCCTTTGCAGCGTCTACGCTTCTACGGCGTAGCAGATCACCGCCGGCGTAGAGGGGATCGTAGCTCGGTCTGTGCAGGTGGTGTTTATCACCGACTACGGACTGGAAACTGAAAAACAAGAGCTGGGATTTGTAGCAGTGACCTATGTACAGAACATACCTGTAATTGAACCAGTGACTTCAAATTCAGACCATATAAAACACCTAAAAAATGACCAAACTTCAGCAAAAGCTTTAAAACTCTAAATGATTCTATCACTCACAGTCTTACATCAATTTGTTGTAAATACACCTGGTCTTGCTTACTTTAAATAATATAATAATATAATATTAGGATGATTTATTTGGTGAGCGCTGTTTTTGTGTGTATCACACCTCAAGAGCCCTCTGCGAGCTTGGTCTTCGCTGTAGAAAGCGCCAATTCTCAAGCAAGACCCAGTTGTTGTAAGGTTGGATGGACCTTTCAGTGACCGGTCTTTGGTAAAGGTTTATGAATTTTTCAACTCAGCGAAGAGCACATTCGAAATATAAATGGTATATTTTTGTGCTCCGCCGGGATCCGAATCCACAACCTTCCATTTACGAGTCCGAAGTGCTGCCACTACGGACTACGGACCGGTCCAAGATGCCAACGACACGCGGTGTACCTGAGCGGTCACCCATCCAAGTACTGTCCGCGCCCAATGTTGCTTAACTTCGGTGATCTATGGGAACCGGTGCTTTCAACATGGCTAACGTCGTTGACAAAGGCGGACATAATCATTTGATTGTTGTATTTAATCATGAAAAAAAACACGATATGGATGACTGAATCGTGGAATACCAAGGTTCTTTGAATGCTGATTAAATATTTATTTCAACCAACGATTTATTTTAATCACCATTCATTCGCCATCAAATCTCTGAAATAGCGAATGAATGGGATATCCAGAGTCATAATAAAAGGAGGACTTGTATGAAAAAGGTTATGACTCTGGATGAAATGAAAGAAGTATACAAGGACAGGAAGAAGTGGCGGCTAATCTGCAATGTTGATTTCTAATGTTGGTGTATTCATTTGCTACATTTTTTGCATAGGAAATTTTTGACTTTTTTTGTATAGATTTCTTTGTAAGGTTTTGTTCTTTTTTATATTTAAATGTAATTTATTATTCATATTCCTTGACTTATAGGTTGGTATGAGGCTGACCACCCATACTGTAAAAAATGGTTCACTTTGCCAATGTCACCCCTGTTTCAGGGAAGGTCGGCAAAAGTTGTGGGGCTTATGTTCATTTGAGGTTTGGATTTTATTTGTAAGTACACAATCAGCATTTGTAAGCGCGAACTACACTTGTTGGTTTGTGGACATACATCTGAGAGCTTTAAATGAATATATCCTTGCAACTTAGATTATAGATTACAGATTATAGATTATAGACCTACTTGTAAGATAAAATTTCATGGAAAGAAATGAAAAATATTATATTTTGGTAAACGAAGTGTTTGGTTCTAGTATCTTTCTATCAGGTGCAAAAAACTTTTTATTTCAGAATTATAAAGTACAATGTCTCTTCTTTATTCGTTACTAATTTTCATTCTAAAAATTGTTTTTAATTTCTTGTCTTGGTCATTATCACATAAAACTATTGGATTAAATCAGAAAAATAACTTCTAAAGTTTTTCAAGTAGATTTTTGAGAAATAATTAATTTTTGCTTGTAAAGAGTTCAACATTTAAAATTTACGATCATATTTTCAAAGGATACTTTTTCTTGATTTTTCTCACTTACTCGATTGAATTAAATTTCCAATTCCCCCGGCAGCTGGTGATTGAACAATGGGCAATTAAAATAAATAATGCCCTTCATTAGCTCGGCTTGACAATTTCTGGCTAGACCGCACATGTGTGAGATGTTAAAAGTGAATTTACCGGTCCGTGCGCCGGGGAGGCGAGCCGCATACAAAACCGATGCACGCCACCCGGGCACGGTGCTCCTCTAGATCACTGCAAACTGGACATAAGTCACTCTCAAAATTTACTGAATCAATATTTTTTTTTTAGTTTTTGGTTTTATAATGTGAAAAATTATTATCATTTCCAAGAGAGTGCAGGAAAAATCAATGAATTTTATATTATGTGGAAGAATAAAACATAAAATAAAAACACAGCTTTATTTTCACAAGTTGAACTTGAGGTAAAATTAATGCTAAACAAAATAAAACTTTCCACAGTGTTTCACAAAAATCTTTTCAAAATTTAAAATGTGTGTTTGTCTGTTATTTTAAAACTTTCTCATAAATATTTATTTTCACACTGGAAATACGCAAACTCTTAATAGCTTAATTCTTTAATCTTAACAGTGTTTACTCGTTTTTTAAACATTTTGTGAAAATAAAAAAAATGCTTGTTTTATTTTTTGTAAATCCAATTAAAACAATAAGAATGGATGAATAAATATAGTAGATTTTGTTACACATATAACTTCTTTGTTTTTTGTGTCGCTTAAATTCTGAGTTCCTAATGAAAATATAAAGCGGTTCATTGTTTCACATATCACTTCAGGATTCCAATTGAACATTATATTTAAAAACATTTGGAACATCAACAAAAATATGTGTGCTTTTGGTACAGAATTTTTGTTTTGGGAAAACCATATTGACACCTGATGGTGGTCTAAAGAAAAACCGCATTTGTAATTTCCTTAATAAAATTAATGAAAGAAAACAGTGTTTCGACATAAAAATAGCCGTTCTTTAATTTTTTTTTTTAATTTTTTTAATTGAATGTGTTTTTTTAACAGTTATCATCAAAAAACATTTTGAACTATAAAGTTTTCAATAAACAACGATAAAAAATACACAATAATAGAAAGAGAAGAAAAAAAATATCCTCAATTTTTTGTCCACCTAGCACGTTCTAGGCGACGTGCTGTGCACTCCCCTCTCAGCTCCCTCCCACCCCAAGAGTGCAGTGGTAAGGAATGACGCCTCCCTACATTTGTTCTGTACCCCAAGTATTAAATTTCACGGCCAATTTCAGCCGCAACGTTTTCAAAAAAATATATGTCAACCAATTCAGCACCTCTGGTGAGTGTTACAGTTTTTTTAGTTAAACGCTATGGTTGAGTTTAAACGAGAGTTGTATATATGTGTACTTGAAATAGTGGTGTTACTTGTCCTCGTGCGGCGCGGTTTGGGGAAGGTAATTGCTTAGATACTTAGCTATTAAAGAGGGACTGGTTATTACTGGAATGTATCCGTGCCGGCAATTAATTATGGTAATTTATACACAACGGACACAACTATCCCTTTGTGTAATATAAACGTGTGGCTGTTGGCTACGCGACGTTATGAAAATAGCCAAGTCGGTGAAAGCTGGTCCGCAAGACTAGAGGAGATATCAAATGAAATGCCAATTTCAGTCAACGCTACTCTAATGGTGAAGCATCTGCTTAGTTTGGAAAAGGTGTTGAGTTTGGAGAAATTTACTAGCTTCTCACTGCAGTGGCAAAAGGTGCCATACAACTCGATTTTCATCGGCTTCCCTTTTAAAATGAGACAAAAAGTAATTTTAAAATATAGGCACAAAGTAAAAAAATACTTTTAAAACCAAAGAAACAATACGTTTTTTTTCCCTATTGAAACCATGCAGTCTACTTTATCATTTTAAACGGGAAACCGATGGGAATCGAGGTGTATGGCACCCTTCGCCACTGCTGAGTGAGTAGCTAGACGTATTAAAATCAATCTTTTCTTTCTCAGCTTTTTTCAGTTCACTCTTAGACGAGTTCCAGGTAGTTCGCCTGGTCCTGGAGGAGAGATGGAATGAAATGCCATTTTCAGTCAACGCTACTCGAATGGTAAAGCATCCGATTAGTTAGGCAGAGGTGTTGAGTTTTGAGTCCGTTAATATACTAACTAGATATGTATGCATATCAAAATCAATTTTATTCTTCCTCAGTCTTTTTCAGTTCACTCCATCACGAAAGCCTACTACAATATTCTCTTGCTATTCTATCAACTGTCATTTTTATCCTCCCTCAGCCTCTTAGTTAGAGTATCCCAACTCCCCCGTAGAATTTGTGTATGGCCATTAATTAATATTTTGTTGCTTCTTATCGTGATCCAGTCTTGTAAAGTGATCTGCCATGTACTATTTTAGTTTTAATCTTTGGTAGAATTGTTAATATGCAGCTATGAAAACGAAATTACCTCTGATGTCCTTATTTATTCGTAGAAAAAATAATTTAGGATAAAAGATTGATTAAAGCTTCCGTCAAAAGATCAAAAAGTTACCAAAATCTTGTTCTCTTAATAATGGTGTGATAACATCGAAAACGCTTCAGCAAATAAACCAACTTGTGAAGAAAAACTGTGTGTTTAATTTTTATATTATTAATCAAAAATATTGACTGTATAATTAGATGATCAAAAAAGTAAAACAAGGAATGAAATAGTGGGAGAAGTATGAAAACCGTTTTTAAGGTTTAATTTTCATTTTTTATTTTACACTCCCGGATTTTAATAAGCTGATCAGTGACTCCGGAGCTTGGTTTGTTGTCGTCAGCTTTAAAATAAAGACGAAGATTAAATCACGTCCGACAAAAGCGAGTCAAAGCACAGTTTCCCAGCGCCCTGGCGCAGACCGTAGTTCCATAGATAGAATCGTAGACAGTAGATTGTAAAGCAGAGCGTAGATCCCAGGCGCTGGAAACGTAGAGGGTAACACCTTGGAGAGTTTTTACTGAGTGTGAAAGTGGATTAGCTACGGCGAAAGGGGGCTACGCCAAACGAGCTTAGTGCAAAGGAAAGTCGGTCTTTTGAGACTTTGAGAAAATTATGTGTATGTACACATAAATGATTACTTACATGTATTTGATAAAACAAATAACCTTGTTTGTTTCTGAAGAAACACAAAGTTTGTTTTTACTTTAAATATTGGTGCCTTTAAGCAATAAGTCTAGATTAAAAAAAACATTGTTTACTAGATCAATAGATTGTTTTAGACCAATTTTTTTTCAGAAGCCTTTTCCTAAAAATGTAAATGTTATAATCTAATACAGACAATAATAATTTTGAAACATTAATTTTATAGCGTTGATTCTGAAACGACAATAAATTTAGATAAATGAAGCTGCAACGGTTGATACTAAATTGTTTTTTTTCTCAACGATCAAGTGTCACACGTATGTAAATAGAGTCCTCGTCAACCAATTACAAAATATACATAAGCCTTCGCCCTAGCATCCAAAATATATTACCTCACATTTTTGCCGTTATCAAAATATTTGCAGACCTGATCTAAAAACTTCAGTGGACATACTTTCCAGCTTAGTAAGTAATTTATTGATTTTACGAATATCGTTGAAACGGAATTTTTCTAATACAAGAGCTATCCATTTAACTTATTTTTAAAACATAATTTTAAAATTAAGTTTATTTCCTCGAGCGAGTGTCGTTGTTCTCTTTATAATGGTGTGATAACACCGAAAGTGCTCGAGGAAAAAAATCAAATCGTGAAGAAAAACTTTGTGTTCATTATAGAGGCATTCAGTTGGTTATCATTCATCTTAAATGATAAACAACAAAAACGACTTGGTCTCGCCGTAATCAAAAACAAAGTTGTTTTTATTTGTTTTATTTTTATATTATTACTTTAAAAATATTATTCATCATGTCAATACACTCTTCAACTTAAAACTAACTTTAATAATTCTGTATTGTAGATTTATGTTTGTCGGTGTTATGGCCGAGGGGCCAAGTGGGCTGATCTTTCTAGCGTGTTTGCAATAGAACAACGTTGGTTTGATCCCCGCTTGGATCATTTGACCATAACTTTGACCCTGGTTCGACAGATGTTATTGGGTAATTATTAATTAATAATTCATTAAAAATATACAATAATAAAGTTTAATTGATGATATTGATACCTGTTTCTGGCCAGGTAGAAGAGGTTGGTGAATTGCATACCTCTTCACAAATCTATTAAAAAAAAATCTTTCTTATTTTATAAATTCGTGAAAAGAGGTTGTGGTTTAGCACGGTGAGATGAATCCACCGATGCACAAACTAAGCAAATACTCGGAGTTAAGTCCCGGGAACGCAAAAACTTGTTCTCAGTGCACTGCCAAGTCTCTCACTCAACTCAAACTTAATTTCTGGTTTATTTTTAGTTACTATTTCTTTTTGTTCATTCATGTTCTGCAACTTTCATACAAAAATCAGTTAATTTATTTATAAATATTTAAAAATATAAATGGTAAAACATTGTTTTAATTCACTTAAATCTTTTTTTTGCTCGAATATTTTCGCCTAATGAGGCATCTTCAAGAGCAGAATGGTTACAAATTAGGCGAAAATATTCGAGCAAAAAAAAAGAATAAAGTGAATGAAAACAATGTTTTACCATTTATATTTTTAAATATTTATAAAAATGGACTTTCACTGTGTTAACAGATCAACACTAAAAAATAGTTAATTTATTTGTTTATTTTACATTGAAAATGGCGGTACACAATTGTATATTGTTGCCGACCCTGATATATGGAAGCGAGTCGTGGACGATGAATGAAAGAGAAGTAAATAAGGTATGCACCGTAGAAATGGCCCATCTGAGAAGTATGACAGGAAAATCACTGAAAGATAGAGTGAGAAACGAATGGGTTCTGAATGAATGCGGAGTAAAAGAAAGCGTGAAAGTGAAAGTTCAAAGTAGTGTGATGCGATGGTTTGGACATATTGAAAGGATGAATGAAGACCGACTGACAAAAATAGTGTATAAAGGGAATGTAACAGCTAAGCGTGGAAGGGGAAGACCTAGGAAACAATGGATTGATCAGATAAATGAGATTGCGAATGAATGGAATTTACAGAGTGGAAACAAGGGATGAGCATGCATGAAAAGAGTGATGAAATTAGATGAGATGAAAGAAGTATGCAAGGACAGAGTCAAGTGGAGGCACTTGTGTGGAGGTACTGGCCACCCCTAGAGGAAAGGCGGCAGGATACAAGACAATACTGCTTTAATTCACTTATTATTTATTTAAATATATCACACGTTTTCGCCTAAAAAGGCATCATCAGGACAAATGACAAATCAAAATTAAAAAAAAATCTATTTTTCGAATTTTTTTTTAAATTTTGATTTGCCATTTGTCAAATTGACAAATCAAAATTAAAAACAAATCTTTTTTTCGATTTTTTTTTTAAATTTTGATTTGTTATTTGTCCTGATGATGCCTTTTTAGGCGAAAACGTTTGACACATTTAAATAAATAATAAGTGAATTAAAGCAGTGTATTTTTAATTAATAACAAAAAAAATCATCGTATAGCTATGGGAGTTAGCGCATTAGAAAGAACGGAAAATTTTAATTTTATTAATTAAAATTTTAAGTAGGATAGCATTCATAACACATTTTTGACCAAAACGTCGCTTACTTCCTTTTAACCGTCGATATTATGTTTTTGTATTCATATTCCGTCTTTGAAAAATGGAACAGTATCTATTCTCGTTTATGAAGCCAACTCATATTTCGCTCACCATAATTTTTTGGCAAGAACTATATCAGTTCATCTTCTACACAACCAATACTTTTTTTCATATTTTCTCATAGGGATGCGTAACTTTCCCAATGGCTACATGTTCCAGTAAATCACTCGGGTTGCCTTGCACCACGCCTTGGCCCAACCCTAGCCATATTTTTACAAGCAAGCCAATCAAACGAAGGAGTTTGTGGCAAAAGTTGTTCGGTGGCCGTATCACAAAGTTGGCAATCAGATTTAGACTCTGGAGTTTTTAGAGTTTTCATAAATTCTTATTCGTTTACTTGCTGGTTGGCAACATGTTTCAGGCTCAAATAATACATATTTTTAAATACACCTTAACGGAATTTAGATATTTTTTTATTGATGATCTAACAACATTTTTTTTATATAAATCTAAGTTGCAAAGATGTATTAACATTTAAAGCTCTCATATCAAATGCATGCCCACAAACAAACACGTGTAGTTCTATAATCTATAATCTAAGTTGCAAGGATATATTCATTCAAAGCTCACAGATGTATGCTCACAAACAAACACGTGTAGTTCGCGCTTACAAATGCTGATTGTGTACTTACAAATAAAATCCAAACCTCAAACGAACATAAGCCCTGCAACTCTTGCCGTCATTCCCTGAAACAGGGGTGACATTGGCAAAGTGAACCATTTTTTACAGTATGGGTGGTGTAATGTTCCCCCCCCTGCCAATGAAAGGAGACGGAAGAACAGACGAAGAGTCGAAGAGAAAGAGAAAGCGCGAAAGAGGGATTTTTCCTCCTAAGTTAGAAGTGGAGCGATCGAATGTGCAGGAGAATACCCTGGAGTCACCAGGATTCAAGTGCAACAAACCTTCTCTGAAGGAATAGCACTAGGCTGCTTCGATTCTTTTCCAACCTCAGTTTCAGTTGCTGGAAGAGCAATCTACCCCAACCGAGGTAGTAATTATTTTTGGCCAATTATTATGTGATCATCTAGCTAAGGGTAGGACTCCTCGTCGTGTGGAAGATAATGAAACAGAACGTTGTGTTATTTTTTGTTTTACCGTTTCAAAATCTACTTTAGTGGCAAACCCAAGTACTTTTTGGGAGGTGTACCCCTCATACATTTCTACCTTTTATAAGATTATAACGAGTATTGATTTTGCGTTTACGCGATCAAAGATGAGGTAGTATGAACTACAATTATTTTTAAGGCGACGAGATTTAAGCGTTATTAATTACGGAACGGTCTTAATGTGTGCAAGTTTAATTAATTGGAATATAAGGTAGTCGAAATTATTTTCAGATAAAAACATAAATGACATAAAAATTGCGAGATGAAAGGCAGTTAGGTTTTAGTTTGTTAGTGAAAGTAATTACATGCAAGGCGATCTCTTCTTTGTTGTAATTCTTACCTTTGCGCGTCCACCTGTAAGTTAATAGGTTCATGGATTTACAGCATCTTTCTATGACCACCGGTCATCTGAAAGGCACTGCAAAATGGACCTTTATTAGTTATTTCAAGGAAAGGATTCGGATACACGCGGCGTGAATCTAAGATTTCGACACCCTCGTCGATTAAAATGACTCTAATTAATTATGGCAAATGGTCCCACGACCTTGTGAGTACCTCCTCCAATCCCCTTGTACTCTACCCATCTTCTCCGTATGGTAGTCTTTTGCTGAAAAAAACCACGGGACAGGAAGGTTAGTCTGGATTGTGTGTGTTCAGCTACAAGTTACTGCAATAATGTTGGCTCCAAGCAAACTCCAAGTATATATGATCAGAGATCATGGAACATTAATCCAGCTGAGTGAGCCCAGATCCTTTCAGGAACTCTCGTTGCGATCAGAAGGTCAGGAACATATCCGGTTGTATTTGGCCAGAGGCCGGCTGCCAATTTTCAGGAACTTTGTTGTGATCGGGAACATATTATGACCAAGGTCACTCAGCGGTTTTCAAATTCAACTGCATTAAGTACATCTGCGTTATTCTTTGTGTATCTCGATATGAGATTGCAGGCATTTCGGCTTCAGCACATACTGCAGTTTGTTTGTTTATAATTTATTCATGAAATTTGTATTTTATTAGCTTGGCCAACCCCTAGTGTGATGGATGTGTAATGGTGTGTTTGGAATACATTTTCACCTTCAGATGGATTACTTTCAGGCCTTACTTATAGGTAATTCATGCAGCATGCAAATTCTTCATAATCATTCTTTCATTCTCACCACCTCAAGGAGAGCAGCATTCCGTAATGTGTAAGAGTGATTAGGTAATTCTGCATTGAATGTTATAGGTTTTCAGGAATTTTCCTGAAACTAGGGTCTTCCCGTGACTGTGGAACGTTCAACACCAAACCCACATTTATAAACTACGACAAAAGGTCCCATCATCTTGCAAACCTATGCGATACACTACCCACCGGACAAACTCGTTCAACCGTTTTCCACAACAAGGGAAATTTCAGGAAGGACCATTCGGTAAGGAAACGACATTGGGAACGGCTGACTTCAGGAATCAGTATATCTCGAATGCAAGCGAACCAAACATTTCTTAATTCAATATAACATTGCAGAATTCCAGCAAGAGAGAGAATCTAATTTAATTCAAAATGTCAATAGTGGTGTGTGTGTGTTGCGTTAGTACATAATGACAGCGACAGTAGATAATTACTTTGTTGAAAATAAGAAGAAAACCTCCCTCCGCTTAGTTAAGTAGGTGAATCTCTGAAATAAACCTATAATTAACAATTATGCATCGATAAGAAAATAAGTAGGAAAATCTTTCCCCCGCACAGGTAAGTCGATGAATCCCTGAAAGTAAATATTTATAACCAAGTACACAGCGATAAGAAACTCTGAAAGAAAACACCAACATAAAAATGAAATAAAGTAATATTTTCAATGAAATTTAGTTTTAGTTTAGTAGATTTTTAGTTAATCTGTTAGTATAATCAAAGAAAACTCAGCCCAGGAAAACAGCTCAGGAACAACTCTGTATTATACGTAAATAGTTAATTTTAATTTTAAATAGTGAAAGGCCGGATCCCAATAAGAAATATAACCACTGCACTTTTCACTCCACAATAATAATGCCAAATTAAATCAAAAGAATTTCTGCGCTTAATATTTATAAAAGTTATTATTTAAATTTCAAGTTCGATAGATGCGTATTCAAAGTTTTGTTGATTAGTGTTCCTTTATTTATAAAATATTTTTATTATTTAGAAAATCGGAATGAATATATTATTAAGCTTTGAAACAAAAGACACCCGTATCGACCGCTAGCTGAAATCGAACTCCCGAGTTTATTAAAAAATTAGGAAATGAAATTAATTATTTTTAGTGTTTAGAGAATCAAAACACATCCGTATCGACCGCCAGTCAAAATCCGAGTCCCCCATCCCTTGCAGCGTCAGGGGTGCATCTCTTCCCTCTCCTCCCCTTGAGATCTCCTTTCCTCCACCCCAAGATCTGCCGCAAGTCATAGCGATATAATTATTGGTTGAAAAAGAGAGAACTCTACAGTGGTCAGCCTTATACCCTCATATAAGTCAAGGAATCGTTAATAGTTCGCGCTTACAAATGCTGAATGTGTACTTACAAATAAAATCCAAACCTCAAATGAACATAAACCCATATAATATTTGAAAATGAGTCTGCATTTGCATTAATATAGACAAAATTGTGTTGTCCCTCAGCCGAGATTCTAGAGAAAAGCCAAACAAACATCTTGTTATTGATTTCCAAGGACGGCAGCGCCTTATATAACGGACGTCTACTCACTCAGAAAAATATGAAATGAATTGAAATTCATAATGAAAAATGTTCTGATTTCATGCCACTCAAATTAGCGAATTCGATTTATTGGACGTTTATTTTTTTTAGAAAACCCATGTTTGTATTTAATATGCAAATTCAAAGTAATTTGTTCCAAGTCTTTAAATTTAGTACAAAACAACAAAAAAAACATGGTTAAATTAAAACAGGAGCAACTGTCTTTTGACATATCTTTTTGTAAGTAAATAAAAAAATATATATTAAGATGTACCAAAAACTCTTCTTGGCATTTTTCTGTAATAAGAAAAACGTCAAAAAGAGTTAAATGTGTAAATTTTTTAGTCGGAAAAATAAATTTTGCTTCCTTGTTTTTAAAGGGTTTTAAAGCATTCAAAAAATTTGCTCTTAGGTGTAAAAAAAAAGAAGAAATTAAGTGCGAAAAAATATTTTTCCAAAACTTTTTTCTTCACACACGAAAGCTCTTTATTAAAACATAATGTAACCTTAAACGTGGAAAGCTCCAGAATGAATAAAGGTGTAGTGAATAATACGCCCTTTTTCTCTTTATAGAAGGGCGACACCGGCCTGTTAGGGTGGACCTTCCATTCACACATAAAAATAATTTATAATAAGCGATTTCAGTTTTGAATAGAGAGCCCTCCCTTTGTGCCGGTCGCCTGCAGAGATTCTAATTAAGTTTATTGTATGGTGTTTTCTTTGTGACGTCACGGCGATCAAAATAATAATAATGATGATGATGATGATAATAACATGTCCGAGGGAATGAAAGGGATTAGGGGGGGGGGTTGGAAAAGTGGGTGCTTGCAATGCCTTTGAAGGCTGTGAAATTGAAGTTACATCGAAATATGATGAAAACTCCAAAAATGTTGTCAACACCCTTCAATGTTCTAGCCTTTCCTATAAAAAAATATAAAAAATATAAGCTTTTGCATACTTCATAGATGAAGAAATATATTAAGTACATGTAATAACATTAATAATGTAACAATAAAAGTAAAAATTGAAAAAAGAGCTGATTTTCTTGAGCGCTTCAGATGTTATCGCACCATTGTCAAGATGTCAACTCGAAAAATTAAATCATATCGTGAAGACAGACTGTGTTTTTTTTTTAATCTTCAATAGACAACCTAATCTTCAATAGACAACCTAATCTTCAATAGACAACCTAATCTTCAATAGACAACCTAATCTTCAATAGACAACCTAATCTTCAATAGACAACCTAATCTTCAATAGACAACCTAATCTTCAATAGACAACCTAATCTTCAATAGACAACCTAATCTTCAATAGACAACCTAATCTTCAATAGACAACCTAATCTTCAATAGACAACCTAATCTTCAATAGACAACCTAATCTTCAGTAGACAACCTAATCTTCAATAGACAAACCATTAATCTTTTACTTGTGAATATTTGTAATTTTGACGAAACATTACGGGCTTTATGAAAAATTTAATTCTATTTAAATAAAGTGATTATGTTTTGTCTTTACAATGACAAGTGCTTTAAGATACGAAAAAAAAGACAAGTGTTTGTTTAATTGTCTTATTTATTTATTTTGGCATATTTGATACCTTTGAGGCGGATCAAACCCTAGTCTCTTTCATTAAACGCAAACCAACGAATTAACTGAGCATTCGATCGGATTATTAATTTTTGAAAAAATATTTTGTCAACACAAATTTGAACCTTCATAACACCTCAAGAAATAATACAGATGGCTTATGTTGTACCCTTACATTTTAAATTAGGGTTCACCCAGATGGCAGATATCCAGTTGACTCGACATGGTCGTAGGCAATACTGAAAAATGATTTGGAGTGGAAGGTATACGAATTTAAAAGAGAGATGTGTAATTTCCGCAGGCGGCTTCCAAAGGAAATAACCTCGGAGATTTCCTGATATGAGCCAGCGATTTGTTACCCGCAGTCTAATTTATTTTTCCATTCTAACGGACATTTTGTTCGAATAGTCCTCTCTCTCTCTCTCTAGGTGCCTTCAAAATATGTGAAATTCAAAAGGGTTTGTTGCCGTTTACTATTTGAATGGATTATTTAAATATTGTAATGTTTTTAGGTTCGAAAAGTCTATTAATTAAAATACACAGGTATTCTTTCAGGATCTTTATTTACATTTTCAATCAAAGCCAACTATCGCACTCCCTTAGCACACTCAATTCTCCGCCTTATATACTTCACAGACAGTACTTTCCAGTGACTAATTTTGCCAGCACATTTCCGAATATTCTACCAAGTTCGAGACTACAAAAGGATAATTTAATTTCTAGATTTCTTAGGTCTATTGCTACCTACGGTGTACACCTATATTAATCTACTTTTGACATAATGCTATAATAACTATTACTACCTACGATGTATACCTATATTAATCTACTATTTACATTACAATATGAACTATGTAAACAAATATTCAATTTTGAACCAAGTTTTCAGTTTGGTCGTCAGATATGCTACGGTACTGTACTGTACTGTATCTTGCCGCCGTTCCACTAGGGGTGGCCGTTACCTCCGCAGATGCGGCTCCCCTTTTTTCTGTCCTCTTTCATCTTCCTAACATTAATCACTTTCCTCATACATATGTACATTCTCTTATTCTTACTCTGCAGGTTCCATTCTTTCGCAATCTCACTTATATTGTCTACTCATTCCTTTAATCCGTCTTCCCCATTCACGTTTTCCTTTGATATTTACACTGTAGTTACATTTTCTTCGTTAGTCGTTCATAATCCATTATTTCAAGATATCCAAACCATCTCATCGTGCTTTTTTTTACTTTCATCTCCTATTCTCTTAAATACCACGCTCGGAATAAAGATAAACTAAGGGTTAAGTATTTAAATATGGTCCGATGAAATCTTTTAAGAAACGAAACAAAGCTACACATATAGTGTAACGACTTAAGTTGAAGTAAGGGTTTCCCAGCTGGCTCTCATTTTTTGTGAAGGCTGTGTAAGCCTTACCAGTATTTAATTTTGGTTTTGAAATAAACACCTAAATGGGAAATTATTCTGACAACCTCGGTGAGAATCAAACCCGAGCTCTCGGCATAGACTTCAAGCACGTCTCTACTGACTGAGCTATCAACCGGCTTACTCTTAGTTAAATTATAATCAGACCTCTTACTTCTGTAAGAGGTTACTCAGTTCATCTTGATAACGATTAAAAATTAGATGAAATATTTATACGTTAGGTAAGATTTCATATTGAACGTAATGTGTACGACTTTTTCCCTTAAATACAAAGCTAGTTTACTGTTTATGTTTTCTAGATAGAGAGAAAAACAAAATAATACTGGAAAAAAGTGAATTGTAAATTTGACACAAACACCAACGACTGTCCTTAATACGGTTTTGTGAAACATTTCAAATGTCAGGCGGTTTAATAATTTATTGAAAATGTAAAACGCCAAGTGTCACAAATGCCATAAAAATTACTGTAAATTTTGAGCACAGAAGAGAGGAACTTTTGCGAAACGCGGAAAAATAACTACAGACAGATCAACGACGCAGGTATTTATTGAAGTGTTTTAATTTTACTGTTTCATTAAAAATCTTAACAATTATTATTTGGTTTACTTCATAGTTGCTCTGTGTGCGAAGAATTTCATAATTAATCCAAGCAAGAAAAAATATTTTATTTTTGATAGAAAAGAATAGATGGATGAGTGCTCGTGTATTCTTAATGGTAAGGAAGTTTAAGTATTTGATGAATTTCAATATTAAGGAAGTATGTTTGAGAAGTATGGAGCAATGACGAGAAAAATTGAGAATAGTTTGTACAAAGGAAATAGAGTGGTACGTGCGATAGTAGGAATTGCAAGAAACAAGCGTTTGATGATGAATTTCAGAATCTCATGTCGGTACACATTGGAATATTTTTATCAACAATGATGTATGGAAATGAAACATGCCCAAACTACGAGTGACAGCAAAACGAGTAACGTGTGAACGGTGAAAATTAAACACTTGAGAAGTATGACAGGAAAAACTATGAGGGATAGAGTTAAGAATGAATGGGTAAAAAGCAAAATGTAAGTTGAAAAAGGGTGTGAAAGTTAGGGTACAAAATAATGTGATAAGGTGGTTTGGACTGTAGAAAGAATGGATTTTGAAAATTAATACGATTGGCTTTCTTTTGGTTGCCTTACTTATGATTGTATTACTGTTATTTTTTTACCGCAATCAATTTTATAAAAATTGCGGTTCTTTATTTTGCACAATTTATTCCAAATTCGTCTCTGATACTGATTCAATTTTATACCTACCAAGTGCAGCGGTCACTTGACTTCTAGCGCTACAGACAGCTTTAGCCTTTTTTATAGCGAGAATAAGGATTATTCTCGAATTATTGAGAATTGGCACATGCGAGACAGAGAGAGATAGAGCACTTGAGTAATCTCAACCAATACAAATACAATTATAATATAAGTAATAATAATAATATTAGGATGATTTATTTTGGTAATCGCTGCACACACTGGTATTTCCGCGATCTAGGCGGCCATAAGTCCCATAATCGATTTTGCGAAATTAATGAAAAAAAGGATGAGAATAGAAAGCTCACATTCCTACGCACTTAATCTGAAAGTTTATTTTTTCTCCCTTAACACCTCGCTCTGATTTGTGAGTTTGAAATCGATGTTCTTGCGTGGCATTCGTCTTCGTTCCAATTTGCATTTTACAAACATATGTTTTTAGAATGAATATTTTTTTGTGTTTTTCATTTTGAGATTTGATAGGGATTGATTCTAATACCTCAGGTAAGCGTCTTCAAAACAGCATATAAGGAATGCTATTTTATTAATTTATTATAACAAAAAAATCATGTTCTTTAAAACTGTTTTTTGTTGTATATATTTTTTTTTTTTTTTTGGTGGAGTATTTGTAATATGTCCCGGCAAGATCCGGCTAAAATTTAGTTTGTTACATAAAATTAATGTATTTTTGCATTTAAAAACCAAAAAATCATGTGCGAATAATTGCGGATAAGCATGGTTGTGGCTTTTTGAAAATATTTAGTACTCTCATCTGTAAACAAGTTTTTTATCAGGTGTGTGATTTGAATTTTATTATATTTTTTTTTAAATTAGGAATATCTTTGGGAAGCAAGTTAGTTACTCATAAATACTTGTTAGACCTCATGCACGTTGATAATTTGCCAAATCTTGAAGAAAAACTTGAAAACTTAAGGGTCCCATTGTCATCGTCTGACTTTAATGAAGACCAAGTTGCGAACTTTAAAAAAAGCTTTGCCCGTTTCAAATCGAATATGAAGCAAAGATTGATTCAAGCGAAACAAAAAGAAAATGTGTTTACGAAAATATAACAAGTCTTTGCTTAAGGATATGTTCGAGATTCCTGTGGTTGGACGGGCCCAAAAACGAGCAGGCTGACCTAATAAACCTTTTGAGCAATTGAGCAATTTCCTTGACTTTTAGATTGGTGTGAGGCTGACCATCCATGCTGTAAAAAATTATTCACATTTCCAATGTCACCCTTGTTCAGGGAAGGTCGGCAAAAGTTGCAGGATGTAGGTTCATTTGAGGCTTGGATTTTAATTTGTAAGTCCACATTCAGCGTTTGTAAGGGCTGTGATGACCAGCTTTGAAGCGCGGCCCTGCTGGGCCCCCGCGCTGCCGCGAACCGTCACCTCTTTGAGGTTAGGATTCCGACAACGGACAGGGGGCTCCTTTGAGGTTTGTTAAGGCGCCACTGTGATGACCAGCTTTGAAGCGCGGCCCCACCTGGTAAGGCAGACCATTTTGAGGTTAGGACGGGTTCTACTGACAAGGGGGCCCTTTGAGGTTAGGTTGCGCGCTTTTGCAGTTGCCCGGCTAGCTAAAGACTCCTCAGGGTGGTGTTCAGGCCCAACACCTTGCTCGCTTTCCACTGATGCTAAAGAGGTTAAAAAATATAGGTGATGGAGAGAAAAACCGGGTAAAGGAAAGACGGGATTTATTTTAAATTATGAGAAATGAGAGCATCACCACGCTAAACTGCACGACTGACTGGTTCTAGGTGAAATTAGATAATGTATTTAAATTTTCGATTAGCTCACGGGGATGGAGAGAAGTCTTGGTGCTGGGATGCGGGTAGTCGATGCTGGGGCGCCGGCCTCGGGCACGCCAACGCTTTTGGCGGGATGTCGGGGCTCCACACTCCGAGGAATTGCGGCACGGGGCTCAGCCAGCGATAAGACGGGTGCGCTCGGCTGGACGGGGCCGGTGCTCCGTCCTCCCGAGGAACTTTGGGCACGGGGCTCCGGATATCAAGGAGTAGCCAAGCGGGCGCTTGCGATGGGTAGAAAGCAGGGGCTCCTTCCTTCCGAGGAATCCGCCACGGGGGACCCAGGCGCGGCCAGGGGCTGTGTGTTGCAGGCAACAACGGCGACTCAAGCCTTCTCCGATAGATGTTCTTGGCCACGCCTGGTAGGTGTTATTTGTTCAGGTGTTGAAGAGCTTGTGTCCTCAGAGTTTGTGTCCTCGATTGTGGGAGGTCGACGCCTTTTATAAACTCCCTACCAGCGCGATGCGGAGCTTAACGGGGGATTTTAAGTGTTTCCCTCCTAACTGACAATCTCAGCCTGTCTTCTTCCTCTCATTGGGATCCGGTTCAATTTCTGTGGCTAAAGATGCGCTTCAATTTCTTTCAAGTTGGTAATGACATTATTTTTCCTGTGACAGGTATAATGTTTTGACAGATCATGTCTTCTTCTTCTTCTTTTTTCCACAGGTAGCTATCTGACATGCTAGCTACCTGACATTCCCGCTCGTCGCTGAGGCAAAAACGCACCTCGCGCAGAGAATCCAGCGAAGTGAGTTTTTGACGTTGTGTTCAGACATAAGTTAGTTTAAAATATATGTTTAACAGTATACCAGTCAGTGCGAAGCGTAGGTGGCGGTGGTTGAACAAGACATACAGAGAAGAGGTCGTACGCAGACGACATGAATTGTGCACAGGTAGCTCTGAAACAGGTTTAAAATATGTATAAGAAATGGTGTAAAATAGTATGAGACAAAGCAAATTGACACAGAAACAAATTTGTACATTACATAGTTAAGACAAAATAAAATAAAATTGTAAAAGTGATGTTTTGTTCTTGTAAAATAATAAAAATTTAAGTCATGATTATTAAGTGGTAGAATTTGGTCTTTGTTCTAAGTTTTAATGGTGGCACACAATTCACATGTGGGGTACAGGACCCTAAGCACTAACGAGTCTAGCTCGTTTTTCACTTATTGCTCTGGAACACACAAAAATCTTGCCTTTATACACTGAAATTTATTTTTAAGTATCTACCTGCCTAACAGACCAAAATCATCCAGCCAGCAGTCAATAAGTACAACGTGGTGAGCTCTCATACAAAACAATAACAAGTTGTCTGTTACATGTGGGTTACAAAAGGAAAGGATCTAACTACTTATGATCCTTCGGTTCGATTCACACTCTTTTGGAAGAACCGATAAGAAACCAAGAGAGGCGGAACGGAGGTAGGAACACCATGGAAAAACAATGAGGTGGCCCGTTCATTGGCCAGTGCAACGCGAGAGGGCGTGGCACACTGATCTCACTATTCAACACAGGTAATCCTGGGATTGGGAAGTACAGGTTATACATATTATATACATGAAGTACAGGGTATACATATTACATACATACATTACATGAGAAAATTCAAAAATATTAGACAGACAGATGTTGTGGTAATTTGAAGTAGAGGTGAAGATCTCCTGCTCGAGATGTGACAATACCGGTCTGAAGACACAGTACTGACCACATTCTGTCGGCATTTCTTGACCGCTCCGACCAGCGACGATTTAGGACTCTAGCCCTAGTCACAAAGTTGGGTGCTAGGGTTTTTGCTTCAATGAACAACGAAGAAGCGTTGATCATTGCCCGGGCAGGTATAGGGTGGTAACTAGCGTACGCCCCGAAGCAAGCCCTTCTGAGGGGTTTCGAGTAAGTCAACATTCGGTATATACTGACTCAGGGCAGTATACGCCGACGTACATGACAATAACTAAACTCCCCGGCAAACACTACGCCGTGGTGACTGTCCCAGCTAACAATGCTTTTAGTAGTCTAGGCCTGGCTTCAGGAGGTGGTCAATCTTCATACCACTCTTCTCCTTGGGTTCCAGTGTGTTCTCAGGTTTTGCCCACATGGCGAAAACCTTCCTTCCGTCAATAAATAACATGATAAATAAACACAGGGATACAATCCATTGGCGCCATCCGAAGATGCAAGCCTGGCGTACCCATCACTCCAAGGTGATTTCAAAGAATGAGTCAGCAGACTCCCCCAAGTCTCGTCAGACTGGTACCAAGTCCCGTCGGACTTCAAGTCTCGTAAGACTTCCAACGCACTCCGGCGTTGCCAATCCCGTTGGATTGCAGGAGTATCCCGGTTACGTCAAACCACTCCTCACGCTTCTCCCAAGCGCCCCACAATCATCCCAGATTGTGTCCAGTCCCCTTGGACTGCTCCAACGCACTCCAGCGTTACCGGCAAGGGCTCCACCCTTTCCCAAGACGTGCTCTCTACGTCTTCCCACGCATTCACAGCGTTCGGCAGCATACCACCTTTGTCAAGGTGTATTGCCTATGATGTTCACAGATGTTCTCTTGATGTCTACATCTGGACTAGCTCAGCTCTCCTTCTCGTTCCCTTTTTGAGCGCCACCAAGTTTTTATCAAAACTTGGAAAGTTGAAAAATCACGAAGGCAATAAACGTAGACAAAGTAATAAAATACAAAAACAATGAAACAGATAAAAGAAGGTACAGTGTTGGATAAACAGCTGGTGACCTTGGATTGTGACCTGGCCAAATTACCTGACATCACTCATGAGAGTGTGTACTTTGAGTCCGCAATCAAAAGACAACCCGCGTCCAAAACATGTAAACAAGAAAGAAAGTACAGATCCATTCTCCGAAGAGAACCCGCTGGATTCTGACTCACGACCTGGCCAAATTACCTGATCCAACTCGCAAGGAGTTGATACTGTGGGTCGGAGACAAAAACAGACAGTTTTCTGCAGTTGAGCATAAATGAATATGCGAGTTGAAAGAACACATGAGAAGAAAAAGAAATATTCATTTAAATAATAAAAAAAATTGGACACCAACCAGGTCTCCCTGGAGCAAACGAGTAGGTATTGATGTAGAAAGGTTTTGATGCTAAGAAAAATTAACGGAATGACTTCGAACAGCGCCCCCCGCTGAGGGCGCAATTCAACGGGTAACGGTCAAAGTCATATTTCAGAAAAAAAAATGAAATTTGCAAATATAAGGTATGGAGCAATTAATCAGTTTATAGGAAGACATCATGCTTGTACTTCGCAGACGTCCAGGTGTTTGTAAATGAGTTTACGCATCTACTTCTCGTTTGCTCGTAGGAAAGTAGTTCACTCTTCCGCCATAGTAGGTCCAGCCTTGAGAATATCCTTCATGTGATACTCTCCCAGCTGAAAAGCCAAACAGCCTTTCTCTCGCCCTTCACGTCCGCCTGTCTGCCCTCCGTACATCTCCAGAAATTCCTCGACCGCCTTGGTGATGAATTGTTTACCGTTGTCACAAACAACGGACCTCGGCATTCCCCGGGAAATAAAGATGCTTGTCTCAAGCTTCTTTATTATTGCTGCATCTGTGGCATATTTTAATGGAAATATCCCAAAAATATTTCGTGAAAACATCCACTACTTCAACAAGGCTCTCCTTGGCCCTTCCGGAGAGTTCTTGTTGAGAAAAAAAAAAATGAAAAAAATTTTTTTTTTTTTTTTTTGAAATGTTGAGAACCCCATGAAATTTTTTGTTGAGAAAATTTAACGAATGGTTACGCCTCTGGAAATAGAGACGCCCAAAAAATTTGGAAAGCAAGAAGAAAAAAAAAATTGTCAAAAAATTTACGGAAGTTTGAGAATGCGTGTCTGGATTTTAGAATTACGTAACTCAAATTTTGAATTCGTCCAAACATCATCAAACCACGAAAAACGGTTAACAACCCTCAAGATGATAAAGCATAACCACCAAAAACACAAATATCCCAGGTGGAAACGACTTCAAAGTACCACAAAACCCGAAACACAAAAACAACACTTTTCCGTTGTTGGAACACAATTTGCTGAAATAAAACTTTACTTGTTAATGGGGAAAATACAATGTGAATCGAGCAACGGTGTCTTCTGTTAAGGCGCCACTGTGATGACCAGCTTTGAAGCGCGGCCCCACCTGGTAAGGCAGACCATTTTGAGGTTAGGACGGGTTCTACTGACAAGGGGGCCCTTTGAGGTTAGGTTGCGCGCTTTTGCAGTTGCCCGGCTAGCTAAAGACTCCTCAGGGTGGTGTTCAGGCCCAACACCTTGCTCGCTTTCCACTGATGCTAAAGAGGTTAAAAAATATAGGTGATGGAGAGAAAAACCGGGTAAAGGAAAGACGGGATTTATTTTAAATTATGAGAAATGAGAGCATCACCACGCTAAACTGCACGACTGACTGGTTCTAGGTGAAATTAGATAATGTATTTAAATTTTCGATTAGCTCACGGGGATGGAGAGAAGTCTTGGTGCTGGGATGCGGGTAGTCGATGCTGGGGCGCCGGCCTCGGGCACGCCAACGCTTTTGGCGGGATGTCGGGGCTCCACACTCCGAGGAATTGCGGCACGGGGCTCAGCCAGCGATAAGACGGGTGCGCTCGGCTGGACGGGGCCGGTGCTCCGTCCTCCCGAGGAACTTTGGGCACGGGGCTCCGGATATCAAGGAGTAGCCAAGCGGGCGCTTGCGATGGGTAGAAAGCAGGGGCTCCTTCCTTCCGAGGAATCCGCCACGGGGGACCCAGGCGCGGCCAGGGGCTGTGTGTTGCAGGCAACAACGGCGACTCAAGCCTTCTCCGATAGATGTTCTTGGCCACGCCTGGTAGGTGTTATTTGTTCAGGTGTTGAAGAGCTTGTGTCCTCAGAGTTTGTGTCCTCGATTGTGGGAGGTCGACGCCTTTTATAAACTCCCTACCAGCGCGATGCGGAGCTTAACGGGGGATTTTAAGTGTTTCCCTCCTAACTGACAATCTCAGCCTGTCTTCTTCCTCTCATTGGGATCCGGTTCAATTTCTGTGGCTAAAGATGCGCTTCAATTTCTTTCAAGTTGGTAATGACATTATTTTTCCTGTGACAGGTATAATGTTTTGACAGATCATGTCTTCTTCTTCTTCTTTTTTCCACAGGTAGCTATCTGACATGCTAGCTACCTGACAGGGCAGACTTACACGTGTCTGTTTGTAAGAGGAACGATTGAAGAGTTAAATTCGTGTTTTGAAAAATATTAGTTTCTGTATGTTGCGCAGGTGGAACTAGGAAAAGGCGGGAAAATAAATGCTTCCAAATGATTTGTAATATCGTTTAAGAAAAATATATTACAAATATTCCAGCACGGACAATCTAATCTAATCTAATCTAAGCTGCAAAGATATATATCATTTAAGATTTATACTAAATGCATTCCCACAAGCAGATATGTATAATTTCGCGCTAACACATGCCGCATGTGGACCTACAATATAAAAACCCAATCTCAAATGAACATAAGCCTTGCAACTCTTGCCGTCCTTCCCTGAAACAGGGGTGACAATGGCAAAGTGAACCAATTTTTATATTATGGGTGGTCAGCCGCATAACAACCTATAAGTCAAGGAACATACATGACAAATTACATTTTTTAAAATCAAAGAATAAAAATAACAATATATACATGGACATAAAAAAAAAAAAACAAAGACAAAACAACAAAGTAAAAAAGGTTTTTTTTCGAACAAAACATAACAAAGAGCGATCATCTCTCAAACAAGTTCGTATCCTTGGCACCCCATGACTCCCACAATGCACAAAGTGTTGGTTTATAGCACAGTAATTTTATCAACAGCCTTGCTATCCATTGGACAACTGAGTGAGGAAGCAGGAGAGGCCCTTGATAATCATTTTAGAACGTATCGTCAAGACATCATAATAAATTTTTCACTTGAATTATCACGCATTATTTTTATCAAGTCACACTGAATAGAGTCTTGCTAGGTTTCGATCCCTTGCTTAGTGGCAGAAGGACTATTAAAAAACAAAATAAGTACATTTTTATCTAAAACCATTGAAATGTTGTTACCTTTAGAGGCATACAATAGAAAAAGTTCGGGTGAAAAAGATTTCGAAAATCTGACTCTAGCACAGTATATTTTTCAATTATTGGTGTACAAATGTGTTTATAAGATGTTAATGTAATATAATATGTCAAATACTGATTTGTATAATAAATTTATGGCTTTATACAACTTAGAATATGCTTATATCAGTACTCGTAAAGTATAATCCAATAATATTTTTATTTATTTTTGTTTTAAAGGTAGTATATACTGTTTTTTATGCTAAATTCATGTTATTTTATTTGATCGCATTAGTTTCGACCTATTTAAGCACAAAAATAATTTTGGCCGCCCAGATCGCGGAAATACCAGTATATGCGCTGTTTTTGTGTGTATCACCCCTCACGAGCGCTATGCAAGCTTGGTTATCGCGGTAGAAAGCGCCAATTTTCAAGCAAGACCCAGTTGCTGTAAGGCTGGATGGACCTTTAGTGACCGATCTTTCGTAAAGGTATATGCATTTTTCACCCAGCGAAGAGCATAATATAATATTTAAAAATATAAATGTTTTTTTTTTGGTTCCGCCGGGATTCGAACCCACAACCTTCCATTCACGAGTCAGAAGTCTAGACTACAGACCGGTCAAGAACTTTATATCCAGAGACTTGGGTTATGAATTTAAGAAAATATCGGTCTATCTTTCGGTCTGGTTGTTTGTTAGTTGGTCGCTCTGCGCGCAGATGGCGCGGCGGTCGTTCAGTGGCTGACAGGAGAGGATATTTACGGCGCCGCTGAATGGAAACGTCTTGTGACAGCTCGCTGGCAATCCCGCGTGTTTAATGATACTCTATCCGTGCTCGAGCTGACAACAAGTGGCCATCCGGAGCGCAAAACTATTGCATTATTGATATTTCATACAGAATAGAAGAGTGCGCGCTTTAGAGGCTTGACGGCAAAACGAGTAAACGGCAAAAATATGAGTGAGCCAAAAGACTGTAAGGTAAAAGAGAACCTTCTGTTATTATGTGATAACAGAGCACATTCAGTGAATGGACCATCGGAGCCTGGAGAAGACGATTGTGATGACGAACCCGGAGGGACGCCGGACAGTGGGAGGACCACGTTCAAGATGGCTGGATGGAGTGGTGGCGGATTGCCGTTCAGTGGGAATGTGGGACTGGTGGAGGAAGACGTTGGATAGACAGCGCTGGCAGGGGTTGCTGAGGGAGGCCAAGACTCACCACGGGTTGTCGTGCCAATGATGATGATGATGATGATATTGGTTTTTAATATTGCGATCATCTATAATCTGTAATCCAAGCTGCAACGAAATATTGACATTTTAGATTCATATTTCATACATCGTCCCCTTAGCGCTAATTGTTTTATGCCGATCAGAGGTAATTTCACAGAGGAAATGTTTGTTTGTGTACTGGACGAACGTATCTCATAAAACCTGGAAATTTATTATACAAATATTTATAGCAACTCTCATATTGTAGTGTTTTAAATTTTTTTCTTAGCTCAGATTGTGTAGAATGTGATTGTAAGTCAATTTCATTGAAAGGTCATCTTTGAATCAAATGGTGGATAAACCAAACAAGCACTGGGGAGGCCGAAAAGACTGTAAGGTAAAAGAGAACCTCCTGTTAATATGTAATACCAGAGCAGTCTATTGGTTATAATATTGTTATGTAAATATAAATATTGAAATAAGTATGGGTAGTTATAGTTATAAGAGTCCTCATAGGTATAGGTAGGTAGGATCGATAATTGTGTATAAGTGTAGAATTCTCTAGGCTAAGTAGGTACTTGTTATAATTATAGGAATTCTGTATTACATTTGTAGGTAGGATTTTGGTTGTATCTCTAGGTAGTACGTGAAGCGTCGAGAAGTAATAATTACTCTGGAACCGTCTGGCGACTTTAGTTCTGGATCATACTGCTCTGAAGAGTATAAAGGTGCGAATGGCCTGCATAGCGGGCCAGTATCATAGCGACTAACAAACACATCGAAGCCATCTGATCAGTGAACCGAAACCAATGGAATAATCGAGAAAGTAGTGTGAAAATAAATTTTGTAACAGTGTAAAATAAATAACTATTGAAGGAGACCTGTGTATTTTTTTAATTTGGAAAGACAATTGAACCCTAATTTCGTAACAATTGGCGTCAGGTGCGGAATTGTCAAGAAAAATTAAGATCTTCTGTCTAAAAATAAATAAAATAAATTAAATAGTGTTAAAATGAACTTTATTCAAATTGAACTTTGTGTGAACTGACTTTTGTGAAAACAAGTGTTTAAATAAATTTTTGTTAAAAGAAAAGACGCAAAAGCAAGTTGCTTATAAATTCTGGAACATCATATGGAACATAATTCTGGACATAATTCTGGACATAACATAATGACTATTTTACCGCATTGAGAAAGTCATCAAATTGGACCATAGTTTTTTTATTATTGTGTGTGATTAAAAAAATAAAATAAATAAATAAAAATCTTGAAAAATATTACAAAAGAACGTTCCAGATTCATCGAGAAAAAGTTTTTGAATAACTATCCTTTGTTTACAAGTGTGTGAATGTACATTAAGTACCTACCTGTGTGTTTGAAAGACTTGAGACGAAATAAATAATTATGTACTATCAGACATTATTATGTTAAAAAATATTGGTGAATTAAAAATAAATATTAAAAGACAGTACCTGCCTACCAATCAGTGTAATCAGACAAATTATTATTTTTGCTAAAGTACGTATTCAAAACAGCTATATATATAAAACTCAAAACTTGTATTAAATAAATTTGAAAATATTTTTGTTTTGACGTAAATTTTGAAAAAAAAAAATGGCAACTAAAGTGAACGTCAAGGACCTCAAAGTCACTGAGCTTAAAAATGAGCTTCTGGAGAGGGACCTGGAGACCTCAGGAGGAAAGGCAGCCTTACAAGCACGCCTCATAGAGGCCTTGGAACAGTCAGGCGAAGACCCGGCATATTTTGTCATGGCGTCTGGAGGGGACCGCGCCTTGGACGAGCTAAATATCAGCATCAACAGTAACCTGACAGGACTGAAGACTGAGATGGCTGACAACGCCAAGACCCTGGAGGAGAAGATGGCTGACAACGCCAAGACCCTGGAGGAGAAGATGGCTGACAACGCCAAGACCGTGAAGGAGGACCTGACCGGGCTGGAGGAGAAGATGGCTGACAACGCCAAGACCCTGAAGGAGGACCTGACCGGGCTGGAGGAGAAGATGACCACCAACCTGAAGGAAGTGGTGACCGACCTGAAGGTGGAAATGGCTGACAACGCCAGGAATCTGGAGGAAAAGGTGTCCCGAAATCTCACAACCCTGAAAGGAGAAATGGAAGAGAAGATGACAGCCCTGAAGGGGGAAATGGAGACTCGTATATCAAGCCTGGAGGACCGTCTGCGTGCCGATCTGGCTGACAAGTGCCAGATGGAGTCCACCAGAATATCCCCCAAAGACGGCCTTCACGACGAGACCGACCAGGGATGCTCAACTCCAACCAGGGTCACTAGAGGGGATGACGACCCTTCGCTGTCGAAGCACAACCTTCCGACCTTCGACGGGAAGACGTCGTGGGAGGAATATTTGACCCTCTTTGAGACGGCTGCCATGATGGGAGCCTGGAGCCAGCAGAAGAAGGCTTCGGTTCTCAGCCTGTCGCTCCGAGGAGACGCTCTCAGGGTTCTGCAGGCCATACCCCTGGACAACCGTGGTGACTTGGGCAGCTGAAGCAGCGCTTGGATATGCGCTATGGCCACAAGTGCCTGGAGCAGCTGTACAAGTCGCAGCTGAACACAAGGGTGCAGAAGCCCAACGAGAGCCTCCAGGAGTTTGAAATGGACATCGCCCGCCTGGTACGAGACGCTTACCCGACAGCCTCCGACGACATCTGTGAGAGCTTGGCAGTGGACAAGTTCCTAAATGGATTGCGGGAATGGGAGACGCAACAAGCCGTAAAACTGGCCCATCCCAAGGCTTTGAACGAGGCGCTCAGCCAAGCTCTCGAGTTTGAGGCTGTCAAACAGTCCATCAGGGGCCACGCCAGGGTTCGTGCAGTCGAGGCAGAGGAGGTCAAGCTACCTACAACCGAGGAGCTAATTGAAAAAGTGCTGGAACGTCTGAGACCTCGAAGACGAGACCCACGCTGCTGGAACTGCGGACAGCTGGGCCACCTTAGCACCAAGTGTCCCAAGCCTCAGAAACCCAGAAAACAGGCTGCGGAAAACTAGAAAGGGTTAATGGGAAGGGGCAACCGTTGACCCACGCTGGAGAGGCCCTGAAATCTGCTGCTACTGTCGAAACCGTGAGAGGAAAAGCCAGCAGCATTTTTATCAATGGCATAATAGATGGAGTAACTCGTGAACTACTGGTGGACACGGGAGCAACCAGGACAATTCTGAGACGCGACATAGTGGCACGAGGTAAGCAGATTGCACCAACAAAGTGGTCTCTGCACACCGCCACGGGAGAGTCAGCACAGGTGTATGGGGAGACGATTGCCACCTTCCAAATTGGCAGCACCACTTTTGATCATCGGACGTTGGTGGCCAACATTGAAGAAGACGTTATATTGGGAATGGACATACTGGACAGATTTGGGTGCAGTTTAAATTTAAAGAAAGGGTCCATTAAAATTGGAAATGAAGAAGTCATCCTGCAAAGACGGAAAGAACTGGCTGCACGTGTTATCCTAGCCAAGAATACCGAAGTGAAGGGGCGATCCGAGATGATAGTGAGTGCCCGCCTGGATTCCAGTAGTACAAATGACCAAATCTGTATGATAGAACCGGAGAACATGGACAATGTTAACAAAGGAGTCATGGTGGCAAGAACAGTGATTCGCGCAAAGGAGACCATTCCTGTCAAGATCATGAATGTGAACAGCTACCCAGTTAAAATGAATGAAGGTTTTGTTTTGGGCAGATGTGAGAGGATAACTTACATTGTGCAACAGATGACAAACATGTCATGCGAAGGAAACAAATTGTCAACACAATTGGAAGCCCTGGTCCACGACGCTTCCCAAGGTCTAACCGAGAAAAACAAACGGAGAGTGAGGAGTTTGATCTGCCGCTACCAGAACATTTTCGAGGACTCTAATGGCCGTCTGGGAAGAACCAAGGTAGTGCGACATAGCATAGACACCGGAGAAGCGAGACCAATAAAACAGGCTCCAAGAAGACTACCCTTTGCAAAGCGGGAAGAAGCTGACAAGATCATCAAAGACATGAGCAAGGATGGCATCATAGAACCATCAAGTAGCCCTTGGACATCCCCGGTGGTACTGGTGAAAAAGAAGGATGGTACCACGAGATTTTGTGTGGACTACAGACTGCTCAACGATGTTACGAAAAAGGATAGTTACCCTCTGCCAAGGATTGACGACACCTTGGACACATTGGCAGGATGCACCATTTTTTCCACATTGGACCTGAAAAATGGCTACTGGCAAGTTGAATTGGATGCCAAAGATAAGGAGAAAACTGCATTCTCGACTGGATCTGGACTTTGGCAGTTCACCGTGATGCCATTTGGCTTATGCAATGCCCCCGCCACGTTTGAAAGGCTGATGGAGAATGTGCTGCGAGGACTGTCATGGGAAACCTGCCTGGTATACTTGGATGACATAATCATCCTGGGAAAGGACTTCAACCATCAGTTGAGAAATCTGGAGCAAGTTTTCGGGCAACTACAAGACGCTGGACTGAAGCTCAACCCGAAAAAGTGTAACCTGTTCAAGAAACAAGTAAATTACCTGGGACACATAGTTTCTCAACGTGGAGTTGAAGTTGACCCTGCCAAAATCAAGGCAGTAAGAGACTGGCCCGTGCTGAAGGACAAACATGAAACTAGGAGTTTCCTGGGGCTGTGCACTTATTACAGGAGGTTTGTGCCAAGATTTGCGGACATTGCAAAACCGCTCACCAAGCTTACGGAAGAAAACACTCGCTTCCATTGGAGTGATTCCTGCGCACAAGCATTTGAAGAGCTTAAGGGAAGATTAACAAGTGCCCCCATCTTGAGCTACCCACGAAAAGATGGAAAGTTCATCCTGGATACCGACGCTAGTAATGTGGGGATAGGAGGCGTCCTTTCCCAAATACAGGATGGGCATGAGACTGTTCTGGGTTACTTCAGTAAAGTGCTTTCCAAGCCAGAACGAAATTATTGCGTGACCAGACGAGAGCTTCTTGCCGTGATAAAATCAGTGGAACACTTCCGCAAATACTTGTACGGGAGAAAATTCACACTACGGACTGATCATGCTGCACTGGTTTGGCTTCTGAAATTCAAAAACCCAGAAGGGCAAGTGGCTAGATGGATTGAAAGGCTCCAGGAGTATGATTATGACTCCGAACATAGACCTGGCACGCTTCATCGAAATGCGGATGCATTATCCAGACGACCATGCGCCAGTGACTGCAAACATTGCAGCAAGATGGAGGACAAGGTAGCAATTGTCCAAAGGACGACCACCGAAGATGAGGACTGGCAAGATGAAAAATTGGCGCAAGACCAACTGAATGATCCGGACTTGAAGTATGTGATGGAATGGGCGCGAGAAGGAGAAAGGCCAACCTGGGAAAAACTCGCCCCCTTATCACCAACTGTCAAGGCTTATTGGGCTCAATGGGGATCCATAGTGATAGAAGGAGGGTTTCTGAAACGAAAGATCGAGAAGGAAGACGGCACACTTAGAAGAAAGCAAACCCTCGTTCCGAGGAGCCGAGTACCGGAAATCCTTGGACTGCTGCATGGAGGAACTTCTGGAGGACATCTAGGCGTTAAGAAGACGCTGGAGAAAGTGAAAGAGCGATTTTACTGGATCAACTGCAGCGAAGACGTCAAAGATTGGTGTCGAAAATGTGTAACCTGTGCAACGGCCAATGGACCGCAAAGGAAAAGGCGAGCACCAATGCGTCAGTACAATGTTGGCAGCCCCTTTGAAAGAATTGCCATCGACATAGCTGGCCCATTTCCTACAACTGAGAAGGGTAACAAGTACATCATGGTGGTGATGGATTACTTCAGCAAGTGGGTGGAAGCTTACTCAATCCCTAACCAAGAGGCCGTAACCGTGACTGAAGTTCTAGTTACCGAATTTATCAGCAGGTTTGGCGTACCCCTGGAATTACATTCTGATCAGGGAAGGAACTTTGAAGCTGCTATCTTCCAGCAAATGTGTGAGCGGCTAGGGATCTACAAGACCAGGACCACTGCGCTACATCCACAGTCTGATGGAATGGTGGAAAGGATGAACCGTACCGTGGGGAGGTACTTAGCCAAAGTAGTGTCCAGCCATCAGCGGGACTGGGACCGACATCTGCCTTTGTTCTTATTGGCTTACCGGTCGGCTGTTCAGGAAACGACGAAGAAGACTCCCAGCAGCATACTGTTTGTTAATATGTAATACCAGAGCAGTCTATTGGTTATAATATTGTTATGTAAATATAAATATTGAAATAAGTATGGGTAGTTATAGTTATAAGAGTCCTCATAGGTATAGGTAGGTAGGATCGATAATTGTGTATAAGTGTAGAATTCTCTAGGCTAAGTAGGTACTTGTTATAATTATAGGAATTCTGTATTACATTTGTAGGTAGGATTTTGGTTGTATCTCTAGGTAGTACGTGAAGCGTCGAGAAGTAATAATTACTCTGGAACCGTCTGGCGACTTTAGTTCTGGATCATACTGCTCTGAAGAGTATAAAGGTACGAATGGCCTGCAGAGCGGGCCAGTATCATAGCGACTAACAAACACATCGAAGCCATCTGATCAGTGAACCGAAACCAATGGAATAATCGAGAAAGTAGTGTGAAAATAAATTTTGTAACAGTGTAAAATAAATAACTATTGAAGGAGACCTGTGTATTTTTTTAATTTGGAAAGACAATTGAACCCTAATTTCGTAACAATATTGAAAACTTCTATGACCTTTAATCTAAGCTGCAACGAAATATTAAAATTTCAGATTAATATTTAATGCATGTCAACGAGCTGAAAAGTGTGAGCTTGTGTTTTCACATGCTGCATGTGAATTTACAAAATAACTCGAACCTAAAAAGGACACGAAGCCCAGTACGAATAGAGATTGTTTTTGGTGTAGCAGAAAAACGTTCGGTAGTATCGAAAAGCGAGCAAAAAAGTCTACATAAGAAAATGTGTTCTATTTAAAATAGATATCTATTAAAAATGGAAAGTCTGTATAATATTTAAAATATAACACATTTTAAATGAAATTCAATTAAATTAAAATGTTAAAAAGAAAAATATTAAATATAGAACACATTTTGAAAAAGTGGTTGGCGTAAAGCCGGCCCACTGATCTGTAAAAAAATAAAAGTTTAACTCGCCACATGCGAATCCTTCGGAGGTAACGCGGCAAGAACTAACACTGTGTGTAAATCTTAGTTGCATTTTTTAAAGATTTCTTACTTTTCAGTTGAACAGAGCATGGAACTGGTAAAATGTACTTAGTATTTCTCCAGCTCTGCGCCGTTAAAGGAAATGCGAGCCCAGGGCATGTACTCAGCACAAATCTCAGTCTTTTTGTACTTACTCGCATTCTGGGCAAAATTACACTCTTCTCGTTTCGCCTTTATGTAAGTGGCTATAAGGTGTATTTTACTTTAAATATAAACCTAATGAAATTTAAACGCTTCGCCCTTGGCTTTGCCGGGAAGTAAAACACAAAAATGTAAACAAAAAGAGCTCACTTAAGTCTCTGTCCTTTTCTTTTTTATGTTTCTTTTTATTTTATTTTTTTCCTTCATTCTGGTAATTCGTTTATTTTTTTATTTTGATAGGAAATTTTGGAGGCAAAGTATAAAAGATACATAAAACATTTTACTTTTTCAGACTTCAAAAATAATAATTTGAGAAATGATTTGGGTCTTTTGGCGTGATGTACCCTTAGTACGAGTTGCAAAACTTGAGTAATGTAAAGTTTACAGCAATTATTAAAGAGTGATTTCCCCCAAAATATGCCGTTTTTGTTTGTTTGAACTTGATTTTCTTCATCACTGTAACTCTTTTGCTAAGACCACAAAGTGTAGGAAACAAAAACGGCAGATTTTGGGAGAAATCACTCTTTTTAATACTTTCCGTAAACTTTACTTTTCTCAAGTTTTGCAACTCGTACTAAGGGTGTCACCAATGAGCAAGCCCTCCGACGTGACGTATGCATACTACAAGGAACTTCTGCCAACCATTAAGCGGAGAAAGCTGATGATCTTCAGTCATGTTATGAGAAATGAGTAATACTGCCTTCTCCATCATATTATACACGGTAAGATTGAGAGGAGAAGAACTCAGGTACGCTAAAAGACATGGTGGCTGAAAAAACTACGACAATGGTTTAGCAGAAGTACCACGTCCCTATTTCAAGCCGAAGCAGCAGGTGAAAGAAGCAGCATCAGCGCAGGTGAACATAGCTATTATATTAAGATCGCCAATCTTCGATAGAAGTGACACAAAAGAAGAACCAGAAGTATTTTGGTTATTGCTTTTAAGCACTTTGATGTTTACACTGTCTGAAAACGTAATTTATTCCACTTTTAAGTCCAAATTTTAGAAGGATAGGTATTAGCGCAATGAAAAAATAGTGTAACTTAAAAGTCCTTCAAGTAGATTTTTTTTTTCTTTAAATATGTTAACAATAATTTTATATTTTCACATTGCAAGTACACAAACCGTTGAAAATATTGTTATAATTTATTGAGGGTTCACTTTTAATAAAATTGCAGTTAAATTTATTTTTAACAAATCTATTACATCTGGTTCACTCTGTAACTTACGCACTGGCGGCTTCGCGGCTCGGGTATCTGAGGGTTACTGAAACTTCATAGAACCGCAGCCTGTATTTGTCTACGCCCAACGCCTAATCTCGCATGTTCCAGACCATACGAGACGCCTCTGGAAAGATCCATTCGAGAGAGTGCGAGAGCTACAAGGTACAAAATATCAAACACTTACGTCTACACACATACATTATATAATAACAAGTAAATACGCCGAGACACATACATAATTACAAAAACATGTAGGCATGGACTTATACATTTTTTTCTGCCGCCATTCCTCTAAGGGTGGCTGGTACCTCCACACAAGTGCCTCCACTTGACTCTGTCCCTGCATACTTTTTTCATCTCATCTAATTTCATCACTCTTTTCATGCATGCTCTTCTCTTGTTTCCACTCTGTAAATTCCATTCATTCGCAATCTCACTTATCTGATCAATCCATTCTTTTCTAGGTCTGCTCCTTCCACGCTTACCTATTACATTCCCTTTATACACTCATTTGTAATAATATATAAGATGTACTGTATATTTAGATAATGCTTATCTTTGTCCTCGATTGTCCCCTGTACAGAATTGACCGCTACTTGTCCTGGCTTCATTCCGCAGTCTGTCTGACCGCTGCTGAGCTCTTGAAACAATTGTTAGTCCGTCAGTACATGTGCCTGTACATACCTGACCGCCGCTGGTTTATTCACCGTAGAGAACAAACCTACACGGTCCACATCATGCATACAACATCAATGCACGTACCTGCTACCGTAGTGCTGTAGAACACACGAGTAAGCGTTCCTACAGTCTCGCATAGGAATCGAACTTCATCGGGGAGCAGTGTGGCTCAAAAAGTGTGCCCAAATAATAAGAATATTACGTGGATTTTTTTGGTGAGCGCTATTTCTGTGTAAAATACACTATAAAACCCTCCGTGAGCTTGGTTATCGCTGTAGAAAAGGTCAATAAAAACCTGCACACTAGATTGTCTGGATATCCAGCAAATAAATCATTGGAACTTGGAAAATAAAGTTGCAGTGACAGACGTAAAGGGAAATCAGTGGCTAGACCCAAATGATGCTTGGGTGCCTCCTAAAGATGTTGGCTACTCCTACAACTTTTTGTTTAATATCTAAAAAGTGTAATTAATTGCCAAAAGCTAATATTCATTTGTTAATATTTCAAACAAACGTAACTCCTGCTTAAATTTTACCAGATGATGATAGCTAAATGAGGTGGTGCGGGAAAGCATTTGACAGGCAGCGGTGGCTGCGATTGATCAAGGAAACCAAGGTGTACTCCAGATTGTTGTGCTAGCGATGATGATGTCGATAATTCAGTGACGTGACTAAGCTACACTTATAGTGTAACTTATTGTCACGTTCTCCCCGAAGGGGTCGCATGTGGTGAGTGAACCTATTTTTTTACAGGAAAAAGGCCGGCCTTACGCCAGTCACTTCAGTTGAAGTGGGGGTTTCCCAGCTCCTGAAAGGCTAGTACTCATTTGTTGTGAATGCTGAGAAAGCCTTGCCGATATTTTATATTGGGTTTGAAATAAACACTGAAACAGGAAATATTTCTGACACCGTCGGTGTGATTTGAACCCGAACTCTCGGCATGGAATGCAAGCTAGAGTGTAACTAAGCCTTTGACCAGACTAAACTGTACATGTAAATCGTGTTATTTACACCCGTCCAGTGGCTCTCGGTCCTGTCCAACATCGCCCTCCCAACCCTGCGTAGATCCCTAGCATCCATAAAACTGGTCGACAGAGTGAGAAGTGACCCGCTGCTTCCTGCTTTCAAGGACATCTTCCAGCACCCAAACAAGCGACTCAAGTCCAGAAACCCCATCTGGACAATTGATAATCGGAGAAGGGATGCTACATTGCAATGGAAGTCCATATGGGAGGAGAAAAGCTTTAAAAAGCACGAATTGATCACTCTGCCACACCAAGAGGTCCCAGGGTGTAATTTTGCGAGAGGACTGTGGACGACCTTGAATAGGATCCGAACCGAGCAAGGCCGTTGCAACTTCTTGCTCCATAGATGGGGATTAGCTCCATCTCCATGTGACTATGGGGTGAAAAACCAGACTGTCCGGCACATAGTGGAAGAGTGCCTCATCAGAAGACACCCTCCTGGCCTAAAAGACCTCCACGAAGCCACACCAGGAGCAGTGAAGTGGATGGAGGGCTTGGATCTTCGCCTCTGACGCGGCCCAACGGGCAAGTGATTTGCTGTGCTTGCCGGCCATACGCAAAGTAAAGTAAGTGGTGTTATTTATTTTGGGCCACCCAATATTTTATTTATAAGCACACGCCCACACCGGGTTCGAATGACAATCACTCAATTAGCTGGAGAGTCTGTCAAGCCGCCGCATGCAATTTGCGTGTGCTCCGTAGCTTCTAGCGCATGCCCTCGCTCCGATACTAACGCAATTTCTCTATAAATATTGTGGTAATGGCTACTCACATTCTTATGTTCTGGGAAATTCGATTTCGTTAATAATTTATGAAATACTGTCTACGATTCCATGTCTTTATAATCGATTTTGTTTCCAGGTATTCCAGGTTCCTTGACTTATAGGTTGGTATGCAGCTGACCACCCATACTGTAAAAAATGGTTTACTTTGCCAATGTCACCCCTGTTTCAGGGAAGGACGGCAAGAGTTGCAGGGCTTATGTTCATTTGAGATTGGGTTTTTATAATGTAGGTCCACATGCGGCATGTGTTAGCGCGAAATTATACATGTCTGCTTGTGGGAATGCATTTAATATAAATTAAATGATATATAACCTTGCAGCTTAGATAAGATTAGATTAGATTAGATTAGTATTCTCATTTAATAAATCTAAGCAAAATAATATAAGACTCATTTCATTTTATTATTCTTGAATATTTTGAACTAGAAGCATGTCTATAATTTATAATCCAAGTTGCAAAAATATATTCATTTAAAACTCTCAGATGTATACCCACAAACAAACACGTGTAGTTTGCAATTACAAATGCTGAATGTGTACTTCCAAATAAAATCCAAGCCTCAAATGAACATAAGCCCTACAACTTTTGCCAACCTTACCTGACACAGGGAAGTTATAAAATAGTTACATCAAGGAATAGGAGGTCATGCGTCACTCATAACGTATTTGAATAACACATAGAACATTATACGTTACATTATAATAGGTAGCATATCGTCTCTACAGTGCTTGTTTGGCTCATCTTTCGGATTTCTAGACAACCTAAGCTAATCTAATCTAAATCTAATCTAAATCTAAGCTGCAAAGATATGTATCATTTGAGATTCATATTAAATACATTTCCACAAGCAGACACGCATAATTTCGCACTCACTCATGCCGCATGTGGACCTACAATGTAAAAAACCCAATCTCCAATAAACATAAGCCCTGCAACTCTTGCCTACCTTCCCTGAAACGGGGGTGACATTGGCAAAGTGAACCATTTTTTACAGTATGGGTGGTCAACCTCATACCAACCTATCAGTCAAGGAAAGAAAAAAAATCCTTCAATATGATAATGTGAGAGCTGTTTGAGATACGAGTATTCTTGAAATCAATTTTCAGTTTTCACGGTGGTATACTAGTGCCCACCTTGATGTATGGAAGTGAAGCCTGGACGGTGAGTGAAAGGGAAATTAGTAAAGTCCATACAGTAGAAATGGACTATCTAAGAAGTATGATTGGGAAAAAACGAAGTGATAGGGTGAGGAATGATTTTGTAAGAGAAGAATGGGGTGTAAGGGAAAGTGTGAAAGTGAAGATTAAAAGAAGTATGTTAAGATGGTTCGGGCACATGGAGAGAATGAGTGATGAAAGATTGACGAAGAAAGTATATGTTGCTAGAATAGATGGATGTCGGGGAAGAGGAAGACCGAGAAAGGTATGGATGGACCAAATTTTCGAAATAGCGAGTGAATGGGATATCCAGAGTCATAATAAAAGGAGAGCTTGTATGAAAAAGCTTATGACTCTGGATGAAATGAAAGAAGTATGCAAGGACAGGAAGAAGTGGCGGCTTATCTGCAATGCTGATTTGTAATGTTGGTTTATTAGTTTGCTACATTTTTTGCGTATAAATTTTTGACTTTTTTTGTATAGATTTATTTTTAAGGTTTTGTTGTTTTTTTTGTAAACTTAAATGTCATTTATTATTCGTATTCCTTGACTTATAGGTTGGTATGAGGCTGACCACCCATACTGTAAAAAATGGTTCACTTTGCCAGTGTCACCCCTGTTTCAGGGAAGGTCGGCAAAAGTTGTAGGGCTTATGTTCATTTGAGGTTTGAATTTTATTTGTAAGTACACAATCAGCATTTGTAAGCGCGAACTACACGTGTTTGTTTGTAGGCATACATCTGAGAGCTTTAAATGAATATATCCTTGCAACTTAGATTATAGATTATTATAGATAAGACACATTGGTCCAGTACACATACGAATATTGCTCATGTTCTAAAATAATACGTAGTATATCTTGCAATACTACCAACAATAATAGGCAGTACATCATTGGGACTTGGGAGGCAGCAGAACCCCCGGGCAGCCTGTTGTTCCCGCGTCAGGGCGACCAAATTATCGACATGCTAGACGGTCATTGTTTAATCATAACGGCAGGCAAGGGGGGCAAACACCTGTGATTAGGGAATTATACTCGGTCACCCTGCGGGGAATTGTATAGGCATACTGAGAGTAACAATGGGGCTGAAATAATTTGTT
The DNA here is from genome assembly GCA_951799405.1 of Agapetus fuscipes. Lineage (NCBI taxonomy): Eukaryota > Metazoa > Arthropoda > Insecta > Trichoptera > Glossosomatidae > Agapetus > Agapetus fuscipes. Next base: position 3,181,774 of record OX637346.1, on the reverse strand, counting down.
CTGAGCCTGTACCTACTATCTATAATCTATAATCTGAGTTGCAAAGATAATTTTATAGAATGAAAAAAACGGATTTTACTGACCGTGAAAAAGAGAAGAACGATTGTCTCATCGCTTCGTCGGAGTCATATTCGACGTCCTCAGGAGCGTGTCTCTTCTTCAAAGAAGAACCACGAACCACGAACTGTTGAATTATTGATGCTGGAGTGATGCTTTCCGGGATCTGTTGCCGCGGTCTGTGGGAGCTAGAGCTTCCAGACGTTTCGCCCATTTCTACGATGGGCTTCTTCAGCGTGAAGTATGATCTTGATGAGAACTGTGATGTCAACTGTGATGCTCATCACAGTTCTCATTCCCTGAAGAAGCTCATCGTAGAAATAGGCGAAACGTCCGGAAGCTCCAGCTCCCACAGACCACGGCAACAGATCCCGGAAAGCATCACTCCAGCATCATCAGCCGGCCGTGTAAGCCTAAAATTGTTGATATATTGTTGTTTGATCGTGGCCGAAGGTTGTAGGTACTTTTATTAACCTTCGGTGATGCATTCATAGATGTCGCAATAGCCCCAGTTGTACAGAAGGACGATATAATGTCTTCTTGTGAAGTCGTCCGATAAACGTAATATAACGTAGAGAAAATCCTTCTTTTCTTTTGCACGGTCAGTAAAATCCGTTTTTTTTCATTCTATAAAATGTCTAACGACCGTAATCATAATGCAAAGATGATGTTAAGAATTAACATTAAGTTCAATGTTAATATACCTATCAATTTCTATTTACATCATTGTCTATGGTGGTTTTGCTGCTAAGTTTATGTCAGTGTTTTTTGACAGCTGCTTACTGTTTCCTAAAGTCTGGCCGCTCTTCTCTCAAACTTTGTGCAGACAACATGGCCGCCTGACTTTCTTCCAATTTAATCTACATACTCCCTTTCTTAATTGTAATTAATGTGTAAAATAAATAGTATGAACAATTGTACAAAAGTATTTAGTCATTATTCGGAAGATTTATAAAAAAAACCCAGTGCCTAACAACAAACTGGACAAATCCGGCCATTTTAGCACATCCATGCCGGATGAGCAAACATATATATTAAATTTACAAAATCATATAAAATGCATGCCCGCAGACAGAACATGCAAGTTCATGCTTATAAATGCTGTAGGTATATGTTCTAACAAAATAAAATCAAATCCTGAATTGAACTTTAACCCTGCATCTTTTCCTGACCATCCCTGAATCAGGGGTGATATTTGTGAAGTGAACCATTTTTTACCGTATAAGTGGCCAACCTCTAAACTATAAGTCAAGGAAAAATGATGAAATGGTTATAAATAATAAGAATAGGCAGAATATTTGGTGAGCGCTGTTTTTGTATGAATCACACTTTAAAAGCCCTGTGCCAGCTTACTCGTCCCTAGAGATAGCGCCAATTCTAAAGAAAGACCAGTTCCTGTAAGGCTGGGTGGACATTTTGTGAGCAGTTTTTGATAAAGGAATATGAATTTTTTAACCCAGCGAAGAGAATATTTGAAAATAAGAAAACAAAAATTGTGCTCCATCGGGGATCGAACCTTTATCCTTCCATTAACGTAACGCGTAAAAATGCCTCGATTTATAAGTATTTCCATGATTTATAGTTTGGTATGAGGCTGACCACAGGTACTGAATGGCTTACTTTGAATGTCACCCGTGTTTCAGGAAGAGAGTAACATATTATGTTCATTTGAGATTGGATTTTTTTATGTTGTTACTCCACATGTAGCATGTGTAAGCACGAATTTATATGTGTCTGCTTACGGGAATACATGTATTATGAATTTTAAATGTAATTATTTATCTTTACAACTTAGGTTATAGGTTGTAGCCCAGGGATCGTTATTCCAGTTTGAATTCAAAATTATTTCAACCTTATCTAAAACACGATTATTAAGGCAATACCAAGTAAGTAATCATTTATCAAAACATATTTTATTCTTTGTGTTAAACAGCATCTAAATATACATTTCAAACTAAAGAAAACTACATTTACATTATTTGTTATCAAGTCATAAAATAAATTCAAACTAAAACGGTTTATTTCACAAAACAATCTCGTTTATTGGCAATCGGAGGCATCTCCATCTTGTCGCATCATTGACTTGGGATATTTGTGGACTAGAAATTATTTTAATGAAAATATACATCATATATCTGCTTTAACTTACTTACGAAAATGGTCCTCGGTAATAAACAGAACAAAGATGTTTACAATAATAATAACACACAGTTTAAAGTGCAGTCATTGTAAACATGTCAAACGACCGTAGTTTCAAACTAAATCTAACAGAGAACAAAGATCTTCATTGTGCCATTTAGTTGTATAAAAAAAACTTGGATGAAACTAAGAAACATTTCCAGAATATTGGCAGCATTGATATTCGTTCCTGAGCGAACATTGTGCGCACGCGTTGTAAATATTTTGATCGGTAATTTTGTTAATTTTTAAACGTAAAAAGCATTATGGCCTGTATAATTATTAGGTTTCGAAAAACAAAATGGGAAAAGCAAGAAAACACAGGATTTCATATGATTTTTAAATTGTGATTTTTGACAGGACTAGGGACAGCTGTGCTCTAAAGTATTGTTACGAAATTAGGGTTCAATTGTCTTTCCAAATTAAAAATACACAGGTCTTCTTCAATAGTTATTTATTTTACACAGTTACAAAATTTATTTTCACACTACTTTCTCGATTATTCTACTTGGTTTCGGTTCACTGATCAGATGGCTTCGATGTGTTTGTTGGTCGCTATGATACTGGCCCGCTCTGCAGGCCATTCGCACCTTTATACTCTGTAGAGCAGTATGATCTAGAACCAAAGTTGCTAGACGGTTCCAGAGTAATTATTACTTCTCCATGTTTCACGTACTACCTAGACACAACCAAAATCCTACCTACCAATGCAATACAGTATTCCTATAATTATAACAAATACCTACTTAGCCTAGAGAATTCTACACTTATACATAATTATCGATCTTACCTACCAATACTTTTGAGGATTCTTATAACTATAACTACCCATACTTATTTCAATATTTATATTTACATAACACTACCCCCCACCTAGACTGTTTCGTCCCGGAACAGTCTTGACTCTGTGTAGGTAGGGGCATGCTGATCCACGTCGACACCCTGTGGTCAGGAAGAAGTGGCAGTCCACGGATTTCTCCCCACTGGCTCTCGGCTGCGCTTGCTCGCAGCACACCATGACGCTGATGCCGACTCCCGAGAACACTGCTTCAATCATACTCCGGATTATCCGCCAGTCTCGATTAGCGCGGCCGCCACCCATCTTCGGTATTGCCAGACGCGCCTGCTGATCCTCCAACATGTAGTCACGCAGCTCAACAAGGCCGTCCCACAATGCCTTGTAGTCCTCTTCCAGGTTGCTGGAATCCGGGACAACCAGGCAGTATGCTTGTTGACGCCCCTTCGGTAGTCTCAGAGCTCTTCCTTGCGGGCTGCTCGAGGGTTGCGGTTCTCCGAATTTGTATCGGAAGACCCGTGCAATTCCTCTAGACATATCTAGATCTTCCGGTACACTGCATGCCAGTGTGTGGTCCCTAGTGACCTCAAATAAGTCCTTGTGGACTTCTGTGGTCACTCCATGGCGAAACTTCTGCCCTGCCTTCGCGTTCTCCCAAAACGTCTCAAAGGCTGGTGATCTTTCGGATGCGACGCACTGTCGTACTTTTTGGGCTGGTTGGTCATCATTATCGCCTAGGTATGGTGAGAGGCGATTGTAGTGCACGACCCTTGGTTTTCCGTTTGGTCTCTTTTTTATGCGGTAGACCACATCGTTGATGCGCTCCAAGATCTCGTACGGCCCGTCCCAGGAACGCTGAAGTTTCGGACAGTATCCTTGGCGCCTCTTGGGGTCAAAAAGCCACACCCAGTCACCAGCTTTGTACCCCATGCTGTCAGCTCTGGTGTCATAGCGCTCCTTCATTTGATCGCTGGCTTCCCCGATGTTCATGCGGACCTGATCATGGATGTCATCCAGCCTCCTGCGAAGGTCTGTCACATAGTCTTCTCCGGCTAGGTCTTCACCTGGTTTGCAGCCAAATTTGAGATCACAAGGAAGTCGCATTTCTCGCCCAAACAGTATGCTGCTGGGAGTCTTCTTCGTCGTTTCCTGAACAGCCGACCGGTAAGCCAATAAGAACAAAGGCAGATGTCGGTCCCAGTCCCGCTGATGGCTGGACACTACTTTGGCTAAGTACCTCCCCACGGTACGGTTCATCCTTTCCACCATTCCATCAGACTGTGGATGTAGCGCAGTGGTCCTGGTCTTGTAGATCCCTAGCCGCTCACACATTTGCTGGAAGATAGCAGCTTCAAAGTTCCTTCCCTGATCAGAATGTAATTCCAGGGGTACGCCAAACCTGCTGATAAATTCGGTAACTAGAACTTCAGTCACGGTTACGGCCTCTTGGTTAGGGATTGAGTAAGCTTCCACCCACTTGCTGAAGTAATCCATCACCACCATGATGTACTTGTTACCCTTCTCAGTTGTAGGAAATGGGCCGGCTATGTCGATGGCAATTCTTTCAAAGGGGCTGCCAACATTGTACTGACGCATTGGTGCTCGCCTTTTCCTTTGCGGTCCATTGGCCGTTGCACAGGTTACACATTTTCGACACCAATCTTTGACGTCTTCGCTGCAGTTGATCCAGTAAAATCGCTCTTTCACTTTCTCCAGCGTCTTCTTAACGCCTAGATGTCCTCCAGAAGTTCCTCCATGCAGCAGTCCAAGGATTTCCGGTACTCGGCTCCTCGGAACGAGGGTTTGCTTTCTTCTAAGTGTGCCGTCTTCCTTCTCGATCTTTCGTTTCAGAAGCCCTCCTTCTATCACTATGGATCCCCATTGAGCCCAATAAGCCTTGACAGTTGGTGATAAGGGGGCGAGTTTTTCCCAGGTTGGCCTTTCTCTTTCTCGCGCCCATTCCATCACATACTTCAAGTCCGGATCATTCAGTTGGTCTTGCGCCAATTTTTCATCTTGCCAGTCCTCATCTTCGGTGGTCGTCCTTTGGACAATTGCTACCTTGTCCTCCATCCTGCTGCAATGTTTGCAGTCACTGGCGCATGGTCGTCTGGATAATGCATCCGCATTTCGATGAAGCGTGCCAGGTCTATGTTCGGAGTCATAATCATACTCCTGGAGCCTTTCAATCCATCTAGCCACTTGCCCTTCTGGGTTTTTGAATTTCAGAAGCCAAACCAGTGCAGCATGATCAGTCCGTAGTGTGAATTTTCTCCCGTACAAGTATTTGCGGAAGTGTTCCACTGATTTTATCACGGCAAGAAGCTCTCGTCTGGTCACGCAATAATTTCGTTCTGGCTTGGAAAGCACTTTACTGAAGTAACCCAGAACAGTCTCATGCCCATCCTGTATTTGGGAAAGGACACCTCCTATCCCCACATTACTAGCGTCGGTATCCAGGATGAACTTTCCATCTTTTCGTGGGTAGCTCAAGATGGGGGCACTTGTTAATCTTCCCTTAAGCTCTTCAAATGCTTGTGCGCAGGAATCACTCCAATGGAAGCGAGTGTTTTCTTCCGTAAGCTTGGTGAGCGGTTTTGCAATGTCCGCAAATCTTGGCACAAACCTCCTGTAATAAGTGCACAGCCCCAGGAAGCTCCTAGTTTCATGTTTGTCCTTCAGCACGGGCCAGTCTCTTACTGCCTTGATTTTGGCAGGGTCAACTTCAACTCCACGTTGAGAAACTATGTGTCCCAGGTAATTTACTTGTTTCTTGAACAGGTTACACTTTTTCGGGTTGAGCTTCAGTCCAGCGTCTTGTAGTCGCCCGAAAACTTGCTCCAGATTTCTCAACTGATGGTTGAAGTCCTTTCCCAGGATGATTATGTCATCCAAGTATACAAGGCAGGTTTCCCATGACAGTCCTCGCAGCACATTCTCCATCAGCCTTTCAAACGTGGCGGGGGCATTGCATAAGCCAAATGGCATCACGGTGAACTGCCAAAGTCCAGATCCAGTCGAGAATGCCGTTTTCTCCTTATCTTTGGCATCCAATTCAACTTGCCAGTAGCCACTTTTCAGGTCCAATGTGGAAAAAATGGTGCATCCTGCCAATGTGTCCAAGGTGTCGTCAATCCTTGGCAGAGGGTAACTATCCTTTTTCGTAACATCGTTGAGCAGTCTGTAGCAGTGGCGGCTCCAGCTAAGGTGCATCGGTGCATTGCACCTCCTGTAAGAATGCCACGACCCATCACTTACAATTTTGTTCCCCATAAAATATCCTCTGTGTCAAGTCCTATTTTACATTTATCATTATTTTACATATTATACAGCTCTACGAACATGTAAAGACTACGAGTTGCTAGGTATTTAAATGTATAATATTATCGCGTGCATATGTGGCAATGCCCCATACTTCCTTCTATGAAGTCCATACATTTATTGAAAAAACAGCTCAAACGGTGAATACTAAGGTGCCTGTACAATTTTAGATAGCAGCTCCGGCACTGCACGCTTTTCCTAGGTAAGTGACATGACATGAACGGAGAAGAATTGTGACAAAACTTTTTTTTTTATTCTACCAAAGGAACTCTTATGTTCAGAGCATATCCAACTCTTTGTTTAAAAGACTTCAATATTCGTCATTTAAAACAAAACTATAAAGTATTTCCTGACACTTAACTATTGCGTTTACAAAAAAAATAATGAAAACTGAAACGCTCACAACAGATGCTGCTTTAGTATCAATAAAAATCTTCGCATAAAGTATGTTTGTGTTTTACCATAAAGCTCTATACTTAAAATATAATTCAAATACAATGCATTATTGTTAGCCAGGATACAAATTGTTTATTTTAAGATCAAGTTAAGCCCGACAAAAACTCATTACTTTTTAATTTATCGACGTTTTTATTATTTGCTTGAGGATTCCATTCCTAGTGAAAAATATTCAGTCGTGGTCAACAAGTGTTTTTTCGAGCATTTTAAGCAAAATAATACAAATGGATAAACTGTGTTTTAACTGATATGAAACCAACCATCTCTACGCTAGTGGCGGTCAGCGTCAGTCAGCGTCTTTACTCTGTTCTGTGATTGCATATTTATTTTTATATTCTCAGCATTCCCTACTTTCTTCGTGAGTTCTCTTATTTTTTTCAGTCTGCAGATTTCAATAATTTGAAATGTTGCTTATTTAATCAATTTATTTATTTGTCAGTCTTGCTCTTCCACGCTTTCCTTGGGGATCATCTTTGTGCACTATTTTTATCAGTCGTGAATCGTCCATTATTTGTAGATGCTCAACTAAACTCTTTGCCCAGCTATACGCCCAATTGTACTCTTTTGTACCATCACTCATATTCTCCACTATAACGTACTTTAAAATATCTCTTTAAACTAATCATCCATACTTTAAAGTATGGATGATTAGTTTTGTCAAAGGTTGCAAATCTCTGAACTTGCTAATCTTGCAGAACAATACATTCTTGTTATTTTTAAGAATGTAAGTACAAGATGATGTCACAGATCTTTCCTCCTCCTGCTCCATAATCTTAATTTAATTTAAATTCAGTTAAGTTGGATTTTTCTCCGGAGGCAGACCTTAGTCCCTTTAATATATTTTCGTATTTTAAGTGACGATATTGAATTTCTTATGTAAATTTATAATTAACACTCATTTGTGAGGTAGATAAAATAAACAAATATTCATGTAAAAGCTGTGAGGTAGATTAATTATTAAATGGTGTTGGTGTGAAGGAAAAGGTTTTATGTGAAGTGTTTTTAAGTGCTATGTTTTGCTGTGTTGTTATGAAGTGAATTAATTTGGATTTACCGACGGCGATCATCCCCGTTAAAGGAAGCTCTTTTACACAATGTAAGTCATCGATTATAATATTCGTGCTAACATTTCAGCGAACATTTTCAAGGCCGGTCAGCGTGAAGTGTATGGTACATTGGGGGGAGTGGGGGAAGAGGTGTAGGCCATAATTATATTGAAAATTTCTGCCACCCAATATTCTGACCCATCGGCCGTCACTGTCAGCCCCCACGGGAGCTGGGAAACCTCCACGTCAACCGAAGTGGTTGGCGTAAGGACTGCCCCCTTACCTGTAAAAATAAATAAGTTACACTCGTCACGGGAAAAATGCGGCAAGAAGTTACACTATATATGTGGTTTAGTAAAAAAAACTTGCTTCAAATACATTTAATTGTTGTAATTGTTTGTTATATGCAAAAAAACGGGTGTAGGTACGTTCTCGTGTATACCTAAATAAAATATTTATAATATGTATGTATTTCTTGCAACTTTCATTCCAAGCAAAATGGAAAATAAAAGAAAAAATGTAAATGCAGAAATTATGAACTGCCAACATTTCTAATGACGAGCCGCCTCTGGTCTGTAGTCCACACAAAATCTCGTGGTACCATCCTTCTTTTTCACCAGTACCACCGGGGATGTCCAAGGGCTACTTGATGGTTCTATGATGCCATCCTTGCTCATGTCTTTGATGATCTTGTCGGCTTCTTCCCGCTTTGCAAAGGGTAGTCTTCTTGGAGCCTGTTTGATTGGTCTTGCTTCTCCGGTGTCTATGCTATGTCGCACTACCTTGGTTCTTCCCAGACGGCCATTAGAGTCCTCGAAAATGTTCTGGTAGCGGCAGATCAAACTCCTCACTCTAAGTCTGTTTTCCTCGGTTAGACCTTGGGAAGCGTCGTGGACCAGGGTTTCTAATTGTGTCGATAATTTTCTTCCCTCGCATGTCATGTTTGTCATCTGTTGCACAATGGAAGTTATCCTCTCACATCTGCCCAAAACAAAACCTTCATTCATTTTAACTGGGTAGCTGTTCACATTCATGATCTTGACAGGAATGGTCTCCTGCGCGCGAATCACTGTTCTTGCCACCATGACTCCTTTGTTAACATTGTCCATGTTCTCCGGTTCTATCATACAGATTTGGTCATTTGTACTACTGGAATCCAGGCGGGCACTCACTATCATCTCGGATCGCCCCTTCACTTCGGTATTCTTGGCTAGGATCACACGTGCAGCCAGTTCTTTCCGTCTTTGCAGGATGACTTCTTCATTTTCAATTTTAATGGCACCTTTTTTTAAATTTAAGCTGCACCCAAATCTGTCCAGTATGTCCATTCCCAATATAACGTCTTCTTCAATGTTGGCCACCAACGTCCGATGATCAAAAGTGGTGCTGCCAATTTGGAAGGTGGCAATCGTCTCCCCATACACCTGTGCTGACTCTCCCGTGGCGGTGTGCAGAGACCACTTTGTTGGTGCAATCTGCTTACCTCGTGCCACTATGTCGCGTCTCAGAATTGTCCTGGTTGCTCCCGTGTCCACCAGTAGTTCACGGGTTACTCCATCTATTATGCCATTGATAAAAATGCTGCTGGCTTTTCCTCTCACAGTTGCGACAGTAGCAGCAGATTTCAGGGCCTCTCCAGCGCGGGTCAACGGTTGCCCCTTCCCATTAACCCTTTCTAGTTTTCCGCAGCCTGTTTTCTGGGTTTCTGAGGCTTGGGACACTTGGTGCTAAGGTGGCCCAGCTGTCCGCAGTTCCAGCAGCGTGGGTCTCGTCTTCGAGGTCTCAGACGTTCCAGCACTTTTTCAATTAACTCTTCGGTTGTTGGTAGCTTGACTTCCTCTGCCTCGACTGCACGAACCCTGGCGTGGCCCCTGATGGACTGTTTGACAGCCTCAAACTCGAGAGCTTGGCTTAGCGCCTCGTTCAACGCCTTGGGGTGGGCCAGTTTTACGGCTTGCTGCGTCTCCCATTCCCGCAACCCGTTCAGGAACTTATCCACTGCCAAGCTCTCACAAATGTCGTCGGAGGCTGTCGGGTAAGCGTCTCGTACCAGGCGGGCGATGTCCATCTCAAACTCCTGGAGGCTCTCGTTGGGCTTCTGCACCCTTGTGTTCAGCTGTGACTTGTACAGCTGCTCCAAGCACTTGTGGCCATAGCGCATATCCAAGCGCTGCTTCAGCTGCCCAAAGTCACCACGGTTGTCCAGGGGTATGGCCTGCAGGACCCTGAGAGCGTCTCCTCGGAGCGACAGGCTGAGAACCGAAGCCTTCTTCTGCTGGCTCCAGGCTCCCATCATGGCAGCCGTCTCAAAGAGGGTCAAATACTCCTCCCACGACGTCTTCCCGTCGAAGGTCGGAAGGTTGTGCTTCGCCAGCGAAGGGTCGTCATCCCCTCTAGTGACCCTGGTTGGAGTTGAGCATCCCTGTTCGATCTCGTCGTGAAGGCCTTTGGGGGATATCCTGGTGGACTCCATCTGGCACTTGTCAGCCAGCTCGGCACGCAGACGGTCTTCCAGGTTTGACATCCGAGTCTCCATTTCCCCCTTCAGGGCCGAGAGGTTGGTTGTCATCTTCTCCTCCATTTCTCCTTTCAGGGTTGTGAGATTCTCATTGAGGTCCTCCTTCAGGGTAGTGAGGCTGTCAGCCATCTCCACCTTCAGGCTGGTCATCTTTTCCTCTAGCCCGGTCAGGTTGCTGGTCATCTTCTCCTCCAGGGTCTTGGCGTTGTCAGCCATCTTCTCCTCCAGGGTCTTGGCGTTGTCAGCCATCTTCTCCTCCAGCCCGGTCAGGTCCTCCTTCAGGGTCTTGGCGTTGTCAGCCATCTCCACTTTCAGGGTCTTGGCGTTGTCAGCCATCTCCCCTTTCAGCTTTTCCTCCATGGAAGTGAAGTTTCCGGTGATGCTGAGGTTTAGCTCGTCCAAGGCGCGGTCCCCTCCAGACGCCATGACAAAATATGCCGGGTCTTCGCCTGACTGTTCTAAGGCCTCCATGAGGCGTGCCTGTAAGGCCGCCTTCCCTCCTGAGGTCTCCAGGTCCCTCTCCAGAAGCTCATTTTTAAGCTCAGTGACTTTGAGGTCCTTGATGTTCACTTTGGTTGCCATTTTTTTCAAAATTTACTTCAAAACAAAAATATTTTTAAATTTATTTAATACAAGTTTTGAGTTTTATATATATAGCTGTTTTGAATACGTACTTTAGCAAAATAATAATTTATCTGATTACACTGATTGGTAGGTACTGTCTTATAATATTTATTTTTAAATCACCAATATTTTTAACATAATAATGTCTGATAGTACATAATTATTTATTTCGTCTCAAGTCTTTCAAACACACAGGTAGGTACTTAATGTACATTCACACACTTGTAAACAAAGGATAGTTATTCAAAAACTTTTTCTCGATGAATCTGGAACGTTCTTTTGTAATATTTTTCAAGATTTTTATTTATTTATTTTATTTTTTAATCACACACAATAATAAAAAAAAAACTATGGTCCAATTTGATGACTTTCTCAATGCGGTAAAATAGTCATTACTTATGTTATGTCCAGAATTATGTTCCATATGATGTTCCAGAATTTTTTTTTTTTTGAACTTGCTTTTTGCGTCTTTTCTTTTAACAAAAATTTATTTAAACACTTGTTTTCACAAAAGTCAGTTCACACAAAGTTCAATTTGACTAAAGTTCATTTTTACACTATTTAATTTATTTTATTTATTTTTAGGAAGAAGATCTTAATTTTTCTTGACAATTCCGCACCTGACGCCAATTGTTACGAAATTAGGGTTCAATTGTCTTTCCAAATTAAAAATACACAGGTCTTCTTCAATAGTTATTTATTTTACACAGTTACAAAATTTATTTTCACACTACTTTCTCGATTATTCTACTTGGTTTCGGTTCACTGATCAGATGGCTTCGATGTGTTTGTTGGTCGCTATGATACTGGCCCGCTCTGCAGGCCATTCGCACCTTTATACTCTGTAGAGCAGTATGATCTAGAACCAAAGTTGCTAGACGGTTCCAGAGTAATTATTACTTCTCGATGTTTCACGTACTACCTAGACACAACCAAAATCCTACCTACCAATGCAATACAGTATTCCTATAATTATAACAAATACCTACTTAGCCTAGAGAATTCTACACTTATACATAATTATCGATCTTACCTACCAATACTTTTGAGGATTCTTATAACTATAACTACCCATACTTATTTCAATATTTATATTTACATAACAGTATGTATGTATCAATGCCGTAAACTAGTTTCTACTTCATCATCATCATTGGCACGAGAACCCGGGGGGGGGGGGGGGGTCTTAGCCTCCTTCATCAACCGCTGCCAGCGCTGTCTATCTAACGTCTTCCTCTTCCAGTCCCGTACTCCCACTGCACGGCGATCCGCCACCACTCCATCCAGCTATCTTGCTTGTGGTCTTCCCACTGTCCTTCGTCCTTCTGAGTTCGTCATTGTTTGTGAATGTTTCCCAGCCAATGCAGTCTGTTAAACTTTATTGAGCGGACCACATCAGCGTCCTGGTACAGTTCACACAATTCGGAGTTATATCTTCTTCGCCATATGTTTTCGTCTTTTATTGGACCATAAATACGTCGAAGTGTTTTGCTTTCAAAAACGCTGAGAGAGCATTGGTCAGGCTTATTCAGTGTCCAGGTTTGGGAAGCATATGTGAGGACTGGTTTTATTAATGTTTTGTAGAGAGTGGTTTTACATTTCCGTGAGAGTAGTCTCGACTTAAATTGTTTAATGAAGCCAAAGTAGGAGCGATTAACTGACGGTATTTTTTTGTTTGTTTCTGCTCTTCTATATTATAACTCAATGTGTCGCACTGCACTCCAGATTATTGAATCAGAATAGTTCTAAGTTCGCGGAGCATACCTGGTGGATGGAAGTCGTAGGAGAATAAAGTCGCTGGGAACTGAACGGGTCCACTCTCGTTTGGCAAGTTGTTTCGTAAGAGGATGTGTGCAATGCGCTACCTCCTATGTAGATCTGCCCTCTGTGTGGGGGAGATGGGGGAAAAGTTTAAAGTTACTACGAGTTTTCCTTTAGACACTACGTCTTCTATTCGGGCATATTGGAATACCGTCTGTTGTAAGATTGATACAAAGACTGTAAAAAGATATGTGAACAAAAAACTTAACCAAAAAGTTAATGGTAAAATAACAATCGATTGTTTAAATAAAAGTAATGTAGGCAAAGACGCATTATATTGGTTTCTAGGTTGAAATTCAAATTCACAAAATAACATACATGTGACTAGTTTGGCTTAGGTTATTGTTAAAAACGAATACCAAAGCTTCTTAAATAAGCTTGTTTAAAAAAAATGTATTGATTGTGGAGGCATTCACTTTGTAGTCGTTCATTTTAATAGATAAAATAAACACAATTTTGTGTTCAAATTCATTTAGCCACTGACAATGCAAACGGATTTTTCGCGAAACCGGTAGGGGAATCAAAATATACTCACCCAAAGCGAATACAAAATTGTGTTAATTTTATCTATTGTTAAAAAGGAATTTTTCTTCCCACTTTTTAAATTAATTCATTAAGAATTGTTTTAAAAATTCACGGTGTCAGAATCCAGTTTTTTGGTATTCTCACCACTGTATAAATTTTTGTACATTTTTTTTGTACTTTGGTTGTCTATCTAATATCCTACATAATTTAAAATAATCACAGCAAAAAAGAAGATTTTTAATTATCTTAAAAATCAGTAAATTAATTTTTAATGAAAATCACTGCCAACTTCACGCAGAGAAGATAATAATTATTTGGGATTGAAATCTGATGATGGCTGACCACTTATGCCGTAGAAGCAGCTGACCACCCATGCTGTAGACCACCTGACCACCCATGCCCCTGTTCCACGGAAGGTCGGCAAGAGTTGCAGGGTATATGTTCATCTAAGATTTCGGTATTTTTGTTGTAGGTTCACATGTGGCATGTACATTGTACATGCGCGAACTCCAGCGTGATACCTTAATTCTCTCCTTAAATTTCTGTGACTGTATTTAAATACACTTTTGTATAATTTGGCGAGCAAAACTTAAAAAAAAATTACCACGGTCCCTTTAGAGGCAAATGTTTAGGATATTCCTTCGGCTGTAAGTAGAGCAATAAAATTTAAAACGAGTCTGACATTGTAATAAAATTTAAAGTTTGTTCTTTTGCATGTAAGTCTGCGAACAAAGGCGTCGAATGTGTTCTATGCAGGACGAATGTTTTTGTACCATTGCGCCCTCCACACTCGCACCCATCCGAATGTATAAAGTTCACAACTTTGCCACTCTGTCAAGGAGAATGGATTATCATTCACCCAAAAGCGAGGTGACGTCCATAAGAGCAACGAAAAGTTGAAGAGACTGCAGTTGGAAGTAGAAAGAATGTTTCGAAAAGATGAAAGGAGAGTTTGGTTGAAAGAATGATGTCTGTTCGTCTCCTCAGTGGTTGTTTGCCTTATCTACAGGTTTTTTAATTTTTTTTTTTTTTTTTTTTTCAAAAACGTAGTTTTCTTTTCACAATAATATTTTCTACCTCAAGTACTTTCGACCTTCAATATTCAGGTCATTATCAAGAGTGATGCATGTCAATGTATGAAAATAAAACTACGTTTTTGGAAAAAAAAAATATTATTTGAAATAAAATGAATTTTCACTGTGTGAATACACAAACCCTACAAAAGGTTATTTAAAAACTTACCTTGCAGTGGATTTTTTTAAAAGCCATATTCTACACAACCTGATCTATGGAAAACATTAAAACATGTTAATGTACGACTTGTTTTACAAATCAATTTTCAGTGTTCATAAGACACATTGGTCCAGTACACATACAAGCATTGCTTGTGTGAAATAAGATCTGCGGAAGATAAGCCAAACAAGCACCAAGGAGACATGTTAGGAAAATATATTAGTAACGTAAATCACAAAACGTAATTCTTGCAAAAGCAGATAATTTCTTTATATGGGTTTGCAAATTAACATTACTTTTAAAATTAGCAACACTTCTTGGATATAAGACGAATCGTTAAGTGAGAACTAACATTAATCTTAACATTTCGTTGGTATTGTAGTTAACGTCTTCAGGAGACATCTTTCTTACATAAAAATTGAAGGTGAACTTGGTCTCACATACATCATAATTAATCTATAACATAAGTTGCAGAGATATACTACATTTCATATTAATAAATACGCTCTTTGCTGGGTTAAAAAATTAATCTGCCTTCTCAGAAGACCGATCACAATAGGTCCATCCAGCCTACAGAAATTGGGTCGTATTTGAGAATTGGCATTTTCTAGGGTGACGTCCAAGCTCGCAGAGGGTTTTTGAAGTGTGATGTACACAAAAACCGGGCTCACCAAATAAACAGTTCTAAAATTATTGATATTATTATGAGGTGAGTTATTAGGACCGGTCCGTAGTGCAGTGGTAACACTTCGGAATCTGAATGGAAGGTTGTGAGTTTGAATCCTGGCCGAGCACAAAAAAATACAATTGATATTTTCAAATTTGCTCTGGCAACTGGGTCTTGCTTGAGAATTGGCGATTTGTGGCGACAATGACCAAGCTCTTAAAAAGGTCGATAGCTCAATTGGTAGAATGCTTGCAGTCCATGCCGAGAGCAAGGGTTCGATCTCAAGGTTTACTCAGCCTTCACAAGAAATGAGAACCAGCCTCCCTGGGAGCTGGCAAACCCCCACTTCAACTGTAAGTGGTTGGTGTGAGGCCGGCCCCCTTACCCGTAAAAATTAATAGGTCCCGAATCACCACATGCGACCCCTTTGGGAATAATAATTTTCACAGTGTTAATACACAAACCATACAAAATATAATATATATACGTGCTAAGTTTTATAGATTAACATTAACCAAATCGGTGACTAAAATTTGCAATCATACGCAAACATACAACATTTATTGTTTCATTTGAAATGATTGGTTTTTGTACGGTAGGTGCATCCGGTATTGCGTGTTCTGCCATCCATCATGCCGTACCGTAACTTCTCATTTTGCTGAGTTATAGGCGCACATACAACACACCTCAAATACCGTAACCGTAGATTTAACCAGAAACGCCCTAAAACTCAAACGCTCGGTAGAGGCGCCGTTTTTGTTTTGATAATATTTTTGGTAAAACGTTTTGGTTGAGTTTAACGTTGAGATGTATACTCTGAGTGCGGGGAACATTGATATAAATCTGCGAGCCGCAGCGTTTGATTGCTTTGATTACTTTTTTAATTGAAACAATCTACGCATGAGTTGTCTTTGTGTATGCTTTTGAAAAATAAAAAAAAATAAAAAAAAACATCATTTGTGGGTATCAACATCACAATAAATAAATTTCAATTTGTATTACTTTTAAATGTACTTCATTGTATTCTAATGGCGTTAAAATAGGTAGAGAAATAAGTGTGTCTTCTTTTCTGAAAATGAAAATTATCAGGGGGACTTCTGAACATGCTTACTAAGGCCCGGTAGTTTCATCGTTAGCATATGCGCCTAATAGCATAAAAATGACTTACTATAGCTTAAAATCTTAAAAACGGTATTTTGAAATATGCTTTAGCAAGAAAATAGTCTAATAGCAAAACGATATTTTTGTTAGCCAATCTTGGGGAGCATACATTTTATGCTATAGCTAATTCCAATATGGCGTCTTTTCTCATCTGTTATTTACAGCGGCTATGTAGTTTTGAGTTGAATTTTAGCAATTATTCCCTTAGGAAACACACAATATTTACTTCAATTTTGTCATGGAAAGCAACGGGTCAGATGTCGAAAGAATTACTGATTATGTTTGCAGGTGCAAATCGAAAATATTTTGTCTCCCTCAATGTCTCCGAGTATTTGGTAGGAACGCGGAAGAATTTACTCGGCACAACATTTGAAATTATTGGCAAGCAAATCACAACGGATTTATGAACCTATCTACAACACAGTTTGTAAAATCCGTTTTTAAATGCCTCACTAAATGTTTTACGCACTTATAATTAAAAATCATATAATATTATCCACAGAGCGCCATCCTTGTTGGTGCATTGCAGGCGGACGTCAATATGGCATCTGACAGTTATAAAAAACTACCATAGACAAAAAAAATCTTGAATTCGTGGCTGTTGACCATATTATTTATGTGGCCAAATGCAGTATTTGAGGTTTTTTTTTTACATTTTTCAAGTTTTGTCACGATGGTAGCCATGATGGTAGCAATGCAATTACTTCGGGTATCTTCGGTATATACTACAGATAGCCTATAGGCAAAATGCGAATGAAAATACTGTTTTGGTGTTACTATAGCATATCTCGGGCGTAAAATATGCTATATAAACTACTTTAGCTTAAAATGTGAAAATACCGGCCCTAAGATGACTTCTTTAGTTAGGGATGTTTATGCGTGAATCACACCTCAGGAGCACTCTGCAAGTTTGTTCGTCGCTAAAGAAACCACCTATTCTCAAGAAAGAACAAGTTACTGTAATACTGGATGGACTATCTAATGACCGGTCTTTGCTAAAGATGTATGAATTATCCAACCCAGCAAAGAGGAAAATTGACTTATATTTTTTGTTCAGAAAATCGTCAAAGTTGAGGAATCAAACCCACTACCTTCCAACTACGAGCCTGTGGCGTTAAACTCTAGACCACATACGGGTTCTCGACACTTTTTTTAAAAAGTAAGTGACATTTTGAAAGTAACCAAAAAAATTCAATAGAATGCAGTGGCGAAGGGTGCCTTACAAGCCAATTCCCATCGGTTTCCCGTTTAAAATGAGGCAAAAATGATAATAAAGTAGACTGCATGGTTTCAATGGGGAAAAAATACGTAATGTTTCTTTGGTTTTAAATGTATTTTTTTTACTGTGTGCCTATATTTTTTAACTACTTTGTTACGTCATTTTAAAAGGGAAGCCGATGGAACCCGGCTTGTATGGCACCCTTCGCCACTGATAGATAGTCTCGTTTATGTACCAACTCTATATATTTTGTATAAGTGCATAAACAGTTAAAAGTTTGAGCCTTGTACACTTAAAAATGCATTAGCGGAAACGATATTTTGAAAATCGTTTCAGAATGTATTTTTATTGAAGTATTCGAAGTCCGAAGCTAAGGAATGTTTGTAATGTTGTTTTTATAGTGTGGTGTTGACATAATGAACGACTTGTTAACATAACAATAATTAGTCTATAGTATTTTCAACGTGTGAAGGTCCATCGCTTTCCCTGTGAAAAGTAAACTTTAAATTAGTTTAGAAATTTGCAAGCCATGTTCGTGCGATAAACAATACTGGTGCTGCAGATTCTGCCTCCTCCCCCCCATGACCGCAAATTACCGCCTAATTGTCTCCTCGTGGTCCATCGGCAGGCGAACGCGGGGGTCTATAACACCCCATGAGGTGGCGCAATGCCCACCCTCTCCCGGCGCACAATAGATGGAGGGGCTAAGCAGACTTAGTTTGTAGATACGTCGAGGGCCAGTTTGTGCAGGGGTTGCATTTAGTAAAAACAATAAAACAATTTTATTTTCAATTATTTATTTTAGACATCCAAAAAAAAAATACAATTTGTGAACTAAAGATTTGTTTGTATTTATTCAATATTAATTATATGGGTTGTTTCTTTGTTTCAGTCAAAGAACTTCATCTAAGATCAATCCAATGGCAGTTTATCTGATGATGGCTGAGTCGCTGAAATCCGTCAGTCACTATTTGTTTTATCTAATCTAATCTAATCTAATCTAAGCTGCAAAGATATATATGATTTAAGATTTATATTAAATCATTCCCACAAGCAGACAGTATAATTTCGCGCTAACACATGCCGCATATGGACCTACAATATAAAAACCCAATCTCAAATGAACATAAGCCCTGCAACTCTTGCCGTCCTTCCCTGAAACAGGGGTGACATTGGCAAAGTGAACCATTTTTTACAGTATGGGTGGTCAGCCGCATACCAACCTACAAGTCAAGGAACTTTTTTAAAAAGCCCCAAGTATAATCATACCAACAATAAAACCCCAAGGTTTTATCATCAACAAATAAAAAATAGAAATTGATTTTTATTTTTATTTTTTAGAAACAAAATTCTAATGAAACACTGTTTCTTTTCACATTGATCAATGTATTTCAATTATAAACTACGAACGTTTTCTAAAAATGTATTCAAGAGTATATAAAATTAATACCTTTTAGGTAAAACTGACAAGTATGACATATTACGCTAATATGGGTTTCTCAGATAAATGCCACTTTTTCCTATTTTCTAAGAGAGAAAACACTAAAGATGTGTGAAAATCCTTATCTTATCTAATCTTAAAAGTTCATCATGAGCACGTCCTTATAATTATTTCACTTACATACTACATATGAGAAGTTACACCCAATAAAATGTTTCATCCACGATTTCTCAAATCAATGAATCGGCACTTATTCAGTTTTACCGTTCTAATCTAATCTAATCTAATCTAAGCTGCAAAGATATATATCATTTAAGATTTAAATTAAATGCATTCCCACAAGCAGATATGTATAATTTCGCGCTAACACATGCCGCATGTGGACCTACAATATAAAAACCCAATCTCAAATGAACATAAGCCTTGCAACTCTTGCCGTCCTTCCCTGAAACAGGGGTGACATTGGCAAAGTGAACCAATTTTTTATATTATGGGTGGTCAGCCGCATAACAACCTATAAGTCAAGGAACATACATGACAAATTACATTTTTTAAATCAATAAATAACATTTTGTAGGATTTGTGTATTCACACAGTGAAAATTCATTTTATTTAAAATCAAATTATTTTTATTAAACGTAGTTTTATTTTCACAATAATATTTTGAATCTCAATTTTGATCTATGGTTTGTTCTTAATAATTTTAATTTTTTAT
This sequence comes from Agapetus fuscipes, assembly GCA_951799405.1. Lineage (NCBI taxonomy): Eukaryota > Metazoa > Arthropoda > Insecta > Trichoptera > Glossosomatidae > Agapetus > Agapetus fuscipes. The sequence continues at coordinate 3,161,996 of OX637346.1, read as the reverse complement.
ACATCACTCTTGATAATGACCTTGTTTGGGCGAACTGTTAGGTAGGTTTGTTATGGGTAGCTGGCCATAAAATCCTTGTCCTTGTGCCTATAATCTGACCTATCCGATTTGCCCAATTACCTGTCTCCAGCCAGTACTTCTTCATACGCGGCCTTGGATAGACGTGTCCATCGCAGTGTTCATCGCGCGCAACAGAAATAAAGGAGAAACCATACACAAAAACGCGACCAGTGCTCCGCGAAAGAGGCATCCATTGGAGATAAGGTGAGTCCAGACTTTGATTCCGTGATTCCCTCCTTTGCTCCTTTGGTTGGCTGCCTGGACAGATTTGTTGGGCAGTTCGTCCGAACGCGATAATCGAGAACCAGTACGATTAAAAATCCTCCCCCTCGCATTACCACATGATAGCGTCAAACTTGGCGTTATCATAATTTTGGTCCTTAACGAAGCCAGATCGTAAATTAAAAAACTAGATTCACGTAATATTAATTCAGATTCTTATAGTTTGAAATCGGATTCAAAAAAATATTCGCCATTTTTATTGCTACAAAAATGCAATTCGTGACGCGTTCATACATTATCATAAATATCGCTTTGGAATCGAAGTGCGGGTTAATTCTTTAATTGCCTTGTAGGTATACCTATCTCTTGCATTTTAGGTACATTCGAATTAAGCCCGCGGTATAAGTAACTACCTAGGTACTTGCATTGTTTACTTTCTTTGTTTACATTATTTGTTTACATTTTGATAACATTATTATAACCTTCTTCTTTCTTTGCTACCTTAATTTATAAGGACTTGTACGTACGGGATTTGTAAAATTTATTATTAATTTTATCAAATTTAATTTATTAAAGCCAAATTAAAACATGACTTCAGAACGCGAAAAACGAGCATTTCAACGACGTAAGGAGCGCCTCCAGAATGAGATAGAGACGTACTTGGAACGGGCACAATGCATTTTCGATACCATTAATTCAATTCATTTGGGAGAAATTTATTTGCGTAAATTTAAAGTGCACGCGGCAGGCATTGACAACTGGCGTAAAGAGTTTTTATTACTGGTGAAAGAAAAAAATGATTTAATTGCAGAAAGTGAGGAAGATGAAGCAACAGATAATAATATTATTCTGTCATTTGAAGACTTATACGCTGAAATTAAATATACTTACGAGAATTTAAAAGACACAACAAAATCCTCAAGTGCAAATGATATTCCTTTAAAAAGGAGCATCCAACTACCACGATTGGAGCTGTGTGCCTTCAACGGAGATGTAAACAATTGGCCGGTGTTTTATGAAAATTTTAAATCTATGGTCCATGAGAATGACAGTCTAACGGAAGGTGAAAAGATTCAATATTTAGTTGGAAAACTGGTAGGAAAAGCTCAAAGCATTTGCCAAGGTTTATTGCCAACTGCTCAAAATTATACAATTTTGTGGAATTCGTTGGTCAAGAAATACAACGATAAGCGCGTTTTGGCAACAACTTATCTAGAGAAATTGTTAAATATTCCTGCAGTAAAGGAACCATCTGCCTCAAACTTGGAGGACTTTATTGATCTATTTTCGGGTTTGACTGCTGCAATCAAGCAGTTGAACATAGAGAATCTAGAAGACTTTATATTCATACACATTGCGTGTAAGAAACTCGACATGGATACGATTAAGGCTTTTGAAGTTTCTATACAAGATTCTCCAGACTCAGTAGATTCAGTAAAATTAGTGGAATTCATGAGAAATTACTCGCGAATACTACAGCGCGCAAACGGAAGTAGAAGCAGTAAAATTAACAATCATATTAACGCGATGCCGCGCAAGCCCTCAGTTTCCCAGAAAAACGTTAGGGCATTTGTTACAGTTAATACTGACAAATGTTTGTTGTGCGGAGACAACAACCATTCAAAGTTGTACCAGTGTCCGAAATACACTATCCTGGACGCTCGGGAAAGGTACAATTTTATAAAATCAAAGAAATTATGTGTCAATTGTCTAAGTACGATGCATAATCTCAAGAATTGTAAATCAAAGGGAAGATGCAGCGTTTGTAATCGATCCCACCATACTAGCCTGCATTTCAACTTGAATTTGCAAGCCGCGGCCGAAGAAAAGGCGGAGCCCCTAGCGCTTTGTGCTATGGGCCCTAATTCTAGTGAGGTAGAATCTACGGTTTTACTAGGAACTGTTTGTTGTGTAATCTTAGACAAGCGGGGTCAAAGACACACTATTCGCGCTTTATTAGACAGTGCTTCACAGAGAGACATAATAACGGCCTCTTGTTGTCGAGAATTTCATCTTGATGTAAAGACGACGCGAGACAAAGTTGTTTCAGGAATAGGGGATATTGTCAACCCTATCAAGGGAGTGACAACAATTACCCTTCTTTCGAGAGTTGAGAAATCGGTCAATTTTAAACTATCGCCTTTGGTGGTTAATCAAATAACTGATAAAATACCCGTCGCCAACATTAATATTGAAAATTTAGAATATTTAAAATCATTACGTTTGGCTGATGAAAAATATTTTATTCCCGGAAAAATTGACATGATTCTGGGTGCAGATGTATTCTCCCGTGTGATAAAACACAACACTATCTCACGAAATTTAGGCGAGCCGGTTGCACTGGATACCCTATTTGGGTATGTGGTACTAGGGGAAGTTCCAGTGCTACCGTTAATCAAAACAGATTATAGTTTCTTTTCAGCAATTGAAATTGAAATGAAAAAATTCTTGGAGTTGGAGGACGTACCGGACGTCTCCACTCCGCAAATCGAGGAGCTGGTATGTGAAGAGAAATATACCAACACCACCACGCGAGACGAGACTGGTAGATTTTCCGTAATGCTGCCTTTCAAGACCGATCCGGGGCAGCTCGGTGACTCTCAGAGAGCGGCAGAGCGGAGATTTTACGCGTTGGAAAGGAAACTGCTTTCAAACTCTTCTGTAAAATTGGAATACGACCTTATTTTCAAAAATTATATACAAGAAGGGTATTTAAATCCTGTAAATATAAATTCGGATCAATGCTTGAGCTTGCAATACATAGCCCCGCATCATGCAGTGATACGTGAAAATAAATCCACAACTAAGGTTCGCGCAGTAATAGATGCTAGTATGAAAACTACATCAGGATTATCGCTGAATGATGTTCTACATACGGGTAGAAATCTTCAAAATGATCTATTTAAAATAATATTACACTTTCGCTTGTTTCCAGTTGCTCTAAGCGCTGACATACGTAAAATGTATATGCAAATTCTGGTAAATAAAGAGCATAGATGCTATCAGAGAGTTTTATATCGGTTTGATAAAAATGATCCACTTCAGCTTTTTGAATTTACACGCGTACCATTTGGCTTAAAGTGCAGCCCATACCTTGCAATGCGTACCGTTCGTCGTTTAATTGATGATGAGCGAACACGTTTTCCATTAGCGGCACTTGTAGCAGAGAGAGATATTTACATGGATGATTTGGTTTCTAGCTGTTTAAATGATGAAGAGGCTATCGCACTTTCAAACCAATCGATTGAATTATTTCTTGCGGGCGGTTTTGAATTGGTGAAGTTCTCGAGTAATTCACCATCAGTCATGGGAGGCATTCCCTCAGCTTGTCGCATTTCTGAAGCTGTGGAGTTCAGTTCAGAAGATCAATGTACCATCCTTGGTTTGCATTGGTTGCCTGGAAAGGATGTTTTTACCTTTAGTGTCACTAACAAATTTCGTAAATGTACAAAACGAAATATTCTGTCGACAATTGCGCGCTTCTGGGATTTGATGGGGTTTGTCGCACCCGTGATTGTAACAGCTAAATTAATGATTAAATTTCTCTGGGAACATAAAATCGATTGGGACGATTGTCCTCCTCAGAGTATAATTTCAACTTGGGAAAATTATGAATCGGAACTCCCACTCCTTCAAAGTATTCAGCTGCCACGTCATACAGGTGTAACGCAGGAGTCGATTATATCCCTATTGGGATTCGCGGACGCAAGTGAGAGAGCATATGGAGCGGTGATATATATTCATGTATATAATCCTCCAAGTAAACGCGGAGAAATAAGTTTAGCTTGTGCAAAGTCGCGAGTAGCTCCAAGTCGTACAATATCTTTAGCAAGACTTGAATTATCGGGAATATTGATATTGTCAAAATTAATGCGTGTAGTCATTGATACATATTCAACTCGCTGCCAAATTAATAATGTATACGCCTTTTCTGATAGTACAGTGGCACTCGCTTGGGTTCATTCACACCCATCCCGCTGGCAGACTTTCATCGCGAATAGAGTAACTATAATTCAGGATAATATACCTCCAAGTCAGTTTTATCATATTGCCGGGAAAGACAATCCCGCGGATTGTCTCTCACGCGGCCTGACTCCCGCACAATTAATTGACCACCCGCTCTGGTTTAAAGGCCCTGCCTTCGCGCGCTCACCGATTGAAGAATGGAATTTTTGTAAATTTGATCCAAATACTATTGAAAACCCGCCGGAACAAAAAATAAAAGTTATGACTGTAATAGATAACTTACCCAAGCAACCAACTTTATTAGGTTCACTCGCTGAACGAATCTCTTCCTGGAGTAAATTGTTAAGAGTTGTTATTTACATACTTCGTTTTATAAAAAGATTGTCATCAAAATTTGAAGTCTCTCACCTACGGTTTGCAGAAATCGTAGTTATAAAAGACTTACAAAATCATCATTTTTCGAACGAAATTAAAAACGCGAAAGCCGGTAAAGTCTTATCTCCTGCATTTCGTAAGCTTAATGCCTTTATCGACGCCGATGTGTTGTTACGAGTAGGAGGGAGACTTGTAAACGCTGACTTAGCTTATGACAGTAAACATCCAATACTTTTACCAGGTCGCGGTCATATTTTGAATTTAATCATTGATTACTATCATAGAAAATTCTTGCATTCCGGACCTCAGTTACTAATGTCCCTTTTGCGACAAAATTTCTGGATTTTGTCGGCTAGAAATATTGTGCGTAAACGCGTCCAATTATGTAATACTTGTTATAAGGTTAATCCAAAATCACGCTTCCCCTTCATGGGGGATTTACCTGCCTGTCGGGTAAATGAAGGTAAGGCATTTTTCCACTGTGGCATAGACTACGCGGGCCCCTTAAGTGTGATTCCTTATAGAAAAAGAGGTGTGCACAAAATTAAAGCATACATTTGTGTGTTTGTGTGCTTAATCACGAAAGCGGTTCATATCGAACTCGCATCAGATCTAAGCACGGAAACATTTATTAACGCTCTTAAGCGATTTTTGTCTCGACGCGGGCCGGTAAAAATAATGTACTCAGACTGTGGGACAAACTTCATTGGTGCAAAATCTCACCTCGATGCTCTCTATGGTCTCCTGGAGTCTGAAGCTTTTCAAAATAAGTTCGACAGGGAACTAAGAGACCATCGGATAGATTGGAAGTTCAATCCCCCATCCGCCCCGCATTTCGGTGGAATTTGGGAGAGTAACGTGCGGAGTATCAAACTCCATCTGAATCGAGTAATTGGTAAACAATTATTGACATTCGAGGAAATGTCTACAGTACTTGCGCAAATTGAAGCAATTTTAAACTCCAGACCGCTTTCATGTTTGAGTGCCGATCCATCCGAACCTATTGCTCTAACCCCCGCACATTTTCTCACATTGACTCCTCTAAAGTCACTTCCGGCGACAGATACCTCCTCTAGAGACATTAGTCTACTGTCTCGTAAACAGTATGTGGACCATTTAGTTCAGTCTTTCTGGAAACGGTGGAAGGTGGAGTACCTTCACACTCTCCAAACGCGTCAGAAATGGAACACGGAAACAGAGCCAATCAAGATTGGATCTGTTGTCTTGTTAAAAACTGAAGGTAGTGCACCTCTTAATTGGCCACTAGGAGTTATTGAGGATGTCTTTCCGGGAGCGGACGGTATAGCTAGAGTAGTTAATGTCCGGACGAAAACTGGAACTTATAGGCGTCCAGTTGTCAAGGTTTGTCCGTTGCCAAATCAATAACATTACAAAATAATATACAGTCCACTCGCGTAATTAAGTAGATTTAAGTTATAATAATAAACAAATAAAAAAATAAATCGTTGTTTTGAAAGGACTACGTCCTCTCAAGCTGGGGGGCATGTTTGGGCGAACTGTTAGGTAGGTTTGTTATGGGTAGCTGGCCATAAAATCCTTGTCCTTGTGCCTATAATCTGACCTATCCGATTTGCCCAATCACCTGTCTCCAGCCAGTACTTCTTCATACGCGGCCTTGGATAGACGTGTCCATCGCAGTGTTCATCGCGCGCGACAGAAATAAAGGAGAAACCATACACAAAAACGCGACCAGTGCTCCGCGAAAGAGGCATCCATTGGAGATAAGGTGAGTCCAGACTTTGATTCCGTGATTCCCTCCTTTGCTCCTTTGGTTGGCTGCCTGGACAGATTTGTTGGGCAGTTCGTCCGAACGCGATAATCGAGAACCAGTACGATTAAAAATCCTCCCCCTCGCATCTACATGATAGCGCCAAACTTGGCGTTATCAGACCTGAATATTGAAGGTCGAAAGTACTCGAGATTCAAAATATTATTGTGAAAATAAAACTACGTTTAATAAAAATAATTTGATTTCAATAAATAACAATATATACATGGACATAAAAAAAAACTAAATCATAAAACCAATTTCACTTTAACAAACCCTAGCCGCCAACATCACAGATCAACCGCCATTTCTTTCTATCCTTGCATACTTCTTTCATTTCCTCCAGAGTCATAACCTTCTTCATACAAGCTCTTCTTTTATTATGACTCTGGATATTCCATTCATTCGCAATTTCGGATATTTGGTCCATCCATACCTTTCTCGGTCTTTTTCTACCACGACATCCATCTATTCTACCAACATATACTTTCTTCGTCAGTCTTTCCTCATTCATTCTCTCCATATGCCCAAACCATCTTAACAAACTTCTAACAAACTTCTTTTACCGTTAAGGTGGCAATGTATATAATGCATCTGAATTTTGCCGCAAATGCCTCTTGTCTTGTTTCGTCATGTGTCCTCCCGCCATTCCTCTAGGGGTGGCCGGCACCTCCACACAAGTGCCTCCACTTGACTCTGTCCTTGCATACTTCTTTCATTTCATCTAATTTCATCACTCTTTTCATGCATGCTCTTCACTTCGCACGTTTAATAATTAAGAGCAATAACTCAAAAAACAAGAATGTTGGGAAATCACGTTTAAAGATCAGACACCCAGTACAACTTGTATGGGATGAAAAAGGCGACCGATGTTTTATCTCAGTCATATTCGTCCAAATTGAACGGCTGTCGCATTCTACCTATTCTTCTCGCATTGTTCTTGCGTTTTATTACAAAATCTCGATTTTCCCAATTTTCGAGTTATTTCTCTTTATTATTAAGCGTGCGACTTGTTTCCACTCTGTAAATTCCATTCATTCGCAATCTCACTTATCTGATCAATCCATTATTTTCTTAAAAAAATATAGTTAAGCAGTCTTAAAATTGACATCCAAACTGCATCCCTGTTTGTCTCAACACAACCTTGTGTGTCATCTTCTCCCCTGTTGAGCTTAATCTCACTAACTTTTCTCCCTCAGCTCTCAACTTGGCTTAGCTTAGACTGGCTTGGCCGGACTTCGCTTGGCTTGGCGACAGCTGACAAGGAAGTCTCTCAGACCATGCGTTAAACACGGCCCGCTGATTCGATTAGGAACAGTACATAGTTTGCTTCGCGCATTGTTGATTTTGGTCATCAGACGAAATTTCAGGAAGCGCTGAAGCTACAAACTTGTACTGGGGAAACCATGGAAACGAAGTTCATATTATGTTTATGTCAAATGAATAACATAAGTCTTGGTCTCTTTCTCAAAGTGTAAATTATTTGCCCCTCCAGTGCTTGTTTGGCGTATCTACTATTTGATTTCAAGATGACTTTAAATTAAAGTATCTTAAGAATCACATCACAATTCAGACCGGCCTGTAGTCCAGTGGTAACACTTCAGACTCGTTAATGGAAGGTTGCGGGCTCGAATACCAGCGGAGCACAAAAAAATATACCATTCATATTTTCAAATTCGCTCTTCGCTTGGTTGAAAAATTCATAAACCTTTACCAAAGACCTTACAGCAACTGGGTCTTGCTTGAGAATTGGCGCTTTCTACAGCGACGACCAAGCTCGCAGAGGGCTCTTGAGGTGTGATACACACAAAAACAGCGCTCACCACATAAATCATAATACTATAATTCTTATTATTATTATTCTACACAAGAAAATAACGTTTCTGATTCAAGACTTACTCAAATTTGTGAAAATAAAATAAGCTTATAAATAATGTTTTTTTATAAATCTAAAATAAATACTTGACAATAGTCAAGTATTATGATTGTAAATAAAGAAAAAGACTTTAAAAATAAATAAAAATATTGGTATGAGATTTATGAAATAAAATCTTTGAGCCTTGGAAAATACGTATGCACAGAATGATTGTGTATCTACTGAGCCTTTGTGAGGTTTCATAGCACTGTTTGTGAATAAGGGAATATTAATTCATTTTCTGGATTTATTAACTTTATCCACGTTTGCAGAAAATACGTGAAAAAGGAAATGCATGGCTTAACGAGTCAAAGTCAATACAAACATCTATTTATTTGAAAAAGGATCATTTTTGAATTTAAGCTCGCCGAGAGTATTTGTTGACGGCAATAAATACGGAAAATAAATAAACACATTTGCATTTGGCTTAATCCGAAAACAAATAAAAAGGCTGTAAATTAGAATAGAATATATTTAACAGGGAAACCCACATTTGGAATACATTAACAAACGAATCAAACACCTGAGCAATTATTTATTTATTTATCAAATGTAATATTAATGTTAAAGGGTTTTCACTTCGTCCCTTTAATGCTTGTTTGTATTATGTACATCAGTGGTAATTTCACATGAGCAATGTTTGTACGTGTACTGGACCAATGTGTCTTATGAAAACTGGATATTCATTTTAATAATATTTGACAATCTCTCACATTATCGTCTTTTTAGTTTTTTTCTTAGCTCAGATTGTGTAGAATGTTATCCTTAAGTCAATTTCATCGAATCTTTAAATCAATTGATAGATAAGCCAAACAAGCACTATGGTGACGGTTTGTTGCAGTCAATTGCTTTAAAATTAAAATGATAGAATGTTTTTATGGTATTTATAAACTTAAATCTAAGTTATAAAGATATATTAACATTTAAAATTAAATTAAATGCATGCCCACTTACAGACAGTTTGCGTTTACAAATGATGCATGTTTACCTACACATATAAATCCAAACCTCAAATGAATATAAACCCTGAAACTTTTCTCTGAAACAGAGGTGACATTAGCACAATTTTTAACGATATGAGTGGTCAGCTTCATACCAACCTAAAAGTCAAGTAATGTGAGGAATGTGACCAATGACTCAATGGAGTTGATCGCTGTTATTTTCTGCGTGAATCACACCTCAAGATTTTCCTGCAAGCTTGGTCGTTGCTACAGAAAACACCAACTCACAAGCATTTCCCATTTTATGAAGCTCTTAACACCATTCATTGGTAAAAGGCAGATGCATTCTTCAACCCAGCAAAGAACATTGTTTGAAAATTAAATGGCATATTTTATTGTCACACCGGGAATCGAATACACAACGTTCTGATTACGATTCCTTAGCATTTACCTTTTTTTTTTGTTAACATAAAAATTAGGTATTGAAACAAGATTCAGGTTATGCGGCTGACCACCCATGCTGTAAAAATGGTTCACTTTGCCAATGTCACCCCTGTCTCAGGGCAGGACGGCAAGAGTTGCAGGGTGTAAGTCTATTTGAGATTTGGTTTTTATGTTGTAGGTTCACATGCGGCATGTGCAAGCGCGAACTTATACGTATCTGGTTGTGAATGTGCATGTTATGTGAATCTCCAAAGTAACATATCTTTGCAACTTAGATTAGATTAGATTAGATTCAGGTTCATTTTTACAGCATGCTTTTACACTTTACAATGATTTAAAATATGAATTTAGAAAAGCATACCTGCAGGAATAATAATAGTAGTTTCATCCCCTGCGGTACCGTAGCCTGTGAATGGTTTCTGATTGCGCACTGTACTACAGCGCGGCTGCAATGCACCCTTATTATGAAAAAACAACCCTTTCAGGTTCTATGATATATATATATATATTTAAACACTTACGGGTTCCACGGGAAATCGGTCAAAAGCAACCCGTCTACACACAGCTCAGCCATGAACAAATCGGTCACACGATAGTTGGTCAGATATTTTATCCACAGACACATCGGTCACACGATAGCTGGTCGATGTTTCATCCACAGACACATAGGTCACACGATAGTTGGTCAGATATTTCATCCACAGACACATCGGTCACACGATAGTTGGTCGAACTTTCATCCACAGACACATCGGTCACACGATAGTTGGTCAGATGTTTCATCCACAGACACATCAGTCACACGATAGTTGGTCAGATGTTTTATCCACAGACACATCGGTCACACGATAGTTGGTCAGATATTTCATCCACAGACAAATCGGTCACACGATAGTTGGTCAGATATTTCATCCACAGACACATCGGTCACACGATAGTTGGTCAGATATTTCATCCACAGACACATCAGGCACACGATAGTTGGTCCGATGTTTCATCCACAGACACATCGGTCACACGATAGTTCGTCCTCACGCCTTTTTTCACGACAACGACATTATGGTTACATACAATATATGGTCCACAGGTAGCTACATCGCAGAAAACTATAACAAATTAAAACTATAGCAATTACAAAGATTTTCGGAGAGCAAGTTTTCTGGGATGGCGCTTTGTTTTTTGATGATGACCGGTCCGTAGTCCAGTGGTAACACTTTGGATTTGCGATTGGAAACTTATGGGTTCGAATCCCGGCGAAGCACAAAAAAATAACCATTCATATGTTCAAATTTGCTCTTCGCTGGGTTGAAAAATTCATTAACATTTACCAAAGACCGGTCATCAAAAGGTCCATCCAGCCTAACAACAACTGGGTCTTGCTTGAGAATTGGCGCTTTGTAGCGACAACGACAATGCTCGTAAAAAAGGTCGATAGTTTAATTGGTAGAATGCTTGTATTCCATGCCGAGAGCAAGAGTTGGATCCCAAGGTTTACTCAACCTTCACAAGAAATTAGAACCAGCCCCTCCCGGGAGCTGTGAAACCCCCACTTCAACTGACTGAAAGTGGTTGGTGTGTGGCCGGCTCCCTTACCCGTAAAAAATAAATAGGTGACGAATCGCCACATGCGACCCCTTCAGGTATTGCGTAGGTAAGAAGTTGAACTATATGTGTAGCTTAGTTGCATTGCTTTGCGCTGTCTGAGGGCCTATATTGTATCATCAACTTATTGTTTATTTGTCTTATCTTCAACATAAGTAATTTCACATTATGTGTACTGGAATAATGTGTCTTATGAAAGCTGGAAATTGATTGTAAAGATATTTACAACAACTCTCACATTATTGTGTTTTATATATTTTTCAGAGCTCCGATTATATAGAAAGTGATTTTTTAGACAATTTCATTTAAATATCATGTTTAAATCAAATAGTGAATAAGCCAAACAAGCACTGTGGGTAAATTATGCTACCAAAATGTCATTGACAGGTAAGTTGTGTGACCAAATAGTTTGTAAGTAATGTGCCTGTGGACCAATTATCCGTGGTCTAGTTACCTGTGAGTGAAATGTTGGTAACCACAAATTTGTGTGGACGACCTGTCATGTGACCGATTTGCCTACAAATTAGCTGTCTGTGGACGAATCATCTTGGACCAATTTGTTGTGACACGGTTTTTACGTGCATCGAGTACAGAGTCCACGTTCCCTGCGCATTATACAATGGCCGTATATCCAGTGTTAATTGCCCGATGAAATTCAATTCGAATCTTGCGAGTGTGTTTTGTAATTCGATTTGAAGTGCACACACAAAAAAACATAGTGTTCAGAAAACAATTGAATGGAATTGAAAACGAATGTTTTATCTTTTCGATGAAAAATCCGAAGTGAATGAAAATGTTTTGTGAACATTTTGATGCTGTGTAGTGTATACTTCATAATAAACGTCATATATTTTTTAAGCATTTGTGAACTTCAAATTCACTAATGTCAATATAAATAAAACTAGCTTCGATAGCTTAAAAAAATAAATGCCTTTATTTTTTTTATTTTAAGCTGTTTTGAATTTAACGATACGATAAAAAAATAAAAAAGTTATGCCATTTTTCTGCAATCTCAAACTTTAAACTGCTCTCCTGAACAATTAAGTGTACGTCGCTTATGCCCTACTGACTTTTAACCGTCGATATATTGGCCATGAGTCCAGTCGATAGCTCAGTTGGTAAAGTGCTTGAATTCCATTCCGTGAGCTCGGGTTCGAAACCCAGCGATGGTGTCAGAAATGATTTCCCATTTCGGTGTTTATTTCAAACCCTAAAAAAAATACCTGCAAAGTTTATTTAGTCTTCACAAGATATGAGTACCAGCCGCCTTGGGAGCTGTGAAACCACCACTTCAACTGAAGTGGACGGCCCCCTTAGCTGTAAAAATAAATAGGTTCCACTTGCCTCACGCGAAACCCTTCGGTGATAACGCGGCAATGAGTTACACTTTATGTGTAGCTTAGTCAAGCCATCCAAACGCAGCTCGCAATAAGTATTTTACACAGAATTTCTACATAATATAATATGAAAAGGTGTGAGGATTTCCGACTTCCCTATGAATGAGAGCTCCAGTGAGAGCCACCGACATTCCGGCTTCCCCTTTCATCCATTTTAATTTTGACATCTTCCATCCCTGCCGGGGTGGGATTGAAAATTCGCATTATTATTGGCGCACCTCATATCTGAAATCTTCGCGCGTCCATTCAACCCTTTCGCGAAACATTTTTTACCCTTTTACTTGCGTGGAATGCCCTTTATGAAATCTCCAATAATAATAAGAGAGCCTTAGGGGTTTTCTAAAAAAGATGTTTTATTACTTTTTTGACGAAAGCATTATTGTAGATTCTATATTTATCTTTTCGAAAAAAAATCTGTGTATTTTTTATTTATTCGATATTTAAAACTTTAATATCAGAAGCTTTCACTAAAGTTTCACATTAAAAAAAATGAAATATTACCTTTTTAGTCCGTTATCTAGTGTTTAATGTTATGGACTCACAATTAGAAGGTCGTGAGTTCGATTCATGGAGGAGCAAAAACAAAATATTTAAAATCCAAATACCCTCTACGCTGGATTAAAAAATATATAAGGTCTCCCTAAAGCTTTTAGGTAAATGAGCTTAGTTTAAAAATTAGCGCTTTCTATAATAATAACAATAAATCTATAATCAAAGTTGCAAAGATATATTAACATTTAAAGCTCATATCAAATGCATGCCCACAAACAGTGTAGTTCGCGCTTACAACTGCTGAATGTGTACTTACAAATAAAATCCAAACCCTAAATTTCCAGACTTTCTAGACGACCAACATTGCAGTGGGCTTTTGAGGAGTGAATAATCATCCTAAAATTTATTTCATTTTACATATATTATCTACGGATCATCCATTGAATATTGGCTTCGGATACAAATATATTATAATCCTTAGTACATCTATGTAGCAACTTGTGTATTTCCAAGTTTGTTAGATAATGATACGTCATCATCATCATCATCAATGACTACCCGCGGACAGACACTCAGATCCAGGGACTCAAATAAAAGTCTGCTCCAGCTGCCGCGCAGAGCCACGAGGACGGTGTTTGGTACCGAGCCCTTAGCGTTGCTGCTCCGACGGCCTGGAATTCTCTTCCTGCGACCCTCAGGGAGCTGAAGAATGAGCCACTTGAATATTTCCAGAGTTTGTTAGATAATAAAAAAACTCTTACAAAGCGCCTTTGCAGTGACTAATCTAATCTAATCTAAGCTGCAAGGATATATATCATTTAAGATTTGTATTAAATGCATTCCCACAAGCAGACATGTATAATTTCGCGCTAACACATGCCGCATGTGGACCTACAATATAAAAACCCAATCTCAAATGAACATAAGCCCTGCAGCTCTTGCCGTCCTTCCCTGAAACAGGGGTGACATTGGCAAAGTGAACCATTTTTTACAGACGCCTACCAACCTTGTCAACGACGTTAGCCATGTTGAAAGCACCGGTTCCCATAGATCACCGAAGTTAAGCAACATTGGGCGTGGTCAGTACTTGGATGGGTGTGCGCTCAGGTACACCGCGTGTCGTTGGCATCTCGGACCGGTCCGTAGTCCGTTGTGGCAACACTTCGGACTCGTAAATATTTGGAAGGTTGTGGATTCGGATCCCGGCGGAGCACACAAAAATACCATTAATATTTCGAATGTGCTCTTCGCTGGGTTGAAGAATTCATAAGCCTTTACCAATGACCGGTCACCAAGGGTCCATCCAGCCTTACAGCAACTGGGTCTTGCTTGAGTATTGGCGCTTTGTAGCGACGACCAAGCTCGTACACCTCTGCGGCACTACAACAAGTGTCATAGACCTCTAGAGTCTTCAGAATCTAGGGAGTCTCCCGCACAGGATTTTCTTAAAAAAAAAAAAAAAAAACCTATAAGTCAAGGACTCAGTCACGAAAAGGCGCTACACAAATGTTTTTTATTATTATTATGACAATCCAGAGTGGGTTTTGGCTTCCTTGATTAACCGCAGGCCTATCCGACACGTTCGTTCTACAACCGTATGCAAATACATGGCAGTGATAGTATAACTTTTAATTTGTTTTTTTTCTTATCCCTCTATTGACCTCTACAGAGCGCACGCTGATGTCTGATTTGCAATCCCCGAGCGCTTTCACGTAATGTATTACAAACTTTGATCCACATTCCTCCGCAGATATTTGAGCCTTCTCTATTCCCAGTTGCGTGCGGTAAATTTGACTGGGAATCGGTATATCTGACGTCACACCACCGAGAGATGTTTCTTTATTGAAATGTACGAGCTGTTCAGTACCCTAAGTATTAAACTCAAGCTTAGTGTGTACTAATAAATTTGAAGAATTTAAAACGATCGCTTGAGGGTCTGATTTAGTTTCGTATGCGTTTTTGGTAAACGCTATGATGGCGTTTGTACGTAATGCTTTATACTTGGGTTGCAGTACTTTGGTGGTGTGGGAGGAGATGTCTCAAAACGAGTTAGCTACTTTATTCGTCTTTACTGACAGTGGCGTAGCAAGGACAAATATAGCAAAGAAAAATAATTATGTGACCCTTTGAAAAAGTTGCATATTAAATGTTTTACTTGCGTCGCGGTGCGTTTTGCCAATAATTTTGCCGAGTTGTAGATTGCCGCCTGTGATTTTTTACGTTTCATTTAAAGTATTACTAATATCAGCTGTTTTTATTTCCACTATCACCGGTATATAGACCGGTCCGTAGTTCAGTGGTAACACTGCGGACTCTGAATGGGAAGGTTGTGGGTTCGAATCCCGGCGGAGCACAAAAAATTTACCATTTATATTGGCCAAAGCCAACAGTTCCTTGACTTATAGGTTGGTATGCGGCTGACCACCCATACTGTAAAAAATGGTTCACTTTGCCAATGCAACCCCTGTTTCAGGGAACGACGGCCAGAGTTGCAGGGCTTATGTTCATTTGAGATTGGGTTTTTATATTGTAGGTCCACATGCGGCATGTGTTAGCGCGAAATTATACATGTCTGCTTGTGGGAATGCATTTAATATAAATCTTAAATGATATATATCTTTGCAGCTTAGATTAAATTAGATTAGTATATTCTCAAATTTGCTCTTCGCTGGGTTGAAAAATTCATAAACCTTTACCAATGACCGGTCACTAAAGGTCCATCCAGCCTAACTGGGTCTTGCTTGACAATTGGCGCTTTGTAGCGACGACGACCAAGCTCGTAAAAAAGGCGATATTTCAATGGGTTCAATCTCGGCATTCCGAGAGCAAGGGTTTGATCTCAAGGTTTACTCAGCCTTCACAAGAAATGAGAACCAGCCCCCCCGGGAGCTGGAAAACGCCCACTTCAACTGAAAGTGGCTGGTGTTAGGCCGGCCCCCTTATCCGTAAAAATAAATAGGTCCCGAATCTTCACATGCGACCCCTTTGGAGGTAACGCAGGCAACAAGTTACACTATATGTGTAGTTTAGTTGCATTAGTTGCATGTTGCATTGCATCAAATACCTGTTCCAAGAAATAGATCACTAAAAAGTTTATTTTTCTTGAATGAGTTACGTATATGGCCAAAGAGGCCGCGTCGACTTTCTCAGAGCGAAAGGCAGCAGAAGCGCGTTTGTGGTCCCTCGCGCATAGAAACCAAGTGTCAAAGAAGACTCGCAAAGCCAAGCATGCCGGGGCACTCCCATATGATTTGGACTTTGACGAAAGGTTCGGTATATAGCTAAAGGAAAATCGGAAAGCGAATTAGATAGAGTGTACACATCGAATGATATACCAATATGTACACTCTCACATATTTACCTGAAGGAATCTTTATTCCTTCTCGTAATCTCTTAACTTTGCCAGCGTATATTGCTTTCTTTATTCCTCTTGTTCTTTTTGGACTCTTTTTTTTCTTTTTAACTTTTGAAACTCGGTAAAAGACTGCCGAAGGAAATGTACAGTCTTAATGGTAGAACACGTTGTGAATATGTGATGGGGGAATTTACTTTTGTTTTTACAAAGATAGTGCTTTTATTAAGTGTATTCTTATGAAATATGTTACTCAGTTATTCAGTGATGAACGAAAAATCTTTTAAGGATTACTTAATTTTTTTATAACACACATAGTTTTATCTTCACAGTTTGTTTGAGATGATTAGCCTAGGTACTATCGGAGTTTGTCCGACAATCTTTAGAGACCTATTTCGATAAAATATAAGTTTTTACACATAACAAGAACATAAAAAAGTTTATTGCACTTTTCGAAAATGACATTGTATATCACAGTTCATTGACAAGGGTTGATATGAGACTGACCACTCATACTGTAATAAGTAGTCCACTTTGCCAATGCCACTCATTTTTCAAGGAAGGTTATCGGCATGAGTTGCAGGTCTTGTGTTCATTTGAGATAAGTTAAAATGCGGTATGTGTAAGCGTGAACTTATGCGTGTCTGTTTGTGAGAAGGGATGCAATATGAATTTGAAATGTTATATATCTTTGCAACTTATCCAGTCGATAGATTCGTAGGTAGAGAGCTTGCATTCCATACCGAGAGCTCGCGTTCAAATCACACCGAGGGTGTCAGAAATAATTTTCCGTTTCAGTGTAAATTTCAAACCAATATTAAATGCCAGCAAGGTTTACTAAGCATTTACAAGAAATGATTACCAGCCTCTTGGGAGCTAAAAAAAATCCACTTAAAGTTCATATTTATATCAATTTTTTACATGTTGAAATATAAAAGTTGGTTCATGTTTTAATGGAATGTCTGCAAAATTTATAAATATTCTCAGCGGGCTTTCATTGCAGAGGTACAGAATAAATATTGTACACTCCCGCAGTCCTCTCGACTCATTGTCGGGTAAGTATTTTTTCTTACTCCGGATCACGTACTCTATTCCACTCTGCGGCAAGGGAATTTCTTATTCCGTGATTATAAAAACATACTGTGGGAGCGGTATTCCCGCACGCCGTAGTGCGGTACGATCCGAAGACGCTACGCTGCAAGGGATGGTGCTACAGCGTGCAATGTTGCGAAACCTCTACGGCAAAGTGTCGTAGCGTCAACGAACCAATACGAAAAACGTTATTTTTTGCATGGCAGTAAAATATCATAGTGCAGTATTTAAGTAAACGCATCATTGCCCCTTGGCGGTTTTTCGTCGTAGCGGTAACAAATCAAAGTGCCTTAGCGTTAATGTATCATTGCGACATTTCGTTTTTCTGTCGTGGTGGTAAAATATCATAGTGCCTTAGCATCTACGCATTATAACGATTTGGTGTTTTTGTGTCTAAGCATTAATTTTTTTGGTGTCTTCCCGTCTACTCAATAAAATTTGTTTTGTGTTGTTGCGGTATGATATCATAGTGTCACAGCAATTACGTATTATAGTATAGTAGCATCAACGCATTCTAGTACATAACGTTTTTGTGCCATAGTGCTTAAATATCATGATATCGTAGCAGTTCCATTTCAAAGTGCCAGAGCATCACAGCAACATAACGTTTTTGTGACGTAGCGGTAAAACATCATAGTGCGTAGAAGTAACATATTATCATAGTTACCAAGAATCAACATATCACAGAATCGTAAAGTTTTTGTGTCGTAGCGGTAAAACATCATACGGCGCTATTTTTAGACATTTTAGTTATCCGTTGAGCCCACGCTTCGACAAACTAATGATGCATTTGTATGAAGACCTGTCTATCCAAGATGGCCGCAAGTGAACAACTGATAAGTTTTCATACAAATATTACCAAAATTCGGTAGTTAAGAATGACTGTGGTGATGAAACTTTCAACCCAGGCATCATTAGTTCGTCAAAACCTGGGCTCAACCGACGACTAACATGTCTTAGAATAGCCCCGATAGTGTCGTAGAGGTAACATATCATAGTGCCCAAGAATCAACGTACCATAGCAACGTTACGTCTTTGTGTCGTATTGGTTAAAGATTACAGTGTAGTAGCGATAACATATCAAAGTGCCGTAGCGTCAACGCATACGAGCAACATAACGTTTTTGTGTCGTAGCGGTTAAAGACTATAGTGTAGTAGCGGTAACATATCATAGTGCCGTAGCATTAACGCATCCTAGCAACATAACGTTTTTGTGCGTAGCGGTATAACATCATAGTGTCGTAGCGGTAACATATCAAAGTGTCGTAGAACCAACGCATTACAGCAACATTGTTTTGTTTGTTTGTAGAAGTGAAGTGTAGAAGCGGTAACATATCATAGTGGTGCAGCCTCAACACTTCAGAGAAAAATGTCGTTTTCGTGTCGTTGCGGCAGCATATCGTGGTGTTGTAGCATCAACGCATCATAGCAACATGACATTTGTATCGTAGCGGTTAGAAAAAAAGTGCGTGGTGTCAATGCACTATAGTGACATGAGGTATTTGTGTATTGCGGTAAATCTCAGTGAGCATCCTTAATACTTTTTTGTTCGTCAATAACTAAAACTGATATTTGAAATGATCACATTCATCTTTTTTATTCTTCATACATACCTATATTGATAAATATACCTACATCAACCTTGTCAACAACGTTACCATGTTGAAAGCACCGGTTCCCATAGATCACCGAAGTTAAGCAACATTGGGCGCGGACAGTACTTGGATGGGTTACCGCTCAGGTACACCGCTTGTCGTTGGCATCTTGGACCGGTCCGTAGTGGCAACACTTCGGACTCGTAAATGGAAGGTTGTGGATTCGGATCCCGGCGGAGCACAAAATATACCATTTATATTTCGAATGTGTAATTTGTCATGTATGTTCCTTGACTTATAGGTTGTTATGCGGCTGACCACCCATAATGTAAAAATTGGTTCACTTTGCCAATGTCACCTCTGTTTCAGGGAAGGACGGCAAGAGTTGCAAGGCTTATGTTCATTTGAGATTGGGTTTTTATATTGTAGGTCCACATGCGGCATGTGTTAGCGCGAAATTATACATATCTGCTTGTGGGAATGCATTTAATATAAAACTTAAATGATATATATCTTTGCAGCTTAGATTAGATTAGATTAGATTAGAATGTGCTCTTTGCTGAGTTGAAAAATTCATAAACCTTTACCAAAGACCGGTCACTGAAAGGTCCACCCAACCTTACAACAACTGGGTCTTGCTTGAGAATTGGCGCTTTCTACAGCGACGACCAAGCTTGCAGAGGGCTCTTGAGGTGTGATACACACAAAAACAGTGCTCACCAAATAAATCATCCTAATATTATTATTATTACAACTTCAAATCTCTTTTATTGTAGGTACTTAATATTTTAGGAGAACCGATCAAGTCAACTAAAAACCGATAATCTTCTGAAACTGAGTTTCACACCTGTTTCCCATCCAAGTCGAAAACATCTGTCTTAAAAGTTTAAATTGAAAAATGTTGAGCGGAATTCAATTCCACATTGAATCTGTATTGTTTCCTACAAGGACATTGGTAGTTTTTGTAACAAAAAAGTTGTAACATTTCACAGATGTGTTATAAATAAACGCAAGTAAGTTTGCACATATAGTGCAATTTTTAAACGCGTCGTTTTCAAAGGAGTTACATGTGGAATGTAAATACTATTTAATTTTAAAGGTTGAAAGGGCAAGGCTTTAGCCAACCACTTCAGTTAAAGTAAGAGTTACCTAGCTTCCAATGTGTCTTTCTCATTTATTGTGAATATTGTGTAAACGTTATAGTTTTCAATTTCTCAATAAAAACACCTTTGGTTTGAATCACACTTTACCACTCTGCATGGAATTCAAACATTCAAAAAACCAATCCAGTGTTCAGAATATAATATAAATATATAATCACCTAGGTGTTTGTTTGGCTTATCTCCAACAGAGGTAATTTAACATGAGTATCTAGTGTTTGTATGTGTATAGGACTGATGTGTCTTATGAATAGGCTAGATATTGATTTCGGAAATTTTTAAAAGAACTCTCACATTATTGTGTTTTACGTTTTTTTCTTCGCTCAGATTGTGTAAAATGTCATTATTAAGACAATGTCATTGAAAGGTCATCTTTGAATCAAATGGTAGATAGGCCAAACAAGCTTTGGGTGTACGTATTGTATAATATAAACTAGGAAGTATATATCCAATATTTTATATGAGTCATGTTGTAAATGAAACTCAATTTTTTTTTTGCCAAAATCCTTGACTTATAGGTTAGTATGAGGCTGACCACCCATACTGTAAAAAATGGTTACTTTGCCAATGTCACCCCTGTGTCAGGGAAGGTCGGCAAAAGTTGTAGGGCTTATGTTCATTTGAGGCTTGGATTTTATTTGTAAGTACACATTTTGCACTTCTAAGCGCGAACTACATGTGTTTGTTTGTGGGCATGCATTTGAGAGCCTTAAATGTTAATATATCTCTGCAACTTAGATTATAAATTGTAGATAGCGTGTATTTTGATCAGTAAATCAGTACAACACACAAAATAGATGGCTTGTAAGGGACCACCATATGCTGCAAATGACTGTTTTTTACGCGACATCTTAATATTCCAGTAACGGGGTATAATAACACACGCAGATGTACCCGGAGCAATATCACAAACAGGACATGGCAATCCTCCGTCACGTGCGAGTCGCAAAGCGGCTACCAGGCGCGCAGAAAGTACAGAGGGTAAGGAAACGCCCACGCTAACTGTCTCAGTCACGTACGAGAGAGGCCGTGTCGACCAGAACCGGAATATCTCCTGTGACCTTCTGCGCGCCTGGTATCGCCCGTTATTATATTCGCATGCGGACGATTGCGCAAGGATGTTGTGGAATTGCGAAGAGATCGCCATGTCTGGAATATTTAGAATTTAGATGTTACTTACCTGTGACTGCTTTACGAGGGAAAACTAAATGTTTCTTTGCACACCTTTTTATTAAAGGGGTTTGATTGAGTATTTACATAATGGATCTCATTTTAAATGGAACAGAAATAAAAATCAATAAAAATGATGACACTCCGACAGCGCTCGAGATATTAAACTCAACTCGTGAAGGAAAAAAAAGTTTCTATTTTTGTTTTATTATTTTTGAAATTTTAGTACAATTTTCCTGTAAGAAACCAGTTTCTTCGCTGAGTATAAAACAAACGTAAACTCTCCTCAATCGTGTAAATAGAAAGATGTAAAGAAGATTCAACAGCACTCCTAGTGAGTGACGTAGTTTTCATATATTTTTTCCATTAACGCTTTCAATAGGAATTGATACAATGTTTGACACTTTAGGAATAAATAATTTTAAAATAGCTATCGTCATGCTCTATAAACTCATATTTTTTAACACTCGGTACAAAACCCATTGACAAAAATTATGACGTTACACATCCGAGTCACTATGAATAGACAATTGAATACTTTGTTATTGGTTGCTGGTACAAAAGATTTGTAACGTTTGTCCGCCGATAAAAAATGATCTCAGGTATATATTTTCGAATCAATGCTCCAACTAGGGTTTTTTTCACATGTCCATCCCTTATCTTTTATTAAAGATCTTTTGTGTCGTGAAAAGAATTTTGAAAGACATTTTCTTTCTCTCATGTATCCATTCTTTTAATGTCAGTTTTGTATGCAGTGGGGGAAAAATGCAAAAAAAACGTGTTCAGTGTCGCGGAGCACGTACTTTCAGTAAATCCCTGTCTTTTATTTGAGGCTTCTTTACCCAAGTATAAAAATCTACGTTAAAACTCAACACAGAGACTTACAAAGACTGTATGAAAAGTTTAATACCCAAAATGGGCGCTAGTTTAGTTTGTATACATTTTTTGATAAAATGCTTTAGTTAAGTTTAGATGCGAAAATTTATATTTTTTATACTGTCCGACGCGACGTCAAGTCGTTAGCCGCAATCTGGTGTAACCATGTAAGCAGATAAAGCCCCATGTGTGGGAAAAATACAAAAAAAGCAAAAAATAAGGGGAAAATATGTCGCCTGGATAAAAAGTCAATTTGTATCGCGTTATTAATGCCGGTCGCCGCTCAGAGATGTCGCTGGCGAGATGGCTGCCGCGCACCCAAGACGCAAACCAATTCGTTATCTGACTGGAATAATAAAGTGCAAGGTTATTAAAGTCACACAGGGTTGCTGAGATTTTTGCTTTAGTGGGGTGAGATATAAAAGAGAAGTTAAAAATGAAAAGACGTTGGAAAAGCATATCGTGTAAAAAAGTAAAAAAAAGCTACAAGAATGATGAGGTACGCACGTTAGTTGATGTAGACAAAATTGTCTTGTTACCCGGCCAGATTGATTAGGAAAAGACACAAAAGTGGTTTGTTGTTAGTCCGGATGAAAGCTAAGTCCGGTCGATATATCGGTTGGTAGAGTTCTTACATTCCATACCGAGAGCTTGTGTTCAAATCACACCAATGGTATCAAAAATGTTTTTCCGTTTCACTGTTTGCTTCAAACCCAAAATAAAATACCTGCAAGCTCAGCATTTAAGAGAAATGAGAAACATCCTCCTCCGGAACTGGGAAACCCCCACTTTAAATTATGTGGCTTGCACCCTTGCCTGTAAAAATAAATATGTGGGACTTGCCACATTCGACCCCTTCGGGGAAAACGCGGCAAGATGTTGCGCTATATGCGTAGCTTAGTAGCGTTTAAGCGTAGAGCAGTCGCAAAAGACGGCAGTCCCATACACAACTAACGTTTTCTCGCCGAGAAAAAAGTAACAACTATAAAAATGTTTTGAGTCCATTGATCGACCAATAGCTGTACATAATTATGTAGGTGGTATCAAAAAGCCATTACGGCTTTTGTGTAGATCTATAAGTGAAGTTTGAGTATGCAAATTTTGAAAACTCGTTACAAAATAAACTAAAAATCACATCAACATCAACATTGCAACTTCTGCCGCTTTTCCCTGAAAATTGACAAAAGTGAACCAAGTTTTTTTAGCATGGTGGTCAACCTCATACCAACTTATTAGTCAAGGTACTGAAATACTGAAAACGGAATCTAGAATAATAATCTAAGTTACAAGGATATATTAACATTCAAAGCTCATATAAAATGCATGCCCACAAACAAACACGTGCAAGTTCGCGCTTACAAATGCTGAAGGTGCACTTACAAATTAAAATCCAAACCGCAAATGAACATAAGCCCTGCAACTTTTGCCGACCACTTTGAATGTGAACCACTTTTTACAGTATGGGTGTAAACAAATACATACACAATTATTTACGTATCTACATCTAGAGACTGCACAGACTGACACAGAAAGAAAAGAAAAGAAAAAAAAAGGGTCAGTAAAAACTTGTAAGACCTTGACTTATAGGTTGGTATGAGGCAGACCACCCATACTGTAAAAAATGGATCACTTTGCCAATGTCACCCCTTTTTCAGGGAATGTCGGCAAGAGTTGCAGGGCTTATGTTCATTTGAGGTTTGGATTTTATTTGTAAGTACACAATCAGCATTTGTAAGCGCGAATTACACGTGTTTGTTTGTGGGCATACATCTGAGAGCTTTGAATGAATATATCCTTGCAGCTTAGATTATAAATTATAGATTATAGATAGATTATAGTGTTCGCAGCTTCATACCAATCTATAAGTCATGGAATTTTTTAATGCAGGTAAAATTACAAGATATCATATGCATGATCTGTGAATAGAAAATTACCATATCATGTAGATCTTGATTAGACTATTGCTGCATTGTACAAAAATGTGTCCATCGTGCCTCGTGTATTATGTAGGTGGACGTGAATCAAATAGTAATGAAGTCGTTTTCCCAGCGGGACCTCACTCGGCCTACTTCATTACAATTATATTAATTTAGTTCCTTGCGGGTCCGCTGTCGTTAGAATGGCGCTGCCTACATTATGCGGCAGAACCATGGATGGCGCAACTTTTTATAAAAGCATAAAAAAATACAGATCTTTTGTACTTTATTGGATTCGAAAAAGTGAATATAAAACTATACTAAATGTGATAAAAATGACGTAAGTACGGCATTTTAAGTTCATTTAATGTTCATCGTACTTTCGGCAAAAATCCTCGACTTTCGTCTTTGATTCTAAGCAAGTCAATTGAATGAATAACACAAAAATTCATATATTATTATGTCAGCTGTTATTAAAAAAAATATCTGTAGGCTCATCCTTCTCAAGATATGAAAAATAGCTTTCCAGAAGCTGGTTAATTTCCACTTCAAGGGATTTGGTTAGCGTAAAGACGACCCCTTTACCTGTAAAATAAAAAAAGTCCCATACGATTTACATAAAAAGTTTCACTTTATGTGCGGCTCAACTGCGTTGTGTTTGCAAAATTAATTTTGATGAATGATTCCTTGGGGATCGCGCTTTCCAGATTGTGGGACCAAGTGAAGGTTTCAGAATCTGTTGGCATTTTTATGGGAGCACTGACACAGCACCTTTATAAAATATCCCATCCGTGATTGGAAAAACCCTTGAGGCGTGATAAATATGCAAAAACGGCGTTCATCAATACCGACTAATCCTTCATCCGTACATTTCAAATGGTCATAATTCTTAGAGATACAAACTATCATTTCTATTTTCAAAATAAAGAATGGGAAAACAAAGGTTTCGATCCACTTTTGGCCATTTTCCTTAAGGCACGGCAACGTCCTATAATAATCCCTATCACGGTTGACAAACCTCGCCGGAGCATGATTAGGACGTATCTGGAACCTGCCAAGCAATACTCATAAATGCCCTGCCACACTCAGCCCGAGTGTAATATTTATACAAGTGCTCAGGCCACATGTTATGTTGTAATACCTTCTGCCATCACGTTTACACGTTCCTCTGGTTTTATTATCCAGGATTCTGAAACATTCAATCCTGGTTTTGATTAGTTTACCTATACTCTTACGTTTTATGAACATCGTAATATTTCACAGATACAAAACATAGAACCAACCGATCGTACACTAAAACTTATCATTATGGTCTACTTTGCAGAATTTTATTGTTGGTTTTGATATTTTGAGTGAAATAAACTTTTTTTTTTCATGAAAACCCAGAAAACAAATGATTCAATTACCTAAAGAAAAATGGTTAAAACTCAACTAACATAAACTTACTTAAAGACTTATCAGATACGTTGTGTACGCTCATTTAAAATCTTTATTTTTAAAATAAAATAAAAAACAACCATGTAATTTAGATATTTAACCATGTTTGGTTGACATTATGATGAAATATGCATAGTCTAAATGCATCATTTAGTATACTCTGCATACAACTGCAAATATTATAAACAGGAGCGGACCTAGTATAGATCCCTGTGAAACTCCACTCTCTAGTGCATAGAAGCTAAGCAGAAGAAGAAAAGCAGGAAGCTACCGTGTTTGTATTGAGAAATAATATATATTCATACGCGGTTTGTAAATATGTGACATGTAGAGAAGGAAATTATTAAAAAAAACCGTGTCATGACGATATTGCCATGCTTGGTTGAAATTATGATAAAATATGCATGTTGCATAACCTAAATGCATCATTTAGTATACTTTTAATACAACTGAAAATATAATAAACAAGAGCGGATCTAGAATAGACCCTTGTAGCACTCCAGTCTATAGTGCATGGAATAGCACGAAGCTACCTTGTTTGTATTGAGAAATAATTAATATTTATACGTGGTTTGTTAGTGTGGTGTGTAGGTAAGGAAGTTATTATTGCTCAGCTCTTGTATTGGGTACGTATTGCTGCAAGTACGATTATTGGCTGGCCCAGCCATTCCCGAGTATTTTATGGCCATTGTTTATTTACATTACCAATGGTGCGGGATGAAAAGCAGCCAATTTCATCGGCCAGCGTAGCAGTAATTTTGAGTATTTTTGAAATTTATTGTTTTCATTTTAGTGCGAGCCAAGCGCAGAATGAGAATCATTAATCCAGGAACATTGTTTGTGAATTCGCACAGCGTTTGCGATGAACTTTTTTACGTCGGATTTTCAGTACTTTCAATGGGATATTACAGTCTATCGGAATAGAGTACCCGATCCAATAAAGATTAATCAACGCGTTCGTAATGTTTGTATTGCAAAATATTCTTTATAAAATAAATGTGAGTAGGAACAGAGAAATGCAATGCCCATTAAAAATAAAAAAAGGAAATTTTCAAAATTATGAGATACCAATAGTACTGAAGTTTGTAAATAATTCAAGCAAAATGAAAGAATTTCACAAGTTTGCAGGAATAAAAAGGTGATTTTGAAGGATGCAATGTACGATGTTCAACCAAAATTACGATGGAGTTTCTTTTAATTACATTTGAGGATATTAATTCGAGAACTCACGACCTTTCGATTATGAGGTCGAAATGTTACAACTAGACTATGGAGCGGTATTAATAAGTGCTAAGTCTCCAGCTCAGTGCTATTAATAATGCTAATAGCACTGAGCTGGAGACCTACGTATTACTTCCCAATTTTACAGGATTTCGTTTTTATGGCTAGCATTATAAAACGCACACACCGGCACGAACATAAGAAAATCTATCATAATCGGAAGATTGTGGGTTCGATTCCAGGCGAATCAAAAAAATAACTTTTGTCAAATTTGCTTTTCGATATGTTTAAAATTGATAAACCTTTACCAAAGAACGGTAACCAAATGACCATCCAGGCTTACAGTTGACTATAGTGGGTCTTGGTTTAGCATTGCCGCTTTCTACAACGTCAACAAAGCTTGCAGAGAGTTCTTGAGGTGAGATTTAGATACATAGAGACTATGTTCTCACAATAAATCATAATATTATATTAAATTGAATTTATTGATTAAAATTAAATCAATATTGTTATGTAAATATAAATATTGAAATAAGTATGGGTAGTTATAGTGTTATAAGTATGGATAGTTATAGTTATAAAAATCCTCAAAAGTATTGGTAGGTAAGATCGATAATTATGTATAAGTGTAGAATTCTCTAGGCTAAGTAGGTATTTGTTATAATTATAGGAATACTGTATTGCATTGGTAGGTAGGATTTTGGTTGTGTCTAGGTAGTACGTGAAACATCGAGAAGTAATAATTACTCTGGAACCGTCTGGCGACTTTAGTTCTGGATCATACTGCTCTGAAGAGTATAAAGGTGCGAATGGCCTGCAGAGCGGGCCAGTATCATAGCGACTAACAAACACATCGAAGCCATCTGATCAGTGAACCGAAACCAATGGAATAATCGAGAAAGTAGTGTGAAAATAAATTTTGTAACTGTGTAAAATAAATAACTATTGAAGAAGACCTGTGTATTTTTAATTTGAAGACAATTGAACCCTTATTTCGTAACAATATATATATATATTTGATTTTGACTAACCTTTATAGAGAAATAATTTTTTATGAAACACAGTTAAATTTTCACTCTTTTATTTCAATAAATAAATACGAACGCTTTCGATCTTTGGATCATCTTCAGGGAAGAAAGCAGTGTTTCATTAGAATTTTTGGTTCTATAAAGTTATATAGAAATCTATTAATATATTTTGATTTATTATTTTTGTGTACATTGTACAAGTCACTTTTCAAAACCAGCCCCTGTTCAAAATTAGAAAATAAAAATAATCTTACTCACTATTGATTGGAAAAACTCATTCTACACTGGTATTTTTACATAGCACACAGAGAACATGTCATTGGCTTGGATTGAGGCATCCGCTCTGTCTGTCATAGCACGGCCGGGCCTCGCTTGACCCCTGGGTGATCCATCACGTCCATACAATAACAGCTACATATTGCTATAGCCAGTAACACGATAGACCGTCTGCCGGTGGACGAGAGCGACTGTCGAAGTGTGATTAATTGTATTGGTGTCGTGTAGAACAAGCACTCTGTGAAATGACAATTATTCATTGTGGGAATGAATAGGTAAGAGCATTCATAGGTTGGTATGAGGCTGACCTCTCATGCTGTGTAAGTGAGAACTTACACGTGTCAGCTTGTGGTTATGCATTAAAATATAAGCCTTATATCTATATATATAATACCCTTCGCCGTCGTCATTCGCTTACAATTTCAATTTTCAAAATTAATGCCATCACAGAAGATGAAAAACATTCCTGATCGATGGCAAATTAATTTTTGTATATATGCTGCAATGCTGCGAGCTTTCGCGTTTGTGTTTAAAAATGTATGAAAACTTTTTTCAATTAACCTGTTTCTTCATACTGAAAATGTATGGAAATAAATTGACATCTAGCGGCAAAACGTGAAAGTTTTTTTTATATTTTCTTTTATTTCATGCAAATTAAAAAAAAAATACACAAAATAAAAATGGATTTAAATCTGTAATCTAAGTTGCAAAGATATAAAACATTTGAGATTCATATTACATGCATTCTTACAAGCAGACATGTATAAGTTCGCGCTTACATATGCTGCATGTGTATTTACAACACGACTTTTTCTCAAACAGAGATAAAATTTGCATACCTTGACTGATAGGTTGGTATGCGACTGACCACTCATATTGTAAAAAATGGTTCACTTTGCCAATGTCACCCCTGCTTCAGGGAAGGTCGGCAAGAGTTGCAGGGCTTATAATAATTTTAGATTGGGTTTTTTATATTGTAGGTCCACATGCGGCATGTGTGAGCACGAAATTATGCATGTCTGCTTATGGGAATGCATTTAATATGAATCTCAAATGATACATATCTTTGCAGCTTAGATTTACATTTAGAATTAGATTTAGATGGTGAACCATTACTTACAGTATGGGTGGTCAGCCACATACTAACCTTTTAGTCAAGGAAATTATTTTGTGTAGTTCTATAATCTAAGTTGCAAAGATACAAGCACACATTTATAAGTTCGCGCTTACACATGCTGCATGTGTCCTTACAACATAAAAACACAATCTCTAATAAACATAAGCTCTGCAACTCTTGCCCATCTTCCCTCAAACAGGGGTGACATTAGAAAAGTGAACCATTTTTACAGTATGGGTGGACAGCCTCATACCAACCTATAAGATAAGGAAATTATTTTGATTTCTATTCTTTATAATCTGTAATCTAAGTTGCAAGGCAAACAGTGACAAAACGATACATGACCAAACAACAAAGTAACAAAACAGCACAGTGACAAAAAAGCACGGGGACAAAAAAAACAGTGAAAAACAGGAAGGTGACAAAAGAGCATAGTGACATAACAGCACAGTGACAAAACAGCACGGTGATAAAACAGCACAGTGATATAACAGCACAGTGACAAAACGGCATATTGACAAAAAAGCACGGTGAGAAAACAGCACAGTGACATAACAGCACAGTGACAAAATAGCACGGTGACAAAACAGCACAGTGATATAACAGCACAGTGACAAAACGGCACATTGACAAAAAAGCACGGTGACAAAACAGCACAGTCACATAACAGCACAGTGACAAAACAGCACAGTGACAAAAAATGACGGTGACAAAACAACACAGTGACAAATCACCACAGTGACCAAACTACACGGTGACAAAACACCACAGTAACAAAACAGCACAGTGACAAAGCAGCACGTTGACAAAACAGCATAGTGACAAAACAACACGGAGACAAAAAAGCACAGTGAAAGAGCAGCACAGTGACACAACAGCACGGTGACAAAACAACACGGTAACAAAACAGCACAGTGACAAAACAGCACAGTGACAAAACAGCACAGTGAAAAATCAGCACAGTGTCAAAACAGCACAGTGACAGAACAGCACTTTAACCAAAAATCACAGTGACATAACACAAGTACACTAGCAGACTCGTAAAAGTTCACGCTTACACATGCTGCATGTGGACTTACAACATAAACACCCAACTCAAATGAACATAAGTGCAACTCTTTTTGCACGTTCATTTGAGTCAAAAATTTTAATATTTGCATACACTATCGATGTATTTATTATATTAAGGTATATATATATATATATATATACAAGGATAATTTATTTATAAGGTACACATAATTGAAGAGCGCCGTTTTTGTGTGTGTCACACCTCAAGGGCCCTCTCAAATCACGGATAAGATTTTTTGTAAAGATGCGTCTTTAGTGCTCCTTTAAAGACACCAACAGTTTCTGCCTTCCTCACATTAGGTGGTAGTCTGTTCCACTCCATTGGGCCCGCAAACCGGAAAGCACGGTCCCCAAAATTAGTGCGTGTCTGACGTGACGGCTGGACTAAGTCAACCACCCCACACCCTGCAGATCTGAGAGTTTGGCGTCTCAAATCTATCTCAATAGGTGAGACAGGTATGAAGGAGCCGTACCATTGACAGCTTTGTAAACCATCAAACAAACACGGTAGACCACCCTCTCCGGAAAACGAAGCCAATGCAGTTCTTTCAACAATGGAGTAATATGATTAAATTTGGACATCCCGAAAATGAGTCTTGCTGCAGAGTTCAGCACAGATTGTAGTCGGCTGAACTGTTTTTTCGGCTGACCTATATACAGCGTTGAGCAATAGTCAACCCGAGACATCACAAAAGCGTTAACCAGGGTCCTGACCGCCCCTGATGGTAAACATCTCCTGATTGCCTTAATCTGGCGAAGTTCAAAAAACGAGGAGGATACCGTGTTATTCAACTGCTCTCCCATTGTGAGGTTCCGATCCAGTGTGACTCCTAGAAGTCTCACTGAATCTGACGGCTGAATCAGCTGTCCCCCAATGGAGAGTGGTACGCGAGTTGTCAGGAGATGATCACGCCTGGACGTAGCCGCCCACATAATTTCCGTCTTACCCATGTTAAGGATTAGGTCATTGCTTGTCATCCATTCACCGATCTCCGCAATGCAAGCTGCCATTCTGTTACTGAGAGCTCCCGCCATGTGTGGTCGACACTGAGAGTAAATCTGCCAGTCATCTGCATATGCATGTGTAGTAAGGCTCCATTTCTCGACTATGCTCTCAATGTCGGCCGTGTATAAAATAAATAGGATCGGTCCCAACACAGACCCCTGCGGCACTCCGGAGATCAGCGAATAGGAAGGTGAGACACAGTCACAAGTACGCACTACCTGCTTGCGATCCGCCAAATAGGAGGTGAACCACGCCAGAGCCTTATCTCTCAAGCCGTACGCATCCTCCAACCTCTTTATCAAGGTATAACCGTTTACAGTGCGGGATATTCCCAGTATTTTTTTGTAATGGCGGATTTTCATAAATTTATTTTATCAAAGCCTAACAAATCTAAGTACATGTTCTTTTACAAAAACTGAGTGTTTTTATTTTACATGTTTTATAATACTACGAAGTTTAACGCGAGGAAACTATGTGCAATATACACATTTCACAAATGTTAAGGGGTTGGGCTGCGTAGCAGCCAGGGGCAACGCCTAGTATTCATACATCTTTGCAATCTAGAATACAGATTCAAGATTCTTTCATCATTTCCATAACGTTGATTTCCTCAAATAGGTATAAGTTTTCTAAAGTTTGTACATTTACAGAATGAAAATTAATTTCTAAACAACAACTGAAAATAACTTTTTTATGAAAAACAAGGTTTCGTTTTAAAAGGTTTTTAAAGTTGTATTGCCTAAGCACTATTGGACTTTATTCGGCCATCTTAAAATGTCTGAATTAAGATGGCTGGATAAAGCAACTCTGGAAATAACTTTGTGTAGGAGTTACTGATGGTTTCTTATCCTAAAATACACCTGAATACATTTGCAAATCTAAATATAATTTAACCTGAAGAGATGTATTGAAAATGATTTAATGTAAACACATGTGTGACTTGACTAAACTACACATATAGTGTTATTTCTTGTCGCGTTTTCCCAGTAAAAGTCGCATATGGCAAATGGAACCTATATATTTGTACAAGTAAGGGGTTGTCCTTACGTAAACTACTTCAGTTGATGCGGGGGTTTTTCAGCTTCCGAAGGGGCTGGTACTCATTTCTTGGGAAGCTTGAGTTAGCCTTGCCGCCGATATTGTATATTGGGTTAGAAATATACACCGAAACGGGAAATCATTTCTGACACTCTCGGTGGGATTCAAACCCGAGCTGACTGAGAAAGGCTGAGGAAGAAGAAGAAGAATACTAAAATATTGTAATGGCGGATAGTGGTGTAAAATATCCAAGTTATTGCGTACGTGGCGTACCTAGAAACCTGAGCCCACGCGTAATTAACGATCCTGTAGCGGCATTGTAAATCAACGCTTATTCTGCGATCGCCCCGCAACACATTTGCATCGCCCCTGGGGGAATCGAACCCTACACCACCGCGTAAATAACAACATTTAACCACCGGGCTTAAAATGACAACCGTAAAATATTGTGTGTGTCAGGTAGTTATCCACACCAACGACATACGACAAAAGTTTGACATTTCGCTCCCTCAGTTCTTGTTTATCGTATACGCCAATCTTGTCAAATATGACTTTTTCATGCAGTTGTCTTATGAATCAAATTCTATACAATCTTAGCTAAGAAAAACCGTAAAACTCGATAATGTGAGAGTTCCTTTAAATATTTTTTAAATAAATTTCTTGTTTTCATACGACGCATTGGTCCAGTACACATGCAAACATTGCTCATGTAAGATTTTCTCAATGGCGTATACGATAAACAAGAACTAAGGCAGCGATTTGTTAAACAAACATCTACAATACAACCAACAAGGCGCATGCATAGGGTGTAGGCAAATCTATAATTAACTTTAATCTAAGTTGCAAAGATATCTTAATATTGTTACGTTTTACTGGGTTCTCTTTTAATTAAACCGCAATTATTTATTTGAACAGAATTTATTTTACACAATTTAGTTCAAAATTTACAATAACTAATTCTAGTTCTGGCTTTCGAATTTTGCGGATCAATGTTTTATCGACACTCTGCCCTGCACACGATTACCGCCCACATTTTTACTCGTTCAGACGGACGGTTCTCGATTGTTCTCGAACAAAGTGGATGATTCTGAAACCAAAATGTTCCACTAGCGTGATAAGGATTATGCACTAATACTACCATCTTAGATCATGATCTCCCAGATAGTTCTACCCACACTATGGTACATGCGCGTAGGTACTTTTATTTCGTAGTTCGTAACATGATCATCATCTTACTAGTGCCAGAATGTTCTATGTATGCATTTACAGTCGCACGTACTCCAAGTTCGTAACAATAATTAAGGCTTTTATTAAATGCGTGTCGACAGACAGGCACATGCAGATTCGCGCCTACACATTCTGCATGTGTTTATACAACTAAACAAAACTTCACATGAACATAAACCTTGCAACTCCTGCTGCCTTCCCTGAAACCGAGATGTCATTGGCAAAAGTGCACCAATTTTTACAGAACGGCAGGTCAGCCTCATAATTTAATTTAATTTTTGGTAATTTATACAGCGCCGTCATGTGACATCACCTCGAGGGCGCTTTACAAATATTAGATTATAAAATAAAATATAATACAATGTAAAATTGAAAACAGAATTAAAAACAATTTTAAAATAACAGAACAATGAAATTAAATAAAAATGTCGCTAGGTCAAATAATGAAATTAAAAAGTAAAAAATTATACAAATTAAATTAAAAGAGTCAAAAAATAGTCAAATATTATAAAAATTCTCAAATAGGTGTGTCTTTAGGCTTCGCTTGAAACCGTCGAGGTCAGAGGCCTGCCTGAGAATCAGAGGCAACTCATTCCAGAGCTTGGGACCTGCATGGCACAGAGCACGATCCCCATAGAAAGTTTTTCGTACTCTGTACGGCAGAACCAGCTCATGGGCCGCACTCTGCGCAGATCGCAGAGCACGATGCCTGTCCCCC
This sequence comes from Agapetus fuscipes, assembly GCA_951799405.1. NCBI lineage: Eukaryota > Metazoa > Arthropoda > Insecta > Trichoptera > Glossosomatidae > Agapetus > Agapetus fuscipes. The sequence goes on along the minus strand of OX637346.1, from coordinate 3,127,493 downwards.
AAATCTCTGAAACAGCACATCTCCCTGATATAATCTGGCGCCACACCAGTGACAGCCTTGTACATGAGGGTACACACTTTGTATTGTATTCGGGCCTCAAACGGTAACCAATGTAGATCCCGCAGGAGAGGTGTACAGCTGTCGTATTTTCCAGCACCGAACACAACACGCGCTGACGCCCTCATTACAGACTGCAGCCTGTTCAGCTGCGTATGTGGCAAACCTATCAGAATCGCGTTGCAATAATCAATCCTAGACAGAATCAGTGAAGATATTAAGGTTTTTAAACAGTCATTCGGTAAGTATCGTTTGACTGTCTTGATCTGTCTAAGATGATAAAAGCAAGACCCAACTGTGGTACCGATATGCTGCTCCATTGACAGGCCACTGTCCACGACGGCTCCAAGAATCCTTACGGATGTGCTAGGCCTAACACACACCCCACCAACAGCCAGGTCACCGACAGGTATCAAATGCTGTCTTCTTCTCGAAGCAAACCATATAACCTCATACCAACCTATCAGTTAAGTAGTCAAATACATTTCAGAATAAAAAAAAATTCCCATTCCTATAAAATAACTCATTTGAAATTGACTGAAGGGCTAATGATGTCTCCAATTGAGTTTATTTTTTAAAACGCAAATCTTAATATCAAGAAATTGCCTACCTATTAGGCCCATATGCCTGTATAACACGCCTCTGTATGACAATCATTTACAAATTCACGAAAAAAGTGATTTAATTTCTGTTGAAAAGTATAAACAAAAGACCTTCAAAGTGAAGTGATAAATTGCACATTCTTAACTTGTCAAAAATTATGAAAAGCTTGAAATGAGATAAAAGCTCACTTGAATGGAGAAAAAAGCTCGAAATCACTCTGCTTGGCTACAGTTAAAAATCCCCACTCAAATTATAAACAAAAGCTCCTCGAGTGAAGCGCCCTCCGTGAAAAGCTTCAAGGCTGTGGAAGCTTTAGAGAAGCAACAGCCTTCGCGAGGTATCTCGGACCTATTAAGGGAGCTTTCAATGAGGAGCTGGAAAAATTAAGTAATTTTCTACCCGAAAAGCTTTTTGATCGTGTGGCTGTAAAACTGAAGGATACTTTTTAAAATTATTTAATGAGTTTTTAATAAGTTGTGTAGAACATAAACATTTAAAAAAAATCATAAATAGATGTCTTATCAGAAAATTACTATCAGATTTTCAATCATTATTATTTTTTATTGAGTTAAGCCACACATATAATTATTATTAATTACATATATATAATATTAATTACATATTTCCCATATAATTTTTATTTTTACAGGTGTGGGGGTCAGACTTACGCCATCCACTTAAGTTGAAGTGAAGATTTCCCAGCTCCCGAATGGCTGATACTCATTTCTTATGAAGGCAATTTCTGACGCCCTCGGCGGGATTTGAACCTGAGCTAAGATATCGACCAAGCGTGAATACATGTTTTAGTATTTTTTGTTACTAATTTTATTAATTAAATGATAAATGAAATCGTATAAATACTGTTTAAATTAAAAATATTATCGAAATTTTTGTAATGCTTTGTCCTTTGAAATATTGTTGACCGTAATTTAGTAACTGTATCAAAAAATTAAAATACTACCTATCAGTGTCGAAGGGTGCCATACAAGCCGATTCCCATCGGTTTCCTTTTTAAAATGAGGCAAAAATGATAATAAAGTAGACTGCATGGTTTTAATGGGGAAAAAATACGTATTGTTTATTTGGTTTTAAATGTATTTATTTTATAAATATTTAAAAATATAAATGGTAAAACATTGTTTTAATTAACTTTATTCTTTTTTTTTTTTTGCTCGAATATTTTCGCCTAATGAGGCATCTTCAAGAGCAGAATGGTTAACCATTAGGTAACTTCACTTTGAAGGTCTTTTGTTTATACTTTTCAACAGAAATTAAATCACTTTTTTCGTGAATTTGTAAATGATTGTCATACAGAGGCGTGTTATACAGGCATACGGGCCTAATAGGTAGGCAATTTCTTGATATTAAGATTTGCGTTTTAAAAAATAAACTCAATTGGAGACATCATTAGCCCTTCAGTCAATTTCAAATGAGTTATTTTATAGGAATGGGAATTTTTTTTTATTCTGAAATGTATTTGACTACTTAACTGATAGGTTGGTATGAGGCTGACCTGCCGTTCTGTAAAAATTGGTGCACTTTTGCCAATGACATCTCGGTTTCAGGGAAGGCAGCAGGAGTTGCAAAAAAAAAAAAGAATAAAGTGAATTAAAACAATGTTTTACCATTTATATTTTTAAATATTTATAAAAATGGACTTTCACTGTGTTAACAGATCAACACTAAAAAATAGTATTTATTTTACTTTGTGCCTAAATTTTTTAACTACTTTGTTACATCATTTTAAAAGGGAAGCCGATGGGAACCGGCTAGTATGGCACCCTTTGCCTTTGCTACCTTTATAAATTTACCCGAGTAATATAACACCAAATCACTAAAAAGATTTCACATATGATATGTGAAGTAATTTAGGACTATTACGAAACAATAATAAAGATATCAAATCTCAGAAAAACATTTTGTCATCATTTCCGCACATTTTAAAACAACCCTCGACTTGATTTTATAGGTCGCACTTTCCAAACTATTACTTTCGTGAACCAATTTTTCTCACAAAAACAGTTAATGTCTTACCATTTTCACACCGTCAATCATGAGAAAAGAAACTAGCAGAAAAAAACGATAGTATTAAATTTTCTCCGTGTAAGGTAATTCTTACACATTTTCCATTTTCCGGCCCATGAGTCAACCGCTCCCCTCCCCCCCCCCCCCCCCTGAACGGCCCGCTCGCCTCATGAAAGGCATTTGTGCGAAACAAGTTTTTCTTATTAATCAAACTTTCGGGACTTTTGCCGGAAAATTGATTTCCAACGGCGGCAGCTGGCCGTTGGAGCACTTCTAAACAATGTACAGTGAAATTTTGCAACATTTAGCTTCCTTACAAAGCCTTGAGTTGTTATCTTAGAACGAAAATTTTCCTCGCCTCAATGTTTTCATTATTTCACGACGTCACAAATTTTTATTTTAGATATTGTTATGATGTACAATCTTATCTAATCTTATGTAAGTTGCAAAGATATGTAACATTGGGGATTCACGTTGCATGCAATCTCACAAGCAGACACGTACAAGTTCGCGCTTTCGCATGCCGCTTGTGAACCTACAATTTAAGAACCAAATCTCAAATGGACATACACCCTGCAACTCTCGCTGACCTTTCCTGAAACAGGAGTGACATTGCAAAGTGAACCATTTACTTCAGAATGGGTGGTCAGCTGCATACCAACCTATAAGTCAAGGAATACGGTGCTCAATTGATAAAAAAAAATTCGGTTTATTTATTAAGCTTAATTTATTGCAAGAAACGATTAACATGTAGAGTTAAATTTACAAAAAAATACCTCTTCATCTGCATTAACAAAAATATGTGCCTTTAGAAAAGTGGGTTTAAAAAATTCATCTAGAGTTATAGCCATTGGTACTTGTGTGCCAAATTTTTACTCACTAGCGATGGTCAAACATGCACGTCGTTCAATGGTTCTTGAGGTGTGATTCTCAAAAAAAAGAAACGCTATCAAAATAATTAATCGTACTAATTGTTTTAATTGATTTAGTATTCATTTTGAAGTCACTCTTTAAGGCTCTGCAAAAAAAATAATTGTGTTGAATTTAAATACAAAAAAAATATTGTCTTCTGTTGATTAGAAATCCTCATTTTATATATTTTTAAGGTACCAAGTTCCAGTTTTCAATTCCATTTTCCAAGTTCCACATATCACACGCGAAACTCTCAACGGGGTAACTCGGCAAAAAGTTTCACTTTATGTGTGGTTTAGTTGCGTTTAAGTTTAAGTCAAACAGAACATTATTTTCATTTATAAAAATAATGTGATTCATATTTTTCGATTCGACATTGGAACTCCTCTAACGTAGCACTTTCTTCACGATCACAAAGCCAAGAAGAAAAGCGTGTAGGTATTTATTTGTCGGTATTTCCAAAGTTTCCCCTCCGCCGAGGCCCTGCCGGCAGACTCACACACTCTTCCCGCCAGCATCCGAAATCAAACGTCAGACTTTGCCCAAACTTGGCCTGTCCGACAGTCATCGTTTCAAAGGCTAAATATTTACAAGTATTCCCGCCCGAAAATCTTCACTAATTATTTAGTAACTTTGTACAACTTTGGCTTTCCCAGAAATGTTAGCATTCTTAGCAATATTATAAGAAAATAAAATATAAATACTCCTTATTATTTACTTATAAAAATACATTTTATTTTCAATTGTTATTGCCTTGTATTTCCGTAAAAGAAGTCAGTAAGAATCGAAACAAAGACTGTTAATCTACTCTGACTTAGACAAATAAATATTAAATTGCTATTTTTTACAGAGTTGACTTAAAGTTGGTATAAGGCTGACCATCTTTTTTGTTCAAAAGGGTTCGCTTTGCCAATGTCCCCTCTATTTCGGTGTAATGATAATTTGAGACTGGGTTTTCATGATATGAATCCGCACGCGGCATGTGTAAGCGCGAAATTATACATGCTTGCTTGTGAAAATGCATTAATTTTTTCATTTTAATTAATCTTTGCATCTAAGATTAAAGATATAAATTAATTCCATTCATCGAACTGCTACGATTATTTTTAAAATTACAAAACATTACATTATATCCAAACAAAATTCAAATGTTTAGAAATACACACGCAGCTACACAACTATGCTGCAAATTAGTTCAACTTGTTTCTGCGTTATCTCTAAAGGAGTTATAGAAAAGTTTGTAAAGAAACCACCTCCATTTTCTGATTTTTGACATTTTGTTCCTGCAAATTCAGATCAATTGAAATATTATCATTTTAATAGTTCCGGTGTACCGGAGTGGACTGGAGTTAGTGGACCGGTCTGTAGTTCAGTGGTAACACTTCGGACTCTGAATGGGAAGGTTGGGGGTTCGATTCCCGGCGGAGAACAAAAAATATACCATTTATTTTTTCAAATCTGCTCTTCGCTGGGTTTAAAAATTCATAAAACCTTTACCAATGACCGGTCACCAAAGGTCCATCCAGCCTTACAGCAACTGGGTCTTGCTTGAGAATTGGCGCTGTGTAGCGACGACGATCAAGCTCGTAAAAAGGTCGATAGCTCAATTGGTAGAATGCTTGCATTCCATGCCGAGAGCAAGGGTTCGATCTCAAAGGTTTACTCAGCCCTCACAAGAAATGAGAACCAGCCCCCAGAGAGCTGGGAAACCCCCACTTCAACTGAAAGTGGTTGGTGTGAGGCCGGCCCTCTTACCTGTAAAAATAAATAGGTCCCGAAGCGTCACATGCGACCCCTTCGGGGAAACGCAGGCAAGAAGCTACACTATATGTGTAGCTTAGTTGCGTAATAGTTCGTTCAAAATAACAATTGATGAATTATAATTTATTTGTGTTGATAACAGTTTCTGGCCAAGCAAAAATAAGGCAAATCCATTCCTCTTTACGAATTTATTTAAAAAATAAAGTGTTTTTTTTTAAAAAAAACACTATCAAATACCTTAACTTGGGGTGGGTGAGAAACACCAAGGTAAAGGAATTTCAGTGGATGTATGTACGTAGGTGTATAGACGTGCGGCTTGCAGATTGTGTTTATTCTGTAGTTATGTGTATTATCTGGTCTGTGCCTCTGACTGGGGAACGTCCCTGGGGTCCTCAGCTTCACTTCAAATAGAATAGACACGGCTAAGGGGGACAGCGGGGAGTGAACCTTCTAAAAATAAGTAAAAGAAATAGAATACATTTATTTTTAAACACATAAAATAATGATAAAAAAAATCATGGAAATAGCATTGTGAAAGATGAATCCAGTGGTTTGATTTAAAATTTGGCTACTCGTGTTTTCATGTGTCATGTAAATTCCCCCCCAATGTTGACTTTCACTTGAGATAACATCTCCATATTTTTATTCAAGTCTTATCACTTGGTCTATTTATTGTTTTCTTTCAAATCTTATCACACCTATAATTATTTTATTATTATTTGTTTTCTTTGAAATGTTATCACTTATTAAAAAATACACATTTGATCTAAATTGATTGTAAGTCCCTCACCACACACAAGTCTCTTTTTGGTGAAGTAAAGCGTGGAAATATTGATCTTTCATGTATTAGAATTAAGGAAAAAATATTTTTTTTATTTGTAAAAACATCAGCAGAACACTGAAAATAATTTATACAAGACACAATTAACTGGCGTATATATCTTCAGATCATCTGCATAAATGACGTAGTCGCTACAAAGATTCATACCAAGATCGTTAGTAAATATAAAAAATAGCAGTGGTCCGAGATGTGAGCCCTGTGGTACACCAGAGGTAGTTACGTTTGTCCAGATTATTAAAATATATTTTTAATAAAATAAAAAGTGCACTTTGGGTTGACAAACGAACACAGCAGTTAAAAAATAACTAAGCTAATAAAAATAAAGACCAAAATTCTAACTGCGTCTTTGAGCCATGAGTTATGTGGCAAAAAATTAGAAAACACAATTATATTAATATGGAGGTGAATCCGGCACAAGATTCCAGAATTTATTCGCTTAATAAATAAGCGTTCATATTATCTAGGTTTTTGGCAGTTACTTCGTGAAAGTTCATTTTAATAGATTAAAATAAAAAACTTATTTGTTACAATTCACATGAGCTTTTATTATTTTTTAAACACTACCGGTTTCGGGAGAAGCAATACCTCCCATCTTTATATTTACACCTGAAGATGGGAGGTATTGCTTCTCCCGAAACCGGTAGTGTTTAAAAAATAATAAAAGCTCATGTGAATTGTAACAAATAAGTTTTTTATTTTAATCTAAATAAGCGTTCTGTTGAACCCTGGCATCCCTTGCGGTGGCAGCCGATTGTGTCAGAACAGACAATGGCACAGATTTAATTCTAAAAAATCGTCTCGATAGGTAACCACGCCTGTTCCACAAGTAAAAAGATTTTCGTTAAAACTCATCCCTAGAGTTAACTAAAAAATGAATGGAAACTTGTTTGGTGCCTTTTTTGATTTCATACTTTGTTGGTTAACTTTGTGGATGAGTTTGAATGAGAGGTTTTGTACTTGGGGTGCTGGATCCAATTTCGTGGCACGCTGGGGAAGAACAATGCGTCAGTGGGATCTGGTTGAGACGTTCCCTACTTGCGTTCACTTCCATCTTATTATACCGCAACTCGCTTCCCCAGTGCTTGTTTGCTGTATCCACCGATTTTGTCAAATATGACCTTTTAATGCAGTTGCCTTTAGAATCAAACTCTAAACAATCTGAGTTAAGAAAAATACGTATTTGTCTTCAAATGTGCGAGCTTTCCAACATTTTCACATACAATTGTCTGTGTTCAAAATTTTATTTCACTTCTCAAATGCCTAATCGCTGGAGGGGCATGCGTGACTGCGTCATCTACAATTGAAAGCCAATCACAGACGCGCGTGGGCATGACGTCGCACCGACATATTGTTGTATGTTATATGTATTGTGGCGCTTACGACAAACAAGCACTAAAAGATTGTCGCAAGCGTCCGGTCAAAGTCCGATATTTTGCCATAGATATACGCATTTTTGGCGTATATCCATTTTAAAACGCTTTTATTTTGTATTAAACACAAAGTTATAATGATTTGTTTGGATTATTATATTATCAGACCTACAGTACTTTCGGTAAAATAGGTAATCGAATTATGATTTTGTCAATTACAATAAAAATTAAAGACAAAAACATTGCTCCTGTAAAATTTGCTTAGTGGTCTATACAGCAAACAAGAACTAAGACAGCGAACTGGAGAGAATCGAAATTTGGACGCGGTGTTTGCCTGCGCCTAGGTAATATAGGGTATGCATATACTCACGTAACAAAGCCATATATGCATTTTATTTGGTATATTGTACACTTACATATGTCGGTGGATATTTTGTCGATGGGCATTTTATCGGTGGACATTTTGTCCATGGACACTATGTCGGTGGACATTATGTCGGTGCACATTATGTAGTGGACATTTTGTCACGCGGAGATTTTGTCGGGTGGACATTTTGTTTGTGGGCATTCTGTCGATGGACATCATGTTCTACAACCACGTGTGACATGTATTGACCGAGATTTTTTTTTTTCAAATTTATTGTGTACAAATTATTACCATCACGTTTTGAAGAGCATCAATAAATAAAACAAAGAAGAGTTTTGTATTTTTTTATGTTTCACTGCTGTTTTTACTTTTTATTCCTTTGTGGAATAGTTACTATGAAAACAACATCTATTTTACATGAAAATTTATGATTCTCTTTTATTCTTTGTGTTTGTGCTTAGGTACAGAGTAATTACTCGCTTTGTCTAATCTTAGTAAACTCAAGAGTACGGTATTTTCTAGTTCTAAGATAAATTATACAGAGTACATACCTACGCATTGACGTATAATATAAGTGAATCTGAAACTATTTTGTATGCATTAAGCTGTTCACCCACTTAAACGCCAACCGTATAAGAAAGAGAGCCAACATGCTCCCTGGTGGATTCACTCCAAACATAGAAGTGTGAGAGAAGCTAAAAAAATTCTCCGCAATGTTGGCATTACTGAACGTCATCTCAAGCGTTTTAATTGTTTTGTCCGATAAATTTGTAAAATTTGAAAGAAAAATACATTATTATAAGACATCGACCGGTCCGTAGGCCAGTGGTAGCACTTCGGACTCGTAATTGGAAGGTTGTGGGTTCGAATCCCGGCGGAGCACAAAAAATATGCCATTTATATTTTCAAATATGCTCTTCGCTGGGTTGAAAAATTCATACAACCTTTACCAAAGACCGATCACTAAAAGATCCATCCAGCCTAACAGTAACTGGGTCTTGCTTGAGTATTGGCGCTTTCTACAGCGTCGACCAAGCTTGCAGAGGGCTCTTGAGGTGTGATACACACAAAAACAGCGCTCACCAAATAAATCATCCTAATATTATTATTATTATTATTATCACGGCATGTGTATCTATCTACTTCAGGTGTCGGAATACAAAATTAAGGCCCGATATTTTCAACGTTAGCATAGCGACTTTATACTGAGTGAAAAGCACGCAACTGTATCAATCGTGTGAGTAGTTTTTTCATCAGCTTAAAATCACATATGATAAAGTTTAAAAAAAAACTGGCCTTAGAAAACAAGTACATATAGGATTCCGAAGGTAAGTATGAGGATTTCAGTTTTCTGTTGAAACAGTAGCTAAACTGTTTTTTTTTTGACAGATCTGGATGACAGTGTTGTGTCTCATTCTATGCTTCGACTCCGCAAGGTAGTTTCGGCTTCACTTATATTATACGTCATTTATGTTAATGTTTTGAAGTGGCGGCTAATCGGCAATGTTGATTTCTAATGTTGGTGTATTCATTTGCTACATTTTCTGCATAGGAAATTTTTGACTTTTTTTGTATAGATTTCTTTGTAAGGTTTTGTTCTTTTTTATATTTAAATGTAATTTATTATTCATATTCCTTGACTTATAGGTTGGTATGAGGCTGACCACCCATACTGTACAAAATGGTTCACTTTGCCAATGTCACCCCTGTTTCAGGGAAGGTCGGCAAAAGTTGTGGGGCTTATGTTCATTTGAGGTTTGGATTTTATTTGTAAGTACACATTCAGCATTCGTAAGCGCGAACTACACTTGTTGGTTTGTGGGCATACATCTGAGAGCTTTAAATGAATATATCCTTGCAACTTAGATTATAGATTATAGTACCTACACTTTTCCAATGTCGTTTTGACAGTCGGTGAAAGTGGCAGGGCTTATGTTCATTTGAGGTTTGGATTTTAACTTGTAAGTACACATTGAGCATTTGTAAGCGCGACCTTACACGTGTCTGTTTGTGTGCATGCATTGAATACAGGTTTTGAATGTTAATATATCTTTGCAACTAAGATAATAGATTAAAGAATATTACAGATGTTCATGGTTCACTTTGCCAATGTCACCCCTGTTTCAGGGAAGGTCGGTGAAAGTGGCAGGATTTATGTTTATATGAAGTTTCGATTTTATGTAATTTCTAAGCATTTGTGAGCACGAACTGACACATGTCTGTTTGTGGGCATGCTTTTAATATTAACTTTTAAAGTTGTACATATTTTTGCAACTTAGATTATAGATATATTATCAGGTGTTATATCTATGCCTGTACAGCTGTACACGTTTAGAGTTACCTCAGGGTCAAGTCTTAGGTGAAACAGGTACTTTGTTAGCATCTATCGTCCATGAGCCTCGGTCTAGGCGAGGATTAAGGGGCTGGAGATTGAAAAAAATCAAACTGATTAATAGGGCCATAAAAAGGTTAAGTTGCCGACTTGAAGCTGTAAGCAGGGGAGGGGGTGGAATGGAGCCATCTTGGAAAATGGAGGTAATTTGAAATGTGAAGAAACAAATATAAATATTATTTTTCGTTATTTCATTTATAATAAAATGGAAGAAAAATCATTAGGAATCAATTCAAATTGCTCAAATTACAGTAGTTTTACACCTTTACAAATTGAAATTAATGTAGAAATATTATAGGAGAACTAAAATAATTCTCAATGATTTTTTGGCTTGTAAACCAACGTCTTCAGGAAACGCATTTGTTGCGAAATGATTAAATATGAACTCTACAACCACACCGCAGAACATAGTGCTTTCTAACGAAACGTCGAGAGTAAACTAAATTCTCCTATAGCCGCTCGTCGAATATCCTAATTTTTATCGGTATTAATTTGACAAGAATCTCATGAAAATCATCTTATACGAATACAAAAATACATAAAATTGTATGACGTAAATTAATAATGTAACAATAAAACACAAAGTTTTTCTTCACGAGTTTATTTATTCCTCGAGCGCTTTCGATGTTATCACATCATCATCAAGAGGTCAGTTTTGTTTTTGCATTATCAATTTAAAATTAACCTTCACAATGTCAATAGGTACACAAATATTTACACTTTTGTATGAAGTAAGTTGATATGATATTTTTAAAAGTAATACATTTTAGGTTAAATAGGTAAACCTCTTTTAACCTTTGCCACAATTATTATTTAATATAATGTTTTCGTTCCACGGGAATACACCTACATTCTCCTGCGATCTTTTCTTTCTGTGACAATTTCATTTGAATAGCACATATCAATCGTCACACCAGATCCATATAAATTACGATGACTTCTGCCCCGTGTGCACTTTTACCTCCTCTTCCTTCCCTTTCACCCCTACACATCCTTCTTGCCTCTCAGTCCCATTCTTCTTCCATCCATCTCACCTTTCATTCCATCCTTCTGTACCTACCCTACAATTTCAAACTCAGCCGTAGAGTGTACAAAATATGTATATACGGTAAATAAAACAGCGCCTTTAGTGAACGTTTTTGTTTTCATTCATTTTTGTTGAAACGCTATGTTTGAGTTTGAACATTATATTGTATACTTGGAAAGGTACCTGCTTTCTGTACTTTGAGTGTGAAACATTGCGTCAATACTCAACCAGTAAGTAGAAATCCTGTGCGGGAGACTCCCTAGATTCTAGAGACTCTAGGCGTCTATGACACTTGTTGTAGTGCCGCAGAGGTGTACGAGCTTGGTCGTCGCTACAAAGTGCCAATACTCAAGCAAAGCCCAGTTGCTGTAAGGCTGGATGGACCTTTGGTGAAGGTTTATGAATTTTTCAACCCAACGAAGAGCAAATTTGAAAATATAAATGGTATAGTTTTTGCGCTCCGCCGGGATTTGTACCCACAACCTTCCCATTCAAAGTCCGCAGTGTTGCCACTGGACTACGGACCGGACCAAAGGGATGTATGTGAGCCGTTCTACGAGTTGCCCTTGTTGTGACGAAAGTGGGAGGCTTAAGTGAAAATACTTCATCAGAACATACACCATTATAGTACTTATGGAAGACACTGATCATTCCAACTTTCTTTCTGTGCTGGAGAGAATGGGAAAGCGTTTCATTTTTTAAATATTTTCGGTTTACTCGATAGTTGCGTGTTTACTCAACGTTTTATACTGAAGTTACCTGTCTCTGATCTCTAACCACGAACATCTGTAAGGCAAGGGGATTGATTGGCGGGATCTAGCAAGCCAGGGACATTTCTTTGGGTTAAATTTTTCAAGGGTCGAATTTAAAGGAAAAATGGACCCACAATTTATTTTATCAACCGATTTAAAATCGACTACAGATCGAAAGAGAAATTAACGGTTGGAGAACTCGAGATTGTGATTTGCAAGGAGCACAACACCTCTCTTTCGAGCAGCAGTATCGAAGGCACAAATTGCTTTGCTAATTGTCAAACTTCATTAAAGAAGGAAAACAAGAAGAACACTTTAAAAATTAAAAAAAAATCACTTGGTTACCATTAGATAAACTTTCTTACAATATTTGCTTATTAAAAAAAAGAATTGCATTCTAATGCTACGTAGCTCCAAGCAAAAAAATCGCTACTAAGCTTCTTGCTATTGTAGCTTCTTGCCGCGTTGCATGTGGCAAGTGGAGCCTATTTATTTTACAGGTAAGGGGGCCGGTCTTACTTCAGACACTTCAGATTCAAAGCGGAGGTTTCCCAACTCTCGAGGGGGCTGTGGTTACCTTGTCGGTATTTTATTTTGGGTTTGATATAAACACCGAAACAGAAAATCGTTTCTAATTTTCTCGGTGAGATTTGAGCCCGAGCTCTTGGCATAGAATACAGGCACTCTACCAACTAAGCTATTGACCGGACAATACTATTGGATGTGAATATTTATGTAGGATTTTTCTACCAAACACAAAATTACTAGATTGTGAAATGAGAAAAGGTAGATTTTCTTTAAATTATAATACCTTGACATTGTCTATTAATAAAACATGAAATTTATTAGCATACATGAAGCGACCGCACGCAGATAATGTGTTTCTTGCGCTCATATCAAAAGGTCTCCAAGCCACCGTAAAGGTCACCAAACCACCCTAAGGTCGTGACCCCAAAATCCTGGTGGTTCTTACCCTCGTCTCGCGCAACCTTAAAAACTAAATACCAAACCTGGAGGAGGGCTGCAAGATGATGATTCTGGTTAGTGGGGAAAAATAATAAGAGGTGTCTAAATAAGAAGTGTCTATCTTTAATTTAACAAAAACAAAATTGTTACTACACTATTGAACAGGGGATAAATGACAACTGATGTGCAATGTTTATGGCTTCTTCTTCTATTTTAATAGTGGAGGAACAGCTGGTCTACAATTTCACACCAGTGGACTTTTTAGACAAGACAATTCTCTAGTGGACAAACAGGTAAATCTTGAATCACTGCTGAGTCGGGGTCACGACGCTTGGGAAGGTTTTCCACCACAAAAAAAAATGTAGCATTACATGAGCGGTGTGTAATACACTTCCCTGGGTGGAAGCGTATAAACGGAATGGGTATGCGGCTGGATTTTTTCAACGTAGATCTAAAATTAGATGATAGAACAATAAAAAGTCGATCGAATTACGACTTCCAATTAGATTTGAATCTACACAAACAGTTCAAGGTATTTTTTTTTACAGATTTGTTCACTTTTTGCGTTCTATCTTTCCCATTCTGCCAGCTCGTATTTCATACGACATTTATTCGAGTCGCCATACTAATTAACTGCGGGAATTTGCATTTTTTCATTTTCCGAAAACAATGCATCGTCCCCTGCTATAGACTGGCTAGTAGTATTTTTTTCTCCGTCCAACCGTTTCTACCCTTACCATTCCTCTTTCCATACTCTCCTCAAGTATAAAGTGTTTCATTTATACTCAAATATACCATTTTACTAAATAATATACTGTTACTTAAGTAGCGCCTCTAGTAAGCGTATATTTTTGTATTTTTTTTTGGAAAACGCTACGGTTGAGTTTTATACTTACAGTACTGGGCTTCTATATTATGATTATTTACACTCATTGTTTGGATACGTACGAGGGAGAGTAAAAAAAATAAAACCAACATTCTGCGAACACACAATAATGTATGTACGATATGAATTCACGGACAACCTTTTTTGATTAATATTTATCATGTTCTTTTGATTAATAGATCTATAATTGGATACAAAATAAATTAAAGGCAACAAAAAGATAAGAATACACCTTTCTTGCACTCTTTTTATTTCTTCTATTTATTTCAGTGGCGAAGGGTGCCATACATCTCGATTCCCATCGCATCGGTTTCCCTTTTATAATGAGGCAAAAATGTTAATAAAGAAGACTACATGGTTTCAATGGGGAAAAAATACGTATTGTTTCTTTGGTTTTAAATGTATTTTTTTACTTTGTGCCTATATTTTTTTAACTACTTTGTTGCCTCATTTTAAAAGGGAAGCCGATACGAATCGAGTGGTATGGCACGCTTCGCCACTGTAAAATTACCTATATTCATTTATTTTGGAAGTGGCAAGCTTTCAATGCAATTTTTGAGATACTAGAACTAGACATACAACAAACCGCCTTCTCTGAAACAAGGCTGGCATTGGTAAAAGTAAAGCATCCTTTATATTATATTTGAGGTGATAAATCTCATTCCAATCTAACAGTCGAAGAAAATTTTCATAAATAATACGCGTGTGAGTGTAAGTAAAACTCAAAAATAAGTTTTTCATTAAAAGTATTTTTTTGATAAATATTTTTAAATATTATAATATGAACACTTGGTTTTATTTTCACAGATTATTTGAGTTACATTGCCTTAGCGCAATTAGACATCAGTCCATCTTTAGAGGCTAACTGAGGTAACAACAAAATTATCAAAATTAAGCGCTGAGTGAGTTTTTGGTCAGATACAAGTAGTAGGGGTTGCGAAATTTTGTTTTTCAACATGTTTTTTCCATGCAATCTTTAATTCAAAGAAATCATTCAACATCAAACGAAACAACAAGAAAGCAGATATATTATCTAGGTTTTTAGCACTTACTTCGTGAAAGTTCATTTTAAAAGATTAAAATAAAAAACTTATTTGTTACAATTCACATGAGTTTTTATTTTTTAAACACTACCGGTTTCGGGAGAAGCAATACCTCCCATCTTCAGGTGTAAATATAAACTAACATACAATACATTATGACGTGAGGATTTGAATTACTGAGGGGGAGGGGGGGGGGGGTGTTATGTGGGCGGGGTGTAGTAGTTTTTAGAAACATAGAAAGAAGGGGAGAAGTGGTAGGAAATATGATATTATTTAAGAGATTATTTACTGAATTAATATTTTTTTGGATTTCTAGGTTTTAGATGGGAGGTATTGCTTCTCCCGAAACCGGTAGTGTTTAAAAAATAAAAACTCATGTGAATTGTAACAAATAAGTTTTTTATTTTAATCTAAGAAAGCAGATCATTAACAATGCGTATTATTTTCATTCAATGAAATATACTGCAGAAATTTATCATACCTACCTGTAAGACTGAAAACTGCCTTTTTAGGCGAAAACGTTTGACATAATTAAAATAAAATAATAAGTGAATTAAAACAGTGTATTTATTTAATTAATTATACAATGGACTTTCACTGTGTAAACCACCAAACCCTGAAAAATATTAAAAACTTTTCGTTTGTTTTTTCAAGGATACTTTTTTATGCGCTCAACATCCTCATATTTTTGTATCACTGCCTACGATATATTGTATGAAGTATGACTGTACTTGCTAGTGCATTTTGTGCAATACGTTTTCCTGTATTCGTATTGTGTGTTGACCCAACAAATAGGGGCACTGCGAACAATCCGTATGGAGAGCAAATACAACTTTTGTTTTTTCTCTTTTGAAATAAAAAATGGAGCAGTCCCACGTACCTACATCTTTTAACCCTTGGATGAAGTAGTTAGCATGAAAAAGTATGCCTATTTATAAATATTTGATACTCGTATGAGGGTCGTATTTTTAAAATTCAAATCTTTATCCATTTATATATATATCCAAAAAGGTAGCGTTTGTGTGCGAACACACTATTTTCTTTACTAGAAAATGTTAAGTGTCAAATGAAGTAACCAATTTCCACTGTCCTGAAATAACAAGCCCTACGAAGAGTTCTTCATGAAGGATGCGTAAATCTTTCGAATCTAAGAATTGAATGTACAGTCTACCTTTAATCTGTTATCTAAGTTGCAAAGATATATAGACATTTAAAATGTATATTAAATACGTGCTGCGCGCGTAGTTACAAATTAAAATCCTAAACCTAAAATGAACATAATGCACCTTTTGCCGATCTTCCCCGAAACAGGGGTGACATTAAATGCAACAAAACTCAATAATGTACTACAAAAATATGTTGATTTTTTTTCTTTTTTCATGTTTTTACAATCACACGAGTGAGCAGGCGTATCGGTCCTACCATCTTTAAACAACTCCGCAGTAGGTTACCGGTTCAGTCTTAAATGTTTCTTACCCAGTTTCCCAACACTTCCTTACTCTTTATCTCTCCTTGCAGGTTCATGCACAGAACAATTCGTCATTTTCTCTTCTTAGTACATCCCTCAAAGATTGCCGTGCAGTGGGAATGTGGGACTGGAGGAGGACGACGTTGGATAGACAGCGCTGGCAGCGGTTGCTGAGGGAGGCCAAGACCCACCCCGGGTTGTCGTGCCTATGATGATGATGATGAGTACATGCCTCAAGTCAGACCCCTACCAATAACTCACCTTCCTTAAAAGGAATTAGAATTCTATTTCATCCATTTCTTTATACACATTCCATAGCCCGTTCTGTTACGCAAAAGCGGCAAATTGAAGCTTTGTTTCCTTCTGTTGCCTCTCATATTGAAGATTGGCGATAATCGCGGCTATTTTCACCTTGGATGCGGTTTGAAAGATGAACTTTTTAAACATCAGCCACGATGTCATTTAGCGTCCCTGAGTCTTTCTTCCTTCAATCTTACTCTATCTGATAAGATGTAGAAGGCAAACATCCACATTTAAAAACACACCAAAGCCTTAAGGTACACGTAAATTTAAAACAACTTTTTGTATTCAATCCTGAATACTAAATTTAAAGGAATGCTGTTTTCGCAACGAACATAATTATTTATGTATGCATGTCTTCAGGAAAAAAATCTTGTAGGGCCCTTTTATAGCGAGTGAATACAGGAGAGCCCTGGAGTGTTTTTCACTGCAACTCCGGCCTTAGTTTACCTACACTCTGCGACTGCAAGTGGGGGCCCTTAAATTTTGCACCGACACTTACAAAACTGCAGGTAAACTGCAGCCGACGCTTACCCGGCATTGTTTCCTTTTTTAGATTTTGCAGTTTGGTTGTATTTCCGAGACGTCAATTATGTTTTCATGTGAATGCTGGATGCAAAATTTGCAATGTGTGCCTTTTGGAGTTTAAGTTTCAAGAAAATAGCTCTACGCTATCTTAAGTAATGGAAAGTATATTTAATGTGAAGTAAAATACAGATAAATTTCATACTCTCAATTTTTTTTTTGGAAATCCTGTGCGGGAGACTCCCTAGATTTTCTCGAATCTAGGGGTCTATGACACTTGTTGTAGTGCCGCAGAGGTGAACGAGCTTGGTCATCGCTACAAAGCGCCAATACTCAAGCAAGACCCAGTTGCTGTAAGGCTGGATGGACCTTTGATGACCGGTTATTGGTAAAGGTTTATGAATTTTTCAACCCAGCCAAGAGCAAATTTGAAAATATAAATGGTATTTTTTTTGTACTCCGCCGGGATTCGAACTCATAACCTTTCCATTCAGAGTCCGCAGTGTTACCACTGAGCTACGGACCGGTCAATGATCTCTGAATGGATATTCCAGTATCCATGTTTTTAGATGTTTTTTTTTATAAGAAAATAGATTAAGATTGTTAAAAACAAAAAATACTATTTCTCTTATGGAAAATGAAGACACAATCTGGGGTGTTGCAAAATTAAATAACTGAAAATTTCTTTTATCGGGCATCTATCGAACGTCGGATATGTAAACCTTTATTTTTTGTACAAATATAATTTTTTCTCATATCGCACATTGATTATGACATTGGTAACAATATATTCTCGAAAGAGTAGCATTGGCTTTGGAGTCAATTTAAGTTTGTTAATTTGTTTTATCAACAGGTATGTATAATTTTAAACAGACAATTTCTTGGAAAAGAAAAGAAAA
Organism: Agapetus fuscipes; assembly: GCA_951799405.1. Lineage (NCBI taxonomy): Eukaryota > Metazoa > Arthropoda > Insecta > Trichoptera > Glossosomatidae > Agapetus > Agapetus fuscipes. The sequence continues at coordinate 3,109,299 of OX637346.1, read as the reverse complement.
AAGATAAGAATTAAAGATGGAATGAATAGTATTGTCGTATGTTTGTGACCCGCGGTAAATATTTGTTTTTGTATTGAAAAAGCACACAAACGTTTGTCCGGCACACGTGTCCGATCATTCGGAAATTTACTCTCCAGTCGCTATCGACTGTAGCGTAAAAAATATAGTCGGCGGTCGGGCACATGGCGGAAACACACGAGGAAATACGACTAGTGGGGAATTACAAGTACAAACAGTAAGTTGCAAGTACTTAACATGTAAATGAAAAAAAAACATTTACGATGGGTCCTTCCGAGACATTTACGTAGAGAGGGAATAAGTTAGTTTTGAGTATTTTGTAGTTTACGTACAGAATTACTAATTAAAAGTTTACCTGTACCCTTTGTTATGTTATTTTAAAATAACATATAAAAAACAATCTCCAAGTGTACAGTGTGTTTTGTGGGCCGAACGGGGCCAAACGGTCACGGAAGCGGCCGAACTGTGCCGTGTGACCTAATGGGGCCGTCGATCATCAGTTCCCGGCAAGATGTCAACCGATTAAGACGTCGCGTCGGCGACTAAGCACCAAGCGGTGCAAGAGGGGGCATTACAATGGAGCTCCCTCCTCCCCATCTACTTGGATTACCTGCCAGCAAGGCAGCCGCCTTGTGGACCAGAGGCATAGGAGACATAGTGGATAGGAGCGCCCACCCAGGGGCTCCAACGTGTGGAGGCGTCCACCTCGTGAGCCGCCGCTAGCCTGGGGCGCTGCCCCAGGCCATTCAGTTCGGAACTCCAGTCAACAGAGTAGGGAGTGTTTTAGTGACAAGTTCAGGTCTAGCCATTCCCTTGTTTCACCTTTTTCCCCCATATTACTAAAGTAAATAAACCCTTATTTGTTCATGTTAAACTTATCTTTTAATAAACAACTTTCCCAAAATACAAGTAAGCAACCCAAAGAAAGAACCCCACGCCCTGAGAGTGATGCTGATGAGAGCTAGCCGGGTGTAAGTATCCTGTAGGTACATCCTGGAGATACCTTCTCAATTATAAACATAACACCTTAGTACGAGTTGCAAAACTTAAGTAATGTAAAGTGTACGGCAATTATTAAAGAGTGATTTCCCCCAAAATCTGCCGTTTTTGTTTGTTTGAACTTGATTTTCTTCGTCACTATAACTCTTTTGCTAAGACCATAAAGTGTAAGAAACCAAAACGGCAGATTTAAGGAGAAATCACTCTTTAATATTTTCCGTAAACTTTACTTTTCTCAAGTTTTGCAGCTCGTGCTAAGGGTACTGGACTGGAGAACTGAAAACGTTTGTAATTTTTTACATAAAAAATATGGAAAAAGGGCATTGTTATAAATTTTAAACAATAAAAACAGTTTCTCACAGCGTTAATACATATAAAATTTAAAATAACTACAATTATAAATTATTGGCATGATTAATCAGTTTTTTTTAGGGTAATGATTTACATCAACTAAAAGTGAACGGTAAAAAATCTATCTTTTGATGATGTTTCACAAAATATTGGTAGTTTTCTGACGAATAACAAAAAAAACGTTTGTGAGTCATTTTATCCAACCACATTTCTTACTGTGTATTAATTGCAACACCTTCTTTGCCTCAGAACCAATAATTTTAAATTTTCGGATCAAATGATTATCTAACTTCACTTGATGTTTAACACTGATCGTCCCCTTACTGCTTGTCCGTCTTATTATCCATCAGAGTTAATTTAACTTTTAAAATTATATTATAAACAACTCTCACAAATCGTGTTTTACGTGTTTTTCTTAGCTCAGATTCTTTAGAATATGAATCTTAAGACAATATCATTGAAAAGTCATCTTTGAATCAAATGATTACCTAAGTGTACTTTTTGTTTTACACTGATGTCGTGTCGTGTCGACTAATTTGTCGTGTATGTTCCTTGACTTATAGGTTGGTATGCGGCTGACCACCCATGCTGTAAAAATGGTTCACTTTGCCAATGTCACCCCTGTTTCATGGAAGGACGGCAAGAGTTGCAGGGTGTATGTCCACTTGAGATTTGGTTTTTATGTTGTAAGTTCACATGAGGCATGTGCAAGCGCGAACTTGTACGTGTCTGGTTGTGGGAATGCATGTAATATGAATCTCCAATGTATGTAATATATATTTGCAACTTAGATTAGATTAGATTAGACTGATGGCAACATCTTACTCACCTCAACTTGTACTTGCCACTTGCCTGGTGAGGATGGACTAGAGAGAGAGAGAGAGAGAGGGCCGATATCCGTGCTAATAGTGCGCGCCCGTTTATCCGGCACATGTGGCCGATCGCCCGGAAGCCGGGCCCGCGTGTCCAAAGACAATGACGAATGACCGAGACCGTATTAAGTTTGGTCACTACACAAAGGCGTAACAATTGGCTTATTTAGTAAAAACGAAGGTGACCCTTGAAAAACGATTCGCGATACGTTTCTTTGGTTGTCAAAATTGGCGGAAAAAGCGATTTGGTTTCATTAAATAATTTTCAAATACAAAAATGATTAAACCAATCATGGGTTTGTTTAATGAAATTATTGTAAAGAACGGCTTTTTTATATTAGTATTAAATCAATTCTTTGTTGAGCTCTATTTTTGTGTGAATCACACCCCAAGAGCGCTTTGAATGCTGCTTTTATATTTAATGCTAACTGTCCTTCTAGATGCAATAATCATTTTATGGTCCATAAATACTGCATATGTACAAAGACATTAAATGCAAGTGCAGCAATGAAAATTAATTGGTCCTTGTCTTTTGCATCGTCAACTCTCTATTGTGGAATGCCTTACTGCACGAGCTGTTGTCCGTGGACAGTGCCAATGTTTGTAAGTCAAATTTAAGCGTGCCTGTTCAAGAGACACGATGGAATCACAGATCTCCTGCAGAAAATTCACAAAAATATACAAAATAAATTGCACAGAATCTGCACTCAAATTTCTTGCATAAATTAACCCACTGTATGACTTATGTAAAGCTAGAATCATCTACCAGCTTATGCCGTTAAAAAAAAAAAAAAACAATTTTATTCCACCGCGGTGTGTACCTGCATACTCGTACAGTACGCAAAAAGCCATATAAATACTTCTATGCAATATAAATATTTGGATGATTTATTTAGTGAGCGCCGTTTTGCTTTATAGCCTTCAGCTATAGCAAGAAAGTAAAAATTGTAAGAAGCATTCGTTGTTACGATTTACTTAAATGTCAGATAAATAATCTATCCCTTTGAGGATTAATCCACGGTTTTTGTTTTCAAAAGAAATAGACTTTTTAACATTCATTTTCATTCCTAGTGAGTTGGTTCCGCCTATGCATCCTCAGTTCCTTCCCTCTAGTGACTTCCTGAGGTCACTTCCACGCCACTGGCCGCCGCTTATTAGCTCCAGCGGTTATTAGATCCACCAGACTCTCTTCATTAATGTAACCACTCACTCCCAAAGACAAAACTCTCTCCGCCTTCTTTCTTTTGTTCTTATCCAAGCGATTGGTGACCGATAAAATTCATTTTCTTTCGTTGAACATTATTTTATGTACTGAAACATAAATGTCAAAAATGCCTTCTAAAATTTGAAATACGAGAAAAAATAAATCATAATGGATACATACATATAATTTAACTAAGAAATAATATAATTTAACTAAAACTGTAAAAGAAAAATATTACTTACTAATAAATAAAATTACAGAAGTTTGAAAGGAGCCTATTGACCAGTAAATATTACGCACGAACTGGACTTTAAAAAAAAAAAATTGTTGCTAGGGATTGAAGATTATAGTTGCACAATTTAAAGTGAACTTCTAAACATGGTGTTTGGCTCAGTTACCTGAATAAATGCCTCGGGTTCAAATCCTCTTTCTTGTTCTAAAACGTTGGGAAGCCCGTTCTTCTCTATACCACGGTCTGTAAGATCCTTCCTTTATTTCCATGCAAAATATTTTTAAATTTCAAAGAATATATTATCATTACAGTTGACACGAGCGGGTGATACTTGCTTGTACCGAAGGCTTAGAACTTTAATAACACGCCGTAATTTATGATTTGTAATTTTTATCTCCCGGCTGCACACAATTACTCCTCATTTGGAGGGAAGTGTTTTGTTTGGGGGAGCACAAAATATTTCCGCTTATGATACCACATTAAGATGCCTTATTGAAAACTACATACGTTACAGATAACACGTTCGCAAAAAAAACATGGTTTGATCTAATAAATGTTTACAAAAAAATGTAAATCAGAGACGAAAGCATCGTGTGAGCTTAATAACTAATTTATTTACAAAAATCTCTTTTAAATATCTTTTATCTTCTCTTTTAAGTTTACCTACCTCCTAAAAAGGTCGATAGCTCAATTGGTAGAATGCTTGCATTCCATGCCGAGAGCAAGGGTTCGATCTCAAAGGTTTACTCAGCCTTCACAAGAAATGAGAACCAGCCCCCCGGGAGCTGGGAAACCCCCACTTCAACTGAAAGTGGTTGGTGTGAGGCTGGCCCCCTTACCTGTACAAATAAATAGGTCCCGAAGCGCCACATGCGACCCCTTCGGGGATAACGCAGGCAAGAAGTTACACTATATGTGTACTTTAGTTGCGTTTTGCGTTACCTCTGTTTCTTAGTTATACAACTAAGTATGGTATTTAGTGCATTTCTAGAATCAACCGTGTCCTTTATTTTTTTTGCTAAAGACAGTATTCATCACTAAAATGTTTGTGATTTTGGTGTTGTGAAGATACATAAGAATTTGTACAAAAAATATTATCAAAAGCCCCACAGGATTGCACTGAAAAGTTGAAATATAAAATTTTGTTTAAATTAAAACAATACTTAAAAACACTGATATTCAGAATTGTGGTAGGTTTTACTGATATTTTCTTAATCAAGTGCGTGACTGACTCTGTGATGTTTGCTAATGGTGCTACAATATTTACAACAGATTGAGTATCCAAGTTAAATTGTGCTCAAATTTAAAAGCGAGTGACACATTTGATCGTGTTACAGAATCGCACTCAGTTCTCAACACGTTTTAATGTCGTGGCTGCATCGCATCCCCACGACAAAGTTAATTAAAACCCATAAATCCCGCTCCCCTCCAGGCGCCACCCCTCAATGACAGACCCTGTGACGTCAAAACAACCCTGAAGACAGACTGCCTTCCTCACCAGCAACTCTGACCCTAGGGCAAGCTTCATATCATCACAGAGTCTGTGACGTGGAAACAAACCTGAAGACAAATGGCCTTCCTCTCCGGCAACTCTGACCTTAGGAGAAGCTTCATATCATCACAGAGCCTGTGACGTCACAACAGACCTGAAGACAGACTGCCTTCCTCACCAGCAACTCTGACCCTAGGAGAAGCTTCATATCATCACAGAGCCTGTGACGTCACAACAGACCTGAAGACAGACTGCCTTCCTCACCAGCAACTCTGACCCTAGGGCAAGCTTCATATCATCACAGAGCCTGTGACGTCAAAGCACCCCTGAAGACAGACGGCCTTCCTCACCAGCAATTCTGACCCTAGGAGAAGCTTCATATCATCACAGAGCCTGTGGCATTACAAAAGCCCTAAAGACAGATGGCCTTCCTCACCAGTGACTGTGACTCTAGGACAAGCTTCATATCATCACAGAGCCTGTGACGTGGCAACAAACCTGAAGACAAATGGCCTTCCTCCCCGGCAACTCTGACCTTAGGAGAAGCTTCATATCATCACAGAGCCTGTGACGTCACAACAGACCTGAAGACAGACGGCCTTCCTCACCAGCAACTCTGACCCTGGGGCAAGCTTCATATCATCACAGAGCCTGTGACGTGGCAACAAACCTGAAGACAAATGGCCTTCCTCTCCGGCAACTCTGACCTTAGGAGAAGCTTCATATCATCACAGAGCCTGTGACGTCACAACAGACCTGAAGACAGACTGCCTTCCTCACCAGCAACTCTGACCCTAGGGCAAACTTCATATCATCACAGAGCCTGTGACGTGGCAACAAACCTGAAGACAAATGGCCTTCCTCTCCGGCAACTCTGACCTTAGGAGAAGCTTCATATCATCACAGAGCCTGTGACGTCACAACAGACCTGAAGACAGACTGCCTTCCTTACCAGCAACTCTGACCCTAGGACAAGCTTTGTATCATCACAGAGCCTGTGACGTCACGACAGACCTGAAGACAGACTGCCTTCCTCACCAGCATCTCTGACCCTAGGACAAGCTTCATATCATCACAGAGCCTGTGACGTCAAAGCACCCCTGAAGACAGACGGCCTTCCTCACCAGCAATTCTGACCCTAGGAGAAGCTTCATATCATCACAGAGCCTGTGGCATTACAAAAGCCCTAAAGACAGATGGCCTTCCTCACCAGCGACTGTGACTCTAGGACAAGCTTCATATCATCACAGAGCCTGTGACGTCACAACAGACCTGAAGACAGACTGCCTTCCTTACCAGCAACTCTGACCCTAGGACAAGCTTTGTATCATCACAGAGCCTGTGACGTCACGACAGACCTGAAGACAGACTGCCTTCCTCACCAGCATCTCTGACCCTAGGACAAGCTTCATATCATCACAGAGCCTGTGACGTCAAAGCAGCCCTGAAGACAGACGGCCTTCCTCACCAGCAATTCTGACCCTAGGAGAAGTTTCATATCATCACAGAGCCTGTTACGTCAAAACAACCCTGAAGACAAACTGCCTTCATCGCCAGCAACTCTGACCCTAGGAGAAGCTTCATATCATCACAGAGCCTGTGGCATTACAACAGCCCTGAAGACAGACGGCCTTCCTCACCAGCAACTGTGACTCTAGGACAAGCTTCATATCATCACAGAGCCTGTGACGTGGCAACAAACCTGAAGACAAATGGCCTTCCTCTCCGGCAACTCTGACCTTAGGAGAAGCCTCATATCATCACAGAGCCCCTGATATCACAACATCAGCAATTTTGACCCTAAAAGCACATCATATCATCATAGACCTTGTGAAGTTTTTCAAAACAACTGTGAATACATACAGGATTCCTTATCAGCCAACCTGCGAGTAAACCTTCATCATTAGAGACCCTATGAAGTCTCAAGAAATCTGAAGACAGATGGCTAGTTTGCCAGCAATTCTGACACCCGGAGCAACTTAATAATATCATGACAAACTCCGTGAGATCGGCGCTTGAAAGTTTGTCCCTTTTATCATCCCCTCAATTTTAGTAAGCAGAAAATCATTATAGTCGTTTATGAGACCATGCTTTGGACAAGGTTTTGAGTAGATGTTTTCCTCCTTGGATCCGATGAGTACCTTTCCATTTGTTATGCAGTCCCTCCGGAGTTTTTCTATAAGTTATATAATATAGGACCACATCTCGACAGCCGTAGTCTTCAATCACTAATTTACTTCATTATACAAAGCAAAATAATAATAATAATTAAAGCTCATGTATACATTTAAGTTACTCTATTCATGAACTTTAATTGTAATTTAGATAGTCTTCTTAATTTATTATTCATTTGTTGATCAATACAAAAGAACGAGACAATTATAATAATTATTCAAGTCTTTTATTTAATACAAGGGGACCCCATCCAGCATGTCCTATCCCCTCGTCCATTCACAAAAAAAACTAGCCCTTTGTAAGTAAGATTTTTTTTTACCCATTATATTTGAGCAAAGTTAACGCGGGCTCCTTTTGTATGCATCACGCGGCAGACACTTTTACATATGGAAATTCTGACGCGTCACTCCTAATACAGAGTGAAATGCCGTTTATGTGTGAGGGGAGGGTGACGTCACTTTTCTGTACAAGGGCGAGATGACACATCTTTGACGTGTTGAATGTCAAAATATCACGGCTGTCCATTTCGCAGTGCCCGAAATTCTGACGCGTAGTAATGTACAGAAAAAAATCTGGCTGTGAATGCCATTTTTTTTTATGGATCGATGAATGAATCTCAAAGTACTTGCTTACTGAGGTCACCATAAAAAAATGTACTATGTCAGTTGCACTGGTCTGTAGTCTAGTGGTTAGCGCTTAGAACTCGTAAGTGGAAGGTTGTGGGTTCAAATCCCGGTGAAGCACAAAAAATACATCAATTTTATTTTCAAAAATACTTTTTTTTTTAAGTTCCTTGACTTATAGGTTGGTATGCGGCTGACCACCCATGCTGTAAAAATGGTTCACTTTGCCAATGTCACCCCTGTTACAGGGAAGGACGGCAAGAGTTGCAGGGAGTATGTCCATTTGAGATTTGGTTTTTATGTTGTGGGTTCACATAAGGCATGTGCAAGCGCGAACTTGTACGTGTCTGGTTGCGGGAATGCATGTAATGTGAATCTCCAATGTATCATATTTTTGCAACTTAGCTTAGATTAGATAAGATTAGACTCTAAAGATTTTCGTTCCACAAATTTAATAACAACTAAAATAAATAAGCGATTCAACATGGTCACTCGTGAACAGCTGATGGACTATAAGTGTTTTTAGGCTTTCATGGCCGGCTTCAGATGATGATGTGTCTCCATCCTTCCGGGCTTGTAGACCATGTTCAATAATTGTAGGCTGCTTTATTTTTTTTATTTTTTTTTTCTTCTTTCTTTTTTTTTGAGTCGAAGAAGAAGCCCTGAAGAAGTCAGTCGTACGTCACTGACGAAACGTAGCAGCCTTACAAAAAAAAAAAAGAATAAAGCAGCCTACAATTATTGAACATGGTCTAGGTACAAGCCCGGAAGGATGGAGACATCATTATCATCATCATCATCAGCTGATGGACTGTTAGATGTACTGCATGAGATTTGTACAGAATGAGTGGTCAGCCTCATACCAACCTATACGTCAAGGAGTATAGGTTGTTTCATCATGTAGAAAATATGACGTCTGCTGTGCACAGATGTGAGTGGGGATGGTAGGGATGTCCCCAGGGTAGGTTATGGCTCACACCCCATTCTGCCCACCCCTATATTATTCCCGAGAGTGTACTAGCGGCAGATGACGCCGTCCCATCACTAGCTGGTGATTTAAAATTCTGATGAAATTATTATGTCTTGTAAAGAGTGAATCCCAAAACAGACAGTACATCCCCCTAATGCGTGTTTGGCTTATCTACAATTTGATTCAAAGACGACCTTTCAATGACATTGTCTTAAAAATCACATTCTACACAATCTGAGCTAAGAAAAACTGTAACACGATAATGTGCGAGTTGTTTTAATTATTTCCAGAATTCATAAGACACTGTTCGGGATTTGGTTCCGGATGGTTTGGTCGCTGGTTTCTTTGAATAAAATATCGGGACTTCTTGTTACCGGTTGAGTTTATTTTTACAAGTATGCTTTTACAACAATATGCAAGAGAATAACGAGAAACACAAGAGAAGAACAAGAAAGAACAGTAGAGAAGAACACTTACAGCAAAAGAAGAAGAGAAGAACACACAAATTAGCAGAATCACTGCTTTTATATCAAGAAATTCCAACCTTGCTAATTTTTTGTGACAATAATCCGCTTCTCACCAATGACAAGTATCGGCCAATCAAAACGTCGTGACGTCAGACCATAAAAAATTTGGAGTTGCTAAATTCACAAGATATATCCTTTTTATTTACCTACCATAATATAAATTACATAAAATCCCTCTAATATAGACATTATGTTTATTATTGAAATACTCGAAATACCACTTGACACTGGCGCCCCTGCTGTACGTGGGAATTCGCCAAGAAGAAGAAGAGGATTAATTGCTTGACTGTTTTGAACTAATGTTATTTTTTATACACTCTCATACTTTCTCAAACAGACACCTTGACTGATAGGTTAATACGAGGCTGACCACCCGTGCTGTAAAAATCGGTTCACTTTTGCCAATGCCACCCCGGTTCAGGGAACGGCGGCGGGAGTTGCAAGGTTTATGTCCATGTGAGGTTTTCTTTATTTATATGCACACATGCAGAATGTGTAGGCGCGAACCTACATGTGCCTGTCTGTAGGCATGCATTTCATATGAGCCTTAAATGCTTACATATCCTTGCAGCTTAGATTATAGATTATAGATAGATAGATTCATAAGACACGTTGGTCCAGTACACATACAAACATTGCTCATGTGAAATTTCCTCTGATGGATATAAAAACTGGACATTGATTTTCAAAATATTGAAATCTGGATGAAATGAAAGAAGTATGCAAGCACAGGAAGAAGTGGCGGCTAATCTGCAATGCTGATTTTTAATGTTGGTTTATTGGCTTGCTTTTTTTTACTTTTTTTGTATAGATTTATTTTTAAGGTTTTGTTGTTTTCTTATACTTAAATGCTATTTTTTACTCGTATTCCTTGACTTATAGGTTGGTATGAGGCTGACCACCCATACTGTAAAAAATGGTTCACTTTGCCAATGTCACCCCTGTTTCAGGGAATGTCGGCAAGAGTTGCAGGGCTTATGTTCATTTGAGGTTTGGATTTTATTTGTAAGTACACAATCAGCATTTGTAAGCGCGAACTACACGTGTTTGTTTGTGGGCATACATCTGAGAGCTTTGAATGAATATATCCTTGCAACTTAGATTATAGATTATTATTATAGAAACAATTCTCATATACTCGTGTTTATTGTTGTTTTCTTAGCTCAGATTGTGTAGAATGTGATTCTCGAGACAATTTCATTGAAAGGTCATCATTGAATCAAATGGTAGATAAGCCAAACAAGCACTGGGGGGTCGAAATTCTAATCATTCAAAAACAAAGGAACCTCAAAAAAAAAGTTACTCGATGGAGTAACTTATGACTCCATACATAATAATAATAATAATATTAGGATGATTTATTTGGTGAGCGCTGTTTTTGTGTGTATCACACCTGAAGAGCCCTCTGCGAGCTTGATCGTCGCTGTAGAAAGCGCCAATTCTCAAGCAAGACCCAGTTGTTGTAAGGTTGGATGGACCTTTCAGTGACCGGTCTTTGGTAAAGGTTTATGAATTTTTCAACCCAGCGAAGAGCACACTCGAAATATAAATGGTATATTTTTGTGCTCCGCCGGGATCCGAATCCACAACCTTCCATTTACGAGTCCGAAGTGTTGCCACTACGGACTACGGACCGGTCCAAGATGATATTTGTATGTAATTTTGAACTCCCTCTTATATCTAGTGATTGTGAGAATAACATTACCTTTTGTGTCAAATTTGATACAATCTATTGGTTAATAAAAAGTTGTTGGCGCAACCCTATAAATAAGAATAGTTTTGTACGAGGTTGTGTGAAACCTTTTCATTTGCGCCGCCATCCGTCTACCGCTAGGGTTGTCCCCGGTACGGCCGCCTGAGGGGCGATCGGCAAAATTGAGGAATATCGGAAAACGATTACCTTTTTATGGATCGCATTAACTTGTTCTCGCTAGGGGTGTGCCAGCAGGAGAAAAAACGATATTAAAAAATAACGGCCACGCAACATTGTCGCATTCCAAGCTAGGGATGGGCAGTAATGACTCACAATGGTTACAAGGAAATAAAAAAAAATCGATAAAAAAAAGAAATAAATAAGTGAATTAAAACATTGTTTCCATTTGAATTTTTTAAATAATTAAAAAAAAAATCGTATTAAAATTAAGATATACCAAAATTCTGTAAAGTATTGGTTATTTTTTTCGATTTTCTGGTTGTGAATGAGAATAGTTTACCATGAAATAGAGACAAGCGAGTTAAAAAAGAACATTTTTAAAATATCGGCTGGAAAAAACATGCCCCCCAATAATAATAAAAACACAAGTACCGAAAGTAAAAGTACACAATGTAACGTTGAAATGGCTTACCTGAATGCAACGACTGGAAAGACACTAAATGATAGAGTTCGTAATGAACGAGATAGACGAGTGTGGTATAAAAAATAATATGAGAATGAAAAAACAATAAATGCACAAAGAGATGATTTAGACATCTTGAAAGAATGGATGAATAACGAGTAGCGTACAATGGATGATGAACGGCTAACGTAGAAAGTGTACGGAGGAAATGTCTACGAAATTTAAGGACAATAATAGTTTTACAATTTCAATAATTAGTACTACAAAATATGCAAATTGCTGTGTAGTTTTATAATTTATGATTGAAACTTATATGAATATCATCTTTGCAGTTAAATAGCAAACTTAAAGAAAGAAATGAAGTATGTGAACATTCCAAGGTTTTTGTAAAAATCTATTTGAACACCCGTTTTCTTTCGAAAAATTAAATACTCACTCACTTGGAGAAAGCTTGTACAACTTTGTATTCAAGAAGCGCTATTTTACTAAATTCTTTACTAGTTTAAGGCGACGAGATAGTGATTTGTGTCCAAAAATAAGGTGTATTTTATCTATGGAGTCCTTTCGCAAGCGCTAGAAAACTCCGACTTGGATTGATATCCGAAGTGTAAGGAAGTTCACAGAAAAGCGTTTTAGGTATTAATATTGTTATGTAAATGACAAGTGCTATAAATGTTAGGTAGGTAGGTAGATGTAGTTTAGCCGAGTATAGCCGTGTAGTATAGTTGGAATAATTATTATAGGTACCTAGGTTAAAGAAATCATCTAAATTATGTACTCGAAGTAACTAAAAATCATAATCACTATGTAGCTACTCGAAGCTTTTGGAGCGTTCGAGAGGGTTCCAGCAAAATTGGCTTCTAGAAACAATTGTCTTTAGGTGTGTAAAGGGCTGCAAGCGGCTCACAAGAGTCAGTCCATATACGTCGCTCTGCTTTTGAACAAGAAAGAGATAGTAAGTGAAGACCAACTGTGCAGTATATGTAAAGTGCCAAACCATAAATGTGAATTGTTTAAAATAAATATAAATTGTTAAATAAATTTAAGTGTAAAATAAATATCCATGAACGAAGACCAGTTTTGTGAATTTAAAGATTTTTAAACCCTAAAAACACAACAGTATAATTTATTAAGTATCTCGGATTACAAACCGGTGACTCTGATATTCTTCCCTCCCTATCCCCCACATAACACTATAACCGCCAGCACATTCCAACTCGCGAGCAGATACCGAATAGTTCGCGACCGAGAGGGCGAATCAGGTGAACGAATCTCCTGATTGAATGCCGGCAAATTGAAGACGCGTCGTTCACTTTTACACATCCCTATAAACTGTAAATTGTCTTTGGTTTCACACAAAGTCTTTTTCTCTATATTTACGCGGCTCGTTTTTTATCACTTCTGAGGCGGATAGAAAAAAAATAGATTCCTCTTTTTATCCGTACTTTTGACAGTATTTGCTACGGATTCTTTTCTATGTATGTAAGTGTTTTGATATTGTTGTATACTGATTTGCGTTTCATTTATTTTAAGTATGCACTTACAAATGCTGCATGTGTACTAACAGGGTCTTGCTTGAGTATGGCAACGACGATACCATGTTGAAAGCACCGGTTCTCATCAGATCACCGAAGTTAAACAACATTGAGCGCTGTTGTTACCTGGATGGGTGACCGCTCAGGTACACCGCGTGTTGTTGGCATTTCTTGGACCGGTCCGTAGTCCAGTGGCAACACTTCGGACTCGTAAATCAAAGGTTCTGGATTCTAATCCCGGCGGAGCACAAAAATATACCATTTATATTTCCAATTAATGTGCTCTTCGCTGGGTTGAAAAGTTCATAAACCTTTACCAAAGACCGGTGTCACTGAAAGGTGCATCCAACCTTACAACAACTGGGTCTTGCTTGAGAATTGGCGCTTTCTACGTCGACTACCAAGCTCGAAGAGGGCTCTTGAGGTGTGATACACACAAAAACAGCGTTCACAAAATAAATCATTCTAATATGATTATTATTAATATTGGCGCTTTGTAGCGACGACCAAGCTCGTACACCTCTGCGGCACTACAAGTGTCATAGAACCCTAGAGTCTCTAGAATCTAGGAAGTCTCCCACACAGGATTTCTAAAGAAAAACAAGCCTAGGATGAACATAAAGCTTGCAACTTCTGCCGCTTTTTTTTAAGCAATGCAGCGTGATACAGTAACCGTATCAAGACGATTCACCAGAAGAGGTGGCAGAGTACAGCAAGTCCAATATGGTGTTATGATTGTACCGGGCTTAATTAAATAAAAAACGCGTTTTTTTTACTACAATAAATAAAAAAAAATCATAAACCTTTTCCAATGACCGGTCACTAAAGGTCCATCCAGCCTTACAGCAACTGGGAGGCTTGAGAATTGGCGCTTTGTAGCGACGACGACCAAGCTCGTAAAAAGGTTGATAGCTCAATTGGTAGAATGCTTGCATTCAATGCCGAGAGCAAAGGTTCGATCTCAAAGGTTTACTTAGCCTTCACAAGAAATGAGAACCAGCGCCCCCGGGAGCTGACAGACCCCCACTTCAACTGACAGTAGTTGGTGTGAGGCCGGCCCCCTTACCCGTAAAAATAAATAGGTCCCAAATCGCCACATGCAACCCCTTTGGGGATAACGCAGGCAAGAAGTAACACTATATGTGTAGCTTAGTTGCGAAAAAACAGTTGCGAACATATTTGCAACAATAGAATACCATTTTGTATTTCCAATATATAGATAATGGGTCAGAAAACAAAATGCACTTGATTATATTTTTCCTGCACTTTGCATAAATGATTTAGTAATTAATGGAACATCGGAAACCTTGTGGGAACATGCCCACCTGATGATTTTGCTACTATTACCTACGTTAATATTGATTTATTTGCATTTTAATTAGGTGGGTTTGACTATGTTCTATGTGTATGCTACATGTCGTATGTTGGATGAGTGTGTTGTACTACGCAAAAAAACGCAAAACGCAACTAAGCTACACATATAGTGTAACTTCTTGCCGCGTTATCCCCGAAGGGGTCGCATGTGGCGATTTGAACCTATTTATTTTTACAGGTAAGGGGGCCGGCCTTACGCCAACCACTTCAGTTGAAGTGGTGTTTTCCCAGCTCCCGAGAGAGCTGGTACTTATTTCTTGTGAAGGCTGAGTAAACCTTGCCGGTATTATTATTTTGGGGTTTGAAATAAACACCGAAACGGGAAATCATTTCTGACACCCTCGCGCTCGGTGGGATTCGAACCCTAGCTCACGGCATGGAATGCAAGCACTCTACCAACTGAGCTATCGACCGGTTGAGCTGTACATTAGATTAAAACGCAACTAAGCTACACATATAGTGTAACTTTAGTGCTTGCGTTATCCCTGAAGGGATCGCATGTGGCGCTTCGAGACCTATTTATTTTTACATGTAAGGGGGCCGGCCTCACACCAACCACTTTTAGTTAAACTGGGGGTTTCCCAGCTCCCGGGGGAGCTGGTTCTCATTTCTTGTGAAGGCTGAGTAAACCTTTGAGATCGAACACTTGCTCTCGGTATGGAATGCAAACATTCTATCAATTGAGCTATCGAGCTTTTTACGAGCTTGATTGTCGTCGTTACAAAGCGCCAATACTCAAGCAAGACCCAGTTGTTGTGTGGCTGGATGGAACTTTTGATGACCATTCTTTGGTAAAGGCTTATGAATTTTTCAACCCAGCGAAGAGCACATTCGAAATATAAATGGTATATTTTTGTGCTCCGCCGGGATTCGAACCCACAACCCTCCATTCAGAGTCCGAAATGTTACCACTGGACTACGGACTTGTCTGTTACCACTGGGCTACGGACCGCTCTTTCTAGATTATTGTGTTTTTTTTTTTTTTTTTAAGAAATCCTGTGCGGGAGACTCCCTAGATTCTAGAGACTCTAAAAGTCTATGACACTTGCTGTAGTGCCGCAGAGGTCGAGTTTGGTCGTCGCTACAAAGCGCCAATACTCATGCAAGACCCAGTTGCTGTAAGGCTGGATGGACCTTTGGTGACCGGTCATTGGTAAAGGTTTATGAATTTTTCAACCCAGCGAAGAGCACATTCGAAATATAAATGGTATATTTTTGTGCTCCGCCGAGATCCGAATCCACAACCTTCCATTTAAGAGTCCGAAGTGTTGCCACTACGGACTACGGACGGGTCCAAGATTTTTTAAATTATTTTTATATTCTGTTTTACATTAGATTAGTATTTATCTTATGTCAGATGGTTGTTGTGTTTGTTAGATGAGTGCGTTATATATAAGAAGAGTGCATTGTTTGTCGGATGAGTATGCTGTATGCAAGATGAGTGTGTTGTTTGTCTTTAAATGAATGTATTGTATATTATACGATTGTGTTGTATATAAGATGAGTGTTTAACTTATGTTAAAAGAGTGGGCTGTAGCTACAGAAAAAAAAATCCTTTCATGAATTGATTATTTGAATGTTAATCTTTTACGGGGCTATTCTTAGACATTTTAGTCGTCGGTTGAGCCCACGCTTTGACAAACTAATGATGCATTTGTATGAAGACCTGTCAATCCAAGATGCCCGCAAGTGAACAGCTGATTTGTTTTCATACTAATATTACAAAATTCGGTAGGTAAAAATAACCGTGCTGATGAAACTTTCAGCGCAGGCACCATTAGTTTGTCAAAGCGTGGGCTCAACCGACGACTAAAAGTCTTAGAATAACACGTTAAAATATAATATTTGCTTTAAACTAGAAACTAAGCGTGGTTTGATATTTTAAAAGATTTAACTCACATAAGCTCTTTTTGTGTGCGTAATTTTAATCCCTAGTTTACATCCCCTATTTCAAGCAGAGACTTGTTATCTCGTGCACCCAGAAAGGCATTAGCTTTACCAGTAAACTGTTGACTTAGGGTCAACAAGGCTCTTAAGATACCAAAGGCGATAAAATTTGTACCTTCAACACGTGTTTTCATATTTTGTTGAGATTGTGACCTCTCATAGTCTTCATCTGTGGTCTTCATAATGATAGCGGTAAATACAATTCTACGAGCCTGGTTGTGTACAGATCCATATCAGAATAGCAATTCTGCCTCCTCAAGGAATTCGTCCCTCCAGTGCTTGTTTGGCTTATATATGACCGTTAGATGACATTGTCTTAAGATTCACATTGTTAACAATCTGAGCTAAGAAAAATATACAAAACACGACGATGTGAGAGTTTTATTTAATATTTTCAAAATCAATTTCCAGCATTCATAAGACACATTGGTACAGTAGCTACACATACAAACATTAGTCATATGAAATTACTTCTGATGGAGATACGACAAACAAGCACTAATGTGAGGCATTGTGTATCTCCCACTACTTACCGGGGACACATCCATCATCATCATGACCTTGGCTGAATCCAGGATTCTCCTCCACTGTAGCCTGTATTTGCCAACCTTGGCTGCATATGCGTTGACTTTGTACGCATCCATCACATTTTTAGCCTTCCTGGTCTCCGTCAACCTTGTGGGGCTGAGAGTGTTTTCCGGAGAGGGTGGTCTACCGTGTCTGTCTGATGGTTTACAAAGCTATCAATGGTATGGCTCCTTCATACTTGTCTGACATTTTCTCACCCGTTGAGATAGATTTGATACGCCAAACTCTCAGATCTGCGGGGTGCGGGGTGGTTGACTTAGTCCAGCCGCCACGTCAGACACGTACTAATTTTGGGGACCGTGCTTTCCGGTTTGCGGGCCCAATGGAGTGGAACAGACTACCACCTAAAGTGAGGAAGGCAGAAACTGTTGGTGTCTTTAAAGAAGCACTAAAGACGCATCTTTACAAAAAATCTTATCCGTGATTTGAGAGAGCCCTTAAGGTGTGACACAGACAGAAACGGCGCTCTTTAATTATGTGTACCTTATAAATAAATTATCCTTGTATATATATATATATATATATATATACATATATATACGACCAGCCCCAGCAATCCAAATTGATAACAATTATTATATTTTGTTTTTTATTGTTTTTATACATACAAACATACCTAACATTAAGAGCAAAAAAAAACAGAGGCACAATGGGTTTTCTGGATAAATTATCCGAGTCGAGAAATGTTTCTTTTGTCCTTAATTTTGTTACTAGCGAGACCTTTGTGATTACCTAATGCATTCGTTCTTTCTAAATTGCCTTTTTCAATTAGTAACCAACTAAAAGGTGTTTCTTTTTTTCTCGTTTCAAGCCAAGCAACAAACAATTCTTTCCTTTTACTTCGCTTTTTTCTTCAACCTATATTACAACACTTATATTTTGTTGCATTCTTACGATTTAACTGGGTTCAATTTGATACAAAAGGCGGTTAGTTCTAATCTAATCTAATCTAAGTTGCAAAGATTTAGTTACTTATCGCACTGTCTCCACACATACATCTACACACTTCTACAGCCCACTAATACGTATACAACGTTTGGGTAATATTATATACAATGAAATAGATTCTGACACTAATACATACTAATACTAACCCTAATACATACAAATATAATTAAATCAATTACTTCAACTCCCATGGTACACAATAAGTACATAAATAATTATTGTAGAGTTGCATCTCACATGATATTATACTGTACTATTGTTTTAATCTAGTTTTATCCAATTTCTAGTTTATTTTTGTTACTTTAATATAGGACCTTGCTTTTATCTTTTGTTTTATTTTTATTTTTGTTTTTTTGCATAAAAAACTTCTACTTTTATTCTGGCTTTATTTTGTAGTAATCTGTCTTATTTTGATACTATTATGTATGTAATGTTTTTTATTTTAATTTTATGTATATCTACATGTAAAAGGCACAATGTGCCGTTAACGAATAAATAAATAGATATGTTACATCAGAGATTCACATTATGCACTCTCACAAGCAGACACGTACAAGTTGGCGTTTGCACATGCCGCATGTGAACCTACAACACAAAAACACAAACTTCAAATGGACATACACCCTGCAACTCTTGCCGTCCTTCACTGAAGCAGGGGTGACATTGGCAAAGTGAACCATTTTTTACAGCATGGGTGGTCAGCCGCAGGCAACATAGCTACCTGGCAGACCCAACAGATGGAAAAACAGCTGGTCTTCTGCATCACAAAAGAAAATTCACGAATAAACAGATAAACAGAAATATATTATTATTTATTGATTTGTAAATGTAATTTGTCGTGTATGTTCCTTGACTTATAGGTTGGTAAGGGAAGAACGGCAAGAGTTACAGGGTGTATGTCCATTTGAGATTTGGTTTTTATGTTGTAGGTTCACATGAGGCATGTGCAAGCGCGGACTTGTACGTGTCTGGTTGTAGGAATGCATGTAATGTGAATCTTCAATGTAACATATCTTTGCAACTTAGATTAGATTAGAAAAAATCTAAGTCAAGAAGAACAAACAAGCTATGAACTTGGGTTTTGTTATCATTAAGCAAATAGGCAGCAATATCACCCATAAATAATATTTATATCTCATTTAATAGTGACATGTTGACTTTCGGTATCTCGGTATGATGATGCCTACGTGAGAAAAATCTCGTCTAATGAGTTCATCTTGATTTCCTGATCAAATAAAGATAACAAGACATCACCGTTGTACATATCTGCTTACAAAAATAACAAAATGACAAATTGCCAAAATGTGTGCCAAAACACTAGTCATACTTTTAAAAAACACTTGCGGCGTTATTCTTAGACTTTTTAGTCGTCGGTTGAGCCCACGCTTTGACAAACTAATGATGCATTTGTATAAAGACTTGTAAATCCAAGATGGCCGCAAGTGAACAGCTGATTGGTTTTTATACAAATATTACAAAATTCGGTAGGTGAGACTGACCGTGGTGATGAAACTTCCAGACCGGCCAACATTTGTTTGTCAAAGCGTGGGCTCAACCGACGACAAAAATGTCTAAGAATATCCCCGGTGGTTGTTATTATGTGCACGGCGAAGTTGACTTTATTCGCAAAGTTGCATACTTATAGACACGGCACCGTGCAGATTGATAAACCTAACCTTACCTCAATATGAATAAGTTTGTAACAAAAGGTAAAGCGACATAAATAATAAAAATAAATCACCAAAAACATTCGCATAAGAATAATGAAAACACTTACATGACGCAATTTGTCGCTGGGATGGTCAAGGGATAAGGCGTTAGCACTCGAATTGCGTTATCGACACTAACGTCAGTTCGACCCCGGCCTTGTCCTATCGACAAAAGCTTCGACCCTGGTTCAACAGATAGCATTGCATGCACACAAGCTTCCGCTTTCGCATGAAGACAACTCGTCCCTCTCAAAGCTTGTTTGGCTTATCCACCATTTGATTCAACGATGATATTTCAATAAAAATGTCTTAAAAATGACATTCTACACAATCTGACCAAAGAAAAAAATGTAAAACAAGTTTATGTGAGAGTGGTTTTAAATATTTGTAAAAATCAATTTTCCGTTTTTATAAGTTACATTGGTCCAGTAGACATACAAACATTGCTCATGTGAAATTGATTCTTATGGACATAAAACAAACAAGCACAAAATAGTTTGATGAATTGCAATCCTCTTCAGAAATCTATTTAAAAAAAAGTTGGTGGCGCGCGGTATCCGAACTCTACGTGACAGTAGGCTTCGCGGACCTCTTAGGGGTCACGACCCACGTATTGGAAAACACTGCAATAGAAAAATAATGGAAAACGGCGTTACCAGTATGTAAACCTTAAGAAAATATACTGAATTTTAGATGCTTATTTTGTTATCACGTAAATAATATAGAATAACATCTTGACACAGTGCTTGTTTGGCTTATCCCCACAGTGCTTGCATGGCTTATCTACCATTTGATTCAAGGCGGACGGGAAATAAAAACATCTGATTTAGCTATACATAATATAGTGTTACGTCTTTCCACGTTTTCCCCGAAGGGATCGCGTGTGGCAAGTGGAACCTATTTATTTTTAGAGGTAAGAGGGGAGGTCTTACGCCAAGCTCTTCAATTGAGTAGTGGTTTCCCAGCTCTTGCGGGGAGTGATACTCAATTTTTTGTAAAAAAATTGGGTTTGATATAAACACCAAAACGGGAACTCATTTCTGACATCCTCCGTGGGATTCGAACCCGAGCTCTCAGCATGGAATGCAAGCACTCTACCAACTGAGTTATCGACAACCGTATGACCTTTAAATGAAATCGACTCTTAACAATATGAGCTAAGATAAAAACATAAAACACGATAATGGGAGAGCTGTTTATCGTATTTTTTAAATATATCTATTTCCTATCTAGCCTATTTATTTTTTTCTAGCATTCATAAGACACATTGGCCCAGTACACATTCAAACATTTATCATGTAGAATTACCTCTATTAGAGATAAGACAAACAAGCACCAATGTGACGATATGTTGTGCTAATAAATAAACCTTGGTCTTTCCAGAGGCTTATCTATTTCGCAAAAAAAATGTATACAGACTGCTAAACAAATCAATGACTGAATTTGCAAAACCAGGCAACTCCATGTGGAATAATTTTTGCAAAAGATCCAATTTACTTTATTTATAATTCTTAAAATATAAAATTGATTATAATATTTCTACCATTTTAAACCTAAGTTGCAAAGATATAGTATATGGAAGATTCATATCACATTCTTCTTCTTCTTAATCCTATTCCTCATTACTGAGGGTTGTGACCCTTGTGGAAGCAACCAATCTTCTCCAGCTCTCCCTCGACTGCGCTGCCCGCAACGCTCCAACTACCGAGGTGCCTGCTGCTGTCTTCACTTGATCGGTCCATCGTGTGGGAGATCTACCTCTTCCTCTCTTCCCCTCCAAGTTACCGATCACAACCAGTCGTTCCAGGCTATCCTCATTGCCACGGACAACGTGTCCGAAGAACTGAAGAATACGGCGTGTACACATGTTGGCCAGAGTCAAGCCATACAAACGCAGCTCCCGACGAATGGACTCATTGGTGCGTCTAGCCGTCCATGGGATTCGAAGCATGCGCCTCCAGCACCACATTTCAAAAGCGTCAATTTTTCTTCTTTCTGCTGCTTTTATGGTCCATGTTTCATCAGCATAGAGAAAAATAGAGTGGACCAGACTCCTGACAAGGATCATATCACATATTGTTATGTAAATAACAAATAAATATAAATGTTAAGTAGGTAGGTGTATTAGTTATAGCTGATGAGAGGTGGAGTAATTATTATAAGTACCTAGGGTTAAGAGGTATTCAATGCACTGGAAGCTTTAATGTCTGGAAGGAAGAAGATGGTTTGGGCGTATGGAGAGAATGAATGAGGAAAGACTGACGAAGAAAGTATATGTTGGTAGAATAGATGGATGTCGTGGTAGAGGAAGACCGAGAAAGGTATGGATGGACCAAATATCCGAAATTGCGAATGAATGGAATATCCAGAGTCATAATAAAAGAAGAGCTTGTATGAAGAAGGTTATGACTCTGGAGGAAATGAAAGAAGTATGTAAGGATAGAAAGAAATGGCGGTTGATCTGTGATGTTGGCGGTTGGGGTTTGTTAAAGTAAAATTGGTTTTGTGATTTAGTTTTTTATGTCAATGTATATATTGTTATTTATTGATTTTAAAAATGTAATTCGTCATGTATGTTCCTTGACTTATAGGTTGTTATGCGGCTGACCACCCATACTGTACAAAATTGGTTCACTTTGCCAATGTCACCCCTGTTTCAGGGAAGGACGGCAAGAGTTGCAAGGCTTATGTTCATTTGAGATTGGGTTTTTATATTGTAGGTCCACATGCGCCATGTGTTCGCGCGAAATTATACATATCTGCTTATGGGAATGCATTTAATATAAATCTTAAATGATATATATCTTTGCAGCTTAGATTAGATTAGATTAGATTAGTTCCAGCAAAATTGGCATCTAGTAACTACTGTCTTTGGGAGTATAAAGGGCTGCAAGCGGCTTGCAAGAGTCATTTGTAAAAACGACCAGTTTTTTTTATTTGAAGACTTTTTGAACCCTAAAAACACAACAATGTGTAATCAAAGTTGCACAGAGATAAAATAACATTTACAATTCATATTAAATGCATGCCCACAAACAGGCACATTAAAGCTCGCGCTTACAAATACAACCTACATGCGCACCTACCGTAGGTATTTGCAGATTAAAATCCAAACAACAATCATAAGCCCCGCAACTTTTGACGACCTTCCCTGAAACAAGAGTGACATTGACAACGTGAACCATTTGATACTTTATGTGTAATAAGCCTCATACCAACTTGTAGGTCAAAGAATTCTTCAAAAAACTTTACGCTTACGTATGCACTTACAAACATATTATTCTCTTATGACCATAAGCCCTGCAACTCTTTCTGACCTCCTCTGAAATAGGGGTGAAATAATGATGTATTCATAATTTGGAAATACTCGAATGATACGTTTCCAAATTTTTTACTGAGCATATTATATGTGTATGAGGATGATTTATCTTATTATCTACATGATAAAAGAGCGCCGTTTTTTGTGTGTGTCACACCTCACTTCGAGAAATTTACGTATAAACAATTATACAAGGTTTATTTGCTGTCTTGTAAAATTATCAAAAATGTAGGTGGCTGTTTTGTACATTAAACCATCGTAATAGTTTTCCATATAAATTATCTAACTCGTACAATAAAAAAATGCCAACAAACATTATAAATAGGTCTTGAAAATGATTGAAACAATCATTTCGTTTCAAATTTTACTGATATATAGTTTCTATCAGGTAATCTTTGTTATTTGCAGAAAAAGCAAAACTTATACTGATTTTTTTTTTTTTAACATGAATAATCCAAATTTATACAACGTTGCAAGTACATTGCAACGACTCGATTCTGAAGAGATAATCAAGAAATTTCAAACCGAAATTGAAGGAGTTTGTACTGGCGGGGATGAACTTGTTGATATTGGATGTGGGGATGGATTTGTCACCGTGAATGTCATCCAGAAGAATGTGCCAAAGTGCATAAAATCCATCGTTGCATGCGACATCAGTGGTAGCATGATTGCTTTTGCCAAGTCCATGTACCAAAAGGACGATGTATCATTTACCTTGATGGATATAACAGAAGAGGATGTACCATTTGAGTACAAAGATAGGTTTAAAATAGTGACTTCGTTTTTCTGTCTCCATTGGGTTCGAGATATAGGGTGAGTCTATCATATATAATCTAAGTTGCAAACATATACATTGTCATTTGAGGCTCATAATTAATGTGTGCCCTCAAGAAGATGCATGTAAGTTTGTGCTTACATAATCTACTGCTAATAAAATATGAACATGAACATAGGCTTTGGAATTCCAGCAGCCTTTTTCTGAAATCGGGGTGGCATTTGCAAAAGTTAACCAAGTTTTTATACTATTGGGGGTCAGCCTCATACCAACGCAAGGAACAAGGTAAGTTAGCACAATTATTTTCAACATTTCCTTCTTCAATTCTTACGGTACAATTCAAAAAGTATTTCTTCTTCTTCTTCGTGTCAGCTTCACACCGTATTGGCCCAGTAACGAGCAATGTCTACAGCTCTTTGGTTTCCCGCAAAGAGATCATCCATGGAGCAGCTTGTCGGACAGGAGGGACAACACCGCAGGTGCTCCATTGTTTGCTGAGCTCCACACTCACATAGTGTAGAGTACTCCCGTCCCAGAAATCCCCAGGTCAGCATGCTGGCCCGGGCTCTTCCAACATTGGTCCTCAATCTGTTCATGGATCTCCATACGGGCCACTCGAGGTTCTTTCCTGGGGGTAGGCTCTCTGAAGGCTGCACAAAGCTCTCCGGGCATTCCTCCTTCCACATTTGTAATCTCTCCGCCACTGGATCCAAAGACAAGGGCTGCACGGAACTAAGGAAGCTGTGTCTCGACTTCAGGCGCTGCTGTGATGAAAAGCCACTTCCGTAGATGCAGTGCTGTGTGCACGTTAGAGCCTTCTGCCTCTCGACTCTCGAAGCCACCTTGCGTCTGATGTGGGGTGGGGCTATGCCTGCAAGAGGGTATAACTTCCCCGTGGGCGTTGGCTTGAGGCATCCTGATACAATACGGCAGGTATCATTCAGCGCGACATCAACTTGCTTTGCATATGCGGAGCGTTCCCATACCGGGGCTGCGTACTCTCCGGCTGAGAAACACAAAGCCATTGCAGTTACACGTATTACTTGTGGCTGCGCACCCCAGTTGGTGCCCACGAGCTTCTGGAGTAGATTATTACGGGTAGCCACTTTCATTTTTGTGTTGTTGCAGTGGGCTCTTTATGTGAGCGACCGGTCAAGGGTAACTCCCAGGTATTTAAAAAAGTATTTTATCTATAGCCAATCTACAGATCATCGATTTGTACGGAAAAAACACTGTTGGTTGTGGATGAGCCATAGCTCTGCTGTTTGAGAATAACACTTTAAGATTCTTCCATACCTTTCCACCTTCAGCTCTTCATGTTTAACATACATCACAGGCATAACATTGACTGGTTTTGGCTGTTACCGATAAACGCAAACGCAACTAAGCTACACATATAGTGTAACTTCTTGCCTACGTTATCCCCGAAGGGGTCGCATGTGGCGCTTCGGGACCTTTTTATTTTTACAGGTAAGGAGGCCGGCTTCACACCAACCACTTTCAGTTGAAGTGGGGGTTTCCCAGCTCCCGGGGAGGCTGGTTCCCATTTTTTGTGAAGGTTGAGTAAACCTTGAGATCGAACCCTTGCTCTCGGCATGGAATGCAAGCATTCTACCAATTGAGCTATCGACCTTTTTACGAGCTTAGTCGTCGTCGCTACAAAGCGCCAATTCTCAAACAATACCTAGTTGCTGTAAGGCTGAATGGGCGGTAAAGGTTTATGAATTTTTCAACCCAGCGAAGAGCAAATATGAAAATATAAATGATATATTTTTTGTGCTCCGCGGTGATTAGAACCCACAAACTTCCATTCAGAGTCCGAAGTTTTACCACTGAACTACGGACCGGTCTGATGATACGTTCGTAGCAATGTGTTTTCAATATTGCAGGCTCGCTTTGCGGAATATATACAAACTGGCCCAGAAAGATGGCGCCTGCTTGCTCTTCTACCCATTCACACACGCCATTTTCGACGCCTATAAGATCCTGATGCTGGATCCCGTGTGGCAAGACCTGATGAAGGACGCTCACCACTTTATTCCTCGCCTCAACCATGCGCCTGACCCGGAGGGGGAACTGTCACAGCTGATGAGAAGCAGTGGCTTCAAGGACGTTCATGTGGAGATTCTGGATAAAGATTATTGCTATAAATGGCCGGATGAGTTTCAAAGTAAGAATTATAATCTATAACCTAAGTTGCAAGGATATATTATTCATTTAAAACTCTCAAATGCATGCCCACAAACAAACACGTGTAGTTCGCACTTACAAATGCTGAATGTGTATTTACAAATAAAATCCAAATCTCAAATGAACATAAGCCCTAAAACTTTTGCCGACCTTTCCTGACACAGGGGTGACATTGGTAAAGTGAACCTAATGAGTTTTCCATTTCATTGATTCATTCAGAATGCGAGACTTTTTAAGATAACATTTACAACATATGTATATGTTTTCTTGTTTATTCAATTAAAATTCGATTCATCTATTTTTTTTTTTTTTTTCAGATTTCGTAATCTCCGTTAATCCATTCCTGAGACGTCTGGCTGACGCAAAGGCTGGTGAAAAGTATTTGGAACAATTTCTGGACCTCATATTGGCGAGTCCAAAAATTAAAGTAAAATATGACGATAATGGCCAAATACTCACTGTAAATACTGATTACAAACTTGCTGTTACCTTTGCTAGAAAATAAAAATTGATAATTTTTTCTACTGTCACAAACTTGAAATTCGTTCATGCGTCCGTACCTACACGTATACATACTCGAAGTGGGACGAACTATGAAACAATGGGCTTACGCTCACCTATACATAATAATAATATTCATATTCCTAAGGCCTTTATTGTTTTTATCAATATGTACAAAATATTACAATAAAAATAAATTTAAATAAATTGCACAGAATCTGTACTCGACTTTCTTGCAAAAATTAACCCACTGTATGACGTATGTAAAGCTAGAATCATCTACCAGCTAATGCCGTTTCAATAAAAATATAATATATCAATAATAAATCAATTTTATTCCACCGCGGTGTGTACCTGCATACTCGTACAATATGGATATAGGCATATAAATACTTAAATGAATATAAATATTTTGTTGATTTATTTGAAAAAGTACCAATTACACAAGAAAGATCCTCGACTCATAGGTTGGTATGAAGCTGACCTCTGTACTGTACTGTACTGGACTGTATCCTGCCACCGTTTCATTAGGGGTGGCCGGTACCTCCGCAGATGCGCCTCCACTTTTTGCTGTCATCACCTTTTTCATACATACTCTTCTCTTATTCTCACTCTGCAGAATCCATCCTTTTGCAATCTCACCTATTTGGTCAAACCATTCTTTCCTCAGCCTTCCCCTTCCGCGCTTTCCTCTGACATTTCCTTTGTACACTTTCTTCGTTAGTTGTTCATCATCCTTTCTTTCAAGATGTCTGAACCATCTCATCGTACTTTTTTGTACTTTCATTCTCATATTCTCTTTTATACCACACTCGTTCATCACTCAAGCATTACGTACTCTATCACTCAGTGTCTTTCCAGCCATTGCTCTCAGGTAAGCCATTTCAACCGTACTTACATACTTTACTCAGCTCACATTCATTAAGCCTCACTTCCACCAACCAATATGCCATTGTGGACCGCCAATCTCATATTCTTCGTAAGTTTCCTATTTCTTGCAATTCTTCCAATCGTTTTCATTACATTTCTTCCTCTACTAGCGCGCTTTTCCAATTATTTCGTCATTTTCGCATTCGACTCAAACTCGCTTCCCAGATAATCAAATTCTTTCACGACCTCCACTCTTTTTTCATTCAGTCTTATCTCAATTTTCTCGCATTTCTCAGTCCTCCCAAAGTGTAAAAAATAATTCACTTTGTCAATGTCACCCCTGTTTCAAGGAAGGTCGGCAAGAGTTGCAGGTTTTATGTTCATTTGGATTTGGTTTTAATTTGTAAGTACAAATTCAGCATTCGTAAGCGCGAACTTACACGTACCTGTTTGTGGGCATGCATTTCATATTAGTTTTAAATGTTTATATTTCATTGCAACTTATATTCTAGATTATTATAGATGGTCATTGAACCCTTCTGTATGCAAACTAGTACTTTGTATGGTGGGTAAACTTTTTAGTTATATTTTGAAAAAGTAACGACTGATTATTATTGGTATTTATAAAATTTTAAGAATCGCAGCCTTTTATCTATTTTTAACCCTTTGACTACCCAGAAAATTGCTATTACATTTTGTATGGAAAATTTTCACTTTGTATGGCGGCTATACTTTTGATTCACTTTTTGGAAAAAATAATGATGGCAATATATAGGTTATTATTATTATTTTACAATTGTGCTACATTACTTTTTTATTAACCCTCTAACTGCCGAGAATTTTTCCATTATTTTTTTCTTTTATATGGCAACTCCCTAAACCGAGATTATGATGAAGAAATGATTATAATTATTAGATAGCACTGTTATATAAATGGATTCACAAAAAAAATAAGAAAAATCGTCGGAGCCGTTTTTGAGAAAATCGCACTTTAAATTTTCAGCTCTTCGGAAGCCATCTTGAATTTTCAAAAAAGTAAATAAAAAATGGTTACGAATTAAAGTGATAAGCTTGTTCTTTCTATCAAATCTAAAACAAATTTAAATATCTTGCATTTTAATAGGTTTTTGTAATATTTTCGATTTAAAATTTCAGGTCGTGTAAACGGTGCTTTATATTTATTTTTTCAAAATTTTTTTTTTGTAAATTTGTAGAAATTTATGCTGTCCATAATATTGTAGATCATTATTCTTTTGTTGACTCCTTAACTTTCGAGAAAATCACAATCGTTTGTTTTTTTCATATCGCAGCCCATAGACATAGATTAGTAAGAGTGTTGCCATAACTAATTTATTAAGTTTAAAATTAATTAGTGGCAACTCTGAAAATTTAAGAAAAATTCTTGGAGCCGTTTTTGAGAAAAGTGCAATTTTATGTTTTTTTTGTATGGCAGCCATCTTGAATTTTCAAGTTGGTGTAATGCCATGTTATTCATACTTAATATATGTCCAAAAAAGTTGATGTAGCCAAAATTTGGTATCTCTAGGTCTTATACTTTGGAAAGTGACACACACACATACATACATACATACATACATACATACATACATACATACATACATACATACAGACGGACGTTTTTGAAAGATAGTGTTTTTTGGCATGTCCTGCACCAGGACAACTCATTTCCGTGAAAACCTCGAAATTTTTTTTTCACACCAAATCATAACTTTCTTTATAGCCTTCGGCTATAGCAAGAAAGTAAAAATCGAATTACAGTAAATACTCCCCAAAGTAAGCATAGCTTGTGTTTTGGGGAGGAATCTAAATCTAAATCTAAGCTGCAAAGATATGTATCATTTGAGATTCATATTAAATGCATTCCCACAAGCAGACATGCATAATTTCGCGCTTACACATGCCGCATATGGACCTACAATATAAAAACCCAATCTCAAATGAACATAAGCCCTGCAACTCTTGCCGACCTTCCCTGAAGCAGGGGTGACATTGGCAAAGTGAACCATTTTTTACAGTATGGGTGGTCAGCCGCATACCAACCTATCAGTCAAGGAGTACCTACAAGCAATTAATACAATCAAATATGTAAATATATAAAACAAATAAACTTTAAACAATTAAACAGTAAAAAATTAAAAAACTACAAAACATATTTTTTTAAATTTAAAAGCCTCAGCTTTAACCGCCAGCATTACAGATCAACCGCCATTTCTTTCGATCCTTGCATACTTATTTCATTTCATCCAGAAATCCTTGCATACTTCTTTCATTTCATCCAGGAATAATAATAATAAACTAGTAGAAGTACTAATTAAAATAATAAAAGTGAATTGAAACAGTGTGTTTATTTAATAAATTATAATAAACTAGACTTATATGCGCCTTTTTGTGATTTACATCACTACAAAGGTGCATGTGGGCTCTAGCGGGAAAACAAGAATGCTTTGAGCATTTTCCTAAAGGCTCCCTCATCTTTCTGGACTCTCAGCCTCTCTGGGAGAGCATTCAATGCCACCTAGCAACACGGAAAGAGCGGTTCCCGAAGACTGTGTATGACTATCTTTTTGGCAGCTCCAACAGACTGTAAGGTATAACCATCTGGAAGTACTCCGTGATTGTGTTAGTGCATAACGTTCTGGTGGGAGAATAATCTAGAAAATACGAGAAAGACCCCTCTCGTACCTAATGTAACGGACTGAAATGCTACGGAGAGTCAGTCGCATAGAGCAATTTACCTTTGAAAGACCAATAAACAGTCATTCTCAAGTATTGTAAAATTGTGAACTAAATTGTGCAAAGTAAATTCTTTAAAAATAAATTATTGCATTTTAATAAAAAAGAGAACCCAGCAAAAACGTAACAATACTTATTCTTAAAGATGTCAGTATCATCGCTAAAGAAACCCATCAAAGACGTTAGCGAAACGTCCGGAAACTCATGCTGCGGTGGAACCTGCAAAAATACTGTGAAAGCTAAAAACTACGTCTCAATAAACAGTAGACACCTGACGATGGTCTGACCGAAACTGCTTATGTTTTCCCTATATGAAACTGCTTATGTTATAAAATAAACTGTGATACAAGTAAAGAATGATTTGTTTCATTTTTAAATTAAATATTTTAGTTCATTTAATAAAAAAAACTTTTTCTTTTCTCCTGTATTCATTAATCGAAAAATAAACAATTGTAAAAAAGGACAATGCTTTTAATTTTTTTATATTTTATTTTTGCAGTTCATTTCCTAATTCGGATTTTTTTTTCGGCGAGGAAACGTCGGTATTGTATGGGACTGTCGTCCTTAGTAACCAATTACAAAATATTTGTGTGCGTTTTCCCTAGCGACCCGTAGGGTGATGGCACAATTTTGTCTATGCCAATTCACGTACGGACCTGATTACGTAAATGATTCGAATTTAAAAAGAAACAAGTCGTTATGGCCGAGGGACTCAAGTGGCTGATCTTTCTAGCGTATTTGGAATTGAATAACGCTGGTTTGAAACCCGCCTGCGTCATTTGACCATTACTTTGACCCTGGTTCCACAGATTTCATTGGGTAAGTATTAATTAAAAAATCATTAAAATAAACAAAAATTTCATTATATTAATCTCCGTTTGTGGCCAGGCATAATATGTTGGTGAATTGCGTTCCTCTTTACAAATCTATTTAAACAATACAAAAGAAACAGAAAACCATGCAAAATAATATTTATTTAGTTGGTTTATCAATAAACAACACCTTTTATTTTTTATTTAAACACTGTTTGTATTTCACAAATAAGATGCTTTAAAAAACATGTATATGTATTAAAAAAAACATGAATTTTCACAGTGTTAATACACAAACCATAAAAAATATAATATTTATTTATTTATTGTTTTCCGGGCCTCGAAAAGCTTTCTTGTATACTGCCATCTATGTCGCCGCGCTCAAAGCTCTCAAGTTAAGGCTGTACCACATTTTCTTCATTTTCCTATCGCGTGACGTTTTTTACGACTCGATGTTATTCTGCGATATGCATGTATGATAACAATTATACCCAAATGTCGGCTTAGTGGAAACACATTTTCAAACAATCGACTTGACACTTTATTATAAGGAAAACAACAATTTTACCACGTCATTCTTGTTTCGTGTTTAATATACAAACATTATTTCAGCGGCTTAGCCACAACATACTTTTTATAGTTGGATAAATCTGTCAAAACAGATAAGATATTAAAAAATATATTTTGATAATCATGAAGATATTTGCATTGTACACATGTTGCGTCAAGACTTGATCTAATCTAATCTAATCTAAGTTGCAAAGATATGTGACGTTGGAGACTTACATTACATGCATTCTCACAACCAGACACGTACAAGTTCGCGCTTGCACATGCCTCATGTGAACCTACAACATAAAAACAAAATCTCAAATGGACATACACCCTGCAACTCTTGCCGTCCTTCCCTGAGACAGGGGTGACATTGGCAAAGTGAACCATTTTTACAGCATGGGTGGTCAGCCGCATACTAACCTATAAGTCAAGGAACAAAATACTTGATGTATTTTAAATTTAGACTTTTTAAAGTTTGTGTATTCACACAGTGAAAATTCATTTTTATAAATAATTATAAAAAATTATAAAAAACACAGAGTTTTATTTTCACAAATTGAGTATTTATTTCAACCTCAAGTACTTTCGACTTATTCACGTCATTATCAGGATACTCTTGATAATGACGTGAATAAGTCGAAAGTACTTGAGGTTGAAATAAATACTCAATTTGTGAAAATAAAACTCTGTGTTTTTTATAATTTTTTATAATTATTTATATTTTAAATTTACTTATTTATTTTTCATTTCATAACGTAGGCTTGCAAAATAAAAATATAAAACATACTCGTACTTAGAAAAGAATCTGAAAATAAAATAATGTAAAATTGGGTACCGCAACACTTATTTTTTTTTAAACTTCAAATCAAAAAGTTCAAACGGGGGATACTGCAATCTATCTATAGTCCTTTATCTAAGTTTCAAAGATATATAATATTTAAGATTTACATTAAATGCATTTAAGTTCGCCACACAATTTACAAATTGAAATCCAAATCTAAAATAAAACTTTTGTCCGGTCGATAGTTGGTAGAGTGCTTGCATTCCAT
Source organism: Agapetus fuscipes (assembly GCA_951799405.1). NCBI lineage: Eukaryota > Metazoa > Arthropoda > Insecta > Trichoptera > Glossosomatidae > Agapetus > Agapetus fuscipes. The sequence goes on along the minus strand of OX637346.1, from coordinate 3,076,574 downwards.
GCCGTGAGCTCGGGTTCGAATCCCACCGAAGGTGTCAAAAATGATTTCCCGTTTCGGTGTTTATTTCAAACCCCAAAATAAAATACCGGCAAGGTTTACTCAGCCTTCACAAGAAATGAGTACCAGCCCCTTCGGGAGCTGAGAAACCCCCCCCCTTCACTGAAGTGGTTGGCGTAAGGCCGGTCCCCTTACCTGTAAAAATAACTAGGTTCAACTCGCCACATGCGACCCCTTCGGAGATAACGCGGCAAGAAGTTGCACAATATGTGTAGCTTAGTTGCGTTGCGTTTGCGTTGCGTTGCAAACCTTTCCTGAAACAATGGTGACGTTTGCAAAGTGAATCATTTTCTACAGTTTGGGCGGTCACTCTCATACCGACCTGCAAGTCAAGGGATTTGACAAAAACACAACAATTTCTCACATTAAAATGAAATTAAATAAAAATCAATACTTTTTAAGCAAAACGTAGTTTTATTTTCACAATAATTTTATCAGCCTCAAGTACTTTCAACCTTCAAGATTCAGGTCATTATCAAGAGTTTTAAGCTGTCAAAAAGCGAACAAAATTAGTTGTCAACTCACCAAAAACCTTTCAATAACAAGTAAGTAACGTTCAAAATTATTCTACGACTGGTCCAATTTTTTGTTTTTCAAGCTTACACTTTTTATACCAATGTATTTCTTACCATTGCTCCACGGAGCCGGCAGTTGTAGCCACGTAATACTTCACAAAGTTTTCCTCACTTTCCGAGACATTAAATTCTGATTGTATTGCTAAAAAATATTTTGAAACAACAAGGAAAAAGGACAATTTATCACGGGAGGCAAAAAAAACTTTGTTCGCAATCCGCCCATTGTTTGTTTTTAAGAATATTAAATGTTGCTCCTTTATTTTCCAATTCACGAGTCCTGGCTACAACTTATCACAAAAGAAAAACAAAAATACTGCCAACGCAGAAAAGTACTCCAGTTTGTACATTTTTTATAAAATAAAAGCATCGTTATTATTTTGATACTCGCCAATGTCACCCTTGTTTCAGGGAATGTCGGCAAAAGTTGCAATGTGTGTGTTTATTTGTGGCCGTGATTTTATTTTTAAACATGCATTTTTTGTGTGAACAAGCGTTTGAGGTTGAGTGCGTTCCTACCCCCACCACCTCATCGACAATGTTAATTTAAAGGATATTTTTGGACATCGGCGCTTTGCGGCCCCCAAACAACAGAATATTAAATCAAACGGCCGGGACAGAAGGGATGAAACTGAAGAATGCACGTTCATGTTGAATGGTACGAAAGTTGAAATTGTGGATGAATTTAGATACTTGGGAAGTATGTTTGAAAAGAATGGAAAGATGACAAGAGAACTTGAGAATAGGGTGTGCAAGGGAAAGCAAGTGGTCGGTGCAATAGGAAGAATAGCAAAGAACAAGCGATTGACGATGGATCTGAGAATGGCGGTACACAATGGCATATTATTACCGACTTTGATGTATAGTGAAGCATGGACAGTGAATGATAGCGAAATGAGTAAAGTATGTACGGTGAAAATGAAGCATTTGAGAAGTATGACAGGAAAAGCTTTGAGGGATAGAGTTAGGAATGAATGGGTAAAAAAAGAATGTAATTTGAAAGAGGATGTGAAAGTTAAAGTACAAAAAAATGTGATGAGATGGTTTGGGCATGTGGAAAGAATGAAAGATGATAGACTGACAAAGTATGTATACAAATAAAGTGTGAAAGGAAAAAGAGGGAAGGGACGACCGAGAAAAGTATGGAGTGATCAGATTGAGGAGATTGTGAAAGAATGGGATATACAAAGTGAGCGTAAAAGAAGAAAATGCATGAAAAAGGTGATGGGTATGAGTAAATTGAAAGAGGTATGTCAGGATAAAAAAAAATGGAGGCAACTCTGCAGAGGCTCTAGCCACCCCTAGCGGAATGGCGACAGAGTTACAGTTACAGTTAACAGTTACAGTAACATGCATTTTTTGTGTGAACAAGCGTTTGAGGTTGAGTGCGTTCCTACCCACACCACCTCATCGATCATGTTAATTTAAAGGATATTTCTGGACATCGGCGCTTTGCGGCCCCCAACAACAGAATATATCAAACGGGATGCAATATCATCCGAGTTTGACATGCTTGCACTATAAAACCACTCTCCTATCTAGTTAGGAAGCAATTTAGGGCAGTGAGTGTCCAATTTAAGAGTGGTGTTTACATGAGGGTGCCTTATAGCACTGTGGATTTTGCACGAGAAGGGGCCCCTTTTTGCTCTAATGATCTCCTTATTAGGCATCGTAGGGGCTAATATGAAAACTTGATGACTAGATGTAATTTCCACGTGGTATTATCCGGCATTAATAATATTTCCCCCATAAGAGCCACGTTATATGAAAAACTTGAGCTAACCTCATACAGAATAATGCCGGGTTGATGTGTTCTGTCTTAAAGAAGGGCCCGTTTTTGTACGACTATATACAAATTCTTTTATATTCCTAATACAGTTCATATTTTCTTCTTCCTCAGCGTTTCTCAGTCCACTCCTGGAGGTAGGCTTCCTCCAATCTTCTCCATTTCTGTCTAGCAGATGCTGTGTTCTGCCATCTTTGCCTGAAATTCCTTTGATGTCGTCCAGCCAGCTCAGTTGGGGTCCCCCCTTTCTATGTTTGGACATTCTGGGATGCCACTGGACGATTTTTTTCAGTCACCTGTCTTTTGACGTGACCAGCCCAGCGTCAGACACCAGTGCGTCTACGGATTTTCTTATATTTTCTTGTTTTTTTTTCAGAATTTTCAAAGTCTCATATTATCTTGTTTTAATTTTTTTCTTAGCTCAGACTGTGTTGTGTTATGGTAGAACGTCATCTCTAAATCAAACGGTAGATAAGTCAAACAAGTATTAGACGAATATTTTGTTGAATGTAACTAAATATTGTAACAGAAACCTGGTTGATGAGATTACAAACTTTGTATTGAACTTGCACTGTAAAAAATGGTTCACTTTGCCAATGTCACCCCTGCTTCAGGGAAGGTCGGCAAGAGTTGCAGGGCTTATGTTCATTTGAGATTGGGTTTTTTATATTGTAGGTCCACATGCGGCATGTGTAAGCGCAAAATTATGCATGTCTGCTAGTGGAAATGCATTTTATATGAATCTCAAATGATACATATCTTTGCAGCTTAGATTTAGATTTTAGATTAGCACAAATTGAGACCAAAAGAAAAAAAAATACAGACAAATGCATTCGCAAAAAAAAACGGAACTAATTCTCGAAGGATTTCACGTGTGGCAAGTGGAACCTTTTTATTTTTACAAACAAGGAAGCCGGACTGAAGCAATTTACCACGATAAATCTGGCATTACTTTTAAAGGTAGCGTGTAAACGTAGCCCAAAGTATTAAAAACGGTTATGTGAAATTAGCGATGGGATGAATGTTTTCGCAAATGAATTCTGTAAACCCCTCGCCCTTTTTGTTGGACCAAATTAAAAATTAGGATCGGAATTTTTTTCCCGCGCAGGTGGAAATTTGCCGGTTTTTTTTTTACCCCTCGGGGTGTGTAAGTCGCTTTCCGTGTCTTGTATGGAAGCATTAGCCATGATATTAGGCTCATTAAAAAATTCCATGAAAAAAATATACATACAATATAAAATATAAAATAATATGTATTTTATGTATGCGCAAGCATGTAGATTGTAGGGAGTAAATGCTAATGATAACATAGCATTTTTCGTGAAATATCCCAAATTTTTAAAACACTTTTATACATATTTTTAAACGGCAAAATTATTTCAGATAATTTCAAACGTATGTAGCGTTAATAAAAACATTCGTTTACTAACTTTTTTTCAGAAATTATTTTGTTTTTTAAAAAAACCTTTTGATAATAATTATAATATTAGGATGATTTATTTGGTGAGTGCTGTTTTTGTGTGTATCACGCCTCAAGAGCCCTCTGCGAGCTTGGTCGTTGCTGTAGAAAACGCCAATTCTGAACTAAGACCCAGTTGTTGTAAGGTTGGATGGACCTTTAGTGACCGGTCTTTGGTAAAGGTTGTACAATTTTTTTCAACCCAGCGAAGAGCATATTTGGAAATATCAATGGTATATTTTTGTGCTCCACCGGGATCCGAATCCACAACCTTCCATTTACGAGTCCGAAGTGTTGCCACTGGACTACGGACCGGTCCAAGTAGCAGTAGTTTAAGGATTCGAATCCGTTGCATTTCAATGAAACGCGTATTTTTTGACTCGACTGTTTTTGCCAATTCAAATTTCAATTAGAAATAAACACTTCGCGAAATTAAAATACTACAGAATTTGCATATTCTGCAGATTAACAATCCTCACCCGCCCCAGATCAAAGTGCGACCGTTTTTTTTTTTTTGCAAATTGAGTCAATTTAATTTGGTGGTGGTGTGGTTTGTTATATTTATAACTGTAAGGGAACTGAAGGGACCGGTGGAACATTTACATTGAAGTAAAAAAGGAATAACTCCTCTTGGTTGATTCGCTGAATAGGCCAGATTTTTGGTGCCTTTGAACCAAAGGTTTGCCGTATTACTTTTTAAAAAGTGTGTGTTTGGTCATCTAAAGGTCTTTGACGGCTTAGTATTTTACGAGAAGTCTATGTTTCTACATTTCTGTAACTGTAACTGTGTCACCATTACGCTAGGGGTGGCCAGAGCCTCTGCAGAGTTGCCTCCATTTTTTCTTATCCTGACATACCTCTTTCAATTTACTCATACCCATCACCTTTTTCATGCATTTTCTTCTTTTAGCTCACTTTGTATATCCCATTCTTTCACAATCTCCTCAATCTGATCACACCATACTTTTCTCGGTCATCTCTTCCCTCTTTTTCCTTTCACACTTTATTTGTATATAAGCTTTGTCAGTCTATCATCATTAATTCTTTCCACATGCCCAAACCATCTCATCACATTCTTTTGTAGGTACCTTAACTTTCACATCCTCTTTCAAATTAAATTCTTTCTTTACCCATTCATTCCTAATTCTATCCCTCAGAGTTTTTCCTGTCATGCTTCTCAAATTCTTCATTTCCGTAAGTGACAACAATTTTTTTAATCCTTGTAATAACGAGGTAGGAATTATTTTGAATTCGTATCTTCAAAAGCAAACCTCAGTCTTGTATGGGACCGCCATTTTTAGCAAAAAAATAGCAAAACATTTGCATTATTTTTCCTTAGCAACCCAGTTGGGGGACGATACAATATTGTCTATCCCAATTCACGTGCGGACCTCATTGTATGCACGCTTTATGTTATTATTGAAATCAAAAGGGTTTTTTTAAATTGTACATGGCTTGCCTCTAAAAACCTCTTGTCTTTCATAATACATGCAAAAGCCACCATCAAAATTCAACACATATACACTTATATAAAGATAATAAACAACCAAAAAAACATAATTACACTACGTGAGCAAAACAAGGAACAGATAATCAGCTAAAAAAATCGTCAACCGAAACGTCCACACATTAAAAAGTGGAAAAACAACACAAAGGGTGGAGTATTAACTTCCCTCTCTGTATAGAACGCTGCAAGGGGGATGGGACGTTTTTTTTTAATTTTATTTTCGATGCCAACCTACGATAAAACAAATTAATTTTTAATTAAAACTCACCGAGTAGCTTTGCGATCGTGCGGCCGAGTATTAAAGAGCCTACAAAGCGCGTATTTTTTTTCAGTTGTACCTACTCTCAGTAATAATATTTTTCAGCCCTTGAATTTCAGCACCGGACAGAGAAGCATCGGAATAAATTTCGGCTTTGTGCGAGCTTGTGTTATTTTTCAGGGCTGAAATTGCCAATTATATTTTTTTCGCATGCAAACAATAGGCGCATATCTGAGCGCCCAATAACTAACTTTTATCTTTTGCGGAGTATTATGTACATGCATAACAAGGTGTATTTTGCACTCAAAAGGTATGAAAGATTTTCACCTTAAATATGCCACAGACTTCGATAAGTTTTTTTTTTTTAATAGATTTGTGAAGAGAAATGCAATTCACTAACCTGTTCTACCTGGCCAGAAACAGGTATTAAAATCTTCAATTAATAATTCAGTTTATTGAATTATTAACTAATAAAGTTATGGTCAAATAACCCAGGTGGGGATCGAACCAACGTTGTTCTATTCCAAACACGCTAGAAAGATCAGCCCACTTGGCCCCCACGGACATAACACCGACGAATTTTAAGATTTAGGAGGGTGTCAAAATAATCCATAAATACTTTTCATTGTAAGCTATATCATGCTCTAAAACAAGACAAAATGAAATAAATGTACAAAGATCAGATAGTAGAACACTTGCGTTCTAACAGAAGGCTAGAGGTCGACTCTCACTAAGACCCTCATAAATAATATCCCGTATTGGCACTCACCTAATCTAATCTAAGTTGCAAAGATATGTAACATTGGGGATTCACAAGCAGACATGTACAAGTTCGCGTTTGCGCATGCCGCATGTGAACCTAAAGTATAAAAACCAAATCTCAAATGGACATACACCCTGCAACTCTTGCCGTCCTTCCCTGAAACAGGGGTAGCATTTGCAAAGTGAACCATTTTTACAGTATGGGTGGTCAGCTGGTCAGCTGCATACCAACCTCAATCTCATAATAAAACAATCGGCAAGGTTCACTTACAACAGACGAAAATGTATGAAAAAGGTGATGGATATGAATGAATTGAAAGAAGTATATAAAGATAGGAAGAAATGGAGGCAGCTCTGCAGAAGCTCTGGTCACCCTTAGCGGAATGGCGACACAGTAACAGTTCATTCAGAAAAACCCTCGTTTCAATTGAAGTAGTTGGTGCTAGACCAGTTTCTTACCTGTGAACAAAATAGGTTACATTGATCACATGCGACTACTTCGGGGACAAGGTAGTAAGACGTTGCCCTATGTGTGTGGTTAAGCTGTGTTTAAGCACAAGAGCATCTGTTGTTGGAAGGCAATGGTCAACTAAGAAAAGAAAAAAACGCTAGATTCGGTTGTCATCTATTACTGATGTAAGTAGGTATTCCTAAAAAGGTGAAATTGGATTTTTCCTGCGACAATAAAGAGAATCGCGCCTTGTTTCCTAATTACCTACTAATTGAGTGAAATTAGAGACTTGCTGGAGCATTTTTTGTGATTAAAGGCATTCATTATGTAAGGGATAAAATCAATAGTCCCCTTGGATGTAATTAAGTAAGAAATTAATTAATTTTTAAAGAGAAAATTAGCAAGAAATCTGCCGGAAGAAATTAAAAAAGAGAATATATCTTTCCAAAATATTTAAGAAATAAATGACAACTTAATCTGATTTAATCGTATCTGAGTTGCAAAGATATGTTACATCGAGGATTCACATTAAATGCATACTCACAAGTACACACGTATAAATTCGCGCTTGCACATGCCGCATGTGAACCAACAACATAAAAAAATCTCAAAAGACATACACCCTGTAACTCTTGCCGACTTTCCTTGAAACAGAGGTGACATTGGCAAAGTGAACCATATTCTACAGCATGGATGGTCAGCCGCATACCAACCTATTTAATTAAGGAACCACCTTAAAAAGCTGAAACTGAATAAATGCTGACTCACATTTTTTGAAAAATCGTGAATTAAATATTTATTGGGTGTAACTTCTCATAGTAAGTAAACTAATTACTAGGAAATGCTCATGATGCAGATCTAAACTACAGGATTTCCACACTTTTTTAGTTGTTAAAAATTGAAAAAAAAAATTGCATTTATCTAAGCAAACCATGTTAGCTGAATAAGTCACTTATTCAGTTTTAGCTTGAAGGTATTGATAAAATAATAAAAACAATCTTCAAAGAAAAAGGATTATAAATAATGTTAAGGATAATTACTCTACAGATTTTGTTTTAATTTTAGAGTGTGTAATAAACAAGGATCCATATTATATTGTGACTGTAGAGTGTTTGTGTATTTAATATAAGGTTACATGGGGGACTTTGAAAAATGAAGCTGTAAGCAAAGGCCGTAAGGTGGAGCAATAAATTACCTCCATGCTGAAATTCTCCGTACTAGAGGGGGCCAGCTATATTTGCAAAGCGGGACAATACATAAAACTGAAAAAAAAATTCAAAGCCTCAATTCATGTTTATGAATGCTGTGCTGAAGTCATTTTTTGTTAGTCTCACCTGTCCATCGCTAATAATATTCATATTAAATGTTTTCCCATAAACAGGCACGTCCAAATTTACGCTTAAGCTTTCCGCATGTGGAAATGGAAGGTTGTGGGTTCGAATTCCGATGGAGCACACAAATATACCTACCATTCATACGAGTAAAAAAATCATATATCTTTAACAAATACTGGTCACTAAAGGTCCATTCAGCCTTACAGCAACTGGGTCTTGCTTGAGAATGAGCGCTTTCTACAGCGATGAACTAGCTCGCAGAGGGCTCTTGAGGTGTGATAAACACAAAAACAACGCTCACCAAATAAATCATCCTATTATTATTATTATTATTCAAATGAACATACGCCTGCAGCTCTTGCCGAGCTTGCCTGAAACACAAGTAACATTGGCCTAGTAAACTTTTTTGTACAGAATGAGAGGTCAGCCTCATACCCACCTATAAACTCAGATAATCTATTGTCTATATTTAAATATGTTATCAGATGACCAAAAAATTTCATGTTAATTCTGTTACTGTTACCGTATCCTGCCGCCGTTCCACTAGGGGTAGCCGGTACCTCCGTAGATGCATCTCCACTTTTTTTTCTCTATGCATATCTCTTTCATCTTTTCAACATTCATCACTTTCCTCACACACACTCTTTTCTTATTCTCACTCTGCCGGGTCTATTATTTCGCAACCTCCCCTATTTGGTTTATCCATTCCTTCCTCGGCCTTCCCATTCTACGCTTCTCTCGGACATTTCGTCTGTTCACTTTCTCCAGTAGTCGTAAGTTTATACTGCATATTGCTGCTTTCAAAAATATACTAGGTATATTTTGAAAATAAAAATAAACTTTTCGGTATCTCTGTAAGCTTTATATGTAGGTACTCACTTGTATACTTTGAGTATGGATAAAAAAAGTGTCATGTTTTCTAAGGGGATTATGTTTCTCAAAGTCTCTCGCAGAAATGGCCGTGAGTAAGCCTTGCTAATGACAAACAAGAAAGATTAAGAAGCTCCAGCGTTCCAGGAAGCAAGTTTGGGAAGTGTAGGCGGCCAGAGGCGTAACTAGGACGGCTGGGCTATTTTGTAATTAACATATAAAACACAGAGGCGTTGTTTTTGTACAGAGTTTAACGTGTACAAAGTAAAATTACTCTAAAAATAACGTCACTAAATTTTTTAACCTGTTTTCAGGACAAGAATACGAATCGCATCTGAGCTACATAAATAGTGTAACTTCATGCCGCGTTATCCCCGAAGGGTTTCGCATGTGGTGATTGGAACTTATTTATTTTACAGCAGGCCTTGCGCCAACCACTTCAGTTGAAGTGGGTTTTTCCCAGCTCCCGAGGGGGATGGCACGCATTTATTATTATTGTGAAGGCTGAGAAAACTTTTCTGGTATTTCATTTTGGGTTTTGAAATAAACACTGAAACGGGAGTTCATTTCTGACACCCTTGGTGGGATTTGAACCCAAGCTAGTGGTTTTTTTTTTATGTTTAAAAAAAAAAAAACTGATTAAAATATTGTTTTATTTGCACACACGATATTGATATATTATTTGATTTATAATTTACAAACGTTTTTTACCTATATGGTTATCTTCAGGTAGGATTACAATAAAAGTTTTTTTTTAAATAATTTTTGTCATTAGGTATGACTGTCAATAGGTATAGTCAGATAGGTTAAACAATTCAGTAAAATAAAAACATAATAAAATGACAATAGTTTTATATAAAGTACATTATGATATAAAAGTAGTTAGTTACTAAATAAGAGTCTTTTTAAACATTAAAAATCTTACAAAATTCTTTAATAATCGTAATTTATGTATAAATTAATGGTTGTTACAAAGTCAATGAATAAAATTGCTATAAAACATTAAAAACATTAATGAAGCTGTTGGCATGGTATGCAAGCACTCTCCCAAGTTGACCATTAAAATTAACAATAAAATCAGCAAATCGTAAAAAGGTGATCCAATTTTTACACAATGGATGGTCAGTCTCAAATGAAATGGTGGAAGAGTTCCTCCCAGCTTGTTGATGGCTGAGAGGGTGCATTGTAATTAGCAGACATGTATAAGTTCGCGTCAACACATGCCGAATGTGGACCTACAATATAAAAACCCAATCTCAAATGAACATTATCCCTGCAACTCTTGCCGACCTTCTCTGAAACAGGGGTGACATTGGAAAAGTGAACCATTTTTTACAGCATGGGTGGTCAGCCGCATACCAACCTATAAGTCAAGGAACAATCTTCTTCTATCTTCCAATACAACAAAATAAAAACAGTTTGGGTTATCAAAACCCCATTAAACATTTTAATTTTTTTATAGGGATTTGTTTTGACTATACTTTGAAATATATAAATGTTAAATATCAACTGCTTACTGTAGCTAACAATCCGTGTATTGTAATTTTCAGCAACTGTGTATTTCTTACATTAAACATTTCCCCCGAAAAAGAACTCATCTCTCGACTAAGAGTTGTAGGGGTGACATGGGCTCACATCCCTCTCATAAATCCTCGCGTAGACCTTACATACAATTAAGTTTTAACTCTGCGTCGCATATTTCGCGACAATTTGGCTACTATACATCCGAGTATACAATTTAACGTAAACAGGAAAATGCATAAAAAATACAAAAGCAGCCCTAGTGAGCGTTTAAGTTTACCTAGATTTTTCTGTTAAAATATTTACGAAGTGGTTTATACTCTGAATGCTGGTAATGGCCCAGAACCCGCGTCCCCTACTTTAATTACATTTCTTGACCCTTGCACTCCAAGTATAAAACTTCAAGCTCATCCGTTGCGTTTTCCAAAAAAGTATATGGCAACTAAAACGCTCAATGAAAGCGCTGCTCAAGTTTTGGTACATTTTTTTCGAGTTGGCTTTGCACGGAAACTTTGTATTCCTGGGGCTCCGTTCTCGGAGGTAAATCACGCTACCCCCTCCTCTTTACACTCCCTCTCCCCTCCCCAGCTCTTCCCACACTTGACTCTGCAGTCTTGAGATTTTTCTCTAAGACTTATTCTTAATTCGACTTTGTTCTTAGTACTGGAGTTAACCTGCAATTGACCGTAATTATCTGCAGTGAAATATTATTAAAATAGAGAATAACCGGTATCTAGCTTGTTTGTCTTTTATATGTATTTGCTGCACGCACATATTTGTTAGCAGTGTATTTGGAGAGGTTATATATATAAAACCAATTTGTAACTTATATTAACAAGGTTGTTTTTAGTTTTTTTAAATATTTTTAATCCATATAAAATAAATAGATGAAGCGACAGAGCTGTGTCAAAAATACTTCGCACTTAAGAAGTAATGTTAGTAAGACGAAGTCTGGTTACAATCAGTTTCCAGGCAATCGACAATGTTAATTGCTATTATTTAATGTCTTTATATTAAAATAAAGGAATTTGAAAAATAAATGGGTAACGAAAAAAAAAAATTTTATGAGAATGTGAAAGTTAAGGACTTAAAGAATGTGAAGAAGTAGTTTGGGCATGTGGAAAGTATTATCGATGATAAACTGAAAGAGTATATACCTATTTTTAGAGGAAGTGTAAGAAGAAAAAAAGAGGTAAGAGACGACTGAGCAAAGTATGAAGTGATAAGATTAAGGAGATTGTGAAATAATGGGATATAAGTGAGCGTAAAAGAAGAAAATGCATGAAAAAGGTGATGGATATGAATGAATTGAAAAAACTATGTAAGGATAGGAATAGAGGCAGCTCTGCAGAGGCTCTGGCTACCCTTGTCAGAATGGCAAAAGAGCTACAGTTTTTTCTTCATCTTGATTGCACATTACTAAACAACTACAAAAAGGGCCATTGCACCAACCACTTCAGTTGAAGTTGAGGTTTGCCAATTTCTGATATGGCTGGTATTCATTTCTTGTAAAGGTAAAGGTCTTGTAAGCCTTGCTGGTATTTAATTTTAGTTTTGAATTCAAATACCAAAACGGGAAGTCATTTCTGACACCCTCAGTGAGATTCGAACCCGAGGTCTCGGCATGGAATGCTAGCACTTTACCAACCAAGTTATCAGCCACTTTGACCATTGAAATTAACAATCAAATCTGCAAATCGAGAAAAAGGATGTTAACGAAGTGTGCAGGGACAGAACAAAATGGAAGCACGTCTGCCGAGGTCCTGGCCATTCCTAGTGGAATGGTGACTAGATACAAATACCAGTGGAAAATTTAAATAAAACCAAATTACTCGAATATTTTGGGAGTAAACGGGTTGACACAGCATTTAGTACGTACTATCCGGGCTATATGTAAGAACGCGATAATGACGTCATAGCCCTCATTCGGATGGTGTAATGTTACCATGCTATATTCAAACTGACTAAGTAGTGAGTAAGTAAGTAGTTAAGTAGGTACTGCATAAGCTACTCGTATAGTTTTATGAAGAAAATCCTACGGTATACGGTCCATTACCATTTTCTTCGTGGATAACATCAAAACAACATTTGGTTCCATTATATATAAAAGCTCTTAATAATTTTATGTTTATAAGATTACTTATTTTGTGATCTTACTATTAATTTCATTGATTTTTTCATACGCCTGATTTTTAGTCTAGCAGCTATCATTTCAGACTTTTGTACAAAAGAACGCAACGGAAACTGTGCCTTCTTCTTTTTGTGCCAGTTCTATAGAAGATCAGCGATCTATAATCTATAATCTAAGTTGCAAGGATATATTCATTCAAGGCTCTCAGATGTATGCCCACAAACAAACACGTGTAGTTCGCGCTTACAAATGCTGATTGTGTACTTACAAATAAAATCCAAACCTCAAATGAACATAAGCCCTGCAACTCTTGCCGAAATTCCCTGAAACAGGGGTGACATTGGCAAAGTGAACCATTTTTTACAGTACGGGTGGTCAGCGATCATCATGACTGTTTTGACTTTGGATGCTACGGCTCAAAACAAGGATTTGGTGTCGCAGGTTTCTCTTCACCTACGATGTCCTTCAGCGTCCCTGAGAACATCTTTTCTATCGACAGGAAAAAAAACGAAATATTAAAAATCGATATTGATAAATCTTGATCATTTTAGTTTTAATTTTCTATAAAGTTTGATGTAAATTCAAAATTAGTAATGCGAAAAAAACTGTTGAAAAAAAAAAAGGTCCCCTTTTCCCTTCCAATCGAATTCCTTATTTTATACATGTTTGTTAATTTTTTCCTTTCCCAATTTAATCCGGTTTTATTCAACACCAACATCAATCGCCACTTAATTGCAGCGCCTCACGACAGAAGCAACAATTCAAGCTACACCTCTGCCGCACTCTTAGGGTGACATAGACCCCCAAGATTTTCAAATATTGGGAACCTCCCGCACAGAATTCGTTAAAAAAAATAACTAAAAGAGCAAATATTTTATTTCTTGCAGGAGAAGGTTTTTATTTTATTTAAAATGAAATTATTTTTTTCCAAAACGTAGTTTTATTTTCACATTTATAATATTGACTACCTTAAGCACTTTCGACCTTCAATACTCAGGTCATTATCAAGAGTGATGTATGGTTTTTATTTTGTAATTGTTTTTTCATCTATATTAAAACGACAGGTTTTACTCTTGTTTTTGTAGGCATTTTTTAAAATAAATTATATTTTTTATAATGTTATATTGTAAACAAATGTTTTTTTGACCTAATAGGTTGACATGAGACACCCATACTGTATAAATTGGCTCACATTGCCAATGTCACTCCTGTATTAGCGAATGTCGCCAAAAGTTTTTATTTTGAAAGTTCACACGCGGTATGTTGAAAGACCTACCTGTCTACATTTTCACGTGTTTGCATGTAATACGAATCTGAAATGTTATATATCTTTGCTACTTACATAGATTATAGATTGATACAAATGGGAAACATGCATTCAAAAAAAATCTGGTAATAAAACATGTTAAAAAATCGCATATTCATTTTTATGTGCACATCAGGTACGAGTAAGCTATGACGTCATAGTGCAGCGAGTGTTGAACCCTTGCAATTATGTTTTTAGTGTTGGAGCAGTAATTAAAATTTTCTCAGCCCAGCTAAGCTCCCCCTGTGTTACCTGTTATAGGCCATGCTGAAGAAAGTTTACAGTTTCCTGCGCAGAGAAAAGATTTCATCAAAGATATTATCTTTTATAGGATGCCGGCTACACAGGAATATTCTGAACGGCAAAATAGGTATCTACCGAGGAATATTCTGAACGGCAAAAAATGTGGTAAGAATTAATATTCTGCAATGCACGAAAAGAGCAGAAAGAGTAGACGGTCCGTAGTCAAGTGGTTAACACTTCTGACTCGTAAATGGAAGGTTGTGGGTTCGAATCCTGACGGAGCACAGAAAAATATACCATTTATATTTTGAAATACGCTCTTTGCTGGGGGAAAAATTCATAATCATTACCAAAGACCACGAGATCGTAAAACACCTCTGCAGCACTACAACAAAAATCAAAGACCCCTAGAGTCTCGAAATCTACGGAATCTATCGCACAGGATGTCTTAAAAAAAGACGCTTCTGGAGGGTTCTCGTGGACCGCATTGGTGGAAATAGTAACTCGAATCGTTTTACGCGAAATTACACGTCAATCATCCAAGCAATCGAAGAACAGTTGCTCTTCTACATCACAAGGGGGCAGTACCAGACAAACAGATCAACGGATCTGTATAAAAGAGGAAGGAAAAGATGAATGAAGAGAAAAAAATGAGAATCTAAAGAAAAAATCGTTCTAACAGTGTTGGTGTCTTTCTTAATCTAAATTACAGAGGTATTTAGCTTACTTTCCATGCTTGGACTCACACGTATCATTTGAAATTATGAAAAGTAAGAACCAATAGTGCTGGAGAGTTATATATATTTGTCAGGCTTATTTATTTTAACTTGCACATGATAAGAGAGCGCCGTTTTTGTGTGTGTCACACCTCAAGGGCCCTAAGATGTTTTCCGGGATCTGTTGCCATGGTATATGGGAGCTGGAGCTTTTGAGTGAACAGATGTCGCTGCTCCACTCATACGCAGATAATTATTTTGCACATCCCAAGTGTAGGTACACACACGTTAATGACAGTTTTCATCAAGATCATCTTCATAATTACACTTCGCGCTGAAGAAGTCCATCAGCTCCCATAGACCACGGCAACCGATCCAGCCAACAGCCGGCCATGTAAGCCTTTCAATTCTTAATCAATATTGATGTTTTATAAATTGCTAGTATCTCAGTCGGTCATCTTGATAAATAATAACCATTTTTATTAGAAGAGTAAATGGCAAATTGGTTTGCAATACTTTTTACTGTAATAAACAATCATTTTTTACATAAATTGTAACAGAGATTGTGAATTGGATATATCAGAAGTGCAGAACAAGCAGGATGGCAAGTTGTGTAGCAATGGGCCATGTTAACCACGCACTAAGCCGTCTCCCGGAAAACCTGGCCTAGGAAGGAAAATATTACTGGCGCGGTGTGAAGCAGTACTCAGTTCAATTAAACTACGATTACAAGGAGTTAATTTTAAAGTTATCGCTCTACAAATCTACCCGAAAAATGTAATTATTTTTTTCTCTCCTAACCCTATCAGATTTATCTGAAGTTAAACCAAATTGGGAGAAGCTCTCGTGCAATGCAAACCTCCTCTACAATTATTAATTTTACTCCGATGTTATACATTTTAAAGCGGGAAACTTTGCAACTATTTTACTACGATCACTCTGGTCATTTTTTATTTATTTTGGGCCTGAAAATAGCACCACAGCGGTAAATCATTTCTGACATCCTCGGTGGGTTTTGAGCCCAAGCTCTTGGCATGGAATGCAATTGAATGGTCAACCGGATAATAATAAAATTAACCGGACAACTTTATAATGTGCCGTTTAGTGGCACTAGCTACTCCAAGGCCGCATGTGTTGTATGAAAAAAGTATCACATAATTATTCTGATTTTTGTTGTCCAGTTTTTGACGTCCAGTTTTTTATTGTCCAGTTTTTGCCGGACATGTAGCACGTGCAGAGGACTCCAGGATCATCAAAACAGTCTTGGATGGTGCCCCCTCAGGTGTTAGACCACTCGAACGTCCCAGGATGCGGTGGGCAGACAACGTTGAAGCCGATGCCGAAGTTCTTGGAGTGAGGGGACCATGGAGGGAAGCTGCACAAGACAGAGAGTCCTGGAGGATTGTGGTGCAAGAGGCCCTGAGCCTTCAAGGCTTATGAGCCGAAGAAAGTAAAGTAAGTAAGTAGTTTTTGAACAAAACTGATTTCATGACAATATTCTTTTCTCTACAATATCGATACTTAGGTAAAACTAAATAAGTGATATATAGAGCTGACACGGGTTTCTGAGATAAATTCACGTTTTTCCTATTTTCTAAGAGAGAAAACACCAAAAATGTGTGAAAAACCAGTAGTTTAGAAGTTTTTCATGGGTACATTCTTATAATTAGTTCACTTACTACGAGAAGTTACCCCCAATAAAATGTTTTATCCACAATTTCTTCAATCACTTCGTCAGTTGTAACTTTAATGTGGCGATGCGTTGCCGCAATCTTTCATTGAGTAAATGAGCATTAAAAAACAAAAAATTAAAAGGTTTAAATCGTTGTAAGTTGTGCTAGTTTGTTTCGTTTGCTACCTCGCTTGATTATGGAGCTATTTATCAGTGGAAATTGGGAAACGGCCCGCAACGTGTAATTTCATTTCTCTCACCGCAAACCACCAAACAGCCTCGCTCTATTGCTGCGCGGAAGCCGCTTTTTAACGGAGAAACAAGTCAGAAGGAAGAGGTCTTCAGGGAAAGGGTTGAAAAATGAAAAATAATCATAAAGCAGGCGGAAGGACCCCTAGGGTGAATGAGGCTTCGTGGAAAGAAAACAAGAAAAATGTCTGCAAAACATTTTTTGTTCTTTCGACTTTAATTTGATTATTTTGTAGGCGTTTTGGGAATTGTTTAATTTACTATTGGCCTAAAGAAATAACATTTTTGTGATGAAATATAATATCGCCACCTTATAGATACAACTGAACAAGTGCTGATTCACTCATGTGAGAAATATTGGATAGTAAGTGAATAAATTATAAGGAAGTGCTCATGAAAAGCTTCTAAAAACAGGGTTTTTATACATAAGTAGCTTTATTTCTCTTAGGAAATAGGGAAAAAGGTGCATTTGTTTGAAAAATCCAGGTTGGCTTAATAATAATAATAATAATAAAAGGATGCTTTTTTTTGTGAGCGCTGTTTTTGTGTGTATCACACCTCAAGAGCCCTCTGCTGGCTTGGTCGTCGCTGTAGAAAACGCCAATTCTCAAACAAGACCCAGTTGTTGTAAGGTTGGATGGACCTTTCAGTGACCGGCCTTTGGTAAAGGTTCATGAATTTTTCAACCCAGCGAAGAACACATTTGGAAATATAGATGGTATATTTTGTGCTCCGCCAGGATTCGAATCCACAACCTTCCATTTACGAGTCCGAAGCGTTGCCACTGGACTACGAACCGGCCCCAAATATGCCAACAACACAATAATTATGTCACTTATCCAGTTTAACCTTTCGGGTATCGATATATTGCCTACGAGGTTTTTTGAAATCAACATACTTATTTCTAATACAAATAATAATTATAATATTAGCATGATTAATTTGAAAAGTGCTGTTTTTTGATAATATCACGCCTCAAGACACCTCTGCAAGCATGCTCGTCGCTTTAGAAAGCGCCGATACTTTACCCAGTAGCTGTAAGATTGGATGGACCTTTGGTGACTGGTCTTTGTTAAAGGTAGATTAGTTTTTGAATCCACCGAAAAGCGCTAATGAAAATTGTACGTAAAAAAAAAGTATTAGGATGACTTATTTGGTGAGCGCTGTTTTTGTGTGTATCCCACCTCAAGAGCCCTCTGATAGCTTGATCGTCGCTGTAGAAAACGACAATTCTCAAGCAAGACCCAGTTGTTGTAAGGTTGGATGGACCTTTGATGACTGGTCTTTGGTAAAGGTAGATTAGTTTTTGAACCCATCGAAAAGGGCTAATGAAAATTGTACGTACGTCTTGGTATAGTGACTTAAACTTGTTCGAGTTATGTTTACGAAAATAGAATTTGATAACCTCTCTGCAAGTATTATACGATGTTAACTAGGATATTATTGCATTCATTATATTTTATTATTTTTCAACAAAACATTTGCAATCGTGATCAAAATGATATCATATTAAAAGGTGTTTGATAAAAAAAAAGCAACCTCAATCGCTCGGTTCGAAAATTGAAAACATCAGAGAAAATAAAAAATTGACCCTTTGAAGTCTTAAAGTATTAAAAGTGATTAAAAATGTATTTGACAGGATTTAAATTAAGAAGATGAAAAAAAAAAACCTTTTCTATGGAAATGTTTTTTTTAATGAATTGGTAATTAAAAAAAATCATGAAAGGATTTCCATGCGATCAAGTAATTTGCTAGAAAACTAATTTAAAAAAATCTTCTTCTCTTGTAGAATTAATAAATTCGTAATTTATTAATTCCTTGTTTTTTAAACATTTTATCTCCATAGCTTCCTGGTGGAATTCATTAAAACGGCTTAAATATTTTTCGAACTTATTTCATTAAATTGTCCGACGGCTTTTTAAGAATGTATTTTAACAATAAAATAATATTTGTAACAGTCACAATTTATTTGGCAAAAATATATTTTGTTTTTTTATTTTAAAAATATTTATTCCTAATCAAGCTCCTTGACTTATAGGTTGGTATGCGGCTGACCAACCATGCTGTAGAAAATGGTTGACTTTGCCAATGCCACCTCTGTTTCAGGGAAGGTCGGCAGGAGTTGCAGGGTGTATGTTCATTTGAGATTCGGGTTTTTATATTGTAGGACCACATGCGGCATGTTTATTCGCGAACTTATACGTGTCTGTTAAAAAGGAATATAATGTGAATTCTTAATGTTATAAAGATTTTGAAACTTAGATTAGATTTTATTAGATTCAAACATCTGTGTCATTGTCATGTCAAAACCAATAAAAAAAACGGGGAAAACAGCAAACAAAAATTACAATAGAAAAATGTTTGCGTTGTTTTTTTTAAAACTCGAGAAAATCTTTCTATAAATCCGAATCTTAAACGATGTACGCAGCATTTGAGATTGACTTAAAACTTACAATAATTTAGAGCCCGTTCCCGCTTGTGGGGTGTCGGATCCGTATATTCATCGGAGGTTCCAATTGCAGAACATTTCGGACAAAATCGGTTTCCGACAAGTGTGAATAGCTCCATACATAATGTTCTGCCACTGGAACCTCCGATTAATAAACGGATCCGACACCCGACAAGGGAAAGGGAAAGGGAAAGGGCTCTTACAATGATAACATCATAAAATAAATAAAATGAAAACGCGCTAAGAGCCATTTACTGATTTACAAGTACCTTGCTAAGTAAGAGAGTATTAGCGACAATGCTTTCCACTGTGCAGGTAACTTAATCCCGGAGCTTTCTAGTCGAGAGCTTTTAAATAATAATTGTTTTTTAGACTTTTTAAAGTTTGTGTATTCACACAGTGAAAATTCATTTTTATAAGTAATTATAAAAAATTATAAAAAACACAGAGTTTTATTTTCACAAATTGAGTTTTTATTTCCACCTCAAGTACTTTCGACTTATTCACGTCATTATCAAGAGGATACAAGAGTATCCTCTTGATAATGACGTGAATAAGTCGAAAGTACTTGAGGTGGAAATAAAAACTCAATTTGTGAAAATAAAACTCTGTGTTTTTTATAATTGTTTTTTAGTTTTTCCTGAAACTGGAACTGTTGCAGGCGTGCCGGTAATTAAAGTATTAAATGTTAGAAAGACAGATTATTATTTCCACTGAAAAGTAGCCGGCTGAGTCGGAACAAGGATTTTTTTTTATCCTGTAGCTTTATGTACAGCTACCCTGATGGGGTTTTCTGGAAAACCTTTAGTTTGTACATTAGTGTATTTACAAAAAATGGAAAATTTATGAATTTGGGATAATTGGTAGAAATGCGTGTATGATAAAAATGTTCTATATTCATTCCGTCACCTTAAAGGTTAATTTGTATAAGTGCTGATTCACTGAGTTGAGAAATGGTGGATGAACTATTTATTAGAAAATTAAACTACAGAATTTTCCCACTTTATTTTGTATTTGTTCTCGTAGAAAATAAGAAAAAAGGTGCATTTATCTGAGAAATCTATGTTTGCTAAATATGCCACTTATTAAGTTTAACCATTAAAGTGTCGATATA
Organism: Agapetus fuscipes; assembly: GCA_951799405.1. NCBI lineage: Eukaryota > Metazoa > Arthropoda > Insecta > Trichoptera > Glossosomatidae > Agapetus > Agapetus fuscipes. Next base: position 3,056,116 of record OX637346.1, on the reverse strand, counting down.
TACTGTGTAATCTTGATTTCAAAGATATATTAACATTAAAGATTGATAAAAAATATCACTTTTATAAGCAGATACTTGCAAAACAAACAAAAATAATAATTACCAAAATCTCAAATGAACCTTGCACATATGGTATAGCCATTCTCTAAAGGAGGGGTGACATTCGCAAATTAATATATTTGAGTACCTACCTCAAATTACAATTATTTAAAAAAAAAGGTTCCCTATTTAAGAATTATTTGACGTACATTATTTTTCTCAAATTAGTTTTAAGTAAACGTTTATCTTATTCTGACCTCGAAGTGAGTAATTCTTGTTGGTACTGTTTGTAGCACGCGTGCTGGTGTTGAAATCGAATTGTAATTGTAAATGTGAGTTTTCCAGCGTGTGGTCACGGCGCAGGCGGTGGTCGGTTTCAGCTCTTGCATGCTGTGCCGTGCAACAATATAGCGTGGAAAGTGATGCACAACCTTTCATGAATTATTTCATACGAAAATTTGAAAGAGCAAAAAAAATTCAAAGTCATATCTAGAATGATTTAATGAGAAATTTGTTAAACTAAATGTTTTTTTTTTAATTTTACTATTTGCATGTGGTAAATTATGTTTCATATTGAAGGATAAACAAATAAATTGATATTTTAAGAGTTTAACTTAAGACTAAAGAGGCATGCTGTAAATTAAGCCCTTTAGTAAGTGTGCCAAAATAATTTGAATACAAAATTTAGTTAATAGATATGTATTTTAAACTAGCAATATTCAAGTTATTGGTCGGGTCGAAAGCACAGTTGGTAGAATACTTGCATTCTATGCCGTGAGCTCGGGTTCAGATCCCACCAGTGTTAGAAAATTTAGTCCACATTATCTAAAAGGAATAATTAGAACGAATCTTGTCGGACAAAAAATTTGATTCGAGATTGCATTAGATAAACGAAAGCAAGATTTAGAATCTGGAGGTGCATTTGAAAATCTTAATAGAGAAATATCTTCTTCCTCTTCTAGTTCACTAATCTGTCACTAAGCAAAAGTTATGCGCTTGGAAAGCAGAGAACCAGCAGCTTGCCGGTCCCAAGCCCAGATGTAATAGAAGGAAGAATATTCAGTAAGGTTAGCTGGTGGGATGTGATGTTTTGTCATGTGATGTTTTGTTATTGCGATGTACTTTCCTGTGATGTTTTATCATGGTGATGTTTTCTTATTGTGATGTTTTATCATGGTGATGTTTTCTTATTGTGATGTTCTGTCATGTACCTTTATGTCATGTACCGCTCTGTCATGGTTCGTTCTGTCATGTATTATTTTGCCCCTGTTTCAGGGAATGTCGGCAAGAGTTGCAGGGCTTATGTTCATTTGAGGTTTGGATTTTATTTGTAAGTACACAATCAGCATTTGTAAGCGCGAACTACACGTGTTTGTTTGTGGGCATACATTTGAGAGCTTTGAATGAATATATCCTTGCAAGTTAGATTATAGATAGATTATAGATTATAGTGTCATTCTAACATGGAACCAAGTTAGCTACCTACCAAATAAAAAAAAAATCCCACAGCTTACAGAATCAGAAACCAAATTACGTCAATGCTTATAGTAAAAAAAAATGTTATGTGAAATTGCCTGTCACTGATTCTTACACATGTATGTACGTTAGTTCACATACTGTGGACAAATTAATGTATCGCAGGGAAAGTTGGTCGTCGCTTCACGCGTGTGCTGTGGACGCCTGAGAAATACTGCAGCGGCGAGAAATGTACGCAAATTGTATTTTAGCAGATTATGGGAGAATATAAACTTGCTTGTTGACTATCACTGGAAAATGAAACAAAAATATTCAACTTTTTATTGATGAAAACTTACATCGTATATTTTTAAATACACAAGGTAATATGAATGGTCGATTTTTTTAAAAGAAATATAATATTGAAATAAATTAAGATTTTTACATACACATATTAAGCATCTACTTGTAGGTATGTGTTAGTGTTTCTTATTTTATCTTCTTTTAACAAGAACATTAAAAATAACTTAATTTATTACATCGAATACATTTTTTTTTTTTGATGCCTGCAAAAAACACGGTACATTTTGACACAATTCAATTATTGAATGTTTTTAAAATAATAATTTATATTTTAAACTTGCTGACGATATGGTCGAGCGGACAAGGCTAGGGCAGTCGAATTGTCAATTTTGAAAACATTTCTGGTTCAAGTCCCGTTACACCAAATGGGCAACAACTTTCCCATATAACATTGAGTAATTATTAATTGATAATTTATTAAAAAAACGCAACCACAACTAATAAATAAATATAGCGCAACTTCTTGCCGCACTATTCTCGAAAGGTTTCGCATGTAGCTAGTGGAACCTTTTTTAATTTTACAGGCTAGGGGACTGGCCTTATGCCAACCACTTCCGTTGAAGTGGGGGTTACCCAGTTCCCGAGAGGGCTGCTAGTTAATTTTTGTGAAGGCTCAGTAGGCCTTGTAAAAAAAAAGTTGTTAGTTGTTTCTGGCCACGCAAAAACACAAAGGTAGGTAAATTGCATTCCTATTCATAAATTTATCTTAGGATAAATTCAAATTCAATCTAAAATTAGGTATCAAAATTTAATATAAACAGGGTATTTTTATACACCGAAATTTAACAATGAAAGGCTTAAGTCTAAAATTGCTTCGGTCGAAAGCTTAGGCCGGCTCTCTTATATGACGGTCTAATCCCTAAAAATTAGCATCCTTTGCGTCTTCTTGCTCGACATAATCTTAGGATTGTCTGAGATTATTCCAGAATCTGGGGATTCGTGAGATTTTATTAAGGTCATCGCTCATCTTCTCATGAAAGACATTTCTTTGAGCTTTGCGTCATGAAATTGTTAATAAGTAAACATGAAAAAGGGACAAAAATGTTTTACAATTTTTATTAAGAATTCAAAAGAAGGGTAGAACTATGACGGATAGAAATAGAATGTTCATCAATCCAAAAAAAGTTCTTTAAAAGAATTTATTGTAAATATTGATACTCAAAATATCGTTCCCCCAGTGCTTGTCTGGCTTATCTACGATTTGATTAAAATGCGATCTTTGAATGGAATTGTCTTGAAAATCACATTCTACTCAATTTGAGCGGAGAAAAAGAGTTATTTTAAATATTTTTAAAATCAATATTCCTTGACTTAAAGGTTGGTATGAGGCTGACCACCCATACTGTAAAAAAATGGTTCACTTTGCCAAAGTCACCTTTGTGTCAGGGAAGGTCGGCAACAGTTGTAGGTATGTTCATTTAAGGTTTGGATTTTATTTGTAAATACACATTTAGCATTTGTAAGCGCAAACTACACGTGTTTGTTTGTGGACATGCATTTGAAGGCCTTAAATGTTAACATATCTCTGCAAATTAGATTATAGATAATAGAATATACAGTTTATATAAGACACATTGGTACAGTGCACATACAAACATTGCTCACGTGAAATAAACTCTGTTCAAAATAAGGCAAACAAACACTAAGGAAACAAAATGTTCAGAAATTGATTGACTACTCAAAACATGCAGGTAGGTGCTTTGATGACTTGAATGAAATGCCTAAATAAGGCAATAATACACTGCATTCGCTTTGTTTTTCCTTGGAGGATGATGTACGAGTATTGCTGGTATTTAAAGCCCTACATGGTATGGCTCTGCCATGCCTGCCTGACACTTTTCTTGAAGTGAGTTAACATAAAGAGGCAGTCACTAAGTTTACCGGCTAAAGGTGTTGTCAGTTTGATAATTAATATGTTGCAGAGTCAAGCGCGTTCATTTTGAGGACCGTGCGTTCGAGATAGGTAGTGAAGAGCGATTGATAAAATCGATTACGAAACGCTGAGAACAGACGAGTATTTTTAAAAATGAATATCAATGATAAATATTTCATATTCATGAAATAAACAACAAAGAAGAACTCCAAATCCGTGGGCGTATTTCGAGGAGCACTCAAGACACACTTTTTTAGAAAGTCTTTTCCATGATCGGAGAGGGCCCTTCAGGTGTGACACACACAAAAACGACACTCTCTTATCATTTATAATTTAAAATAAATTAGCCTGTTATAATAATAATAATAATAAATCAGTTTATGCATTGTTTTAAAACAATAAATAAAAACAGGTTCAGACTTCTCTTATGCAAAGAATCTATGCTCGCTTCTGACGAGTGAAAAAAGAGGATAATATATTTTTTTTCATGTTGTACTGTCACGAAACCGCTTGTTAGAATCAAATTTAATGTTCCTGAAATAAAATACCACAGTGGCAATTGGAATACATTAGTTTTTTATCATTCTCACTACAGTCCGTTGGCTCTGTGGAGCGCTCGCTAATTATAAGCTGTAGAAATTAAAGATAAATCACCGTACAAAGGCTCCGACGAGGGTAATTTCCATTTTTTAAGTGTCTTGTGAAAATAGATTGGAAAATTCACGACTTCCGAATCTTTTTTTTTTCGTCAGTCTTTTTTCTGTTTCGCTCCATTGCCGCTACGACTTAATTGAGCCGGTTTAATTATTGTGCACGTGATGGAGAAATTGCTACCATCGGAAAAATGTATGGACTTTTATTGTGTGCGAACAAAGTATCCAAAATTAAAATTCAAGTAAATTTTTTGTGCGGTTTTGTTAAGGTTAGTAAGGAATACAAATTGGTACATGAAAACAATATTTTGTATCTTAAAATATAATTGAAATTTTGAAAAATAATCTTGTGATAATGAGTAAGAATATTTGAAATACATACATAAAATATAATATATTTGTAATACTAGATAGGATTTTATATGACTTTTATCCTCAGAGGTTATTTCAGTACAAAACTTGCACTCAATTATGTACTGCCACAGATTTGAGAATTGTAACTTCATTTACCTTTTTTACGATTATTTGACTTAAGAACACAAAAAGCTGTTAATTTTAAATTTAATTTATTTACCTTGCACACAAACAAACTAGAAAGTTAAATACAATTTACCAACACGAAATATTCAATTAATAAACCAATTTCATATCCAATACATGGAAAATTCATAACAAATTGATAAATCACCCCCTGATTATCCCATACTTAAGTTATTACTCATAATTACTATCAGTCTACGTATGGAGGGGGGTTGTAGTCCTATGGGGGGTGTAGTCCTATCGGGGGTAGTACCTACATAGTTCAGCAAGACAATTAAATCTCTCACTAATAACAGGGGAGGTTTTCAATGAAGCAGCGGAAAGGCCAAACAGCGTAGAGCTAAAAATGTTGCCGTAATTATACCACGATTTACAGGAGCCTTCCAGTCGACCATGATGGACTGTTGGTGGTACCGCCCACTGGTTCATACCTGTAACCTGAAAATAGGGCAGTGAAAAATAACATTGAATTGTTAAACGATTGATTTAAAAAAAAGGTACTCAGTCAAAACATAAAACGGAGAAAGCTGATGAGCTTTGTCATGTTAAAAAATCAATTGGCCAAAAAAACTACCAATACCAAGGTGTAAGGGCCTTTAACGCGCTTCCACTAGAGTGCAGAAGTGCTAAAGACCCTAAAATCCTCAAAAAAAAAATGTCAAATATAAAAATGTAAAATGTAAATAAGTTAAAATAGTTAAAATAGTAAAGATGCAAAAGATAAATACATTGAATTAGTAAATAATCAAAATAGTTAAGATACATAAGATAAATACATTGAATTAGTAAATAATCAAAATAGTTAAGATACATAAGATAAATATATTTAATAATTAAATAGTTAAAATAGTTATGTTAAATTTGGTAAAAAATGTATTAGTTAATGGAATGTTAAATATAAGTAGTTAAGCTCTCGCCCTCAATGCACACAAGCATCTGCTTTTGCATGAGGGTTAGAAATAAATGTTAACATATGTAGTATGATAAATAGTAAATATCTTAGAATAAAATTGTAAAATATTATGATAAATAAAAAAAAAAATAAAAAAAATGTTACGAGGGATAAGAAATACCATATTTTAAAACAAGGAAAGATTGAGGGGATAACAACAAAATAATACCCAAGGACTTCGAGGTTGATAAAGTTCCGATGATGATTTAACAAAAGAGCCAAAATCCTTACTTTATTTGCATAATCAAAAGTGAAAAATGACTGACAATCGCCGATTTCGTTTTAAAAAAGGCCCTATAATCTATAATCTAAGTTGCAAGGATATATTCATTTAAAGTTCTCAAATGTATGCTTACAAATGCTGAATGTGTACTTGCAAATTAAATCCAAACCTCAAATGAACATAAGCGCTACAACTTTTGCCAACCTTCCCTGACTCAGGGGTGACATTGGCAAAGTGAACCATTTTTTACAGTATGGGTGGTTAGCCTCATACTAACCTATAAGTCAAGGAATGCAAATAATAAATAACATTTAAGTATAAAAAAAACAAAACCTTAAAAATAAATCCATACAAAAAAAGTCAATAATTTCCTATGGAAAAAATGTAACAAATTAATAAACCAACATTACAAATAAACGTTGCAGATTAGCCGCCAATTCTTCCTGTCCTTGCATACTTCTTTCATTTCAAAACCTTTTTCGAAGAAAAAAAATACTACAATATATGGTTTTTCCCTTAAAGTCCCTAAAACTATTTTAACGAAATTAAAGTTGGTTTAAACACTGCAAAAGGTTTTTAGAAATTTAAAAAAAGTATTGAGCTCCTCGCACTGTTAACGATTGTATGTATCACATTGGAGAGATGAACGCCTATTCCTTGACTTACAGGTTGGTATGAGGCTGATTACAGATATTGTAAAAAAAATGTTTCACTTGGCCAATGTTTCAGGGAAGGTCGGCAAAAGTTACAAGGCAAAAAAGTTGTGGGTATACACTTTATATGAATCTAAAATGTTAACATGTCTTTCCAGCTTAGATTATAGATTATTGCCTCATGTGAGCTATAAGAAATACTTTATCTGACCAATTTTTTAACCAATACATATAGAAAAGAACATAAATACTAGGTTCTACGTGCCGATATTGTAAAAAATTGCAGTAAATACGCAGTTTATTTGAGTATCATAAAATGGTCAATACCTGCATTTTTTATTGATTTATTTTACTGTTATTTTGTGCCATCCCTGTAACACAAACATATTGAATCTTTTTATTATGACGCATTTATCGCTGTAGAATCTCTACTAGCCCGCAATCAGGGCTGTGTAACAAGGCACTAACTGTGTTGCCATCAATTAGGCATAACCGAATACTAAATAATGAAGCTCTAGTCCGGTAGAATGGTCTACGGAACCACCCCGGCGCTTCAAACTAGGGAAACTTGTGTATGTTTAGCTCTATGAACCTCCCCCTGAATTTCAAATGGAAAATTTTCATTTTATTTTTTTGGAATTGTGTAATGATAGGTTTTCTATATAATTTATTTTAATAATAAATAATAATTGGACAATTTGTATACAGCGCCGTTTAGTGGCACTAGCCACCCCAAGGGCGCTTTTATGTGTTGAAGCTTCTGTTAAACAAATGTGTCTTAAGCAACTTCCTGAAACTGCCAACACTGGTCTCTGTTCTCAACTCCAGAGGTAGACTATTCCAGCAGGATGGACCAGCCGAACTAAAAGCCCTGTCTCCGAAACCAGTTCTGTTCCGTCGAAGAGGCAGTTGAAGCCTGTTTACGGCGTCACTCTGTGCAGAACGAAGAGTGCATCGTTTTCCACCTATCTGGTCGACTCTGCACAATTCACACAAGTACGATGGGGCAACTCCTCTGAGGGCATTAAAAACAGAAACACATATTTTGTACTCAATCCTCTCTGGGACTCGCAGCCAATGAAGGCGCCGCAACAGAGGAGAGACATGGTCAGTTTTTCGTCCTCCTAAAAGTAATTTGGCTGCAGCATTAAAGACGGATTGCAGTCTAGACTGCTGAAACCTTGGAAGACCCCAGAACAGACCATTGCAATAATCCAGTCTCGACACAACAAAGGACGCAATGAGAATCTTAGCAGCTTCGGATGTCAAACAGTTTCTGACCCATCTCAACTGCCTCAGGTGAAAAAAACAGGAGCTCACAGTCGAGCTTATTTGCGTACTCATGGAGAGAGTGTTGTCAAGATGGACCCCAAGAAACTTAATTGAGCTAGATGGATATACATCCAGGCCCATTACTTTAATTGGTGAAGAGCCAAGCAAGTGTTTCCTACCAGGAGACGACATCCAGATGAATTCTGTCTTGTCTGGATTCATTCTAAGGCGACACCTTGCCATCCACTCAGCCACCACTTCAATGCACCGGACCATCTCAAGACTACAGGCATCTGTCATAGATGGCTGACAGAAACGACAAAGTAGAATATCATCAGCATAAGAATAGTAGCTGGTGCCGTTCATCAGTACAGTGCTCTCAAGATCATTTGTGTACAGGGTAAAAAGTAAAGGCCCGAGCACAGATCCCTGAGGCACACCACAGTCCATGGGCATACCTGATGACTCACCATCAACATCCACAGTCTGACATCTGCCTTTCAGATATGAAGATAGCAATTTAGATACTCCTCCTCGGACTCCGTACAACCTATCAAGCTTAGTGATGAGTATACTGTGATCAACAGTGTCGAAGGCAGCGCTCATGTCAAGTACTGCCACCATGGCAAGAGCACCGTCCCCAACCGCAGCTATCACATCATTCACAATGCGAAGTAAGGCAGTCTCAGTGGAATGAGCTTTTCTATATGCTGACTGAAACTTAGACAGATATCCGCCTCGCTCCATGTGCTGAGTGAGTTGCCAAACAACGGCCTTCTCAATAATTTTCGATATAAAAGGAACGGACGACACAGGTCTATAATTTTCCACAGAATCAGCTGGAAGGCTTGATTTTTTGAGAATTGGTGTAACAATTGATTTTTTAAGTTCCGTGGGAAAAATACACTCTGTAGTGAGAGACTTGTTGACCAATGCTGACAGAATAGGTGCCACCTCACTTAAGCATCTTTTGACCAGCCATGTTGGAATTGGATCTAGTTTACATTGCTTGTTTGGACATGTGAGTACAAGCTTAACAACATCATTCAACAAGACAGGCTTAAATGAAAAAATAACATTGCAACAATTGTTTGACTCTGGGGGATTAAAAATGGTCGCTGCACTGGATTCTCTTATTCTTCGTAACTTCTCTGAAAAGTGACGAGAGAATTCACTTGCAGGAAGCTCCGGATGCTGAGTAGAACTTTTTCCCAGGACAAAGCTCATCGACTTCCACAGCGCCCTGGGGTTCTTGGCTTCGGTCTCCATTTTTCTGGTCCAGTAGGACGACCTTTTCCTCCTTATCAAAGTCCAATAGATGGTCTGGGCATTCATCCAGGTTGCACGTGCAGTTTCTGTGCGACACCGTCGATACCTCCTCTCAAGGCGTCTCATCTCTGCTTTGCCACATCTGCATTCCTCATCAAACCAGCACTCAGATCTTCTCTGTCTCCTGATGGTTGTTTTGAGAGGAGCGTATTTGTTGATCAGCGAGAGCATGGTGCTATTGTAAGATTTGATAAGTTTGTTCGTGTCTGCCGAGGCAATAAAGTTTTTGTTGCAGATGTCGCTTCCAGACAACTCACATTGAAACTGCTCAACATTAAAATTCCGCCAAGGTCTGTTTGTGATACGTTTAAAAATTGGTTTTGGAGGGTTGAATACCGTAACTGCGGTTACTAGGCGATGATCCGTGTGGCCAATGTCAAGGACTTGACACTGTAGCAGAGGATCACCTGCATTACAAATCACAACATCCAGGATACCACCTGCATCATGCGTCACCTGGTTCACCCGCTGATGAAAATTGAAATCATGCAACATACATAAAAACTTGGTGCTGTGGCCATCCTCCGCTCTATCAAGTCGGATGTTCATATCTCCCACAATAAACACTAGCATGGAATAGGTTGTCAGGCGTGTCAAAAGCTTCTTGAATTCATCGAAGAATAACGTACAGGGAGGCTTGGATCCAGGCCTGTAGACATTCACAATCAACACTGATGATCCACGAGACGTAAACACGCCAGCAATGCACTCAAAAGAAGAAAATTCAGGAACACTCTGTATCTGAGAGACCCTAAAACCATTTTTTACCACTATGACCACTCCGCCATGGTTAGTTATGTGTGCAGATTCAGTGGGTGGCATTTTTCGAGCCTTTTCTATGACAGAGTATCCCATGCTGCGTAGGCGCTTAATGCTGAGGTCTTCACTACCCTCGTGCCAGGTCTCAGTAAGAGCCAGGATGTCTATGCAGTGCTCGCTGATCACATCATCAACAATATCAACTCTCCTTGTTAGTGATTTTCTATGACATCCATCAATTGATAAATTAAAGATTTTAAAACATTCAAGATTCAACTGCAAAATTGAAAGCAAACCGCACATATAGCGCAATTTCTTACTATATTGTCCCAAAAGTGCTGCGCGTGGTGTGTGGACCTATTTATTTTCACAGTTAAGGGAACTGGCTTTACGCAGACCATTTCAGAGGTTGAGGTTGCTTAGCTCCCGAGGTGTTTAATTTTCCTTTCTTGTAATTTATTTACAAACAACTACTGTTATGATTTTTTTGTAAATTTTGGTTTTAATCATGAACGGTTTTTATTTATCATTAATTCTTACAAATTTGAAAAGTCCTTATTATTGATCAGATTTATTTTTAATTGCATTTTCATCACAATCAAAGTTCTCAAAATACTCTCCACAAATTGTTTAAAAGAAATACGTCGTTGAGAGTTTTTGTTTTCCAAATTTCTGTTTGAATGATTTAATTTAAATATTTTATTTTAAATTTTTAAAATTCGTATAATTTTTCATACATTTTTATTTTATTTCGACTGCATTTCCATATAGATCAAAGTTCTCCAAATATTCCATTTACATTGATACTAAAAATTAATCATACTTGATAAACAAAATCTCATGAAAGCTTTGACATCATTGTTGGGTGTTGCTTTCAAAATCGTAAACATCACCGTATATCCTCATACATTTGTGGATATAAGCAACACATACATTGCCTTAGTAATGGCTTTTTAACATAGAATCCCATTATCCTGCGTTTTCTCATCCCTTTCCACTACATTTGATGTGATTTTTATCATAAATCCCTTCGAGACACGTTCCTGGTTCGCGTTTTTACCATAAAAACTTTATTAGGAACATTTTTCAAGGCGCCTGAAGACAAATGGGCCTTGAAAATGATTATTTATTCTCATGATAATATGCTTTCCTTTTATCAGCTTGATAAATATGATGCACGTAAAATTGTTTCTAAAGTTTTGATGTTGTTTTTCGGTTAACATTTAAAATAGAGTACACTCTAATAAGCGTAAAAAGTTACAACAATAATATTCTATAAATAAAAATTTAAGTTACCAAGATATATAAACATTCAAAGCTCATATCAAATGCATATCCAAAAAAAACCACGTGTTAGTTCACGCCTACAAATGCTGAATGAGTACTTACAATTAAAATCCAAGCCTCAAATGAACCTAAGCCCTGCAACTTTTTCCGACCTTCCCTAGAGCAGAAGTGACATTGGCAAACTGAAACATTTTTTACAGTATGATTGGTAAACCTCATACCCGCCTATAAGTCAAGGAATAAATACCTAATAAAAGAAACGTAGGTACCTAACACAAAAATATTTATTCGAGATTGATTGTTGAAGTGTTGAATCGAATGTTCTGGTAAAGTCTGGCAAAGTGGTATATAGCGATTCTCAATGTTTTGATAATGTTTTTTATAATCTGTATAAATTAGGGCCAGAATTGCTTGGAGAGTCAGAAATCAACCAACCGTCAAACTGTACTCTGGAAAATATGAACCGAACTCTGAACCAAGTGATAAATAAATTAACTGATTATGATTAACTCAATTAAGAAGAAAGCTGCTTAAAAAAAATATCACCATAATTTAACTGCTCGACCTTGAAGTTAAACCTACCAATTTATAATTCAAACAACCTCATTTTTTTATTCTCAAGTGTTGAAATATCTATTAAAGAAAAAACCCTTTGATGGTAACATTTCTGAGGCGCGCCCGGAGGCTGTTTTTTTTTTTAACTTTTGGACGTTCAATCTTTAATATAAATATTTGACTCGGGAAGGGCAATTTAAAATTTCATACAATGTTTTGGTTGCGTCCGTCTACATTACTGAAAGGGTCGCAAAATAATATTGTTGGAAATTTAGACTTGCTTTTAAAAGGGGTAGAAGGTTTTCATACGAAAAATCACAAAGAAAGTTCTAGTTTTATTTTTGGTGGCTAACATAGCGTGGCTTTGTTTTTTTTTTGGGTGCGGGAAATATGAAAGTGAGTAATTTATTTTTTGTGTTTGTTATTTTTAAAGTTTGATCATTTTATGTAAACAACACATTTTGGTGATATTTTAAGATAGTAAAAATACATATTTACCAAATCAAATTTTACCTTGACATACAGGTTGGTATGATGCTGACCATGTTGTTATATACCATTTGTTTGTGTGTATAACTTTATGTAAGTAATTGCTTGTATTCCTTGACTTATAGGTTGTTATGAGGCTGACCACCCATACTGTAAAAAGTGGTTCATTTGCCAATGTCACCTTTGTGTCAGGGAAGGTCGGCAAAAGTTGTAGAGCTTATGTTCATTTGAGGTTTGGATTTTATTTGTTAGAACACATTCAGCATTTGTAAGCGCGAACTACACGTGTTTGTTTGTGGGCATGCATTTCAGAGCTTTAATAGTTAATAATATATCTTTGCAACTTAGATTATAGATTATAGGCCCCATTTTTTTGCCGTTTATCAAGCTCAAGTTCACGTAGCAATTTATTGAAATAGTTCATTGACTTATAGGTTGGTATAAAGCCGATTACGCATACAATAAAAATGGTTCATTTTGCCAATATCACCTCTGTTGTAGGGAGTGTCAGTTAAAATGGGAAAGGTGTATGTATTTTTCAGCTTTATATTTTATTTTTTAAGTTCACACGCAGCATTTGTAAGCGCAAACTTAAACGTACCTGTTTGAGGGCATGCAATTATGAATTTTGAATATCTTTGCAACTTAGTTTATAATTAATATGGATATTCTCCATTTTCCTTCAAACTTTAACATTGTTTTGTGTTAAACAGTTACTTCCGTACGAAACACTGGCGAAATTAAGACATATTCAATTACTTCTTTTCTAAGCCTTTCTCTGTTCACTCCTGGACGTAGGCCTCCTCCAATCCTCTCCATGTTTGTCCACCGGCTGCTGTGCTTAGCCATCTTTTGTCTCCAGTTTCCTTGATGTCGTTTAGCCACCTCAGTTTGGGTTTGCCATATTCAATTATGTACAATTTATATCAACCAGAAATAGGTGGTCATCTTGTGGTCAAATTGACCCTAAGAGTTAAAAACTCTCTTGGGATTTTTTAAATTTAATTTCCTTTTTGTGCAAAACTTATTCGTAGCTACATAAAATCAGATACATTTAAAAAAATAAAATAACATTCTGAACAAATTTTCGATTGACATTGCTGAAAAATGAATGAATTGAATTAATTAAAATGTTTGCATTTGAATTCCTGCATCATTTTTTTGCATTCATGGAATGATTCATTGAATATTACATATCTCGATGAAAAAATAATATTTTACCTTTTATGCATAAATTAAAATCATACGCATGCATTTACACAAAATCACACAGAAAGGGCAATCTACCCACACTAAAAAATATTTCGAAAATTATTCGCCATGAAAACTAAATTACTCACTAGGGCTGCTGCGAGGACTGCGCCTTATACAAAATGAAAAAATCGTCTTCTTCATCTTGTCATATAGGGTAAGATTGAGGGGAGAAAAGTCAGAGACGCCGAAGGACATGCGGTGAAAAATCTGCGTCAATAGTTTAACAAAAGCACCAAGTCCCTGTTTCGAGCTGCAGCATCCAAGGTCAAAATAGCTATGGTGATCGCCGGCTTTCGATAGAAATGGCACCAAAAGAAGAAGGACTGCTGTCGTATCTAGCAAACATTTTTCTTCTATCTTGCAATTTTTGTCCGGTTGGAATCAGTAAGAAAACCTGATGATGCAATTTTGTTTAAACGCAACATGACTACACACTATATGTAACTTCTTGCCTGCGTTATCCCCGAAGGGGTTGCATGTGTTGATTCAGGACCTATTTATTTTGCGAAGGATGTAACTGTTAATGTAACTCTGACACCATTCCGCTATGGATGGACAGAGCATCTGCCTTCATTTTTTCATATCCTTGCATCTTTTTCAGTTCATTAATATCCATAACATTTTTCATACATTTTCTTCTTTCACATTCGCTTTGTATAACCATTTTTTCACAATTTTCCTTATCTGATATCACCACAGTTTTCTCGGTTATCCCTTTTTTATTTTAAATTTTTTCTGTATACGCATTTTGTAAGTAAACCATCATTTATTCTTTCTACATGTTCAAACCATCTCATCACATTCTTTTGCACCTTTACTTTTACATCCTCATTCAACTTGCATTTTTCTTTCATCTTTTCATTCTTAACTCTATCTCTCAGATTTTTTCCTGTCATTCTTCTCTAGTGTTTCATTTCCGCCATGCATACCTACTTTACTAATTTTGTAGTCTATGTCTCACTCCCATACAAAGACAAATTAGCGAAATCAGTTGAGGATATTGAATTATTGTACCTCAAAATTAATCTAAATCTAAATCTAATCTAAATCTAAGCTGCAAGGATATGTACATATGATATGAGATTCATATTAAATGCATTCCCACAAGCAGACACGCATAATTTCGCGCTCACACATGCCACATGTAGACCTACAATATTAAAAACCCAATTCTCAGATGGAAATAAGCCCTGCAACTCTTGCCGACCTTCCCTGAAACAGGGGTGACATTGGCAAAGTGAACCATTTTTAACAGTATGGGTGGTCAGCCTCATACCAACCTATAAGTCTAGGAATCAATCTCAATTCTCAAAAGTAATCGAAAACAAAGTTTTTTTCAGTCAAATTAAAATATCAAACTCCGTAACAGTTCAGAGCAGTATAATTTTGTCAGTTGGCCCGCTAGCTTCCAGGAAATAAATTCTTTTTATGTGTTCCGAGCCTCATATCGGCGGCCCGCAGCCAAATGGCTCCATATCAATTTTGCGGCAAATGATGCATACCAAAAATTGACGAACTGAGGCAATCTAGCTCTAAGAAGTAGGAACGCGGACTTAAGAACATTACTTACTCGTACATTGCCAACAGGATGGCATTAAGAAATCTTCAACATTTTACTTAAGACTAAATATAATTTCAATTGGACTTACGGTCGTTTGAAGTATTGAAAATTATAGTATTTTTTTAAAGTTTTCTGATATAAGATTAACAGTTATAGGGGAACTTGCATTATTCTCAACGTACCCAATGTCTTCAGGAGGCGCCATCTCTGCTCAATGATTAAAGATGAGCTAGTTAATAATTGATATGAAAGAAGAATTAATATGTAATTTGATCCATTTAATCTAAAGGTTATCTAATCTTGTTTCTTACTTTTATATTCGTAGACATGTTCTTATGATAGACTTAGATTTACGATCAATAGGAGAACATTTAAGATTGCACTTAGAACAAGTTTTGAAGATTAAAAAAAAATGTGACGCCTAACAGCCAAAGTTTGTGACGTGACGTACAAGGGAAAAGGCAAACTTATAAATGTAAAACTTTTTATCTCAGAAGACAAACATCATACTTGTATGAGGTTACGGTTCTTGGCAAGCAATAAAATAAAGTTTGCCTTTTCCCTAGCAACCCGGCCGTGTGGCGTCACAATTTTGTAAATGTGAATTGATGTGCGACCCTCATTCTAAAAAAAACAAGGAAACAAATGTCATGCTGATTGTAATTGCTGATATCATTAGAAGGTAAACAAATCAACTCAGTTTTGGCATGATTAATTTTTTGTAGTTAATTTATATTTGATATAGATAATCCTTGGAGTTGATGTGATTCAAGACCTTAACATAGTGTCAGTAATGAAATCAAGAAGGCTCCAGTAGCACGTGCAGAGGACTCCAGGATCATCAGAGCTGTCTTGGATGGTGCCCCCTCAGGTGTTAGACCACTCGAACGTCCCAGGATGCGGTGGGCAGACAACGTTGAAGGTGCCCTTTTGGGAGTGAGGGGACCATGGAAGGAAGCAGCACAAGACAGAGAGTCCTGGAGGATTGTGGTGCGGGAAGCCCTGAGCCGTCAAGGCGTATGAGCCGAAAAAAGTAAAAGTAATATACAAATAGGCTTTTGTCCTGCATGCACACAAGCCTTCAAGGCTTATGAGCCGAAGAAAGTAATAAGGAAGTATGGATAATCTTTGCAATCAAATGAACATCTCTTTGTGTTGACGTACCTAAAAAAAATCAGAATTCACAAAAAGTGTGAATAAACTTTTTAAACCAAAAGTAAAATTTCTACACGAATATGCACGATTCCTTCAATAAATATTTGCTATTCGATTCAGATGCATTTCATTCAAAGCCCTAATACGCCACCGTTGAAATGAGCCGCTTATTCGAATAAACGAATATATACATATATATTGGCGTCAGTCGAACATTCGACCCAGTGAAAATTGTCGTGTCACATTTGTGCGACTGATTCGAAAATTTACGACCCAGCACAGCGGGCTGATTTATCCATGGGATTATGTGCGACATCAAAATTGCCATTCTACTTTTTTCTCATTTGCAATTTTTAAATGCGCATCCCTGTGAAATGCGGAATAGAGCGGAACGCGACGGTTATTCAATCATTTTTTTTATTACTTTCATTGGTTTTAACATATTTATTCATATTTCAATTGACATTGCTGGCAAATGAATTGATTGAATCTATTTAAATGTATGCATTTGAATTTCTGCGTTATTTTTTTGCATTCATGACATGATTTATTCAATATTACATATCTATGTAGATGGAAAATTTATAATGCACTTTTTATGCATCAATAAAAAACATACAAAAAATCCCAACTGATATTGTACTTCACACAACTATAATCTAAGTTGCAAAGATATTTTACAGCCAAGATTCATATTAAATGCATTTCCATAAAAAAACACGTATAAATTTGCGCTTAAGCATGCCACATCGCTGCCTTACTTCTTGTTTGCCGTATAGACCATTACGCTTATTTTACATGTGCAATTTTTGCATGTGTACTGGACCAATGTGTCTGATGAAAACAGGAAATTGATTTAAAAAATATTTAAAACCACTTTCACCTTATCGAGTTTTACGTATTTTTTTTGCTCAGATTGTGTAGAATTTGATTCCTTAGACAACTGCATTAAAAAGTCATATTTAACAGAATTTGGATGCGCACGCAGCACGCGCGAGCGAATCTCACGCACGCCACTGCGCCGATGTTTCTTATTTTGAGTATCTTAATTACTTTCGAGGGCTCCTCAATGCGAGAAATGATCTGAGGAGTCTCAACGACGACGATTGGGGGCGCAACTGCTCCAAACTCTCGATCGGGACAAAAGGAAGGAAGGACCCAAGGAATTTGCCACCTACCTCGTGTCTCCCGTCATCCAGCTTGGATCGACTGCAGTCGGCTCCCGTTGTCCAAAAGGCGCGCTCAAACCACACGGCTCTTGAGGACACAAAACACACACAAATGTCCAAACTTGCTATGGACTGCACAACGGTTAAATTCACGACGTTTTCGAATTTCACCCACGAAGTTTTTATCGACAACCTTCTTGCTCCAAGGTCAAAATGCAAGTGGCAATATGTGGGTCGGTAAAACAGATTTTGGATAATAATGGTGAAGTTCCAGGATAAGGAGGTTAATTTGAGGAATGATCGAAAGATGGCGCTTTGGCGTGAACATCCCCCCGGGCTTGAAAGAACCCCTTCTTTCAAACATTGCTCATCCCTGCCTCAACACCCCACACCACCACCCGCATCAAGCAGCCCTCGATTCTGATTTACCTACTCACAACTACCTATTACAAAACGAAAACGAAAAATTTAAGATAGATGCCGAATCTATTTGCACCTATACTTATATCGACACGAAACAAGTGGACTGTAATATCTAAATCTAAATCAACGAATCGAAAATATACGAGTATATAAGTAGCTTAACTTATATCAAACAAAAAAAAACGACGAAAATAAACGAAAATCAAAAATAAAAAATAGCAAAAACCATTTCAAAAAACAATCTATTGAGTTGGTAGAGGAAAGACTTTAACTACCGGTCTACGATATGTACCGAATTTTGTTCGCACCTCTACTACTCGAACAACTCCTTCCGTACCCGGGAAAACCTCCTGAACAAACCCTATTGGCCAGTTCAGCGGTGCGCCCGTTCCATTATCCAATATTACGATGGAGCCGTTTTCAATCGATTTATGGTATTTATCCCATTTTTTTCTCACCCGAATGGTGTTTAAGTTTTCCGTTCTCCAACGCTTCCAAAACGACTGCACTAGCTGTTCGCACCACTTCTTTCTTCTGACCAAGCTTGTGCCTCCATCACTGGTCGGTCCCACAGGTAACGACTTTAATGGAGTTAAGGTCAAAAAATGAGCCGGCGTCAGAGCTAATGGCTCAGCCGGATCTCCACTCAACACTGTCAACGGACGGGAGTTTAGTATGCTTTCAATTTGCACGAGCACCGTCAACATCTCCTCGTAAGTTAACAGCTGCAATCCGACTACCTTTGCTAAATGAGACTTCACACATCGTACTCCAGCCTCCCAAATACCTCCAAATTGAGGAGCGGCGGCTACATTGAAACAAAACTCAATACGATGCTCTTGGAGCTCATGCGCAGATCGTTCGTTGAATTCCTTTGAATCCAACATTTTATAAATAGCATCTAATGAGGATTTGGCTCCAACAAAATTAGTACCTCGGTCGGAATATATAACGCATACTGGTCCGCGCCGGGAAATGAATCGTTTCAATGCACTCAAAAAAGCATTGGCACTAAGATCAGGGGCCAATTCCAAATGGACAGCCTTTGTTACAAGACCAACGAATAGACATATGTATGCCTTAATACTTCGGACGCCTCGGCGCCAATAAGTGATAATAGCCAGAGGGCCTGCATAATCTACTCCACCGTGATGAAATCACGCTGTGAAGCGCTATCAATTATTGCCCGAATAACTTTGACATGTCCATTTTCATTCTTAGCAGTACACTTTGCCGTACCCAAAAGTACAGATGAAAATGGATCCGAGTCCGACCCGATCTTGCGCTCTCCAACAGAGCACAATGCCACCGATACAGGATTGCTGGTTGGCGACTCCAACGCAACATTTCCTTCGACGTTAGCACCAGTCGCCTTTACTGGCGTGCTAGCGCCCTTAAAATGCAATAGAGTATTATGATGGCGTGCACACACAGTGCATTCAATATCTTTGCTGCACCCGCGCATCATATGTCCTGGCTCTAAGCATTTTATGCATAATCTATTTTCTTTTACAACGTTAAATCTACAATTAACATTCATTCTCTTAAACTTTGGACACTCTGACAATCGTCCATGATCTTTAAGACCACACAAAAAACATTTTATCGATTCTCGAATACTCACAAATGATTTCACATTGTTGGCTTTATACGAACGTGAAACAGAAGACGATGACAATGAACCTTTACGAGGCTGCGTGTGATCTGTCAAACCCAATGTTTGACGAGAACGCTGCAGTATCTGTGCTTGCTTTCTAACGAACTCTATGAAATCTATACATTTAGGCATACGACCGCCTAAATTTTGGCTCCATTCTGTCTCAAAAGATTTCACTGTCTCGAAGCCAATCTTCTTGCTTCCAATATAAATAAGCAACAAATCCTCCAAGTTTTCAATTTTTAACTGCTTCAATGCCGCGACGTTTGACGAGAAAGCATCTATAAAAGTTTCTAAACTTGAGGGTGACTGTTCAACACGATCTACGCTAGGTAGTTTGAACAGTTTCTCTAGATACGAAGTGGCCAACATCCTTTTATCATTGTATTTATCAATAAGCGCTTTCCACAATACCATATAATTTTCTGCCGATGGTACAATCCCATGACAAAGGTTTAGAGCTTTTCCAGAAAGTTTCCCAATCAAATATTGAATTCTCTCACTATCAGAGAGATCCTCATTTTCATGAACTACAGTTCGAAATGATTCATAAAATAATGGCCACGATTCTATTTCCCCATTAAAACTACATAACTCCAGTTTCGGCAAATTGAATCTCTTCTTTGCAGTTCCCGATTTTTCGACAGCTGGACTAATCGTTTGTAATTGATTAACCCGGAACTTTATTTTTGTATATAACTCTTCAACTGACATTAGAGAATTATAATTGGGAACACTCTCCGCAGAAACCGACAGCAGTTTATTTCGTTCATCAATAGTGTTTATGAAATCGGCACGTAGAATATCGATTGTAAAACTGTTAGCCAAAAAGTCATCAATTTTTACAGGATCATTATTTAAATTCCTACTTTGATCGAATATACTCTGAATTCTCCCGTAAATGGCCGTCAGTTTGCTTTGTAAAAGCTGAACAGCATATTCTTGATCTTCTTCTTTAGCCATATTTGAAAGAATATATCAAGTATCCAAAATATCAAAAAGAAGAAAAAAAGTAAAATAATAAACAATAAGTGTAAACAAAAACTCTGTTATGAATGATAATATTCCCTTGACCTTGAATATTATGTAAACAAACGTCAAAATAAATTCGCAAATCAAAACAACTATTATTTTTATTACCTCATTAGCAATTTGGTACCTACCGATTGATGATTTCAAAAATTCACATAAACAGTTAGGTATATAAAGGGAATTTAATTTAAACAAATGACCTCTCCAGTACCAACCTTCAAATTTTTAAATCTGTACACCGATTATTGTTACAAATTTTATCTCATCTACCCAAAGCTAATATTATGAATATAAAAATACGATTCTGTATAATCTATTCCAATATCTATATCAAAAACTAACTATTCAAATTAAGTACACCAAATGAAGAAACCAAAATATTTTACTGTCCAATTAACAGCAAAATAACACAAATCCGGTACGATAGGACCAATGGATGCGCACGCAGCACGCGCGAGCGAATCTCACGCACGCCACTGCGCCGATGTTTCTTATTTTGAGTATCTTAATTACTTTCGAGGGCTCCTCAATGCGAGAAATGATCTGAGGAGTCTCAACGACGACGATTGGGGGCGCAACTGCTCCAAACTCTCGATCGGGACAAAAGGAAGGAAGGACCCAAGGAATTTGCCACCTACCTCGTGTCTCCCGTCATCCAGCTTGGATCGACTGCAGTCGGCTCCCGTTGTCCAAAAGGCGCGCTCAAACCACACGGCTCTTGAGGACACAAAACACACACAAATGTCCAAACTTGCTATGGACTGCACAACGGTTAAATTCACGACGTTTTCGAATTTCACCCACGAAGTTTTTATCGACAACCTTCTTGCTCCAAGGTCAAAATGCAAGTGGCAATATGTGGGTCGGTAAAACAGATTTTGGATAATAATGGTGAAGTTCCAGGATAAGGAGGTTAATTTGAGGAATGATCGAAAGATGGCGCTTTGGCGTGAACAGAATTGGTCCATACGACCAACAAGAACTGGGGGAGCGACATGTGGACTTCCAATGTAAAAACACAATCTTTAATGAATATAAACCCTGCAACTCTTGCCGACCTTTTCTTAAACAGGGGTAATACTTGCAAAGTGAACAATTTTTTACAGTATGGGTAGTCAGCCTCATAAGAACCCATAAGTCAACGAACTCAAAGTATAACATATTTCATTATTTCCCGCCATCGCGTAAATGCCTGTTACGTTATTTTTTTTAATAAGATTAAAATTAAATAAGCGTGAAGTCAGCGCAATGACGACTGCAGTTACGTCAGCGTGGTGGTAGCCGAGCTACTACCGAGTTCTACCAAGGGATCTCGAGTCTCCACTCGCCGTGACTCGAAAACCCGAGACGCGAGTCTGGAATTACGCACGCACGAAGGGGGAGGTCCGCCACAGCGCTGTGAAGCGGCAATTACTGCCTTGGTTTCCCAGTTGGGGCCCCCGTCGTCTTAGCCGCGAGGTTTCCACGTGGGGACTTGTGCATGAAGCATCCGCCATCCAAGGCACCCGCCTTATGGACCGGAGCCTGATGCAGAGGAGCCTCCACCCTGGGGCTCCACGTGTTGAGGCATCCGCCTCATGGACTGCGGCTCTCGAAAGGGCAAAACCCCGAGCCGTGAACATTCCTCCCGAGCTTAGTGTAAGCTTGCCTAGGACTCCAGACTTCAGATCAGTGCTTCGTGAAAGCGAGTCGCTAGAACTGTGATTGTGTTCGAGTGCATTAGGACAGGTCTGGCCATTTCCTTCTCCACCCTCTCTTTTTATGGATTTGCCTTCATTTGATTAAATCTCTTTTGTTAACATTAGCTCTTGTCTTATCAATATACAACCCTTCCCAAAGTATAAAGTAAGCAACACAAAGAAAGAACCCCACGCCCTGAGAGTGATGCCGAAGAAGCTAGCCGGAGTGAGTATCCTGTAGGTACATCCTGAAGGTACCTTTCCATCATAACATAACATGGCATAAAAATGTAAGAATACTAAATCACTCACAGGGGTTCTATCGTATTTAACATACATTTTTATAATAGGTCGGGAAAAAAGATTCTTCGCATTTTATATGAAAACTAAGGTTTTTTTTTTTCAAAGTTTATTTACATTTAATTACAGTACATATGTGCCATTTTGTTCATAGACTATCTGTCATCTTGTAGGTAGAGACATGATCCCGTTGCTATAGAAATTTTGTAACTTCTGATCAAAAAAACGATGAAATGAAAAATTACCTGAATTTTCATATAAAATTCGAATAAACTTTTTCCCCGACCTAATACGAACACATATGTGGAACATCGATACAATGTTCTATGATAGGGCTAGGTACTTGTATGCTTAAACATGTATTTGAATGAATAAGAAAGCCCTCAAAAATTCTAACCACCTGTATCACGCCCGCACCTCCCAGGGGGTGGCGTCACAATGCGAGATTCCCCTCTCATTGCGCATGCGTCTGTAACGAGCGAGATACCGCCCGAGTGCGAACGGGAAAACAAGAGTGTCCACTGCCCCTCCCCCACGCCCCGCGGCTCGGCCAATCGATTAGCGAGCCGAGAGGAAGCTGCCGGCTTAAATACGAACCCTTTCGCGAGAGAGCTTCAGTATCGTCGCGACGGCGAACGAGGGACGTCGCGAGCTGCACGAGAGCGCCGCGTAGCAATTTTCCGCGTAAAGTGACTGAAAAAGACAGCATAATATACCGGGCGTAGTTGTATTAGAAAAATTAAAAAAAAAACATAAAAATAAATTGATTAAATTAAAAAATATTTTTAAGTGAAGTGTATGTTTATAATAATTTAGTGTCATAAAAATACAATCAAGATTGATGTAAAAAATGTAAGTATCATGAAATTTCAACTTTCATACATTTTCTGTTTTTTTACAAAGATAAAAAAAAAACAGTTTTTGGAATATAATTTAATTGAGTGTATTGTATACGTATATTTTTGTATCCGTAAATGGAATTATTTACTTTTCTTTGTGGTTTTCGGCCGAGTGTGTGTCTGCTACATCCACTTTTGAGAGTTTCTTTGTTTTGTTGTTCTGAAAATTAGGATCACGGCGTGGAAATAAATTACTTAAAATGTAAATTACTTTTCTCCTGCGCTGGAACCGGCGAAATGAAGCCTTTGTACATTTTTATTTTTTTGTGTCGAGTAAATGTTTTGTAGGTGTAAAAAATATGCTAGCAATTAAAAGGGGATAGCTCGTAAACATTAATTTGAGACAACTCTATTTGTCATGTTTATTTTAAAACATATTTGAAAAAAAAAAAACAACATAATATATATCTACATAATTATATAAGTTTAATTTTTGCATTTGATACTGGTCTCTCATGCTAAAAAAACTGGGTTCACGTTTGCCAATGGCACCCCAGTTTTAAGACGCAAGGCGGAAGGAGTTGCAAGTTTATGTTCATGTGAGGTTTGCTTTTTTTGCATGTTCACATTCAGCATGTGTAAGCGCGAACTTACATGTGACTGCTTGTGTCAACGATGACGAATATATCGTTGCAACTACCATTATAGATTTTAAATATACCAAAACTGTTGTTTTGTAAAACAATCCTTATTTGTAATTCTAGATGAGAATCGTTTTTCCCATTACATTATTTGTAATGAACGGTAAACATAATAAAAAACATAAATATTACAGAATTAAATTACCAGGTATATGCCTGTAATAAAAAAAAACGCTCACCCGGAAATTCTGAATTATAAATTTACGATTTTTGTAATGTGTGTTTACACAAGTATATCCCTTTTGCTTTTTTGTACCTTCTGTAAAAGTTAAGTGTTTTTTTGTAAAAAAAAACTATTTTTCCTGTTAAAAAAACAATCGTACAACAAATTGTTACGAGTAATTTTATTCTTGGTTTCATGCATTCCTTGAAAAAAAAATGGTTGGCATATGTTTTCATTTGAGAAAGCTGTTCAAAAAAGAAAACAAAGATTTATTATTAAAAAGTAATTTTCTATGAATAATATAATAGAGTACTGTTAATATAATACAGAGTACTGTTATTATAATAATATAATACTGTTGATTCACCCATTTTTTATTCTATTTGAACATGTGGTCTATTTTTTCCATTCTAAAATAAACCTTACAAAAATTTCTATAATCTGTTGATCATACCTAAAGACAAAAAGGCAAAGCATGTCCAAAAGAAATAAATGCAAATATCGTATCATTTTGTTTTTAATCTCAGTTGCAATGATGCATTCGCATTTCAGACATATCGCACGTTTAATAATAAAGAGAAATAACTCGAAAATTGGGAAAATCGAGATTTTGTAATAAAACGCAAGAACAATGCGAGAAGAATAGGTAGAATGCGACAGCCGTTCAATTTGGACGAATATGACCGAGATAAAACATCGGACGCCTTTTTCATCCCATACAAGTTGTACTGCTTGTCTGAACTTCAAACGTGATTTCCCAACATTGATATTTTTTTAGTTATTGCTCTTTATTATTAAACGTGCGAATTATGTTTGATGCACACCCACGGGCAGACACGTGTGGGTTAACGCATACACATGCTGCATATGCACTTGCAGAATAAACCAAATCTCACATGAAGATAAATCTACCGACTTTCCCTGAGAACAAAGTGGCATTGAGAAAAGTGAACCAAGAAAGTTTTAACAACATTGAGATATGTCTCATACCAACCTTAAAGTGAAGGATCTATAAAATTACAACAAAGAACGAGGAATTAAATAAATATAAATTGATTCAACATTAACTGAAATTAAATCTAAGAGCCCTTACCACCAACATTGCAGTTCAACAGCCATAATGCATTTGTATACATAATGCAAAAAATTAAAAAAAAACTAAAATTATTTTTTTAAATAATCCTTTTAAAATGGCATACCACAAGGTTTCACTAAATCAATTTGAAAACTTATTATTATATTATATGGAGAGAATGAGTGATGAAAGATTGACGAAGAAAGTATATGTTGCTAAAATAGATGGATGTCGTGGTAGAGGAAGACCGAGAAAAGTATGGATGGATCAAATTTCTGAAATAGCGAATGAATGGGATATCCAGAGTCATAATAAAAGGAGGACTTGCATGAAAAAGATTATGACTCTGGATGAAATAAAAGAAGTGTGCAAGGACAGGAAGAAGTGGCGGCTAATCTGCAATGGTGATTTCTAATGTTGGTGTATTAATTTGCTACATTTTTTGCATAGGAAATTTCTGACTTTTTTTGTATAGATTTCTTTGTAAGGTTTTGTTCTTTTATATATTTAAATGTAATTTTTTATTCATATTCCTTGACTTATAGGTTGGTATGAGGCTGACCACCCATACTGTAAAAAATGGTTCACTTTGCCAATGTTACCCCTGTTTCAGGGAAGGTCGGCAAAAGTTGTGGGGCTTATGTTCATTTGAGGTTTGGATTTTATTTGTAAGTACACATTCAGCATTTGTAAGCGCGAACTACACTTGTTGGTTTGTGGGCTTACATCTGAGAGCTTTAAATGAATATATCCTTGCAACTTAGATTATAGATTATATTATTATTATGCAAAATATGTATATTGATGATGTATTTTTATTTTGAATCAAATAGGTTTAAGATAATAATATGTAAAATCAAACTGGTTTTCATAATCCCTTTTTGATGAATCACGTATGATGATTTGGAAATGACTTTTGGCTGCCACATTAAATGCTCTCCCTTCCAACACTTTGATTTCCTTTGATGTCTAATACAAACACTGTATGCGCCGCTCCGTTCCTTTATTAATCCGATCAGTGCTCGTTTATTTGTACGTCAAGAAGCGACACATCACCGTTCTTTATTAAAATATCCTGTCGACTGTGAATCTACATAATGAGGGATCCGATGCAGCTGGGGGAATGAATACACCCGGCCTGTACACATACATGTATAGAACATATCGTCCCCTTAGTGATTGTTTTTATCTTATGTCCATCAGAGACGATTTCTCATGAGCAAGGTTTGTATGTGTACTGGTGGTGTCTGATGAAAACTGGAAATTGATTTTAAAAATAAATATAACAACTCTCACATTATCGTGTTTTACGTTTATTTCTTAGGTAGATACGCCAAACAAGCACTGGGGGACAATATGTAGAGACTTGTAAAAAAATAAGGAAACAGAACTTGACTCCTGTATTCAATGTTTAATAATAAGTATCAGTGACTTATTCCTTGACTTATAGGTTGGTATGAGGCTGACCACCCATACTGTAAAAAATGGTTCACTTTGCCAATGTCACCCCTGTTTCAGGGAAGGTCGGCAAAAGTTGTGGGGCTTATGTTCATTTGAGGTTTGGATTTTATTTTTAAGTACACATTCAGCATTTGTAAGCGCGAACTACACTTGTTGGTTTGTGGGCAAACATCTGAGAGCTTTAAATGAATATATCCTTGCAACTTAGATTATAGATTATAGTGACGAAGGGTGCCATACAAGCCGATCCCATCGGTTTCCCGTTTAAAATGAGGCAAAAATGATAATAAAGTAGACTGCATGGTTTCTGTACTGTACTGTATTCTGCCGCCGTTCCACTAGGGGTGGCCGGTACCTCCGCAGATGCGCCTCCACTTTTTTCTGTCCTTACAAACCACTTTCATTTCCTCAATATTCATCAGCTTTTTCATACATACTCTTCTCTTATTCTCATTCTGCAGGTTACATTCTTCCGCAATCTCACCTATTTGGTCTAACCATTCTTTCCTCGGCCTTCCCCTTCCGCGCTTTCTTCTGACATTTTCTTTGTACACTTTCTTCGTTAGTCGTTCATCATTTCAATGGGGAAAAAATACGTATTGTTTCTTTGGTTTTAAATGTATTTTTTTACTTTGTGCCTATATTTTTTAACTACTTTATTACATCATTTTAAAAGGGAAGCCGATGGGATCCGGCTTGTGACATGACATAACAACTGGAAATTTCCGCCTGGGTCATTTGACTATAACTTTGACCCTGGTTCAACAGATGTTATTGGGTAATTATTAATTAATGATTTATTAAAATAATCAATAATTAATTATTAATTGATGATATTAATACCTGTTTCTTGCAAGACAGAATAGGCTAGTGAATTGCATTCCTCTTCACAAATCAATTTTTATTTTTAAAAATTGATCTTAAAAATATTTTTAAAAAACTCTCACAACCGGTTTAACGTTTTTTTCTTGACTCAGATTTTGTAGAATGTGATTCTAAGACAATTTCATGGAAATTGTCTTATTTGAATCAAATGGTAGATAATCCAAGCAAGCACAGGGGGAAAAAATACTATTAGGTACTTTTTTTTTGGATTGTCCAAAACAAGCATCCAAAAGACAGAAATAAAACATACGCAATTATATGTACATACATTTTGAAGCTTTTTCCATTGGTACAAAAAATCCCCTCGTTCGTTCAAAAGGGAATATTTCAAGAGCTGAAGATCTCCAATTACCTGGATTTTTTGTTTTTATCGTCAACAAATATTTTTGTTATTATTCCTGCTCATTATTTTCGGCTTATTTTTAACGGAATACAGAAACGATATTTTATTTTTGAACCATTGTAATTACGAAATTTTATTATAAAACGAGTTTTTTTATAATGTCAAACAGAGAAAATTGTTTTTTTCTTTGTTATTCTCTGTAGGCGTGTTTTCTTACGAATGTATTGTTAAATTAAATAAATCCGTAAATGTCATAGCTTTTTGGATAATTCAAACATTATTTTGGGAAAATGAAGCAAATGCAGAAAACCTACTTGTCTGACCACCCAGACTGTGTGGGAAGGTCGGCAAAAGTTGCAGGTCTTGTGTTCATTTGAGATTGGATTTTAATGTTGACAGAAGCTACGTAATGATTATTGTTGCATATGAGATAATAATTATTATAATCTACGCTCTCGTGTTGTTAAAAAAATGTGCTAATAAATTTGAATGCAATCAGTTCATCCTTGTCAGGATGTGCCTCCTGGTGATGTTAGATAAGTAGCCAACGAAACGGTTCGCATAAATATCCGGGTATTTTTTTAAAAGTAATTTTTATTTATACGTCTAACCACCGTTAATCTTACGTAAATTTGATAAAACAAGTACTATTCCAAGATTGAAGATACTATAATAAAACCATCGACAATAAATTCATAGATATTATTTTGTACATCATTATTTAAAGATTTAGTCGTTGCTTGTTCACCATCACCTGTATCGTCTCTCCAGTGGTTTTTTGGCTGCCATTTCATTCAAAGATGACCTTTCAAAGAAATTGTCTTAAGAATCACATTCTACACAATCTGAGCTAAGAAAAAAACGTAAAGCACGATAATGTGAAAGTGCTTTATCGTCAATGTCACCTCTGTTTCAGGGTAAGTCGGCAAGAGTTGCAGGGCTTATGTTCATTTGAAATTGTGTTTTTATATTGTACGTCTACATGCGGCATGTGTGAGCGCGAGCTTATACGAGTCTGCTTGTTGGAATGCATTTCATATGAATTTCAAATGTAAAATCTATTCTACTTAGATTATTATAGATAATAGACATTGATTCAGTACAAATAATGGAAATAAATACAATAAATGGAAACCAGCGAGGTGCGCTTCAGGAAGGAGCTGAAGACCACCATCTTCACAAGAAGAGAGTGAGCGGTGGGCGCCCTTGGGGTGGCTGGAGCCACTAAACGGCGCCCAAAAGAAGAAAGAAAAATAAGTCATCCAAATATATATATAAATACAAACATTGCTCATTTCAAATTACCTCTGATAGACATAAGACTTACAAGAGCTATGGGGACGTTATGATGGATCTCTAGCACGACTTTGCATCCCCTATTTTCTCCTTTCTCCACGCGGTATATTTTTATGCCATTTGTCAAGTCGTCGCTAGGGTGTAGTACCCTGTGTTTCTTGGGCTGTCAAAACTTTTTTATTCCCCGACAACGCCCGTCAGCGAGCAAATAAAGAAGTACAGGGGAGAGATTGTATCGTCACGGCCGGTCATTGTTTCAACGATTCCTTCAGGTGGCACGCATTTGAATTTCCAAGTGATTGATGGCATAATTTACTCAGTTTATTCCATTTTTTTTTGCCATTTACAATCATCAAAATTTTTAAATCTAAATGAAAAACGCTTCAACAAAAAAAATACTGACACATCTTGAATAGAGGTAACAAAAGCTTTTTTCTTTCTACAATTACATATCTCTAAAGGTAAAGCTGATTCATTGATTTGAGAAATCGTGGATATAACCCTCTATTGCGAGTATCATCTCATAGTTAGTGAATTTATTATATGTAAGACAGAACAAATGAAAAACATCTGCACTACTAGGATTTTCACACTTTTTTTAGTGTTTTCTCTCGTATAAATTGGATAAAGATGCATTTATCTAATAGTTAGTGATGTTAGCTTACTTTGTCACTTATTCAATTTCACTTTTAAGGTGTCGATGTATCTGACGTAATGCAACCTAAATTAATCTATAAACTAAGTTGCAAAGATAAAATAACAATTAAAATTCATATTCAGTGCATGCCTACAAATAGACATGTAATTCCGCGTTTGCAAATGATGTATGTGTACCTACTTAAAAATTAAGATCCAAACCTCAAATGAACATAAGCCCTGCAATTGTTTCCGACCTTCTCTGAAACAGATGTGACATCTTGGCAAATTGAACCATTTTTTACAGCATGGGGGGTCGGCTTCATACCAACCTCAATTCTATTTTAATTTCATCATTTATTGGGTAGAGTTAAACGTTGATTCCTAGTGGGAAATTGCGTTTACTACAAAAATCTTTAAATGAATCTCCAAGCATTTTTGCAAAAAAAGAAAACTCAGCAGTAGTTAATTATTCAATTATTCGTGGTATTATTTTTTGTTTCGCAAAAATATTGAACCTCGGTCATAAATTAGCAGTAATGAAGCAAGTCAAAAAAAAAAAACCAGCTCCCCTTCCTGTCTAATAAGCCCCTGGATACAGCCCCGCAAATCTGTGACCTTTTGAGGTTTCGCGTTGGGGCCCAGTACCCACAGTATAAAGGTTTATGTTAAAATTCAACCACAGCGCTTGCCACAAAGTGTATGGAAATTCAAACAGAGCCTACTGATGTACGTTTTAGTTTATTTATATTTTTGGTAGAGTTATACGTAAATTTTTACGTTGGGACTTGGAACTTGGTGACATTTCACAGGTCCACGATCAAAGTGGAAAACGTAGGGACTTGTCGCGCTGTTGATTCGAATATGAATATCAAAGGCCCCATATTATAAAAAAAACATGGTTATATTTTTGAGAATATCATATACAGGATACATGCTTGTTTATGTACGAGTATGTACTATATGCAGTACGATATTGTATAAGCCTTTTTTACTTACGTATCTTGTTTGTCAGTAGAGAAAGTAAATATTTTGTAGAAATCTACCCACATCGTGTACCTACGTGGTTTAGTTAAATTCGGGAAAAATTGGGTTTAACCCATTGTAATAAAATAAATAATTTGCTCTCAAAACGTAAACAAAGTATTTTGTTTAATCTATAACGTGTTAATTCAGCAACTCGTTTGATGATACGTGTCTAATCTAAATCTAAATCTGAGCTGCAAAAATATGTATCATTTGAGATTCATATGAAATTTATTCCCACAAGCAGAAACGCATAATTTCGTGCTCACACATGCCGCATGTGGACCTACAATATAAAAAAAAAACAATCTCAAATGAACATAAGCCCTCTAACTCTTGCCGACCTTCCCTGAAACAGGGGTGACATTGGCAAAGTGAACCATTTTTTACAGTTTGGGTGGTCCACCTCATACCAACCTATCAGTCGAATAATAACACTATTATTATTATTTATAACGCGCTTTTTTATATTCCATAATTTAAATGCTTAAACAATCAAAACACAAGATCGATTATTTGTACTCGGAAATTTCATCCAACTTCTCACAAGCATTAGTTTTACTTTAAGGTAATGAGAGCACCCGCCCGCGTCCAAAACAACATTCAATTGAATGGTATCGCTGGATTAATGAATAAATACATTTCTTGTGTTTTTCATTAGAAGAGGGCCCACAGTCCATTGATCCCCTCCACTGAGGCGGACTAACGAAGAAAAACGTAGGATTGTCCGCCCCCGATCGGCGGCCATACACATCCCCTCCATAACTCACCCCCCTGTCGTCCCCAAAAGCCTTCCTCCATATTCAAAACCTTCTTCCCAGGCAAGTCAAGAGTCCGAACCATTGACTGATATCTGCGGACTAGAAATTATTTTGACGAAAATATACATTATATATCTGTTTCAGCTTACTCGTGAAAATGGTCATTAGTAAGAAAGAGAATAAATAACTTCACACTTGCATTTTCATTTGTACAAAAAAACTCAGGTAAATGTAAAAATGTTCCTATGAATATCGTTGTAGAGAAAGATCGAAAACGGTATGGATGGACAAAATTCTTGAAATAACGAATGAATGGAATATCCAGAGTCATAATAAAAGGAGCGCTTGTGTGAAGAAGGCTATGACTCTGGATGAAATGAAAGAAGTATGTAAGGACAGAGTGAAATGGCGGTTGATCTGTTATGTTGGCGGCTAGGGCTGGGTTTATTAAATAATATTTTTTTATTCTGTATTTGTTTTAATGTGTATACTTACATATTATTATTTGTGATTTAAAAATGTAACTTGCAGTATATGTTCCTTGACTTATAGGTTGGTATGCGGCTGACCACCTATACTGAAAAAAATAGTTCACTTTGCCTATGTCACCCGTGTTTCAGGGAAGATCGGCAAGAGCTGCAGGGTGTATTTTCATTTGTGGTTTGGGTTTTTATGTTGTATGTTCACATGCGGCATGTACTTACAAGCGCGAACTTGTGCGTGTTTGCTTGTGAGAATGCATATAATGTGAATCTCCAATGTTACAATTTTGAATAATAATGGCTGCAGAACCAGTCCGAACACATCCAAAATTGACAGATAACACGCGTTGTAAATATTGTGATAGTTAAAATGACAAATTTTAAAGGAAAAAGGCATCATCTTAAGACATTATGGCATGTGTTATAATTGGTTGTCAAAGTACAAACTGTACTTGGACAAAATGGCCTTATTTCGCATGACTACACCACTGCAACGTTTGACAGGACTGAGACAAATTGAGCTATGGTATGAATCAATACAGTAAGTTAGTTTCTGCTCCTCTATGTTGTTACTCCATGCTCCGAATGATATTGTCGAGGTTGACTTGCAGATATTATTTTGTGAGAAACAAAATCAGTCGAGTGTAAGGATTCGACCTGAAAGGTTTCAGAGACACTTTGGTTTTTGTAAATTTGAGAGCCATATACCTGAAAGCCACAAATAAACATATATTCAAGATTAAACTTTGTATGGAAAACTGTATTTAACAATCATCGATTTTTGTAATAATTTATAATATATAATCTAAGTTGGAAAGATATATTTACATTCTCAACTCACGTCAAAGGCATGCCCACAAACAGACACGTGTAAGTTCGCGCTTACAAATGCTGAATGTGTACTTACAAATTAATACCAAAGCTCAAATGAATATACGCCCTACAACTTTTGCCGAACTTCCCTGAAACAGAGATGACATAGGCAGAGTGAACCATTTTTTGCCGTACGGGTGGTCAGCCTTATACCAACCTATAAGTCAAGGAATAGTACTTTTCAGATAATAATGCATTTAATAATTAGAAGATGAAAAGCTGATAATTTTAGATTTTATGTTTATACCATGTAGTTACTAGGTGTTACAATCTTTATTTATACAAGTTCATAATACGATATAACAATGGGAATTCTTTTGCAAGGATGTTCGAAATAAAATTTATTCTCGGTAAGCAAACGTCAAACGTCTTTGGAACTAGGGTCCTTCTAATCTAATCTAATCTAAGTTGCAAAGATATGTTACATTGGAGATTCACATAACATGCATTCTTACAACCAGACATGTACAAGTTTGCGCTTGCACATGCCTCATGTGAACCTACAACATAAAAACCAAATCTCAAATGGACATACACCCTGCAACTCTTGCCGTCCTTCCCTGAAACAGGGGTGACATTGGCAAAGTGAACCATTTTTACAGCATGGGTGGTCAGCCGCATACCAACCTATAAGTCAAGGAACTCTGTCCTTAGAAACCCATAATCTATCATTTTAGTTGCAAGGATATTTTTATGTACATTGAAGCATTGTATAATCACTGCAGGCTAAGAAACTTCACATGTAAGTTCGCGCTTACACATTTAGAAAGTGTATTACAAGATGATAACCCTTTTTTTTCGAATTCTGTGCTGAGTTCTTTTACACACGTGGTATAATCATAATCTATGATCTAAGTTGCAATGATACAGTACATTTAATATTCATATACATATATTCCCACAGGCAGACACGTATAAGTTCGCGCTTAGACATGTCACATGTAGACCAACAACACCAAAAAATGACAAATGAACATAAGGCGTGCAATTCTTACCGATCTAATATACCGAATTAAGCTTTTATTGTGGTTCAAATTGAAGAACAAAATATGTTGACCGGACGCCATGATGACTCGTCCAATAAAGACAATTTAAAATGTAATTAACTCTCGCATACCACACACAATTAATGCCAGCAGCTCTCTTATTAATTTATCTACTACATGCTGGATAAAAGTTAAACGAAATATTGTACGTCGAATCTTCAATTAAATTGTAGTGGTCTTATCAAACAATATTACGATTTGAAAGTACATATAAACAAAAACACCATCTATGGTAATAAAAAATCTAAGTTGCATAAAAATAGATAACATTTAATTTATATTACATGCATTCTCATAAGCAGACACGTATAAGTTCTGCAACATAAAAACCCAATCTCAATTTAGCATAATTCTAGTAACTTATGACGACCTTCCGTGACAAAAAAAGAAAAGTGAACTATTTTGGACAGTTCGGGTGGTCAGCCTCATACCAACCTATTAGTCCAAGAATGATTTAAAAAAAAAGACTACGCAAAGGATTGGTCCGTAGTCAAGTGGTAACGCTTTGAACTCGTAAATGGAAGGTTGTGGGGTCGAATCCCGGTGGAGCACATAAACTATGAAGTATTTTTTTTTTCTTAACGAGTTAGTTTAACTTTCTCTTGAACTTTCTGTGTTATCATACCATTATCCGTGCTTTCCGGTTTGCGGACCCAATGGAGTGGAACAGACTACCACCTAATGTGAGGAAGGCAGAAACTGTTGTGTCTTTAAAGGAGCACTAAAGACGCATCTTTACAAAAAATCTTATCCGTGATTTGAGAGGGCCCTTGAGGTGTGACACACACAAAAACGGCGCTCTTCAATTATGTGTACCTTATAAATAAATTATCCTTGTATATATATATATATTATCAATTTCTTGATTTATGTTCCTTGACTCATAGGTTGGTATGAGGCTGAACACCCATGCTGTACAAATATGGTTCACTTTGCACATGTCACCCCTGTTTCAGTGAAGGTCGGCAAGAGTCGCAGGGCTTATGTTCATTTGAGATTGGGTTTTTATATTGTATGTCCACATGCGGCATGTGTTAGCGCGAACTTATACATGTCTGCTGTAATGTATTTAATATGAATCTCAAATTATCGATATCTATGCAACTTAGATTTAGATTAGATTAAGGTTAAAGCCCTAGCCCTAACCGCTAATATTACAGATCAACCGCCATTTCTTTCAGTCGTAACCTACTTCTTTAATTACATCCATAATATTTTATATTATGTATTCCTTAAATGTTCTTTTCAACTTAGATTTAGATTTATGACCCTAGCCCTAGCCGCCAACATTACAGGTCAACCGCCATTTCCTTTTGTCCTTACATACTTCTTTCATTTCATCAATAATATTTTATATTATGTATTCCTTAAATGATGAATTTTGTAAGGTTTTGTTCTTTTTTATATTTAAATGTAATTTATTATTCATATTCCTTGACTTATAGGTTGGTATGAGGCCGACCACCCATACTGTAAAAAATGGTTCACTTTGCCAATGTCACCCCTGTTTCAGGGAAGGTCGGCAAAAGTTGTGGGGCTTATGTTCATTTGAGGTTTGGATTTTATTTGTAAGTACACATTCAGCATTTGTAAGCGCGAACTACACTTGTTGGTTTGTGGGCATACATCTGAGAGCTTTAAATGAATATATCCTTGCAACTTAGATTATAGATTATAGATGAATAAGTGATAGACTGTTGACATAAACGTTCGGTTTTAAACGTGGTTGCCGCCTGCTTCTTGATGGAGAGGTCCTTGAAACCCTCGGGGTTTCATTCTTTCAAGGGTAAAGACCTCCCAACCACTCGACCTGCTTCCCAGCATCCTGCGAGAGGGGAGGAAATCATTTCGAGAGGGTTAAATAGCTGCGGGCATGCAGATCAGAGGGGTGGATTGCTTTTTGCGTCAGCTGATGTACAATTGAATCCAAACGAGAAAAAATAGCCAGAAAATTTCACTCACAAATCATACGCTTAAAATTTCGTCCCCTTAGTGATTGTTTGTGTTATCTCTATTAGAGGTTATTTCACATAAATAATGCTTGTATGTGTACTGGACCAATATGTCTTATGAATACTAGAAATTGATTTTGAAAATACATATCTAAAACAAGCATCACATTATCATGTTTTGCGTTTTTTTCTTAGCTCAGATTGTGTAGAATGTTCTTCTTAAGGTCGGTGTTATGGCCGAGGGATTAAAGTCACATATTTGAAAACAAATTTGGAACAGAATAACGTTTTAACAAGGCTGGATGGACCCTTGGTAAATTATATGAAGTTTTCAACCCAGCAAAGAGCAAATTTAAAAAAAAAAAAAAAATTGTTTTCCGCTGCGCTGGGATTCGAACCCAAGACCATATATGAGACTGAAGCGTTACCACTAGACTACGGACCGGTCCCTGAGTATAAAACATCACGTAAAATCTCCACCATCGCGTAAAAATAGTATTCTTTGGAATATAGAACAACACACCTAGTAAGTGCTTTATTACTTGGTAGAGTAAACAATATACTCAACAGTTCATCGGCACTTCGAGGTTATTATCAAAGACATGACAATGTATCAGATATCAAGTAACAGTTACAAATGTGGAAATGTATCAGGTGATGATATGTGTTATTTATTTGCTCCATAACTCTGAGCACAAAACAAATAAATCCACCAAAAACCAACCGGGAAATAAACTTCCCTAAACGGAGAATCTATTTTTCTTGCTTTGCTTTATTTAATCTACAAATCTTCCAATTCTTATTGTTACATTATTTGTACTCTTTGTGTCAACCAGGGAAGGTTTGAATTGATACCTAATATTTTGTAAACTTCAAAATAATTCTTACGAATGTATTGTATTTGGTGAGCGATATTTTTTGTGAATCACACCTCAAGAGCCCTCCGCGAGATTGATCGTCTCAAGTCGGCGCTAATTTCTCAAGAAAGATTCAGATATGTTTAACAGAGAAGAGCAAAAAATTAAACTAAGCTACACATATAGTATAACTTCTTGCCGGAGTTATCCCAAAAGGAGTCGCATGTGGTGATTCGGGACCTATATATTTTTCAGTTGAATTGGGGTTTCCCTGTTCCCGGGGGGCTGGTTCTCATTTCTTGCATTTTTTTGAAAATGTAATATTATTTTTTGTTCCTCCCAAATACCTTACGATTAGCTGTCTGAAGCTGAAACCAATAAACCATGATCGGTAATCATCAGAAAATTTAAAATGCAACTAAACTACACATAAAGTGCAACTCCTTGCAGCGTTATCCCCGAAGGGTAGGTACTCATGTGGCCAGTTGAACGATTTTTTTTTTATGCAATTGGACTGACCAACCACTTTTTTTATGGAAGGCAAAGTAATCCTAGACAATGCTTATTTTTGGTTTGAAATAAACACAGAAGCGAGAAATCATTTATGTCACCCTTGATGAAGATTTAACCAGGAACGCGAGTATTCTACTAAACGAACCACCGACAGGTTAATTTTATCAAAATATTAATATTTTTGTACCTTACTGTCGATTGTCATACTATAGTTTTTAACAACGAAAAATTTCAAGTATATTTTTTTTACCTTATTCTTGACCACTTTCTTGTTTAACTACTTTATAAAAATGAGTTTTTTTTTCTCAGTAAGTGTGTTCAAACAATTTAATTTTGTATTGCGGCATTGCGCCCCATATTCTAATAATAATAATAAAATTGCAGGAATTTTTGTTTTTGTTCTGCGAAAGAATGCCTCTGAAGGAATTAGCAATGAGAGAGAGAGTATACCGACCTGACGAAGAGAAAATTTCAATATCAGCGAATACCACCATACCACGGAAGAAATTGCTTCTGCTTTTCCAAGAATATTTTTTTAATAATAACATATTTAAACATCATATTTACCTACATTTTACTGTCTTTGTAATTTTTTGTATTCCTTGACTTAGAGGGGAATGAAAGTGAAATTAGTAAAGTCCATACTGTTCAAATGGACTTTCTAAGAAGTATGATTGGGAAAAAACGGAGTGCAGGGTGAGGAATGATTTTGTAAGAGAAGAATGTGGTGCAAGAAAAAGTGTGAAAGTGAAGATTAAAAGAAGTTTGTTAAGATGGTTTGGGCATATGGAGAGAATAAATGAGGAAAGACTGACAAAGAAAGTATATCGCTCCCTCAGTTCTTGTGTATCGTATACGCCAATCTTTTCAAATATGACTTTTTCATGCAGTTGTCTTAAGAATCAAATTCTACACAATCCGAGCTAAGAAAAACCGTATAAAACTCGATAATGTGAGAGTTCTTTTAAATATTTTTTAAATAAATTTATTGTTTTCATAAGACACATTGGTCCAGTACACATACAAACATTGCTCATGTAAAATTTTCTCAATGGCGTATACGACAAACAAGAACTAAGGCAGCGATATGTTGGTAGAATAGATGGATGTCGTGGTAGAGGAAGATCGAGAAAGGTATGGATGAACCAAATATCCGAAATTGCGAACGAATGGAATATCCAGAGTCATGATAAAAGGAGAGCCTGTATGAAGAAGGTTATGACTCTGAAGGAAATGAAAGAAGTGTGTAAGGACAGAAAGAAATGGCGGTTAATCTGTTATGTTGGCGGCTAGGGTTTTTTTAATTAAAATTTGTTTTCTGTTAGTTTTTGATGTCCGTACACATTATAATTTAGTTATTTTAAAAATGTAATTTGTCATGTATGTTCCTTGACTTATAGGTTGGTATGCGGCTGACCACCCATACTGTGAAAAAATTGGTTCACTTTGCCAATGTCACCCCTGTCTCAGGGAAGAACGGCAAGAGTTGCAGGGCTTATGTTAATTTGAGATGGGATCTTATAATTTTGGTCCACATGCGGCATGTGTTAGCGCGACATTATACATGTCGGCTTGTGGGAATGCACTTAATATAAATCTTAAATGGTATATATCCTTGCAGCTTAGATTAGATTAGATAAGATTAGATTAGAGGTTGGTATGAGGGTGTCTTATTATCTATCTTATCCGTGATTTGAGATGGCGCTTGAGGTGTGACACACACAACAACGGCGCTCTTTTATTATGTGTACCTTATAATAAATTATCCTTGTATATATGTAAGACGTTTTGCGAAGACAAAGAAAAATACATTTTTAAATTAAGTAGAAAAACATGAGGGTTTCTTGCTCAAAATTGTCTAAAAAGTGTCTATCATTCAATCTTTAACATTATGAGCTAAACTTTGATATTTAAAAATATATTAGGTGTATTACATTCAGTATATAAGACAATATAATGATATTTCTGTTTTTATTTATAAATGCAAAGCTGAGAGCTTTAAGAAACTTTTTACCCCAAGTATATACATATAACGTTGTAAGGAAGTCATGGAGCATTCCTAATTTTGTTCAAAAACTCAAAGAGGCGCTTTCTTCTGTTCATACAAAACTAAGAAAAATAACTTCCTTTCATAGTTCAAGTTTTCACAAGCTTACATATACTTGGTGTACTGGTATTATTTGAAATGACACAAATACACCGTCTCTTTCTTCTGCTACAGAATAGTCTATGGAGGAAGAGAGATGTATGCTCTCTGAGTAGCTGCTTTGAATGTCTCGAAGAAAGCGTAGAACAGTATAATATTCAATAGTTAAATATTATTCATCTCAGAAAAGTATACAAGTATAAAATTTTATGTTTAAGCTCATTCAAAATTGTATGGAAACTAGAAAAGCGCCTCTCTTGAGCGTAAAGTTTCCATACATTTTTTGTTAAACGCTTTCTTTAAGTTATAATCCCTTATCTTTATAAAAATCAACGGCCTCCCCATACAAAATAAGTGTGCGTTAATGGCATTCAAACTGAAGAACTCCTGAACAGATGCACGTCATATTCACAACAAATATTGTTCAGGACTTGGGATGTGCTTCCTCATCATAAGTAGATTTTAAATTGTTGTTTTTTAAATAAATAAACATGA
The DNA here is from genome assembly GCA_951799405.1 of Agapetus fuscipes. NCBI lineage: Eukaryota > Metazoa > Arthropoda > Insecta > Trichoptera > Glossosomatidae > Agapetus > Agapetus fuscipes. The sequence continues at coordinate 3,015,894 of OX637346.1, read as the reverse complement.
TCAATCACAACACCTTTTTATGTAAAACCTATGCGAGAAACAAAACTCATTTTGACATTCGAATTTCAAATAAATTGCCAGCACTTCAACTGTCAACATAGGCTTCAAAGTTGCCATCGTTGCCATTGCCAAGTCGATTCTTTTTCGGTTGAATTCCGTTGAGTACCTACCTACCTATATTTTTTATTCATTTCAAAATTATACTTCAACCAGTTATAACATGTATTTTTTAGAAATAATGACGATCGATTAGGTCAACTTTTTATATGAAACCATACTTATTGCGGCATTTAATTTTTTTAAAGTATTATTATAATATACAATCTAAGTTGCATAGACGCATTAACATTTATAATTCATATTCAATGCACTACTCCACGGAGACACGAGTGAGTTTGCGCTTACAAATGCTGCATGTGTATTTACAAATAAAAATTTCAGCCTCTCATGACCATAAGCCCTGCAACTTTTGCTGACCTTTTCAGAAACAGGGGACACATTTGTTAAGTGAACCCATTTATGCGATATGGGTGGTAAGCCTCATACTAACCCTTAAGTCAAGGAATTTGAGTTTGAAAAATCCTTAAACAACGGTAATCTTAATTTATAATCTAAAGTTGCAAAAAAAGTTATTTGATGATTCAAATTAAATGCAATCTAAGTTGCATAGACGCATTAACATTTATAATTCATATTCAATGCACTCCTGCACGGAGACACGAGTGAGTTTGCGCTTACAAATGCTGCATGTGTATTTACAAATAAAAATTTCAGCCTCTCATGACCATAAGCCCTGCAACTTTTGCTGACCTTTTCAGAAACAGGGGACACATTTGTTAAGTGAACCCATTTATGCGATATGGGTGGTAAGCCTCATACTAACTCTTAAGTCAAGGAATTTGAGTTTGAAAAATCCTTAAACAACGGTAATCTTAATTTATAATCTAAAGTTGCAAAAAAAGTTATTTGATGATTCAAATTAAATGCAATCTAAGTTGCATAGACGCATTAACATTTATAATTCATATTCAATGCACTCCTGCACGGAGACACGAGTGAGTTTGCGCTTACAAATGCTGCATGTGTATTTACAAATAAAAATTTCAGCCTCTCATGACCATAAGCCCTGCAACTTTTGCTGACCTTTTCAGAAACAGGGGACACATTTGTTAAGTGAACCCATTTATGCGATATGGGTGGTAAGCCTCATACTAACCCTTAAGTCAAGGAATTTGAGTTTGAAAAATCCTTCAACAACGTTAAATTAAATATATAATCTAAAGTTGCAAAAAAAGTTATTTGATGATTCAAATTGAATGCACGCCCACAAACTGGCAAATGTCATTTCACGCTAACATATAGTTGTGGCGCTTGATTTTTTTTTAATATTAGAATATATAATCTAAGTTGCACAGATACACTAACTTTTTATAATTCATATTCAATGCATGCCCCCCTGGAGACACGAGTGGATTCGCGCTTATAAATGCTGTATGTGAACTTACAAATTCAAATTAAGGCCTGTAATGAACATGAGCCCTGCAACTTTTGCCACCCTTTTCAAAAACAGGGGAAACATTTTTCAAATGAACCATTTTTTGCGATATGGGTATTCAGGCTCATACTAACCCATAAGTCAAGGAATTTCTAATCTAATCTAAGCTGCAAGGATATATATCATTTAAGATTTATATTCAATGCATTCCCACAAGCAGACATGTATGATTTCGCGCTGGCACATGCCGCATGTGGACCTACATTATAAAACCCAATCTCAAATGAACATAAGCCCTGCAACTCTTGCCATCCTTCCCTGAAACAGGGGTGACATTAACAAAGTGAACCATTTTTCACAGTATGGGTGGTCAGCCGTATACCAACCTATCAGTCAAGGATTTGAGTTTGAAAAATCCTTAAACAACGTTAATCTTAATTTATAATCTAAAGTTGCCAAAAAACTTATTTGATGATTAAAATTAAATGCACACCCATAAGCTGGCAAATGTCATTTCACGCTAACATATAATTGTGGCACTTGATGTTTTTAATATTAGAATATAAATCTAAGTTGAATAGATACATTTTATAATTCATATTCAATGCTTGCTTCCATGGAGACACGAGTGAGTTCCCGCTTAAAAATGCTGCATGTGAACTTACAAATTAAAATTAAGGCCTCTCATGCACATAAGCTCTGCAACTTTTGCCGACCTTTTCAGAAACAGGGGAAACATTAGTTAAGTGAACCCATTTATGCGATATGGGTGGTGAGCCTAATACTAACCCTTAAGTCAAGGAATTTGAATTTGAAAAATTCTTAAACAACGGTTATCTTAATTTATAATCTAAAGTTGCACAAAAGAGATTTGATGATTCAAATACAATGCACACCCACAAGCTGGCAAATGTTTTTTCACGCTAACATATAATTGTGGCACTTGATGTTTTTAATTTTAGAATATAAATCTAAGTTGCATACATACATTTTATAATTCATATTGAATGCATGCCCCCAAGCAGACATGAGTGAGTTTGCGCTTACAAACGCTGCATGTGTAATTACAAATAAAAATTTCAGCCTCTCTTGACCATAAGCCCTACAACTTTTGCCCTCCTCTTCAGAAACAGAGAAACATTCGTTCAGTGAACATTTTTTTAAGGTACCTATGGGAGGTCAGACTCATACCTCATGCTTCATACAAGATACTCAGAACATGAAAGAACTAAATAACCCTTTTACCGCAATTTTTTTTCAAATTACTTCTTAAAGCATTTAATTACTATGAAGGAGGTGTGAGGAAAAATTATTGCGAAGCCAGACTTACACTGCCCGAAGGGCCTAGCAGACAGCCGTGCGCAGCATGGTCAGTCTGCTAGTAAAATATATTTTTGCCGCAACATTTCTTAAAGTTTTTGATACCGCTCAACAATAATTACTCGACTGAAATTTTCATTGAGGTTGGCGAAAGTTTTTCAAAGAAAACAGAAATATATTTTTAACTTTCTAAATGAGTTTATACGTCAATAATCTAAGTTGCAAAGATGTATTACATTTGAGATTAATATTAAATGCATTTCCATAAGCTTGCGCTTACACATGCCGCGTGTGGACCTACAATGAACACCCAAATCTTAAATGAACATAAACTCTGCAGCTCTTGCTGACCTTCCTTGAAACAGGGGGGACATTTTCAAAATTTTTGTTACATTGTGGGTGGTCAGCCTCATGCCAACCTATAAATCCAGTGATAGGACGTTCGTATTTTGTTTTGTATATAACTAATAGAATACTTTTTGGGCTCTACCTTCTATTCTAAACTATATACCAGTCAAATCTCTTCGATCCTCGCATGGGGTCATTAACCTTAACTTGTACCCTAATTCAACAGATGTTATTGGGTTATTTTTAATTAATAATTCATTAATATAAAACATGATGAATTATTGATTGATGATATTAATACCTGTTTTTGGCCAGGCAGAATGGGTTCGTGAATTGAATTTCTCTTCACAAATCTATTTGAAAACAAAACTTACGAAGATGAACTTACTAAAAAAAATCACGAAAAAAATTCACGAAAAAAAAATATACAAAACTTAAAAAGCTGTTTTTGCTATAATCAGATAAGAATATTAATTATAGTAGCATAGATTAAAAATAATAAGAAACGTAACACTGTAAAAAATGAGTGTGGCAATCAAAATTTAAGTCAGGTGTTGAGACCTGCGTCCGGCAGTGCTGCCAGCGTATCCCCCTCCCCATTTCCTTGTTAGGCAGGAGTATCTGCAATCTGGGCGGATAATCTGGTTATTTATGTCTAAGAATTTGAAAGTAGTAATTAAAGTCGTATTATCTTGTGGAGAGGGGAGAGCGGGGTAGGAAATGCGGTTCGAGGTAAAAAAAAAAATACAACCTCCCTTGGCTACCCCCCCCCCCCTCCCCTCCCTCCACCCCCAACTAAGGTGATAATGCTGCGTAGATTTGTTTATATTATACCGCGTAGATTTATTGTATGAAGATTTCCTTTTTATAATACTGTAACAAAGTGAACTTTAACGGAATTAACATGAAATTTTACACTCAGATTATTTTAACGTTTGTAAAATTTCAAAAACCAAAAATAACATTAAAAAAAGTAACTTGCATAGCGCAACACCGCTCCTAATATTTCATTATTCAGCGGCAAAGTGGGAAAATTTTGAGGGTATTTCGGCCTTTATTGGCCCGCGTTAGCTTCCTGGATTGTTTATGGGAGGCCCAGCCCGGAAGGAAGCCAGCAATGTGTACCGTGATGGTGGGGAGGGCGTAAACCAGGTCTGAAAATAGCCCAAACCTGAGCCAAACTAAGGCCCCAAATAGGGCCCCAAATAGAGCCCCAAATAGGACCCCATATTGTATCGAAGACAGCTCGTAATTACTTTTTTTTCTGCCGCAATGAAACCTGCCACGGAAAGAACTCGTAAATTTACTTTTAATATTCTTCACTTGAAAGGTAATCGGAAATTCCGAATTGGTCTATATCTGTATCTCGAGTACCTATACACAACTTCCGTCGATCGCGTAAATAACTAAATGTACGAAAGATTTAACAGCACCTCTTTTGAGTGATATAGTTTATGAATATTTTTTCTATTTAAACGATAGAAGGAAGTATATGTAGCTGTTTTAACTTACTACTAAACTTACTTTAACTTAATACTAAAACACTAAAAGAAGTATAAAAGTAGTTTATTTTTATTTTCAATGGGGTTTCTTATATTATGTGACTATAAAAAAGCCGTATAATTTAATTTGATCAAGTGGTAGTTTTTTTTGTGGATACAGTTTTTTTGATTTCCTGTACCGTTTAAAATGGTCAATTTTATTTGAAAAGATTTGAAATTATAGCAAAACTTTATTCAAGTTGATTCGAAAAATACTAAGTCGATTTTTTTTCTTTTTAAATAAAAAGTACGAGTACATAAACTGGATGGAATTGGTGTTTTCGGATTTGATGAATTAAAAATCATACAAAAATACAATTAATCAAGGTTTTTAAAAAAAATAAAACACGTGTTATGAAACACGGGAAATCAGGTTTTCATAATTTCCATATATTTGTAAAAAATCACAGATTGCCGTATTTGTTCTATATAAATCAGATTACAAAGAAAATGGTACTTCGACAATTTTTTTATGGGCTTAGAATATAAAACTTCTCCTGAATTTCTTCTTACGTACATGATGGTTGGTATGCGGCTGACCACCCGTACTGTAAAAAATGGTTCACTTTGCCAATGTCACCCCTGTTTCAGGGAAGGTCGGCAAAAGTTGTGGGGCTTATGTTCATTTGAGGTTTGGATTTTATTTGTAAGTACGCATTCAGCATTTGTAAGCGCGAACTACACGTGTTGGTTTGTGGGCTTACATCTGAGAGCTTTAAATGAATATATCCTTGCAACTTAGATTATAGATTATATTATAGATACATCAAAACAATTAGTGTATGTTTTATGTTGAACACTGAACAGGAAGTTGAAAAAATTATTGACAATATGAAAGGAGGATCAACTCCAGGATTTGATGGCATAACTATCGATACACTAAAACACATTAAATAAATTGCACAGAATCTGTACTCGACTTTCTTGCAAAAATTTACCCACTGTATGACGTATGTAAAGCTAGAATCATCTACCAGCTTATGCCGTTTCAATAAAAATGTAATATATCAATAATAAATCAATTTTATTCCACCGCGGTGTGTACCTGCATACTCGTACAATATGGATATAGGCATATAAATACTTAAATGAATATAAATATTTTGTTGATTTATTTGAAAAAGTACCAATTACACAAGAAAGATCCTCGACTCATAGGTTGGTATGAAGCTGACCTCAGTACTGTACTGTACTGTATCCTGCCACCGTTTCATTAGGGGTGGCCGGTACCTCCGCAGATGCGCCTCCACTTTTTGCTGTCATCACCTTTTTCATACATACTCTTCTCTTATTCTCACTCTGCAGAATCCATTATTTCGCAATCTCACCTATTTGGTCTAACCATTCTTTCCTCAGCCTTCCCCTTCTGCGCTTTCCTCTGACATTTCCTTTGTACACTTTCTTCGTTAGTTGTTCATCATCCTTTCTTTCAAGATGTCTAAACCATCTCATCGTACTTTTTTGTACTTTCATTCTCATATTCTCTTTTATACCACACTCGTTCATCACTCAAGCATTACGTACTCTATCACTCAGTGTCTTTCCAGCCATTGCTCTCAGGTAAGCCATTTCAACCGTACTTACATACTTTACTCAGCTCACATTCATTAAGCCTCACTTCCACCAACCAATATGCCATTGTGGACCGCCGATCTCATATTCTTCGTAAGTTTCCTATTTCTTGCAATTCTTCCAATCGTTTCCATTACACTTCTTCCTCTACTAGCGCGCTTTTCCAATTATTTCGTCAATTTCGCATTCGACTCAAATTTGCTTCCCAGATAATCAAATTCTTTCACGACCTCCATTCCTTGACTTATAGGTTGGTATGAGGCTGACCACCCATACTGTAAAAAATGGTTCACTTTGCCAATGTCACCCCTGTTTCAGGGAAGGTCGGCAAAAGTTGTGGGGCTTATGTTCATTTGAGGTTTGGATTTTATTTGTAAGTACACTTTCAGCATTTGTAAGCGCGAACTACACTTGTTGGTTTGTGGGCATACATCTGAGAGCTTTAAATGAATATATCCTTGCAACTTAGATTATAGATTATAGATTATTATAGACCTCCACTCTTTTTTCATTCAGTCTTTATCTCAATTTTCTCGCATTTCTCAGTCCTCCCAAAGTGTAAAAAATAATTCACTTTGTCAATGTCACCCCTGTTTCAAGGAAGGTCGGCAAGAGTTGCAAGTTTTATGTTTAATTTGTAAGTACAAATTCAGCATTCGTTAGCGCGAACTTACACATACCTGTTTGTGGGCATGCATTTCATATTAGTTTTGAATGTTTATATTTCATTGCAACTTATATTCTAGATTATTATAGATGGTCATTGAACCCTTTTGTATGCAAACTAGTACTTTGTATGGTGGGTAAACTTTTTAGTTATATTTTGAAAAAGTAACGACTGATTATTATTGGTATTTATAAAATTTTAAGAATCGCAGCCATTTATCTATTTTTAACCCTTTGACTACCAAGAAAATTGCTAATACATTTTGTATGGAAAATTTTCACTCTGTATGGCGGCTATACTTTTGATTCACTTTTTGGAAAAAATAATGATGGCAATATATAGGTTATTATTATTATTTTACATTTGTGCTACATTATTTTTTTATTAACCCTCTAACTGCCGAGAATTTTTCCATTATTTTTTTCTTTTATATGGCAACTCCCTAAATCGAGATTATGATGAAGAAATGATTATAATTATTAGATAGCACTATTATATAAATGGATTCACAAAAAATTTCAGAAAAATCGTCGGAGCCGTTTTTGAGAAAATCGCATTTTAAATTTTCAGCTCTTCGGAAGCCATCTTGAATTTTCAAAAAAGTAAAAAAAAAATGATTTCGAATTAAAGTGATAAGCTTGTTCTTTCTATCAAATCTAAAACAAATTCAAATATCTTGCATTTTAATAGGTTTTTGTAATATTTTCGATTTAAAATTTCAGGTCGTGTAAACGGTGCTTTATATTTATTTTTTCAAAAAATTTTTTTTGTAAATTTGTAGAAATTTATGTTGTCCGTAATATTGTAGAACATTATATTTTTGTTGACCCCTTAACTGTCGAGAAAATCACAATCGTTTGTTTTTTTCATATGGCAGCCCATAGACACAGATTAGTAAGAGTATTGCCATAACTAATTTATTAAGTTAAAAACTAATAAATGGCAACTCTGAAAATTTAAAAAAAATTCTTGGAGCCGTTTTTGAGAAAAGTGCAATTTTATGTTTTTTTTGTATGGCAGCCATCTTGAATTTTCAAGTTGGTGTAATGCCATGTTATTCATACTTAATACATGTCCAAAAAAGTTGATGTAGCCAAAATTTGGTATCTCTAGGTCTTATACTTTGGAAAGTGACACACACACATACATACATACATACATACATACATACATACATACATACATACATACATACAGACGGACGTTTTTGAAAGATAGTGTTTTTTGGCATGTCCTGCACCAGGACAACTCATTTCCGTGAAAACCTCGAAATTTTTTTTTTTACACCAAATCATAACTTTCTTTATAGCCTTCGGCTATAGCAAGAAAGTAAAAATAAATTTCAAAACCACTAATGTACATTATAAATAAAAGTTTTGAGACTGGAAAATTTCCAAATATATATAAAAAATTCATAATAATTCCAATTTTTAAATCTGGTGAACAGGATGATATAACAAATTACAGACCTATCTCTATAATATCAAACATAGCTAAAATATTTGAAAAAATAGTTAAAAGAAGAATCAACGCATATATAAAAAGCAATAATATAATAAATGAAAACCAGTTTGGTTTTATGGAAAATAGAAACACACAAGATGCAATTGCTAAATTAACTAACTATGTACTGAATGCATTGGACAAATCTCGTAAATGTATCGGTATATTCATAGATTTAAAAAAAGCTTTTGACAGCATATCTCATTACAAATTGACTTCAAAATTAGAAAGTATCGGTTTCCAAGGCAGGACACTCGAGTGGATAACAAGCTATCTATATCAAAGACCTCAAGTTGTCAAAATAAATGAGGTGTACAGCCAAATAGAAACTAGTAATTTCGGAATACCACAGGGCACAGTATTAGGCCCTTTATTATTTATATTATATGTCAATGATGTATTTACACTGAAACTAAACGGAAAAATAATATCCTATGCCGATGATACAGTTATTATCATCGAAGATACAAATTGGAATTTTGTCACCAATGAAGCAAATGTTGACATTGACAATTTAAAGCACTGGTTCGACGTGAATTTGTTAACACTCAACAGCGAAAAAACTTACATTGTCCCGTTCTCTATTAATGAAAATAAATTAAATCTAAATTTAAACGTATTTATTCATCAACAAAATAAATGTAATAAAACGAATTGTAATCTAACCTGCTCAATACTAAAGCAAACAGATACTACAAGATATTTAGGCGTTGATATAGATAGTAAATTAAAATGGAAAGAACATACTAGTAAACTGATAAAACGAATCAGAAAGTGCATATACATATTTATAAGACTTAGAAATATACTCGGAATAGATAACTTAAGAAGAGTCTACTACGCAATTGTGCAATCTATATTACAGTACGGCATTATAGGATGGGGAGGGTCATACTTAAACACATTAAACCCTGTAAAAATAATTAAAAAATTAATCATTAAGATAATATTAAAAAAACCATCGAATTACCCGACTGAATTAGTATTTAAAATATTTAAAGTTCCCTCAGTAGATATCATTTTAAAAAAAAACGCCATATTGCAAATATTAAAGGAAAAACAACAATTAAAATTAGAAACAAATCATTCAACAAGATACAAACATAACCTCAAAATGTCAAAATTTGACACAAAACATTATCAAAATAGCTTCATTTATGTTGGTGTAACAAACTTTAATAAATTACCGACTAAACTAAAAAATATAAAAGATTATCATGTATTTAAAAATAAACTTAAAAAACATTTCGAAAAATATTAGATTTGTATACCAATTGATATTATTGCCTGTGCCTTGTATTGTTTTTTTGTCATTAGTAGACCTCTATAAATCAAATGTATGTATGTTTTTATTTTATTATACTTTGGTACCTACTTGCCTATATTATCTATGTTTATAATAATTTTGTTTATTATACAGTTTTTTCTTATTTTAATTTGATTTCTCCACATATCAGATCTCTTCACACTGAAAATACACATCATAAGTATTTGACTTAAGTGTATGAAGTAACTTAAATAAATTTCTAGTTTATAATTTAAATATATTAAATAACTGAAATAAATTTGTTATTACTATTGACTAAATTAATTGTGAATCCCTCACCACACACAAGAGCTTTGACTCTTTTTGGTGAGGTATAGCATATAAAACAATTGAATATTATGTAATAGAAATAAGTTTGAAATATGTAATGTATGTACTTAAAATGTCTTATATTAAAATAAAAAATAAATAAAAATAAAATGTTACAAAATCCGTAGATACGGATAGATATCTCTTCCACCATATCATAAACAATTATTCTCAATTTCTTTTCATTGCCACGCACTACAATATTCCATGAATTTTTCAGTGTTATATTTTGTATCCACAGTACGTTTTATTTGCTTAGCGAGAAAATCATCGGTCTGACGATGTTCAAGACCAATTATTTTCAAAATTTGATATCTGTACGAGCATCCAAAAATAATATAGAATTACATTTTTATATAATCTATAATCTAAGCTGAAAAATTATGATAAACAAATCTCACATAATAATTTTTAACGTTTTTATTATGTCATCTTTGAATCAAATGGTAGATAAGCCAAACAACCACTGGTGGGGTTAGGTGTATACGTTTCTGTCAAGCAGATCCAGGTTTTCAGGTTGAAATTTTAGTTTTAAGAATATTGCATTGCCTGTTTTGTATGTCAATTACTTTTAGAATTGAATCTTTTGTTTCTTCATTCTGTTTTGAATTTAACAACTCGTCCCCCTAGTGCTTATTTGGCTTATCTGCCATTTGATAAAACATGACCTGCCAATGCAATTGTCTTAAGAATCACATTCTTCACAATCTGAGCGGAGAAAAACATGTACAAAGAGAGAGTACATTTAAAATAAAATTCCATTTTTTATAAGACACATTGGTCCAGGACACATACAAATATTGTCCATATGAAATTTCCTCTCATGGACAAACAAACACTAAGGGGACGAACGGTCTTAGAAGATATCGACTGTTAAAAGGAATTAGGGCATCAGTGACGTTTTGGTCAGAAATGAGTTATGAATGGTATCTTCTTGAATGCTTTAACTCCTATAGCTCTACAATGTTTTGTTGTTGTTGTTTATGCTCAAGCAAACAACTGCATTTTCGAAGTATGGTTTTTGTGAAACCGACAAGATTTTGGCCTTATTTGTCCTAAAGGCACTAATTGTGACAATTTCTTCTTTGAATGCCAATAAATGCCTGTTCCTTTTTTTTAATTTTTGAGCTGTTTTGATTTTAACGATATGATAAAAAATAAAAAAGTTTTGCCATTTTTTTGCAATCTCAAGCAATCTTAAGCCAGTAGAAAGTAGAAATTCGTTCTATCATACTTGATCCTTACTAGGAGAATCCTAGGGGAGATTCATTCATAATTCCTGATATAGCTCTTCACACATTCACTAACAATCACACCAACACCTCGTCTAGGACATCCATCTTTCACACCTGAGTAAATGAATAAATTTCCATTACTCAGAGCTTTCTCTCCTTCACCTTTCATTTTAGTTTCGGTCACACATAATTTTTTTATTTTTCTCTCATTCATCTCTTAAAATAAAGAATATACATAATTAATATTTTTCAGGGTTCGGTGGTTAACACAGTGAAAGTCCATTGTATATTAATTAAATAACACACAGTTTTAATTCACTTTTATTTTATTTAAATTATGTCTAACGTTTTCGCCTAAAAAGGCATCCTCAGGACAACAATGATTGATTGTTGTCCTGAGGATGCCTTTTTAGGCGAAAACGTTAGACATAATTTAAATAAAATAAAAGTGAATTAAAACTGTGTGTTATTTAATTAATATACATAATTAATGTTTTCAGAAAATTAAATAAGTTACTAGTTTCTCATTATTTTAAAGAGCAAGGTACCAAAGAGTTATTTTGGAATTAATGGATGTATTGGAGAAGGAAGAGGAAGAAATGGAGAATTGGGAATTAATAACTGATCTCCTGAACAATTTAGTTTTTGCCACTTACGCCCTACTTCTTTTTAACCGTCGGTATGTACTCACACCTCGAAAACGCTCACACAAAGCTATATCTCTTTACCCTGAAGTAGATAGGTATAGCGCCCATCCTAGCGCACAACACATTTACCCCACATTATAGTTCGACACAGCGATATTGGTGCGGCGACTAATTGACTTTGCCTTGGGCGTGAAATCCAATACCCCCGTGATAGTGTTTGACGACGGAGTATTTGATCAGCTGCCCTTGTGGAGAGGGCGCGCCTGGTTACGCGGGTTATGCTATACCTATACAACCATAATACCTTTACGGAATAAGATGGAGAGATCACCTATACTATAATTTAGTTATATCAGTATTTAGTTATAAAGCTCCTTGACTGATAGCTTGGTATGAGGCCAACCACCCGTGCTGTACAAATCGGTTCACTTTTGCCAATGCCACCCCGGTTAAGGGAACGGTGGCAGGAGATGAAAGGTTTATGTTCATGTGAGGTTTTGTTTATTTGTATGCACACATGCAGAATGTGTAGGCGCGAACCTACATGTGCCTGTCTGTGGGCATGCATTTAATATGAGCCTTAAATGTTAACATATCTTTGCAGCTTAGATTATAGATTATAGGTCGTATATTCTTCTTCTTTTTGTGCCCCTCCTATAGAAGATCGGCGATCATCATGGCTATTTTGACTTTACATGCTGCGGCTCGAAACAGGGACATGGTGTTTCTGTCGAACCACTGTCGCAGGTTTTTCAGCCACGATGTCCTTCGACGTCCCTGAGATTTTCTCCCCTCAATCTTACCCTGTATGATATGATGAAGGAGACGGTATTTCTCATTTCTTATTATGTGACCGAAGTACATAAGCTTTCTCTGCTAAATCGCTCCTTCAGTTCTTGTTTATCGTATACGCCAATCTTGTCAAATATGACTTTTTCATGCAGTTGTCTTATGAATCAAATTCTACACAATCTGAGCTAAGAAAAACCGTAAAACTCGATAATGTGAGAGTTCTTTTAAATATTTTTAAACTAAATTTCATGTTTTCATAAGACACATTGGTCCAGTACACATGCAAACATTGCTAATGTAAAATTTTCTCAATGGCGTACACGATAAACAAGAACTAAGGCAGCGAAATGGTAGGAGCTCCTTTGTAGTGCGCATTCGTTGGAAGGCCTCTTTATTGGTGACTCGATCACGCCAAGAGATCCGAAGCATTTTTCGGTATATACACATCCCGAACACTTCAATTCGTCTCTCCAGTGCCTGCGTGAGAGTCCATCCCTCTATACCATACAGAGCGATTGGGAAAACATAACACGTAGGTCGTATAAATCATTATATGTATAATGATAATATAAATAATAATAATATAAACATAAATAAAATAATTCTACCAGGCTGATCACGCAGAGGGTGCAATACGTGACTAGACATATTAAATTTACAAATACAGAGGAAAAAAAGGATGACAATAGAATAGAAAAAAATATATAAAGGGAAATAACAATATATGTGAGAAAATACACAAAGGAAAAAAGAAATGACAAAATATAATAAAATATGTACCTATAGAAAAAAATAAACTAAAATGCACCAAAAAGAAATATATAATGTGACTGCAGAAATATTACAGTAGAGATGGAATCAAAGTGATGAAATATTGTTACGAATATATAAGATGTTAGTAGTTGTGTTTGTTTTGTCTGTGTTAGTTAATAGTAATTAAGTTTATGCAATCTCTAGAAATAAGAAAAGGTAGCAGGACATATTTTCATTTGAGTTTAGGATTTAAATTTGTAAGTAAACCTGCAGCATTTACAAGCGCGAACTGACACGTTTCTGCTTCATGTGAGCATGCAGTAAGTATGAATAGAAAATGTTAATATACCTTTGCAACTTAGATAATAGATAAAAGATTAATAAATAAATAAAAGAAAAATGTCTAAAGTATAGTTTTTTTTTGAAGTAGGGAAAAAATATGTAGGTAGTCAATAAATACACACTACAATTTTTTTATTCACAATTTTTCTTAGTATTTTTAATACAAGCTTTGTAAAAAAGTTTTATTTAAATTTTAGCTTTTAAACATAGGAGGTCTTTTCAAACACACACAATTTTTTTTAGCCTTAACAGAACACTTTCATATTTAAAATGTAATTTTGTTCTCTGTAAATAAAACATCACGTAAACAGAAAATAATGTATGACAACTAAAAAACTCACTAGAGGCTCTATTATAAATTTATAAAGGTTTTTTTTGGGTTTTCGTGATAGTTCAGTATTTACGAAATACTTTTATACTCTTGGTACTGTACCCTTAGTACGAGTGGCAACACTTGAGAAAAGTAAAGTTTACGGAAAATATTAAAGAGTGATTTCTCCCAAAATCTGCCGTTTTTGTTTCTTACACTTTATCGTCTTAGCAAAAGAGTTACAGTGATGAAGAAAATCAAGTTCAAACAAACAAGAACGGCAGATTTTGGGGGAAATCACTCTTTAATAATTTCCGTAAACTTTACATTACTCAAGTTTTGCAACTCGTACTAAGGGTACAGATTACATTTTACTCCTAAAAAAATATTTCTTTGTAAATCATATTAATGGCAATAATAATTCGCGAATAAATTGTATGAAATGTTAAAGAGGAATCACCGTTTTCCATCGGAGTGGAAACGTCAGAAAATGAAATATTTTCAATCCATTCACGACGCTAAATTTGAAATAACAAATGTAGCCTTCTCGCGTCCGAGAAAAGCGCCGCAGAATTTTACAGGTATCTATAGCGGTGACAGGTCAGAACGGCACAGTGACAGAACGACACATCGCACGCATAATAATAAAAAGCAATAACTAGAAAATTCGGAAAATCGAGATTTTGTAATAAAACGCAAGAACAATGCGAGAAGAATAGCTAGAATGCGACAGCCGTTCAATTTGGACGAATATGACCGAGATAAAACATCTGTCACCTTTTTTACCCCATACAAGTTGTACTGGTTGTCTGAACTTCAAATGTGATTTCCCAACATTCTTGTTATTTGAGTATTGCTCTTTATTATTAAACGTGCGACATGACAGACCGATACATGACATAACATCACTATGACGATATATAAAGGTCCATCCAGTTTTACAGCAACTGGGTCTTGCTTGAGTATTGGCGCTTTGTAGTGACGACCAAGCTCGTACACCTCTGCGGCACTACAACAAGTGTCATAGACCCCTAGAGTCTCTAGAATCTAGGAATGCTCCCACACAGGATATCTTTAAAAAAAAAAGACAAAACATCACAGTGACATAACGACACATGACATAACACCACATGACAGAACATCACATGATAAAACATCAGTATGACAAAACAACACAGAAAATACATCACTATGACAATTTGTTTTCATTTGCCATTTATGGAATGTTCTATTTGAGGTATGTGATGTTTTGTTATGTTAGGATTTTTCTTTTGATGTTTTCTCATTATTATGTACTTTCCTGTGATGTTTTTTCATGCTGATATTTTGTTGTGTGATGTACTGTCATTATGATGCTCTGTCATGTGTCGTTCCGTCAAGTGTCGCTATGTCATGTGCCGTTTTGTCACTGTGTCGTTCTTACATGGAACCATTCATAGCGTTGCCTTTAAAATATTAAGTTACAACTCAACCATAAAGTTTACCCAAAAATGCCTCGAAAAATAAACACTCAACAGGTACGCTGTTCCATTTTTTATATATTTTATGGTAAGCGTAATGATTGAAGATTTGTGCTTGGGGTCCGAGTTTTCAGAGCTTCAGTATTGAAAAGCTCAAAATATCTTATATTTCCTGAGACTGATTACTCAAAGATAATAAACACTTTGCGAGAAATTTCCGCGGAAGAATTTTCTAATCTGTGAAAATATCAATATTATTGTTGCGTTCCTACTTTGGTATTTTAGATTGATTTAATAATTTATTCATTCAGAGAACCTGCTTGTATTTTATTTTACTATATTTTCACCGTTAGTTTTCTATGATTTCTAGAAATGTAGAGTATTTCATTTCTTCTTTTATTTCAATTTGCTTTGCCACCCGTTTTTTGTCGGTAAAGGTGTACGGTCAATAGTACAGTTGGTAGAGTGCTTCCATTCCATGCCAACAGCTTGAGTTTGAATCCCACCGAGGATGTCGGAAATGATTTCCCGTTTCGATGTTTATTTCAAAACCCACCCGCAATATTTACTCAGCCTTCCCAAGAAATGAGAACCAGCTCTCCCGGGATCTGAGAACCCCCGCTAGAACTGAAGTAGTTAACGTAAGGCTATCCCTCTTACATGTAAAAATAAATAGGTTTCACTCACCACGTGCAATCCCTTCAAAGAAAACGCGGCAAGATGTCACACTATATGTGTAGCTTAATAGCGCTTAGAAGTTTTTTTTATTCATTCAAATAAACTTGCAACACACATTCATTTTCTACTTATGTCTGTGCATGAAGTCTTAACATTCCTTTTTCTTAAGAATTAGATACGTACATAGATCTATGATTCACAAAAAACTTTGATCAGCTCATGGATCCTGAAATGAGGGCGTTCGGCTATCTTTCCACCTTTTAGGAGGTTTTCTATTTGACCGTTCACCTTTGGCATATTATTTGAGTTGTGAGTCTTTCATGTCTCCAAAATGTGTCCCAAAAATAAAGCGTTTACATTAACTCTCATTGATAGAGCAATTAAATAAATGTATGGAAATTAAGTTACTCACTAGAGGTGTTATTCTATTTTTCTGCGTAGGCAATCTAGGGGAAATAATATAAATATTTTCCACTCGGAGTAATGATCTCTCCGAAATCACTTCCTGGATCTGCTCCATCTTACTTCATTTTTCGTTAAATATTGCAACTTAGATTGAACGAACAAAAAATACTGCGTTGTAAAATACTTAATAATACGATTATTTATATATTTCCAGTAAAAATAAACCCAAACAATATTTGATTTAGCCGCGAAACAAATGGTATTTTCTTGCTTCAAAACAACCCATTCACTTGTAAATACCATTTTCAGGTCGAGTCTCTCATTCACAGCGCCCTCTTCCCGACGATTCGTTCAGGATAAATGTTCCTTCCTTCGAGCATGAAATTAGAACACATTTCGGAATCCTTTTAACAATACAATACCTTAGACAAAACAAAGCCGTGAATTATACCTCCTCGCAGAGTGTAATTGTCTCAGATTTAAAACACAGCGACAGATCATCTGGAAGAAGGGCGCTGCTTCTTGTTGTGGGACTTGTTTATTTCTACATTATTTTGATATTTAATAATAAAATAAATGCTTGGTTCTGAATAGAACCTGAAACAAGTCTTTCATGACTCTTTTTGCAGACTGTAGTCAATTGAAAAACTAGGAAAATGTATTTGAAAAGGATAGAATTACCAGTTTTTTTGTAAAAAATAAATTAACAGAGTAGCTTTTTTCTGCATCTCATACAACGCCATTATCTTCGCTATCCATTTTGTAAAAAGATGTCGTTTATCATATCGTTCCTTAGTGCTTAATTGTCTTAGGTCCATCAGAGGTAATTTCGCACGAGCAATCTTTGTATGTGTGTTGGACTAATGTGTCTTATGAATGCTAGAAATTGATTTTGAAAACATAAAAAAAACAACTCTCACATTATCAGGTTCCAAATTATTTTTTATTAGCTCAGATTGTATAGAATGTGATTTTTAAGACAATGTCATTGAAAGTTCATATTTGAATCAAATGGTAGGTAAGCCAAACAATCATTGAGGGACGGTATGAGCGTACTATGTATTTATGCTTTAATTATTTTTTCTCAATCCGACTCGCAGTTTTAAGTAAAAAGCTATATTAAAGCTATGTGTCTTGACACATGCGAGTTGAATCCAAATGCATATTTTGTTCAAAAATTTTGTTTTGATATTTAGTGCCTTATTTCAATCAACGATTCTTTTATTCTTATTTAACATAACCTTCACAGTGCTTCACAACTCAAATGGCAAAAAAATACTGCGTTTTGTCGACGAAGCTCATGTTTCAGAGAGCAAAAAGTGATGTTTATAGGAGAAGAAAAGAATCAAACAATGAATAGCAGAACAGGAATAATTTCTTACTCAATTAGTGATTCGATTTGAAGCAGGTTTTTTGGCTTATAGAATCAAATATCTACCGTCTAAGCTATTAACTATACATGGTATTCACTTTAAATGCATTTATGGATACGATAATCAATTGGAAGGCAAGCACACATTCCAATTTATTGGTCTTGAATACATTACAAAAGCCAAGAAAGCAAAGAGACGCTTAGGGTGGCTAAGGCTACTAAACCGCAGTATATAAAATTGTCCAATTACCAATATTTCTATTATTTACGAGCTAAACTAAATTATTATTTTCATTACTAGTTATTCACTTTTAATGCGTTTGTACAATTAATTATATTGCAACGTTACCTTGACATTTATTATCTACAAATACTTTGTACATGGGACAAAAGGAAATATTCGATTAAAAATGGCAATTAAAGCTTATGATCAAAACTAAATCATTCTGTAAATTTATTATAAAAGATAGTCACATCTAATGCATTTTGAAAATTGATTACAAAGCAACGCTATTTTAAAGTTTATTAGTTTCAAAGATTCTGCAGAGGCCAAGAAAGAAAGAAACACTAATAAAAATGACATCTCAAAATTACGATCTTCACTAAATCATTCGTTTAAATAATTTTCAACTTTATTTATTTTAGTAATGCAATTTCCACATTCTAAGAAAGGAATTTATTAGCTTTTGCATGAAGTGCATGGACTCACTAAACCATTAATCTGCAATATTAAATTCCTGAAATACAGTGCAATGATTGTTTTGCAGAGGTGGAAACGCAATGTGTAATCAAAGTTCTAATTAATATTTGACGTGAACAGTCAATTCAAAATATGCTTCCTGTAAAGGTAAGTATTTGTACTAAACATGTTTGATGGAGGTTTGTTATTCAGAGTCGTCGTGCTATTACTAGCGAATTGTTATCAATTTTAAAGGTGACATTTTTAATAAAGGCTTAGGGCCTGTTGCACCTGTAACGAGATGAGTTTGTTTGTTTGGTAGAATGGAACATTGTATTTAAATTTGAATGGAAAAAGGAAAACAAAAGAATGCAGAAAGAGGGAAGAAGCTTGCCTGGCGTGAGAGCCACAAGCATGTGTAATTAAGAATAATTAATATTATTGTGCTGTGGTTTATTGTGTATACATTGTGAAAGGAATAAAAGTAAACATATTAAAGTGGATGTTACATTATTAATTGTGTCAATCAGCAGGACAGAGGAAAAACCCTCACACACCAACCTCCAATCAATATTTGAAACATAGAGAATCATTACATATCATCTTGCTAGATTTCACCTGAATCTTCTATTCTAATCTAATCTAATCTAAGTTGCAAAGATATGTTACATTGGAGATTTACATTACATGCATTCCCACAACCAAGACACGTACAAGTTCGCGCTTGCACGTGCCTCATGTGAGCCTACAACATAAAAACCAATCTCAAATGGACATACACCCTGCAACTCTTGCCGTCCTTCCCTGTAACAGGGGTGACATTGGCAAAGTGAACCATTTTTACAGCATGGGTGGTCAGCCGCATACCAACCTATAAGTCAAGGAACATACACGACAAATTACATTTTTTAAATCAATAATAATAATATATATATAGAAAACGTTAGTAACTTACTCTAAAGATTGTAATCTTTTTAAATATATTCATGTGAAAATAAACAGTGTTTTTGAATTCCTCAAAAAATTTTTAAACTATAACAGTATGAATTTTCACAGTGTTAATACACAAACAATACAAAATATAATAATAATATACATGGACATCAAACACTTAAAACATAAAACAAATTTCACTTTAATAAACGCTAGCCGCCAACATTACAGATCAACCGCCATTTCTTTCTGTCCTTACATACTTCTTTCATTTCCTTCAGAGTCATAGTATTCAACATTTAATTACTCTCAAACAAATACAAATTATTGTTAAGTATTAATCTAAGTTTCTACTCATTTCTACTCATTTCTAGTGACTTCATATACTTATAATCATCAAACCAACAGAGACAAACCAAACACATCATTTCATTCCTTTCCACTAATTAATTTAAAAATAAATAAAAATCTACCAATATCCTGCATATTCGTTACAATATGACTGTGAATAGTGCTGAATATGTTGGTTATAACTATTATTACTATATGGTTATAACTTAGCACTCAGTGTATGGAACTAGGTGCATTTAGAGACCGCGAAATGTAATTCAAATGCGTCAAATTAATAATTCTAATATCGCAAACAGACGGAACAATGATTTGTTTAGGCGGCGCCTGCATTCATTACCTGCCGATTTGATGAGCGGCCGAAACCAGCACAGTGGAATACTGTATGATAAATATCCACATAGCTCAAACGGAAGTTACTTCTATGTAAACCTATGTAGTAATAATAATAATTACATTCTTCTTCTTCTTATACAGCCATCTCCATCCACTGCTGGACATAGGCTTTTCCACATATCTCTCCATCCATCTCTGTCTTGCACCTTTTGAATCCAGTCTCCAGCAAGCCTTCTTATATCATCTGACCATCTCGTGGGAGGTTTCCCTCTGCTTCTCTTATCTTCCCGAGGTCTCCACTCTACCAATATCTTCGTCCATCTCTGATCGGTGGTTCTAGCAACATGCCCTGCAAAGGAAAATTTTAGCTTTGCCACTCTCTCTATGACATCGGTTACTCCCGACCTTATCCGTAGCTCTGTGTTCCTTATTACGTTGAATATATTAGGATGATTTATTTGGTGATTGCTGTTTTTGTGTCACACCTCAAGAGCCCGCTGCAAGCTTGGTCGTCGCCATAGAAAGCGCCGATTCTCAAGGAAGACCCAATTGCTGTAAGGCTGGATGGACATTCTTTACATTTCGTCACTTCTAATCTAATTTAATCTAATCTAAGCTGCAAAGATATATATCATTTAAGATTTATATTAAATACATTCCCACAAGCAGATATGTATAATTTCGCACTAACACATGCCGCATGTGGACCTACAATAAAAAAACCCAAACTCAAATGAACATAAGCCTTGCAACTCTTGCCGTCCTTCCCTGAAACAGGGGTGACATTGGCAAAGTGAACCAACTAAACTTAATGATAATATTAATAATAAAGTCTTCATTCCAGCCCGGTCACGCGAAGGGTGCAATACAAGACCAGTTATATAAAAAATAAATACATGGATCGAAAAATACAAAACGCACGCAACTAACAACTACATGTAGGAAAAATAAAAACAGAGAAAGAAAATATAAGCAGAAAAGAAAATAACATTGATCGAAAGAAACATATAGGAAAATATAAAATATAATGTACTTGTTTGTTTTAAATCTCCGACAGACAAAATTTCACATGAGCAATGTTTATAGGTATGTGTACTGGAACAACGTGCCTTATGAATACTGGATATTGTTGCCGTGGTCTGTGGGAGCAGAGACGTTTCGCCCATGTCAACGATGGGCTTCTTCAGCATGAAAATGAAGGTGATCTCAAAACAGTCTCATCAGGATCATCTTCATCATTCCACTTTCAGTCTGAAGAAGCCAATTATTGTATTTATGGGCAAACGTCCGGAAGCTCCAGCTCCCACAGATCACGGCAACAGATTCAGTAGAACAACTATCCAGAAAAATCGTGTATTTTTTCCATATATCGACGGTTAAAAGGCAGGAGGGCATAAGCTACATAAACTTTATTGTTCAGGAGAGCAGTTTAAAGTTTGAGATTGCCGAAAAATTGTAGAACTTTTTTATTTTTTATCATATCGTTAAAATCAAAACAGCTCGAAAATTAAAAAAAATAAAGGCATTTATTGGTATTGTTATGTAAATATAAATATTGAAATAAGTATGGGTAGTTATAGTTATAAGAGTCCTCATAGGTATAGGTAGGTAGGATCGATAATTGTGTATAAATGTAGAATTCTCTAGGCTAAGTAGGTACTTGTTATAATTATAGGAATTCTGTATTACATTTGTAGGTAGGATTTTGGTTGTATCTCTAGGTAGTACGTGAAGCGTCGAGAAGTAATAATTACTCTGGAACCGTCTGGCGACTTTAGTTCTGGATCATACTGCTCTGAAGAGTATAAAGGTGCGAATGGCCTGCAGAGCGGGCCAGTATCATAGCGACTAACAAAGACATCGAAGCCATCTGATCAGTGAACCGAAACCAAGTAGAATAATCGAGAAAGTAGTGTGAAAATAAATATTGTAACAGTGTAAACTAAATAAGTTTTAAAGGAGACCTGTGTATTTTTAATTTTGAAGACAATTGAACCCTAATTTCGTAACAGTATTCATATCATTGTAGTTTTAAGATTTTTTTTATGTCACAAGGTACAAAAAATGTCAAAATCTTGTTGGTGACACCAAAACCATACGTTGAAAAGACAGTTTTTTTGTTTGGGCATAAAGAACACAACAATCATGGAAGAGCTATGAGAGTTAGCGCATTAGAAAGAACGGAAAATTTCAAGTAGGATAGAATTCATAACCCATTTTTGACCAAAATATCACTTTGTACTGCCTTTTAACCGTCTATATGTTTATTATTTATTGAAGGAGATTATTCAAATCATTCACTACTGTACACACACAAGGCCTAGCTAACTGTCAAGCCACAGTTATGATTGTAAAGTGCCGCATGTGTCTGCGGTGTGTGCAGAGCCGTGCGCCTGAATAAAGGATACATCATTACGGATTCAAATATTTATTGAGTATCTGACTGGACGGCGCTCCAGTGCGAGTCAAATGCCCGAACCACTCCAAGTGGAGAGGCTAAAGGCTAGAGGTGTGCTTACTTGACAATTCTCAATGGATATATATGAGTCGTATAAATGCAAACGCCGTCAACTCCTTAATCGATGATTTTGAGAAAAATAGGAAGAATAACAAAAAACAAGCGAGTAATTATGGATATGAGAATGGCGGTACACAATGGCATATTGTTACCGACTTTGCAAGTGAATGCAAGTGAAGCATAGACAGTGAATGATAGCGACATGAGTAAAGTAAATACGGTGGAAATGAAGCATTTAAGAAGCATGACAGGTAAAACTCTGAAGGATAGAGTTGGGAATGAATGGGTAAAAAAGAATGTAATTTGAAAGAGGATGTGAAAGTTAAAGTACAAAAGAATGTGATGAGATGGTTTGGGCATGTGGAAAGAATGAATGATGATAGACTGACAAAGTATGTATACAAAGAAAGTGTGAAAGAAAAAAGAGGGAAAGGACGACCGAGAAAAGTATGTAGTGATCAGATTGAGGAGATTGAGAATGGGAAAGAAGGGGATAGACAAAGCGAGCGTAAAAGAAGAAAATGCATGAAAAAGGTGATGGATAGAAATAAATGAAGGCAACTCTGCAGGGATTCTGGCCACCTCTAGCGGAATGGCGGCAGAGTTACAGTTACAATTACAGTATGATATGAAATTGTGAACACATACTGCATGAGTACTTATTCAAATGAACAAACGATCTGCAATTCCTGCTGCCCTTCCCTTAACATAGAGTTGACGCGCTAGTTATCCAAGTTTACCCAAAAAAAAATCATATAAAAAATGTGATATTTTTTAAATTTTATATTTATGGATGTAAGGTTCTATACGACTTTTATTGAAGGTGATTTTTTTTTAATCCAAGCAAATAAATTATTCATTTAGTATGAGGCTGAATACCCTGCTGGAATTTTATCTGCAATGCGATTATATCCATTGAGTCATACGTAGATTCATTTATTTATTTATTTAGTCGTGTGTGCTTTACGGTGCACGCACATCCCTACTAGCACAAAATGGCGGCCGGTCCACATCAGAGCCAATCATTCAATACGTATAAAGCAAATGTACCTATTGTTTATTTAATGCACTGGGAGGGTTGCAGTTAGAAATTTGAGTGCTCATATAACATATTGTATTAAATGTTTGTATTGTAGTGTTTTTAGGGTTCTAATGTTTTGAAAAATTAAAGTGATGGTCTTAATAATTAAAACGGCCGGAAATTTATTTAAATTTTTTTTTTTTAGTTCACAATTTATTTTACACTGGTTCACTTGTATGGTTGACTTTCGCTGACTTGGCTAAGAATATTTTGGAGACTGACTCCTTGCAGACGATTAATGCCATTTATAGCTATTACAATCATAACATTCTAGGCTTAGTTTCGTCTGGAAACGTTTATCATATTCCGCAAGCTTTCAATACTTCTACTACTAATATAATATTTCCTTACTCTAGGTACTTAATAATATTTCATCATACAGCTAGAGTCTATATACATTATACACCTACCCTATTTATTTTGTTTAAACCTAAGTACTATTTACATAACAGTATGATTATCCGTGGCCAGTCTGTAGTCCCGTGGTATTGCTTGAGACTCGCAAATGGAAGGTTGTGGGTTCGAATCCCGGCGTAGCACAAAACATACCATTTTTACAATTATATTAATTTCTAAAACTGAACAATTTTAAAACTTAATTAAAATCGGATATTTAACGAACCGTTTAGAGAGAACTTACATCATTCTCGACGTTTCGTCAGCGACGTAGCCGACGTCTTCAGGAGAACATCCTCTCTGTACGGCGACTGAGGATGAACTGAATTTGAAAAAAACACTTTGTTCGAAGGTAGGCAGTGATTTGTGACAAAGTGTTTTTTCAAATTCAGTTCATCCTCAGTCGCCGTACAGAGAGGGTGTTCTCCTGAAGACGTCGGCTACGTCGCTGACGAAACGTCGAGAATGATGTAAGTTCTCTCTAAGCGGTTCGTTAAATATCCGATTTAAATTAAGTTTTAAAATTGTTCAGTTTTAGAAATTAATATAATTGTCAAAATGTCAAACGACCGTAATTCTAACTTAAGCCTAACTATACCATTTTTATTTTCAAATATGCTCTACGCTGGGTTGAAAAAATTATATACATATATATACACAGAGCGGTCACCAAAGGATTTTATATGAATTTTAAATGTTAAAATATCTTTTTAACTTATTATTATTATTGTAAAGGTGAAAAAATGTAGAATATTCTTTCTTTTCTAGCTGCTAAAATTATTTAAAAATCTGCTCCTTGACTGATAGGTTGGTATGAGACTGTTCACTTTTGCCAGTGCCACCCCAGTTTCAGGAAAAAGGTGGCAGGAGTTGCAAGGTTTATGTCATGTGAGGTTTTGTTTATTTGTATGCATGCATGCAGAATGTGTAGGCGCGAACCTACATGGTGCTTGTCTGAAGGCATGTATTTAATATGAGCCTTAAATGTTAACATATCTTTGCAGCTTAGATTAAAGATATTACGAGTATAATAATATACGGATTTATTCGAAATTATTGGTAATGCAGTACATGTTGGATTCTTTTATTCACAGTTAGTTAGGTATATCACATATACTCATTATAATAGTAGTAATATTATAATATAGGAATATTATTATTATGAGTTTATGTACTGAAAATATACGTACCCTTAGTACGAGTTACAAAACTTGAGTAAAGTAAAGTTTAAGGAAAGTATTAAAGAGTGATTTTCCCCAAAATCTGCCGTTTTTGTTTCTTACACTTTATGGTCTTAGCAAAAGAGTTCCAGTGATGAAGAAAATCATGTTCAAACAAACAAAAACGGCAGATTTTGGGGAAAATCACTCTTTAATACTTTCCGTAAACTTTACATTACTCAAGTTATGCAACTCGTACTGAGGGTACTGTAGAGAAAACTCAAAAGTCAGCACGTACACAAAACCGCGCGCTCAGGTGAAAAAAGACGCGGTGCGGTCGCAAATAATAAATGTCTATCTAAATTGCGGCTTAAAAATAATATCATAAAAAGCGGGTTTAATAGCTGGAAGCTAAACTGGAAATATCCTCTCGTATCAGCTCTCCGCAGACACGGCGAGAATTGTCAAAATATAAATAAAAATACGACAATATAACGCTGTGTTTTTGTGTTAAAATAAAATTGGAAATTCTCCTTTACTCTTACGTAAAAGTGCGAGGGGAGAGTCAACAGTTGGATGCCTGTCTTATTTAATGAATAAACAAAAATGTTTGAATGGATTTCTTCGTTCTCAAGGTATTCTTGAAGGTTTTTGAAAATCAAAGTTGTATGTAAATGGAGATAAATTGGTAGAAAGTTTTTGTTATTTATTTTCGGTTTGACTCCTTGACTGATAGGTTGGTTGGCTGGCCCCCCGTGCTGTAAAAATTTGTTCACTTTTGCCAATGCCACCCCGGTTTCAGGTAAAGGCGGCAGAAATTGCAAGGCTTATGTTCATTTGAGGTTTTAATTTATTTTATGCACACATGCAGAATGTGTAGGCGCGAACCTACATGTGCCTGTCTGTGGACATGCATTAAATATGAACCAAAAATGTTAAAATATATTTTTAGCTTAGATTATAAATAGGTTGAAATAGATAAGCCTTAAGCAACTTTGCCTATGTTATCTACTGTAATCGCTATGGATTCGGAATTCGAAGGTATTAGGTTGATTTTCCGGTAAAACAAAAATATATATATCCTTTGTCTCCAACAACTATAACCTTGCGTGGACAAACACTGAGGTCAGCTGCATCAAGAAGCAGCTGCCTGGAAGTCCCAGCAAGAAGACCCCACACTGTTTTTGGAGACAGGGCATTCAAGGCAGCCGCTCCAATGACCTGGAATGCTTTTCCTGACACACTGAGGGAACTGGATTTGGAGACGCAATTTAAAAGAAGTCTCAAGACTCACCTCTTCGTCCAATCATATGGACAAGCGCCTTTGTAGTGACACATTGTCATAAAAGGCGCTATATAAATTCTGTGTTTATTATTATTATTATTATCCTTTACTTGTCACATTTGCTATCTAGCGGATTTAAAAAAAAAGGTCCATCCAGGCTTAAAGCAACTGAATCTTATTTGAACATTGACTAGGTAAACATCAAGACTCATAAGTCAATAGTGACAAAGAAGCTCGTAGAGGGCTTTTAAAGTGTGATTTATTAATTAGATTTATTTATAAACTCCTCGACCATTGAACTTTTTATAAGTAAACATATAAATTCAAATCCCACATGTTCAAGATGAAAAAATTATCTGTCTGCTTTCTTTTTATTCATTTAACAGCTCTTTCTTACATAGCTTACTTAAAATATTCCCAACAAAAAAATCTTACATTGAAAAGTCTTTGTTTCTATTACATTAAGTCCATTTGAATATTTTATATTTCACAAAATAAGTATTGAAATTTTTATCAAGGTCTTGCTGCACGAAACGAGAACTGTAAACTTGAATTTCCTAGCCATTTTTCGTCGGCGATTCGAATCTCTGTGTATATTTACTGTGTGTGTAATCACAGAGCGTTGGCCGCCCATCTTGCGGGGGAGCCGACCGCGGAGTTTACACTGCGAATAAAACATAGAGCCGCGTGCGGCTGGCTTCGATCTTTCCGACCTCCCCTCACAAATCGCGCTGCAAACACCATTCTACAAGACACGGAAAACAGCTTCTTCAAAAACAGTTAAAAAAAAAAAAATAGGCTAATTTATTTGGTGAGCGCTGTTTTTGTGTGGATCACTCCTCAAGAGCCCTCTGCAAGCTTGGTCGTCGCTGTAGAAAGCGCCAATTCTCAAGCAAGACCCAGTTGTTGTAAGGCTGGATGGACCTTTTGATGACCGGTCTTTGGTAAAGGTTTATGAATTTTTCAACCCAGCGAAGAGCAAATTTGAAAATATAAATGGTATATTTTTTGTGCTCCGCCGGGATTCAAACCCACGACCTTCCAGTTACGAGTCCGAAGTGTTACCACCTGGACTACGGACCGGTCCTTCGGTTGGTATCTTTAAAGCAGCATCAAAATCGCATCTTTACAAAGAATCTTATCCATGATTTGAGAGGGCCCTTGAGGTGTGACACACACAAAAACGGCACTCTTTTTTGTGAACCTTACAAATAAATTATCCTTGTATATAAGTTTATTTATGTATTTTCTTATAATTTGTTTATTACATTATATTATTCACGCAACCAAGGCACTTATATAAAGTGTAACTCCTTGTCTGCGTTATCCTCGAAGGAGGTGCATGTGTCGATTCAGGACCTATTTATTTTTACGGGTAAGAAGTCTGGCCTCACACCAACCACTTTTAGTTGAAGAGGGGGTTTCCCAGCTTCCCGGGAGGGCTGGTTCCCATTTCTTGTGAAGGCTGAGTACACCTTGCTGGTTTTAATTTTGGGTTTGAAACAGACAGCAAAACGAGAAAGCATTTTTGACACCTCGCCTCGGTGGGAATCAAACCCTTGCTCTCAGCATAAAACGCGAGCATTCTACCAACTGAGCTATCGACTTGACTTTTAACGAGATTGGTCGTTGCTACAAAGCGCAAATTTTCAAGCAAGATCAGTTACTGTTACTTCAAGCAAGTTACTTCAAGCAAGATCCAGTTACTGTAAGGCTGTATATATACTTTGTATTTTCTGGAAAGATTTAAGTTTTCGCTTCTAAAAGCAGTTTTTCATCAGATTTTGTAATTTTGCCATAGAAATTAAGTGACATAATCTTTAATCCAGATAAGAAAAGCAATAATTATAAAATCGACACTCGAGTTTTCAACCATCTTTGTATAAATGTATCCAGCGTTTTCGTATACATATTTGTTAAATTGACAAAAAAAAGAAATATAAAATTAAAAAACTGACCCTAAAAGGAAAAAAAAACTTGACAAAGCTGTCGTGTTCTAAAACGCCATTCTGTTCAGAACAAGAGATCGGTTCGCCGAGCTCTGTGTTTGGTTTGCAGATCGCTTTCAAAACGAAACTGAGACTCCCTCTCAGTAGGCAGAGAGTCGCCAAGTAGGTACATATATAAAATATATATACGTTTATATACAAAGCCTTTTAAAAAACACAATATAAATTTTATGAAAAGGCCCATCAGCGGTGAAAATCAGAGTATACAAAACCTTATTCACAGTGAATTTAGAAAGGTGCGATTCCAAGATAAAGGTGCAAATTTGATACAGAATCATCAGGTTAATTTTAGAGTTGAGAATTGAATATAAAAATATTTGGAGTGACTGAGTGCTGGAGTTTTTTTTTTGGTAATAAAAATATTGTTTGTATATATCCGGAAAACAATATTTGCAGTTACTTTAGTTTTGTTTGCAGGAAAAAGTTAAAAATATCCGATTAAACAGAAGTTATGTAGCCAGGGAGTAGGCTTAGAATGTATTTTTATTTTAGTTGAAGGTACAAATTGACTTATAGGTTGGTATGCGGCTGACCACCCATACTGTAACAAATGGTTCACTTTGCCAATGTCATCCCTGTTTCAGGAAAGGACGGCAAGAGTCGTAGGGCTTATGTTCATTAGTTATTGGGTTTTTATATTGTAGGTCCACATGAGGCCAAATTATACGTGTCTGCTTGTGGGAATGCATTTAATATAAATCTTAAATGATATATATCTTTGCAGCTTAGATTATATTAGATTAGATTAGATACTAATGAAATTTAATAAATACAATGTTAATTCTCGACACGCCAATTTTTTGTCAAGCAACACAATAATGATTTAAAAATATTCATCTAAAATGGGAACAGAATGGCAAACGTTGCGAATTGGCTTAGACAGAATTAAATATGAGTCACAAGGTATACATTAATTAAGCTCCCGAAGTAATTAACATTTTCCATGAAATTGCCTAATTTAATTTGTGTGATTAATTTGGCAATAACTGAAAGTGCTCAGCGGGGAGCCTTCCCAGTACAAAACCGGGGCGGGGGTGGCGTGACACCACATTACTGGAAAAAACTATTTATACAACATGGACTGAAAGTAAAGTGTCACGTACAATGTCATTTGACACCAGAAACATTTTTTTCTGAAGCTGTCTTTTTTTTAATTTTTAATCTCATATATTTTTTTTTATGTTCGTTTTACTTAATAACGTTGTTATTGACATTATGGTTGATATGAGGCCGACCGCCCATACTGTAAAAATTGGTTCACATGTCACCCCGTTTCAGGGAGTAGCGGCCAGACTTGCAGTATTTATGTCCTTTTGATATACCGCTGCCTTAGTTCTAGTTTGCCGTATAGACCATGGAGATAATTTTATGGGAGCAATGTTTTTGTGTTTTGTTTGGAGCGATGTTTTTTAGCCCCGTAAGAGTTTTATTCGGTAATTATTAAATCCATGTATGATCCAAAGATCTTTTTTTAAGTTAAAAAAACCCCTGTGTGCGAAGGATGAACCATGGATTTTCTGTGCGTGAATAAAAATGTGTTTATTTTATTCGCTAATAGCTTCACTAACGTCTAACTATTTTTTTAGAGACATGCGCACACCTCTGACCTAGAAGTTTTTGTTTTGTCGTTGCTTTTAATTTCACGGTAAGGCCTTCCGCCACATATAAAAATACATTGCTTTGTTTGGGCGTTCATTTCATGTGTGTCTTTCTGACACATCGCTCCCCCAGTTCTTGTTTTCAGTATAGACCAATTCTGTCAAACGTGACTTTTTAATGCACTTGTCTTAAGAATCAAATTCTACACAATCTGAACTCAGAAAAAACGTAAAACTCGATAATGTGAGAGTTGTTTTAAATATCAAAAGTTTTTGGAAATATACACATAATTTAAAAAATAACTCAATGGGCTATCCATCATCTATGATGCTTGATAATCGGGTATCGAACGACCCTAATGAAATTTGCAATATGTTTTCTTCGTATTTCTTGTCTGTTTTTGAATCGTCATCACAACTAACTTGCAGTCCCAATACCTCCTCTATAAATATGAATTTTAATTACCAAAACAATAATAACACATGTATTTCTGATTTGTTCCTATGTGAAGACGATGTAAGGGAAGCACTTAATCTTATTGATATAAAAAAAGGCGCTGGTCCGGACAAATTAAGTGCTTTTTTCCTTAAAATGACCTCTGATGCCCTGTTCAAACCTCTCACACTTATTTTCAACAAAAGTTTAGCTGAAGGATATATACCAAGCATATGGAAAACTGCTAACATAATACCCTTACATAAAGCAGGGCCGATGAATGACATCTCTAACTACAGACCTATATCTATCCTCTCTTGCATTGCTAAAATTTTTGAAAAGTTAGTACATGGAAAAATATATCCACTACTCAAACACTGTATTCCTGATAGTCAACACGGATTTGTCAGATCAAGATCCATAGTTTCGAATTTGTTACTTTATTCTAACTTTATTTTTGAGACATTTGACCAGGGCTCTTCTGTTGACAGCGTGTACACCGACTTCCGCAAAGCTTTTGATAAGGTTGATCACCTTATATTACTTAAAAAGCTTCACTTCAATGGAGTCCAGGGCAACCTATTCAGGTGGTTTTGTTCTTATCTTGATTCGAGATATCAAACTGTTACCCTTAATGGTTACGCCTCATCATTGTGTGCGATAAGCTCAGGCGTCCCACAGGGCTCCATATTAGGTCCTTTTTTGTTCACAATTTTCATATCTGATATCCATAAATGCGTTAAAAACAGCAATTTATTATTATTCGCAGATGATATGAAAATTTTAAAAAAAATCGATAATATTAACGACTGTCTATTACTGCAAGAAGACATAAATAGACTCAGTTTATACTGCTCGATTAACAAACTGTCACTTGCTCTTGAAAAATGTAAAATTATAACCTTCTCAAGGAAACGCATTCAAATCAATTACAATTATACAATTTCCAATCACACACTTGAAAGAGTATCTTGCATACGCGACCTTGGTGTGATTTTCGATTCCAAACTACTTTTTGACATGCATGTACATGCCGTCGTCAAGAGGGCCTTTCAAATGATGGGTTTTGTGTTTCGTGTGACAAAAAATTCAAAATGATATCGAGCTATATGACTTTATATCATTCATTGATACGATCACAACTAGAATTTGCTGTGACTGTATGGAACCCATTTTATGATGTGTATAAAACTCTACTAGAGTCGGTTCAAAGAAAATTTACGAAAATATTGTTCCATCGGTTAAGCTACGAAAACCGCTCTTACGACAAACGCCTACTTCATCTAAATCTGGTAAGTATTGATAATCGATGTTTAATATTGAGTGCGTTGACTCTGAGGAGTATCTGTCTATCGGAAACGGATTGCCCTGGTCTTCTATGTCAAATTAAGTTTCGTATACCAAGATGCGCTTCTCGTTCTTCACAATTATTTTTTCTGTCAAAATGTCGAACAAATGCAGGTCAAAGAGCTCCTATTCATAGAATGTGCAGTGATTTTAATAAATATTTTAATAAATATTTTAATGATTTAGATTTGTTTAATAAGGGGAAATACTCCTTTAGGGGGGACTTGATGAAAACTATATATAAAATGTCTTTTACACCCAGTTTATAGGTGCTGATTGGGCTTTTTGTTCTTCTTTTTTATTCTTCTCTTTTTTCTTCTTTAACTTTTACATTCTTATGTTTTTCTTTGTTTACTCTTCTTGTTTCTCCTTGTTATTTTTGTTTCTTTTACTAATTTTATTACTTTTGAATTTTGACTTCCTCTACTTCTTTTATATTTTTATGTCAGCTACATTAAATTTATAATATATATGTGGGAAATTTTTAAGGATGTAGGCATTTTAAATTATATGTATCCACTTTTTTGTTTATTGCAACTGTGTCTGTATCTTTTTTTTCTCCTAATAAAGTAAAATAAAATAAAAATAAAATAAAATATATTTTTTATCAATTTCCTGTTTTCATCAGACACATTGGTCCAGTAGGTACACATGCAAACATTGCTCATGTAAAATTAGCTGAATGGTCTATACGGCAAACAAGAACTAAGGCAGCGACATGTATAGGTACAAAATGGACGCAGCGAGGGTTTAAACCTTTTTAATTTTTGATGACTTTTGTTGACTTTGAAATCTTTTAAAAAAACTCAAAATTTAAAAATTTGCTTGAATTAATATTCAAAGAACGCACAACATGTTTTGTAAAACAAATGCAAGTAAACATTTTCTGATGATGTATTTTTTGAGCAAACACTCGGAAAATATTTTTGAAATGTAAAATTATATTTTCTGGTAAAACGTCTAGACAGTAGAATCAATGACTCAGCATGGTTTATTATTTATTTTCAATTAGAAAAGGAAATCTCATATCGCGAACAAAACAAAACGAATTAAATTGAATTGACAACGTTTTATTTTCAGATCTTCAAATATGAAATCAGTATTTAATTATTATTTTATTTGCCATCATTGTCCTGTTATTATTTTTCTCAATAAGTCTGTGTTTCACAAAATTGCAATTTGATATTTTTCAATAAGACGTAGGTACTTGAGTTTTTCATATTTGTAAATTGACTTTTGACTTATTATATCACTCAGCGCTTTTATGAGTTTTAGGCTGGTTTTAGTGTCGCGCTGACAACACGCTGACCGTCAGCGCTGACAGACAAATATATGAACTTTTCGCGCTGACAGCTACGCGCTATTCTAAAACGCTTCCTACAAAATCATATTATATTTTGAACGGTCAGCGCTGACGGTCAGCGCGACACTAAAACCAGCCTTAGTAAACAACATATTTTTAATCTGCTTCTTGAATAACCTTTATAATATTTTTAACGTGGGTAATAAATAATCCAAGGCAGAAATTAATTTGAACTATAAATATTTTACAATTATGATGTGGGTAGTTTTGTTGTCAGAAAATAAATTATTTTCAATTTATTCTCTGATCATTGTATTTACAAACATAAACATTTAGAGAGTTCGAAAAACTTTGCAAATACTGATTGAAATAGTCATCTTAAAAAATAGTTTTTCCTGCTTTAAAAGTGACGTTTAAATGCCTAAGACTTTCAACAACGCCAATAAAAAGCATGGATGTTAGCTATCATTGAATGTTTTTACTGCTTACGAAATTATTTTGATATACTACATTAATTTTGCTTTCTTTGTGCAGTGTGATGAACAAAAAAATCATAATGGAGCTAAAGTAAACCTTTATACAAAAAAATAATAAATTTAAAATAAATTTTTATTATTTACAATCTCCAATCTTTCTTAACTTATAGTATGCGGCTAACCACTCATACTGTAGAAAATTGTTCACTTTACCAATGTCACCCCTATTTATTTGGCAAGAGCTGCAAGGTGTATGTTTATTTGAGATTTGGGTTTTTATGTTGTAGGTTCACATGCGGCATGTGCAAGCGCGAACTTGTACGTTTCTGCTTGTGAGAAAGCATTTAATGTGAATTCATAATGAAACATATCTTTGCAACTTAGATTAGATTACGTTTCATACGTAGTTTCAGTTCGCTGCCTTAGTTCTTGTTTTCCGTATAGACCATGTAGCTAATTTCACATCAGCAATGTTTGCATAAGACCAATGTGTATTATGAAAACACGAAATTGATTTAAAAAATATTTAAAACAACTCTCACATTATCGAGTTGTACGTTTTGTCTTAGCTCAGATTATGTAGAATTTCATTCTTATGACAACTGCATTAAAAAGTCATAATTGACAGAATTGGTCTATACGGCAAAATAAGAACTGGGGGACCGAGTTGTCTTCTCAGCCGCGATCAATACAAAACTGAAGGAAAACATTCATATCATCGCTATTTATACTGTAACAAGTTTGCTGACTTCATTTGGTTACAGACAATATGCGCAATCTACATCATTGGCGAAAAGCCTGGCTCCAATTTTCCACACTAACGAACTCGTATTCTTTCTCAGTGACCGCGGAATATGTTAGAGTGCGACCCCATAAACAAGGAGAGCAATCACTCAGCCGGCACCCTAAGTATTAAAAATATTTTTTTAAACTCAAACGCAGAGTTTTAAAAATATGAAGTGTGACTAAAACGCCCTCTAGAAATGCTGTTCAGTTTCCGTACATTTTTGGTTAAAGTTGTGGTTGAGTTTGAACGGAATGCTTACATATCCCTGGAGGGGGATTCTGGTTGTGACAGGACAGTGTGCAGCTGAGAGAACGACTCTAGGATGGTACTTGTAGGAGAGAACGGTGAAGAGGAAATCTGTACGTGTTTGACAGCTTAGAATTGGGATATTGATTGTTAAGACTAAACATGTTTCACCGTATTCTAGATTTATCAATTTTTAGTTTTGAAGAGTACAAATATTTTGGTGCATCTCTGTGGGAAAAATACTCGCAGTTTTTTTCTCTCTCAAATGACGTAAAATGTTTGAATCGTTATTGATTGGGTTTATAATTCACAATAGTGAATTCTCATATATTTTTACGATTTCTTCAAGATTTTTCTTCTCTAATTTTTGTATTGCACGATATAGACTCGTAATTGGAAGATGTTGAGTTCAATTTTCTGGGTTGATTTTTTTTTTAAACTGATAAAAAATGCATTTGTTTTTCATTGAAAATGGCGCTTACAAGCTATAACCATTAGTTTCGAAGGTTTTTGAGCTGTTTTCTTGCAAAATCAATTTTGACGAAATGTGGAAATTGTCTTAAAATTTATTTATTCATTATCAATTTCTTGAGACGCAAATTAGTTATCAAGAACTCATAGCACAACTTGATTTTCCGTTGGGCCGTCGTTCAGTTGGCATTTGATTTAGAATCCTCCGTCAGTTTAAAAGTCTACACTGGAAATGCGCGCGTATGCGTAGCGAGTATGCGTAGCGCTTATACGTAGCGCGTATGCGTAGCGCGTATGCGTAGCCAGTAAATCTTCATCATTTACACGCGGAATATTTAAACAACGAGCTCTCTGAATGCGCGTTAATTAAAATGTAAATGCCGAGTGTCAAATCTGCCTCGAACCCTCGTCAGTTCGTAAACCAAACACACGTCCTTCGTACCATGTACAAATCTATGTTTAAAATCAAGAATTAAACACTCTTACTATAAATAAATCAATTCATTCTGATGAAGTTTATTTTAGTTGTTTGATCGACGTATCTACATTAAGAGTGTTATTTGACTTTGTTTATCTCTTATCATTAAAGAATAAGGTGGAGCGTGAACTTTTTTTTGGGATTTTGATTTGGGCGGAGTGGGGAATTGGTGCTCCATAGGGATACGAACAAAGACACTTTTACAAGATTTCAATATTTTCAGTGGAAATTGTGCCACAAAGCCACTGAAAAAAACAAAAAAGTCCAAAAACAGGGGTTCAAATTAAAATCAGTAAAAAAAAAACTACAAGTATTTTTTACATATTTTATATATTAATATTATTTGTTGACTACCAATAAAAGAATAAAGTGAAACAGTTTACACAAATAACACAAGATTTTTTTTTTTAAAATGGTTGAAAATACGGTAAATTTCTAAAAATTACTTAGTTTTGTATTCTCTCTTGGTATTGAAAATCGGCATAATTTTACAGAATTCCAACTTATTTTTTATCTATCCTTCCCGTCTTTCGGGGCCACATACAGCAGAGCACGCTTCAGTCACAAGTTTGATGCATCTTTCAGTTGCTTGAGTGTGACAGGGCATTTGGCGTAAGAGTATCAAAATCTGAGTTTCCACTATATCTGGATTGACGATGGCATCCTTCAATAATTCGGTGCTAATTTGTTTCAGGACTGGTGGTTCAGAAACTTTGTCCCATTCAATCAGGTCATAATATTGCTCTGCGTTGAAGTTCAAGCTTGGCACCTTGAAGACTCGGATAGGAGCGAACCCCGACGTTTGTTCCCTGATCTTCACGATTCGCCTGACAGCTAGTTCTCGGATGTGGCTTCTCTCGTCGTTCAACATTGCAATTAGTACATTTTCGCAGTGACCGAAATAACCATTCCTTTGTATCACGGGGTCGACAATTTCTTGTGTGTGTTGGAGATACCGAGTCAATTTAATGGTTTCGTGTAGATGTTTTGCCCCGTAAACGCACAAAGGTTTTGTTTTAATGTGGAACCACATCGGTGCATAAACCTTCAAGACGAATTCAGTCACAGTCATCTGTTTTTCAGTCGGATTATTGGTAGAAATGTATAGCCTGAGAAGTGAGTTGGCTGTCGTCAACCAACGCGAATGACATATTTTTCCTGGAGACCTCTTAGCCAAGTTTTCATCACAATGTCCTGCACTAATAGCTTGACATATTTCCAACAAATATAGCTGGTCTGTGCTTATATCCCCGCGAACTTTTGTAATGTCTGGCAGGTTGCATGTTATTGGTATACAATCAACTACTGGGAAGTATTCGCAGTTTTTTAGCTGTTTTCCTAGCTGACCGCTGAAGCTCTTGGGTCCTGTTGTCGTCCCATCGATAGATTCAAAAAGGTGACGCAAGCTCAATTCATTCGCATGTAACTGACACACTAGCCACTGGAGCGGTCGTTTAAATGTTTTTTCTATAAGGCGTATGATACTTGAATGAATTTCAGTATTAACGGCAGTACCGTCGCATCCGATGGCTGTGATTGTAGTTGTATCGATCGATTTCGCTACAAAATAAGCTAAAACTTTGTTGGCAATAGTTTTAGCATCGCTTGACTTGCATATAATGTGGCCAATGTATTGTGACCCAAGTTCTTTTAAAAGAGTGATGTGTTCTTCTACTACCAATATTCTGCGCTTGCCTTCCATGACTAACGTTTTATCCTTTTGTCCGTCAAACGAGATACAAATGGACTGCCCTAGGTCAAGCTGAGTGGAAATCTGCACGTTCCTAGTTTGAGTACGGGCTCAGCGGATCTTACTGCGATCTACAACATTCTTGCAATCATCTTCAGTCACCAATCCGATATCTTGTAATGCAGCAGACACGATGGCAGCTCCTGCCCGATCGGAAACGCCATAACGATCCAGTGTTCTGGCTACAACTGGCAAATTAAGTTTATTGAGCTGCTTGCTTGCTATAGCAGTAGCTGTAGTAGCTGTATCCGATCTTACTACAACTACTGGACTGCCAGACGTGAATGGTTGATCTCCACCCGACAAGTTTTCCCTGTTTTGAACATAGCAAATTTGCGCGAAAAATTACTTAATCGACAACGATATTTCGCGGGTAAACACATGTTTTTTTAGGATTTTTTCACTATTATTCTTTAGTTGTGTTAATCGTTAGTCAACAGCAAGTGAGAAATTGTATAATTTATGGTTAGAATTTATACGAAACCAGTTATTGCACTACCCACTTTTTTGAATATTTGTGATATTTCAAGGGCTTTGGGGCACAATTTGCAGATAAGATATTGAATCCAAATTTTCTGTGCTTAATATGTATGTACCAGAGCACCGATTTCGCACCCCGCCTTTTTAAAATTCGAAAAAAAAAAAAACTCCATACAAGCACGCTCCAACCTATTAAAGAAACGATCAGATTTTACAAGTTTTCTTATTATTTAGTAGGTACGCAAAACCAGGCGGTTTTATTTGTTGCTGTAAAATTGACGGAGTTTTTGCGTTTTTTGTTTAAAAGGTCACTTAATGTACGTACAATCTTCGATCTTGAGTGACAATTTATTCTGACAATTTATTTCGTAACTTTTTTGCGTGAAAAAGATGTGCCCTGATGATGTCAGATACAAATCCAACGAAACATATACAATTGTGATATTTTCTTCTATTTTTTTACCTACAAGTTGGTAAAGAACAGTCCGCTCATACTGTTAACAATGGTTCACTTGGCCAATGTCAGGGAAGGTTGGCAAAAGTTTAATGATTTATGTTTATTAAAGAAGTAGATTTTAATTTGTAAGTACACATCCAGCAATCGTAAGCGCAAACTTACATGTGTCTGCTTGGGAGCACGCATGCAACTAGTTTCGAATTCTGTGTTTAATGTTTCACGACCGATTCCAAAGTAAAACTTACCACAATAATAAAAGCCTTTTCCCTTTTACTTTATAGGATTATAGTATGAAGTTACTATTAATAATTCAGGAAACTCTAAAAATTAACGTTTTGATGTCAGCCGTTGGCATTCCAACCATGAAAATTATGTATTTTTTTTTTTTAACTTTGTATCATTTTTAATATCAGTTGTAAATTTTGAATTTATTAAAAAAAAATTAAGAAAAAAAAAACTGCTTGCAATAAAGGTGGATAAATATTTTTTCACTGTCTTAACGAGAGAACAAGAACGTTATATCGCTTTTTGTTCTAAATATGCCATTCCGAGAATCCCACTCAACAAATCGAGATAGAGAGAGCTCAGTTTTTCGTCGTCGCAAAAAAAAGACGAAAGACTTGAACAAGTAGTGTCTCGAAAAAAACAAAGAAAGAAAGATGAAAAAGCGGCTCGGCGGGGGGCGTAGCGGAAGGCTTGTGTTGCCATGACAACCGGCGTAGCGTTTTTCGTAGACTCTACGCTCTGACGCGCTACGGCCTAAAAGACAACGGGAGGTCGTAGCAAGTTTACTTTTTTTTTTAAATGTGAGCACGAGTCAATGATGTTTTCAAATTCAAAAAAATAAACTAAGATATTTAATGATGTATTACAAAAAAAAAAAACAGATTGTACGTAACTGCATTTATGAAAAGTTTTTAGGTTAATTGTAATTTACAACATTTTTTACGCATTTTTTTAATTCATATTGAATGCCTATCAAAAATGTGCTTTTTCTGTTTTTTTTTTTATACATTAAATAAATATTTTTAGTAAGTTTATTACAAAAATTAACTACAAAAAATGAAATTCAGTACAACAATTTTCAACACAAAATAGAACAAAAAATGAGAATTTAAAATTGAGCGCCATAGTAAAAATCCAATAATGTCCGTGGACAATGGTTTAAAAATTTCAAGCATCTTACTCATAAATTCCACAAATAATTGAATGAGCGCAACTATGCGGTATGAAAGCTTAATATAAAATATGTATGAAAATACGAGTACAAAAAATATGCGATCAAAATGAGGGCAGACTGCAATAAACGTAGAGTGGATTTTTAATGACTGACATGATTCCATTAACCGTTTTTATGAATAAACGACTATTGAATTTAACAATAATTTTCATTTGTTTTATCATATTTAATGCTAAATAGGTATATAGTTAGGAAAGTAGCAAAGTTGAAAAAGTGTCATTATTTTCATTTTTTTTTAAGTTTATTGTTCTTCCCCTAATTTATTAATTTTATTTTGTAGATATTTTGTTAAAGGAACCCTATTTGAGAGACTCCCTTGATTTCAGGAAATCTAGAGGTCTATGCCTCTTGTTGGAGTGCCGCAGACGTATGCTGGTTAATATCCTGATCCTATTTAGAGAAAGTGTGAGCTGCGTGGTGTTGTATAGGGCGTTGCATTACCTTTGTTTGTATTTTAGGATTTGCCATAAATAATCTAAAATTATACGCTAACTTAATCATTTATTATCTTTTTCTTTCAGATTGTGTCAAATAAAAACAAAAATCAAGGTCACAATGGCATCGTGGCTTTGCTTCGGCTCGCGTCGGGTGCGTTCGGGCTCACTCGGCTCGTGAGTACACGCTGCCCGAAGCCTCGAGCTGTAACTTCGTGTGCCGTCGGCTCCCTAGAGAGCCAATCACCACACGGCAATGGATTGGATCAGCTTGGCATGTTGCCTGCTTG
The DNA here is from genome assembly GCA_951799405.1 of Agapetus fuscipes. Classification (NCBI taxonomy): domain Eukaryota; kingdom Metazoa; phylum Arthropoda; class Insecta; order Trichoptera; family Glossosomatidae; genus Agapetus; species Agapetus fuscipes. The sequence continues at coordinate 2,975,280 of OX637346.1, read as the reverse complement.
CTTTTCTTCTATACTACAACACGCTCGATGCAGGCTTCGTGTATGATGATAGGTAAGCATTTTTTCCCCTTTTTCATGTGTTTTTTTTTTATCTGAAAGAAGGCTGTACTTATCTTCATAACAACACTTTCAACTAACTAAGCTACACGTATAGTGTAACTTCTTGCCGCGTTATCCCCGAAGGGGTCGCATGTGGCGAGTTGAACCTATTTATATTTACAGGTAAGGGGGCCGGCCTTACGCCAACCACTTCAGTTGAAGTGGGGGTTTCCCAGCTCCCGAGAGAGCTGGTACTCATTTATTGTGAAGGCTGAGTAAGCCTTGCCGGTATTTTTATTTTGGGGTTTGAAATAAACACCGAAAGGGGAAATCATTTCTGACACCCTCGCGCTCGGTGGGATTCGAACCCGAGCTTACGGCATGGAATGCAAGCACTCTACCAACTGAGCTATCGACCGGACATCTTTCATATCGGCATATTAAAGGCAAAACTGAATAAGGGCTGATTTCTTGATTTGAGAAATCGTGAATACAACAATTCATCGCAAGTTACTTTTCATAGTAAGTGGAGTAATCACAACAAAATGCTCATGGAAATCTACTAAACTACAGGATTTTAACACTTTATTAGTGCTTTCTATCGTAGAAAATAAGAAAGAAGGCGCAGAAGGTCTGAGAAACCCATTTTAGCCTAATATGTCACTTATTCAGTTTTACCTTTAAGTTATCGATATAATTATGAAGATAACTAGCAAAGAAAGTTTAAAAACAGAATTATTTCAAATACACACATTACAAAACTAAATTACAAGAGTATAAAATTAAACTATAATGAAAATAAGAAATAAAAAAAACTATAAAATCGGCTTCTCTTCTGTTCAATCCATTAGGCTTTGTAATGAGTCGTAAAAAGGAGAGTTTATTATTTACTACAATTTTTTTATAGTTTTTATAATAAAACAACATAATATAGGGTTTGGTAGAGTTGAATACGATATTCATGAATTACATGGATTGATTCTTCGAGGGTATAATAAATATAAGCGCCATCTTATCTCGTCTTTTCATGCTCCCCCATAACACATACAACTTCCATACAAAACACAAATTGGTTGTAAAAATCAAATATCAAGGGAAAATGAGAGAAACACCCTCTCATTCACCGCAACTAGTTGGTACTTTCCGTGTTAATGCGGATAATTTAGGGTGAGCGTACCAATTGGGGCGCGGCTGATGCGGCCCATTCTCGGATGTGCTTCATTACATTGATTGTGACGTTTATTGATTTTGCGGGGCAAAGTTAAGCTCGTATCAGAAATATTGGAATATTGATAAAGTGCTGTACACAAGCGACGGGCGCGATAGCGGCGTGCAAGCGCCGGCACACCCAATTTGTAATATATCACGAATTAATCAGAGCTTTGGCTGGAATTTTCAATACTTGATTGGATAATTGCTCCATTCTGGCGTGTACAAAATCGGTCTTATTTAATTTATTGTGGGCTCGGGAATTTAATAACGGCGAATTATCGATACTATGCCGCGCTAATTACGAAGGATTTTGCGGATTGAAATCGTCTTTGAATTATGCTCGATAATTGGAATATTACAGTAGGGAATGCGAAACCGGCAAATGTTTTTGTAAAGTCAGGGAAACTATAATGTTTAATAGAAGTTTTGGCACAAAATACCTGAGTAGGAATTTTTATACACTCATGATCCTTGGAAGCCTTTCAGTAAACTCTATATTAAACAGTAATTTTCTGACGTTCAGCTCGAAAAGGGCAAACATATCGCTTTTCATGGTCAATGAGCTTTGTGCAGTGTTTTTTGAGCGTGTTTTTGCAATGGCGGCTCATAAGGTATAGAACCGAGTGGAACCTGTGGCTCGAGAGATTTTCGACAATAATTGTAGTCACCTCAAAAGGCCTCTCAAGACCGATCTGTTCACCAAGAATATTGAACGTCCTCGTTATGGCAATACTCGTGAATGTACGGTATTTGGTTCGAATCCCAGCGGAGCACACAAAATATAGCATTTATATTTTCAAAAATGACCAAAGACCGGTCAACAAAAGTCCATACAGCCTTACAGTTCTTTGTCTTGCTTGATATTGACACTTTCTACAGCGATATATTTTTCAAGACTTTTGAGGTTGATTCACACAAAACAGTGCTATCCAAATAAATCATTCTAATAAAAGTAAAGTAAGAACTATAACTCCACATGAAAAGTATATTATTGTCTTACTCCAGTAAAAACACCAGCTACAGTATAGTACTGTAGTATTCATAGTGGCAATACTTAAGTGTCGCTCGTCCCTTATTCCGTTCTCATCATTAATTACCGAGGATCGTGACCTCGCCGTCAATTACTGACGTTGATGCTCAGCGACATGCCAACTCCCTGTCTCTTTCTGTTAGGTTATTCTTATTCAGAGACAATATGCCGTCTCTCTCACTTAGCACATTATTATTTAGAGATAATTCGCCTTCTCCCTCACTTGGGTCACTCACACTAAGCCAATGAGATCTACTGACTTATCTATAAATAATATCAATATCAAGTCAGTATTTTAGTCAGTATTAATTTAACCACCTGACGATGCAAGCGGATGTTTGCGAAACCGGTTGTGGTATAAAATATATATACTCAAGTAATCAAAAACAAAGCTGTTTTTCTTTTATCCTTAATGATGAACGATTACAAAGTTAATGCCTCTACAATCAATAAAAAAAAAAACAATATCGTTTATACTTTATAGGGTTTTTTTGCTTGATTGTTTATTCACCTCAGCAAAGTTTGTTCCTATCTTGGATTAGTAAGAAAATCAACGCCACATATTAAAGTTCACTTGAGAATGTAGTTTTTATTCGAGATTGCTTGTCGTGCCTGGCATTTATTTATTAAGTACTTTTGGTTTGAGACCCTAAATAATACATAAGAAGAATAATAAAGGATTCGTTAGTCTTTTACATTCAATTAAGTATTAAGAAAAACTGCGTATCGATACAATTAATTAATTGTATGACCTTTCAAAGAAAATAAACATTAGTTTAATTAAAAGACCTTTAAAAACCTCAATGCTTACATTCATATCTGGTTCTTACACAATCAATTCAGGGTATTGCCCCTCTACGAAATTTCTACAGTTCGTCCCCCCAGTGCTTGTTTGGCTTATCCACCATTTGATATAGAACATTTTTTAACATTCTAACCTATAAGAGCTAAGTACAAACAATAAAACACGATAATGTGAGAGTTGTCTTATATACATTTTTTAAAATCAATTTCCAGTTTGCATGAGAATGATTGGTCCGGTGCACATGCAAGCATTCCTCATGTGAAATTACCTCTGATAGAAATAAGACAAACAAGCACTAATGTGACGACTTTGTAAATATTGTCGTTTATAATTCAAGAGATATTTCACTTTTGATTTGCAATCCCATTCTTTTTGTGCCAATTCTATCGAAGATCGGTGAAAATTATGAAATTAAGTGATTTTTGATCTCTACGGCTAAATATAATAAAATCGAAACACCTGTCAATCTCAACATTATGAATTTCTTACATTTGAAAACTAGTCCACCGCAACAAATGCACATTTTGAATCCAGGTGCATAGAGCTGGGTAAACTGTTAATACCATAATATTATAAAATACCCTCACTTCGCCCGGTTAAAATTTCAATTCATGAGGACGTGTCCAAACACTGGCGCATAGCAAACACAGAACAAAAAGCTCGCTGACTCGAGCGGGGCACACACGGGTGTACGGCCGTGCCTACGAAAGCTCCGCAAACTGGGGTAATGGCAGAATTATGTTGCAGCATGATATTATAAAGCTGGAGCACAGCCTCCGTTTAAATATGTGGACTTGATCCACATAAACTTTCGGAAAAAGTAAACAAGAGGAGAGCTTTTATTCATGCATAGATATGATCTGCTGAAAAAAAGCTAGTTTGTTAGATAACTGTAACTGTACTGTAATTGTGACTCTGTCGCCATTCCGCTAGGGGTGGCTAGAGCCTCTGCAAAGCTATCTGTACCTATCAGAGGTATCTGATATTAAAACAATTACAATTATCGAATACAACGATGATTTTTCAAAACAGTATTTAAACGCAACGTAGAAACGCAACTACATATAAAGTGTAACTTTTTGCTGCGTTATATCCGAAGGGTTTTGCATATGACCAGTGGAACATATTTATTTTTAAAGGTAACGGGGCCGACCTTACGCCAATAACCTCAGTTGATATGGGGGTTTACAGCTCCCGAGGATGCTGGTACTTATTTGTTGTGAAGGCTGAGTAACCCTTGCGGGCATTTTATTTATTTAAATGAACGAAAAAATATTTTTTATAAATAGACACAGTTTTTAGCCGAAAATCACTCTGCTGAATCTGTTGTAGGCGCGATTTTTATACTAGAAGTAGTTGTTTCTTCAAATAACAGCTACAAGTTTCATTTAGCACGTTTAATAGTAAAAAAAGTTCTGTTGATCGTTCTAGTGTTGAATACTGTATGGAAAACATTATTATAAAAGCAAAATTTCAAACGCAATTTAGAAAATCCCAAAAGTAAAGTTGACAGTAATAATAATAATGCCATTCGGTCCAACCCTAATATTTGAGCCCCTTTGGTATACGAGTGTTTTACGAAATAATATATCACGATGGTTTGTTAAAAACTTTGCTACCCGAAGGCCTAACTTATTACCTTGTAACATGTGCTTGAAAAATATTTGAAAGTTTGGCTAACCTGGGAAACGAGTATATTCCATATTATGAGTCGCATAGTATCAAACTCGGAAATGTAGATTTTTTTTGAAACATCAGAAAAATGTATACAAAAAAGGTTTTTGTTTTCTTATCATTTCCATTTATTTGTCTCAATTTGAAAATAATCCTACATTGCTGTCTTTGATTGTAAAGGACTCATATGAGCAGAATATGAAAGTATTACAAATGTGACATAACATAAAATGATATTCTACAGCGCAGTTTTTTTTAGGGTAAATTTTATTTGAATGTGTGTAAAAAGTTTTTACAGTGTATATGGAAATTTCTATAGAAGTGTCTATAGAAGTTACACTATATCTGTAGCTTAGTTGCGTTGCGTTGTGTTACCTTATGCAATACATTTTCGTTGTACTTTCCTTTAAACCCATGATGTCTTGGTCATGTTCCTCTAGTTCCACATCTCGAATGCCTCTACGCGGTTTCTTTGATGTTTAAGGTTGGTCCAGGTTTCAAAGCCATGCCATAAAAGCCAGAGTCAACCAACAATATTTTGTACTAACGCTCTGTAACGCAAAGAAAAAACGCAACTAAGCTACACATATAGTGTAACTCCTAACTCCCCGAAGGGGTCGCATATGGCGAGTGAACCTATTTATTTTTACAGGTAGGTAAGGGGGCCGGCATTACACCAACCACTTCAGTGAAGTGGGGGGTTTACCAGGTCCCGAGGGCGCTGGTACTCATTTCTTGCGAAGGCTGAGTAAACCTTGCCGGTTTTTTATTCTCTCTATAATAATCTATAATCCAAGTGGCAAAGATATATAAACATAGAAAATTCCTATTAAATGTGTAAGTAAATGCTGCATGTGTATTTAAAAATTAAAATCCAAACCTCAAATGAACATAGACCCTACAACTTTGCCAACCTTCTCTGAAACAGGGGTCTTGTCTTGTATCCTGCCGCCATCCCTTTAGGGGTGGCCGGTACCTCCACACAAGTGCCTCCACTTGACTCTGTCCTTGCATACTTCTTTCATCTCATCAAGTGTAGTATATAGTGATTTGATGCATGTTTATATTTGACCAAAATTCCTTATCAAAATAATCAATTGACAATTGAAATGATACTATTTACGAAAGCTATGTTCAGAACTACCTATGCTCAGTATCTCCAGTGACAAGTGGCAGCCACTGAATTTTCGTTTCCTTTTAAGCAGGTCCGTCAGTGTGCATACCCATACTTTACTAACTTTAAGTGTCCAGAACCACCAATGCTCAGTATCTCCAGTGACAAGTGGCAGCCACTGAATTTTCGTTTCCTTTTAAGCAGGTCCGTCAGTGTGCATACCCATACTTTACTAACTTTAAGTGTCCAGAACCACCAATGCTCAGTATCTCCAGTGACTAGCGGCAGCCACTGCATTGTCGTTCCCTTGAAGCAGGTCCGTCAGTGTGCATACCCATACTTTAATAACTTTAAGTGTCCAGAACCACCTATGCTCAGTATCTCCAGTGACTAGCGGCAGCCACTACATTGTCGTTTCTTTGAAGCAGGTCCATCAGTGTGCATACCCATACTTTACTAACTTTAAGTGTCCAGAACCACCAATGCTCAGTATCTCCAGTGACTAGCGGCAGCCACTGCATTGTCGTTCCCTTGAAGCAGGTCCATCAGTGTGCATACCCATACTGTACTTACTTTACCTGTCCAGAACCACTAATGCTCAGTATCTCCAGTGACTAGTGGCAGCCACTGCATTGTCGTTCCCTTGAAGCAGGTCCGTCAGTTTGCACACCCATACTCTACTAACTTTAAGTGTCCAAAACCACTAATGCTCAGTATCTCCAGTGACTAGCGGCAGCCACTGCATTGTAGTTTTCTTGAAGCAGGTCCGTCAGTGTACATACTCATACTGTACTTACTTTACCTGTCCAGAACCACCTATGCTCAGTATCTCCAGTGACTAGCGGTAGCCACTGCATTGTCGTTCCCTTGAAGCAGGTCCGTCAGTGTACACACCCATACTGTACTTATTTTACCTGTCTAGAACCACCTATGCTCAGTATCTCCAGTGACAAGCGGTAGCCACTGCATTGTCGTTCCCTTGAAGCAGGTCCGTCAGTGTGCACACCCATACTTTACTAACTTTAAGTGTCCAGAACCACCTATGCTCAGAATCTCCAGTGACAAGCGGCAGCCACTGCATTGTCGTTCCCTTGAAGCAGGTCCGTCAGTGTGCACACCCATACTCTACTAACTTTAAGTGTCCAGAACCACTAATGCTCAGTATCTCCAGTGACTAGCGGCAGCCACTGCATTGTAGTTTTCTTGAAGCAGGTCCGTCAGTGTACATACCCATACTGTACTTATTTTACCTGTCTAGAACCACCTATGCTCATTATCTCCAGTGACTAGCGGCAGCCACTGCATTGTCGTTCCCTTGAAGCAGGTCCGTCAGTGTGCATACCCATACTTTACTAACTTTGCGTGTCCAACCACCTATGCTCAGTATCTCCAGTGACAAGCGGCAGCCACTGCATTGTCGTTCCCTTGAAGCAGGTCCGTCAGTTTGCACACTCATACTTTACTAACTTTAAGTGTCCAGAACCACCAATGCTCAGAATCTCCAGTGACAAACGGCAACCACTGCATTGTAGTTTTCTTGTAGCAGGTCCGTCAGTGTGCATTTTTCATTAATTTAGGGGCACACTGACATGTGTGCCAAGTCCTGGATATCCCCGAAGTCACACAGGTTGTACTGGTTGTACTGAAATGGTAACGAGAAGAACAACACAACTTATATACTAGTGCGCAAATTATACTGACGCGAAAATTCCTAGTTACCTAATTCAGTTCTAAATTGAAATAGAGTGTGATTAAAAACATACCCTTTTACTGTGCGCTAGTATAGAAAACGAAAGTTAATTTCTTTAATGGCCCAAAGTGATGAATTTAATGGGTCATTTGTTAATTTAAAATAATTAATTTACGGCCCGGGCTTTTATGGACAATAAATGTAGTGCGTGAACAAACTTGATAACTTCCATACTTGCTGATTATTATTCCGAGAGCCCTATTCAAAGTCGTTCTCACCTCATTTACCAACTTTAAAGCTGCTTTATTTTCGTTTAAAGTGACTTTAAATGATGTCTTTAAAGGTGTTTGAGTTGTTATCTTATTCATAGACGTGCTTTGAAAATAGCCCTACTCAAAAAAAAAAAGCTTTTTAGAACGAATTTGCTTTATTGATTTTATATTTAGTTACAAATTTTATATAGCGCCTTTTATGAAAGTGTATCATTGCAAAGTTGCTTAAATTGTTTACAGGCTATAACGTGAAGATTCATTTTAAATTAATAATGGTTCTCTTGATCTTATCTAATGTAAGTTGCAAAATATAATTGACATTAGAGATTCACATTATATGCATTTTCACAAAACAGACATGTTTAAGTTCGCGCTTAAACATGCCGCATGTAGTCCTACAATATAAAAACCCGAATCTCAAATGAGCATACACCCTGAAATTCCTGCCGACCTTCCCTGAAACAGGGGTGACATTGGCAAAGTGAACCATTTTCTACAGCATGGGTGGTCAGCCGCATACCAACCTATAAGCCAAGGAGCATACACAACAAATTACATTTTTGAAATTAACAAATTATAACATGTATGGACATCCAAAACTAACAGACAACAAATTCTAATTTAAAAAACCCTAGCCGCCAACATCACAGATTATAATCATGGTGTGATAACATTATTAAAGCGCTCAAGGAAATAAATCAACCCACGAAGAATAACTTTTGTTGTATTTGTATATTATTAATTATTTTTTAGTGAAATTTTATACAATAGAAAAGCTATGTGGCATTTAAAAACAGAGAAGTAGATTGGTTTTTACGAGACTTAAAAAATTTACTCAAAGTCGTAGCTTTTCTTTTTAACGTAGAACGTTTGGGCTGTTGGCTTAAAGCAAACATTAACGCCTGTCAATTGTAAATACAAGCAAGAAAAATGACACGAACTGAAGGGGGAGGTAAAAGTGAGTTCATTTTTATTTTATAATGGTGCTCGTAGTGGAAAAAATATTGCGTGTAATTGTAAATAATAAATGTAAAACACTTTTTAATGTTTTGTTATGTAACACATTAGTCTATGTATGTACCTAGTCGTAATATCAAAGTGTTGATGGTTTTGAATATTAAATTTGCTTTTATGTAGCTCCACTTTTTTCGTGTTTGAATAAGCTGTTGGTTTTGGAAACGCCATCGATTTTTGTGGCATGTTTGGTTGGAAAGATTATTTTATATCTTTGTGATAGCCAAGGTTGTATGGAAATATTTTCATGACTTTTGAGTACGAAAGATCTGTAATTGAGGTATGGAAGGATTCAGAGGGAGTGGAAACAAATTCTAAATATCTGGTTTTTTTTATTTGGCGACGTCAATGATCGATCTATGAAATAAAGGTCTTTTTCTAAGAAACATTTAACAGCGAATGTTCAGAATTTCTTTAAGCGAAATGAGGTGTCCAAGGTCTACAAAACAGAAAATATCATAAATGGAATAAAGAATATAAAAAATGGAATACATGTTTACAATTTTTGGTAATGTTTATCATACAATTTTGATCCACTGGTTATCTATTACTACAAAAAAAAACGTAACTATACCTAATCGTCAAAATTATCTATGTGATGTTTTTTTTATGTGTCGTATATGGTACGTTTTGTTATAGGTATGTGATTTTTTGTCATGTTTTTATTGTTTCCTTGTGATGAATTGTCATTATGATGTATTTTCTGTGACGTTTATCACCGTGATGTTCTGTCATATAATGTTGTAACATGTGATATACTGTCACATAATGTAATGCTACGTGATTTTTTATCATGTGATGTTTAGTCATTTGATGTACTGCCATGTGATGTAACGTCACATATATATTGCCATGTGATGTTTTATGGTGTAATATAATGTCACGTGATGTTTTGCAATGTGATGTTTCGTCGTGTGATGTTTTATCACTGTTGCCACCTTCAATATAGCTACCGCAGGCATTCCGTGCAAGTCTCTCAGAAGATCTGTGGATGATTTTGCCACTGGGAATGTGCGCCAGGAATCCGAAGCTATATTTCATTTCTCTAATAATTACCAGCATACTTGGCGTACTGTAGCTATACATAACAGTATGAGCTGTGCCATCAGTCAGCATACCGGAGATGTAATATTGCCATAGTAATATTGTTAAATAAACGGGAGCCGGAACATCCCAGAGGAATCCTATTGTTTAAACTGTCTTCACAGAAAGTTGTATATATACATATATATTAGGGTGATTTATTTAGTGAGCGCTGTTTTTTGCGTGTATCACACCTCAAGAGCCCTCTGCGAGTTTGGTCGTCGCTGTGGGTAAGAGCCCGTTCCCACTTCTCGGGTGACTGATCCGTATATTCATCGGAGGTTCCAGTTGCAGAACATTTCGGACAAAATCGGTTTCCGACAAGTGTGAATAGCTCCATACATAATGTTCTGCCACTGGAACCATCGATTAATATACGGATTCAACACCCGACAAGGGGGAACGGGCTATAAGGGTAAGGGGGCAGGCCTCACGCCAACCACTTTCAGTCGAATTGGGGGTTTCCCAGCTCCTGGGTTCTCATTTCTTGTGAAGGCTGAGTAAACCTTGGGATCGAACCCTTGCTCTCGGCATGGAGTGCAAGCATTCTACGATTTGAGCTATTGACCTGACTTTTTACGAGCTTGGTCGACGCTACAAAGTGCCAATTCTGAAGCAAGACCCAGTTGCTGTAGACTGAATGGACTTTTAGTGACCGATCTTTGGTAATGATGTATGACTTTTTTAGCCAGCAAAGAGCATATTTGAAAATATAAATGACTTTTTTTGTGCTCCGCTGGGATTCGAACCTACAACCTTCCATTTACAAATCAGAAGTGTTAACTACTAGACTACTGATCGGTCATTAAGATAAAAAACAATGTGAAGTATGAATAAATGTACCTGTGTATGTATTAAAAGTATTGTTATGATAAAAAAGTAGGTACATTATTATAATAATAATATTAATAAAGTAGAAATAATGATGCACCAAAAATGCAAGATTGTGTGGTATTTTTACCAATATCCAGAAGCACGCTAATGAGACCTTTCTGGCAATTACAAATGAGGTGCAAAGATATGTAACATTGGAGATTCCCATTATATGCTTTAATAATAATAATAATAAATAACACTTGTATAGCGCCTTTTCGTGACTAAGTCACTGCAAAGGCGCGTTGTAATAGTCTTTGAACAAATGAGTTTTGAGCCCTTTTCTAAAAGCTGCCTCAGTCTTCAGCTCCCTGAGGGTCGCAGTAAGAGAATTCCAAGCCGTCGGAGCAGCAACGATAAAAGCTCGGTCACCAAACACCGTCCTTGTGGTTCTGCGCGGCAGCTGGAGCAGACTTTTATTCGAGTCCCTGGATCTGAGTGTCTGTCCGCGGGTAGTAACATCTATTTTGGGGACCACTTCAGACAGGTAGTGAGGTGCTCCATTTAGTACTCTAAAGGTGAGTACACACAGGCTCACACTTTCTCACAAGCACACACATGCACACACAAGCACTCACAAGCACATACAAGCACTCACAAGCACACACAAGCACACACTTTCTCGCAAGCAGACACGTATATAAGATCGCAATTGCACATGCGGCATGTGAACCTAAAATATAAAAACCAAAATCTTAAATGAACACACACCCTGCAACTCTTGCCGACCTTCCCTGAAACAGGGGTGCCATTGGCAAAGTGAACCGTTTAGTACGGTATGGGTGGTCAACCTTAAACCAACCTATAAGTCTTTAAAATTATTCTTAAAACAAAAAGTATACAATACTTAGAATAAAAATGTTTTTTTATGAAATTTTCAATAGTTATAACAAAAATTCTTCACAAATCCTAATTACGAACTCTTACATGTCCTTACTTTTAAAGTCTCACACATAACGTGTGCATCACGTAGTGAGCCCAGTATAATTATCACAGATTAAACTCAACAAAAACATATATGAACGTTAAAACAGCGACTCTATTGAATGTTTTAGTTACCATACATTTTCGGTATGGTAGAGGTAAAGTTTATGTGGAATGGCATTTCCTCTTTATTGAACCATTATGGCGTCGTGGTCCGCCATACTTTCCGCTATCAGTCGTTAATGGGCTAGCGGGCTAATAGGGACTTTGTGCCCAAGAGCGGTAATTGTCCCGACTTTTATTTTATATCTTGTCCTGTAATTACAGTGGAATGTCCGCTCCATGTAAGCTAGTAGGTGTACTTAACACAATTAAGTAGATTAAAAAAATTAACATTGTCATATTTTTACTTGAATTAAAATGTTAGTAGCCTATTACGAAAGTATCTATCTATCTATAATGCATTTTTTTAAATAGGTTTGTGAAAACGAATGCAACTCAACAACGTATTTTGCTCGGACAGTTGTCTTCATGTAAAAGTGGAAGCTTGTATGCATGCAATGACATCCGTTGAACCAGGGTTTTTTTTTTTTTTTTTTTTTTATTATTTTATTAGACAAACAAACAGTTATACATGTAATATATGGGATAAACAACATAGTTATACAATTTCAAAAACCAGCAAAGTTTGCAAACATAATGTAGTATAATTTAGTTTACAGCTTAATTAAGAAGGAGAAACAAGAAAAATTTGGAAAGTAATATGAGAAAAATGAAGAAGAAGAAAGAAAAAAAACAAAGAGAAAACGACTATTAACTTAATCATCACATAAAGAGAGGAAAAGGAATGGGGGAAGAATAGGAAAGGGAAGGAAAAAGAAAAGGAAAAGGAAAAGGAAAGGAAAAGGAAAAGCATCCAACGATTAAACCCCATGAGCCCCCGCTGTCATAAGGGATCTTTTTACAGCTTCATTGAATTGCAGTATGGTGGTGTTAAACAGATCAGTGTTGACAAAAAAAATATTGTAGTTATTGCAGGCCCGGTATATGAATGCGCTCTGTAAATAATTAGTTGCACAGGTAGGTTGTTTAAATGTAAGCAAGGATCTAGTTCGTCGTATGGGACAGTTCAAAAAAATTTTTTTAAGGGTTGAAGTTATGGTCGATAGGACAAGGCCGGGCTCTCACCGGCATCAGTGTCGCCTTATCTCCTTTACTATCCTAGCGACCCAGTTGTAAAGATACATTACCTATAAGATTCAAGTATGTAAGGACAGAAAGAAATGGCGGTTGATCTGTAATGTCGGCGGCTAGGGTCTATTAAAGTGAAATTTGTTTTATGGTTTAGTTTTTGATGTCCATATATATTACTATTTATTGATTTAAAAAATGTAATTTGTCGTGTATGTTCCTTGACTTATAGGTTGGTATGCGGCTGACCACCCATGCTGTAAAAATGGTTCACTTTGCCAATGTCACCCCTGTTTCAGGGAAGGACGGCAAGAGTTGTAAGTCAGCATTTGTAAGCGCGAACTACACGTGTTTGTTTGTGTTACATCTGAGAGCTTTGAATGAATATATCCTTGCAACTTAGATTATAGATTATTATAGCACTCATTTGCTTGGACCTTTTAGAAAGTTCGTATAAAAATTGCTTGAACAAATATGGTTATTTTTGGCAAAGTAAAAGCCATATCATATGTAAGCAATTCGATTGCAAAATTACCATCAAAATGATACTCGATTCTGCCATACATGCGACAATAATTTATTTGGATAATATACACATTTCAAGTAATGTTTAAGTAGTATAGAATCTAAGGTTGTTTCGGAAAAAAGATAAATACACATTAATGATGAGAAAATTATTTTCTATAATTCTTTTTATTTAAATAATTTTTGAAAAAATCCTAGTTTGACGCTTTTGATTACATATGACTCATTTCTATCCATAAATCACCCCTTGTCAATCCCACACACACCCTAGAACTTTGCAACATATAGAACAGTCTGTTTATTTTCATTATATACTTATTAGTCACTTTTCTGTACTCCAAGTATAAAAAAATTACGAGAAAACTCAACCGTTGCGTTAACAAAAAAATAATGAAAAGTGTAAGATCCACAAAAGGTGGTGTTTTTATCGTTTTCATACACTTTTTTGCTTCAGTAATTGATGTTTTTTAGGTACTTGAGACAATGGTTTTTGTGAATGATAACAAAATAACGACTAGTTACTGCGAGTATAAGTAAATACTGCTATTTTGGGATAGTCATTTATAGGGGAGTTATATAAATTTTGTTTGTAGAAAATATTTTTTATTTACGGTGAATGAAAGTGAAATTAGTAAAGTCCATACTGTTGAAATGGACTTTCTAAGAAGTATGATTGGGAAAAAACGGAGTGACAGGGTGAGGAATGATTTTGTAAGAGAAGAATGTGGTGCAAGAGAAAGTGTGAAAGTGAAGATTAAAAGAAGTTTGTTAAGATGGTTTGGGCATATGGAGAGAATGAATGAGGAAAGACTGACGAAGAAAGTATATGTTGGTAGAATAGATGGATGTCGTGGTAGAGGAAGACCGAGAAAGGTATGGATGGACCAAATATCCGAAATTGCGAATGAATGGAATATCCAGAGTCATAATAAAAGAAGAGCCTGTATGAAGAAAATTATGACTCTGGAGGAAATGAAAGAAGTATGTAAGGACAGAAAGAAATGGCGGTTGATCTGTAATGTTGGCGGCTAGGGTTTATTAAATTGGAATTTGTTTTTATTTGTAAATGGATATTTTGTATTTGGATATTATTATTTAGTGATGTATAAAATGTAATTTGTTGTGTGTGTGTGTTCCTTGACTTATAGGTTGGTATGCGGCTGACCACCCATGCTGTAAAAATGGTTCACTTTGCCAATGTCACCCCTGTCTCAGGGAAGGACGGCAAGAGTTGCAGGGTGTATGTCCATTTGAGATTTGGTTTTTATGTTGTAGGTTCACATGAGGCATGTGCAAGCGCGAACTTGTACGTGTCTGGTTGTGAGAATGCATGTAATGTGAATCTCCAATGTAACATATCTTTGCAACTTAGATTAGATTAGATTAGATTAGATTAGATTTTTTATTTAAAAAAGGCTCATTTCATATCTAAAAATAGTTTTTTTTTTTTCTTTAATTTTCTTATATTTTAAATGTAAAACTCGTACCTATGTGAACAATAAATACATAAAGTTCCGCATTGAAAAATTCTGAATGAAGTACAATTCAAATAAGAAGATGAAAATTGCATTGTATTTTTCAGTTTTATATTTATTCTTTAACGTGGCTTCACATGATTCAAAAATCAATATCACATAATGCCATATTTTAAAATAAATACTCAACAAAAAATAATCTATCCACAAGAAGCTTTTTTGTGCTAAACACACGCCTTAAAATAATACATTTTTAATGAATTCTACGATTTAAATAAAAACATCGTTAAAATTTTATAAACATCATTATTTAGTTAATAGAAAAAAAAAAATCTTTTCACTTTCATGGTCTAAGTTAAAAATGGTGTCTTGCAAAAAAATAAAACATATGTTCTCAAACTAAATTATTTGTAATAAAGTGAAATAGTAAATAAATTAGATTTCCACCCTTAACAGTATTTTTATCCATTCACAAAAAAATAGGGGCCAGGAACACACACTTGTATTATTCAATATAAGGGTAAACGGCCTCCATTACACAAGAAGTAATAACACAGCCACTAATCTTTATTACACTCTCCAACCAATACGCAAAATGGTAATATCACAAATAATATATTACGCAAACGGTAATATTACAATAATATAACTTATATAATATAACATTGTGCGTTGTTAGGGGGGGGGGGTACATTCTACCCCCCGGGTACCCCAAATCCCCGAAAATCCGGGCCCGGGGGCAGATTATAACTTTGCCATTAGGTGCGAAATGGATTTGAAAGGTATGAAGGGTGTGGGAGGAAACCGGGGGAGGTCTCCCCCCCTCCCCCCCTCTGAAACCCCAAACACGCGACCTAAGCCCCGAAAAGCAGGCGTTGCCAACCCCCGAACTATTTTTGTATTATCTGTTTATTTTTATCCGATAATTTTGTTCTATATTTGGATAGTGTTTTTAGTATCTACTCGTTTTTTTTAAGTACTCACAGCCTTTGCTGTATTCGACTACCCCATTTGTGCATGTGGAATTAATTTATTGTCACATTCCGATCGATATCAAACTTCACTTGATCTATTGTAAGGTTAATCTAAAAGATTACCGACAATTTAGTTTAAATCTGGACAGTGATTTAGCCAAGCAAATTATACCACTTTTCTCAAACAACAGAGCTGGAAAACCCTCACGTTAACTGAAGTGGTTGACGTAAGGCTTACCGGTAAAATAAATAGGTTCCACTCGCCACATGCGAAACACTACTGGTAAACGCGGCAAGAAGTTACAATATATGTGCCACATCCTTCCTTTAAGCTCTGGATTGGCTGAAAAGTGAACATCCCTGAGAAGATCACCTTCAAAGTCGGCTTGCTCACTTTTAAAGCACTGCGTAGGAGTGCTCTGGGGTACCTGATGAAGCTGGTGTCTCCAGTAACAACAACCTTGCGCGGACAAACACTGAGGTCAGCTGCATCAAGAAACAGCTGCCTGTACATCCCTGTAAGAAGGCCCTCGCACTGTTTTTGGAGACAAGGCATTCAAGGCGGCCGCTACAATGACTTGGAATGCTATTCTCGCCTCACTGAGGGAACTGGATTTGGAGATACTGTTTAAAAGACGTCTCAAGACTCACCTCTTCTGGGGCTTCCACACGCTTGCCAACCCATCACAAGTCAAGCGCACAGTGTGTCGTCTAGAACATGCTAGCTGGACAAAATTTTGTCTAATGGAATAATTTTGTCCAGCTAGCATGTTATAGATGGCACACTGTGCGCTTAGCTACAAGCCAATTGTGCAGTGTGTCGTCTAGAACATGCTAGCTGGACAAAATTAGTCCATTAGACAAAATTTTGTCCAGCTAGCATGTCTAGACGACACACTGTGCGCTTGACTTGTGATGGGTTGGCAAGCGTGTGGAAGCCCCATTCGTCCAATCATATGGACAAGCGCGTTTGCAGTGACACACTGTCATAAAAGGCGCTATATAAATTTTGTATTAATAATAATAATATTTGTAGCTTTGTTGCGTTTTCCTATGAGAAGTGACACTTTATAACATGTTTTATCCACAATTTTTCAAAAAAGTGAATCAGCACCTATTCGATTGCTTCTTTAAAGTGACCTTATACTATTTATCCCATTTTTAAACAAAATTCTTATTTTACGTCTTGTTTTTGTACGACTCTATATTTCCTAGATGGTTGTGTTTCCCTGCATCAAAGCCGTCTCGACTGTCGGAAGATTCGTATAGCTGTCGAATTGAAATCCGTCTTGATATTCAAAGACCGCTTCAGTCACAGTGAATACTGAGTACGCCCTAAGCAACCGAGTGGCTTACTGGTACTTGGCTCAATAACCTCTACAGCATTTACTAGCTGTAGCACCATCTGAGAGAGTTTAGTACTAAAAATGGCACTTTTCCTACTCGTAAGAAGTTGTAAGGATTTTTTGTACAAGATTCCAATCAATGAATTCTCATGTAAGCGCCTTTAGTAATACATGTAGCTTTATAAAGTATTTTTTTTATGTTTTGTACATTTAACACCTTGTGAAGTTTAAGCTGGAATATACAATTAAATCGTTTAAAACAATTGGTATTTTTACCTTTTTGGATATTTGATGAACCGTTATATCATGAGAACTGACTCATCGCCCTCGTAGTGCTTGCTTGTCTTATCTCCATCAGAGGTAATTGCTTGTGTTTGTACTAGACCAATGTGTCTTATGAATGCTGGAAATTGATTTTAAGAATATTTGAAACCACTCTCACATTCTGTCAATGGCACCTCTGTTTCAGGGTATGTCGGCAAGAGTCGAAGAGTTTATGTTCATTTGAGATTTGGGTTTTATATAGAAAGTTCACATGCGGCAAATGTAAGCGCAAAATTATACATGCCGGCTTATGGAAATGCATTAAATATGAATCTTAAATGAAATATATTTTTGCTACTTAGATTATGAATTTTAATGATAATTGGATCTTTCAGGTGTAACATTTTAAAAAAAAGGTAGGTACAAAATGCAATAAATCTTTTGACTTTGTATTCATATATTTCAACAGTTTCATAAATATCACGCAAAATTTTTATTGTTTTTATTTCCTCCCTGGATTAAAACGCACGAGTTATCATTCCATACATTATTCAAAATTTGCATTCCACCTCATGCAAAAACCATTTGATATGCATTATATTCAAATCCGCATAAAGTCAGGGAAAATTTCACAATAGTCTACGCATCTAGGGCTCACAGGCTTCTGCCCAATGAAGTGCACAATCCGACTTCATTTGACCGGAAAATCGCTCAGAGTTTTCTGAAGGGGTGTTGCGTTAATATTATTTTTATGTTCGTTGTATATCACAAGGGATATGAAAAGGAATTATTAAAAAAAAAAAAATCTTATTTTAGATCTAAGATCTGTTTATTGTGGAGTTCCCTCCTGTGATGAGGAATACCAAGAGTGGAAGTCTCGATAACCATCGTTGGATCTACCCGTATCTTTTGAAGATTGAAGAGAATGAAACATTGAGGCGTATCAACAGCTGATCCATTTTTTATGGAATAACAATGAGCTGTTTAGGTACCGCTATGTTTTATGCCGTCCTATCTTCAAAAATGTAGATACGGTAAGATTTACCGTCGGCCGTCGAGACTTCCACCCCAGAAATGACGGTTCTAGTAAAAAGTTGAGATGAAATTCAACTAAAATGGGTAAAAATCTAATTTTTTCAACCTAATCTAAATCTAAGCTGCAAAGATATGTATCATTTGAGATTCATATTAAATGCATTCCCACAAGCAGACACGCATAATTTCGCGCTCACACATGCCGCATGTGAACCTACAGTATAAAAAACCCAATCTCAAATGAACATAAGCCCAGCAACTCTTGCCGACCTTACCTGAAACAGGTGTTTCATTGGCAAAGTGAACCATTTGTTACAGTATGGGTGGTCAGCCTCATACCGACCTATAAGTAAGCTTAAACAGTTCGTCAGCAACTCGTGTGCATGATTCACTTGTCTTTATTAATTTATTTGAGCCGATTTTTTGTTACTGAAATTATAAATACATTCACTCCACTCCACTGTCTTAATTTTTAAGTTTAAATTTAGTAATTGTTAGCTACCCGAAGATGGAAGTAATTCCGAAAGTATTTTTAACATAGGTACTCAAAAACAATAAAAGTGGAATAAAACAAAGTCTTTAATTTCTTTTATTTTTTTATTTTTTATTGAAAAATAATCATTTTTTTAAAATGAATTTCCACAGTGTTTCACACAAAAATCTTTTCAAAATTTAAATACATTCACTAACACTTCGTAGATGAGCTGTTCAGGCATCGCCATGTTTTATCCTGCCCTATCTTCAAAAAGGTACGGTAACTTCTACAGACGGCCTTTGAGACTTTCACCCATAGGATTTGATTCTAAGCTAGATTGCCTGCATGGAATGCAAGCACTCTACCAACTCAGCTATCAACCGGACTTGAATTTGATTCCCTTTCTTTGTATTATATATATTTTTTTACCAGCCCCATATATTTCACACGCGTTAAAAGGTGGTTCGATAAATTCCTGGGATGGGCTTTAAGGGGGTAAAGGAGTGGAAGATTCCATACGCACGGCGACTGTATTCGTCACTTTGCCGTTCGCCCTCAAAATTGAAATACCAAAGAGCAAAATATATTATATTATAAACCACAATTTCATATTAGGTATGTAAGTCGATCCTGAAAGCTTTTTGCCACAATGCTACAGAATCCCAAGTACAAAAAAATTATATCAAAACTCAACGGCAGCGTAATACGAAATGTAAGGAAATTGAAATGCTCACAATGAGCTCTGTTTCAGATTTCATATTGTTTTTTATAAACGCTGTGGTTAAGTTTTAACTTTAATATTATCTTCGAGGTACGATATGTGTATGTAAACGTATATACATCGTACTTATCGAATTTCATATTAAAAATATATATTTTTTCCAGCTTATAAGACAGCAAATGCGAATTCATTTTTAGCAATCAAAAATACAACATAAACAATTCGGAGAATTGTCTTCACGCTGAAAAAGCTATAAATTATTAAACTCTGTTGATATTTCATCTTTGAGAAAGATTTGACTTGTAAGAAAGTACGGAATATAAAGATGGCAAAAACAAAATTTTCTGAAAAATATACGGATCTGAATTTTAAGCTTTTATTCCACTGAAATATTATAATTACAAACTGTTTATAATTTAAAGCCATTAATTACCTACCTACTGAATTACCTGCTACGTTAAAAATATTTTGTTTCAAGGATTTTTTGTATTTTCGTTCAATTATTGTAACCTCAGAATGGATAAAATGCATTTTTCAAAATATTTAGTCAAGAATTTATTTAGAGTGAATTGATGTTATAACATTGACAAAGTTTAGCATTGGCAAAAATGAACAACAAGATAAAAACCTAAATATCATGAGAACGTAAGCTCTGCAACTTTAAACGACCTTCCCTGAAACAGGGGTGACATCACACAACAGCCGTGCATCTTGGACCAGTCCGTAGTCCAGTGGCAACACTTCGGACTCGGAATGGAAGGTTGTGGATTCGGATTCCGGCAGAACACAAAAATATACCATATATATTTGGAATGTGCTCTTCGCTGAGTTGAAAAATTCATAAAAACCTTTACCAAAGACCGGTCACTGAAAGGTCCATTCAACCGTACAACAACTGGGTCTTGCTTGAGAATTGGCGCTTTCTACAGCGACGATATAGCTCGCAGAGGGCTCTTGAGGTGGGATACACACAAAAACAGCGCTCACAAAATAAATCATCCTAATATTATTATTAGTTGCATTGGAACCGTTTTCTACAGTCTGGTTGATCAACCACATCCTATAAGTTAAGGAACCTTAGTAATGAACATTTTAAAAAAAATATTGATTGTACAGGCATTAACTTTGAAATCGTTCATCTTAAAAGATAAAAAGTAAAAACCACTTTGTCTACGATTACTTAGAGTATATTTTGCTTCCACAACCGGTTTCGCAAGCATCCGTTCGCATCGTCAGGTGGTTAAATGAACAAATCTAACATTTTTTCATTTTAAAAGCAAAAAAATCCTGCATGCAAAAGTAACTTTTTTTGTACAAAATATAACTTAACAGTCAAGAAGAGCCGTCAATCGCTTTAATTGTCGAAATCCAGGCAGCATTGTCTGCTAGTAAGCCACACAGCGCTTCCCCATCTCCTGTGACAGCCTCTTTATTTCCCTAACATGTCTTCATTACAGGCAGGCTCTCGCACAACCATTCGTCATGATTAAAGTGCCTGCCGACTCTCTCCATTCAGTCTGTATTAATTGTCAGCCCGTTTTATTGTAGGAGGCATTTGCATAAACGAAAGGCTGGCAAAAAGTCATCAGACGCTTCACGGTTCACCTAAACGCGGAGAATACATTTGAGATTGATTTACAGTGAAATTTTGAAGACATACAAACAAGGTTTGTTCAGAAAATAAGCTGTCATATCTTATAAAGTTATGAATATGTAATTATGTGTTTTGTTCGTCTATGTGAGTTGGGATGTATGTAGGTATTTAATATTTATATAGTTTGATATTTGTTTTAGTCGAGATTACTCGAGTGTTTGGATGTCTCGTATGTTCCGATTCTCAGTGGTTCGAGAATAATCATTCTTTCTCTATAAATAGGGACAATGCTGTCGGTTGCGGGAGAATAACGAAGTGACCTTTCAATTGTGAAGGTGATGCGACTCTGACTGAGAACAATATCTAAATAAATTGTATAAAATAAATACTTGGTCAAATCATAATAATATCTTTCAAAGTATTTATTACTGGAATTTACAATTGTCAACATGGGCAATTGGAGCTTTCGGACGTTTTTCTCGTGCCTGAGTTGGGTTTTTTCATCATAATGATAATGTGATATGATTTTGATTCAACTAAACTATAATTACAAATTGATTTCATTTATCAATTTCTATGTTGCAACTTAATAGTTATTCTTTCTCAGATAATATGATATGCTGATGTTGGTTTTTTGAATTTTCTGATGAAAATTTCTGACTTGAAAATTTTGATGAGCTCTTTTTGGTATAACCTTGAGCTATTTTGATAATGCGGTATTCATCTCCAAAAATCGTCCCAAAATATCATACTTTGATGGAGTATTATGACAGAAAAAAATCATGTAGCTAAATACGGTTTTGTCTGTGGTAAGTAAATCACGAAAAAACAAAGACGTGTAGGTACGCTGGTGGTTTAAAATCCATGACACATTTCGAATGAATTTATAGTTTTATTTTCTATATTTTTTCATGCAAACTGAGCATTATCTTTAATTCTACCCGTAAGAACTTTGAGACAACAAATAATTAAAAAACCGCATTAATCAGTTCGCAAAATTTTTAAAGTCACCTCACCTCGTACGTTTGAGACAAGTTTACAGTGAATTGTATACAAGAAAGTTTACTGAGAACGTCGCGTTTTGCCGCGTCATTCTGGGAATGAGAACAAATCAAGGAATTGTTGTTCCTCTTGAATTATCTGGAATATTCCTTCGTTTATCTTTATCAAACGTCTCTTAAATGTTAAGTGTGTGAAATGGAAAATTTTAAGCATTTCAAATGCAAAGACATGCAAGGCGTTCCTTCAATCGTTATCTTGGTGCTTGTTTGCCTTATTTCCAATATAAGTAATTTCACATCAGCAGTATTTGTACCTATGTGTACTCGATCAATGTGTCTTACCAAAACCGGATATTGATTTTTAAAATATTGAAAACCACAAGCATACAACCATTTTTTAGGTTTTTTTCTTAGCGCAGAATGTGTAAAAGGTGATTTTTTAGACAATTTCATTTAAAAGTCGTCATTAAATCAAATGGTAGATAAGCCAAACAAACACTGGGGGGGGCGTAATGTGATTTTTTTTTTAAATAGATTTGTGAAGAGGAATGCAATTCACCAACATATTCTGCCTGGCCAGAAACAGGTTTTAATATCATCATTTAATAATTCATTATTGTTTTATTATTAATGAATTATTAAATAATAATTACCCAATAACATCTGTTGAACCAGGGTCAAAGTTAAAGTTAAGTGACCCAAGCGGGGATCGAACCAACGTTGTTACATTCGAAACACGCTAGAAAGATCTGCCCTCTTGGCCCCCGCGGCTATAACCCCGACAATCTTGAATATACCTCACTTTATCCGGTCGATATCTCAGTTGGTAGAGTGCTTGCATTCCATGCTGAGAGCTCGGGTTCGAATCTCAACAAGGGTGTCAGAAATGATTTCTAATTACGGTGTTAAACAACGGCAAAGCTTACTAAACTTTCACAAGAAATGAGTACCATCGGGAGCTGGGAAACTCCCATTTCAACTCGTGGTTAGCGTGAGGTCGGCCCCCTTACCTGAAAAAATAAATAAATTAAGTCGTACAGTATTTGTGTAGCATCGTTGCTTTATACCTCATTATTTCCAGATAATATTATTTTTTCTGTTATATTTGCTTCGTTTAAAGTTCGAAAGTTATTTTACATAATTATTATAAATTCCTACCTACTTACTGTTTAATTGAAAAGATGGTCTAGGTTATATGAACTCAATTGAAACGACTGAAAAATTTTGACTGAAGCGAGTGAGTCAAAGGTTTTCAAAGCGAAGAAATTTCAGCATAAAGCAGGGAAAATAAAAAATAAAAAGCATCATAAAGACAAAACACTTATAAACGTTGGTAGGGCGGAAATCTCGTTTCAAAGAATTCTTTTATCGGATATCGCCTATCCAATAAGCCTCCACGATAATCTAGCCTTGAGATAAGGACTGTAATGCGCAGAGGTCCGTTTAAATGTAAATATTACGGGATTTGAAACAAAGCAGGGATAATAACACTGCAGGAGGGGAAGGAAAAAGAGTGGAGTGTTTTTGTTATAACGTTGTTTCAGTGCTTGTTTGGATTATCTACCATTTGATTCAAACATGACCTTTCAATGTTTTTTTAAATATACAGAAAATCATTACAAATTACCATGTTTTTTTCTTTTTTTACCCTCATGCGAAAACAGATACTTGTGTGCATGCACAACGAAAGTCTAATTGTATATTACTTTTACTTTCTTCGGCTCATAAGCCTTGAAGGCTCGGGGCTTCCCGCACCACAATCCTCCAGGACTATGTCTTCTGCTGCTTCACTCCATGGTCCACTCACTCCCAGAACTTTGGCGTCGGCTAAACGTTGCCTGCCCACCGCATCCTGGGACGTCCGAGTGGTCCAACACCTGAGGGGGCACTATCCATTTTTAAAATCTATTTATGTGCCTCCTGTGAAAAGTGATACAACTCGAGTTATACCCTTTTTGAGTTTTTTGCATAGAAATAATCAGAAAAAAATTAGCAATTTTTTGGTCTTACTCACATTCTTTTATCTGCTATAGTTAAGGAGATAATTTGGTGAAAAGTGATATAACTGGCAGGATTTTGGCAAAAAAAAGTGAAAATAGATACAAGTCAAGTTGTACCGCTTTAAGTAATTGCTCTACTCTCCGGTTTTTACAAATTCATCGTGAATACTGATACATCTAGAGTTATATCACTTTACACCAATTTTTGACTATAAATTTAGCAAAGTGATACGATTCAGGTAAATTATGAAAATATCACTATTATAAGTATAACAATTGAATCTTTGGGGTAGTACTTTTATAATTGGCTTGAGAAACATTCTGTTAGGAATATTATCTTACGAGTTATTAGATTTTTAAACTTTTTGTGTATCACTTTACACAAAGACAACTTATAGGTGCAATATAATATAACTCGACTTGTATCATTTATCACGTAATAAATGAGACAAGTACAGGCAAAAAAGGTACAACTGACAGAGTTTAATAAATTACTTTAAAACTATAATATTAACCATAAAAATTAAAATGCACAGTGAAAGTAAATGTTTTTATCTACAAAATAAGGTACTTATGTGGAACCTAGCCCACTTAGTTCATGAATTAGAATTTTTTTAATCTTGTTTTTGCTCTCCTGTAAAATGATGATTTTTGAGTTGTATCACTTTTCACAGGAGGCACAGATTTAATATTACGAGCTATTTAAAATCAAATTAAGTAAGAGAAAAGATAGCAAAATGAAAACAAAAACATGGAAATAATATAAATTAATTCTGGTGAAAAGCTCAAACAGAGTAGAAAAACAAAGATACCACAGCAAATGAACACAATAATTCAAATACAAAACATCATCATACTAAATTATTCTAAAAACTACAATCAAAACAAAATGAACGTAGAAAAAAGGGAAAACACGATAATGTAAGAGTTGTTTGAAATATTTTTAAAATCAATTTCCAGTTTTCATAAAACACATTGGTCCAGCACACATATAAACATAGCTCATGTGGTGGACATTAGACAAACAAGCACTAAGGAGACGGTAAGTCTGTCCATCTGTTTTGTACTCCAAGTTAAATAAATACTAAAACAAAGCGTTTACAGGAAAATGTACGGTAACTAGAAGAGCGTCTCTAGTGAGGGTAAGAGCATCAGTACATTTTTAATGAAACGCAGTAATTGAGTAAGGTTTTACATTTGAAGAATTGTATAAGACTGTAGGAGGTTTAACAAGATTTCTGAGACTTTTGACGGGATAAAGATTATGTCGATTGCTAGTCTGTAACAAAGCCAGATTAATCTTAGGATAACTTGCATTATGTACATTTGTAGGAAAATCTTCTGCAAAGACCTTGCCGTTCAAAAAAAAAAATTCCAAAAATATGTAAAATTTAATTTACATACAAAGCTCATTATTTATATGAAATCAAAAAGATAAGTTGTAAAGATTATTTAACATTTTAAATTAATATCAAAGGCATGTCCACTTCAAGCAGACATGTGTAAGTTCACACTCACAAATATATTATTTAAATTCAATTAAAAACAAAACTTCTCCAAAAGGTTATCATCTTATTTATAACAAAGTGCAAATATGTTGAAATTGAAATTGCTTAACTTAAAGTTTGGTATGAGGCTGAACACCCATACTGTAACAAATGTTTCACTTTGCCAATTTCAGGGAAGTTCGGCAAAGTTGCAGGGCTTATGTTCATTTGAGGCTTAGATTTTAATTTATTAAGTAATCTTCACATGCAACATTTCATCACCTAAGTACTTGTTTGTGTCATCTCCAACAGAGGTAATTTTATATGAGCAATGTTTGTATGTGTAGGTACTGGAACAATGTGTCTTATGAATGCTGGGAATTGATATAGAAAATATTGAAACCAACTCTCACATAATCGTGTTTAAAGTTTTATAATTAGCTCATATTTGTAGAATGTGTTTCCTAAGAAAATTTCATTTAAAGGCAAATGGTAGATAAGCCAATTACGCACTGGGGAGACGACTCGTAAGCGCGAACTTACACGTGTCTGTTTATGGGCATGCATTTAAAATGAATTTTAAATGTTGATATATATTTTTAACTTAGATTGCACTGCTGAAATTGAACGAAAACTAGTATAAGTATGGACTTTTTTTTTTTTTTGGTGCACAACAGGTTGCCCTTATTACAGTGCACCCTCACAGCCATCAACAAGCTGGGAGGAACTCTTTTACCATACTTTTGAAGGTGTCTACATTATATTGAAATATATATATTTTTGACTCGTTAATGAGTTTGACACTCCGAGTTAAAGGATGCTGTGCCAAGACATCGGTGCGGCTCATTGGTACATGAAAAAGATCATGATCTCGCCCCCGATTATAGTAATTTGGTACAAACAACCTGAAACCCTCCAACAGGGTGGGACTGTCTTTTAAACCATTGATGACTTTATAAGTGAGCACCATCAGGGTCCCGTTGCGCCTAGTTTCTAAGCTCCTGAAGCCAGTTTCCCGAAGCAGGTCCTCATGGTGCATGAACTGAGGGTAGTTTCCCTGCGTTCTCATGAGGAGGTACCTCAGGAACTTCTTCTGGAGCTGTTCTAACATATTAATGTACTTCCGCTGATGAGGTGTCCACACCTCAACAGCGTACTCTAATTTAATTAATTAAAATACTTTTTTAACTTTGTTACAATTCACTTGAGTTTTATTTTTTAAAATTTTTTAAAAAACACAACCAGTTTCGGGAGAAGCAGTACCTCCCATCTTCAGGTGTACTCTAATTTAGATCGAACGACGCAGCTGAAGACATCCGCCATCGCCCTGGGCTCTGTAAACTGTTTACAGAGTCTAATAACAAAACCCAGAAGCCGATAGCATTCGGTCGTCAACTGCGTCATATGGTCTGAGAAATTCAGTCCGGGATCATCCGTCCGGAATTCATCCGGGGGTTTTTTAAAAATATGTTTTGTAGTTTTTTAATTATTTAGAGTTTATTTGTTTTATATATTTGAATGTATGAATTGCTTGTATTCCTTGACTGATAGGTTGGTATGCGGCTGACCACCCATACTGTAAAAAATGGTTCACTTTGCCAATGTCACCCCTGCTTCAGGGAAGGTCGGCAAGAGTTGCAGGGCTTATGTTCATTTGAGATTGGGTTTTTTATATTGTAGGTCCACATGCGGCATGTGTAAGCGCGAAATTATGCATGTCTGCTTGTGGGAATGCGTTTAATATGAATCTCAAGTGATACATATCTTTGCAGCTTAGATTTAGATTTAGATTTTAGATCAAAGACAACTCCCAGATCCCTAAATGAGGTCACACGAGTTAGTATTTGCCCACCTATACTATACTCATGAAAAGTGGGATTATGAGATTTAGTGAAGGACATGATAACGCATTTCTTTAAATTTAAGAAGAGTTTGTTTTGCTCAGCCCAAACTGCTAATGCGTTCAAGTCCTCCTGTAATTTTACGCAGCATTGAGTGTCTATAATCTTTGTATAGACCTTCTTGTACATATGTATACACCAGTATAGACCAACTTGTACATATGTATACACCAGTGGCGAAGCGTGCCATACAAGCCGGTTCCCATCGGCTTTACTTTTAAAATGATGTAACAAAGTAGTTAAAAAATATTTGCACAAAGTAAAAAAATACATTTAAAACCAGAAAAACAATACGTATTTTTCCCCCATTGAAACCATGCAGTCTACTTTATTATTATTTCTGCCTCATTTTAAACGGGAAACCGATGGAAACCGGCTTGTATGGCACCCTTCGCCACTGGTTTACACTTATATATATCAAATGTACAACCCTGTTGCTTCTATTGAATGGTCCTGCCTTGAATGACAGCCCAGATGTGGGTTTCACTTAATTTGGGTCTAGCGCCATGGCAAAGGATTACATCCAACTCTCTTTCCCTAATTTTCACGTGTTTTTTTTACACAGCGCTTCAAGGAACTGATTCTTTTTTTAGTCTCTAAAAAAGGTTTTCCAACTCATATAAGATTTTATGTACGAGAAGTATCTGATACAATTTTTGAAGTATTATTTATATTTTGCATACAGATCTTTAGTTTATTGATATATTATAGGTTGATATGAGGCTAACCCCCTCCGCTGTAAAAAAGTGGTTCACTTTTGCCAATGCCTTTGAATCGTATTAAAATTATTTTAGGCGTATTAGCGTTTGAGTTGCAAGGGTTATGTTTATGTGAGGTTTTTTATTTTCTTATTGGTATGCGCACACGCAAAATGTGTAGGCGCGAACCTACATGTGCCTGTCTGTGGGCAATAATTTAATATAAACCTTTATAATATTTACATATCTTTGCAGTTTAGATGATAAGAAGAAAGACCACATGCTTTCACCGAGCATTAAAAATTCATTCTCGAAAAATCCTCACACACACACATGCATATACTCGTACAGCAGTCATAATGTAAAGTTGCAGGTGCCTGCTTCTCACGCGGCTTGTCTCCATCACATCCTCTAGCCTGCTAATGTATGCTAAACCAAAGCCTGCTAGCCCACATGGAGTATGCGTGTCGGTAGCATACAGAACAGACAAAAGGGAAATCGAGGTAATGAATAAATAGCATTGTACTATGATTACATTTTTATTCTCAGGTAACTATTAAACTAAAATTATCAATGGATGAATTTTAGTTTATTATGTGTATGTAAGACCGGTTCGCCAAAGAAACCGTTTCCATCTTCAGGTGCCCTAATTAATTCTCAATCGTCCAGTCGTGGTAGAGCTTGCATTGCATGCCGAGAGCTCGGGTACGAATTCCACCGAGGGTGTCAGAAATGATTTCCCTTTTCGGAGAATATTTCAAATACTGGTAAGGTTTACTCAGCCTTCACAAAAAATGAGAATCATCCCCCTCGGGAGCTGGGAAAACCCCATTACAACTTGAGTGGTTGGCGTGAGACCGGCACCCTTACCCGTAAAAATAAAATGGTCCCGAATACCCATATGCGATCTCTTTCGGGGTTAACGCAGTCAAGAAATTGCACTATGTGTGTAGCTAAGTTGCGTTTTTTTTTATCAAAATCTTCATCATCACTTCACTTCAGGGGCGTGCATCCCACACAGGCACATGCGCCTAATAGGTAGGCAATATATGGTAAAAAAAACATTTAAGCTTGATATTCAGATTTGAAATTCAAAATTTTAGTTTCATTGGAGCCATCGTTAGCACTTCAGGCAATTTTAAACAAGTGATTTAAAAGGAGGTACATATGGCCTAGAAACAGTAACTCTCACAAAAAAAAGTGCCGAGAAGTTAAGAACGACCCAAAGAGCCATGGAAAGAGCCATCCCAAGTAACCTTTTAGGTTTTAAAAAGGTTACAAAAAGGTTTAAAAAGGTTCTAGGACCTTATTGTAACCTTTTTAAAACCTAAATGGTTACTTGGGATGTTAGGACTCTCCCTTAGAGATAGAGTCAGAAATGAAACGGTGAGAGAAAATACAAAGGTCACTGACATAATCCACCGTGTAATGACTCAGAAATGGCAGTGGGCGGGACATGTAGCCAGAAGTCCGGATGACAAATGGACAAAAAGAATGCTGACTTGGAGACGTGTAGGGCGACCACAGTCGAGATGGAAGGATGACCTGGACCGGCATGCTGGCGCGACCTGGACGCAGATTGCACAAGACAGGTCGATATGGAAACAGATGGAGGAGGCCTTCGTCCAGGAGTGGACGGAAATGGGCTAAAGAAGAAGAAGAAGAAGATTTAAAAGGAATGGGAGAAAATATTTATTCTGAATCGTATTTGCCTATTCCCTGTGCACGAGCCTGCTTCACTTTCATGCTGGAGAAGCCCATTGTAGGAAAATAACTCTTTAGAATCTCCTTTTTCAGGTTCAATCTTTTATTAAACCTTCTATTTTAATACAATAAATTTAGCTTTCTCTTGAGAGACAAAAACTCAATTCTCTCACACGTATGAGGCGTGTTGAGCCTCGCTTTTCGGGTGTAAGTAAGCTTTGCTTAGATTTCTCGGCTCAATAGGGGAATTACATATTTTAATGAAGCCGGAATCTCGCGCGGCGGCGCCACCCACTGTTTTAGAATAATCTTGTCAGCTGAAACTTTGCAGTACAAGGGAATGAATGAATTAAAAGTAAACTGGCGGCGAATGGCATTATCCCTGTACTGAATGAGAGAATATATGAGGATAAATTATGGATACAATCTCGCGAGCATTGAAATTATTTTGCCTAGAGATGTTTCAGTCACTGAGAATAATTCTGCTTTCTCTTATTTTTCTCATTTCTCAGCTCTTCTCAATACACCCCTGGCAATGTTTTTCATTTTTTTATTTATTCCATTATTTTTGTTAAGGGCTGAAAAACCATCAACAATCTAAATCTAAGTTGCAAAGGTTGAAACTAAAGTTGAAAAAAAAACAAAAGTTGACATTTTTTTCTAATAGTTCAGTTCGTGCATCTTTGGGGAAAAACAGACACGTCTTTTTAACACCACGGTTCGTCAAATATTTTTTTTTCTTTAATTTTTGGTACTATTCTGTGAGTTTAAAAAAAAATGCAATTAGTGACACCAAACAAGGACTTTCTTATTAATTATTTTCCTCAGCTCCATGCAAAACTTACAATATTAAAAACTTAACGGTGGATCATCGTAACTTGTTGATATAATTACCATAGTTGTACGGGCGTAATCTCTGCCGTGCCTTATTTTGTTTAAAGGTAAAAGTTTAAAATTAAATCCAGCGGAGAGCTCGCGAATCGACACAGTAATCTAATATCTGACGCATGGTTTGAGTGACAACTTTGTCAAGTTGGAAGAGCTTTGTTCTGGTTCAAAGTGGAAAATAATCCATCATAATAAGATGCCGAGAAAAAAATCTCTTAATTACATTTCCTTCCTTTTTCTGTAAGCTTCTTTCAGACCAGTGCTAAATATAAAACTCTGTCATCTCTCACTCCTGCTCTTTTTCTGGAACACACACATAAAGAGATTTATATTGTATGGAACGTGTGATTATGCGTTTTTTTTTGTCTGTTAAGTCTCTAGATGTTAAGTAAGATTGTATTTGTATTTGTTCGATATTGTGTGAATGTTTACTCGAATATTCTGCGCCAGTTTTTAGTGATTCGAAAACAATCCGTATGCCTGCTTATAAAAAGGGCCACAGCTGTCTGTAGCGGGAAACTTGTATCTGAGCCATCGAGCTAAACAGTTCAAAAGCAGCTCTGCATTCGGCCCAATTGTGAACCGTTAATAAAATAAATTGTGTAATTCATAAATCCGTATTTTTAATTCCATACAAAAGATCTGATAATTGAGATTAAAAATCATAAATATTCTGTTCATTTTATTATTTTTAACATTTATTGCGACTATAATCTATAAGTTAGGATATACGAGTATTGAAATCTAACATACACATACATAGCAAATCCATAGCTCAAGCGCCACCTAACAGGAATTTTCCATGCAAATAAACAATGACCTATGGATGAGCTTCGGATCAAATATTGCGTGAGTAACACTGTAAATTTCTTATTTTGCGCAAAAAAACTATCTTCCGTTTGATTACATTCCCGTAACCGTTTACTCACATTCCCGTAAATTTCTGCTTACTGGCGTTTTTGTAAATAACCGTTTACTTACATTCCCGTAAGTTTCCGTTTACTGGCATTCTTGTAAATTACCGTTTACTTACATTCCCGTAAATTCCCGTTTACTTACAAAACTAAAACAAAGATACATTCTACATAATCTCACATTAATCATTTAACGGGTCAATTAAAAATTAACGCAAAATTACATCTATCATTGTCTTTTGTCTTCAGGCACTTGAGAAGGAAAAATACAGAGTGTGTGATGTGTGGGTACCAAGGGTTTTGGCAAATGCGGCCCAAATCTGTGCTGTCTTCGGCCGCAGAATGGGCTGCGGGACCCGGTTTCTCTGGTGAATAAAACATA
Organism: Agapetus fuscipes; assembly: GCA_951799405.1. NCBI lineage: Eukaryota > Metazoa > Arthropoda > Insecta > Trichoptera > Glossosomatidae > Agapetus > Agapetus fuscipes. Next base: position 2,942,975 of record OX637346.1, on the reverse strand, counting down.
CAGGCTTAGGGACTGTATTTGCTAGTTTTGGTTGATTGTTTATGTAAGCCCTAATTGGGTCACATCATGGAATGTAAAGCGTATCAAACTAGAAGTGGCTGTGTCTCAAAATACTACATGTAGGTACAGAGACGCTTCGAAAATCGTTTGTTGAAATCTTATTAAATCTTGTAAATAAAGTTGAAAAAAGTGACTTGAATATGAACAATGCTTTTTTTTTTTGGTTATGTAAAAACGTACATTCTCATGAATATTTCTAGCCACGTTTACAGGTACAATTTTTTTGATTTTCTTTATCAAAATGTGACTTAAAAGTTCGTTTTTTTTCTATATCATTTCGTTCAACTTCCTTTTGACTTGTAGGTTGTGGGTTTGAATCACGGCGGAGTAAAAAAATATACCATTTAAATTTTCAAATATTCTCTTCGTTGGGTTGAAAAATTAATAAACCCTTTACCGAAGACCCGTCAACAAAGTTCAATCCAGTTTTACAGAAACAGGGTCTTGCTTGAGAATTGGCGCTTCATAGCGACGATCAAGCTCGTAAAAAGTCCGGTCGATGGCTCAGTTGGTAGAATGCTTGCATTCCATGCCAACAGTAAGGTTTTGATCCCCACCGAGTGTGTAAGAAATGGTTTACCGTTTTGGTGAATATTTCAAACACAAAATCAATACCGGTAAGGTTTTTTCAGCCTTTACAAGAAGTGAGAACCAGTGCCCTTTAACTGAAATTGTGGACGTGAAGCTAGCTTCGTTATCTGTAAAAATAAATAGGTCCCAAACCACCACATACAATCCCTTCGGGGATAACGCAGTCATTAAGTTGCACTATGTATCTGTGTAGCTAAGTTGCGGAAAAATAAAATATTTGATTAAAAAACCGCTCTAAATTTATTTATATGAATATGTACGAATAACATACTTACATAATTTACTTTGAATACCATTTTGCTCAGGCAAGAAGCCGCCATAATCCCTCAACCACACATCTCCAATCAACTTGAAGTATTAATCTGACTTCTCCAGCGTATGTGGTGAGACATGTAATAGTTTTTGCTTGGAACAGTGTGCAGAACAGCCAACCTGTCAATGTGGTCCGTGACAACATATATTTAAACACATTAAAAGTAAAATAAAATAAGTGATGATTCATAGATTTGAAAAATAAGACTTAATTATTTGGAATGATCCGGCTCGAAGGACCAAATTATGATAGAGCCAAGTTTGACTCCACTATACTTCTTTGTACAAGGAAAGAACTAAAATTGAGTGTTGCTTCTAGATTTCATAAGTGATTGAGCTAACTGATCCCAGGAAAATCTGGCTAAAGCCGTGGACCACCAGGGAACAAGGATAGGACTCTGGAATAATTTGAAAGGACTCACCTCACTCCCAAATTATCTTCTTTTATAGTTTTTCCCATATCAAACACGCTCTACTTGGGACGCAGCCGAAGAGACAATACACGTCTCTTTGCTCTCAAAAATCAATAAATACTGACTCACTGACACTTTTCACAGTTTTATAACGTAAAGTAAGAGTAGAGGTAAAGAAGGTCAGGGCTCAAAATTGGCTCGAGGAGTAAGAAAATAAACGGCCTACAACCATACACAAAATAACCTACTCACCATTCGCTCAAAAAAATTATCTCAGAAACCCATGTAAGTTTTTTGTGTCACTTATTCGGTTTTAGTTTTAAGGTATCGATATAAGCTTTTCACCGCGAATCCTATGACGTGCCAGATTACCAAGTCACATAATAACGCTTTCCTTTCAGACCCACAACTAAGCTTCTCAAAGAGCTTTTTCTTAATGAAATATTCCCGCAAGGACACAGTGAAAGACTGTTATGACCTTGAAAGACAATGGAGGTACAAGTTGAATTTGTCCTGAAAGACTTTGAAAGTATACTTGTGATTAATCGTGTGTAGCGAGATCCTTTATAGAAATGTACTTGTACATTAAAGATTTAAGAAAACTTACCGTCCCCTCTGTTTTTGTTTTGCTTATCTACTTGAAAATGATCTTTCAATGATGTGTGTAGAATAACATTCTACTCAATTTGAGTATGAACAAAATATTCATCACAATAATGTGAGAGATGTTTGAAATATTTCTAAAATAAATTTACAGTTTTCATTAGATACATTGGTCCAGTGCTCGCTTACTTTTTTTTTTCTTTCTTCGGCTCAGAAGCCTTGAAGGCTCAGTTTCTTCCGCACCACAATCCTCCAAGACTCTCTGTCTTGTGCTGCTTCCTTCCCTCCATGATTCCCTTACTCCCAGAACTTCGGCGACGGCTTTGACCTTGTCTGCCTACCGCATCCTGTGAGCTCCGATTGGTCTAGTACACATACAAAAATTGCTCATGTGAAAATATCTCTGATGGAGACAGACAAACAAGCACTATGGGGCCGTTGTATAAGTTAATACGCAGGTTTATAATTGCAAAGTTTTGTGAAGAGATAATGACTTTTTATATGATGTAGCTATTCTTTACCTCTTATTTACCTATGGTCACAATTTTACAGCCAAAAGATAAACGAAGCGTTGTTTAAACCTAAATCCATCGCATATAGGGGATACAGAATAATGTAGACGTCATTGGCATCAGGGATTGGAGAAGTAAATACCAGGATAGAGAAACATCGACAAGAGTTTTTGGAGACAAAGGCTCAAAATGGACTCTCAAGCCTCTGATGATGATGAGTTATCGTGCAATCAATCAATCCTTCCTTCTTCAAAGTAAATTAAAATAAATTCTAACACTGTTTTATTTTCACTCTTTATTATTTAATTATTTGGACACAAACGTTTTCGACCACACAGTAATCATAATCTAATCTAAATCTAAATCTAAGCTGCAAAGATATGTATCATTTGAGATTCATATTAAATGCATTCCCACAAGCAGACATGCATAATTTCACACTTACACATGCCGCATGTGGACCTACAATATAAAAAACCCAATCTCAAATGAACATAAGCCCTGCAACTCTTGCCGACCTTCCCTGAAGCAGGGGTGACATTGGCAAAGTGAACCATTGTTTACAGTATGGGTGGTCAGCCGCATACCAACCTATCAGTCAAGGAGTACAAGCAATTAATACAACCAAATATATAAAACAAAAAAATTCTAAGCAATTATACAGTAAAAAACTACAAAAACTACAACACATATTTTTTAAATTTAAAAGCCTTAGCTTTAACCGCCAGCATTACAGATCAACCAATATCAACATCAGGTAATATCTGGTTATCATCATCATCAGGTTATTACCTGATGATGATTACTGTGTAGTCAAAACCGTTGTAAATAATAAAGAGTGAAAATAAAACAGTGTTTGAATAACTAAAGAAAATATGAATTTTCACAGTGTTAATGCACCAATCATCCGAAATAAAATAAACCCTATTCATTCTCATATTTACTTTGCATGAAAATAAAAGAAAAAAATAAACCACAACTCGCATAGTACATATTATGTAGGTGCGAGGGTATATAACAATTCATCATGATTTATTCGCTCAGGGTGACAATATTTCAGCGAGTTATTTGTGAGCATCTCATCCCTGAAGATCCATCTCCATTCCCTGCATATTTTACTTATCGACATAGCGTTTTCAATAACCCCGCCCGACTTGGCTTTCCCAGCCAGTGGTACTTATATAAGGCGAGTAGGGGAGATCGGGTATGGCTGTTATTGTTGTCGCACACAATCATTACAGAAAAATAAACAAAATAATTTAGAGTATCATTAATTGATGAGGCATTCACTTTGTAACCTTTAATTTTTAAAATGTTATAAATTAAAAACAGTTTGTGAATGATTATGGAGCGCCCCGTTATCATTTACAAATTGTTTTTGATTTTTAATATTTTAAAATTAATAAGATATATAAAATGAAATAAAACCTTGCTTATCGGCGTAGAAGGTTATCAAAAATAAAACACTCTTTTCAAATTTAATTTGTTTTAAACGCAACTAAGCTAAACATAATAAAGTGTAACTTCTTGCCACGTTATCTCCGAAGGGTTTTGCATGTGACGAGTAGAGCCTTTTTACTTTTATTAGTAGTATTATTATAAGTTATGGTGACAGAATTCCTCCCACCTAGTTGATGGCTTTGAGGGTGCACTGTGAGGTTACCTGTGCGCATCAAAAAGAAAATATTTTTTCCCAACGTTGTAAGTTTTTTTACGGTGAAAAGCTCATACATAAATAAAATAAACAGACACTAAACTTAACAGGGAGATAAAAATAATGGAGTTTATGAGAAAATAGTATTTTATTGTAAATCTCAGCCCCGGTCTCCCCTTTAGCAGACGATGGAAAAATATGGAGAAAGATGGAGGAGTATAGATTGAGTGGCCTCAAGGCACCTCTCTTCCCGCCCTCCCCTCTGAAGGCTGTGCGAAGGCTTTCGATCAATCTTGCGATTCTTTCCGGGAAGACGTCGCGCCACCTGCCTCGGACGGTCCATCAGTCAAAATTTGCAATATCGTCAGCTCGCAGCGCTGTACCCTCGACAACTTAGTCGATGAAGTAACAATCTTTGTAGATTTTATAGTACAATCATTTAAAATGTTTTTAAAATTGTGAAGAATTATTTGAATTAGAGTAAAAGTAATATATTGCTCGTTTTCTTTTCGAAAAATTTCGATATTTTTATGTATTTTTTGTCTGTTGTTTTTTTTATGAATATATTATATGTTTTATACTACTGTAGCAGTTTTATGACTTCCGTACTTCTAAAAAAATAACTGATGACAGTTTTAAGAATATTTTTTTTAATAAAGAAAGTAGTGAAAATAAACGATATTTCCAAAGTAAAAAGAAATATATATTTTTTTAAATAGATTTGTGGAAAGGAATGCAATCCACCACCCTATTTTGCCTGGCCAGTTGTGTTCATGCGAAAGCAGAAGCTTGTGTGCATGCCACGGCATCTCTTGAACCAGGGTTCAAGTAATGTTCAAGTGGGCTAGACGCAATATTCGAACCAACGTTATCCAATTCCAAATACGCTAGTCGAACATGCGCCTCTACCCCTCGGCCATAACACAGACAATATTTTTAAAATTACTTTTTCAGTTCATATTTTATTTGTGGTGCAATGCTAAGATTAATGCAATTTTACTTAACATTAATATATCTTTCAAATCACAGTGGAAAAGATAACAAGAAATAAATTTAATTTGAAAAAAAAAAACTTTCATTTTTATTCGAATTTTTTTCACCAAAACAAGTTATTTTTTTGGATACGCTTATAATTTATTTTCTCCTGGAATGATGCTTTAAAAAAAACGTAAACATCACAGAGGTCCGTCGGGATGTTTTTGAGAATAAAATGTTTATAAGAGGGTGAAATACTTTTTATTGAATCCGCCAAGGGAAAAGGTCAAATTGGTTTACACAAAGTTATTTTCATTTCGTCCAATTTCATTCGATAATTTAAAAAATAAAGTAAGATTCCGAGGCGGGAATTTCGCAGAGGGGAGATTAAAAGTTTGCATCATTATTACGTTTGGCGGGAGCGGGGAGGTCTTTTCATTATTTAAGAGATCGAACGGAAAATTTGGGGAAAGTTTGCGCCTGTTTCCTCCAAATGTCGGGAAAAAGGAGCGCGCGCGCCCCCCGATACATTTGAATACAACAAAATCGAATGTTCTTGTCAGTGTATAATTATATTTTCGACAGAACTTTATCAAGTTGATGTTTGAATCCTTTTCAGGGAACTTTTTGAAAGTAAATTTCGTTAAATTGGAAGTGAGTTGCGAATGCTTCATGTCTGTAATCATCCCTCAAACTTAGTCGTCTTCTTTTTTGTTGTTTTTTTTTTCGAGAAACAAATTTAGGCGAAAGTGTTTCTTTGTTTGAGAAGTGAAAGAGGAAAGCTTGATTAAAAGTAACACGTATTGTATGGGACATTGATCTGGAGTATAACATGGTCTTATATTACAAAAAACGTTTAAGGTTCATATTGCTAACTTCCACAACTCAACGACGATACCATGTTGAAAGCACCGGTTCTCATCAGATCACAGAAGTTAAGCAATATTGGGTGCGGATGCTACTTGAATGGGTGACCGCTCAGGTACACCGCGTGTCGTTGGCATTTCTTGGACCGGTCCGTAGTCCAGTGGCAACACTTCGGACTCGTAAATGTAAGGTTGTGGATTCGAATTCCGGCGGAGCACAAAAAATATACAATTTATAATTCCAAATATGCTCTTCGCTGGGTTGAAAAAAATCATAAAAACGTTACCAAAGACCGGTCACTAAAAGGTCCATCCAGCCTTACAGCACCTGGGTCTTGCTTGAGTATTGGCGCTTTGTAGCGACGACCAAGCTCGTATACCTTTGCGGCACTACAACAAGTGTCATAGACACCTAGAGTCTCTAAAATCTAGGGAGTCTCCCGCACAGGATTTCTTTAAAAAAATATGATGGGTTGAAAGTGACATAAGAGGAAGGTACGCTTGTGTGGCACACTTTTTGTATGTAAATTGTATCTCTGTAAGAACATTTTAACTATCTTTGTTCAACTTTTTTTAATTGTGGCATTTCGATCTGAGGATATAATACAGTGCAAATCTTTACTATAATATCACCAAAGATATCGTTAATGGCGAGTGACGCGAGTTCTGAATATTTATTTCTCACTCATCCTTACGCCAATCGCTTGCTTTTCCTGCTCCCAAGTGGCAGATTTTAATCCCTTTTGAAGACTGAGTAAACCTTTCATTTCGATGATTTTTGAGCTAAAAACAAGCTCCAAAATGGTGCAATTTCTAACACCATCAATCAGGGGCGTGCATCACATGCAGACACATGCGCCTAATAGTAGGCAATATATGCGCCTCATAGTAGGCAAAACAGAACTCACCAAATAAATCATCTTAATATTATTATAATATAGAAAAACACAATTTAAACTTGATATTCAGATTTTTTTTATTTTAGTTTGATTGGTGAAATTCTTAGCGTTGTAGTCAATTTCAAATGAATTATTTTAAAGAATGCAGAAAATATTTATTCTGAAATGTATTTGCCTAAAGGTCCTACCCAATACACGCGTCTGCCAATGATGTTGATCGAACTCTTGTTCGTGAAATAAATGCGTTTTACCATCTGAGCTATCGACCAAAATAAATGTTGTTTGTATGAGCTCTCTAAAAAGTATCTCCTTCTTCCATCAATCACTGAAAAAAATACAGAATTTTTCAAAACACTCTGCTAGCTTTGTCGACATTATTTTGTGTTATTTCTATCCGCGGGCAGCTGCTATATTTTCAGCTGGCTGTATATTTTGTGTTTTAAATATTAACCTCTCTGTCTGTGTACGGGGTGGAAACAAAACCGTCGCAGGCAGCGCATTTATCATCCTTCTCTCACTTCAGATAATATTTCAGAGGGAATATTTTAACATTTCACACACAAACATTTACACACTCACATCAACACAAACATGGACACACATACATAGACATAAGAACATGTATGGAGTCATATATCGTCTTTCCAGTGCCTGTTTGGCTTATCTACCTTTTGATTCAAAGACTTTTGGACCGGTCCGTAGTCCTGTGGTAACACTTTGGACACGTAAATGGAAGGTTGTGGGTAAGAACTCCAGCAGAGCATACAAAACACACCATTCATATATTCAAATATACCTACTCTTCGCTGGGTTGAGAAATTCATTAACCTTTACCAAAGACAGGTCACTAATAGTTCATCCAGTCTTACAGCAACTGGGTCTTGCTTAAGTATTGGCGCTTTGTAGCGACGACCAAGCTCGTAAACACCTATGCGGCAATGCAGCAAGTGTTGTAGACCACTTGAGTCTCTAAAAACTATGAAGATTTATTTAAAAAAAAAACTACCTTTATATGAAATCAAAAGTTCAAAAAAGCACAATTAGATTTTTTGGACATCTTGAAAGAATTGATGATGAACGACTAACGAAAAAAATGTACAGAGAAAATGTCAGAGGAGAGCGTGGAAGGGGAAGACCGAGGAAAAAATGGATAGACCAAGCAGGTGAGATTGCGAAAGAATGGAAGAGTATGTATGAAGAAAGTGATGAAGGTTGATGAGATAAAAGGGATTTGCAAAGACATTAAGAAGTGGATAAGCATCTGCGGAGGTACCAGCTACCCCTAGTGGAACGGCGGTAGGGTACAGTAACAGATCGCAATATAGTGGTTAAAACTTCAGCCTCATATCAGAAGGTGGTTGTATTCCCAGTGAAGAAACAAATGCATCATTGAGTTCACATACACGCAATTGGGCACACAAATTTACAAATATAATACATTGACAAAAAAACAAAATATTTCCCTCCTTCATGGAAGTATTATTTATTTATGTTAACGGCAATATGAGAGAGCCGTACTGCGCTGAGGTCGGAACATTTTCAAAAACTCCGATGATTAAAAATTGTTTGTAATTCCAACTTTTTTAAACACAAATAACTCGTAGTGTGTGTGTGGGGTATTGGAATTTCCAGCTTTTGTTTTTGGCCTTGTTTGCATCGACAATATTTTGACATTTTTCATCATTTTGCTCGCAAATTTTTCGCGTACATTTTCATACGTGTAAATTCAACATTGGAAATTTACAAATACGCCGAGAATTTTTTTTCGTGTAATAATTCAAGTAAAATTTCATTTATTTCATATTTCGATGAAAAAAATAACTACCGTAAATTCGGGATTAAAAATCAAATGAATTTGTTATTATTTTCCTCAAAAATGATTTTGCAATTATTTCATACGTTTACTCGACAACTTTTTCAATCCTAATCCAATCTTGGGCTGATCCATTACATTACATTTTATAAATCAATAAACAATAATATGTAATTTGTCGTGTATGTTCCCTGATTTATAGGTTGGTATGCGGCTGACCACCCATGCTTTAAAAATAGTTCACTTTGCCAATGTCACCCCTGATTCAGGGAAGGACGACAAGAGTTGCAGGGTGTATGTCCATTTGAGATTTGGTTTTTATGTTGTAGGTTCACACGAGGCATGTGCAAGCGCAAACTTGTACGTGTCTGGTTGTGGGAACGCATGTTATGTGAATCTCCAATGTAACATTTCTTTGCAATTTAGATTAGATTAGATATGATTAGATCCATGGTTCATCGTTTTTTTTTTTGTATGAAAAATTTCGTTAGTTGGCGTTTGAGCCATGGATTTGTTGTGTGTGAATAAAACCGTAAATTCCTTATCAACAAACTCCAAAACAGTTTTTAAAAGTGTGATGTGATGATGTCACAACTTAAATATTTAATATTATTTTTTTTTTTTTTTTTTATCACATATTTTTTAAACGTGTGACGTCACAATTTTATTATTTTTTTAAAGTTTAATTTCCTGTTTTGTTTTACATTGAAAACTGAAAAAGATATTAAAAAATGCTACGAAGCCATGCAAAGGAAAATGTAACGAAAAATAATACGATGACGTAGAATGTTATACAATCTGAGTCTACTTCAACCTTCAGACAGACATTCATTCCCCATTATCGCCTATTTTCCCGCGTTTTCTCTGCCGCTATTTTTTCCCACCCTCACACACCCACACCCCTAACCTCTCCAACTAAAATGCTAAACACTACAAGCCTTCATTCGCTGTTTTTTTTTTTGTTTTTTTTTGGTGGCTATATATATCAAGTTAGCTGGTTTTTTCGCTTTGAGGTAGTATTCAATGGAGTGGCTGTGAATGTGATTTAGTTTCAATCAACATGATGCACCATCTTTGACACCATAATATGTAGATTGTTGATAGTACCGTCTCAATCACCACATATGAAATATTTTTATCATTTTCCATGTTAGCAAAGTGTACCTTTTCCGTCTTTAATCTATGTCAATATCACCATAGAAAATTATAAAATCACCATGGCAATGGTATTTGTTGTTAGTATGGTTGAAAATATTAAAATATCTGATAAACTCCAAATTCAAAAATGTTTTGACCTCATTGTGCACGGGATGATTTTCATAAGTATATATTACCGCGAGCATAGAAGTTACATAGGTACTTGAACATCACTAGTTCTATCAATAGCTGTGGATGGATATTTCGACAAATGAAAAATAAATTTTATGAACGTAATCATAGAAAATCGTTTTTTTGTGACATATTATTCCACATTAAAAAAAGTGCTCGAAAGTGCTCGAGATATAAAATATTATTGTGAAAATTAAACTACTTTAAGAAAAAATAATTTTATTTTAAATATTTTATTTTGTCGGCACGTTTAGAAACTATCCAGTTTGGCATTTATATGTTTTTTTTCCAATTAGATAACACACCTGTTGACAGTTTGAAGGTTACCGATAGACTAAATTTGTATTTTTGTACTTTTTGGATTTTGAATACCGGCAAGGCTTTCTCAGCCTTCACAAAAAATGAGTAGGTAGCAGCTCTCGAGAGAGCAGGGAAACCCCCACTTCACTTCAAGTGGTTGGCGTTAGGCCGGCCCCCTTACCTGTAAAAATAAATAGGTTCAACTCGCCACATGCGACCCCTTCGGAGATAACGCGGCAAGAAGTTACACTATTTGTGTAGCTTAGTTGCGTTGCGTTGCGTATGATGAGTGAGTTAGTAAGGGAACTCGAAAGGTCTCAAGACTCACCTCTTCGTCCAATCATACGGACAAGCGCCTTTGTAGTGACACACTGTCATAAAAGGCGCTATACAAATTTTGTCTTATCTATCTAGGTATCTTATCTATTTTAGTGCATTTCTAAATCTAAAAGGATTGCTTTCTAAGCCCATCTAGTTCTTGTAAATCGGTGGCTCTACGGATTGTTTTTTCACTCTTGACATCGCTGCTGTGTTTTGGCAGATCCATTTCTTTTATTCTCTTGTCCGATTTTGGCTCACACTACATTAAAGCCAAAACGCGAAACGTTTTTCTAGTTATTTCACCGCAGCATCCGAGGCGAGATAAAATACTGGCGGATATAATGGGAAAAAATGTATTTTAGCCAACTTGTAAATAGTTTTTTTGTTTCATTTCCATAATAGTTTTGTTCCTATAAAACACTGAAATTATTTAACTTTTTCTCGGTATTCATTTGCATTTCAAAAGAACAAATAAATTCTTATTTCACTTTGTAAGCCACTTGCTTTTGATTGAATGTGTTTTGTTTATTTCAAGTATTTTAACATCAAAATATTTTTCTTCAGAAAAATAAATTAACTCTTTAGCAGAGACTTAAACCTGAATCATAATTAACTCAAACTTGTCCCTTTGTAAATATTTTTCCCGTTTTTAATATAAAGTTGGTTCACATTGCCAATGTCACCCCTGTTTCAGGGAAGGTCGGCAGGAGTTGACGGGTGTATGTCCATTTGAGATTAGGTTATTATGTTGTAGGTTCACATGCGGCATCCGCAAGCGCGATCTTGTACGTGTCTGCTTTTGAGAATGCTATAATGTGAATCCCCAATGTTACAAATCTTTGCAACTTAGATAAGATTAGAAGTTGCCAATTATTTTCGTGTAAAAAATTGATACATAGGTACCTTTATTATGTAAACAGTATGTTTATATGTATCATTGAAATAATTTATCTACTTTTGTCAATGTCATCCCTGCTCCAGGGGAGAGTGGCAGAGATCGTAAGTCTTAGCAACTAAAATTGTACATAGGTGGTTTCATCAACATCATATACTTAACTTTCACACTGAATAAGCCCATCGTAGACTTAGGTGAAACGTCCGGAAGCTCCAGCTCCCACAGACTAAGGTTCCAGATCCCGGAAAGCAATCTCTAGCATCATAGATAGTTGTTACAATTTTTTGTGGAATCAAGTTTTTTTCCTTGACATATAGGTTGGTATGAGGCTGGCCACCCATACAATAAAAATGCAGTTCACTTTGTCAAGGCTGATGCTAATTTAAGTTTGAGTTGTTATGTTAAAGGTCCTCATGCGGTATGTGTAAGCGAAAACTTATACGTGTCTTTTTTTTTAAATTACATAAGAAAAAATACAATGGACTTTCACTCTGTTAACAGAAAAACGCTAAAAATTTTTATACGTATCTGCTTATGGGAATCCGTTTAATTACTTTACTTTCTTCGGCTCATGAGCCATGAAGGCTCTGGGCCTCCCGCACCACAATCCTCCAGGACTCTCTGTATTGTGCTATTTCCCTCCATGGTCCCTTCACTCCCAGAACCTCGGCGTCGGCTTCGACGTTGTCTGTCCACCGCATCCTGGGACGTCCGTGTGGTCTAACACCTGAGGGGGCACCATCCAAGACAGTTCTGATGATCCTGGAGTCCTCTGTACGTGCTACATGTCCGGCCCACTGGAGTCTTCTTGATTTGCATTTCATATTTATCTTAAATATCTTTGCAAGATAGATTGTAGATTATAGATCATTGATTGGGAAGCATCGCAAACGCAACGCAACTAAGCTACATATTTAGTGTAACTTCTTGCCGCGTTATCCCCGAAGGGGTCGCATGTGGCGAGTTGAACCTATTTATTTTTACAGGTAAGGGGGCCGACCAACCACTTCAGTTGAAGTGGAGGTTTCCGAGTTCCCGAGAGTGCTGGTACTCATTTCTTGTGAAGGCTGAATAAACCTTGCCGGTATTTTATTTTGGGGTTTGAAATAATACTAACTCTTTTAATAAAAAATGAATTTTTCAACAAACGGAAGAAAACCCTCTCTATTTTTTTCAACCTTGCTTGTAGAAAAACAAAACAAAAATAAATAAGAAAAAAACATTCGTTCTGTGACTGTGAGACGCTAAAAAGCTTCATCGATTTGCTTAGCGCCCATTTTCCATTACTTTTATGACGCTAAAAAAAAACTTCGAGTGACAACTTTGCTCCGTCGACAATTCTCCCTCTTCGGCTAAACGGCGACTCGTAAAATCACGATTCGAGTCTAGTTTATGTTTTTATCACGCAGTAAAATAGTTCCGTTTAAACGATCTCCTAGCACGAGATTTCTTGAAACTTGTTTACACTGACTGGTCACGGTTATTTGTATTTCTATTTAACTTGTAAAATATATTACAAAAATCCAAACCATAAAAAATATATTACAAAAAGATTGGATTAGTTCGTTGATAATGTATAATGTTTATATTGCACAAGACGTCACCCAAGAACTTCATACTTCAAGGATTTGAAGCGGCTCATGGATGTCTCCTATTCGCATCTCAAGAGGATGGCAGCAGACAGAGACAGATGGCTGATACAACAAGGCACTGCCTTTAGAATATGATGATGATGAATATTTAATCTAAGTTGCAAAGATATTGTTATGTAAGTAGTATTATTAAGTACCTAGAGTGAGGAAATATTATATAAGTAATAATTGTATTTGAAACTTTTGGAATACCATTGACGTTTCCAGGCGAAATTAAGTTCTAGAAAGTTTGATAGCCATAGCTATAAAAGGCGCAACTTATCTGCAGGTGAGTCAGTCTCCAAGTACTAGTAGCCTTTTAGGGTCATATCAAATGCTTGCCCACAAACAAACACGTGTAGTTCGCGCTTACAAATGCTGAATGTGTACTAACAAATAAAATCCAAACCTCAAATTAACATAAACCCTACAACTATTGCCGACCTTCCCTGACACAGGGGTGACATTGGCAAAGTGAACCATTTTTTACAGTATAGGTGGTCAGCCTCATACCAACCTATAAGTCAAGGAATACAAATAATAAATAACATTCAGGGATATAAAAACAACAAAACCTTGAAAAGAAATTCATACAAAAAAGTCAATGGGTACCTATACAATTTTCTATTAAAAATATCTTCACAACTTTCATACGTTGTAAAAATACATATTAAAGGACATATAAAGTTTAATATCAAGCTTAGATGCCATATAAAAGGAGACACCCGTTGTCTAGGATGGGCACCCGAAATAATAATAGTTTACATCCTTTTTAGAGCGTTTTGTTAGACAGGGGTAGCATGGGGTGAGTTGCAACTCTAGTATTAAATTCTACGCAAAAACTCAAACATAAAGTTTAACGAAAACAAAATCCGTATAATCGGTGTGAGGCCGGTAAAAACATATAATAATGTTTCATAAGTATTTATTTTCTAAGTTTTTTAATGTATTATATTGTAGAACATATTTTTTGTGCCCTTTCACTTTTAAGAAAATTACAAACGTATTTTTCTCACATGATAATCCATGACACAAATTAGCAAGAGTAAATAAATAGGTACCGTCCACTTATAAATACGAATGAGTGGACGGAAAGGTTTGCGAAATTGTGTTTCTAGACGTAATAGTGCAAGTTCTCATTTCCGTCAAAATGTTTACAAACTTGTATTTAACTGACAAATATGAGGTAAAACTAATTTTTCTAGTGAGCGTTTGGGTCTGCAAACGTTTTTGATGGAAGGCCACAGTTAAGTGAAAGCGCTAAGTTACATACTTGAGGTGGGGGGTTATATATCTCACATAAAACGTCCTTGGATAGTGTTATTCAATGAATAATGTTTAAGGCCCTCCTTGTATTGATTGCTGGACCTCTTTGGGGTACAATGGGAGAGGAGAATGCGTTGGGGAGGGGGGTGGGTTGCGGGTGGATGACCACCCACGTCAGTTGTTAATGTATTTTAAGTTATGGCATACAATTTAATGTGAACAATGCGGCTGAAAAGTTTCACATTAAAATGCTAGTTGAATTAACACTACACAAACAAACACTTAACAATAACCAAAAGTTACTTTGAATTCATTGCAATCACCATGACGTAGAGTGCTTGCATTCAATGCCGAGAGCTTGGGTTCGAATCTCACCGAGGGTGTCAGAAATGATTTCCCGTTATTTTTAATACAAAATAAAATACCGGCAAGGTTAACTCAGCTTTCGCAAAAATGAGTACGAGTGTATCCTCAGGAATTGGAATGCATAAGTCGTTGGCTTTTAAGGCCGCCCCCAAACCTTTAAAATGAAATAGACTTGACCTCTTCGGAGAGAGTTCGGCAAGAAATATCACCATATACATACATTATCTAATAATAATATTAGGATGATTTATTTAGTGAGAGCTATTTTTGTGTATATCACACCTCAAGAGCCCTCTAGCTTATAGTTGCGCTGCGCACATGAAATATTGTACTTGTACTAAGCGTTCACAAGAAATATTAGTCCCCTGGGGAGCTGGGGAGCCCCCCCTTCAACTGAAGTGGTTGCTGTAAAGCTGGCACCCTTGCTTGTAAAAATCAGTAAGTTCCACCCGTCAAAAAGTTACACTATAAATTATGTAGCTTGGCCACGTTTCTTGTATTAAATGATAAACATCGCACTCATTTAGTCAAACATAAATCTGACATTCAAAGAAAGACATTTTGTAAACATGCTTCAACGTAATCACATTCATTTTGAAAATAACACAATCAAAACAAAATATGAGCTTCGATAACATCGCTTACAGCCACTTCCTGTATCCGGTCCAACGCCTATAATACAAGCGAAGGGGATTAAACTCAATACCCTCCCTCCTTCCCAGGCCCGGATTAAGACCACTGGAGGCCGAGGAGTAGGGAAATTCAGGGGCCCCCAGCCCCCCTAGCCAATCCCCCCCTTTCTTCGCACAACCCAAAAAAATATACTTATTACGAACCAAAGCTATTGATTACTGACGGTTTTTGAAATTATATTTTAGAAATCCTTTTCGGAAGGTCCATGACAGTTGTTGGAGTCTTTGTCTTGTCTTTTTTGTAATAAAGTAGGTTGAAATATTTTTGTTATGCAACTTTATACAAATCTTTGGCTCTGGAGGCCCCTTTTGGTTTGGATCCTAATATAAATTTAAGGAGAACATCTTCTATAACTAGTTTTTCTTGGTCGTGAATGCCGCTGCCTAGCTGCGGACCATAGGTGCTGAGGCGGAATTCAAGAGACAGCTGAAGACCCACCTTTTCCCACCTCCACAACACAAGCTCAAGGGATGCCCAAGGGTCATGAAAAAGCGCCATACAAATGAACTTATCATTATTATTAAAAACTCGGGCACCCGAACACAATTTCGTTGAAAAATTCTTTGAATTATTTATATAATCTATACTATAAGCAGCAAAGATATGTTAACATTTAAGGCTCGCATACAAATAAACAAAACCTCACATGAACATAAACCTTGCAAGTCCTGCCACTACTCCTTGAAACCGGGTCGGCATTGGCAAAAGTGAACCAATTTTTACAACACGGGGGTCAGCCTCATACCAACCTATAAGTCAAAGAGGAGAAATGATATTTTTCTAAAATGTCTCGGAGGCCCTGGTTCGGTCGCACTGCTAGATCCGCCCTCAAACCGGATCTGTTTCTTCCATCTAGCCGAAAGTAAGGAGGGGACAATATTAATGTCCTCTGGGGGATACGACTTGCTGCGTTTGCACGTGGAGCTTGAGGACACAATGGGTTAATGTGTTTTTCAGGCCAGGCATTTAATATGCTGCCTACTTCACGGTGGTTATATGAAAGAAAGGGAGGAAGGGGACCACCAGGAATGCGTTCATTGTTCAAATTTCAACAGGTTGAATTATTGTTTTTGGTGATAATTTTGAAACATGACGGTTCTGGAGGAACCATATAGACCGCATGCACGAAGAAAGCATAGCACGAGGCGTGGCACAGGAGATACCGGGCGGCCAGCGACTACCAGGTCGCCCTCCCAAAAGATGGAAGAACAGCTGGTCCTCTGCATCACAGGAGGAAGTTCCGTAATAAACCGATCCTAGATCTATAAGAAGAGGAAGAAGAAGAAGACCCGTAAAATAGTCTACTCGATGGTTTAGTAACGTTTCGTGAACAAATAGAACAAATATTGGTTTCGTTCCAGTTGCATTTTTCGTTCCAGTGTTTATTTCAAACCCAAAATCAAAGTACCCGCAAGATTTTCTAAGCCTTATTAAGAAATTAGGAGCGGCCTCCTCGGGTGCTTTTTTTATTTTTTTGAATATAAAAACATTTCACGTGCCACGTGTAATTTGTTTGCTAACAACGTGGTATGAAGTTGCACTGTATGCGCAAATTCATTTCAATTTTATTTTAAAGCCATGCCTACTTGTCATGGCGAGTATCTTTTTATTTTAAAAGGTGATGATATTTTATTTTTCAAATGTAATCGTACATTAGAAAAATAAAACCAACGTGTACATCTACAGCTTCAAATGGTCTAGTCATCGATGGTACAAAAATATAAATGCAAAAAAGAAATATCATGGAATTTATGCTCAATAGGTTCAACTCGCCACATACTATCCCTTTGGGGATAACGCAGCAAGAACTTACACTATATGTGAAGCTTAGTTGCGTTTGCATGCGTTGCGTATGCAAAATGGTACGATTCCTTAAGAAAAATCATCATCGTGTATCACTGTTCCCAAATTGCATCTCACATCTTCATCAATTCAACAGTTTCAATTCTTTAAGACGCTCCATCCGCATCCGCCATCACCGTCAGTGGCATGTGACGTCACGTCCCCCGTAGCAGCATGCTCGTGTATTCCCGTAGCCACTCGGATAATACCCGAGTCGCATCACGTAGTACCCACTGCCGTGCATCCGGCGCGTACCCAACCTAAGTAATTCCTACGAAATTGGACATATTTTTTTTTCCAAGCAATCCGACTTAAATAAACACCATCCAGTCCTCTTTGTTCAATCAGTCCGCATTTTGCGGTCCGACTAGGGGAAATTGCATTTAGGACTCCATTGTATTGATGCGCTGGTTTTCCATGTTGTTTTTTTTTTTGTACTCCGAGTACAATTGAGCGTGATTAGTGTAACGCAATCAGAATGTTTCTTGTAAAAAAAATATCCTTCTTGTTTTATTCCCTCTTTTTGTTTCATCACAAATATTTTTTTTTTCAAAGAGATTTCAAGAGACAACAAATATTTCTCATACTCATAACACATTTTAAGTGATAATAATAATTGAAAATATCTTAATATTTATGAATATTCCTTGACTTGTAGGTTGTTATGAAGCTAGCCAACCATACTGTAAAACATAGTTGACTTTGCTAATGTCAACCCTGTTTCAGGGCAGGTCGGTAAAAGTTACAGGGTTTATGTTCATTCACAAGTTTGTAAGCGAGAAATAACACGTGTCTGTTTGTGGGCATGCATTTATTATGTATTCTAAATGTCAATATATCTTATAGATAAACGTTTTTAAAAAAAACAAGTTCTTTTTTTTGTACATAAATAAATTCCAATGCAATGTACAGTTCAATGGTTTCATAAGTTCTTAACCAACAATAATAGATATTATTTTAATATTATGGATAAATAAACATTCTAAAAAATGAAATAGAAACATATATCACATTCCAATGCCACGTTTTCTTGAAGTAAAAAAACGATAAAAAATTGCACAAATTATGTACAACTTATATTATTGCATGTAAATGGATTAAAACTATTGTTTTGTAGTTTTAAAATAAGTACTTATCTCAACTTGGCTCACAAACGCAGACCAAAGTATTTGCATAAAAAAATATGCATTATAGAAAATATTAAAACCAAATTCTTGAAAATTTTCAACAAAAAAACTGAAATATTTTCACATTATTTCTCAAATATCTCGGGTCATTTTCCAAAATTTATTCTCCAGCTCATTTCATGCGAAAAACCAAACGAATAAATTTCGCTACAGACGAGTTCGCAATTGCAATATTGCCCTCTATGAAGGCATTCCGAGCGTTTGTGCATCCCTCTGCTGGCTGAATATTTTCATTGTATGGAAAAACTTGCGAGAAGGGTGTGGGGGATGGTGGGAGAGGCCCCTAAACTAAATTTAGATTATACAGGGTTGCAAGTCAAGTATGCGAGATTGTATCTACGATACATGTTATTTAAGCTAGATTAAACATCGGTTTTCTAAAAATGCTTTATAAATTGAAAAAAGCGTAGGATTTTTTTTTTTTTTTATTTACGATTTTTATGGTTTTACTTTATTTCAGATCCGTTTCTCACTCAGATTCATATTGGACCTTTACAATACAACGGTCAGTTCACTTCTCTCCGACCGCATAGAGCTTTGGTCTTTATTTATCGTGAGACTAAGGATAATTCTTGAATCATTGAGGATTGGTAGATGCGAGACTTAACTAGAACACTCGAGCAATCTCGACCAATGCAAATATCATTTTTTTCAGTATCAAGTTTTTTTTAAGTACGTAACATCTAGATACTTCAAGGACCTTATTAAAGACACAGACAAGCAAAACATTTTTTTTTTTTTTTTTTAAATAGATTTGTGGAAAGGAATGCAATCCACCAACCTATTTTACCTACCTACATACAACAGCATATTCGAAACAATAGCTTTCCAATAGCTACTGCGCGACAGACGCAGAGTTTTCAGGTGTTTTGTCAATATGCTTCTGTAATAGCACTATCATATCGAAGCTTAAAAGACAGTAGGGCATAAGTGATATTTTGGTCAAAAATGAGTTATGAATGCTATCCTATTTGAAGTTTTCCACTCTTTGTAATGCGCTAACTTCCATACCTCTACGATTATTTTTGTGTTGTTTATGCCCAAGCAAGCAACTGCGTTTTCGAAGTATGGTTTTGGCTTAACCGACAAGATTTTGTCCTTTTTTGTCCTAAAGGCGCTTGTGACATAAAAAAACGTAAAACCACATTAATAGGAATGCCAATAAATGCCTTTACTTTTTTTTAATTTTAGAGCTTTTTTGATGTTAACGATATGATAAAAAAAAAAAATCTGCCATTTTTCTGTTATGTCAAACTTTAAACTGCTCTCCTAAACAATTTAGTTTATGTTGCTTATGCTGCCTTTTAACCGTTGATTTTATCTTTAAGTGTAGAAGCCCATCATGCGCAAGTCCCAGCTTCGATGGGCCATGATTCCATACTAAAAAAAATTCCTATATGAGATTTAATATGTATTATGCAATGTAAGCATTTACTATTTAAAGTACTTGAAAAATATTCTCAAGTCTCTACATTTTCAGATAAGACCAGGAACTTCAAGTGCTAAGCTTAGTTAGTTTGGTCCAAGAAGTCCTTGTATTTTAATTCGTTTTAATTTATTTGGATCAAATTTCTAATGGTGAATGCTCTTACCTGTATTCGTCTGCGGCTTTATTAAGAACCGGTCCGTAGTCCAGTGGTAGCACTTCGGACTCATAATGAAAGGTTGTGGGTTCGAATCCCGGCGGAATACAAAAAATATATCATTTATGTTTTCAAATTTGCTCTTCGCTGGGTTGAAAAATTCATAAACCTTTACCATAGACAGGTCATCAAAAGGTCCATCCAGCCTTACAGCAACTGGGTCTTGCTTAATAATTGGCGCTTTCTACAGCGACAACTAAGCGCACAGAGGGCTCTTGAGGTGTGATACACACAAAAACAGCACTCACCAAAGAAATCAGACTATTTTTTTTTTAACTCTAGAATCTTGTCGTCCTTTTGAGTGCAAAAAAATGCCTCATCATAATTTCGACAAGATTTCAAAAGTGTGAACACTATTATATTTCTTTCTACGAAAATTGAGTCCCTTTTTTCATATTGCATATTAAAAGTATCTTCAAAATATGTACTAATTATTTAGATTTTTTATGATAATTTCCGGCATATTATATATCAAAATTACAAGTTTCTCGTGCTCCTTCCTGGCAGGACCTTTCTTATGAATATTCTTCCTTAGTTAAAACTCTCAATTTGCTTTGCTCCTCCACTTGTTGTATGTAGGTGAAGCCAGTAGCTGGAAACTAACTACGTATATAATTTGAATACTAGCAGCGTCTCTGGGACTTGTCAAGCAGTCTGACTTTTTTAAGACTTTCTCAGCAAATAGAGTGTTATGCAATATTCACAAGAGAAAATATTATAAAATTTGAAAGTTAAAGGGTTGCGTATTACCGTTGTGAAGAATTATTTGAAATTAATCATACTTTGTTGAAAACATATTATACCTCTACCGAAGACCGGTCACCAAAGGTCCATCCAGCCTTACAGCAATTGGGTCTTGCTTGAGAATTGTCACTTTTTTTTAGCAACAATCAAGCTTGCAGAGGGCTCTTGAGGTGTGATTCAAACAAAAACAATGCTTATATTATAGATTATAATCATCTAGAAATATAACAAAAAGTTATTCTTCACGAGTTGATTTATAATATATTCGAGCGCTTTCAGTGTTATTCCACAATAATCAGCTGTTCTCTTGTTATTGGTGTGATAACATTGAAAGCGCTCGAGAAAATAAATCAACTTGTGAAGAAACACTTGGCGATTTATTTTTACATTATTTATTTATTATACACGAGTACATTATTTTCTTGACTAAGTCGTTTGCATTCAGAGAAGGTGGTATTTTTCATTCTTCATGAAGTGATCGAAGTAGGTACTTCAGCTTTTTCTGTTTTATGAAGTTCTTGGGTGGTTTAACATGCGTCAAATCCCGCCAAGGCATCGCCAGTCCAGTCGATAGTTCCGTTGGTAGAATGCTTGCATTCCATGCCGAGAACAAAGAATCGATCCCCACCGAGGGTGTCAGAAATGATTTTCCGTTTCGGTGTCTATTTCAAACCCAAAATAAATACCGGCAAGGTGAACTCAGCTTTCACGAAATATAAGAACCAGCCCCCCCGGGAGCTAAGAAACCCCCCACTTCAACTAAAAGTGGTTGGCATGAGGCAGTTCCCTTACCTGTAAAAATAAATAGGTAACGAATTGCCACATGCGACCCCTCCGGGGATAACGCAGACAAGAAGTTTCAGTTGCGCTGTTGCGTTGTTTTAAAGCATTTTCCGGTAGACACTTATTTCTAACGCTTAACATGCCTGGTGTAACGTTTTTAAAGCAAAAAATGTGATATTAAATTTTCAATATTTTTCTTTCGTCAAAAATAAACATGAACTCATCTTAACATCCGCAGCCGAGCAGCGAGGGAACAAATTAAGAATTTTCTCAGTAATTTTATGATTTCCCCACTAGCCCGTCTACTCGCTCCCCTCACTAGACTGGCGCGCCCGACTGGCATAGTAATTAGCCTCCGCCGAGAAGCGACTCGCCTACTCGCCTAGCCAGTATCACCAGTGTAACATGCCACTTAGCCACTCGCCAGACTTGCGTACCCCTGTACATGCACCCTGCGTCTTTGGTAGACTTTTGCTGCTGATAGTTTGTGTACACGTCTTTTTGCAAGTTCGCCGACCTCATTAAAGTTTTTTTTTAAATAAATGCTAAAAAAAAAACAAGATTTTTAATGATAAAAGAAAAACAGCTTTGTTTTCGATAACTTGAGTATCTATATATTTTATACCACAACCGGTTTCGCAAACATCCGTTTGCATCGTCAGGTGGTTAAATTATTATACCCTATTTTAATAGTCCCTTATTTTATATTTATTAGATTTTTATCGTCACTCTAGTATTACCCTATATTAAATGTATGAAGGTACATTATACGAGCTTTCGTATTATATAAATTAATTTAGCGAGCTTTATCGCAAATTCGCTACACTTTCAGTCACAACAAAGTTGCCGTTAACAATAATTATACATGTAAATTATGGAAATTAAAAAAAGCTCCGAGCACCAAGCGGGAGAGTTGCTCCTTCATATTACTTTCCTTCAGCGCAGCTTTCAGCTTTTCCTGAAGGCTGTATGGATAATAATTTCAGGCTTTGCTGCGAAAAAGCTCTCCCTAATTACATGTCGCCAGCGCCATAATCCGGTGAAACTTTTTTTTTATTACGTTTGTGCTTTTGATGAAACGTAACTGACTTTTTATTAGCCTCTTAATGAAACTTCAGTTATCAAGTTTCAGGACGAAGACTGTAATTTAAAATTTCAGCTTTCAGTGAAATAATTACAAAATACAAAGTTTCAAATATGATAAACTCATGTATGATTACACACATAATTAATATCTTTCAACTTTTTCTTGTTTATTAAATTAAATTTAAGACAACGTAGTGTTACGATTAACATGGATTCAATTTAATAAAACATTGATTAATTTTTTTTTGAATTCGCTTACATTCGTTTCGCAGAGCGGAAACTAAAGTACTGAATTGATACATACTTGTTCCCTCTTGCGTTCCTCTTGTGTCAAACGTTGCAGTGGTACCCCGAATGTACGGCGGCAACAATTAAAAATATAACGCATTGAATATCACAATAGTTATAATGAAATGAGTGATAAAATTAAAATATGAATATAAACCTTGAAAATATGAAATACTGACATCAATTTTGGCGATTACAATATTTATAACGTGTGTTATCTGTCAACTCTAGCTATTTCCGGTCAAATCAGCAGCCATTATTTGCAATGGTACCAACATTCAAGATTTTTTTTTTCGTTTTGTTGAGTTTTTTGTACAAACGGAAATGCAACTATGAAGCTCTTTATTCTCTTTCTAACTAATGACCATTTTCGTAAGTAAGTTGAGACAGATATATACGTCTATTTTCGTTAAAATAACTTCTTATCCACATAATATGTTATTAGTCAATGGTTCGGGTACTCATAGGGTACTGTTGTCCTCCAAAGCAGTGCAATCCATATTTATAGGTGACTTAAGGCGATTCTAGCATACATCAGACCATGTCAGAATAGTCTCGAGCAGAAGTTTCGAGAAAATACGAGTTGTTACAACCATCCAAATACTTACGTCTTAACACACATGTACAAGTAAGTTCAAACACACACACAATCACAAGTAAACATACACAGACATAACTTCATATCTTCTAACAGTATTATCATAGTGTAAATTTTTCTTTCATATGCTTTCTTCATCACTTTAATACCAATTTCTAATACTATTTGTTTTTTTTTGTTACAGGTATGTTGCGGCAGTTATTTTATCTACAAAACGTTATAAAATAACAACACAGAGTAAGGTTTTGATTTTATTTACAACCACATCACTCATTTTTTTGTTTATTTAAA
The DNA here is from genome assembly GCA_951799405.1 of Agapetus fuscipes. NCBI lineage: Eukaryota > Metazoa > Arthropoda > Insecta > Trichoptera > Glossosomatidae > Agapetus > Agapetus fuscipes. The sequence continues at coordinate 2,919,014 of OX637346.1, read as the reverse complement.
CAGTCTCACAATTATTTTCAATGTGATGAATTTTTAATGAACAAAAGTATTTTTCAATTAATAAAAAACTTTTTGATGATTTTAACAAATTTAGTATTATATCATTAACAAAATGTGAGCTGATATTACATTTGTAAGTATGTTTTAAAACATATAAGGGAATAAACGAAAAAAATATTTCATGAAAATATTTGAAAAGCAGTGTCACCGTGATGCTGGAGTGGAGTTTTGCGGGATCTGTTGCCGTGGTCTGTGGGAGCTGGAGCTTCCGCACGTTTCGCCCATTTCTACGATGGGCTTCTTCAGCGTGAAGTATGATGATGATGAAGATCTTGATGAGAACTGTGATGTCAGTTGTGTCAGTTTCACCGTATTACTAATTTGTAAAAACATATTTTATAATCTGGAGCATTGAAAATATTTTTGAAAAATTTATAATATTATCAGTTATTTTATATTTATTTCTTCATAGCATTTATTTCTCTTGAAGTACCAGTGTGTATATTTAATTGAATTTCTGCACACGCGTTCCTCATTAAATATATTTGAGAAGTGTGTTTACTTTCTTTGGAAACGTAAAAGAAATTGTAATTTCACAGATAAATTTATTTTCGAAAGAAAATGTACCATCTAACCTTATATAAATGAACACGTGCCAACTAAGTACCCCGGTTACATAGCATTGTATTAAGAGCAATCTATACTATATAAATATATTCCTTAACTTATAGGTTGGTACTAGGCTGACCACCCATACTGTAAAAAATGGTTCTCTTTGCCAATGTCACCCCTGTGTCAGGGAAAGTCGGAAAAAGTTGTTAGGTTTATGTTCATTAGAGGTTTGGATTTTATTTGTATATACACATTCAGCATTTGTAAGCGCGAACTACACGTGTTTGTTTGTGGGCATGTATTTGAGAGCTCTAAATGAATATATCCTTGCAACTTAACTTAGATTATAGATTATTATACACTAAATCTATAATAATCTATAATCGAAGTTGCAAGGATGTATTCATTTAAAGCTCTCAGATGTATGCCCACAAACCAACAAGTGTAGTTCGCGCTTACAAGTGCTGAATGTGTACTTACAAATAAAATCCAAACCTCAAATGAACATAAGCCCCACAACTTTTGCCGACCTTCCCTGAAACAGGGGTGACATTGGCAAAGTGAACCATTTTTTACAGTATGGGTGGTCAGCCTCATACCAACCTATAAGTCAAGGAATACGAGCAATAAATAACATTTAAGTATATAAAAAAAAAACAACAAAATCTTAAAAATAAATCTATACAAAAAAAGTCAAAAATTTATAATGCAAAAAATGTAGCAAACTAATAAACCAACATTACAAATCAGCATTGCAGATTTGTAATGATGCATTCAAAATGAAAAAAATATATAAAGTTTCAATTTTTATGCTAAAATATCGCAAACAGGAAGCTCACACTCCGAAATTCAAAAGGCGCTACGTAACAAATTATTTATTCCTTCCCCCAAATGTTCCGCCCCTTTAGCCGTCTCCATTGTACAAGCAGGGAGAGAAGGAGAGAGATAAGGGTACTGGCCACCCCTAGAGTACAAGTACTACAACAAACCCTCCCCGAGCATCGAACCCGCCCCTGGTCTCGCCATCTGTTCACTCAGCCACAGCCGCTGATTCTTGACTAAGTCCCCATTAGATAAGGGGCGGAAATGAAATGTTTTTTATGGCCATTGATGCTTGAAAACTGGGGGTGAACTGTATTGTGATGGTGCGTACTTTGTTTCTTTAATTTACAAGGGTTGAGTGCAATGAAATCGAGATCAGCTCTTGTGTGAGGTGCGTTTGGAAAATGAAAATTATTTTTCGCGAACAATGTTTTTTTCCATCTAATCTTATCTTATCTAATCTAAGTTGCAAAGATACATTACATTGGAGATTTACATTAGATGAATTCTCACAACCAGACACGTACAAGTTCGCGCTTGCACATGCCTCATGTGAACCTACAACATAAAAACGAAATCTAAAATGGACATGCACCCTGCAACTCTTGCCGTCCTTCCCTGAAACAGGGGTGAGATTGGCAAAGTGAACCATTTTTACAGCATGGGTGGTCAGCCGCATATCAACCTATAGGTCAAGGAACAAATATGACAAATTACATTTTTTTAAATCAATAAATAATAATAAATATGGACATCAAAAACTACAAAATTAAACAAATTTCACTTTAATAAACGTAATACGGTTCTTCTCTACTAAGATGGTAGCAATACATCATACTTCGTACATGTTTTTTTTTTTGTTTCGGGGGCAAAAAAAAAAGTCACAAGAGGTCAAATTTTGTTTATAAGATGACTGAGGAATGTAAACAGTGTTGTTATTTCCATAAAATCATGAAGGGGCAATGAAGTGTGCGCTAGCGCAATATCGTGGTGTAATATGCTAAATCATTGTGCGCGTTTTTATTTCGAATAAGCTTCAGCAAAAAACATTTAACTGTACCTAAGGTTATTGTTTTATTCATCCGTGTGACGTTCGACACAAAAAAAAAACGATAGCTTTATACATGTCTGTAAAATTTTATGGGTTTTTGTATGAATTACATAACATTGATTATGTGAAAATACAAAACATATTTTACTTCAAGAGTTCATTTATTTTCTCGAGCGCTTTCGGAGTGTTATCACAGCATTATCTATCATATTTTTCTAACAGACCTCGTATGAATACTACATGGATTCTGCCTAAGTAATAACTATTCTTAGAAGTAAGTATTTAAAGTACTCTTGAATGATTAATTATGGGTGCTGAGTGCACCCTTTTTTGAAAAGAAAAAGTTACATTTCTAAGAGCCTTGTTGCAGTTTGAAACATTTAATTAGGGCTTAGAGACTTTTGATGAAAAAGATGTACACTAGGAGCTATAGGAATCTTTTTTAGGGAGAGTTTCAAAGCAAAGTAGGTATTTGTATTAAAATTACGAAGGAAGTATATAAACGAAAAGTATTTTTATTAATTAACTTTTTTGTCTTAATATCCCGCATTCAATTTAACTTTAAGACTGGCGATCTAGCAGATGTAGAAAGTGCGAAAAAAAATTGCGAATGTGTACACAAATTCAAATGCTGGACAGTAAAAATTGAAACAAAAAGACGTATAAACAAAAAATAATTGAATGTAAAAAAATATAAAATAAAAAGTTATGCAGAAAAGAATATCTCAAGAAAAAATGAAGAAAAACAAGATTTCAACAAGAAAACCATATAAAAATAAAATTATTCACAATGCAAAAGGAGAATTAACTCAAATAAAATTGTATATCGATTAAAAAAAAATAAAACAAAGAAATAAAACAAATAAAATGAAACACAATCAATCAATTATAAAACGAAGCTCATGATAAATGAATGAACATTAAATTAGAATATTAAATTTTTCGCAAAAAAATGCAAATTGTAATGATGATCTTACATTGTTTTAACTGGCAATCTGTACCGCGTATAATACGCACATACATTTATATTACATGGTATAATGCACGCTGTAAGGGTTACACCGTGAGGGGGACAGGCGCGGAGGCAGGGCGCGGGCTCGCGGTGATTTCCCCTGGGCTCCGCTTCCACGCACGCCGCCCGACAAAATGTTTTTTTAATCAATCAAACAAAAGGACCGGGTTGATGCTCTCTTGCGCGCCCCTCCGTTACGACACCGCTTGTTGCTGCGTGTTTTATTATTTCTATTTTTACGGATATGGGACTTTTTATACTTAATACTGTTGCGAATGTGTGATTGTATGTCTGTGTATGTTTACTTATTATTGCATGTATGTGTGCTTTAACTTACTTGTGTTCCTGTTTCTTGACTTATTAGTTGGTATGAGACTGACTACCCATTCTTTAAAAAATGGTTAATTTTGACAATGCCACTCCAGATTCAGGGAAGGTCGGCAAATGTGGCAGGGTTTATGTTCATTTGAGGTTAGAATTTTAATTTTTAAGTGAAAATTCAGCGTTTGTCAGCGCAAACTTACCCGTGTCTGTTTGTAGGCGTGCATTTGATATATTTTTGCAATTTAGATAATTATTATAGGGTGTTTGTGTCTCTAGATGTGTGTATTTAGATGATTGTACTAGTGTTTGCTCGAAACTTCAAATTGAAAAGATTATTGCATGGTCTGGCGTATACCAGAGTAGCTCTTATACACCTATAAATAGAGATGGCGATGTTTTGAAGACGTACTAGTACCAGAGCCGTTGACCGAGATAGTACGAAAGTTAGCTGTGAACCATATGTGAGGGAATCCTTAAATAAATTAATCGAACTTTTATGCAATTGAGCCCTAATAAATCTTTACATTAAAAAATGTTACTTTGTACCGTGTCCTCTAATGTGTTCTATCTTAAGACTTGAGGATCAAATTTGTAATAATTCAATACTTTGGTTGTCTTATTTATGATATTGGAAAGGGCAAAATTGCAATTGCATCATCGTGTTTCAAATGAACGCATTTCAATAATTATTTTTGTACAATCTCTCACATTTTTAATAAGATTAGTGTGGTGTATTATCATGATTGTAAAAAAATTGACAAAAAAAGTAGTAAAACTTTGTTTGTTTAACACATAATTATTCAAAAAGAAAGGTTTGGAGTTAACGAATTGCAATAGCTATTAATTCTTTTCAGTTTTACATTTGTTATTATCACTAGTGCAGCACACGATATCGCAAATGATTTATCAAAAAAATATATTAAACATGCTTGTATGATGTTAGTTTGTGTGTTCCAAAGCTCCATTTTTCATTGTTTTCAAGAAATAAATAGGCTTTGTCAATGAAAGAATTCTCTAATTTATACACAGACAATCTTTCACATCTTTGAAACTGGTTCATTCTAGTCAGGTTCAAAAATTTTTGTTCCCAAGAGATTAAAATTGCCGACGCAGTTCAGCCATCAGATAAAGCGATCATTAGCATGATTCAGGGCGATAATGGGAGTCGTGTGCCCTGCGCACGCGCCCCATGCAATATGCACCCCAACACCGGCCTGCCGGACCCCTCCTCATTACACATTTAGTATGCTTACTATGCTGTACGGACCATGCATGCAAGGGGCTATCTGCCGATCTAGATGCGTCGGTTTTGAATGAAATAAAATCCGATAAAAATATTCAAGTTTGTCAACAAAACGTCCTCTCATTTTTTTTTTTTTAAGAAATCCTGTGTGGGTGACTCCCTAGATTCTAGAGACTCTAGGGGTCTTTGACACTTGTTTTAGTGTCGCAGAGGTGTACGAGCTTGGTTGTTGATACAAAGCGCCAATATATCCAGCAAGACCCAGTTACTGTAAGGCTGGATGGACCTTTGGTGACCGGTCATTGGTAAAGGCTTATGAATTTTTCAACCCAGCGAAGAGCAAATTTGAGAATATAAATGGAATATTTTGTTGTGCTCCACCGGAATTTGAACCTACAACCTTCCCATTCAGAGTCCGCAGTGTTACCACTGAGGTACGGACCGGTCGAGTGCTTGTTTTCCAGTGTAGGGAGTCCGCCTTCTCCCATCCTATTACGTCCCATGCTTAGAGCTTGTTTGTCGTATCTCCATCCGAAGTTATTTCACATCAGCAATGTTTGTAAGTGAACTGGACCAATGTGATTTTTAAATTAAACTAAACAAAACTAGACAACAACTGTCAATTGATTTTTAAATTATTTGAAACAAATCTCACATTAATGTGTTTTTCTTAGCTCAGATTGTGTAGAATGGGATTTTTTGTCAATTTTTTTGAAAGGTCATCTTTGAATCAAATGGTAAATAAGCCAAGCAAGCACTGAGGAGACCAACAAGCAACTTTTTTGTTTGTATCATCCACACTGTAAAACTTTGTTCACTTCCGCTAATGTCACCCAGGCTTCAAAAATGGGCTCATTATGCAGCCCTATCTTACACCCTTGTATACATTTAAGTATTCACTATATTTACCATCCACTCAAACGCATGACCCACTGTTTTGGTAGATTGCGAGTATCGCATTCAAAAGGGTTTTGTTCACACCATACATCTCTGGTACTCACCACATCATACCTCTATCCACCGAATAAAATGCCTTCTCGAGAACGTTATATTGTAATTATGTCATTTTATTGATTTGGAAGTTATTTTTTAACGGATTTAATTTTCTGTTGCTAAGAAGCATGCAACTTTATTTATTTTATTTTTGTGGTAATATCCTCCATTTTTTTTAATTTGTGCGTACAAACATCATTATTTTTGTACTTACAAATAGCCCGAGGATCAGGTCTGGCTTCCCAGTGACTGTATCGAAATTAAATTCTCCCCTAACGGTCTAATAAAAATGAGCCGAGCTTAGGAATTTAATAATATTTTGTGTGCGTTGGCCTTGGGCGCCAGTTTCCTGGATGTTTGTTTTTAGGATTCGTAATTCATTGCTATCCGAAAAGAAATTTCTTTGGAATGAATTTAAAAGTAATCAACGTACAAATTTGACGCCATTTTCACCTTGTAATGTTTGTTGATTTTTTTCTAGACAAATTCCAATTAATTTGATTGACAGGTAGTGTTTTTTTTTTCATTTTTGTAAAATACATCATCCAATGGTTGTGTGTACAAATTTGGAATTTTTGAACCAGGTAAAAATCATGCGCTAAATAAAAACAAGAAAACAAATTGTACATATTTTTTCCCCAATACATTTTATAAAGATAAACGGAATAAAAAAAAACAACGTTTGTTTCAGTATTGTTACGAATGTGTACTTGTGTGTTGTATTTGTATGTGTGAGTTAATAATCAAGTCTGTGAAGTCTTTCTAGAAAAAAAATGAGTTAAGGTATTTTTAAAAATTGGTATTTCTTCGAGAATACTTGAGTGTTAGGTAGAATGTTCTGGCAAAATCTAGAAGGTAGCAATTTTTCATGTTTTGAGAATGAACTTAATAATAAGAAACAAAGCCCTCTGTAGCGTCAGAAGTGTATAAGCGGTTGTACCATATTGTAGAAATGTAACTCTGAACCTAGAGGGAACAACAACAAATTGTGTAAAATAAATCTAATTAAAACATAATAGTATGTTTATATTCGTTTTTAATAGTAAAAACCTATCAATGTGGTTAATTTTCATTGGTAAAAATACGTATGTTGTAAATATCATACAAATAAATTCGAACGAAAAAAAAAGTTTGACGTTTTATTATTCAAAAGAACTGTTTACATAGATTGTAAACTTCTTATCAACAGGCAACCCAAAACTTTACAGAGCCAAGTATTTTATTTCAATCTTTCTCCAAAATCTTTTCTTTCATGTATAAATGTACGACTTTCTAAACGTAAACGATCGCATTCACAAATAAAATTCAAAAACTTTATATCTTTGAGAGTAGAAGGGAAAAAACGTCTTTTCATATCATTCACAAAACAAGTGAAGAATAACATTCTTCAGAAGTTTAGTATTTTTTTAAGTCAGTCGAGGGGCAAGGTTGCCTAAGGCTGGCCAAAACCCCTTCAAAAACGGTCTTAAATGCTTAAAAAACAAGTCAAAGAGCTTCCGTTTCGGTGGCTAACTATCTAACGGGTAAAATACACTAAGAAAAACGCCTGGAGGTCACTAGAAAGACGAGATCTTTTAGACTAAAAAGTGGAGAATAAAAATAAGGGAATAATGAGGAAAAAGCTCGTCTTGTAAGAATAACAGCCCTTGTTTTAACATCATGAAGCTCCCAGTTGCAAAAAGTAAATGTAGACTTTATTTGACAATCTTTGCTGTGTTTTTTGCAGGTTTTCAAATTCAAAGTCGTGGCTCTCAATGTTTTCTGAACTAATAATCAATGAAAAATTATTAATTTTCAAAACAAATGTTTTCATAGTTTAGTTCATTGTAAGAAAATATATGTTCATACACAACAATTTAAGCATCAGATTGTTGAATACTTTGAAATTGTATTTTGAGTGATGATTCCTTGACTTATAGGTTGGTATGAGGCTGACCACCCATACTGTAAAAAATGGTTCACTTTGCCAATGTCACCCCTGTTTCAGGGAAGGTCGGCAAAAGTTGTGGGGCTTATGTTCATTTGAGGTTTGGATTTTATTTGTAAGTACACATTCAGCATTTGTAAGCGCGAACTACACTTGTTGGTTTGTGGGCATACATCTGAGAGCTTTAAATGAATATATCTTTGCAACTTAGATTATAGATTATAGATTATAGTCCACACTTTAACTGAAGTGCTTGGTGTAAGGCTGGCCCCCTTACCTGTGAAATTAATAGGTTTCTATCGCCACATGCAATCTGCAGTCCAATTTGCAGGTTATGAAAACAGAAAATTGATTTGATTTGAATTGAAAAAATATTTTAAACAACTCTCACATTATCGAATTTTACGTTTGTTCTTAGTTCAGATTGTGTAGAATTTGATTCTTAAGCCAACTGCATTAAAAAGTAATATTTGACAGAATTGATCTACACGGCAAACAAGAACTGGGGGAGCGATATGTGTAGTTACCATACATGTGTAGTTTAGTAGTGTAGCGTATAAAATGCATTTATCGACCAAAATTACGTTAATTTTTTTGCTATTACAAATAAAGTCATGGGAATATTTTTCATAATTTGAGGTTTTTTTTTCTTCAAATTTTTAATCTCATCTAAATCTAAATCTAAGCTGCAAAGATATGTATCATTTGAGATTCATATTAAATGCATTCCCATAAGCAGACATGCATAATTTCGCGCTTACACATGCCGCATGTGGACCTACAATATAAAAAACCCAATCTCAAATGAACATAAGTCCTGCAACTCTTGCCGACCTTCCCTGAAACAGGGGTGACATTGGCAAAGTGAACCATTTTTTACAGTATGGGTGGTCAGTCGCATACCAACCTATCAGTCAAGGAAAACAAGCAATTAATACATTCAAATATATAAAACAAATAAACTCTAAACAATTAAACAGTAAAAAATACATCATACATCTTTAAAATTCTCATAGTTTGAAAAACCCTTATGGAACAAAATATTCAACACTGAAAACGATACTGAAGGACGCCGGATCTTGCCTAGCTTTGTATTTTTTCAATTCATTGTGTTTTTAGCGGGAATCCTCGCTTCAAAGGAGACCGGCATTCATTATCTCAACATCATAGGAACGTGATATCCAGAGTCCTGTTGATATGCATTGCTCCCGGAATCTCTTTTAGATACAATACATTTGAATATACTTACGTAAAGTATTATGAAAAAATCATCGCGTTTGAAAGGGAAATCAATCGTTTTTTTTTTAATAATTTACATTTTTTGAGGAGGTTTTTATAGCATCTGAATTTCAATTTTGAAAAAAAAAGAAACGAAGCCTCAAAACTTGAATCTTGATGTATTATATTTTGAATTAGATGTATTAACTTTGAATTTCATTTACGTTGAAAAAAGTTAATATTATCGCAACATATCTGACTTATAAATCTCTTAATTTGTTTGCCGGAAAAAATAATAAATTAATTCTAATGGACTTTCATAATCCTTACAGATTATATTGTTACGTTTTTAGGGTTCAAAAAGTCTACAATTTAAATAAACAGGTCTTCTTTCAAATTATTTATTTACACGTGATTTATTTCTTACAAATTAATATTTATCTTTAACTCTTCTACTATACAAATTTATATTTCACAGGTTATGTATCGTTGATACTCGTCGATCAAAGCCGGTTATGTAACTGCCCGGCTGTACCCGACTCTCAGCTTTATATTCCTTACAAACAGAACATTCTAGGGAGTAAATTCGCTAGCCCATTCCTGAATAGTCTATTACTTTCGAGAAGCGTCCATTTCTAGCAATACACATATAATTATAATCCTACTTATGACATAATGCTAATATAACTATATCCTACCTACCTGCTATAATAACTATGTATGTAATAACTACCTAATCTACCATTTACATTACAATATTTTGAATATTTTTTTTATTTTATTTTCATTCCATTTACAGGGTAAAAAACAGCTAAGGGTGATAGATTATTTATTCATTTGATGCCTCAACTATTTTTTTGAATAAAGAGATTGCACGGATGAATAAAAACAGACGTTCAGAATTCATAGCCTTCAAAAGCAATCCCTGATTTCCTTTTCAAAAAAATCATTCACTATTTAAAATTTCAGAGGCATAACGTATATTTCCTTTTTAATAAAAAAATTAATTTTGATTGTACATATAGCAATAATATATTTTTTTTTACGCAACGCAACTAAGCTACACATATAGTGTAACTTCTTGCCGCGTTTTCCCCGTAGGGGTCGCATGTGGCGAGTTGAACCTATTTATTTTTACAGGTAAGGGGGCCGGCCTTACGCCAACCACTTCAGCTCCCGAGAGTGCTGGTACTCATTTCTTGTGAAGGCTGAGTAAACCTTGCCGGTATTTTATTTTGGGGTTTGAAATAAACACCGAAACGGGAAATCATTTCTGACACCCTCGGTGGGATTCGAACCCGAGCTTTCGGCATGGAATGCAAGCACTCTACCACCTGAGCTATCGACCGGACTTTTTATATTTTTTCTTTTTATATTTTATATTTTTATATTTTTATACTTTTTTTATTTTTTATATTTATATTTCGTGAATCTTTATATTATTTATTCAATATCTAATACATTTATTTTTTACATTCCAAATTCATGCAGATGAAAAAGAATAACGCATATCGGGGTGATGGATAACATTATTTATGGCAGAAACTTTTTCGTTCACATATTCATAGGTAAGAAAAAAATACACAGACTTTTTTGCTCTACGATACGCTGAAATTAGGCGGGGAAGTTAGCGTCAAACTGTGCAAACAAGTTAGGGCCCTCCCGCGTTTGTTTATCGTGTTCTTTTCTCTTCGGATATAACATTTCTTGTATTAATTTGGTGCCTTTTGATTTATCGCCCCATACTCTGGGGAGTGTTTTGCTACGCTCTCTTATCAATCTATTTATGCTTGAATATAATATCCCATTTTTTTCCTGAGAAGAAAATATCGACTACGTTTGTGAAACATCACAAACAATATCAAAAGTATTTAATATTTTTTAAGGGTTTGGTGGCTTACACAGTGAAAATCCATTGTATATTTATCAAATTAACAAAGTTTCAATTCACTTTTTCCAAAAAAAAATCTGTCTAGCATTTTGGTAGGCAAAAGTGCTAGACAGAAATAAAATTGTAAAAAGTGAATTGAAACTTTGTTAATTTGAAGAATATCAAAAGTATTTCTTCGGAAAAATATTTATTTAAAATTGTTCTACATTTTTGTTGCTGATATTTTAACACCTGTTAAGGAAGTCATTCTGATATGGTGTACTCTGGAGAGTTGCTTTCCGGGATCTCGTCTCTCCAGTGCTTGTTTGGCTAATCTACCATTTGATTCAAAGATGACCTTACAATGAACTTGACTTAAGACTCACATTCTACAGAATCTGAGCTACAATAAAACGTTAAACAAAATAGTGAAAATATCTCTGATGTACACAATACAACAAGCACTAACAGAGGGGTAACATTGGCAAAGTGAACCATTTTTTACAGTATGGGTGGTCAGCTTCATACCAACCTATAAGTCAAGGAATTAAACGAATGTATAACTTTATGTCCGTGTATGATTACTTATGATTGCATGTACTTACTTGTGGGGGTGTGTCTCTAGAAGTTGAATTTAGATGGTTCTACTAGTGTTATCTCGAAGCTTCTCATTGAGATGATTCTGGCGCAGTCTTCGTTGAAGGGCATAAGTACCAGAGGTGTTGATCGAGATAGTACAAAAAAGTAACTGTGAGTCAATCCTACGGTTAATTTAATCGAAGTTTTATTATATTAATCCCAAGAAAATTATAATAATACTTTAAATGTAAAAAAAAGGGAATATTTACTATTAAATTGTGTCGTTAACCTTTCGAAAACAAAACTTTGCCTTTCCTTTGAGAGATTTTTCAAAAGCTACATCAATACACCTGTACCTTTTTGTGTGAGATATGAAATGTATTTATAGAATGGCTTGAGAGCAAAAAAATATATCAAAAAAATTTGAGTGAAAATTGACGTAAAATCAAATCGATTTCGCGAAAGACAGCCCTCGATGCTCGAAAAACAAATAAACAGATACTGCGTATAAATAAAAATATTCGTTAGGCTTTCAAAGGAATCAGAATAAAATACTAGAAGGTAAATAATGTATGTGGAAAAGTACATCAATACTATGGATGGAATAGCTTTCTAGGAAATTTTAATGTTATTGACATGAGGGTGGAGAATTGAACAAAGAAGAAGTAAATATCTTATTCCCGTTGTTAGTCACATGGAAAGGTTAATATATATTTATTTCGTTATATTGAATATTATTTTTCTTCCTTTTATAACATAAAAAATGGATTTTGTTGATGTTGTGAAGAAAGAAAAGAATGAGAAGCATTTAAAATACAATCACTTGTTATGTTTAACATGGAAAGGTATCTCCAGGATGTACCTACCGGATACTTACTCCAGCTAGCTCTCATCAGCATCACTCTCAGGGCGTGGGGTTCTTTCTTTGGTATGGCTTACTTGTATCTTGGGAAGGCTTTATAGTAAAAGATAAGTTTAACATGAACAAATAAGGGTTTATTTACTTTACTTATATGGGGGAAAAGGGGGAAATAAGGGAATGGCTCGACCTGCACTTTGTCACTAAAACACTCCCTACTTTGTTGACTGGAGTTCCGAACTGAATGGCCTGGGGCAGCGCCCCAGGCTAGTGGCGGCTCCTGAGGCGGACGCCTCCACACGTTGGAGCCCCTGAGTGGGCGCTCCTATGCACTATGTCTCCTATGCCTCTGGTCCACAAGGCGGGTGCTTTGCTGGCAGGAAATCCAAGTATGTAGATGGGGAGGAGGGAGCTCCATTGTAATGCCCCCTCTTGCACCGCTTGGTGCTTGGTCGCCGACGTCTGAATCGGTTGACATCTTGCCGGGAACTAATGAGCGACGGCCTGATCAGATCACACGGCGCAGTTCGGCCGCTTCCGTGACCGTTCGGCTCCGTTCGGCCCACAAAACACACTGAACACTTGGAGATTGTTTTTTATATGTTATTTTAAAATAACATAACACACTGTGTGAACACACAAACCCTACAAAATCTCATGAGAAGTACATATAATATATATTAAACTTTTTATTAAATATTAAACTTTTTAGAGTTGTAAAAGAAAATGAATCTTTTCATTACTATGAGTTTCCTCTTGAAAATGACAAAAGCTAGTCGAAACCACTCGATTTGAAATTAATGCTCAAATTGTAAAACTAAATTTGGTGAAGCTGTGTTTCTTTGGAATATATATACTTTGTTATGAAATACATATATTGTTTATTTCAAAAAATTACACACATTAAGCGCATCGATAACATTGTGAATTAGTGTTATTTTAAAATTAATTATATAATGTAGAAACTAAAGTTTTTACAATTTCAACACTGTATTTCTTAGGCCAGGTAAACTGTTTGTTATTAAATACAAGGTTTATAACCTATAATCTAAGTTGCAGAGATATATAAACATTTAAAACTCTTATTAAATGCATGCTCAGAAATAGATACGTATAAGTTGCCAATGCTGCATGCCTACTTTTTTAATCTACTATTTTAATCCAAGCCTCAAACGAACATAATCCCTGATACTTTTGCCAACCTTGTCTAAAACAGGGGAGACGTTTTTAAATGACTCATTTTTTACAGTATGGGAGGCCATCCTCATAGTTACCTATCAATTTAATTTTTTTTTATATACAAACAGAGAGATTTTGATTAAAAAAATAAAAGAATGTGACAAAAGCCACGAATGTAACAAAGTTATAAAGTATGTCTTAAACTGAAATGTGAAAATACAAAACGAATAACATAGTTTCTTTGGGAAAAAGGCCGGAGATTTCATTGTCGATTCAAAACTCCATTCCATTTACAGTTCATGTTTCTGAGAGATAAAAATACCGCCGGTCTGGGTTCAATTTCCTTCAGGTGCGGAAATCTACTATAAGTGAAGCAGGTAGGTGTATAGAGAGCGGTATTCCAAGTATAAAACATAAAATAAAACGTTCACTAGAGACACTGATTCGGTTTGTTAACATATTTTTGTAAACGGTACGGTTGAGTTTAAACGGATTTTTTCTACTTTCGAGCCAAGTATAACAGGTATAAGGTTGCGAAAAATACAGAGTTCTGAAAAGCTCGTGACAAAAGCTCGAGTGAGTAGTGTCCGGCCACAATTGGTCCGCTACGTGACAGTATACAAGGATCCTTGAGAGAGGACCCGCGCATACGGGGCTCATTCGGCGTAGAGGTCCGTCCGGGAGGGTCGTAGAGATCTACGACCCGTAGCACGTTTTTTAAGATCTCCACGTTTATTCAGATGACAAACTGAAGATTTTGTATAATATTGCACGATGTTACAATAAAATGCACAGCAGGAGATTTAAAAAAGTTTTAGTTTATCTGAAGCTCACCTTTGCGGCACTACAACAAGTGTCATATACCTCTTGAGTTTCTTGAATCTAGGGAGTCTCCCGCATACGATTTCTTAAAAAAAGCTCCAGTGATTGTTGGTGGACAAGGGTTCGATCCCTGTCAAAGGTGTCACAAATGATTTTCCGTTTCAGTGTTAACTTTTATGTAAAATAAATATACCGGCAAGGTTTTCTCAGGTATCGCTACTAATGAAAACCAGTCCTCTCAGGAACTAAAAACCTTCAGTTGAAGTAAAGTAATTAGTATAAGTTTAAATAATTCTAATGCTAAGTGTAACCCTTCTGGGATAACGATATGATGTAAATAAAGGTACCTTTTTTCTGAAACAACAAGTAAATTTTGATTCTAGGTTGCAATCATACAAAAATACATTCTTTTTGTGACGACGTTGGTATAATACGATTTTTGAAAACAATTTTGGTTCTTAAAAAAAACACTTTTGTATTTTTAAGCTGTGAATTATTTTTGAAAAATGCAATTTCATCAAATCAATTAACAGTTTTTCAATGTTTAACTTACTCTCCTAAATAAAAAGTTACTCAAAATAATTTTGGGAAAAACCAAGATATATTTTGGTTCAAAAATAAACTCTTTGCTCATTCAAATTTACTTGAATTAATACTTTTGAAAGGCTATTTAATTTAGAACTAGAAAACAAAAATAAAGTTATACTTGTGTATTGAATTGCTTAGTCTTGTACAACATCTTATACAATATATCGTGCGCCGCCAAAGCGACAAAACAAACGTTTCACATTATTTGTAAAGGCTCTACTATGCTGCTCTCCTACATTCTATTAATAGTTATCCGTCAACTTTATGGAGCCATGTAAAGTTTCATATTCTAAATCCGCCGCTGTGCGTACGCTGAATACAAAACTAGCGTCCGGATGAGCTACGGCGTAGACCCCGCAGTCTAGTCAGTGGTGGAATTACAGCTCGGCGTTCTCCTAGAGCCATATAAGTCGTAGCCTTGACAAAGTGCGCGCGGGGAGAAGACATCCCCTTTATTACTGGCAATGTTACCACCTTTATTTTTTATTCAGGAAGCTACGCCGGCGTAGAGGTTTTTTTTATTAAACAAATGACGCTGCCGCGGCGTAGCAGTTTGATGTCCCAATTGCCAACTTTTTTTACACGCGACGGTGTATTTGTATGAAAAAATATATAAATAAATGTTTTTTTTTATTTGAAGAGAAAAAAGGCAAACCATGTTTTATGGGTTTTTCAAAAAGTTTACGTTTGAAAGTTTTCTTTTATGTGATACAAGATCAAAAGCTTTTGGTTGTATACTGATCAATGCAATAAATGAAATAGTTTCTTGTTTTACTTGTTCTTTTAACGAAATGTATTTATCAATAAAGACCATATTTCTTTCTGCATTTCAAATCAAAATCTCCCCTTACTCAAACGTAAATAAAATATTGTGTTGAAATTCGCAAACATTCATGATGTTCATCATAATCATCATCATCTGAAGCTCGATAGTCCTGGTAGGGCCTTGGCTGAATCCAGGAGTTTCTTCCATTCTAGTTGGTTTGTTGTCCTCGTTCTCCAATTTTTTTCTTGCGTCACAGACGTATCCTTGCCGACGTTGTCCATCAATCGCATTTTGGGCCTTTCTGGTCTTCTACGTCCCTGTAGTACTGAGAGTGTGAGGCGTTTTGCAGGGCTGTTGTCGTCCATTCTAATTATGTGACCAGCCCATCTCAAGCACCCCACTTTGATGAAGCTGACATTAATCTAATCTAATCTAAGTTGCAAAGATATTTAAAATTGGAAATTCAAATTACATGCATTCTGACAAGAAGATACATGCAAGTTTGCGCTTGCACATGCTGCATGTGAACCTACAACATAAAAACCAATCTCAAATGGATACACACCTGGCAACTCCTGCCGACCTTCCCTGAAACAGGGATGACTTTGGCATCGCGCACAATTTTCTACAGCATGGTCGGTCAGCCTCATACCAACCTATAAGTCAAGGAATACCTTGGTTCTAATCTAATTAAATCTAGTCTAAGTTGCAAAGATATGTTACATTGGAGATTCACACTACACGCATTTCCATAACCAGACACGTACAAGTTCGCGCTTGCACATTCCTCATTTGAACCTACAACATAAAAACCAAATCTCAAATGGACAAACACCCTGAAAATCTTGACGTTTTTCCCTGAAACAGGGGTGACATTGGCCAAGCAACCCATTTTCTACAGCAGCCTCATACCAACATATAAGTCAATGAATACCTTGGTTCGTAAAAATAAACTTTTTTTTAAATGGTGAGCATGAACTGTATATCACGGAAAGGCATGATGATACATAGCGGACAGTATCCGACTCTTTTGCCTGACAGTTTTTACGTTCCATGTTCGGCACAGCCACATGCACGCACCCTAATGGCTTTCTTCTGTCACGGGCTGCCATGAACTCACGACGTAAGAACTCTGAGCACCCCGCCAGGTACCGCGAGGCCAAAAACTCACAAAGTGTGCACACATACCGAGCATAATGTGAGGTATTGTACGCGAAGTCTTTTTGTAGGTATCTATTTGATGAAAGGCTTGTGTTGATGAAGAACTGAAATAATTGATATTGAAAGGTAGATTATTTTAGTAAAAAATCCAAGTGGCAATTTTCCTTTAGCATTATAATCGATTAAATTTCTGAACCAGATAAAATGTTAACTTTTCTCAATACGTATGCTTAAAAAAAACATCAGTTTAAAAAAGCTATTTTTACTTAGGACTTTCCATAACGCAACGCAACTAAGCTACACGTATAATGGTATTTCTAGCTGCTCTTTTCCCGAAAGGTTTTGTTTGTAGCGAGTGAAACCTATTTGTTTACAAGTAAGGGCTTACGCCAACCACATCAGTTGAAGTGGGGGTTTACCAGCTGGTACTCATTTTTGACCAAACGGGAAAATTATTTCTGACACCCTGAGTGGGATTCAAGCCTGAGCTCTCGGCATAGAATGCAAGCACTCTACCAACCGAGTTATCGACCGGGCATATATTTCTGAAAAAAAAATACCATAACTCTTATTTATTTTTTGTTTACTACAACAGGTGTGTACCTACATAAAACAGATATATTATCTGAAGGGTTGAAATGAAAAAGCCGTGTGCACGCCGACGTGTAAAAGGGGTTTTTAAAAATACCGATCATAATTTTCCGCGTAACGCCCCTCAACCTGTCCGAAATGATTTTCCCAGAGTGGGCGGCGGTTTACGCCTTTTTATGTGATGCAATTTTTTTTTATGAGAATCTGCCACGTCCATGGATCATAATTCCTAGATTACTAGAAAATACTTTCCTCTTCCACGAAAACACTTCTTTTCAAGACATTGTTGGAGACAGACAAAATGCATACAATATTTTCAAACGTTGAAG
Organism: Agapetus fuscipes; assembly: GCA_951799405.1. NCBI lineage: Eukaryota > Metazoa > Arthropoda > Insecta > Trichoptera > Glossosomatidae > Agapetus > Agapetus fuscipes. The sequence continues at coordinate 2,901,068 of OX637346.1, read as the reverse complement.
AATTGTAAAAGGATTCATGATTTTATTTAAAAAATGCACTGTTAGAACGAAAGTCTTGTTTTTCTTTTTCCTTTGTGTAATTGTTACTCTGCCATCATTTCACTAGGGGTAGCTATAGCTTCTGCAGAGTTACCTCTCAATATTTTCCTCCCTTTTCATACGTACTTCTTTCAATCTATTCATATCTACCACCTTTTCCATACATTTTCTTCTTGTACATTTGCTTCGTATATCTCATTTTTTCACATTTTTTTTCAATTCGATTTTACCATAGTATGTTTGATATAAAAAATATTCGCTTCCTATCTTTTCTTTTTGTGTTTTTTGTACAGCTAGAAATTTTTCAGAATTCAATTATGTTCCCGTAAAATAAACATAATTTTTTAGAGACGACTGATTTTGCAACCATTTTATGCGTGCAATACAGTAATCCAATTTGGAATTGGAAAAGAATAAAATAATGTAAATAAAAATAAACATCAAAATAAAATTAACTAAAAACTCATGTCCTCAAAATAAACAACTATTTTTTATATAAATTTGACAGTCACGTTGATATAAATAGAGTGAAAAGTAAAGGTTGTTTAACAAAATCAGACAAAAATAGAAATTATTTTGAGTTTTCCAGAAAAAATGAACAAAGGTTATTGCAGGAACATGATTACTTAAAAATCATATTATTCTCAAAGTTAAAGAATTATGGAAATTGTTTGGTAAAAAAAATGCCTCAGATTCTGTTAAGTTCTACAAAACATTCAACTGTAACTGTTACATTAACTCTGTCGCCATTCCATTAGGGGTGGCCAAAGCCTCTGCAAAACTGCCTCCATTTTTTTTCATTTCCTGACATATCTCTTTCAATTCATTCATTTCCATCACCTTTTATGCATTTTCTTCTTTTACGCTCACTTTGTATATCCCATTCTTTCACAATCTCCTCAAACTGATAACTCCATTCTTTTCTCGGTCGTCCCTTTCCTCGTTTTCCTTTCACACTTTCTTTGTACCAAAATTTTGTTGGTCTATCATTGTTCATTTTTTCCACATGTCCAAACCAATTTAAATTCAAAATGGAAAAAAGTAAGGTAAATAGATTTGAATGATATTTTTCAGTATTTTTTTTTCTGTAAATTGGTTATTTAATTTTTTTGTTTGTTAAATTTGTGAATTTATTTAAGTTATTTAATATTCTCTAATCAATCATACACTTTCAATAACAAAGCCTTAAAAATTCGATAAACAAATTCTAAATCTCTAATCTGGCCTATTTATTTGTATTGCTTTAAATTCACCCTGGCTGTATCATTGCAGTCCTCGCTTTCAGTTATTTGTTATTTAAATTTGTACAAGTGTAAAGAAACGCTACGACAAAGCTCGCTATCGCCTACATTTACAGGGAGAGTTTTTTTTCAGTACCACGTAGTTGCGGGGGGAAGCTTTCTCCCTCCCCCACCCATCCTCAAAGCTCCCTTAAGGCTAGTTCGCACAAGGCGAGTGATTTAGTCAAGTACCGAGTAATTTAGTGGTGGGCGGGGCGCTACTCGCCCGTAAAGCGTTCGCATTACGGTCCAGTACAGTACACAAGTGAGAAGTTGGCTGCAGAAAGCCCTTTCTATAATGGCGGCAAATTTAAATTGGCTGCAGTTTGAAAATATTAATTGAGTATTAAAATCATGTTATTATAAAGCCCTTTCTATAATGGCGGCAAATTGAAATTGGTTGTGGTTTGGTAATATTAACTGATTTATGCCCGGCCACCTAGCTAGGAGCCTGTTTAGCAAACAACTACAAAACTCGATTTTTGTAAATTCGAAATGTATTTTATGGTTTATAAAATAATATACACATTTTAAATAAAAACAACACATGACTATTTGATGTTTATAATAATATCTACCATTTACGCTGCAAACATTATTTTTTAATTGAATTTTTATCTTTTCAATGATGTGTACAAAGTATATTTTGTATTCACACACTATAATACGACTCGTAGTCTGCAGCTGCATTCAGATGCGTTTCTCGTTGTTGACAATTAACAACAATATTCGACATGTAAAATCGGCATTTTCAAATACACGGCGGTCACCAATCAATTATCAAGATAAAGAAGAAACATGGTTCAACTTTTCAGAGACTGACCGCGAGAAACTTGTTCAATCCTGCTACATACGCCTCTCACGTCTGTCACAGATACCAGTTGATGGCTTACAGTGGCATAAAATTGTAATGCCTCTAATCAGTTATCCTCGTGTGTCACTGAATTGTTTCTGTACAAAACAATAAGTAACAATCCATCTGAAGGATATCATAAGGCCTGTGATATGACAAATTTATGGTAGGTACCTATAAACATCGATCAATGTAAAAGATCGATGTTTTTAAATACGTAATAAATTCATGGACGATAATATTTATTTCCACAACATCTTTACCAAAACTATATTTGTACAGCTCTATTGTCCGAAAACTTAAAAATTACTACAATTTCATCCAGCAAGGAGCTACATGATTGTATTTTTGACAGCTGATATCCGCACCAAAAATCGATGTCATACTATTCTTATCGAAAAAAAATTACCTTTCTCAAAACTTTTTGGACGTAGATAAGTCCTAGCAACTTCTATATTCTCAAGAGTTTCTAAAAAACGAAGGATATCGATGTGCATATCCACTTATTTACAGTTTAAACATGACATAACCTCACTGACAGGTCGCTAAGTTTAGGGAGCGGAACATTGGGCTCGCAAATATAAGAAGTTCTTAAGTACTTAAATATTTTTAAACAGCACTTTATCTTTAAATATTCTTGCTGAAAACGGGCATTATCTTTTCAAACTGCAGCCAATTTAAATTGCCGCCATTCTTGCATTTCCGTTTCCCCGCCAAGAGTGAGCGGCCAATGGCGCGGCCGCTAATAAACTCGACTCGGACTCGGGCTTTTCCGTGGCTCTTCGGACTCGGACTTTTCCGTGGCTTCTCGGCAACACTCGCCCACGGACGGTGGGCGGGGCCGCTACTTGCCCGAAAAAATAGAATGAAATGGATCGGCTTGACTAAACCATTGACTTAACTACTGGACTAAATTGTTGGGGTTCGCACACGTTTAGCCACTAAATTACTCGTTACTTGGCTAAATTACTCGCCTTGTCCGAACCAGCCATTATGCTCTGTTTAGACGGGTCGATCTCTTGAGAAGCGAGTAACGAGTACCGAGTAGTAAGTGATGATGAGTGGTCTAAACTCTAAAGTGTCTAAGGAAAGACTGCATGCAAGTTACCAATAAACAACCAGTAAAAAAATTTCCGATCGACTAAATCATAGAAAAAACTTTTCTATGTAATTATTTGTATCCAAATCTTTAATCTAAGCTGCAAAGGTATTTTGTCATTTTTTAAGCAAACCCACAAACAAGCACTTATAAGTTCACGCTTAAAAATGCTTCACACGTGTAATAGACAAAATAAACCTTACCTCACATGAACATAAACGTAGCCTTTAATTCATGGCACCTTTTCTTGAAACTGGGATGGCATTGGCAAAAGTGATCCAATATTAACCGAAAAAGGGGTCAGTTTTTATAGACTTACCCTTACTCACCCCTAAAAATACAACAAATGTTGAGTTATTGGAACTCAAAAGCAAGTGTTTTTGTACATAAGGAAACACGACACACACGCCTACCTACTAATTCACTCGCAGTGATCCCGTGTGAACGGTTGTTTAGGGTTTCTTGGGACATTGTCTGTTTTGAGGAGCAAGGGGGGTGGGGAGAGAAAAGGAACCTTTCGCAGAGGTGATTAAGATAAAACAAATAAAGGGCGCCTTTTTATAGATACAAGCGTGAGGAGAGCCATTCATTATCAGCCCATAAACCCGAGCTGGGGCAGGAAGCATTGTATAGGCTGCTTTGACTCGTTTTTGAAAGTAAAACGGTTAAAATACTATCGTCAGCATCATCTTCACAAGATTCTGAGGATTGAATTTTGTTTAAAATGTGTTTATAGTTTTTATTAAGGAACCCTGTGCGGGAGACCTCCTAGATTTAAGAGACTTTAGGGGTCTATGACACTTGTTATGATGTGACAGTTCGCTTCCCCAGTTCTTGTTTACCGAATACGCCAATCTTTTCAAATATGACTTTTTCATGCAGTTGTCTTATGAATCAAATTCTACACAATCTGAGCTAAGAAAAACCGTAAAACTCGATAATGTGAGAGTTCTTTTAAATATTTCTTAAATTTTTTTTTTTGTTTTCATAAGACACATTGGTCCAGTACACATTAAGGAGGGCCGATTTTATTTTTTTTGGATAATAATCATCTAATAGTAAAAATATGTTGCCAAAAGAAGTTCAAATTACGTGTGTAAAATAAAATTCCGTAAAAGTATTAATCATCTGTCTCCAAATCTGCCTCAAAGTTTCGAAAAAATGCCATTTTTATCATTTTTCATGAGGGCTAATAATACAATAAGGAATTGAGATTTTACGATAATTTCTATATTTTTGTGCATAAAATATAGTAATGCGCACCAATAGTACAAATAAACAAGTTATTTTTTCACTAAATAAGAGAGAGCGCCGAATTTCACTATTTTGCAAAGAATTTGTGACCGCGCGTTGTCACTATGAGTTGAATACGAAACTTATTTCAATGCCCTGTGACTGGTAAAATTTGTTTTATTATTTTAGAAAGCATGAAGTGTCATGAAATGTATCTTTTAATGCAGTAATGTAACTGCACAACTGGACAAGAAATGTTTTGAAAATCACGGAAAAACGCAAAAATCTCCAAAAACAACTGATATTGTTTTAAAAAAACCCACCCAAGACTGTTGAGCTTATTATGAAGATGATGAGTAATGTGCTGTTTTACATTTATTGTCCTGTAAATGTAAATAAATAAATCAATGCGCCTTTCATAGAGATTGCGGAGTGTTCGCACATGAGTGAAGCTTTCTAACTGACTAGCAAACATCAGGGAAAATGATTATTGGAAATAGGTACAGCCATAGTCGTTATAAAGTACATAACTAAGAAATCATAGAAAAAAGAATCTACGTAAAAAAGCTTAGATAATCGAACCAAAATACATTGATGGTAAAAGAACACGCCAAAATCTTAAAATAACATAAAGCACCATCATCATTGAGTATGTATATCTCCACAGCCAGTCTCTCAAGAATCATTTCCAAAGCTGCATCGCCAACTTTTCAAAAAAGGCTTACTGGATGTTTCTACATTGGCAAAAACTTTCTACAGGTATTGAGTTTTGGGAAAAGTGGCAGCACTCATAACTTCAGAAGTTTTGCATGGTATCAAATGTGAAACATTCAATTAGTTTTCAAAAAAACCTTTAATACCCATTATGATTTATTCGCACAAGATTTAAGTACAGATCAATTATATCTATACAAGTTTGTCTTAGAAAACATAAACTTAGCCCATAAAACTCCAGGAAAAAAATCCTATTCTTGGTGGATTCCGCGAGCTATAGAGCTTAGAATCCCTTAAAAAACTTATTAATTTGGCAAATTATGTTGTTCAACCATACGCTTTAGCTTGATTTATAATAATATGTCTTATTTTTTTAGCAGTAACCTTCTTAAGGTCCATACATATACTCAAAAATAATGATTGCTTTTCAGTTTAACTATGTTCAGTTACATTTATGATATTTTTAAGTGCCATCCTATTGCAAAGATGGTTTCCGACATTTATCGAAGTTTATTTAAATTTAAAATATTCATCAGGAGAACCTAAAATGATAATCGATTGCGCCAAGTGAAAAAATAGTTGCTTTGCTTATTCAGAAAACTTACTGATAGCGAAGTTACGAATCTTCACAAACACCTAAGTGAACTCCTCGCAGATACACGTAAGATTCTAAAAATTCTTATCATGCAAGGTGGGAAAATTGACTCTTACAAGTTCCATGAATTACTTTGTTGTTGCAACTTTCTGTGGTATTTCAAATTGGCAGAAAAATACATCTGAACCACTAACATCTCAAAAGACATCTGATGGAGATCTCATTTTTTTTCACAGCACACGGTGGGCAAATGGATCTATCTCATCTGCGTTTATCATACGAAAACTAGCAAAATGTCTTTGAAGAACAGCACAAAAGCCTCTGCAACGTTTTTTTTTTAAATCAACATTAGAAAAAAATATTTAACCTAAAATAACGTCTCGCAGTGTAAGGCCAAAATTCGAAAAAAAACGGATTTTTTACGTTATCAATAACAAAATTTTACTTTCTGTAACTTACTTTTTTCTCTCAAATGTGTTATTTTATACCTTAAACATTTGTTTTACATGAGAAATAAAATTCAATAATCGGGTTTAAAGTCAGTGTGTAAAAATATTTTTTTTGTGTTTTTTTTCAATTTCTCATTATTTCAATGTCGATTTGGAGACAAAAGTTGTTGTTTGATTGTAATGAAACTTTCTGTACAATAAAATTACGTCATTTAGCAACATAATTTCACTCTTAGATTAAAATTCAGCGTAACTTTTTTTTTCTCATACATCAGTGGCCCTCCTTAGTACACATGCAAACATTGCTCATGTAAAATTTTCTCAATGACGTATACGGTAAACCAGAACTAAGGCAGCGAGTTGTGATGTGGCAGTTGATGTCCTAATCAAGTTGTAGGTTTGTTAGCTGCGCAGTGCTGTGGTGGGAGTTGCGTTGGCTTGTTTTGAGACACTGAAAGAAAATGGCGATTGATATTGGTTTAAAATGGGGCAAGATTAAATTGGGGTGAAAATACAGTCCTATGGAATAACCTTATTATTTAAGATTGTCTATCTGTATAACGTCTGGTTTTATTTATTTTTTAAGTACTTACCGCATCGTTCCTTTCGTGTTTACTTGTGTTATATTCATCTAAAGTTATCTCACATGAGCAATATATGCATGTGCACTGGACCAATGTGTATTATGAAAACTGAAAAAATATTTTAAAATAATATAAAACCACTGTCCCATTACCGCGTTTTACATTGCTCAGATTGTAAAGAATGTGATTCTGAAGACAATTTCATGAAAGGTCAGCTTTGATTCAAATGGTAGATAAGCCAAATAAGCACTATGGGGACTGTAAAATAAAATTGCTGTAGGAGATCACACGATACGCAGTTTCAAATAACAAAAAAGTTTAACATCATCATAAAAATAGTTAGAGGATTTGTAAAAAAACGACAGAAATATAAAAATATCAGTACCTATTGTGCAAATGAAAAAAATTAAGCGCATTTGAAAATGGATAAAAAGAATATGTGAACCACACACTGTGAATTAACATTTAAAAAGTAAAAATAACGCGCTTTAAATTCAACTATCCGAGAGGAACAAAACAACGTTATTTAACTACAAAAAAAACTGATAAATTAAGCGGAGTTAGCAATGCATACATCATCGCAATCCAAATAAAATAAACAACAAAATATGCCCCCTTCCATCCGTTTCTCTCCCTCCTCCCATCTCCTTCCGGGCCATCCAGATAAGGCTAATGGCGTCTCGTCCAACGGAGCCTTAGCCCCAAGCTGAGAGGCCCTGGTACTCGAGTGAAATTATCTACAGAGTGGGGCAATTTGCACAGTTTTTACGCGCTCCCTCATTCCATAGATGTGCTATGTACGCTAAACGCAGGAAACTGATTCCATGTCTGACGGACCCTGCCCCTAAAAAATGGGGCCAACTAGTCTTATTCTTACTTCTTTTATTCATGACATCTCCTTAGGTAACTCATATGGATATCATTCCGCCCTCAAAGAATAATTTTTATACAATGAAAAAAAAGGATTTTACTGACCGTGCAAAAGAGAAGAACGATTTTGTCTACGTTTCGTCGGAGTCATATCCGACGTCCTCAGGAGACGTGTCTCTTCTGCAAAGAAGAACCATGAACTAAATATAATTTATACTTTTTGTCTGGTATTTACAAATTTTCAGGATAATTATTTGAAAACAATTAAAAAGAAGAGGCTTGTATTATTTAAGTATCTTATGCAAGACAAAATATAATATTGTCCTTCAAAAAATTTTTCAAAATTAATTTAAAAGTTATTTTGAATAACATTAAAACATATTTTTGTTTATTCTGCCATTTCCTGGAAAATAAAAAGAAGGCGAAATCCAACAAAAGCACCCGATATAAGAAAAAAGTTTTTTTAATTGTTTCAATGTTAAAATTTACTTTGGTATTTTTCTTTTTCAACAATACGAAACCCTTAAATACTGACATTATTTAAAAGTTAAAGGATTTGTATGTTGACGTTGTGAATATTCATATTAAATAAAAAATTAAAAAATAAAAACATTTTTTGTTTTTCTTCACGAGTTGATTGACATACATATTTCCTTGAGTGCTTTCAATGCTACCGTACAGTTGTTCTCTTGATAATGGTGTGATAACATCGAAAGCGCTCAAGGAGATAAATCAACTCGAGAACAATTTTTTGTGTTTTACTTTTACATTATTCATTTTTCATAAATAATTTTAAAAGAAATGTATTTAAAATCATAACATGCCTTTCATAACCAATAAATCCATACAGCGAACATACCTACAGCACATTTTACCAAAAAGTGAAACTTTCATGAATTACTCGTATCTTAAATTAAATATTTTAACATTCTTATCAGTGAGATTGGTGTTTTCATTTCAAGTTTCTCGTTTCACTTGCATTGTCTCTTTTACGAGCGGGGCATATATCAGTTGTGTTATATCACGCCAGGTATGGGGTGCTTTCAGGTCGGTTCCAGGGGTGGATAACGCAGGCACGCGAGCTACCCAGGGCGCCACGTGACCCACCACCTGCCCACCCCTGACCACTGTATTCTATTCAAATACAGCCTTACATAAGACTTTTTTGGTATTGTTTTATTTTTTTTTACATCAGATACAAGACTTTCTTTGAAACTGCATTCATATTGTTTTTCAGTTAGTGTCAGGATAATTTTGTAGGAAATAAATGTGTCGAATTTTTTAATGAGGATACCTACATATTATATTATTAAATATCAAATAAATAAAAATAATATACCTATTGAAAAAAAATTATGATTTTATTTTCGGTAATTGATTGAAAAAATTCCCTGTTTTTTTCTCTGAAATATTCTAAATTTTGGGGTTGTACTTTGTTTGTGAGCGTGCAATAACTATATCTTAATGAATGAATATCTTTCTTTGCAACTTGGATTTACCGTAGATATACGTATGTAAATCTACGGTAAATGCATGTGGAACCTATGCATGTATATGCATAGGTTCCGTACATTTTTTTTCTGTAAAAAAAACACAAGACTTGTACAACTTTCATTCCACTTGTGTAAAACATAAACAATATTAAAGAAATAATTTAACTTTTAAGGTTTTTCTTTAACTGACTTTTTTTTTGCAAATTTTATTGAATCTTGAATAAGCAAAATTTAATAATTTAAGATCGTTTCAATACTCAAATCTCGTAATCATATTTGCGATTTGAAAACAAATATGAACAAAAAATATTTTTAATATTTTTTAGTGTTGATCTGTTAACACAGTGAAAGTCCATTTTTATAAATATTTAAAAATATAAATGGTAAAACATTCTGCTCTTGAAGATGCCTCATTAGGCGAAAATATTCGAGCAAAAAAAAAAGAATAAAGTGAATTAAAACAATGTTTTACCATTTATATTTTTAAATATTTATAAAAATATTTTTAAATTTAAAGTTATATTTCAACATAGGCACCTAGTTGGTTTTATCTTGGACGTTTCAACCCTTACAGCCGAGTACAGTCGCCTATAATAATATACTGTAACCTACCCTCGGGGCAATTTCACCCTGCGCGCGGTAGTTATTTAAATTTAAATGAAAATTACCCCTATAATAATTACATGCTTTCAGGAAAAATTGACTAATTATTATTTTTTTCATGCGAAACATTTGCATATCTCGCTCTCGTTTCAGGGAGCAGAAATTTTGATGAATTTTCATGATGTTGTTTCACGATGCTGAAAATACAACAAAAAAAAATCATCGATTTTTACTACAAAGTAAACAATCAGTTTTTTACACATTTTTTATTTATTATTTGTTTATTGTTAGGTTTGCTGGTTTTCCTAGATTTATAACATATATAATATAACAAGTCTTGAAATTTTTCGATAAATTGATATGTTAATGATAACACTGATTATTTATTTATAAAACAAGCATGAATTTCACGGATAAATGCACCTTTTTCTCTATTTCCTTCGAGAAAAAACACTAAAAATATATTATTTAAAATCCTATTGTTTGTAAGTTTTTAATGAGCACGTTACTATGAGAAGTTACACCCAATAAAATGTTTTATCCACGATGTCTCAAATCATTGAATCAGCACTTATTCAGGGGTGTAGGCAATTCCAATAAAAAAACACACGAGAGAGCCGTCGCAAATGCAGACGGATGATTGAACTAAAAAAATAATAATATTAGGATGATTTATTTGGTGAGCGCTGTTTTTGTGTGTATCACACCTCAAGAGCCCTCTGCGAGCTTGGTCGTCGCTGTAGAAAGCGCCAATTCTCAAGCAAGAACCAGTTGTTGTAAGGTTGGATGGACCTTTCAGTGACCGGTCTTTGGTAAAGATTTATGAATTTTTCAACTCAGCGAAGAGCACATTCGAAATATAAATGGTATATTTTGTGTGCCCCGCCGGGATCCGAATCCACAACCTTCCATTTACGAGTCCGAAGTGTTGCCACTACGGACTACGGACCGGTCCAAGTAATAATAATAAAATAAGTAAGTAATAGTAATAATAAATAGTAAAATAGTAAAAAGTAATAGTAAAAAAAGTAATAGTAAAAATAAAGTAATCTATAATCTATAATCTAAGTTGCAAGGATATATTCATTTAAAGCTCTCAGATGTAAGCCCACAAACCAACAAGTGTAGTTCGCGCTTACAAATGCTGAATGTGTACTTACAAATAAAATCCAAACCTCAAATGAACATAAGCCCCACAACTTTTGCCGACCTTCCCTGAAACAGGGGTAACATTGGCAAAGTGAACCATTTTTTACAGTTTGGGTGGTCAGCCTCATACCAACCTATAAGTCAAGGAATATGAATAAAAAATTACATTTAAATATATAAAAGAACAAAACCTTACAAAGAAATACTAAATAACTAAAATAACCAAATAATCTAATAACTAAGTACCTAATGATAGATAATTTTTTAAATGATTGAACTTATTGCGCAATAACTATTGATGTCGTCGCGAGCCGGATGACAGGCGTGGGTTAAGGTGTATAAATTTTTCAACCCAGCGAAGAGCATATTTAAAAATGTAAATAGTATTTATTTTGTTTCAATTTATAATTTTTGGATGAAATTTTTCAAGCAAAACACTGTTTATTTTCACTATAGACTTTATTTAAAAGATTAAAATCTTTAAAACAAAATTACGAACGTTTTTGACCTAGAAGGTCATCATCAGGTATATATTTTGTGCTCCGCTGTGATTCAAACCCACGACCTTTTATCCATGAATCCGAAGCGTTACTGCTAGTCTTAGGACCGGTCGTTACCGTTCCTTATGCGTGCTTCTTCTTTTTCTCTTACTCTGCAAGTTCTAGTCATTATTTTTCTTTCAGAAAATGTTGACTGATATACACCTGAAACTATACTACTGCATAAGTGGCACTAGCCACTCCAAGGGTACTGTCGATGACTCAAAACCTTACATGATTGCACAATGAAACCGTAAACCAAAGTTTTATTATTATTAATATTCTGTTTTAAACAACGATTTAAAAAGGAAACCAATGCCTCTTAAATGTTACCTTCCTAATCCCGGCTTGCCAGTTTTTGTGGTTTACAAATTACTGCGCACATAGCCTTTCACAAAACGGGTAGGATTTGCTCTAAACGACCAATAATCTACCATTTGAGGTCCGCTACGGTCGAAACTTTATCGAGGGCCAGTTAATTGTGGACCCTGATAAGATAGTTCGCAGGCTAGCACCCTTAGTATAAAATTCACATTTAAACTCAGCAAATAACGTTTGGAAATACAGAAAAAACCTCAAGTGAGTGTTTTGGTTTCCGCGTACTTTAGTTAAAACGATATGCTGGAGTTTTAACGTTGTATACCTTTGAGTTCGGTTCATGTGACTCACCCAGATAGTGAGGTGAGGTCACACCAAGTGGAATAATCCAAGTTGGAGAATTTCATGTAAAAAAAATGAAAACTTGTGTGTGCGGCTCTTTTAAATGCATGGCGACTGGTCTAGTGGTTGACACTTCTCACATGGATGGACGAAGGTTCGGTTCACGGTGGAGCACAAAAAAATCCCTTATAAAATATGCTCTTTGCTGTGTTGAAAAACTAATCTGCTTTTACCAAAAAACAGTCAGCATAGATCCATCCAGAGTAACAACAATTGAGTCTTTATTGAGGATTAGCGCTTATTTGAGTGACGTCAAAGCTGAGAGCTCTTGAGGTGTGATTTACACAAAACTAGCGTTCACCAATTAAATCATCCTATTAATGCTATATTTATATTTAAAGTTTATATTTACCGTGTGCCCACACGCAGACACGTACGCTCTTTCAAATGCTGCATGTGTAGTGTGTAACTCTAACAAAATAAATACCAAAATCTAAAATAACACAAACCCTGCAACTCATGCCAGACATCATACACATAAACGCAACTTACGCAAACGCAACTTAGCTACACATATTGTGTAACTTCTTGCCGCGTTATCCCCGAAGGGGTAAGTGTCAAGAAGTAAGAGTGTCAGAAATACACATAATGAATCAAGAAGTAAGAGTGTCAGAAATACACATAATGAATCAATTATTATTTTATATAATATCCGAACTTAAATAAAAAACAAACAAGAATACTTTTAAAAAAAATACGAAATATAAACTAAGCCTCTTAAATTGAGAATCAACTGTCATTTTGTAGTAATAATATTCTGAGTTTATATTTTTATGATCAAATCAAAACCCACTTTTTTAACCGAAAATTGTGACCCATCTGCCAAATCTGTTAAGGTGTAACTACATTATTTTACGTCAGCAATGCGGGTGGCGTGAGGCTGACCACCCCCTCGTAAATAGGTGGTAGCCACCTGCAACCCTCCCCCCTTCAAGGGTGCCCACCGGTCACCGGAAACCACCTCGGTGGGGTTATTGAAACAGCGCGGCAGAGGGAGGGTTCGGAAAGGGTCGTAAAGAAGCGTGAAGGAGTTCTTTGTTTTCGGAAAATTTCCGGTTTTCGGGGGAAGTACAACTGTTGCTGCTCGGGCGCCTAACGGGTTAATCGGAAAGGGAAATTTTTAAGCTGCGAAAATGGTGACGTTAGTGTCGCGTCATTTTATTCTTACCCTTTTTAAACATCTTTATAAGTGAAGTATGCACACGAATTGATACAGAAAAAATATTCAATCAAACGGCCGGGTTGCTAGGAAAATGGCAGATAATTGATATTTTGTTACTAAGTCACCTTAGTGCGTATTTGGCTTGTCTCAAAAGAGGTAATTTCCCATGAGCAATGTTTGTATGTTTACTTGACCAATGTGTCTTATGAAAACAGGAAATTGTTTCTTACAATATTTGAAAAAACTCTGTCAGTATCGTGTTTTGCGTTTTTTTCTTAGCTGACACTATGCAGAATGTGATTCTTAAGTAGATTTCAGTGAAAGATCATCTTTAAATCAGACAACAGATAATGCTGTTAATTCTTTAAGTATTTTTTGAATTCTCAATCGCAATTTTGGATTGGAATCTTATCTAAATTATTGACCTTTTTTGTTAAACTTCACCTCCAAGGCATATATTAGACAAACCGTTACTATTTTAACATAGGTGATCTGAAATTTTAGAGGATATTGTAACCAACTACCTTAGAAGATACCCTTGTTATACGGTTAGCTACATTGATTGATTTTTGTTCACTCCCTTTAGATACTATCTCTATAATCTATGCTAATATGCGATAATATATTCATTCAGTTTCAAATTAAATACATATATATAAGTAGACACGTAGATTTTAAGCTTACACTTGCCACGTGTGCACTTTTAACATACAAGTATAAACCCTTATCTCAAATAAGCATAAGCCCTGCAACTCTTATCGCCTTCCCTGAAAAAGTAATTAAAGTCGCAAGGACAACTAATTTTTACAGTATGGTAAGCTTTTTACCATTTTATTAGTTATATTGACGTTATCTTGTGATAAGTCCTCTTGCAATTTATTAATTAACCTAATATTTTCATTTAAAAAAAAAACAGAAATATAATTCCATTTCATGAATTTTTAAAGGTTTTTTTCCATACTTCTAAATTATCATACCTAGACCTACAATTTTAATGGAAGGTACTCCACAACCGGGGATTATTAATGATTAACAAGTATTTACTTAGTAAAACCACAGTGCCGTCCGCTTTCAACAGCTCCCTATAAATTTAAAACCATTGCATTAAAACTCAGCAATTCCGTAAACATAAAAATGTATAAAATATATAGAACAGCACATCTACGGACTGTTTTAGTTTTCAGACATTTTTTTTTGTCGAGTATTTACGCAATACTTTATACTCGAGTTACAGAGATAGCATGCACATAATTAGTGTTATTAGCATTGTCGCCGTGCGTGCGGATAACGAGGAAGTAGAAATGTTTACATTTAAACTCAACCGTAGCGTTTTCCCAAGAAACTTAAACGTTCACTAGAGGCGCTGTTAAAATTTACATAGGTTTAGACTTTTGCGGAGTTTAAGTGGAAATCTTTGTACTTGAAGTAAAGGAAGGAAAAGTCCACAGCACGTTTGTCATTGCAAAAACAAATTAAAAGCGATATAACGCAGACGTTGCGCGTTTTAATGAGCTGAATAATATCAACATCGGCTACAGAACGCCTCTTTAGTGCGTGTTTGTCTTATCCTCAACAGAGGTAATCTCACATAAGCAATGTTTGTATGTGTTCTAGACCAAAGTGTCTTTTAAATAATGGAAATAAATTTTGAAAATATTTTAAAACAACTCTCTCATTATCGTGTATTCAGTTTTTTTTTTGAGCCCAGATAATATAGAATGTGATTTTTAAGACAATTTAAATTTAAGGTCATCTTTGAATCAAATGAAAGATAAGCTAAACAAGCACTTGATCGTCTATTGGTTGTCTTCCAATTATTGGTTAAAGTACACCATATCAGGGTCTACAATTGAATACTAATAATAATATAATATTGGGATGATTTGTTTGTTGAGCACGATTTTGTGTGAATAACACCTAAAGAGCCCTCTGCGAGCTTGGTTGTCGCTGTAGAAAGTGCCAATTCTTAAGCACGACCCCGTTGTTGTAAGGCTGGATGGACCTTTAGTGACCGGTCTTTGGTAAAGCTGTATGAATTTTTCTCCGATCGAAGAGAATATTATAAAATAAATTATGTAGGTATTGTTTAAATGCTAATAAATTGCTTGCAAAACAATAACCTACAAAGGGTTGTGTGTGACATTGAAATAATTACACCCTTTCTCATTTTTCCATTATCAAATTTTAATCACTTTCCAAAGGAGGCCTTCCCGGTCGGGATATTTGTAGGCCTAAAACAATACAGACCTACCTGCTTGTATTATTCTACGAGGAGTCCGGAAACCGCACAACCGAATACAGACGTAGATAGTTACAAGTCATTTAGTGTTAAGTGATTTAACTTCAAATGTTAATGAAAACATATTTTGAGTTCATCATATTTATTTATAATCTAAGTCGCAAATATATTTCCACATTTAAGATTCATATTAAATGCATTCCCACAAAAAAAACACGTGTAAGTTAGTTATAAATGATGCATGGATACCTACTAACGAATTAAAATTTAAACCGCAAATGAACATAAACCCTGCAACTTTGGCCGACCTTCCGTGAAACAAGGTTGACACCGGCAAAGTGAAACATTTTTATGGGAGGTCAGTTTCATTCATATTTTTAATTATTTGAATATTATGATAATAAATGCTAAATTTTATGAGCGCTGTTTTGGTGATAATCACACATTAAGAGTCCTCTGCGTGCTTGGTCGTCGCTATGAAAAGCGCCTGGATGCACGATTGGAGACTGATTTTTTTTCAAAGGCAAATGATTTTTTTAATCCATCTTAAAACCTATTTGAGAATACAAAATGTTAATTTTTTTGTGTTTTACCGGGATTCGAATCAACAAACTTTGGATACTCGAAACTCAAAACTTACAACTCGAGTGAAAGCTCGCACTCGGTCATTTGGTCTGAACCCCAAATTCGGGATCGATACGGGGTAGAATCGGGGTTAGTGGACATACCGGGCGACCGTTCGTGCGCGCACAGAACGTACAATGCATTATCCCCACAACCATCGAGCCGGCAGGGGATGTTTGTCCGTTGCCCGCAATCGCTCTATAATTTTTCAGTACACACACCCCCCACGGTAATATTATTATAAAGGCTTTTGTTTGGATGGAGCTCATGAGGTTTTAAAATTAGGCCCGCGGTAATTTAACTAGATTAGATGGCTGGCTGTAATGGGCGCTAGATGAAATGAATGGAATTTTGAATGACCTCATAAAAAATACCGAATGGTGGGATGATACGTTCTGTAGTGTCTCATACTCTCAACTAATGGTTCATTATATTATTTTTATACTTCATTTGGCAAATACAGCAATGGTTGAACAATGGTTACAGACCAACCGAGCTAAATACCTGAGTTTTAATCCCACCCAATATAAAAGTTGTTCCTTTTTCAGTAATAACTTATCCTTCACAATACACAATTATTTCTTATTTTTGAAAATAAATTGCATTTCTCAGAATATGGTTAATAAAATGCCTTTTTACATGATATTTTTGTTCCAATGATGTCAGCACTTGATACTCACATACTTATGATTAAGTACGTTAAAAAGAGTGGAATGACAAATGTTTTTGCATGTGGTTTGGCAACTTTGTAATTGTTGTGTTTTTTTGTTACAGGAGAGCCATCTTAAGCAATCCAGACCTACTACCATCAACACCATGGTGGAACCTGCTAGAGAACGACTTCTGGGGCACACCGCTCACAGACAACGGATCACACGGATCCTATAGACCCCTGTGCGTCTTCAGCTTTCGCCTCAACTATCTCCTCGGAGGATTCCAACCTTGGGGCTACCATCTGGTCAACGTCCTCCTCCACTGCCTCGCCACAGCCTTAGTAGTCCGCGTAGCAAGAGCACTTCTTCCACCAAACAAAACCAAACTAGGATCAGCCATAGCAGGGCTGACTTTTGCTTCACATCCAATCCACACTGAAGCAGTGGCTGGAGTCGTGGGTAGAGCAGACTTAGCCGCTTGCAACTTTTACCTGATGAGTTTTTTAGTCTATGTAGCGCACGTGAAATATAGAGATTGCAATCCAAATTATACGAATCTTGTGAATCACAACGTAGGTTATAGCAACGGTTGCTGCTTTCCAAGGTGCACCACTAGGATCAATGGCATCACTCCACCAAAGAAAACTTACAGGAAGCCAACTCGTAGGTCCTGCAGTGGAACAAATGGTCACGTTGTTGCAAATGGCCATGCCGTGAATGGTGACAACGATTTGATCGGAGAAAGGAAAAACTTTTTACTCTACGCTGAGCATAACATCCTCGTCTATTTGATTGAAAACATCAAACGCTGCAACTGGTTTGGAAAGGTGGAAGAATTTGGTGCAGGCGGGGGAATCGTTTGCGTCATCAAGTTTTTTCTTTCGTTTGGAATCAACACATGGCAGTTGAAGAAGCAGCAGCTCTGCAACAATAATTCCATCAAAACCATGAATGGTGACATCAAGAAAGGCAGCAACCACATGAACGGTCACATCATTGAAAACACCAGTCACATGAATGGTCACGTAGTTGATGAGAAGAAGATAAATGGAATAATTGGTCACAGCAATGGTATTGTGTTAAATGGTCATGGTCATTCCAATGGTGTGGCAGTGAATGGTAGTGCAGTGATGGGGGATGACCCCAAAGCGAGGTGTAAATGTTGCTCGGGGAAGGGTTGGTCAGTGGGCTTTGGGTGGAAGAAGCACCTTGCTTTGTTAGGGTGCGTGCTCCTTGCTGGAGCGGCCACCCTCAGCAAGGAGACAGGAGTAACAGCTTTGGCTGCGTGTGCACTCTATGATCTGGTGCGAGCAGCTCAAGATGCCACTTGGAACAATAAGGTAAAAACTTTATGTACAAATAAGATTTATAAAAAAGATTGTAAAAGTTTTTGCTCTTTTACTTTAAGTGCCACTTCTATCGAAGATCAGTGATCATAGTGGCTATTTTGACCTTGAGTTTTGCGGCTCAAAACAGGGACTGGGTACTCACAGATTGTAAAATTTAAGTAATATCGTCTCAAACAGTCGTTTCACTTCACTTACACACCTCGAAACTGTAAGAAAAAATTGATACAATTATTTTTAGGCTTTCACGGCTGGACTGAGATGTTTGATTTTGTGTTTCCGGGCTTTGACCACGGTCCATAGTGTTTTATTATTTTTTCTTTTTTCTCTTCTTGATACTTCTTGAAGACTTCAGCTGACGTTTCCTCACCTCTGTGTGTGGCTTTTTTGGAGCTCTGCTAGCTTCATAAAGTGAAAAATTCATAAACCTTTACCAAAGACCGTTTACTAAAGGTCCTTACCGCAACTGAGTCTTGTTTGAGAATTGGCGCTGTAAACAGTGATGACTAAGCTCACAGAGGTATCTAAAGGTGTGATGCACACAAAAACAGCGCTCACCAAATAATCCATTCATATGCTATTGTTTTAATATGATTATTCGATAAAATAATTACAATTTTCAAATAATTTCATGTGCATTTGTTTCATAACTTTGAGTTTTATTGCTCCATGGCGTCAGCTGTGCACGAATTAATCGCGTGAAAAATCATAATTCTGCAAAAGCAAGACATCAATATGCGGCAGGCGCCCAACACAAATAAGTAATTACCGTTTGATAGATTTCTGGATTAAATTACAATAAATGAATATCGTATTTTATGACCAGAGCGATTAAATTTGCATATGATTCACGTAATCCGCTCGTAAAACAATCGCGGCGAAAACTTATTCGGACGAAATTGTTCGCTTCCAACTGTTGTACTGATTGCTTCAAACTTATGGTATATCGAGTAATATCTACTTAAAAGTACATTCGTAGACTTATGGGTTGGTATGAGGCTGACTATTCATAATGTAAAAAATGGTTCACTTTGAAAATCTCCCCCCTGTTTCATGGAAGAATTGCAGGGTTAATGTTCATTCGAGATTGGGTTTTTTATATTGTAAGTCCACATACGGAATGTTTAAGTGTGAACTTACATATAAGTGTCTGCTTGTGAGAGTGCATTTAAAATGAAATTCAAATGTAATATATATTTGCAACCTAAATTATAGATTGCCTTAAATAAAAATTGTCTTAAACATCACATTTTACACAGTCTGAGCTTAGAAAAAAAGAGTTAAACACGATACTGTGAGAGCTGTTGTTTAAAATATTTGTAAAATCAATTGCCAGTATTCATAATACACATTGGTCCAGTACACATACAAACATTGCTTACGTGAACATAACTTTGTTGGAGATTAGACACATAAGTACAAAGATTCCGAATTACAATCAATACAGTCTAAGCTTATGAAAAGAAAAATTCACAATCAGAATATGTATTTTGTCTACGTTTAGAAAAATCAAAGTTTTTGACATTTATTCACATCACGAAACGTCAAAATGTATCAAGTATGTAAATGGCATGCATATTCTGTTACAACTCTTCAAGCATGGAGCCTTCACGTTGCAAATACAGCCTTGCTTTTCTTGCTTCCGCACAAAACTCACGTCGTATCAGCGACTCGACTTACAGCTCGGCGTTATTAATTTAAGCATCAGTGTGCTTTCTGAGAGAGTGTCAAAAACTTGCAGGAGTGAGAGCATATACCTGCATAGAAAGAGTGAGAATGTAGAGGCTGCAAGGGTTCCATTAAGAGGCTACCGTCCTCAAACGCCGGTGAGTTTTGAGCGCTATATATACCTAGTGTTATGGTTTGCTCTCCATTCTCGAAATCCAAATAAAAGGCATGTCTCACATAAACAGTACAATGAATGTATAAATTAAGGATTAAAGATTTGAGCACATACTGTCGTGACACACAAATCAAAAAATTATTAGTTTTTGCATTGTGTGTCACAACATCTTGTGTTCAATACTTTTCCCTCTGTCTGGTAGATGCGAGCCGTGAGACAGAAATATTTTTGTCCCTTTCTACTTTGACGTGATATGGTAACTAAAAGTTTTGCACGCAAAAATGATTTTTGGTGTTATTTATTTTGACTAATAATGTTACATTGCCTCAAATTATACTATATGTGTACAGATCTAGGATGGCGATGTCCCTTTCACAAATTTCTATTGCACAGGGTTACTCCTCGTTCACCGAAAACTAATTTAAAAAAAGAGTTTCATATACTCTACAATCTACATTATTAGAAATCTACCAATTATTTAATGTTTTCAAATTGTAATTTAAGCAACGCCCTAAATGACTACAGCATGAGTTCTCAATATTTTTCGGATGACGACTTGTATCCAGTCGTTATTCCGCTAGGGGTGGCCAGTACCTCTGTAGATATATTTCAACTTTATTTATTTGTTCATTTTCTAGTTTGGTTTTTATTTGTAAGTTCACATTCAGCATTTGTAAGCGCGAACTAACACGTGTTTGTGGGCATGCATTTGATACGAGTTTTGATTGTTAATTTAGCTTTGCAACTTCGATTATAGATTATTACAGACTGTAACTGTAACTCTGTCACCATTCCGCTAGGGGTGGCCAGAGCCTCTGCAGAGTTGCCTCATTTTCAATATCGACGGACTTTGGTCGTTTTCAATATAGCTTATTCGATCTCTGTTACAAAGATGTATTGACATTCAAGGCTTATTCATATTTAATGCACGCCTATAATATGCAGGCACATCTAAATTCACGCTTACACATGTTGCATGTGTACCTACATACATTTTTTTTTACTTTCTCTGAATTAACGGTGACATTGGCAAGTAAAAACATTTTTTACAGCATGGGTGGTCAGCCACATGCCAACCTACAAGTCAAAGAACACAAATATATGATCAACTCAACTTAACTAAGCTACACATATAGTGAAGCTTCTTGCCGCGTTATTGTCTATCCAGACAAATTTGGTTGGTGAAGACAATTTTAATTCACAAAACTATTTATAAAGAAGAATGGTTCAACTTCAAAACTATCGATATATTTTTTTTAAATCAAGAAAAAAACCCATTAAGTTAAAGATTGCGACCCTGGTGCGTGAGCCAATGGATTCACACACACACGTCAAAATCGGATGTTGTATGGGTAAGCTCGCGCGCCGAAAATTTCTTAGACAATGGGACGTGCTCTCAGCTCTGCATCTCAAGCTCGAATGTCGTTAAAACGAAATAAACAGCCGCTTTTATTCTGTAGCTTTTCGCCTAGCAAAATTGTATGGCATTTTCGGAGCTGTTTTTTTATTGTATTTTGTTAAATTAACATGCATTATCACGAAAAAAAAATGCGGTCAACTTTGAGTTTGATTAATAAACTTACTATTCATATATATTTTTTGTATACTTTCATTCATAAAATTCAAGTTATTCATTGAACCCAAATAGCATTATTTCGTAATATTTCATAAGTTTGTGTACATTTTTACAGAATTCAATTAACTTTTATCATTTTTGGAAACGGTCAATCTGTAAAGTATACATTTCTTTATTTTATTCTGACAGTAACAAATTTAAAAAAAAAAGTAAACGTAATGGACATTTAAAACCCAGAACACCGTTTTGGACGTATTCGCTCTATGGGGTCTTAAAGGACGACACAGTGACTAAACGACACATGACAAAACGACACATGACATAACGACATATCTTATAACGACATATGACAGAACATCACAATGACAAAACGACACATGACATCAAGACACATAACAAAACGACACATGACATAACGACACATGCCAAAACGACACATGACATAACGACACATGACAAAACGACACATGACATAACAACACATGATAGAACATCACAATGGCAGTACATCACATGGCAGAACATCACATAACAAAACATCACTTTGACAAAACATCACAGGATGGTGTGTGCTGTTTTGTGATGTTTTGTCGTGTATTTTTTTTTCATGTGCCATTTATGGTATGTTCTATTTTTGCTTTGGGATATTTTGCCTTGTCATAGTTAGTTAGGTAGTTTGTTTTGTCATAGTTATGTATTTTGTGTGTTGTTTTGTCATGTGATGTTTTGTCATTCTGATGTTCTGTCATGTGTCGTTACGTCATGTGTCGTTCTGTCATGTGTCGTTACGTCATGTGTCGTTCTGTCATGTGTCATTACGTCATGTGTCGTTACGTCATGTGTCGTTTTGACATTGTGCCGTTCTAAACTATCACCGGCAGCAAGCACTCCTCGCCGAATTACTGCAATCCTGTAGACGCTATGTTTATACTCAACAAAAATACAAGGAAAGTAAAACTCTCTTATGTGGCACTATTTTGGAAGGCGTATATTTTTTGTCAACGTCATGGTTGAGTGTAGAATTTAGGCTTTATACTTAGAGTATTGAAGGGGCTGCCACTTTGACACGACATATGGTGCTAGCAGCATTTTAAAACTTGAAAATGTCAGAAAAATATCATTATCAAATTTCCAAGTATTTTTTGCAAACTAAAGTGAGAAAGGTGAATTTTATCTTGTGTACGATATGAATTGTTTTAAGTTAAAAGACGGCAACCATGTATTTTTTTTAAAAAAGAGGTTAATTTATGATAATGATGAAAAACTGATTCTCTGTTTTTATTTGGCGTGAGGCCGGCCTCCTTACCCGTAAAAAAATAACAGGTCCCAAATCACCACATGTGACCCTTTCGGGGATAACGCAGGCAGGAAGCTTCACTATATGTCTAGATAAATGGAAAGTTGCGTTTTTTTTTCCATCCCTTGACTTATATGTTGGTATGAGGCTGACCACTCATGCTGTAAAAATGGTTCACTTTGCTAATGAATATTTTTTGTTGAATACTGCTCGTCTCTTCAATGCTTGTTTAGCTTACCTACTATTTCATTAAAAAATGCCATTTTGATGCAAACGTCTGAAAAATCACATTTCACAAATTCTGAGCTAAAAAAACCTTTAACCTTTTAATATGAGAGTCGTTTTCAATTTTTCAAAATTCATTTCCAGCTTTATTAAGATAGAGTATACGTACAAACATTCTATAATCTATCTATCTATCTATCTATAATCTAAGTTGCAAGGATATATTCATTCAAAGCTCTCAAATGTATGCCCACAAACAAACACGTGTAGTTCGCGCTTACAAATGCTGATTGTGTACTTACAAATAAAATCCAAACCTCAAATGAACATCAGCCATTGCTTATAATAAGAACATTGCTCATGTGAAATTACTTTTGTTGAAGGTAGGACAAACAAGCATTAGGTGACATACTACCGAAATAATGCAATGTCCTCAATTGATCTAAGTCTGGTCGATAGCTTAGTTGGTAGAGTTCGAATCCCACCGAGGATGTCAGAAATTTTTCGGTGTTTCGGTGTTTATTTCAAAACCCAAACTAAAATATTGGCATTGTTTACTCAGCCTTCGCAAGAAATGAGTACCAGCGTGAGTTGGTAAGACATGGATCTTGGAAGGTACTCATTACTCGGAAGCTGGTACTCATCACTCGGAATCTGGGAAACTACCACTTCGAATGAAGTGGTTAGCGTAAGGCCGACCCCCTTACCTGTAATAATAAATAGTTTCCACTCGTCACATGCGACCTCTTCGGGGTAAACGCGGTAAGAAGTTACACTTTATGTGAAGCATAGCATCATGTAAAAAAATCCTCTTAAATAAATGAAATCTAAAGTGATACAATAAATATAGAGCGAGTAAAATTGGCACAAATCTAAAAACAGCACGACTTTATTAGCGAGTACTTTTCAACTCACGTTCCTCAGCTCCCTTGCGACATCCACACCAGCCAGCATTATGATATAATCTGGAGGAGACGCTGCCTCAGACAGATCCGGTGTGTTTGTCCAGCATTTTCCACGTTTAAACTCAACCACAGAGTGTGCATGGAAAGTTAAAAAGCACTTCTAGTGTGCGTTTTATTTATAATATACTTTTATTGAACGCAATGCTTCAGTTAAGATGTAGAAACTTGGAGTTGAGGCCATTCCAACGAAAAGGCGATGCAGCCGCTAAATGAGAAAACTTGCTGGGGTGACGTTTGTTGGAGCGAAGTTCTGAACCCACCCCTCCCGTCTGCTTTCCACCCCTTATACTACAGAAGATCTCCTCCCCTGGAAGCAGGATTAGAGCGGTAATTGCGAATGATGATAATATAGTAAGACGTTCTTGTATGATATAAGCTGGGACCACTTGTGCTTTAGTTTATCATTCATATATAGTTGAAGCATCTAAAATCGACATGAAATATATATTGTGAAATCTAAGTTATTAAGATATTAAATTAACCATTAGAGGTTCACTTTCCATCAATTTTTGAGTATCGGTAAAATTTCACATTTTTTAGAGCATGGAAAATATATTTGTACCAAATTATT
This sequence comes from Agapetus fuscipes, assembly GCA_951799405.1. Lineage (NCBI taxonomy): Eukaryota > Metazoa > Arthropoda > Insecta > Trichoptera > Glossosomatidae > Agapetus > Agapetus fuscipes. The sequence continues at coordinate 2,876,347 of OX637346.1, read as the reverse complement.
ACGCATGGAAAGGGTTAGTACACAACAACATTCTTCTTCTTATTTGTGTGCCACTTCTATAGAAGATCGGCGATCATCATGGTTATTTTGACTTACCATAGATGCTGCGGCTCGAAACAGGGACTTGGTGCTTCTGCCGAACCAATATCGCAGGTTTTTCAGCCACGATGTCCTTCGGCGTCCCTGAGATCTTCTCCCCTCAATCTTACCGTGTATGATAAGATGAAGGAGACGGCACTTCTCATTTTTCATAATGTGACCGAAGTACATAAGTTTCTTCTGCTTAATGGTGAACAAACACATTGAACGCGGTTTTTCTTACATTTTAGTTTATGTTCATGTGTGGTTGATATATTCTCTACGTACTCATTCAGCATGCGTAAGCGTGAACTCACATGTTCTTGTTTGTGGGCATGCATTAAATGACAATTTATCTGTTCTTCTTAGATTATACTCGTAGATACACCAATAACTTAGTAAAATTGCAAAATTATTTTTCTTATTTCAATTGAAATCCTACATAATGTGTGAGTATTTCTTCCATTTCTTCCATTTCTTCCATTTCTTCCTTTCGGTACAAACTTCTTTCAATTCATTTATATCAATCTACTTTTACATTCACTTGGTAAATTCCATTCTATCAATATCTCCTCAGTCTGATCACTTCATACTTTTGTCAGGCGACCCTTAGGTACCTATTTTTCCTTTCACACTTCCTATGCATGTATACTTTGTCAGTCTATCATCATTCCTTCTTTCCACACGCCTTTTTCCTTCTATGTATGTATTATTTCAATTTAAATCCTTAACAATATGTGTACATTGTCTTAGCACACACACACTCGCGTACTCTCAGTTGAGTTGTGTCGCGCAGTGAAAGTTGAATTGCAGTGAATATTTCATAAGATCTGAAAGTTCCCCGGTGTGATTTATCGAGAGACTGGCTTAATTAAAACTAGCAGCCAGTGAACGTTCCCGCCGAGATGACGAGATTGAATATTCATGAACTGAATCACGTTTGCAGAGCGAAAGCAAAGCTCCCTGAAAGTTTGCAGCTTTCGTTTATGCTTCACACTACATTCCTGCATTCAATATATTGCATTTTAAGTTTCTTAAAACCCCCTTTTAACAAACTCTCCTGCTTTTTTTAATGGCTTGGAAATTAATCTGATTTCATTGATTTTTTAAACGCATTGTATACCTACTTGTATCCAGCTGCCATTCTGCTATGGGTTGCCAGTAGCTCTTCAGCAGATGTTGCTTTAACTGTTCTGTCGTTTCAAATTTTAAAAGTTGTCGGATTTGAAACATTTAAAAATTTGTATGATCTATTTAATTGTATGGAAAATTGTTAAGACTATTTTTACAATTAGTTAGGTATAATTATTTACGTTTTTTTCTTCTCGGAAAAATATGCTGTTTTTTGCCAAAAAATTAGCATCCATATCTAAATCTAAATCTAAGCTGCAAAGATATGTATCATTTGAGATTCATATCAAATGCATTCCCACGAGCAGACATGCATAATTTCGCGATTACACATGCCGCATGTGGACCTTCAATATAAAAAACCCAATCTCAAATGAACATAAGCCCTGCAACTCTTGCCGACCTTCCCTGAAGCAGGGGTGACATTAAAGTGAACTATTTTTTACAGTATGGGTGGTCAGCCGCATACCAACCTATCAGTCAAGGAATACAAGCAATTAATACATTCAAATATATAAAACAAATAATCTCTAAACAATTAAACAGTAAAAAAATAAAAAACTACAAAATATATTTCAAAAAAAAAATTGAAAGCCTCAGCCTTAACCGCCAGCATTAAAGATCAACCGCCATTTCTTTCGATCCTTGCATACTTCTTTCATATCATTATTGCAATTTCACATATCGTTACTTAAACGAATGCAAAAACTTTGAAGTCAGGAATAACTCTTCTCAGTTCCCTTTGCAAGTATAAATTCTTATTTAAGAATAAAACCTCGTTGGCCTTCTTATTCTGTACCCCAAGTATAAAACACAAAAACGTTTAGAGATTACTCAAAAATCTATCAAAGCTAAGACATCGCCTCTACTGAGCGTTTTAGTTTATGCTAGAGTTTCAATGTAACGTGAAAGTTAAGTTGCTTTTACAAGAAGAGTATTCCTGCCTCCGCTACTGCCTGCAACACAATTGGAATAAATTATAAGGCTGCATCTCCAGTTGTCCGACCTGCATACAAAAGGCTTGCATGTGTAAGCAAGCATTCTGGGAAAGAACTTCCATGTCATGGACTACGAGGTTAACTTCCTGTTTTTTAAAACGTGAACTCGTAAAAAAAACCTTTTTCTCATTATAGGTATTCTTGACTTATACAATCGTTTTTTTATTCACACATTTTTGTTAACTTAGATTTGTAATTTACAAACTGTAATTTAATATAATCTAATCTTATCTAAGTTGCAAAATATAAGTAATATTAGATATTCACATTATATGCGTACACATATAAGTTCACGCTTGCACATGCCGCATGTAAACCTGCAACATAAAAACCTAATTTAAAATGGATATACACCCTACAACTCTTGCCTTCCTTCCCTGAGACAGGGGTGACATCGACAAAGTGAACCATTTTTACAGCATGGGTGGTCAGCCGCATACCAACCTATAAGTCAAGGAACATACACGGCAAGTTTCATTTAAATGGTCAGTTTCCTTAAAAAAAATAGATTTGTTAAGAGGAATGCAATTAACCAACCTTTTCTGCCTGGCCACAAAAATGTATTAATATCAAAAATGATTAATTTATTATTGTATATCCTACCAACCTACAAGTCAAGGGACAAAAATCTGTCTTATTTTTTAAGTTTTATTAATGTTTATAACACATTTCATTGAAATATCCAAAAATATAAATTAAATAGTTATTTTATTCCAGCTTATAACATATTTTGGGTTTTCATTCATTTCCGGCCGCTTAACACTGGCACTTTCATAAGAAAGACATAAGCTGACCTTTCACATCATGAATGGGTTATTTGTGACAGCAGGTGTTCGGTGAAAGCGCACGGAGAGCAAGGGAGGCAGGTAACCATGTTAGGGTAGTAAAACCTTTAGGGTTGCGAAGCCTTCTACAGTAGCGAAACCTTCAGTGTAGCGAAGCTTTAGGGTAGCTTTAGGAACCGTCTGGGTGTGGGAAATGGGGAGGCGTCCCTATGTTTGCGTCCAACACTTACGAGTTTGCTTTTCAAATTTTAAGTGAGTAAGCAGGGAGAGAGCGAATGCTTTTTTTTCGTGAAGGAAAAAATGCCTGAAACACTTGTTGGATTTCTCTTTCACCTTTACGGCGCTTCAACTCTTTTTTTTTAGACAGATCTCTGTTCTGTACACAAGATGATGTCTTTATTAAATTATGTTTTTCTCTTGTGGATGTTTATTTTTGTAAAAGTTTTTCTGTTTTTGCGTTTATTTTTAGCTTCTAGGTTTTTTAAGGGACTTCTGTTGCTTTACCTATTATATAAAATATAAGTTTGTACTTTTGAATTTTTTTTTGTATGAGTATTCTTTATTGTAAACTGAATCAAATATTCCCAAAAACTGTCATTTTAAAACTCAAAAATCTTGTTTTGGATGTCATTTTAAATTAAAATTCATTTATAGAGAGTAGGAAGATGTTCAAAGCATATTTGTTTTCCCTCTAGAGCCCACATGCGCCTTTGTAGTGATGTAAATCACAAAAAGGCGCATATACCTAAATCTAATTAATTCTAATTATTATTATTAAATATTTTTGCGTTAAGAAAACTACAAATTAAATTTTATGAATGCTCTGTTTCTATAATAGTAGTTTATTTAAATATTTGTAATCTAAATTATAAAAATATGTATCAAATTGTATAGTTTGTGCATGTTTTATTACATGTAAAGCCAGAAGCATTGATATAAACATAAAATCTGCAAATGCTGGTGTGAGGCTGGCCCCTTTCCCAGTAAAAACAAATAGGTCCTGAATCGCCACATGCAACCCCTTCGAGGATAGCGCAGACAAGAAGTTACACTATATGTGTAGCTTAGTTGTTGCGTTTTTGCTCTTCCATAGCACTAAAAACGAGGTGAATTCGACATTTTTCATGTTTTGAAAGTATACCGTAGTTTCTAAGTTAATTTTTGTTATGTTTGATTATCAAAATGCTTTTAATTTTAAAAGCATCTTTCAGGCTGTTGACTCCCCTCTATTTTATTGTTAACCTATCACACACATAAACCTTCTACTCCCTGTCAAATGTAGTTATTAACTGTGCCCCATTAGTGACCTGAGTCTAAAATTTTCCGTTCAAACTCAACCATAGAGCTGCTTAATATATCTATCACAACTTAAATAGTACCTCTATGAAACGTTTTAGGTTAGATTGATTTTTGGTGGAGTAGAAACGTAAATACTGTAGTTGAGATAGTGGCATAGCGTGATTCGGAGCTATTGCAACTCCTGCAATACTGAACTGTTGACTCGAGTTAAGTGTCGGTAGGAAATGTGGACGATTGGTAAACAATACAAATCGATATCGTAACGTGGTGGCTTGTAAAATATATTGCGTTATTCAATCTTAGCTCCATTTTTAAACCACCACTTAGAAACAGCTGATATTGTTACGAAATTAGGGTTCAATTGTCTTCAAATTAAAAATACACAGGTCTTCTTCAATAGTTATTTATTTTACACAGTTACAAAATTTATTTTCACACTACTTTCTCGATTATTCCACTTGGTTTTGGTTCACTGATCAGATGACTTCGATGTGTTTGTAAGTCTCTATGATACTGGCCCGCTCTGCAGGCCATTCGCACCTTTATACTCTTCAGAGCAGTATGATCCAGAACTAAAGTCGCCAGACGGTTCCAGAGTAATTATTACTTCTCGATGTTTCACGTACTACCTAGACACAACCAAAATCCTACCTACCAATGCAATACAGTATTCCTATAATTATAACAAATACCTACTTAGCCTAGAGAATTCTACACTTATACATAATTATCGATCTTACCTACCAATACTTTTGAGGATTCTTATAACTATAACTACCCATACTTATTTCAATATTTATATTTACATAACACTACCCCCCACCTAGACTGTTTCGTCCCGGAACAGTCTTGACTCTGTGTAGGTAGGGGCATGCTGATCCACGTCGACACCCTGTGGTCAGGAAGAAGTGGCAGTCCACGGATTTCTCCCCACTGGCTCTCGGCTGCGCTTGCTCGCAGCACACCTTGACGCTGATGCCGACTCCCGAGAACACTGCTTCAATCATACTCCGGATTATCCGCCAGTCTCGATTAGCGCGGCCGCCACCCATCTTCGGTATTGCCAGACGCGCCTGCTGATCCTCCAACATGTAGTCACGCAGCTCAACAAGGCCGTCCCACAATGCCTTGTAGTCCTCTTCCAGGTTGCTGGAATCCGGGACAACCAGGCAGTATGCTTGTTGACGCCCCTTCGGTAGTCTCAGAGCTCTTCCTTGCGGGCTGCTCGAGGGTTGCGGTTCTCCGAATTTGTATCGGAAGACCCGTGCAATTCCTCTAGACATATCTAGATCTTCCGGTACACTGCATGCCAGTGTGTGGTCCCTAGTGACCTCAAATAAGTCCTTGTGGACTTCTGTGGTCACTCCATGGCGAAACTTCTGCCCTGCCTTCGCGTTCTCCCAAAACGTCTCAAAGGCTGGTGATCTTTCGGATGCGACGCACTGTCGTACTTTTTGGGCTGGTTGGTCATCATTATCGCCTAGGTATGGTGAGAGGCGATTGTAGTGCACGACCCTTGGTTTTCCGTTTGGTCTCTTTTTTATGCGGTAGACCACATCGTTGATGCGCTCCAAGATCTCGTACGGCCCGTCCCAGGAACGCTGAAGTTTCGGACAGTATCCTTGGCGCCTCTTGGGGTCAAAAAGCCACACCCAGTCACCAGCTTTGTACCCCATGCTGTCAGCTCTGGTGTCATAGCGCTCCTTCATTTGATCGCTGGCTTCCCCGATGTTCATGCGGACCTGATCATGGATGTCATCCAGCCTCCTGCGAAGGTCTGTCACATAGTCTTCTCCGGCTAGGTCTTCACCTGGTTTGCAGCCAAATTTGAGATCACAAGGAAGTCGCATTTCTCGCCCAAACAGTATGCTGCTGGGAGTCTTCTTCGTCGTTTCCTGAACAGCCGACCGGTAAGCCAATAAGAACAAAGGCAGATGTCGGTCCCAGTCCCGCTGATGGCTGGACACTACTTTGGCTAAGTACCTCCCCACGGTACGGTTCATCCTTTCCACCATTCCATCAGACTGTGGATGTAGCGCAGTGGTCCTGGTCTTGTAGATCCCTAGCCGCTCACACATTTGCTGGAAGATAGCAGCTTCAAAGTTCCTTCCCTGATCAGAATGTAATTCCAGGGGTACGCCAAACCTGCTGATAAATTCGGTAACTAGAACTTCAGTCACGGTTACGGCCTCTTGGTTAGGGATTGAGTAAGCTTCCACCCACTTGCTGAAGTAATCCATCACCACCATGATGTACTTGTTACCCTTCTCAGTTGTAGGAAATGGGCCAGCTATGTCGATGGCAATTCTTTCAAAGGGGCTGCCAACATTGTACTGACGCATTGGTGCTCGCCTTTTCCTTTGCGGTCCATTGGCCGTTGCACAGGTTACACATTTTCGACACCAATCTTTGACGTCTTCGCTGCAGTTGATCCAGTAAAATCGCTCTTTCACTTTCTCCAGCGTCTTCTTAACGCCTAGATGTCCTCCAGAAGTTCCTCCATGCAGCAGTCCAAGGATTTCCGGTACTCGGCTCCTCGGAACGAGGGTTTGCTTTCTTCTAAGTGTGCCGTCTTCCTTCTCGATCTTTCGTTTCAGAAACCCTCCTTCTATCACTATGGATCCCCATTGAGCCCAATAAGCCTTGACAGTTGGTGATAAGGGGGCGAGTTTTTCCCAGGTTGGCCTTTCTCCTTCTCGCGCCCATTCCATCACATACTTCAAGTCCGGATCATTCAGTTGGTCTTGCGCCAATTTTTCATCTTGCCAGTCCTCATCTTCGGTGGTCGTCCTTTGGACAATTGCTACCTTGTCCTCCATCTTGCTGCAATGTTTGCAGTCACTGGCGCATGGTCGTCTGGATAATGCATCCGCATTTCGATGAAGCGTGCCAGGTCTATGTTCGGAGTCATAATCATACTCCTGGAGCCTTTCAATCCATCTAGCCACTTGCCCTTCTGGGTTTTTGAATTTCAGAAGCCAAACCAGTGCAGCATGATCAGTCCGTAGTGTGAATTTTCTCCCGTACAAGTATTTGCGGAAGTGTTCCACTGATTTTATCACGGCAAGAAGCTCTCGTCTGGTCACGCAATAATTTCGTTCTGGCTTGGAAAGCACTTTACTGAAGTAACCCAGAACAGTCTCATGCCCATCCTGTATTTGGGAAAGGACGCCTCCTATCCCCACATTACTAGCGTCGGTATCCAGGATGAACTTTCCATCTTTTCGTGGGTAGCTCAAGATGGGGGCACTTGTTAATCTTCCCTTAAGCTCTTCAAATGCTTGTGCGCAGGAATCACTCCAATGGAAGCGAGTGTTTTCTTCCGTAAGCTTGGTGAGCGGTTTTGCAATGTCCGCAAATCTTGGCACAAACCTCCTGTAATAAGTGCACAGCCCCAGGAAACTCCTAGTTTCATGTTTGTCCTTCAGCACGGGCCAGTCTCTTACTGCCTTGATTTTGGCAGGGTCAACTTCAACTCCACGTTGAGAAACTATGTGTCCCAGGTAATTTACTTGTTTCTTGAACAGGTTACACTTTTTCGGGTTGAGCTTCAGTCCAGCGTCTTGTAGTCGCCCGAAAACTTGCTCCAGATTTCTCAACTGATGGTTGAAGTCCTTTCCCAGGATGATTATGTCATCCAAGTATACCAGGCAGGTTTCCCATGACAGTCCTCGCAGCACATTCTCCATCAGCCTTTCAAACGTGGCGGGGGCATTGCATAAGCCAAATGGCATCACGGTGAACTGCCAAAGTCCAGATCCAGTCGAGAATGCAGTTTTCTCCTTATCTTTGGCATCCAATTCAACTTGCCAGTAGCCACTTTTCAGGTCCAATGTGGAAAAAATGGTGCATCCAGCCAATGTGTCCAAGGTGTCGTCAATCCTTGGCAGAGGGTAACTATCCTTTTTCGTAACATCGTTGAGCAGTCTGTAGTCCACACAAAATCTCGTGGTACCATCCTTCTTTTTCACCAGTACCACCGGGGATGTCCAAGGGCTACTTGATGGTTCTATGATGCCATCCTTGCTCATGTCTTTGATGATCTTGTCAGCTTCTTCCCGCTTTGCAAAGGGTAGTCTTCTTGGAGCCTGTTTTATTGGTCTCGCTTCTCCGGTGTCTATGCTATGTCGCACTACCTTGGTTCTTCCCAGACGGCCATTAGAGTCCTCGAAAATGTTCTGGTAGCGGCAGATCAAACTCCTCACTCTCCGTTTGTTTTCCTCGGTTAGACCTTGGGAAGCGTCGTGGACCAGGGCTTCCAATTGTGTTGACAATTTGTTTCCTTCGCATGACATGTTTGTCATCTGTTGCACAATGGAAGTTATCCTCTCACATCTGCCCAAAACAAAACCTTCATTCATTTTAACTGGGTAGCTGTTCACATTCATGATCTTGACAGGAATGGTCTCCTTTGCGCGAATCACTGTTCTTGCCACCATGACTCCTTTGTTAACATTGTCCATGTTCTCCGGTTCTATCATACAGATTTGGTCATGTGTACTACTGGAATCCAGGCGGGCACTCACTATCATCTCGGATCGCCCCTTCACTTCGGTATTCTTGGCTAGGATAACACGTGCAGCCAGTTCTTTCCGTCTTTGCAGGATGACTTCTTCATTTCCAATTTTAATGGACCCTTTCTTTAAATTTAAACTGCACCCAAATCTGTCCAGTATGTCCATTCCCAATATAACGTCTTCTTCAATGTTGGCCACCAACGTCCGATGATCAAAAGTGGTGCTGCCAATTTGGAAGGTGGCAATCGTCTCCCCATACACCTGTGCTGACTCTCCCGTGGCGGTGTGCAGAGACCACTTTGTTGGTGCAATCTGCTTACCTCGTGCCACTATGTCGCGTCTCAGAATTGTCCTGGTTGCTCCCGTGTCCACCAGTAGTTCACGGGTTACTCCATCTATTATGCCATTGATAAAAATGCTGCTGGCTTTTCCTCTCACAGTTGCGACAGTAGCAGCAGATTTCAGGGCCTCTCCAGCGCAGGTCAACGGTTGCCCCTTCCCATTAACCCTTTCTAGTTTTCCGCAGCCTGTTTTCTGGGTTTCTGAGGCTTGGGACACTTGGTGCTAAGGTGGCCCAGCTGTCCGCAGTTCCAGCAGCGTGGGTCTCGTCTTCGAGGTCTCAGACGTTCCAGCACTTTTTCAATTAACTCTTCGGTTGTTGGTAGCTTGACTTCCTCTGCCTCGACTGCACGAACCCTGGCGTGGCCCCTGATGGACTGTTTGACAGCCTCAAACTCGAGAGCTTGGCTTAGCGCCTCGTTCAACGCCTTGGGGTGGGCCAGTTTTACGGCTTGCTGCGTCTCCCATTCCCGCAACCCGTTCAGGAACTTATCCACTGCCAAGCTCTCACAGATGTCGTCGGAGGCTGTCGGGTAAGCGTCTCGTACCAGGCGGGCGATGTCCATCTCAAACTCCTGGAGGCTCTCGTTGGGCTTCTGCACCCTTGTGTTCAGCTGTGACTTGTACAGCTGCTCCAAGCACTTGTGGCCATAGCGCATATCCAAGCGCTGCTTCAGCTGCCCAAAGTCACCACGGTTGTCCAGGGGTATGGCCTGCAGAACCCTGAGAGCGTCTCCTCGGAGCGACAGGCTGAGAACCGAAGCCTTCTTCTGCTGGCTCCAGGCTCCCATCATGGCAGCCGTCTCAAAGAGGGTCAAATACTCCTCCCACGACGTCTTCCCGTCGAAGGTCGGAAGGTTGTGCTTCGCCAGCGAAGGGTCGTCATCCCCTCTAGTGACCCTGGTTGGAGTTGAGCATCCCTGTTCGATCTCGTCGTGAAGGCCTTTGGGGGATATCCTGGTGGACTCCATCTGGCACTTGTCAGCCAGCTCGGCACGCAGACGGTCTTCCAGGTTTGACATCCGAGTCTCCATTTCCCCCTTCAGGGCCGAGAGGTTGGTTGTCATCTTCTCCTCCATTTCTCCTTTCAGGGTTGTGAGATTCTTATTGAGGTCCTCCTTCAGGGTAGTGAGGCTGTCAGCCATCTCCACCTTCAGGCTGGTCATCTTTTCCTCTAGCCCGCTCAGGTCCTCCTTCAGGGTCTTGGCGTTGTCAGCCATCTTCTCCTCCATGGCAGTGAAGTTTCCCGTGAGCTCCTCCTTCATGGATTTTGTGATGCTGATGTTCAGCTCCTCAAGGGCGCGGTCCCCTCCAGACGCCATGACAAAATATGCCGGGTCTTCGCCTGACTGTTCCAAGGCCTCTATGAGGCGTGCTTGTAAGGCTGCCTTTCCTCCTGAGGTCTCCAGGTCCCTCTCCAGAAGCTCATTTTTAAGCTCAGTGACTTTGAGGTCCTTGACGTTCACTTTAGTTGCCATTTTTTTTTTCAAAATTTACGTCAAAACAAAAATATTTTCAAATTTATTTAATACAAGTTTTGAGTTTTATATATATAGCTGTTTTGAATACGTACTTTAGCAAAAATAATAATTTATCTGATTACACTGTGAGTAGGTACTGTCTTTTAATATTTATTTTTAAATCACCAATATTTTTAACATAATAATGTCTGATAGTACATAATTATTTATTTCGTCTCAAGTCTTTCAAACACACAGGTAGGTATTTTATGTACATTCACACACTTGTAAACAAAGGATAGTTATTCAAAAACTTTTTCTCGATGAATCTGGAACGTTCTTTTGTAATATTTTTCAAGATTTTTTATTTATTTATTTTATTTTTTTAATCACACACAATAATAAAAAAACTATGGTCCAATTTGATGACTTTCTCAATGCGGTAAAATAGTCATTATGTTATGTCCAGAATTATGTTCCATATGATGTTCCAGAATTTATAAGCAACTTGCTTTTGCGTCTTTTCTTTTAACAAAAATTTATTTAAACACTTGTTTTCACAAAAGTCAGTTCACACAAAGTTCAATTTGAATAAAGTTCATTTTAATACTATTTAATTTATTTTATTTATTTTTAGACAGAAGATCTTAATTTTTCTTGACAATTCCGCACCTGACGCCAATTGTTACGAAATTAGGGTTCAATTGTCTTCAAATTAAAAATACACAGGTCTTCTTCAATAGTTATTTATTTTACACAGTTACAAAATTTATTTTCACACTACTTTCTCGATTATTCCACTTGGTTTTGGTTCACTGATCAGATGACTTCGATGTGTTTGTAAGTCTCTATGATACTGGCCCGCTCTGCAGGCCATTCGCACCTTTATACTCTTCAGAGCAGTATGATCCAGAACTAAAGTCGCCAGACGGTTCCAGAGTAATTATTACTTCTCGATGTTTCACGTACTACCTAGACACAACCAAAATCCTACCTACCAATGCAATACAGTATTCCTATAATTATAACAAATACCTACTTAGCCTAGAGAATTCTACACTTATACATAATTATCGATCTTACCTACCAATACTTTTGAGGATTCTTATAACTATAACTACCCATACTTATTTCAATATTTATATTTACATAACAATATCATTCTTTCTTATAAAAAAGTGACAAATGACATATTTATTTCGCTATCCCGTCTCACAAAGTAAATTGTTAGTGTCATTGTGGTCTAGGAAATTCTATCATTTAGGATTTATCCACCCACTTCTGAAATGAACCAACCAACTCCTCTCCTCTCTCCTCAAAAATGTCTGTATAAGTTTCTTGCATTGTGACACGCTAAGATTGAAATTGAAAACATAAAAGGCTGTAAATCAGATTCTCATAAGCTTTCAAAAGTCATTTTTGTCGTGATTTTTCCCAAGATGAAACTATTAGTGTCTCATGGATTATTTACTTGATAATGATACACGATCATAAATGTATAACCAACAAACATTCTTTATACACTAATAAAAAATAGTCCGAATAATGGCTCAGTTACTAGAGTGCTTGCATTCCATGCCAAAAACCCTAGTTCGAATCTCACCCAGCGTGTCACAAAAGATTTTCCACTGTGTTGTACAAATCAAACCCAAAATTAATCGAGCAAGGCTTACTCAGCCTTCACAACAAATGATTACCAGCCCCTTCGGTCGCACGGAAACCCACACATCAACTGAAGTGGTTGGCGTAAGACCAACAGTAAAAATAAATTATCAATAAAAATAAATAGGTTCGACTCACTACACACAACTCTTTCAGAAAAAACGCTGCAAGAAGCATCACTATGTGTGAAGCTTAGAAGCGTAGCGTACGTGTTGTTAATGAAAGCAGACTTTTCATAGAAAATTATTAACATAAAATTTAAATAGAAAATCAGGAACACAAAACAACACTATATTTTTGCATCTTTTAACATCCTTTTACCGAGTGTTCATCTCCTAGAAAGACAATATTTATACCGCGAAATTTCTGGAATTTTCCAAAAGCGTGGCGGGACATGATGAGGCACATTTAAGACTGGCAAGACGTGTTTCATAGCTGTTGGTTTTGCTTGGCGGGCCGTCTCACAGAGATGCAACCCTAAGTGCTCCGGCGCACAGTGCGGTATTTATCAAATCTACTTTACTTACTTTTACTTTACTTTCTTTAGCATACAAGCCTTAAAAACTCAGGGCTTTCCGCACCACAATCCTCCAGGACTCTCTGTCTTGAGCTGTTTCCCTTCATAGTATCCTCACTCCCAGAACTTCTCGTCGGCTTCGACGTTGCCTGCCCCCCGCATCCTGGGACGTCCGAGTGGTCCAACACCTGAGGGGGCACCATCCAAGACAGTTCTCATAATCCTGGAATCTTCTGTACGTGCTACATGTCTGGCCCATTCGAGTCTTCTTGATTTTATTTTATAGGCCAGTGTCAGGCCTCCCAGTTTAATCGAAAGTCCTTGAAAAGTTGGCTGCTTCTCAAATAATGCAGTACATGGATCAGACTGGGTGCTTGGCAAAATTTCAATCAGCGTATAGACGCCATCACTCAACGTAGACAATCTTGCTTCTCATAATATCAGACTTAATTGATGGAGTTGAGGGTGGACAGCTGGCTCTGGTGGCAGTGCTCGATATGAGCGCTGCTTTTGACACTGTAGATCACTCTTTGCTTGTACAAAAGCTCACTACCTCATATGGCATGTGCGATGATTTGTTGCAATGGTTGTCTTTCTATATACATGGTAGATATCAAACTGTGCAAGTGGAAGGAAAGAGGGCATCAAGAGTACCATTGGAGTGTGGCGTGCCTCAAGGGTCCGTCCTCGGCCCGCTCTTATTCACATTGTATACAGATGATTTAGAGCAGTTTGTCATCTCCAGAGGCTTGAAGTACTACTCGTATGCAGACGATATCTTCATCTTTAAACTCTGTTCACCTGCAGGAGTTGGACAATGTAAGCTGGACACTATAAAGTGTATTGAAGATGTGGCTGCGTGGATGAACGGAAACCGTCTGAAGATGAACCCAGAGAAGACAGAGTTCATGTGGGTTGCATCCCCAAGAAGACAGCATCTTTTGTATGTAGAGCCTTTTAATATTATTGGTGAGACCATTAAACCCCAGGATTATGGAATGGTCTACCAGTATCTGTGTTCCCTTCCCAATTTAATCCGGTTTTATTCAAAACCAACATCAATCACCACTTCCTTGCAGCGCCTCACGACAGAACCAAGAACTCAAGCAACACCTCTGCGGCACCCTTCCAGGGTGACATAGACCCCCAAAACTCTCAAGAATTGGGGAGCCTCCCGCACAGGATTCCTTAAAAAAAAAAAAAAATACAGCGACGACCAAGGTAGAGGGCTCATGAGGTGTTATTAACACAAAAACCGAGCTCACCAAATAAATCATCCTAAAATTATTATTATTTAATCAGACTGTTTTAGACGGGCTTAGGGTTGCTGTCAGTCTCAATTCCTAACATAAACAGAAATATTTTAAAATTACATCCTACTTTGTTGACGGGTATTTTGGCCGCCTAGATGTCATAAATACCTCACTGTGCGGCGCTCTCTGCGTCCTCACTTTTGCATTTTCCATTTGGCCGCAAGTAAGTAGTGCAGCCTCATTGAAAGCGCTGCTAATTGATGTTTGTGAGATTAAAAAAATAAATTAAATAATAGTACAAATATTTGAACTCTCTCTCTCTCTCTAAAAGGTTCTTTGATGGTATTTTTTTGTTGTTGTATTTGTACTGTGCACTTAGCAACAGGAAAAGCATTTGAATTTGTATGATAAATAAATTTGTTTTTTTTTGTATGGTTCCTTTGACACTCAATTTAATTTACGCACTAAAAAACGTAGTTGTAATAAAACCAGTTGATACAATGTGTGTTAGAAAGAAAAAATTGGAAAATTGAGAAAATCAGAACTAAAATTGGTATCAGAAATATAAATGTCTTACGTCTGTTTTTTTCAATACAAACAAATCTTAATCTATAATTTATAATCAGAGTTGCAAAGATATATTGACGACGCTCATATTTCATGCATGCCTACAAGCAGGCATATGTTAATGCTGGAGTGATGCTTTCGGGATCTGTTGCCGTGGTCTGAAGGAGCTGGAGCTTCCGGACGTTTCGCCCATTTCTACGATGGGCTTCTTCAGCGTGAAGTATGATGATGATGATGATCTTGATGAGAACTCCAGCTCCCACAGACCACGGCAACAGATCCCGGAAAACATCACGCAAGCATCATCAGCCGGCCGTGTAAGCCTAAAACTCTTAGGCATAATGTTAGTTCACGCTTGCACATGCTGTATGTTTAAATACTAGAAAAACCAAAACTCACATGTACATAAACTTTGCAATTAAGTACTGCCTCATTTCCTTGATTCTGGGGCAACATTGGCAAAGTGAACCAAGTTTTTTCAGCACTGAGGGTCAGCTTCATCCCAACCATGAAACAGCAACGGAAGGTACGACAAAATAAAACGTAAGATATTAGTGTATTGTGTAAAAAAAAAATGTACATAAACACATGTACACATGTACATAAACTTTGCAATTAAGTACTGCCTCCTTTCCTTGATTCTGGGGCGACATTGGCAAAGTGAACCAAGTTTTTTCAGCATTGAGGGTCAGCTTCATCCCAACCATGAAACGGCAACGGAAGGTACGACAAAATAAAACGTAAGATATTAGTGTATTATGTAAAAAAAAAACATAAACATGACAGTTGCCTGTAAACTGATTAGAACAAGAACCCGTTTGTTTTTGTACAAAAATCAGCTCAGATGCTTCATCTTACTTTTTTTATTGATCTTTAATCTAAGTTGCAGAGATATATTAACATTTAAGGCTCTCAAATGCATGGTCACAAACTAACACCTGTAGTTCGCGCTTACAAAATATGCTGAATGTGTACCTACTTACAAACAAAATCCAAACCTCAAATGAACATAAGCCCAATGACACAGGGTGATATTGGCAAAGTGAACCTTTTTTTACAGTATGGGGGGTCAGCCTCATACCATCATATTAGTCAAGGAAATGATCGATAAAAAATTATGAGTAATTTTGATACAAATAAAAAAAAAATTAAACAAGGAGTTTAATTGTCAGAATAACTGCCTGAAATACGAAAAAAAAGTAAAGAAAAAGTTGCAATGCATCTTTGTAATTTATTTTTAAATTTAATGGATACTTAAAGTCGAGATTGCTTAAGATTCAAAAACCATGAAGCTTTAAGTGCTAAGGAAATAAGTTTAAAAAGCTCCTCCACATCCAAAGTTTTAATCAAAATTAATGCGAAAAAAAGCAGCACGCCGCCAACTTCACATCTTTCAGCATAATAAATAGATGGCTATCATAAAAAATGAAAATAAATATTTTGTCGCCGACATTAAAAAATGTCGTTATAAACTTTTTTTATTATACGTTTAAAATTTCGTTTTGTTTATCGCGAAACTTTGTCGTCGGCAGTTAATTCACCGCGAAGAAAACGCAACACCCTCGCGAAAATATTGCTTACGTGCTAAAATATAAACAGCACTTATTCCGAGTGGCTTACTAAAGAAAAACACTCAAAATAACCAACAAAAACCTTAAAAAAACAATTTTAATTTCAAGTAATTAAATAACATTTTATTCATGAATTAAGTGGTTTAAATAAATCTTAACTTGAACTGTATTTTAATACGCTTTTAAAAGGTGTTGATCTGTTTATGGAAGGGCTAAGTCGTGACTTAGTTTGATAATGTGACTGTGAATAGCCACGTAAATCCCTGCTTGCGACCCCGAAGCTTGGCTCTGAATTAAATATTAACAAACGCGTTTGGCCTTAGAGGCTGCTTTTACGTTAGATATACAGCCAAGCTCTACGGAAGAGTAAACATCCTAAAATCTTTGCCGAAGGAAATTTACGTATATAATATTGTATCTTGTTAGAAATAGTGTTTTAAGTTTTAAGCCGGAATTTCTAGATACATGATACACATAATATTCATTTGAAGCACAAATTTAACGATATTAAATAATTTAAAATATGAGTTTTAGGCTTACAAGGCCGGCTGGCTGATGATGCCGGAAAGCTTCTTACCGGGATCTGTTGCCGTAACAAAATCTTCTTCACTTCACTTCTTCGCAGACATAAGCGAAACATCCGGTAGCTTCAGCTCCCAAAGACCACAGCAACAGATGCTGGAAAACAACTTTCCAGCAATTCAAAATAGTTTTTGAAATGTAACAATGTTGTTTTCACTTATATATGTAGGTACTCCATTTATATTTGATACGTCATATTTTATTATGAAGCTATTTTCTGGTATTTTGTCAATGCTTTTTCGACAAAAATGCTTAAATCCTTGGATATTTTTCGCCGTTTATCCATATTTCAGCCAATCATCTTAGCTCTTCTGTGAGGGTTTTTCCAATAGTCCTGCTGATTGACACAATTAATAATTAACAGCCACTTTAATATGTTTACTTTTATTTCTTTCACAATGTATACACAATTAACCACAGCACAATAATATTCTTTATTACACATGCTTGTAGCTCTCACGCCAGGCAAGCTTTTTTTCTCCCTTTTTGCCTTCCTTTGTTTTCCTTTTCATTCAAATTCAAATCTCATGTTCCATTTTACCTAACAAACAAATCCATCTCGTTACAATACACCTCCTTCCTCTCATAAAAAAAAAACATTCCCAATTTTTTTTTTTTTTTTTTTACAATGAGTAAATAATGTATCATAATGCTCAGCCGGCGCCACATATTTTGTTTTATTTTAAGGATAAATTTCAAAAATATGAAAATAAAAAAAAAAACCTGTTTCTGATACATTATTCAGTCATTAATACCTTTTTTTAACAATACCAATTATTTTCATACTAAAATTAATATATATTTTTTTTTTAACACAAATTTCATATTCAATATTATAAACAAATATTTGTTTTTTTTTTTTAAATACTTAATTCAACAATTCAAAATAATCAAATAACAATACATAATAAACATTCACCAGTTAATTAATCAATTCATTAAAATAACTTTTTTTTTTTTAAATACTTAATTCAACAATTCAAATAATCAAATAACAATACATAATAAACATTCACCAGTTAATTAATCAATTCATTAAAATAACTTTTTTTTTTTTAAACATGTATCACATCTTTCCCAATATTTAAATTTATTTCAAATTTATTTTTCATTAATAAATTTATCAGTCCATCAATTTTTTTTTTTAAAAAAAACTTTCCCTTCATATGTAATACTTTGTTTAATTAATATTTCATACCTTCATTCATGCAATGTTTCATAATTCATTCTTTCACTGATCACTTTTATATCAACTTTCACCGTATCATTCATCACCTCAAATTTTTCATACCCATGAAAATATGTTTTTTTTTTTTTTTTTAATCTAATTTGATTATGTCCTTGATGTGATATTTATTTATAACATTTGTGTCTATATCTTTTAATACATAGACTATCTTGCTAACTTTCTTTTCTATTCTGGCTTTGACAAATTTTGGAGCCAACTTTGTACAGAAGTATTTCCCTGCATTTGATTGTATGAAATTCTTACGCCATACAATATCCCCTTGATCATAGACACAATTTGATCTACCTTTGTTATAATAATTTGCATTTTTATTATATATATCCCATAAATTTTCTGTAACTATTTTGTATAATGTGTTTAATTCCTTCATTTTATCTTTATGCATATCTCTATATTTATCTAATTCTTCCTTTGATTCTATTTCATCATTTACTATTTCACCATGAATTTCACCATTTAGTACAATCTCCCTACCTCTTGCTAATACATTAGGTGTGTATCCTGTTGCTAAATTGACTGTATTATTTATTATGCTTTGTACTGAATCTAAGAAAGTATCCCATTTTCTTTGTTCATTTTCAACAAAAATAGCTAATGTGTATCCTATTGTTCTATTATATGTCTCTACATTATTGCACATGGGAGTATATAAAGTTGTATAAAATATTTTCTGTACTCCATATGAGTACATAAAATCTTTAAATGCATTTGACTTTAAATTCTTTCCATTATCTGTTATTATCGTTTGCGGTACTCCTTCTGTTAAAAATATTTTATTTTCTATTAATTTTACTATTTCTTCTGTAGTTGCTCTTCTTAAAGGAAATAACCAACAATATTTGGTAAAAACATCTATTATTGATAATATATGTATATAGCCCGTACTTGATTTTGGTAATGGTCCTATCAAATCAATACTCAGCATTTTTAACGGTCTATCCACCCTTTTTCTATTTTCCATTTTTCCTGCTGGAGGTAAATTATTCGGCTTATACATTTTACATTTTTGACATTTATTTATAAAACTTTTTATATCTGCATACATATTTTTCCAATAGTAACATCTTGATATGTATTTATAAGTTTTAAAAATACCTACATGTCCATTATCATGATGATTCTTTATTATAGTTAATCTATTGTCTATAATAGGTATCTCTTTCCAATTATATTCCTCTGTGAAAGGATTATCATCATTTATTAGTTTAAATAATTTATTATCTACCATTTTGAATTTTTTGTATTTGTATGGTGTTTTTGTACATCCTTCTGCGATATTATTATACCAAGGATCTGCAATATTTGAATTTATTACTTCCATTTCTTTAGTACCAGGAATCCTAGATAATACATCTGGCACTGTATGTTCTTTCCCTTTTCTATGCTCAATCTCAAATTCATACTGTGAAAGTCTCATGGCCCATCTTGCTAATCTACCTGTTGGATTTGATATTTTATTCAAGAATTTTAATGCCATATGATCAGTTATTACCTTGAATTTCATCCCATCTAGATAAGATCGAAAATGTTCAATTGACTCTACAATGGCAAGAAGCTCACGTTCTGATGTCGAATAGTTTTGTTCTCTAACTGTCAAACTTCTTGAAAAATATGCTATTGGCTTTTCGGACCCATTGATATTTTGGTTTAATACTGAAGCTACTTGATTTTTACTGGCATCAGTGTGTAAAAAAAAATCTTTTGTGAAATCCGGACATATTAATACAGGGGCTGTGCTTAAGGCTAATTTTAAATTATTAAATGCATCCTCAGATTCTTTTGACCAATTAAAATTGTTCTGACCTTTTTTACCTCTCAATAATTTATTTAGTGGATATGATATCTCACTGCAGTTTCGTATAACTTTTCTATAAAATCCTACCAAACCTAAAAACATTCGTAGTTGTTTTAAATTTTTCGGTGAAGGATATTCCTCTATAATCTTGACTTTATTTGAATCTGGCCTTAATCCATTTTCATCAATAATGTATCCCAAATATTTTAAACTCTCTTTGCAAAATTCACATTTTGAAAATTTTACCGTTAACCCTGCTTCTTGTAATATATTTTTAACTTGTTTTAATAAATTTAAATGTGAATTGAAATCTTCGTTAATAATAATTAAGTCATCGATATAACAAAATATGTTAGTATCAAATTTAGGTCCAAATAATTTGTCTAATAAACGCTGTGTTTCAGAACTTGAATTTTTTAAACCGAACGGCATTTTTGTGAATTGAAACAACCCTCTATTTGGTACGACGAAGGCAGTTTTTTCTTTGGACGATTCTTCTAGTGGAATTTGCCAAAACGCCTTGCTTAAATCTATTGAAGAGATATATTTGGCATTTCGTAAATTTGCTAAAACTTGATTTAAATTTGGAATGGGATAGTTATCTCGTTTTGTTACTTCATTGAGTCTTCTAGAGTCCAAACAAAATCTAGGCGTTCCATCCTTTTTAATTACAATCACAACAGGACTGGACCACGAAGATTTGGATTGTTCAACTATACCTTCTTTTAACATTTTATCTAACTCTGTGTTAACCTGTCTCTGTCTTGCTGGACTGAGTGGATAATACTTTTGTTTTATTGGAGGACCTTCTGTTTGAATTCTGTGTTCAATGAGGTTTGTGCATCCTAAGCCTATTTTTTCATAAGAGATGTCCTTGAAATCATTTTCTATTGTTTTTAATTGCTGTAATTGGTTATCTGTTAATTTAGTTCTATTTGTAATTTTACCTAATTCACTAATATTTTTGCTATTTGAATATGTAATTTTACTTATTAAACTCGGTTCTAATTCAAATTTTATCCAAAAATCTATTCCAAAAATTATGTCTTGTTGTAAACCTTGTAAAACATAAAAATCTACATGTTTTATTTGATTGTCACATTTTACCTCTAAATTTATTTTACCAAGTATTTTTATATTTTTACCATTTGCCAACGAGATATTTTCATGGGTTTTTATAATTTTGTAATTTCTTTGTAAAAAATAATCAAATGTTTTTTCATTGATTGCAGAAATAGATGCACCTGAATCTAGTAAACCTGTAAAATTTTTGTTCTCAATATTTACTGTTAAAAATGGTCTTTTATCAAATTGTTTAGCAAAAATGAGTGGTGCAATTTGATAATTTTTATTAAAAATTTGAATGAAATTAAGCCAGCTCTTCATTTCTGATTTTTGTGTTTGTACTGAAGGCCGACTATCTATAAGTTTTTTGAATTACTATTGTATGTCGTATTTGTTCTGTTTTGTATATTTATATTTCTGTTCATTTTTGTTTTGTCTGTATAATCACTTTTTTTATTTTTAACAAAACAATCTTTTTGTACATGTCCTGTACGCTTACATGAGTAACAGATTACTGTGTGTTTTTTAAAATTTCCATTTTTTATAAAACAATTTCTTTCCACATGTCCTCTTTTATTACAAAAGTAGCATACTATATTATTTGTGAAACTTCTACATTTATTCTGTATGTAATCTAATTTTCTATTTTTAGTCCAACAATCTATTTCATCATGTCCTAATTTATTACAAAAATTGCATTTTTGCATTACATTTTTCTCTTCTGTGTCATTCATTACATTTAAATTCTTACATTCATTAAATTTGAAAAATGATTCAAACTTGCTACATATTGTAGATAATTCCTCTGTATTTTTAATTTCAGATGTTGTCAGTAAAGTTGCATATTTTTCTGACAATCCATGAATTATTATGTCCATAAGTTCTTTATCATGCATTCTTTTATTTAATAAATTATTTTTTGATTTTACCTTTAAAATATAAACAGATGCATTATCATGACCTTGTACCATATTTAAAATTTCTAACTTAAGATTCCTTTGAAAGTCATATTTTTCAAATTGTTGTAAGAATTTGGTTTTAAAAATTTTCCAATCAAATTCACAGTTAATTGCTCTGTACCAAGTCAACGGAAAATCTGTTAAAAATATAGGCATACACTCTACCAAATAATCTAATTTTAATTTGTAGACTTTGGCTAATTCTTCTAACCTTATTATAAATTCATTTGGTTCACTTTCACCATTAAAAGATATTTTTAATTTGAGAGGATCAAAATTTATGGACTCCATTGTGTTACTTTCTAAATCCTTTTTATTATATATTTTTTTAGATTTCGTCATTTGCTGTATATTTTCAATTTATGCAATTAAAAAAAATCATTTCATTGAAAAATTTTTTTCATACAAATTAAATATAACACCATCTATATATATTTATCTAAACTGATTTGAAACAAACTGGTTCATATCCATTCTTCATTCTCCCGCGACGTTCGATTTTTGAATTTCCATTCTTCTGAACGTAATGTAGGTAGTTTGAATTCTCTCACCTTCAATATTTTCAAACAGCGTTTCAAATCTTGTAATTTCTTGTTGTTAATTGTATAAGTCGATGTCTTCACTAGCTTTTAAACGTGTTGATGCTTTCACAACCATAAATCTGTCCAATTTTAATCATTTCATATATTGTATTGTTTTCAATGTCATTTATTGGAATCGAATGTCATTTGTTTTTGTTTGAGAAAAATTTTCTTATAGGAATTTCATTTACAGATTTTTCTTTTACGTTGGGCGCCAAAATGTGAGGGTTTTTCCAATAGTCCTGCTGATTGACACAATTAATAATTAACAGCCACTTTAATATGTTTACTTTTATTTCTTTCACAATGTATACACAATTAACCACAGCACAATAATATTCTTTATTACACATGCTTGTAGCTCTCACGCCAGGCAAGCTTTTTTTCTCCCTTTTTGCCTTCCTTTGTTTTCCTTTTCATTCAAATTCAAATCTCATGTTCCATTTTACCTAACAAACAAATCCATCTCGTTACACTTCTTAGGAGGAACAGCGCATATCTTCCAACATATTATATATTGTAGAAACTCTCGGTGATGTTCTCTTTGGACGTATGTCTTCTAAATTATCCCCTCAATTATAACTGAGAATCTCTTCTTTCTTTTCTAATGCTACATATTTTACCAGAAAATCGTCAGCAGGACAGGATCTTAACATCCTCCTATCTCTTTTTTTCTCATTCTGAAAGGCACCAAGCCTCTAAGCCGAAAATAAATGTTCATAGTATTTTTATTTAACTTTTGGTTCTTTTCATTAAATTGCGATTTATATTTATTTAACAATATACATAGGTTACAATGTAATGTTTACTCTCCATTATCTGCTTACAGGTCTTCGCGTTACAATGATCTAAACCTCTCTGTCTGTCCCACATAATCTTTGCTCGTGTATATATGGGCAACAGAGACGTTTCTCGAACATGGTAGACACTTCCACTAGGATTGATCGACACTATACCAGATTGTTTGACACTATACTTAAGATCTCATACACACGAATCAGCGTGCCTAGGCTCATGTCTACATGAACTCATGCGTTCGTAACAATACTGTGTAAATAAGTATATATATAAAAGCATATCATATTATGCTGTCACATTTCATATGTACACTGTTTGTCTTTCATTATTGATTTCGTATAAAGTTTAACTGAGCATCGTTCCTACCTCATAATTGTTCCCAATACGGAAATTCAATATGTTTGTCGAGTAACTCCATATTGAATCTTCCATGTAGTTTGTTTACAGGCAAAGTGACGCAGAGAAAATACTCGCCAAGTCTTAAGGGTATTCCTTCCATTCCGGTTAATGATACAAATTACATACTTCCTGGCAAGTATTCCCGTCTACGGCGTAGCTTTCCCGTAGCGCTTTCCACTTTGGCTAGAGTGCACATCTACGGTGGATGTCTACGCCGTAGAACCTTTGTAATCGCTGGAACTGTTTCCTTTCAGCGAGTTTCAGCCTTGGAATAATAAAGTTTGGAGTGAGGTCGGTCGCGAGTTATGAATACCTCGCAGACTTAGTGCTTGTACGGAGGAGCTAATTCGATTTTTATATTACGTCTGTGACTTTCTTGTTACACTTAAGAGTGGGATATTTTAACCTTGGCTATTTTTGGTACAAACAGGCTTTATTAAAAATAAAAATAAAATGTCTTTTGTGATTGTTTTTATTACACCAAATTCTATTAAGCGTATGTTTAATTTCTTTCATCGTAGCAAAATATGTCAACATACGAATATAGTTACATTTTGGCTTGACTTCATTTTTTTTTTTTGCACAATCATTCTTTGTCTTCTAATACAAACGGTAATGAATCATGCAATTGTTAATTATATTATTTGGATGTTTATTATTCATAATGCAAAAAATAAAATAACTAGGTACCTTAATATTGTCACAAACTATGCACTCGTGTGTACGTGAGCCTAGGCACGCTGATTGATGTGTGACGTCTCTGAAATAGAACGAAACGATTCTCTAGTGTAATTCATTATAAAAGTATCTACCATGTTCTCCAACATGCAAGAATCGTATCTACTGCACATGTATATACGAGCAAAGATTCTGTGGGACAGACAGAGTCGCTTAGACCATTGTAACGCGAAGACCTGTTAGCAGAGAATAAAGAGTAAACAGAACATTGTAACCTTTTTTGTGAAATATTATAAATTATGTGAAATAAATTTAAATCCATTAAAAGAAACCCAAGTTAAGTCATACTAATATCAAATGAAATAAAAAAATATTTTTCGGTTAGAATATTTTTTATTCTTTGATTACCGACTTTTTCACAGCTTTCTTATTGATTTACAAATATTATTAAAACAGCGCAGAAAGGTTTATTTTTGTAGATTCTTCGCGGGAAGGAGGTTGTTTTTTTCTTCGCTTCCTTTATGGATGAGGCATATCAAAATTCAACGAACCACTCTGCCGGCAGAATCGAGTCTATAATTTTGGCGTGAGCTTTTTTAAATGAGTGTGGAGCTTCGACCCGCAGTTCAGATCAGCCATAACTCTCTCCGTCTCTCTCTCGCTGAAACACCGGATGGAGCTCTCTCATTCAAGCTTTGCCAGAGCTTTTTCCGGAAGCAGAATATTATCCGAGCTTTCGTATTATTATTATACAAACATTATAAAATATGCTACCTTGGAAGTGTTTTTAAGTGAACAAGAAATAATTCTGTTCTGCGTGACGTGACTAAGCTATACATATAGTGTGACTTCATGCTTACGTTATATTAACAGGTTAGGAGCCCAAGGGGAGTAGCACTAATTTTTTTGGGAAGGCTGAGTAAAACTTACGTGTATTTTATTTTTAAAAAATAAAAATAAAAATAAACAGTGTTTTGCTTGAAAAATTTCATCCAAAAATTATAAATTGAAACAAAATGAATTTTCACAGTGTTAATACACAAACAATACAAAATATAATTTTATTTTTAGTTTGAAATAAACACCGAAACGGGATAATATTATTTCTGATTCCCTAATAATATTAATATTAGGATGGTTTATTTAGTGAGCGCTGTTTTTGTGTGTATCACACCTCAAGAGCCCTCTGCGAGCTTGATCGCCGCTGTAGAAAGTGCCAATTCTCAAGCAAGACTCAGTTGTTGTAAGGTTTGATGGACCTTTCAGTGACCGGTCTTTGGTAAAGGTTAATGAATTTTTCAACCCAGCAAAGAATACATTTGGAAATATAAAAGGTAGGGGCAAGTGGTGTACCTCTGGACGCTGTGTACCTTTGGACACCATCATATCTCTGGAAATATAGAAGATTAAAAATTCTCACATAAACGGGGATATTACATTTATGATAGCTCTCAATATTATTGTGTGTAACTGGTCATCCCCTACAACACGTGCCCGTTTTTTACAATTCAAGTTTTCAGCAACAAAAAGTTAGTTTTTATGCATTTTTAAACAGTTTTCATGGTGTGATTATGAAATATTTTAGTCAAATGATAATACCAACGTAGGGTTTAGGGAGTGCTTAAAACGATAGAGCATTCATTTGCCTTAGTTTGAACCTCAAAATTAAATGTCAGTTAATGTTTTAATTTAGTATGATTTGTGTACCTCTGGACAAATTTTTGCGTGTACCTATGGACGTCCAAAGGTACACGCCTTGTGTTCACAGGTACTCAACTTAAAATAAAATGCTTGTTAGAATTTTCTAATTATTTTTTATATCCATCTTTTAGTTGGTCAAACGAATCAAAATTTCTCATGTGATCCCTTAAAAAAGTGATCAAATTCTCCTAATCATGGATAACCACGATTTCCATATAAATATACAAGTTATTGAAAAAGCAAAAGAATCCAAAGTTTTCATATTAACTTTGCATCCTCACACTTTTCATAAAATGCAGCCCTTGGATAAAGGTGTTTTTTGATCAGATTCATACGATTCCGAAGAGATGTATGAGTTATACATGGAAAATAAAAAAATATTTTTAATATTATTTGTTGTTACAACGTAGGTTCTTCTAACAATATACAATACGTTTTTATAATAATCGCTATCAAAATGTTTTGTTGTCATTTTTATAATAATAAATTTCTGCAACTTTATCACCAATAAAACATAAAATAAAACTATGTTTAATCATTTTTAAACTACTTAAATGTTTTGATGTCCAGAGGTACACATGCTGTCCCAAGGTACACTTACCCCTGTCCACAGGTACACACCCATAAGTGTACCTCTGGACAAAAATGCGACTTTTGGGGGAAAGGTCGTAACACAACACAGGTCAATATTATACAAAACTAAAAATAATTCGGTTATGCACAATTAGACAATGAATACATAACATAAACAATCTTCTCTCTACCTTTCTTAACTTGCGAGAAAAAAAATATTAAGTAAAAAAAAAAAGAGCTTGTCCATAGGTACACCACTTGCCCCTAATTTTTTTGTGCTCCGCCCAAAGTGTTGCCACTGGACTACGGACCGGTCCAAGAAACCGGTCCCTAGATTCGATTCAAACCTTAGCTCTCAGCATGAAACTTTTTAGAACTTTTTAGAGTAGAACTGCCAACTGAGAAATTGACCGATCTTTGTTCTTTTCAATTATTAGCAAAATAATATTTAGCCATGTAAGAACTTGATTTTTTGTTTTCCAACACTTTTGTTTCCCACACAGTCTTAGAGATAGATGCACGAGTAAACGCGAACTTATTGAAGTCTGCTTTTGAGAATGAATTTTAAGTCAATTTTTTATAATAAATCAAATATTATAGGAAGACTTTTCTAAGGCAAATTATCCACAAAAAATTTATATTTCTTCTTCAACACTTATTTTATTTCATCAAATATACGTCAAAGGATATTTTTTTCCCAAGAAAAAGATTACAACAAAAATAAATATAAATCTTAGCATCTCCTCCGCATTACAATATTCCAGAAAAATCAATGAATTCAATAGCAGAGTGGCACTTTCAATTTCTGATGTAAAGCCACACACAGAGATAGATAATGTATTATATTATATCCTTTTTCCATTCGGAATATTCGGTATTCATACGTGAATGTATTGAAAGCTCCCGGCATAATACGGGCTCACCTTGCAGCTAAGCCTTCGCCTGCCTAAATCACCATATCAATGCAGCCTTTTTGCTTATACAGCCTTATA
This sequence comes from Agapetus fuscipes, assembly GCA_951799405.1. Lineage (NCBI taxonomy): Eukaryota > Metazoa > Arthropoda > Insecta > Trichoptera > Glossosomatidae > Agapetus > Agapetus fuscipes. The sequence continues at coordinate 2,848,798 of OX637346.1, read as the reverse complement.
AATTCACTAGGGAATCCATTACTCCAGCAGAGTCGCGCTCCTTGCGTCGACTACCTAACCACGCTGTCGCAAAGAGCCAATTAGAGGGCTTTCACGAAATCCGCCCATGGAAATTACTCACTCGAAAAAAAGCGTTTGAAGAGTATTTTAGAATTTTTCCTTGAGCTTTTAAGTCCCCAATGATTTTATTTCTATTTCTATGGACTCATTATTTTTGAGGGCGCTTGCTTTTACTTTTTTTTTGCTGCTTAATTCAAATTATTGCGGAAATTATTTTAGCTGAGTGTGCTTTGATATTTAAAAAAATGTGTATTGAGGGGTTTATTTACTTGGAAATCCAAAGGTCTTTATGTAATCGCAATTGAAAGGGTCTGAGACAAAGATTATTCCTTTTCTTTATACATATTTTTTTGACCTTTAAATGCTCAATTATGCTTTCTTTCATTTTCAATTTATATAAACGAAGGAAAATTTGAATTTTTCCCTCTTTTTAATCTTGTTCCTCACTGCTGAGGGTTGTGCCCCGTGTGGAAGCAACCACTCTTCTCCATGTCTCTCTTGACTGGCCTTACCCGCAGCGCTCCAACCATCGAAGTTACTTGAATATATAAGAATAACGTAATAATCTAAGGATGATTTATTTGGTGAGCACTGTTTTTGTGTGAATAACTTATTTCTCGTATTATCATTATTTTTATTATATTATTCAAGCAACTCGTGATCTAGCAACAATCCCACAAGGAGTACCACCCGAGGTATGCTACTAGCTGCAGTTACATCGAACCACTTACTTTTAGAGTCATGGGCACGCGTCTGACCTAGAGGTTCTTGATTTGTCGTGTCGTTGCTTGTACTGCACGGGAAGGCCTTCCCCCACTTGACAAAATATAAAGCTTTGCATGAGCGTCCATGTGCTGTGGGTCCTTCTAACACAAACATACAATACTAGTATGAGGAGGGTTTGAGCATACTTTAAAAGTCTGTTTTTTTCAATGTTTTTAATATAATAATTTAAGATTTTTAAGCGTATTTATCATTTTATAAAATACTGACAAAAAGGTTGTCAAAAAAAAAAAGTTTTTGAAACCTAATTTGGCGTACAAAATAAAATAACTTGAAGGTATTTTTGTTTTCAGAACTTTTAAACTTTCATTGTTTACTTTTATTAACTTTCAGTTGGCAATATCATCTTATCACTTTACCTCGCACAAACAGGAAGAAAGAAAAACCCGATAAAAAAGAATACGCCTAAATATTTCAACTGTCTACGCCAACTTTCTCGCGGGCCCAAAAACTTTTCCAAATTGAAAACAAAGCCGTCTCATTCAGACGTCGGCGCTGCCTTGATGTCAGACAGAGACGTCTAGATAACTTTGTGATACTGTAAATAGTATTGACGCGATAATAATCAGATACTAGGTAAATATTGGATGAGTCTATCTGAATGTTTGATCGGGATTTAAGATTGTCGAAGAAAAAACCTTTTATCTTGGGGAAAAAATATGTTGTAAGGAAAAGTAGAAATGTGCGTGTGTTTAAAATAAAAGGATGCTTCCTTGTTTTAATGTTTGAAGGTTTTTTTTTTGAAAAGGAGATGTAACCATATGAAGTAACTGAACTCTTTCGTCCCATTAGTGCTTGTTTGTCGTATGTCCATCAAAGATAATTTCACATAAGCAATGTTTGTATGTATACCGGACCAATGTGTCTTATGAAAACTGGACATTGATTTTTTAAATATTAAAAACAACTCTCACATTATTACGCATTACATTTTTTTAGCTCAGATTACGAAGGATGTGATTCTCAAGATAATCTTATTGAAAGGCCATCTTTGAATCAAATGATCGCTTAGCCAAACAAGCACTGGAACGGCGAAATGTTAACACAGGAAAATATAACACAATTAGGCTGCACGAATAATTTAACTTCTTACCGGGTTATGCACGAAGGTGTTGCTTGTGACAAGGGGCCATATATTACGTCATTCACATTAAGGGGGGGGGTGCGGGTGATGGCAAATGATGTACGAGTACCAAAAGTGACGTCGTTCTTGTAAATACCAATTTCTACAAAATATACAAAATATTATGTAAGTAATACAACATTTTTAATTATATCATCCATTATTAGAGCAAGAGGGGGGGGGGGTCATTAGATAATGACTTTAGGATGATTGTAAAGGGGGGGGGAGTCGAAAATCGGCCAAAATCGATGACGTAATTTATAGACGGCCCCCAAGTGGAAATTGCATATTTCCTGTGACGGCTGAGTAAATCTAGCCGGTATTTTATTTTGAGTTTGAAATAAACACCGAAACGGGAAATCATTTCTGACCACGGCATTCTACCAACTGAGCTTTCGATCGGACATGAAATTGTTTCAAAAAATCCCACAAAAAACACAAACGAAACGTCCAAAAGCTACAATACGCCAATAGATTCCCTACATCTCTCCAGGATCAGATACTTATTCCAAAATAAACCTATGCGCAAAAAGTTCTCAAGTTTGGACTTAAATTTATCACTTTATTCCAGCTTTGAACCAAATAATTGACTTTGTTTCACGTAAGCAATATCCTTACAACACAACCCGCTATTTGGTTTCCTTCCGTGACCCAGTTAAACCGAGCAAAGGAGGGTTGATAAAAAATTGCCTTTTCGACGCAAAACTTTACTCCAGACGTTTCTCCCAGCCTCGAGGGGTGGATTTTTTCTACCGTGCCATCGATTTTTCCAGTTCCATGTTAGAACCACACAGTGACAAAACGATACATGACATAACGACACCTGACAGAACGATATATGACAGAAAACACAAGATACAACGACGTATGACGTAACGACATCATATGAAAGAGCATCACAATGACAGTTCATCATATGACAAAACATCACTATAACAAAATTGTCTGTCCTGTGATGATTATTTATTGTGCCGTTTATGGTATTTTCTGTTTTCGGTGTGTTATGTTTTTTTTTCTTGTGTTATTTTGTCATAGCGATTTGTTTTCTGTGTTGGTTTGCCATTGTGATGCTCTGTCATGTGTCATTCTGTCATGTATCGTTATGTCATGTGTCGTTATGTCATGATTTGTACAAATTTTGCAGATCGCGCTTTCCGTGTTACGGGTCCGGTGAAGTGGAACAGACTTCCACCCTGAGTGAAAAACTCCAAATCTGTGGGTGTATTCCGCGGAGCACCCAAGACACACCTTTTTAAAAAGTATAATTCGTGATCAGTGAGGGCTCTTGAGCTGTAACACACAAAAAACGGCGCTATATAATAATTTGTAATTTAAAATAAATAAGTCTGATACGTAATGTATGTGTCGTTTTGTCAATGTGCTGTTCTAATTTGCCATCGATTTTCCTTTATACCAGGTTATAAAATGATACCACTACCCTGAGACGAAGTTCCACTGACCGTGATCACTGGAATAGGGACGCTCAAGCTTCGCAAAGAACAATGAGAGGTCCGTATTTGCGGCCCTGCAAAGGGTCGACGTACCCTTTGGGTCGCCTTATGCCAAAGGGGTAAATAGACACTTGATGATTCTTTGTTTTTTCCGTGATTTTTTTTTGTTTCACCCTCGACTTGTTTATCACAGTTTTATTTTAGTTTAGGACTCTTTATGGGGTCGTCATTTGGAAGAAATATTCTAATAGTTTTTTTTTTAAGTTTAATGATTTATATGTTGCCATTGTAAAGATACATTTTTAATTAACAATGTAAAAATATAACACAATGTTTTTCTTTACGAGTTAATTTATTTCCTTGAGCGTTTTCGATGGTACCACACCATTGTTATTTTGATTATGATGTGATAACATTGAGAGCGCTTGAGAAACTAAATCAACTCGTGAAAAAATAAACGTGAACTATTTTATGTATAGTTTATTATTTACTACTGCTTTTTTCCTTGACTTACACAAAAGTTGGTATGTAACTGACTGCAGATACAGTTAAAAAAGTGAACCATTTTTACAGTATGAGTGGTCAGCTGTATATCAACTTATAAGTCAAGGAATACAAGAAAACATGATGGTAATTATTTAAGCTTAATAAGCAAGTGTTTTTCCTAGATAATTATAACAAGGCTTCTGCAGACGTTTCCACTTAGCATATTAATAAAACAGTTCCATATTTGGTCTGTTGGCACAGAGTACTCCCCCCCCCCTTCACCACCTACTCCTGCACAGCCTTCTTAGACATAAACCTTCTTCCGGGCGAGGCATTTCCATAGCTGTTACATAAATTCACAGCTTGCGGTCCATTTGTATAATATTTTGATAAGTTGCGTCATTAGAATGAGGCTCTTGAGCGCTATCGCCTCTGCCAAACGCGTAGAGGGGCTTAATGTATAATAGATACTCATACAATAAAAATACAATAAGTTACAAGAATCTATTTCATTTAAGATCCATGTAACATATATTGGATTATATTTATATTATATTCATTATATGACTGGTCACCAAAAGTCCATCCAGCCTTACAGCAACTGGGTCTTGCATGAGGATTGACGCTTTGTAGCGACGACGACCAAGTTCGTAAGAAGGTCGATAGCTCAATTGGTAGAATGCTTGCATTCCACGCCGAGAGCAAGGGTTCGATCTCAAGGCTTATTCAGCCTTGACAAGAAATGAGAACCAGCCCACCCCCGGGATCTGGGAAACCCCGACTTCAACTGAAAGTAGTTGGTGTGAGGCCGGCCTCCTTACCCGTAAAAATAAATAGGTCCCGAATCGCCACATACGAATCCTTCGGGGATAATGCAGGCAGGTACTTTTTGTGTAGCTTAGTTGCGTTTCTTGCATTATTATAAGGAGATACATAATATAAATTCGCACTTACACATTTCGCATGTGAACCAACAACGTAATAACACAATCTCAAATGAAGTCCTGAAACCTTGCCGACCTTCCGTGAAACGGGGTAAAATATAACAAGTGAACAATTATCTTTTATCTTTAATCTAATCTAATCTAATCTAATCTAAGTTGCAAAGATATGTTACATTGGAGATTCACATTACATGCATTTCCACAACCAGACACGTACAAGTTCGCGCTTGCACGTGCCTCATGTGAGCCTACATCATAAAAACCAATCTCAAATGGACATACACCCTGCAACTCTTGCCGTCCTTCCCTGTAACAGAGGTGACATTGGCAAAGTGAACCCTTTTTACAGCATGGGTGGTCAGCCGCATACCAACCTATAAGTCAAGGAACATACACGACAAATTACATTTTTTAAATCAATAAATAAAATTATACATGGACATCAAAGACATAAAACAAATTTCATTTTAATAAACCCTAGCCGCCAACATAACAGATCAACCGCCATTTCTTTCTGTCCTTACATACTTCTTTCATTTCCTCCAGAGTCATAACTTTCTTCATGCAAGCTCTTCTTTTATTATGACTCTGGATATTCCATTCATTCGCAATTTCGGGTATTTGGTCCATCCATACCTTTCTCGGTCTTCCTCTACCACGACATCCATCTATTCTACCAACATATACTTTCTTCGTCAGTCTTTCCTCATTCATTCTCTCCATATGCCCAAACCATCTTAACAAACTTCTTTTAATCTTCACTTTCACACTTTCTCTTGAACCACATTCTTCTCTTACAAAATCATTCCTCACCCTGTCACTCCGTTTTTTCGCAATCATACTTCTTAGAAAGTCCATTTCAACAGTATGGACCTTACTTATTTCACTTTCACTCACCGTCCGGGCTTCACTTCCATACATCAAGGTGGGTAAAAGTATGCCACTATGTACCGCCAATCGAGCATTTTTAGATATGTTTCGATTTTTGGCGATACAAGCTGTGGCACCCAGTACACACCTGCCCTTCATTATTCTTCTTTCAAGTTCGCCTGTCATTCTTCCATCTTTTATAAATAAATTAAAAGAATCTATAAATTTGAAAACTTAAGTCTTTTGAAACCACTTTATAGAACATTTTGTAAACATCAAAACTAAGCACATTTAATGTAACTTCTTACCACGTTGTCTGCAAAGGTCGTGCATGTCTCATGTGGAACCTATTCATTATCACATGTAAGGCAGTTGGTCTTACGCCAACTAAATTCACTTGAATTGATGTTACCCAGCTCCCAATGGGGCTGGTTCTTAATTTTATTGGAGGCTCAGTAAGCTTAGCAGGCATTTTGGTTTATAGTTTGAAATAATCACTGAAACATGAAATCATTTCTACACCCATGGTGGGGTCAACTGAAATGGAACGCAAGATTAGTACCAAATGAGCTCACCTTTAATAATTATCTGATATCTAAGTTTGCTAATAATTATTAAAATTTATAATTTATAATAAATGCATGTCCACTGACACGGGTCAGTGTACGTTTACAAATGCTGCAAGTTTCTTACAAATTAAAATCCAAACCTCAAATTAACATAGACCTTGCAACTCTTTGCTGGTTTTTGAAATTGTATAACTATGTTGTTTATCCCATATATTACATGTATAACTGTTTGTTTGTCTAATAAAAAAAAAAAAAAAAAACTCTTACCGACCTTCCTTAAAACTGAGAGAACATTGGCAAAGTGAAACATTTTTTACAGTATGCGTGGTCAGCTTTACAACAACATATAAGTCAAGGAATGCATTCAAGAAATACTTACCTTAATTGAAATTCCTTGACTTTTTTACATTTATCATTCATTTTCTTATACTTCATTTTCTTTATTGTAACTTCATGTTTTCTTCTATAAAGCGAATGCAGCAACGGTAACCGTAGCTATTGTAATCGATATCGTAGACGTTTGTTTTTGTCGCCCCCGGCCTACGCTCGTAGCGCTTTAAACTAGTGCTACGCTTGCCACATAAACAGAGACCATGTGCTACGACGCATAAATTCACGATTCGTAGAGGACTTGGTAGGGGTAAGTTCTTGTAGGTGGTATTCAGACTTATGACCATGTAAAGTTTCGTCTTTATTCAGTTGTATTTTCTGCAATAATTGAATGTTAAATTGAGAAGAAAAACTGTAAACAATTTTAAGCATTGTTAAAATATAGCGTAAATTTCCTTCTAAAACATTAATAGAGGAATAAACTATATGAGAACTTTATCACTCGCCAGGAATGCTGATGTTTCTCTAAAACATTTTTTTTTATTTTCGGGATGGTGAAATTATGACTATGTTTTAGACTTGAATTTGTTATCAATTCGTGAATGCCATAGTTAACGAAACTCTAAAATGATTCAGTTTTGTTCAAACACCAAAATTCATCTTAGGCTGAATTTATTGATTTTATGATAAACATATTTTGCTTACAGGAAAAAAATAGATGGAGCGGAAATTCTCAGTGGAAATTCAAAAGCTCAACAGGTCACTTTAACTTACATTTTTTGTTAAACCTTACTTCATTCAAAATATATAAAAAATATCTCTAACAAACGACACATATTATAACATAAAAGCACATCCAATTTATCCATAGTTACTATTTCATCTTCCCCTTCTTGCGAAAGTCGTGTCTGCTAAGTTTTCTGGAGTCAACCCTTCCAGTGCCTCTAATATAAAACATTACATTTAAACTCAAGAAAAGCGTTCACCAAAAATTATACAACGCTTCTAGTGATCGTTTTACTTTCCATGTATTTTTATTTAAACGCTTGGAAAGAGTTGAAGTTTCACGTTTTATACTCGCAGAACAGGTGCTGGAAGTTTGTGTGTCACATTTTTCAAACTGTTCTCGGCGCTTCGTCATCTGGTTTTGACACAAAGTATATTGTCTTAATGTACGCGGCCGGAATAACCCGCAGCCTTTTGTTTCAAACTTGCAAAATACATTATATTTTATGTTTTACCTGAAATGAATGTGTACCTTGTTACATGGATGTAAATAAAACGTTTTTTTAAGAAAAGTTGAGATGTGTACACCGAACGAAATAATGGTATTTTCTGGGTTGAAAAATACATCTGTCATAACCAAAAAACGATCACAAAAAGTCTATTTATCAAATAGTTTTGATTTGCTTTACGGTCAGTTGTTGAAACTGATCGTAAAATATGTTCTTCGTTGGGTTAAAAAAATGCATCTGTTGAAATCGAAAATTGGTCACCAATGATCCGTCTAGCATCACTGCGGTAGTGACATCACATTTCGGTAGTGACAACTAGTGACTGCAAAGGGTTCTAAATGTGTCATTTACACAAACAAAGTGCACATAAAATATTTACTCCGAACATGTTATTAATAAAAAACTCGAAGAAACAATATGATAGTTCAAATATTGCAGGTACACAAAAAACTGAATTTTGAAATGCGAGGATAAAATTGAACTAACAAAAATTATTTTCAACCTCTTTAACTCTGACGGTTAATTCCCAGTTTGGATTAAAATGTAGGTTTTTCCTGCAAGGTCTGAAACCTTTCAAGTTTCAGTTGTAAACTCAAATAAAAAAAGCGAATCCAAAGACTCACTCTGCTTCATTTATTTATGTACTCGTATTTAGTTATTGAAAACCATTTAGTCTAGAAATATTTTTTATAAGAACAAAAATATGATTACCCCTTTTTGTTTTTATTGAAGTAATTTAGATTTATTTTTATCATTTGTGTGCCCTTGTAAACATGTAATTTACTAACATATGAAAAAGAGTAAAACTAAAATAAATATTTGTTGTTCGGTTGCATTGAGTAATGACCGACACACAGACCTTTTATTTTTATTAAAATGGCTCGCTCTAATGACGCACTGAATGGAAGAGATAAGAATTGCAGCCGTTTTTTATCCCTTATCGGCGCGCGCCCTTGCCTGGAACATTCAGTTTTGTGTTATGAGAGGGGTTGCATTAGAAATTTGTTTAAACGGAAATCGTTCACATTCTCTCCGCATTGATTTTTAGTTTCAAAACAGAAACAGTTACAAATTATATTTATTGAAAGAAAAAAATATATGGTATTGTCATTTATGAAATGTGTTATTCAATATTTTAAATTACGTCTACGGTTATAAAACATTTTGCATAAAACGGATTTGTACAAATTGTAGTGGAAAGTAGAACGGGCTTCTTATATTTTGTGTTAGCTATCATCTCTACGATAAATAGGCGAGAAATTCGATTTTTCTTAGACGAAATTTTGGAAAATTCATCCTCCTTCGAACTTCAGTTTGTGTAAATCCCTTTATAATAAAAAAAAAAATCAGTCAAATAACGATGCTTACAAATTTATCAAAAAACAAAACATTTGTATTCAAAAAAATGTTTTCTAATGTGGCGTTTTCAAAACTTGTTTACTTTGGTCTCTTTCAAAGCTCATAAGTAACCGTGCAAGCACAAAAAAGTTGTAAAATAATGCTCTGTAGCCACTCGTGCAATTACTAGTCTCAGCACTTTTGCCCCGTGGGGTTACTCCGCAGTCAGTTGTCAGTGTGTGCAGACATTGCCGTGTGCGGTAATCCTTTTTGCTTTCCCCGGAGCCGTAGCACGGCAAATTGGCCAAGGATAGCTCGGTCACAGAGCTCGTTCATTGACAAATCAGTCACACGACAGTTCTTCTACGCGACTTCTCGATCAATGACATTTCGGACACAGGCAACTCGTCTACAGCAACATCACATACAGACATTTGGTCACATAACAGTTCAAACACATGACTTTTCAGTCACAAACTATATGGACCTACAGACAGCTCCATCACAAAAAAACTTGTTCCCCAAAATACCTGTGTAATTTATGTAGGTTTAATTAATTGTAATTGTTTGTGATAGAACTTTCTCCGTACCATTTCGCTCCCCCAGTTCTTGTTTGCCGTATAGACAAATTCTGTCAAATATGACTTTTTTATGCAGTTGTCTTAAAAATTAAATTCTTCACAATCTGAGCTAAGAAAAAACGTGAAATTCGATAATATGAGAGTTGTTTTAAATTTTTTGTAATTAATTTCCTGTTTTCATAAAACACATTGGTTCAGTACGCATGCAAACATTACTCATGTAAAATTACTTAATAGTCTATTCGATAAACAAGAACTAAAGCAGCGATTTATTGAATGTCACTGAAATATCGTGAACTAAAAAATTGTGTGGACGCACTTTCATTCGACTGAATTGCCCGTGGTTGATGTGATTGTTGGCCGAAAAATGCTTTGGAAGAACTGTCATACGACCGATTTGTCTATAGCTGAGTTGTATGTGGACGAGTCATTAGTAGCCAATTTGTCGTGGAAGTCTAAGAGAGGGACTGTACCCCCTCGAGCGATATAACTTCATGGTGGGACGACGGAAAAATAAAGAGTCTCATTTGCCAATAATTAGTGCTGGTTGGGCTCGGGGGGCTGAAGAATTAGACTTGTTAATGAGTCGGACGGGCGAGAGCTGGTCATGATAGCTAACCCCGAGGAGTGCAGTGAGAGACAACCATAAGATAAATCTTAAGATATCAATTAAAAACCAGTTAAAAAATCTTTTCTTTCCCTTTGCCTTATCCTATCATTTAGGGTCGGCCCTCCTTGTTCGAAGACGCCAAACTTTTCTATCCTGGCTCATCTCCTCTGTCAGGTTTATCTTTTGTTTTTATTTTTCAATATTGGCCCGCCATGTTGCCAATAGGGGGCTTCGGCCTCTTGGTCCTGTGGGAGTGCTGAGGGCTTTTTGGACAATATGTTCATTGTCTCTTCGCATCACATGGCCGAACTACCGGAATTAGTATTCTCTAATCCTGTCTGTTATTTGATCACACTTCAAGATGCATCTTTGAAGCCTAACGCATAACATTTTAACATATAAGGGCATTAAATAATATTACATATATCCATATCCGATAATTGAGGATTTTTAAAGAGATATATTTTGCGTATTGATCAATGTATATCATTTAAAAAATGAACATGTTCTTACTTTTGATTTCTGATTGACTCAATCAAGAGATCCACATTTTTTTCTTTTGAATTATAACTTAATTAAAATGTCATTTACCTGATTTGATTCTAGTAATATTTATAAAAATGAATCAATATATTTGAAAACAAAAAGAAGATTCAATATGTCTTCAAGTTATGTTGAAAAGGTTGTCATCCACGTCAGCCGCACGCCTTGCAGTTGTGTCGTAGTCCCTCTACGTTTCTACGCCGTAGCAGGCCGTGTCTTATAGCGCCAGTAGCCGCTGCGAGAATGCAAATCGCTACGACAGTGGAATGCAAATGCCCGACACCGCTAAACGCTACGCCGGCCCGGAGATTTAAAATGTTGAATAAATTTTCATAAATTTCGACAGTGTTTGGTCCGCGCGATGCTCTGGAACATGAATGGAAGCTCTTGCAGGAGGATAATGTGACAAATAACTAGCGCCGCTCTGCGAGTGAAGGCTCACTTATAAGTCATTGTATTTCAAAGTGTTCCTGTTTGGGAAAACCTTGCGATTTAGCCAGATTTTGAAAATGTGTTCAAAGAAAATATATTATTAGGATTTTTTAATTTTTTTAGTAAAACGCTGTAGTTAAATTTTAGTAATTATTTATTACTATATTATTCACTATTATTCAAAGATGGGAATTGTCCAAAAGCGTTAGTAACAAATAAAAAAAAAAAACAATAAAATTGGAATACTTCAACGTTGGTTTAAGTTATTTTTATAAAAAAAAACCGTTTAATTTTATTTTGCATTCATAAATTTAAGTGATACAATTATTTTATAACTATGTTTTCAAATCATCCAATACTTAAGAAAGTATATTAATAGGGCAAATTATTGAAGTGGTATTTTTTATATTATATATCTCAAGAGTCTTTTTCAAGCTACATAAATCGATGCTATAGAAAACGCCAAATACTACAGCAAGACCCAGTTGCTCTAGGGCTCGATGGACGAAATTTTTTGATAATACATACATTAACATTTTTAAACATTGTGAAAACCATAATTTAAAAAAGAAATTAAAAAAGAGTTTTTCTCAGTCAAGTTTCACATTTTCATCTGCAAGTCCGTAGCGTTCACCACTAGACTGCGGACCGGTAAGATAATTTTTAACTTTAATATTACACTCGCTGACGTGATAAACTGAGGTACCAAAAAAATCATCCAATTCCGTTTTAAATTCCAATGAAAATATCGATTTTATTGTGGAACTTACAGCGAAATAAAAGAAAACAAAGCAATTTTATTTTTATTTTTACGGAAGATGGATTGCAAAGCGTGAAATTTTTCGCTTGATTTGAATACTCTAAGGTTTCACTTCTGAAGGTCTCTTATTCATTCGTGTAATGGACGCCGCTCTAGAGCGAAACCTCTCTGACATCCATAAATCTTACTCAAAGCGTGTTCGATGATTTTATTCATCTCCCGTTAGGAACACAGAATCATTTATTTTCACCTTGTGATTGAAAATAATTAAAGATACAAAAAAGTTGTAAAAGGTACAAAAAAACAAATATACAAATTGCATCAAAGAAAATCTATAAAAAATGGTTTTGAAAATTGTGTTTTATTTTTTATCAAGTTGTCAAGTCTGTCATTGGTCTTTCATAAACAATTTAAATTATTTTTTAAGATTAACTAATACTTTTGCAAAAAAAATTGACTCCCGACACATTTACAAAGGAAGCATAAAAAAAATTTGGCATAGTCTTCTTATTCTCGTTAAATATTTACTTTCCCCATTTACTTTATTTCCACTTCATTCGTCTTAAGAGCCCAAAAACATGTCGTTGTATTTATTCACATTCACACTTCTGGTTTTAAATGATTAAGAAGTAATACTTTGTTGTCATTCCTTGCATCTATATAATCTATAATCTAAGTTGCAAGGATATATTCATTTAAAGCTCTCAGATGTATGCCCACAAACCAACAAGTGTAGTTCGCGCTTACAAATGCTGAATGTGTACTTACAAATAAAATCCAAACCTCAAATGAACATAAGCCCCACAACTTTTGCCGACCTTCCCTGAAACAGGGGTGACATTAGCAAAGTGAACCATTTTTTACAGTATGGGTGGTCAGCCTCATGCCAACCTATAAGTCAAGGAATATGAATAATAAATTACATTTAAATATAAAAAAGAACAAAACCTTACAAAGAAATCTATACAAAAAAAAGTCAAAAAGTTCCTATGCAAAAAATGTAGCAAATGAATACACCAACATTAGAAATCAACATTGCAGATTAGCCGCCACTTTTTCCTGTCCTTGCATACTTCTTTCATTTCATCCAGAGTCATAACCTTTTTCATACAAGTCCTCCTTTTATTATGACTCTGGATATCCCATTCATTCGCTATTTCAGAGATTTGATCCTTCCATACTTTTCTCGGTCTTCCTCTACCACGACATCCATCTATTCTAGCAACATATACTTTCTTCGTCAATCTTTCATCACTCATTCTCTCCAAATTCCCGAACCATCTTAACATAATCATAGCATAATATGCGTAAATCAATAATTCTAGTAAAATCTTCTTTCATAAAATAATGGTAAGCTCGGTATCAGCCCATTCACAAGTATCAGCATTCTCACAAAATAATCACGGCACTAAATTCTCGTTGGGATTTCAAGAGGCGCCTGCAAAATTAGTTTCCCGAGTGCCGCGGAGTTCGCAAGAGTGAAAACGTTGGACAGGAAATCGCCTTCGCCTCACCCCCATTACACTAAATTTACGACTTCTTTGTCCAAACCACCCCCACTCACTCTTGTACTTCATTATCATATTCGTCCGGTCAATCTACCCGCAGATTATAGTTTTCTTTTTTGGCTCGTTACTTTCCCCCAGCTTTGCTAATATTGCTCTCATGATATTTTGTGGAAAAATTGGCGCTATTTATTGCCAATTTTCCGCCGGTTACGTTGGTATATTCAAGGCAGGTGTTTTTGGGTTTTTGAATAAATTTTAAAAAGGCGTTTTTTAGGTGTTGTTTTGTATTTTTTAAAATTATTTTTGTAATTTGAGATTCTATCGCTCGTTCTTTTCTTAAATTTTATCTTGTGTTTTTAAATTTCAAGTATTCAATTTATGAAAAAATATTCATAATTTTTTCCCTAGCTGAGATTTTTTTTCATTTTAATTTAAACATATTTTGTGTACAACTGAATAAACATTAAAAATGAAAAACAAAGCTAGGGAAAAAAACAAAATGCTGAAAACTTATTAAAAAAAAAATTAAACATGATGAACTAAAACGTTTAAAAATGGCATAATCTTATACAAAAATTAAAAAATATTTTTTGGAAAAATGGTCTATAAAAACTTCACATTATGCAATATCTGGTCATTATATGGTGAAGGAGCCATTTTTTATCAAACCCCTGAACCCTTGAGCTATTGAGAGGGTAACAAAAACTATCGAAGCAGTACATCGTAGAGGGAATATGCTACGCCGTAGCACTGGGCCATGTTTTGGACACTGCGTTGAAATAGTGCGGGTCTACGCGATAAATCATATGACTTCGCATCACCCCTCGTAGAGCCCTACAAATAACAGGGCTGAGATTTAAATTTGTTTAATACAATTTTTAAGTAATTTTTGGCAATTCCATTTTCTTACACGAATTGCTGCTTGTTCAAAAATATGAAAAAGAAGAAAAAAAAAGTAAAACTTAAAAAAACACATGCCCTTAACAATACCATTATAGCACAAATTTTAAATTTGTTGTGTAAGTGGTGTCACTATCACAACTAAAATCTATTATTTTGTGCTTTTCATTGTAAAATGGAAAAATATTTCATGTAGAATTCATAGCCTGCTTGAGACAGATTTTAAGCTCAGTCTAGGAAAGTAAAAAAAAAAATTACCATAAACAAAAACAAAAACAACACAATGAATGATTCAATGTAAAATTGCTTTGTATTATACATACAAAATCAATCCTCTGTTATACAATGTAAATGTTTAAAAAAGTGATCAACTTTGAAAATCATGTACTATTTTAAAGCAAAATTCATCAAATTTTATAATCTTTCGTGTACGTACAAATTTAATAAATGAATTATTATTGTAGGTACAAATTAATATCTTCCATCCCTATCTCGGAGCCCTAATAGCCGCTAGGGGGTGCGATGTACAAGGGATATTTCATAATCTCAAAGGCACTTTCTGCCAGATAGGGGAGCAAGTTTCTTCCTGGCCTACCTGAAAACCACCCCACCCTCCCTTAAAGATATTGCAGCACTGATTTTCTGCCTATGCGGCAAATCTACAGACAGAAAGCATTTCATGTCATTTTTTTCTAAATCGCAGGAAAAGAGATTGAAATTTTCATGGTGAGTACTTTTGCGTTAGTAAATATAAAACCTTTGAAGAGATGGGTAATTCTGCTACATTTAATTTGATTACATCCGTATTTAATAATATTTAATAAATCTTGTGTAATTATTTAAGGTAATATTATATTCCTTTACTTATAGGTTAGTATGAGGCTGACCACTGCAAAATACGGCAAAAAATGGTACACCGTACCAATGTCCCCCTGTTTTACAGAGGTTGGCAAAAGTTGAAGTATGTGTTTTCATTTAAGGCTCAGATTTTAATTTGTTGGAACATAAGCGTGAACTTGCATGTATATGTTTGTGTGCATGCATTTGATATGAGTTTTCAATGTTAATATATCTTTGGAACTAGGATTAAAGATTTTAGACTTTATGTTAAAAGTGCACGAGATTGACTAAGACGCGGTATTTTCATCGTTAGCATAGCGACTTTGTACTGAGTGAATAGGACGTACTTAAATGTCAATCGTAAAGGTTGTTTTTTTATCAGTTTAAAGTTAAAAATAACGTTGAAAATACTGGAACTAGGATATCGAAAAATATTTACTTGATTGTAAATTGAGGTATGATTATATTTGTGAAATTAAAAAAGTGTTTTTAGATATAAGAAGGTTCCTATTAATGGCGAAACTGAGGATGGAGAATAATCTCTGAATACGTTATTTTGGAAAAAAATACTCACAGCTGATTACAACAAAGTTTTTTATTTAAGTAGTCCAAAAATTAATTATATATATTTTTTAATCAAATATAAAAATTACCTTCACGTAAACATTTATTTATGTCCTTATCAAGTGAAAAACAATAAAATATGGCAATTTACAAGGATCAAAGTAATTACTTGGTTTGTTTTACATTGTAACATCATCGTAAATACATACCTACTCCAACAATTTAATAAGGCTCTTCATCAATATTTACTTTTTCCAAAAAGAAAAAACCCAGAGACTGAATAATTTTGCTTACACGGTCGTTATACACATTTTTTAGCTCAAAGCAAAAAAAAAAAAAACATCTGAAAGATGAACGCAGAAAAAAAGGCAATGATCGGCTCAAAAAATTATACTCCTTAGTTAAACTTGTTCGCTTCAATAAACATTATCAAAAGTTTCCAATTGAAACGGTAAGTAAGCTTAGCTTTTTTTTTTAATAAGTCAAAAGAAAATACATAATTAAATGCAAATATTTGAAAAAAAAACATGAAATATTTTGTTTTTACAGAAATAAGAATAACGCCCTGGGGCTTTTTTGTTAATGCTTGAAAAAACGTACTCTGGAAAGCGATTATAAGGATGTATTATTTGGAAAAGTTTACAGATTTTTTTATTTTTTTTTGGTTCTAACAAAAGCCATCCGGCTCGGTGTGGAGGGAAGAAAGGAAAGAGGAACGGGACGGAAAGTGAGAGGCCGTGAAGGCTTTGATAATTTTGAAAGTTTGGCTCTTGGAAACTCTCAAGGCTATTGCGGGCCCACCCAAAGTCTACAATTTCCGCTCCAGACTATTGCTTGGATACATAAGTGAGTTAAAATATTGAACACCTTCAGTTTCTTTTTAATTGTACGTTATTTTATTCAATTCACTGCCATGCAAAAATAAATTCCCTCTTAAAATATATCAATGTTGCAAATAATGTGTATATCTATTATCTTGATTTTTGGTTTTGAAGATACATTAACATTGAATATTAATATTAAATGCATGCCCACGTGGGAGGGACAAACAGACACGGGGAAGTTGCAGAATGTTTACTAAGCCTCGAATGAGCATAAACCCTGCAACTTTTGCTGACATTTCCTGAAACAGGGGTGATCTTTTATAGTATGAGTGGTCAGCCTCATACCAACATGTAGATCAAGGGAAGCGACAATGCTTTAGGAACATTTTATTTTCAGTATTAATCTCACGCAATCAATGCGTATCTTATCCGCTATCTAAAGTAAAAATCCCATTTAATAAATGCTGATCCATGGATGAGCTATGGATCAATGATTGTTGTGAATAATACTGAATGAGTTGACATGACATTTTTGTGTTTTTGTTTTTGCAATGTACAGTTATATTTGTTTAAATTTGATGAATTTATTCAACGAAACATCTGGAGAAAAACCTGATGATATTTAATTCATTAAAAAATATATAAATCAATTACTTTGATGTTTCGTGAAAAAAAAACAAATGTAATTATAAATTGTAAAAAGCCGTTTAAATTATTCTTAATATTTTGCGTTATTTGATTTGAAATATATTTTGCTCGCGTAAAAGTTACCCATATTTTTGGCGTTCAAAAATCAAAGTGAAAGTTAAAAAGTTGAAAGACGCAAAAGACCTTTGAAATCTGTTTTTGGTCGCAACTCCCTCTGGTGTCCCACATTACAAGTTGGACGGAATTCAATTTGGAATTTTGATTCGCGATTCCCCTTGGCATCCATACGGTCGGTGGTCTACGCCGTAGACATAGCTGTGGGAAAGGTCTACGCATTTCACGACTTTGTAGAACACGTGTACTCATACACGTGTACTTTAAATTTAAATTTAAAGGAAAATATGCTTATTATTTAATTACAAAACGAGCATCTTTTAAACATACAAAATAGAGAGAATTCTGAGTTTCATGTTAGCTATTCAACAAATTTAACAAATGTATTTATGTAGCTGTCTGCATTATGGGACAAGTTCAAATTTTCAAAATATTGTGGTGCCTTTGACTAGGTCTATTTATTTTGCGAGTTCACAATTAAACTGTTTGAGGTAAAATGTCTACAATATATTAGAACATAATATATTTTTTATGGTCGATGATTTAAATTGACAGAAACACACATTTTAAGCACTTAACATATTTTTTCGTGGAAAAAAACAATGACAAAAATAATTCAAAAGTTTCAGTGAAATCAAATTTGTAAAATTTCGTATTGTTTTTAGGTGCACCAGTAAAAGGCCATTGTATTTTTAGAAAATGAACACTCTTGCTTCTGAAGCTCCCTTGTTATACGGAAATTTTTGAACAAAATAAAACTGATTAAAAACTGTGTTTTTCATTTCAAATTTGTGATACTTCACCGTTAACTGGTAAAAATTTGCTATTTGTTCGGAGTAAAAAATTCTTACAAAGCAAATATTTTTTCTCATTTTTTTATATACTCGTACACAAAAAACATATTTTCAGACATCAAAAGAGGAAAATAATACCCTTATGAATACTAGTTTTTAGTGCAAGCAGTCTAATATTATACGAGCTATCGAGGCGAATGTTCTGTGTCTCCTTGCCTAAGGCCATTTTCTCTCAGCGCACCCAAAGGTCGAGGAACTGATTTCATCGACCCGGTCCGAGAGAGCACTTCTCTTGTTACGTATACTAGGGTGATTTGAGAATCATTATTACGTACTCGCTTCGTAAAACAAAGCGTTTGTTAATATCTGGAAAAATCTCGTCGCATTTTAAATGTAGGTTGATTTTTTAAGTAAAGAAAAATGAGCAATTATCAACAAAGCATTATTTTTCATGGGCACATGTGTTGATTGATTGATTAATTTTAAAAAATGTGATTCGTCGTGTATGTTCCTTGAATTATAGGTTGGTATGCGGCTGACCACCCATGCTATAAAAATGGTTCACTTTGCCAATGTCACCCCTGTTAAAGAGTTGCAGGGTGTATGTCCATCTGAGATATGGGGTTTATGTTGTAGGCTTACATGTGCAAGCACGAACTTGTACGTGTGAAAGGGGAAAAAATATAACTGAAGACCGAGAAATGTGTAGAGGGATCTATTTGAGGAGGTTGTGAAAGAATGGGATATATAATGTGGGGGTAAAAGAAGAAAATGTATGGAAAAGGTGCAGGTAATAAATTAATTAAAAGAGGTATGTAATGGCTCATCCACACGCTTGCGGCAAGCGCCGTTCGGCTACTAGTGTAAGAGCTAGACGTATGAAACCTTACCTCATCTACTACCAGGCAGAAACATGGTCAGGCTGGTAGTTTGCATCGAGTACATGGTTTTTTCACAGATCCAAAACGCTCCAGGATAGGAAAAGGCAGACCTGTGAAAAAATCATGTACTCGATGCAAACTACCAGCCTGATCATGTCTCTGCCTGGTAATAGCTGAGGTAAGGTTTCATACGTCTAGCTCATAGACAACACGCCGCAAGGCGCTTGCCGCAAGCGTGTGGATGAGCCTAAGGATAGGAAGAAATGGAAGCAGCTCTACGAAGGCTCTGGCCACCCCTAGCAGAATGGTGACAGAGTTACAGTTACAGTCTGTATATTTTTTTGCTGAATCATTTGAGATCATACAGAGCTGCACGATTGTATATTTTCTTACGACTCTCAGATACAAGTGAGTAAATCAAATTGTATTTCCAAAGATGTTATGTTCACATTTCAGATTCATTATAACTACAATTTTAAACAAATTATACATGAACATCATCCCCGCATCTTGTGAAAAAGAAATGCCATTGATAAATACATAAATCATTAAATTTAAATCTATTTTGATACGAAATATTTTACTTTGAATTTTACCTTATTCATCTTAAAATCTGTATTGGTTTTTCGAAGTATTTCCTAAATATAAGTGTTTTAGGCTTTCATGGCCGGCTTCAGATGATGATGATGATGATGATGTCTCCATCCTTCCGGGCTTGTAGACCATGTTCAATAATTGTAGGCTGCTTTATTCTTTTTGTAAGGCTGCTACGTTTCGTCAGTGACGTACGACTGACTTCTTCAGGGCTTCTTCTTCGACTGATGATTTCCTAAATATTCCGTTTTTTGAGGTCTTTTGTACAAACGCCTAACTTCAAATTTTCCATATTGATTTTTTACAATTTGGAAAGTGGCTGTTTTTTTTTTCAACTAAGCTACACATGTTGTGTAGCTTCTTGTCTGCGTTATCCCCGAAGGGGTCACATATGGCGATTCGGGACCTATTTATTTTTACGGGTAAGGGGGCCGGCCTCACACCAACCACTTTCAGTTGAAGTGGGGGTTTCCCAGCTCCCGAGGGGGCTGGTTCATATTTCTTGTGAAGGCTGAGTAAAACTTGACATCTTACCCTCACTCTCGACATGGAATGTTAGCATTCTTCCAATTGAGCTATCGACCTTTTTACGAGCTTGGTCGTCGTCGCTACAAATCGCCAATTCTCAAGCAAGACTCAGTTGCTGTAAGGCTGGATGAACCTTTGGTGACCGGTCATTGGTAAAGGTTTATGAATTTTTCAACTCAGCAAAGAGCAAATTTAAAAATATAAAATGTATATTTTTTGCGTCTAGAGTCCGAAGTGTTACCACTGAACTACGGACCGGTCCTTATAATAAACACATTTTTTAAATAAGTAACATATACAATATGTTATAGACAAGCTTCCGTTTACTTATCTACGCGTGAAAAACAAGTCTTCGACCCCAACGTAAAGGGTGTTTCTATAACTTGCCCACCCTTTCAAATAATCCAGGAATTTAATTTGACCCAAGCAGTCGACCAGCATTATTTAAAAGTATATCATTGTCATTGCCAAGCCAGTTCTATTAATGCGGAACAAAATTTTCAATTCTGAGAATTATTTCAATGGCATACTTAGAAGGTGAAACAGAAAACTGGAATGTTTTAGGGAAATAGTAAACAATTTGTTCTTGTACGAATGGATCATTTTTATATTGATTTTCACAAGAAAATTTATTTCTTAAAAAAAAAACCTTAAATTACTTCAGTGAAAGGTAGTCACAACATTGAAGTTTTTTTTTGATATTTTTTTTTTTTTTTAATTTGTGAATTTTAAATTAAAAGTATCCAGATATTTTTCTTGTGACGACGAAATACATGAGTTGCTGAATAAAAATTTCATCAATCGTTCTTTGAGGAAAAACTTTTCTTACATGGAATAATATTCCTTGAAAATGTTAACATATTTTTTTATAGTATCTCTTTGATTTGTTTTAAATTTCATGTTTTTTTTAGTTATCCACCTTTTTATTTATAAATATATTTTCGGAAACATAATACCAGTTTTATAAATAAACTTTGTACTCGCATTTATATGTAGGTAATTATTAATAGAGTAAACAATAACAAAACGAATGCAAGTCACTTAAATGCTTCTTTTCTTACGTTTCTTAAGCTTAAAAGCCAAATAAAACTACATTTTATATTTTAAAGCTCTCGGAATAGTTTTTTTTTTTAAAAAGCCGGGAAAATCTTTTTCCAGGCTTTAATATCCTCTCTTCTACTAACAGATTATTACAGCCATCTCTTTTTCACACAAAAACTAGCTGTGTAGCTGACTCGCTCTATCCTTGCCGTAGTTTTATATTTTTTAATATACAAAGGTTCAAACGAAGAAACGGCGAGAATAAAATAATTTAAAAAAAGCATAATAGCGAGTGTATTAATATTTTTAATCAGGATTTGATACGTAAAAAAAAAATTATTTATTGCATGTAAAAAGAACTACCTATAAAAAATAAAAACCCAACTAAGATACAAATATAGCGTAACGTCTTGCCTGCATTATCCCGAAGGGGTCGCATGTGGCGATTCGGGATCTATTTATTTTTACGGGTAAGGGGCCTTTCAGTCAGTGGTTGATGTGAGGCCGGTGTGAGGCTACCAATTGAGCTATCGACCTTTTTACGAGCTTGCTCATCGTCGCTACAAAAGCAAGATCCAATTGCTGTAAAGCAGGATGGACCTTTAGTGACCGTTCACTGGTAAAGGTTTATGAATTTTTCAACCCAACGAAGAGCAAATTTGAAAATATAAATGGTATATTTTTTGTGCTCCACCGGCATTCGAACCCACAACTTTTCCATTCAGAGTCCGCAGTGTTACCACTGGACTACGGACCGGTCTATTATCTATTGAAACAAAAGTTTACCGACCTATCAACTTGAATTTTCTTATTTTAAAAATAAAAATATAAAGGCATTTTCTATGTTACAACGCAAGCGATTTTCAACATCTGATGTTTTACGTATTATCTATTCAAACAAACAGTCATTGTGATACAAACACCGACTGGCAATCATTTACCGCCTTTACCTTAAAAAAACGCAACAGTTGTTTATGGTGTTCGTGAGCAAGGCAAACAATACAACCAACGCGTCGCACGATTTAAAGTCCATAGTTAGCGAGCTCCGCAATACAGGAGAAAGCGAAATAAATCCCGGCAAAGTGCATTGCTTCCCGGCCCGCATTGGTCTATGTAGTTTGTAGTCGGTCTCGTGACGGAGGCCAATAAAAACTGCTCGTTAACGTCTTGAAGCGGTAAAGAAGAATAATTAAAATAAATTGAAGTATTAATTTCATTCATTATTTTCTTCTGTGTTTGTACGATAAATTTTCTTAGTGCTTATACTTTGCATTAGAGCTTTAATCAAGCGTTTTGGTTTATTTTTATTTAAGTCTATAATCTTTAATAATAATCTTTAATCTAAGTTGCAATGATATACTCATTTAAAGCTCTCAGATGTATGCCCACAAGCAAACACGTGTAGTTCGCGCTTACAAATGCTGAATGTGTACTTACAAAAAAAATCCAAACCTCAAATGAACATAAGCCCCACAACTTTTGCCGACCTTCCCTGACACAGGGGTGATATTGGCAAAGTGAACCATTTTTTACAGTATGGTTGGTCAGCCTCATAGCAACCTATAAGTGGAGGAAGTCAATATTATTAAACAACTTCTATGTTTTTTTCATATTGTTTTATGTATTCTACTGTATAATATTTGTTCGTTAACTTATAGATTGGTTTTACCACCCATGCCACAAAAAAATTTCACTAATATTTTATTTAGTTCATTAATATTTCACCCTTGTTGACTGAACTGAAACATTTTTATTTGTTTCTCCAACAGATTCCAAGTATTATGGTTAACGCTTTAGATTGGTAATCTTAGGTACGAAAATGCACTAAAATCTAAATCTAAATCTAAGCTGCAAAGATATGTATCATTTGAGATTCATATTAAATGCATTCCCATAGGCAGACATGCATAATTTCGCGCTTACACATGCCGCATGTGGACCTACAATATAAAAAACCCAATCTCAGATGAACATAAGCCCTGCAACTCTTGCCGACCTTCCCTTAAACAGGGGTGACATTGGCAAAGCGAACCATTTTTTACAGTATGGGTGGTAAAGAGAGACGCTGAGGTATACTCGTCATTCAAACAAAAATTGCGATAACCGAATAAATCATCATAAAATTCTTAATGAATTGAGCATGAAAATCCTCAAAAATATATTAATTTACATATTTTGTTTAATAAATACACTTTTTGATATAACAACACATTGATTTTTAAGTGCTCTAAATACAACATAAAATTTTCAATTGAAATAAATAAAGTATATTGGAACGTTGCGCTTTGATTTTATTCTCTTACTTTTATTTTGATATCAAATTATTATTATTTGTTTTACTGACAAGAAAACCATTTTATTAAATAAATTTTTTAAGCAAAAAACAAGCATTAAAAAAAAAATAGCCGTAGAGAAACATTGCGTCGTATATTACGTATACCCGCGTACAAAAACATCAAAACAAAAAGTGAATGACCCGAAAAACTTTTATTTCGCTAAAAATGCTGTAGCAAAGAGTGTTAGATGTTTTTATCCGAAACTTTTTTGATTAAATCTAAACAAACAAGCGCAAAAAAATACTACAAGGAACATTTTAATCATGTTAAACGTAAAAGCTGCGTAAGGAATTGAAAGCTCCGAGCTTCCGGCTTAGCTATGTACACTCACTGCGCCTAGAGTATTATAGAGCTTTCACATTATTATGTACAGCTGAGCTTTGATAGTATTAGAAGCTTTCGTTGAACGGAAGTTTGAATGGAAAAAAAGATACTTTCATTTAATATCTACCATAACGTAAAGCTATAAGAATTGCCAAAGTTAAATTAATATTTTTTTGTGTACTCATTTAAAATGCACAAAGTTTTTATCCGGTGTTTAAAAAAAAATTGTTACAAATGTGTGATTGTGTGTCTTGTGTTTTTCTACTTTAGATTTTTTTTTAATTGTGTGAGTGTGTGTCTAGATGTAGGTTTGGATGTTTGAACTACTAGTGTTTGCTCGAATATTCTGGCGAAATCTCACATGTTCCAGTTTGCAATGTTTTGAAAATCGTCCTTATGTTTTACAATATAAAGGAGTAAAGCCGTATGCAGCGCAGAATTGTATCGGAGTTGGTAAGCAACAAGTGAAATATATAAACCGAAGTCTTATCAAATTGAACCCTAAATTCGTTACATTATTATTGTAAAGAAAACATTGGAGTTATAACGTAGTCAGAAACGCAGTGTTATTTTAGTTAGAAGGTAGTGGTTTTAATTCTTTGTGGAGCACAAAAAAACATTTTATTTTCGAAAATGCACTTTGCTGGTTTGAGTTTTTTTAACTTTTTTTTATCGAAAACCGGCTGCAAAGTTTTATCCTAAAACTATTTTTGATTCTTAATTTTGTCTCTTTTTGGTTTCTTCCTACTCGCAAAATAAACTATGTGTACATTCCCTAACATAAGAACCGTTTCCTTACGAAGCAAAGAAATCCCCACTATTATGCATTTTTTTATTAACGGGAGAAACTTATTTTTTCCTTATTGCTTTTTTTCAGTACGTCTCTCCTTCTTTTTGTGTGTTTGTTTTGTCTGCAATATTTCATTCGCCCAGTTTGTTTGGCGTAGACCATTTTTTGCGCTCTACGCTGAGTTTTCGTAGAAGAGTAAATGAGTCGCGAGGGGGAGGCGCTACGCCACCCACCTCATCTCTTTCCCGACGGAAAATGTACCAGAAATCTAGTCGTAAATTTACAGGCGTCCATCTAGCGTGTTCATCTGAGGGAAATTACTTTTAAAAAAACGCTGCGTTGCTTTTTTTTCGACAGCAGCAATTTTCATTTACAAACTTTTTATTTTAATTTTTTGTGCACGACTCTTTTCTTCCATCTCTGTTGCTTAAAGTTTTTTAAAATATTTACACAAACTTTTGAATCGAAAATTTAGAAAAAAAAAGTTTGATAATATTTTTTGATAAATATTTAATTTGAAAATATCGGTATCTACAACTTAATTAATTTATTAATAATCAAAACCTGGTTTCTAAAACATTATTGACCAGTCCGTAGCTCAGTGGTAACACTGCGGACTCTGAATGGGAAGGTTGTGGGTTCGATTCCCGGCGGAGCACAAAAAATAAAACATTTATATTTTCAAATTTGCTCTTCGCCGGGTTGGAAAATTCATACAACTTTTACCAATAACCGGTCTTCAAAGGTCCATCCAGCCTTACAGCAACTGGGTCTTGCTTAAGAATTGGCGCTTTGTAGCGACGACGATCAAGCTCGTAAAAAGGTCGATAGCTCAATCGGTAGAATGGTTGCATTCCATGCCGAGAGCAAGGGTTCGATCTCAAAGGTTTACTCAGCCTTCACAAGAAATTAGAACCAGCCCTCCCGGGAGCTGGGAAACCCCCACTTCAACTGAAAGTGGTTGGTGTGAGGCCGGCCTCCTAACCTGTAAAAATAAATAGGTCCCGAAGCGCCACATGCGACCCCTTCGGGGATAACGCAGGCAAGAAGTTACACTATATGTGTAGCTTAGTTGCGGTTGCGGTTGCGGATTATATAAAGGTTTATTATCAGATACATCGTTTTCTTTCAAATCTGTGTCCCAACTTATTGATAAAAATGGTTTAACCTGGTTTCTTTCTCATTTGGCATGCTATTAATTTTACGTACAAAAATATTCAGTTGTGTGCGATTATTTTTTATATGTAAAATTTGATTATGATGAGTGAAAGCATCTAGGTGCGCTTTTAAATATTTCACATAAACTGGCAAACACAAGGATATATTTTTAAAATAAAGCTATTTTTTGTTTAACGTAGTTTATTTTCACAATAATATTTAATATCTCGAGTACTTTCGACCTTCAATATTCAGGCCATTATCAAGAGTGATGTATAAATTTTTTTAAAATTATTAAGAACAAACCATAGATCAAAATTATATAAATTCAAATAAATAGGTAGGTATAGGTACAATAAATATGAACTTAATTAAAATTAAATACAACAGTCAAAAATTAAAAGAAAGAAAACATAAAATAATGTATAATAATTACAATAAATTAATTCAAACATCCGAGGGTCAAAAAATAAACAAAATAAAATAAAATATTTAAAGCACAAATAAAATTATTGAGTCAACACAAAAAGACAAATAACAATAATAACAACAAAATGACAAAGAATAAAACCAAAATTAAGGGGATTGGGTTATGGTGGATTGCGGAGAGGAGCAATGAATATTTATTGTACCTATACCTACCTATTTATTTGAATTTATATAATTTTGATCTATGGTTTGTTCTTAATAGTTTTAAATTTTTTTATACATCACTCTTGATAATGGCCTGAATATTGAAGGTCGAAAGTACTCGAGATATTAAATATTATTGTGAAAATAAACTACGTTAAACAAAAAATAGCTTTATTTTAAAAAAATGAATTTTCACTGTGTGAATACACAAACCCTACAAAAAAAAAAAAAAAAAAAAAAAAAAAAAAAATACAAGGATATATCGTTATCCAGCCGGGTTACTTGGGAAAAGGTTGACTTATATTTTATAATTGCTTAGGGTGGCATTCTCATACAAGGCTGACGTTTACTCGCCGATTCAAAAGTAGAAGTTTAAAAATATATATTCCCGTCTATTGTCGTAAGTTTTATAATTTTCTTTGATTTTGTATGTAACAGACTGTCAAACTTTACAATTGTTTTAAAAACCACAGCTATTGAAGTGGTTGTAATGTTGAAAAGTACAATAAAAAAAATATTACAATAAGAAACGAAGCTTTCATCGAATATATAAAAGAATAATAAAATGAATCTTACAGATATCTGAAAAAAATACATGCATCAGTTACTTATCTAAAATGGTAATATAATACACAATTTAAAAAAATAAAAGAATCGTGAAATGGATTACGAAAAAATCTGATTTATATCATAAATCTATATTTCACAGCTAAGACTTTCTCATTTTTATTCTAGAAACAAAAGATTCTGATTTTGCTTGCCTCACTAAAGTAAAAAAAAATGTTAACGTTTACTCACCTAGACGAAGCAGTAAAATTTCATTTCTCAATATCACAAATTGAAAACAGTAAATTCACTATTATTTCGGCTTCGAGCACAGTGACTTGGCAGCTCAGAGTTTGGAAAGTTGTGTCGTAAAGGGCGGGAGGGGAAAAATCCAGGAAAGTTAATACTCGCACATCTGTTCTCATCACAATATATATTTTCGGTTCCATGGTAGAATGACACAGTGACAAAACGACACATAACAGAACAACATGGGACAGAACGACACATGACAGGACATCTATTATCTATAACCTTTATTATAAAGATATATTACATTTGAGATTCATATTTAATGCATTCCCACAAGCAAACACGTATAAGTTTGCGCTAAAACATGCCGCATGTGGTATTACAAAATAAAAACTCAATCTCAAACGAACATAAGTCATACAACTCTTGTCGGCCTTCCCTGAAACAGGGATTAAATTGGCAAAGTGAACATTTGTATACATTATGGGTGGTCAGCCTCATACCAACCTTAAAGTTAAAAAATGACATGACAAAACATCACAAGAGAAGATGTTTGAGATTGTGTCAAGTGATGTGTTATGAGAAAAAACATCACATGAAACAATTTTTTTTTGTACCGTTTATAGTATGTTCTATTTTAGGTATGTGATATTTTGTTCTTGTGCTGTATTGTCATGATGATGCTTTGTTATTTTATGTACTGTCATAGCAATATTTTGTCATGTGTTGTTTTGTCATTATATCATGTATCGTTTTGTCACTGTGCTGTTCTACCCTGTCACCATATTTTCATATCTGGATCTCCCCCCTCTTCTGACAGATAAAGCAAAGATTATGTAATAAAAATCGTGGGGGAACGCGGTGGATTGGCAATCTTGCTTCTGCCGTGTGACATGAAAAGTAGCTAGATGAGATAAAAATAAAAGTCTGTATTACAGCCGGTATCTTACAAATAGTAAGTGGATTATGTAATGAGTCAGAAGAAATTTCATTGAAAACATATTAAATATTATGTTTTTCAGTATGCCGCTGATAGATGAAAAATTTGACAAATGTAATGAACTTTCATCTGTAATTTTATTTGCAAAGAAATATAACATTTTGGATCCATAAAACACACATTTTCACAAACAGACACGTATAAGTTCGCGCTTACATATTTTTCCTAAAATATCACCTTATTCATAGAAGTACGTTGAAACATTGTTTGTCTTTAACAGTGTTTTTCAAATAATAAAGTTTGTACATTTATAGAGGGATAATTCATTTAAACACATATTTTTTAATTTTATAAATATCATTTATCTTTATGAAAATGCATAGTTCTTAAATTTTTATCGTTTTCGGCATCATTCGCATTCAGAAAATTCATGGGTCTACCCGCCATTTGACGAAAGATTCCAATACAAAAAAAAACGATGATCCATGGATGAGCTATGTACAAATGTGTTATGAATGACCCTGTGTGTTATGAATCCCTCTGAAGATAGACAGATAATGTCCAATAACACTGAGGCAATTAAACTCAAATAAAATAATGTTTTTCATGAAAACATTCATATTCAATTACTATTTTCAAGGTATTCAAAGATTTCTCTTTTTTTAATAAATATTCCATTACTTGATTTATTAATATGAAGAAAATAAGACTTTCCTAAATTTTAATTACGAAACCATAAAAAAGTTTGGAAGTTTTAATTGAGGCCTAGATATAGAAATAAGGTAGACGATGCAGAGGTCCTACACATTAATTTCACCGTCAACTACGCAATTATTCTTTTCCAGAAATTAATTAAGCATGAGAAAAAGTTTGACGTTTGTAATTATAAAAACCGCGGCAGATTGATGACTTTTCATGCAAAAAATGGAAAACTCATTTAAGTTTTCAAATGAAATTTCTTTCGTTCTATTTTAAAAGGACGATATATTTTTTTACGATTCTTTCAGTTGAAATAAAAGTCGAACTTTTCAGTTTTTCTTTTAACTTGAAAAACTTTGTTGACTTCCAAAATGGACACCTAAAATATCAATGTAGGTGCATTCACAAAAGGCAATAAAATAAGTAGGTTTTTGAATTTGTATTAAAACTTTTTTAATTTGGCAACATTTAAACAACAAAAGGGTTTTTTTAGAACAAACAAAAATAAAAACCAAAGAAAGTGTTGTGGGATTTTTAAAACTTATTTAATATTGTTAGTGTGTACTGTGTACGCTATTTATAACTCAATTATCGTTATATATATTTTTTAAATTAAGTTATATTTTTCCAAGCGTTTTAAATACATGTACAAAATTTCAAAAAACATATTCCATTAAAACGCTGTTTTATGTTCACTATTGTTTTATTTAATAAACAGAAACAATTTTTGGTCTCTCAATCATCTTCAAATACAGTACGATTCATAAAATACGTCACATTGTTATCCGTACTTGGCTTTTATAGCTTAAAAAAT
Organism: Agapetus fuscipes; assembly: GCA_951799405.1. Classification (NCBI taxonomy): domain Eukaryota; kingdom Metazoa; phylum Arthropoda; class Insecta; order Trichoptera; family Glossosomatidae; genus Agapetus; species Agapetus fuscipes. Next base: position 2,818,955 of record OX637346.1, on the reverse strand, counting down.
ATATTAAAATACCAGGCTATCTTTTTCAGTCAAGCGAATATAACTATCATACTTTTTTTTTGGTCAAAGTGATGTCTGAGAATTTCTGCGAAGCCAGCAGTTTGTTTTTCTCAAATTTCATTGGGTAAACTATTAAAAAAGCTCTTGGCCCGCTGGGGCAGCGTCCTTTGGCTTAATGTTGCAAGCAAAAGCTCCGTAGGAAATTTGTGCACCGGCTAGGAGAGAAATTGGGCCATAAAGCTTTCAGTTCCACAGAGTTATATGTTCCGAGAACGTATGTGCGGATTGCAAAGCTACGATTGCAAACTGACTGGAAACGCACAGCAAAAATTCCTAGGAAACATGATCTCAAAGAACGCTCGTGGATAAAGAGTTGAAGTTATATTAGGCTGATTTATTTTGTGAGTGCCTTTTTTGTGTGAATTGTATGGTTCGGGCATTTGGAGAGAATGAGTGATGAAAGATTGACGAAGAAAGTGTATGTTGCTAGAATAGATGGATGTCGTGGTAGAGGAAGACCGAGAAAAGTATGGAAGGATCAAATCTCTGAAATAGCGAATGAATGGGATATCCAGAGTCATAATAAAAGGAGGACTTGTATGAAAAAGGTTATGACTCTGGATGAAATGAAAGAAGTATGCAAGGACAGGAAGAAGTGGCGGCTAATCTGCAATGCTGATTTTTAATGTTGGTTTATTGGCTTGCTACATTTTTTGCATAAGACATTTCTTTTTTTTTTTACTTTTTTTGTATAGATTTATTTTTAAGGTTTTGTTGTTTTCTTATACTTAAATGTTATTTTTTACTCGTATTCCTTGACTTATAGGTTGGTATGAGGCTGACCACCCATACTGTAAAAAATGGTTCACTTTGCCAATGTCACCCCTGTTTCAGGGAATGTCGGCAAGAGTTGCAGGGCTTATGTTCATTTGAGGTTTGGATTTTATTTGTAAGTACATAATCAGCATTTGTAAGCGCGAACTACACGTGTTTGTTTGTGGGCATACATCTGAGAGCTTTGAATGAATATATCCTTGCAACTTAGATTATAGATTATTATAGTATAAAAATATATGCATTATCATATAATCTAAGTTTCCAGGATGCCCACACACAGACGTGTGTTAGTTTGCTCGTACAAATACTGCATGTATACTTACAAATTAAAATCCAAACCACAAGAGTATTTGAATCGAGTCTCTCCTGATGAGTTGTTCACACTACGTTGGGTCTAATGTATGAAAATAAAATAAATCATTTTTTCATTATTCAAAGATGAATCAAGATCGTTACAAAAAGACAACCATCCTTAAGATGATTAAGTTTTCTTTGAATCGATGCTCTGAGCAATTTTCAAGCTCACATTAGGTGATGATGATGATGAGTTGATGAGTTAACGATTTTTGTATAGCGCAGATTCGTGACGTAGTCCTTTCAACGGCTAATTCTGCGTTCCTGGAGTGATTTATATACAATCAACATGCTTAAAATAATTTTTCATTAATATATTGAACACAACAACTGGTTTACTTTAGTATTTTCTGAAATATATTGTTTTTTTTGTCAAAACAAAAACATTCACTTTAACAAAACTTACGTTTTAATTTTTCAAGGAGTTGATAAATAATTGATAAAATAACTAATCTTCAATCTAAATACAAAAATAAAAAATACAATAAAATTAACGGGTTGCGCAGTTGCTCAGATTCATTCTTCATAACATTTCCCCTTTGTTCCTGCATGTGCTTAGAGTTTTAGAGGTCTACGCCGAGATTTTCGTTTCACCGCGTAGCACAGTCAGGCCGAAATTTTATTATCCCTCTGGTCTACGCTGTAATGGAGCGAGCCCGTTACTGTGGAAGGGCCGGCAAACAAATCTCGGCTAACTACGAGCACATCCCTAAAGTGCTAAAAACACTTCAATGAGGGTGCTATATTAACCATCAAAATAATATTATTTTACTATGTCACGATATGCATTTATCAAAAATTAAAAAGAACACCAAATGCGCGAACGACCAGAGTTGTAGATCTAGCCTCATTAATTTAGCTTATATAGTTATGCATTCATCAAAAATTAAAAAGAACACCAAATGCGCAAACGACCAGAGTTGTAGATCTAGCCTCATTAATATAGCTTATATAGTTTTCAAAGTAAAAGGCTTTAGTTTTCCTTTTATGTATTTTTGTAGGTTGATCTACATAGTTCCCTTGTCTTGTCTTGTATCCTGCCGCCATTCCTCTAGGGGTGGCCGGTACCTCCACACAAGTGCTTCCACTTGACTCAGTCCTCCCAATTTCTAGTAAATTCCTTAAATTGTAAACCGTTTACAATATTACCTCAGTCTGACAAAAACTCGTACTGTAAAAATAAACAGTTTGCGCAAGCCAATGATACCTACTCATTTTAAAAAAAATTATAATCATTAATCTTAGTTGCAAATATATAGTAACATTTATATTTTTTATCAAATGCATGCCCACAAACAGACACGTGTTAATTCGCGCTTACAAATGCTTCATGTCTACTTCCCTAAAAATCAAAATCTAAATCACAAATGAACATAAACCCTGCAATTTTTCTGACCTTCCCTGCAACAGAGGTGACATATGCAAAGTGAGCCATTGTTTTCAGTATGGGTAGAGTTAGCCTTATACCAACCTTTTAGTCAAGGAACATTTTATTTTATTTAGTATTTAAAAACAATGCCCATTTTATTTATAACTATTTTTCCCCTTCCCTGCTATTTTTTTTTTTCATTACTATAACATGATTTTTGTTTATTCATTAGATTTTCAGTTTTCCATTAAGCCTCATTGTACCGACACATTTTTAAATAAGAGTGTATTATTTAATGTACTCTTTGTACGTATAATTCAAATGTACTAAATATTCTCTTTGTAAAATGCTCACGCGCGCAGTACACTCGTGATAATACCCAAAAATACGAGTAGTATTTTTTGTTAGTTTTGCCGTTCGCAGTTGAGGCGATAATAACACCGTGCCGTGGTATAAACGTACTGCTATAAACATACATGAACAAAAATACCCACACAAACATACTGGTACAAAATGTACTTGTACCCAAATACTTGCACAAACATACTTCTACACAAATAGTCCTCCCAGTGCATGTTTGGCTTACCTACCATTTCGCTCCCCCAGTTCTTGTTTGCCGTATACGCCTATCTTGTCAAATATGACTTTTTCATGCAGTTGTCTTATGAATCAAATTGTACACAATCTGAGCTTAGAAAAACCGTAAAACTCGATAATGTGAGTGTTCTTTTAAATACTTTTAAAATAAATTTCTTGTTTTCATGAGACACATTGGTCCAGTACACATGCAAACATTGCTCATGTAAAATGTTCTCGATGGCGTATACGGAAAACAAGAACTAAGGCAGCGATTTGATTCAAAGATGGCCTTCGCATGAAATTGCGATAAGAATCACATTCTACAGTTAACAAGTGAGATACAAACTTTAAAAGTGACCCGAGAAGGTCTCAAAGAAAATTTGCAAGCAGCAATGGTACATACTAACGAATCACTGCGGCCGCAATACAATTGTGCCAAATTTCATGTCAATAACTCAATATGTAAAAGTTTCACTTAGCGAGACATAACGTCTCCCTGGTGCTTGTTTGGCAAAGATGACCTTTCAATGGAGTTGTCTTTAGAATCACATTATACACTATCTGAGCTAGGGAAAAAACGTCAAACACGATAATATGAGAGTTTTTTAAAATATTTTAAAAATAATTTCCAGTTTTCATCAGACACATTGATTCAGTACACATACAAACATTGCTCATGTGAAATTATGTACCTCTGGTGGACATAAGTTAGACAAGTACTAAGGGGACAAAATACCGACACAAACACACTTGTGCACATTTACTGGCACAAACACACATGTAAAAAAATTACTTGCACAAATGTACTGGCACAAATGTACTCGCACAAAACTACCGTTACAAAAACACTTGTCCGTGTAAATGTTGTCGCAGCGTCCTCCTGATAAAAATGTTGGATGCGAAATTCTAATGGCGATCAGCACACGTGACTACCGAGTATTTAACGTGGAGTACGTGCTTTGTTTGCGAAAATGGGTATTTTAAATACGTGCCGAAATATATTTTTTGTGCACTTTTCAATGGTTTCAATTGTTAACAACGCAATGTTTATGATTTTGTGAACAGAAACCAAATGAATTTTTGTGAAAAATATTTGTCGCGTTTTCAAATTAAATTTTTTGAATTTATCATCAATTGTTCAACATTGTTAAATGAATTTTCGTTAATTCATAATGGTTTAGAAAAAAGAGCATTTTCTGGTTATTCCGATCTAATCTACATAATCTAATCTAAGCTGCAAAGATAAATATCATTTGAGATTTATATTAAATGCATTCCCACAATCAGACATGTATAATTTTGCGCTTTCACATGCTGCATGTGGACCTACAATATAAAAACCCAATCTCAAATGAACATAAACCCTGCAACTCTTGCCGTCCTTCCCTGAAACAGGGATCCGATAATATCCTAAAATTACTAAGCTCCTTGACTGAAAGGTTGGTGTGAGTTCCTTGAATGATAGGTTGGAGCGAGATTGACCCCGCGTGCTGTAAAAATTGATACACTTTTGCAAATGCACCCGGGTGTCAGAGAAATGTGGCAGTAGTTGGAAGTTTTTATTTAGGTTTATGTTTATGTAAGGTTTTGCTTATTCATATGCACGCATTCCAAATTTGTAGGTGCGAACCTACCTGTGCCTGTTTTGTAAGCATGCACTGAAATTGAGTCTTAAATTTAAATATTTTTGTAGCTTGGATTAAAGATTACAGATATATAAGAAATCAACTTTTGAGTTTTCAGGATGCTTGAAATAATTTCTGATATTGCTAAAATATACTAACCGTTTGATGTTCTAGACAGTTATCTACAGAGTTATGGATCTTTCAGTATAAACGCGGAGGAAGTTTTACATTCTCTTGACTTATACTGTCTTCAAACATCTGGAAACTTCTTCTGGGAAGAGCTCTTGAGTTTTCCAAGTTGCACCCACCACAGTCTCTGTGAATAATTTCGGTACAATTCAGCAGGCGTCTACGGTTAAGGCTTCTTTCCGGGACAGTGTTCCGCGCTCTTGAAATGTTTTACGCGAAGGCTGGTGCGGGCAGTAACAGCGCGGTCATATTTCAGACGAAGTGCTACGCCAGAAGCGTAGAGGCGTAGCAGTACGTTTGCATAGGCGTCGTCGCACCATTTTATTTGAGATCCAAGTATCTGAGATCAACATTACATTTGTATGATTATACTTATTCTAAGGTTCAATTATTTTTGAGAAAAATTGATTTCATGTTAGATTTAAAAACAAATAGATCTTTAAGGAAAAACTGAATTAGTGGCATTTTAAGCTAACAGGGGTTTTTCAAATAAATGCACGTTTTCATATTTTTTATATGAGAGGTCTTGAGGGAGGAATTGTAAAAATCCTGTAGTTGAAAAGTTTTTCATGAGCATTGCTTTTTAAACTACTAAGAGAAGTTACTCCCAATAAAACGTTTTATCAACGATTTCTCAAATGAGTGAACTATCTCTTATTTAGCTTTATCTTTAAGGTGGTGATAGGCTTTTAACTCAACATTAATGTAATTATTTTATAGTTTAAACTTTTATGTTATGTTAAATTGTAAACAAATTATGCGTTCATAACATGTTGTTCTTTTGTTGCAGGTAATGATCATCTTAGCATTTATGGATCACCCGAGCATTTATGGATTGGTACGAAAAGGTTTTCAAACTCATTATTTGTTTTAAGCATTTGATTGAAATCACTTCAAATAATTAATAAACATTGGTATTTTAAATCTTTTTTCTTCGATTTTTTTTTAATTTGATTGTTTTAACAGTAAAAGTTGATTTTAACATATTAATAAATAAAACATTGATTTTAAGTTGTAGTAAAAGACTTTTAAATTGATTAAATATTTATTTCATATTTCGTTATAATAATGGAACCAAATGTGCATATCCAGAAAAATAAAATCTTTCATCTTTTAAATCAATGTCAATAAACATATTTTATACAAAAAATTTGAAAATTAAATATTTATGAATTTTGTATAGCTTTTCTATTAATTCTTAATATTTTTAATACGAATAAGAAATAATTTCATCGTTAATCCGTGTTTATCGTTGAGCTAAAAGCAACACTGCAACGATTACATTTTTCATTATAAATTCTTGTTTTTTCTCCGCCATTAACTGGCAGGAAATGAGATGTTTTCCACACGTCACTCGTTCACACAGCCTTATTATACAAACTAAAATGTATGCTCATAGCCTGCAAGGTAGCAGAATAAACAGTTCAAGGCAGGCAGCTGATGTGAAGCAAGAGTAATTTCAAACATAAAACTCATGCGCGTCATTAGTATTTACGATCTCAATAGAGACCCAAAGGCGGCGTAGAAGCAGCGTAGAGGCAGCGTAGAGCAGTGACTCTAAACTAGTTCACTGCCTTAGTTTGTATTTGCCGTATAGACCACTAAGCAAATTGTACAGGAGCAATGTTTTTGTAATTGTTATTGTAATTGACAAAATTGTAATTCAATTGCCTATTTTACCGAAAGTACTGTAGGTCTGGCATTATAATAATCCATACAAATTATTATAATTTTACGTTTAATACAAAAAAAAACGTTTTGAAATGGATATACGCCCAAGATGGGCAATTTAAATTACGTAAAGTGAATATACGGCAAAATATCGGACTTTGACCGGACGCTCGCGACAATCTTTAAGAAAATACACATAACATACAACAATGTGTCGATGTGACGTCATGCCCACGCGCGTCTGTGATTGGCTTACAATTGTAGATGACGCAGTCACGCATGCGCCTCCAGCGTTTAGAGAATATACGGCACGTAGGAATACGGAACATAGAATATCGTACGTGAAAATGTTGAATAACTTGCACATTTGAAGACAAATACGTATTTTTCTCAGATCAGATTGTGTAGAATTTGATTCTTAAGACAACTGCATTAAAAGGTCATATTTGACAAAATCTGTCTATACGGCAAACAAGAACTGGGGGAGCAAGTTTTCTATGCCTCACACATGAATGGTCCGGGATGACCTTGAGAATGATCTATTAAGACCCATGCAATGATCAATTTTAAGTTAACGTAAAGGTAAATTTCAATTCCAAAAATGGTAAGGGTTCGAACTCCGCAAAAGGTGTCTTATAAGATTTTCCATTGCATATTAGCGGCCAGGCTATTTTTTTTATCTACAAGATATCTCTTTTTAATTTGACGTATGACCGACACTTTAACTGAAAAATTAAAGAAAATTATACCAGCCACATGAGGTTCTCTCGAAAACAGCATGAAAAAACTGTTTCCGTTTTTCTAAATTAAGTGAATGCATACATTTTTGTAAAAAAAATCCAAAATAAGACCGCAAGGAAGCAACTGTTTATTTTTTATCTGAAAACATTTGGTATTCTATTTTGAGAGATAGTGTGGGTACTAGGTGCTACTTTACTTGTACATAAATAACATGAAAGATCAACAATTGATTCATTTATATCTTAAGTACTACCGTAATAAAAACATGTAAGTATTATTATTACAGTCAATAAACACATCCACCAGTTCTTTACTTTATGATCTTGAAATGTTTGACCAGTAAATAAATTAAAATAATCAAAAAAGGTTTTGAGCCACTGTCGTAGAGGCACCGTAGCACCCGTAGAGGCGACACGCAAGCGAGGTACCGCTACGAAGCATAAAGCATGCAGTGTTTATATCATTTCATTGGAATCGCATATAAAAACCGTAAAATATCAGAACACATTTTATATTTGCATCATTTTAAGAAGTATCACGTTAAGTTACCCTTAGCCAATATAACAATTTCTTTTACAATCCACTGTGAAAAAAAAATACCAACAAACTTTCTGTAAATACCAGTTAAACTGCCTCAGTTGTCTTTCAAAATACTCTTTGTCGCTTCATCACAATATATATATAATCTATGTTGCAAAAAAAGTGACAATTAGGGCCCATATTTATTGCATGCCCAAAACAGGCACATGTAACTTCACGCTTACACATGTTGCATGACATGTACATGCAAAATAAACCAATCCTCACATAAACATAAACTTTGCAACATCTGCCGCCTCTACCTGAAACCGGGTAGGCATTGGCAAAAGTGAACCAAATTAATACAGCCTCATATCAACCTATTGATCAATAATTTACACTTTTGCTCTTCAAACATATTTTCTTGATATTTTACCATATTACGAAGCGTTGGGAATCAAGTAGATCATCTAATCTAATCTAAGTTGCAAAGATATGTTACACTGGAGATTTAAATTTCATGCATTCTCACAACCAGACACGTACAAGTTCGCGCTTGCACATGCCTCATGTGAACCTACAACATAAAAAACAAATCTCAAATGGACATACACCCTGCAACTTTTCTTGCTCTTCAACTCTTTCTGCAACCCTTCAACAACTTCTAATCGGTGTTATGGCCGAGGGGGCCAAGAGGCCGATCTTACTAGCGTATTTGGAATAGAATAACGTTGGTTCGATCCCCGCTTGGGTCACTTGCGCATAACTTTGACCCTGGTTCAACAGATGCTATTGGGTAATTAAAAACTCTTGCCGTCCTTCTCTTTAACAGGGGTGACATTGGCAAAGTGAACCATTTCACAGTATGGGTGGTCAGCCGTATACCAACCTAAAAGTAAAACTTGAAAAAAATAATGTCGCTATCCTGAAAACAAAATTGTCTTAAAAAAACAGAATAAAAATGGAGACCATTGGGCAGTCACATTATCTTGGCCAGCTATAAGGTAGGTCACTAGTCCAGAAGAGCCGGTATACCATTCTTCAGCCGTAATGGAGGTTTTTTCCTTCTCTTTCAGAAATAATTGGCAAATCTCGCGTGCCCAGAAAGCCTCCCGACTCTGAGGTCTCGCTTCCTACAGGAAAACCTGATTCCCTTATGCTAGCCGGGGGTAGTTTATACCCCAACTTGAAATGTTTATGGAGGAGTTTTTGTGTAGGAATTGTAGAGTTTTTTTTGCAGGGAACTATTGAAACAATGTTATTTAAGAAATATAATAAAAAAATATATTTTTAGATCTTTTTATAATCTATAATCTAAGTTGCAATGATATATTCATTTAAAGTTTTCAAATGCATGCCTACAAACAAACACGTGTAGTTTGCGCTTACAAATGCTGAATGTGAACTTACAAATACATCCAAACTTCAAATGAACATAAGCCCTACAACTTTGGCCGACCTTCCCTGACACAGAGGTGACATTGGCAATGTGAACCATTTTTTACAGTATGGGTGGTCAGCCTCATACCAACCTATAAGTAAAGTAATAAGATTTAGGTTGGAATTACGGTCGTTTGATATATTTACAATAATTTTAACTACATAGTTGAAAAAAAAATTGATCGGATATTACACGAACCGTTATAAAAGAAAAGAAAAACAAAATAAATCAAAAATTGAAAATATCAAATGTTGAATTTTGCAATAAAGATTATAAGGATATAAAAAATAAAGAAAAAAATTATGGAGAAAAGGTTTCTTGTGGTTTATTATTTTTTTAAAGTGTCTCAAGAACAACTTCAATAAGTAAGTACAAAATATTAGTTTGTATAAACGAATAACCGAAATCTTCTTGATTTGGACCTGTTGGTCTGTATATTTCGACTTGCCTTTCACAATTGCAGATATCTTCACCATTGAAGCTTCTTTCATTTGGTCTCCTTTTTGCGCGGAATTTAGGATTTATAAAGTTTTTTGCCGATCGGTCCGTAGTTCAGTAGTAACACTTTAGATTCGTAAATGGAAGGTTGTGGGTTCGAATCCTAGCGGAGCACAAAATTTATTATTTACCATTTATTTTTTTAAATTTGCTCCTCACTGGGTTGAAAAATTCATAAATCTCTACCAAAGACCGGTCATCAAAAAGTCAATACAGCCTTACAGCAACTGGATCTTGCTTGAGAATTGGCGTTTTTTACAGCGACGACCAAGCTCGCAGAGGGCTCTTGAGGTTTGATACAAACAAAAACAGCGATTATCAAATAAATCAGCCAATTCTTTATTTTTTTAAAGTTATGATAAAATTTCAATTTCTAGATAATATAAGATATCATCCTATAATCTATAATCTAAGTTGCAAGGATATATTCATTTAAAGCTCTCAGATGTATGCCCACAAACCAACACGTGTAGTTCGCGCTTACAAATGCTGAATGTGTACTTACAAATAAAATCCGAACCTCAAATGAACATTATATTCAAGACACATGTGTGTTTGAAGACATCCCTCGTCATATTACATGACTGATTAAGGTTGATTATAAGATTAATTAAAAAATATTTTCTGGTGACCTGTGAATCACTGGCGACTCTTTTTTTCAAATAGTAATTTAGTATATTTATAAACATTTCAGGATATTGAAAATGTAAGTTGCAGAAAGCATAGAGCGGCTGCAGTGACTTTGCAAGTGTATTTTGGAGTTCAATGTATTCGATTTAATGTCGGGTCGTAAATTTAACGTTCAATGCAGGTGTGCTGCTTTGTTAGGCACGGTCCCGCCCTAATGCATTCTACTTCGCCCGCCAATGCCACTCTATTGGAAGCAAAAAATTGCAATTCTGTGATAAGATTTTCTAAAGACGGCCAAAAAACGACCAAAAAGTAATCGTCTTTGAATCCTCCGAAACCAGTAAAAGTATTAAATTCAGTATCGTTCGTTCCGTGTGGTTTGTTTTAAAACGTACATATAATAATAATAATTATATTTTAATCTAAGTTGCAAAGATATTCTTATCAATCATATTTAGTGCATGCCCACAAACATACACACGTGTAAGTTCGCGCTTAAAAATGCTGCATGTGTATTTACACATTAAATCCAAGCCTCAAATGAGCATACGAGTACATAAACTCTGCAACTTTTGCCAATCGAAATACAAGTGACATTGGCTAAGTGAACCGTTTTTTAAAGTATGGGGGATCAGCCTCGTACCAACCTATAAGTCAAGGAATGAGTCTCATGATGCTCATGAATTAGTAAACTACCAATGGAAAGGATTTTTTCACAGATTTCACAGTCAATCTAAATCTTAGCTGCAAAGATATGTATCATTTGAGATTCATATTAAATGCATTCCCACAAGCAGACACGCATAATTTTGCGCTCACACATACCGCATGTGGATACATAACGTCAACAATAGTTATAAAAATAATAATAGTATGATATATTTGGTGAACGCTGTTTTCGTATGAATCACACCTCAAGAAATCTCAAGTTAACTCATCAACGTAGGTGCTTTCCAATTTTCTACATGATATTAATTCCGCTGCAGTGATCAGTTTTTTTTTCTTTTTTTAATTAAAGATTTCGATGCTTATTAGTAAAGAGTTTTGTATTGTTGATATATCAAAAGAATTTGCGCATTTTAATTGCAAAGACACAGTGGTGGTAATTTTAAATAAGGAAGCTTTGCAACAGCTTTCTGGTGGGTGGGCGGGAGGGGGTGTAAGGCTGTAGCGCGGTCTAACGCCAGCCGCGTAGACAACTAATGAATAGCCTATTTCACAGTTCCTACACCACACATATCCGCAAGGAACCCAGCAATAATATAAGGATACTAACAATGCATGCAACTAAAGCTTTGTTTGGTTGTATTGGGTAATATACTCAAACAGGCACTGGAGAGATGAATTGAAGCGTTCGAGATTTGTGGATGCCGAAAAATGTACATCAGTCACATTTTAAGAAATGAGAAGTACTGCCTCCTTCATCTTATCATATAGGGTAAAATTGAGGTGAGGAGATCTCAGGGATGCCAAAGGACTAAGTGGCTGAAAAACCTGCACTACTAAACACACTTACAAAATACACTTACTAAATTCTACCTTTTTTGGGTACAAAGTGGTGAACAATTACTGGTGACGCATGAATAGCGTCATCTATTTTTATTTTAATTAATAGTCTAAGAAGCGAATTTCATGTTGGTCTTTCACAATCTGAAAAAAGTGCAAATAAATCGCAAGATGGCAATATCAACTTTTTTGACACAATTGAGCGACGTGAAACTAGCAAGAATTGATGACTTCCATTTCCGTCGTGTTCGCGAGTAGGCACGTTTTTATATGTCTCTGGACCGATTTGAAATTTACCGTTAAAATCTGTGAGTGAGTGTGTTTGTTTTACATATAACTTGCAAGTGTGGCAGTTTGTGAACAGAACTCAGCTCCACAGGATCCTGAGAACGAGCATCATCTTGGATCAGAAGCACGATTGAGGTGAGTGCGGACTTTTGATTTTCGCTTCTTTGGTACGGGAAAGTCGTCCAAAATTGAAAGCCACCTATTGAAGGTTGGCTTTTGTTTGAGAGAGAAATACCATAGGCACTAGATCTAGGTATTTCATATCTCGCATTGGAGAATACGTTGCAGTTTCTCCATTTGTTGTTTTTTTTTGTATTTTATATACATACCCCCTGAGGGGCAAAACTTACACCTTGCCCCTCCAATTACATTTTTTATACAGTCTAGTTGAGTATGTGTAATTTGTCATTTTATGGATGGCTCCTTGACTGATTGGCTCGTATGAGGCTGACCCCCCGTGCTGTAAAAAATAGTTTACTTATGCCACCCAGTTTTAGGGAAAGGAGGCAGGAGTTACGAAGGTTTATGTTCATGCGAGGTTTTTTTTTTGTGTGCACTCATGCAGAATGTGTAGGCGCAAACCTACATGTCTCTGTCTGTGGGCTAAATCTAAGCTGCAAAGATATGTATCATTTGAGATTCATATTAAATGCATTCCCACAAGCAGACACGCATAGTTTTGCGCTTACACATGCCGCATGTGGACCTACAATATAAAAAACCCAATCTCAAATGAACATAAGCCCTGCAACTCTTGCCAACCTTCCCTGAAGCAGGGGTTACATTGGCAAAGTGAAACATTTTTTACAGTATGGGTGGTCAGCCTCATACCAACCTATAAGTCAAGGAATATAAGCAATTTATTACATTTGAGTATAACAAAAAAACAAATCATCACTGAACAATTAAACAGTAAAAAAAATAAAAAGCCACTAAACATATTCTATAAAAAAGTGATTTTTTTCATTTTTTACAGTATGGGTGATCAGCCGCATACCAACCTATCAGTCAAGGAATACGAGCAATTAATCCAAATATTTAAACAAATAAAACCTAAACAATTAAACATTAAAAAGTTCAAAAACTACATAACATACATTTATGTAATATGAGCATACATTAATTTTAATATAAGCCTTTAATTTTAACATAACTTTGCTGCTTAGATTTTGGGTTATAGAAGGTAAGCAGCGGAAAAAAAAAAAAAAAAAAAAAAAAGGGAACGATGAACAAAATAATTTATGAAAGTATTTCAAATCTTCAACTTTGAACCCTTATTTCACGTTTTTATTTTATTTCCAAGGTTCATATTTGCAAAGTATCATGAAAAAAGGCTTGAATAATGCATGATAAGCAGAGCCTACGAGTCTGTTTGACTTCAGCTGGCATTCTCAAAAGCCTCCGGTTCATACAATGTTTCCTTGTTTGCAAACTGAAAGAAAAAAAGTCACGTTAATAGGGGAGCGAGCGCACAGTGCGAGAGACGTTTTGCATACAGATTATAAGTTAATACCCTCTACGCCGTAGCAAAGCCTTGCCTGCGATGGTGCTACGCTGCTACGACAAACTGAAACACTGTGCAGCGTAGAACAGTACTAAATATAACGTTTAAACTCAACCGCAACGTACTGAAAATATGCATGGAAACAATGATAACGCTCCTCTTGTGTGTTTCAGTTTGAATATTATATTCTTGTTGTAACGCTATGGTTTAGTTTAAATGTGAGTTTTTGTACTTCTGCAAAGAAGAGGAGGCTGCATTTTCATGAGAATAACTAATGTGTTTTTACGTGCAAGACTTTAAGTGCATTCTGACTTGTATGCTTCTAATTCTACTTGTTATTACACTGGGTGTAATGGAGCTCTGTGTGATGTAAAATAATGTCCTGCATTTAGAGGTACCAATTTTTAAAAGCTAATAGCTCAAGAAGCTCTGAGATTTACATGCAAGATTTTTTTTTTCAATTTGTGCTACAAAAATTTTGTAGTTTTAACAAGTCTACCTACCTACCTATTGTAAATTCTCATATTATCATTTTGCACTAGCATATCTTTTTATTCACTGTAATTTAATACATGTTTTTCTTTTTGGTATTTTTATGTATTTGTATTATTTTTGAAACTCTGTATATATTTAATGTAAAAGGCACTAAGTGCCGTTAATAAATAAATAAATAAATAAATAAAAAAGTCCGCTAACATGTGTGTTTTTCTTGCAAAAGCATTTTTTCATCACAAAAATAAAAAATATAGTATTATATTGATAACGCCAAGTTTGGCTTTACTATGTGAAGCGTGGGGAGGGTTTATGACCCGCGCTGATTCTTAATATACCGCGTTCGAGTGAACTGCCCAGCAAATCTGCCAAGGTAGCTAACCGTGAGGAAACAGGGGATAGGAATCACGGAATTAATTCAGGACTCACCTTGATCTGCAATGGTTGATTTCTTCGCGGAGCACTTCTCGCGTTTTTCGTGTGTTTCTCCTTCGATCGCGCGCGATGTGAGTAGGTACTGTTGTAGACAAGTCTGTCCACTGCCGCGTTCGTACAAGTACTGAAACTGGAGACTGGTGATTGGGTAAATTGGGTAGGTCAGATTATAGGTACAAGGACAAAGGGTTTTATGGCCAGCCACCCATAAAAAACCTACCTAACAATCCGCCCAAACAATATTATTGATTTTAAAAAACGCAACAAAGCAACACATAGAGTGTAACTTTTTTCCACGTAATCACCGAAGGAGTCGCATGTGACAAGAGTAACCTATTTATTTTTACCATATCAGTTGAAATGGAGGTTTCCCAGCTACCGAGAAGTTTGATACTATTTTTTTGTAAAGGCCGAGTAAATTCGGCCGGTATTTTGTTTTGAGGCTTGAAAGAAACACCAAGACGGGAAATCATTTCTGGCACCCTCGTGTGATTCTCACCTGAGCTCTCGGCATCGAATGCAATAATTTTACCAACACAACTATTGACCGGACTATCAGCTGTATTAAAAAAAAAATCAATGATTTTCCCTCACAAAAAAATCTCATAGTCACAAAATATGCACAAAAATTATAATTTTTCTAAACGGGAAAACTAAACAATTTCTTAGCTACATTTGACATTTTTAATTTTGTGAAATAATAAAAAAGACATAGTTACAAGATGTTAAAGTTGTAAGGAAAAAATGGCAAATTATGCGTTGAAAACAGTCCGGTAGATTGGTCTAAATTGAAGCAAAATGTATGTGGTAAGAAATGGGTTAACAACTACTAACCTACAACTTATGAGTCTTGTTTTTAACAAACAATCTTGCTTTATAGCGTCACAACTATACTGTCTCTATCATTCGTGTAGACTCCATTGTTTTGTCTACAAAATGAAAATACTAAACTGAAAAAAAAACCATTGTTTATTTTCCAATGCAATTTTTTGCGATTGAAAAAAGAAAATTAAAAAGAAATGGGACGGGCATAAAAATACAGGTGAAACGTGAGGACATAAAAAAAGTGAAAATATGAAAACACACAATATTATATCATACAGTATTACGGGGCTTTGTTGTACCTGCTCGTATAAGAGCTCAGATGCTTCTGGAACACATTTTTATTATGTTATTTCAGTGTTTTTTTTTCATGACTTTGGTAATAAATTACCCAAGTTAATTGAAAAAGCAGCGGGACTGAAAAAAATGCCCGAATCCGCAGAAAAGTCTAGAAAGCTTCCCGGTATTTTTAAAACAGAAAGCCACAATAAGTGTGTTTTACTGTGAAAGGTATTTTTGTTCCAGAGAACAAATTATCGTGGTCTTTGTATATTTGTATCCTCGCTTCTGTTTAGCATTACCTATTAGTAAACTCTTTGTCCTCCGTGTTTTTTTTTGTTTTGTTTTATGTTTAATACAAAAAAAAATGTAATTTTCATTCCTTTTAATTCTTTTTTTTTAAAAGCTTCGAATCTGAAAATTATTTTATTTTATATGTGACAATTATTTTTTACACTTCAAATCTTAATAATGGTATTTTTGGAACCTTTTATGCTGACGCCTTAGTGAAATGTCGTTAATAAACTGAAAAAAAATCTCCATAGATCAGATTGAAATAATGATATCAGTTTAACTACAAAATGTATTTTTTTTAAATGCTTTTTTTTGCAGATATACCAAGCAATATACCTAAATTATTGTAATGTTATTCAGAAAATCTTACAGATTACACTTTTATCCGCTTGTTTTTTTCTGTTAATATGTGTGACCTTTATCTGTGATGCCAACAAAAAACACGAGTCTATTTTATAAGTACAAGAATGATGTTAGCCTAATCGTAGGCAGAAAAAGTCTAACAAAGAAATTGATGATTGCAACTAAATTTGTTTTTTTTCGTTAATTTGATCTATAATCTGTTTCTTGTGGAACTCCCCCAAAATGTGATACAGAATACCAGCTGTTCTTAATTTTTTGAATTCAACATGCTGCATGTGTATTTACAATTTTAAAAAAACAATCTGACAAGGCCAAGTTTGACGTTATCATAAGGGGATGCGTGGGGGAGGATTTGAGATCGCAAACTGGTTCTCGATTATCGCGTTCGGACGAACTGCCCAACAAATCTGTCTAGGCAGCCAACCAAAGGAGTCAGGGGGGAAGGAATCACGGAATCAAATGGTCTGGACTCACCTTATCTCCAATGGATGCCTCTTTCGCGGAGCACTGGTCGCGTTTTTGTGTGTGGTTTCTCCTTTATTTCTGTCGCGCGCGATGAACACTGCGATGGACACGTCTATCCAAGGCCGCGTATGAAGAAGTACTAGCTGGAGACAGGTGATTGGGCAAATCGGATAGGTCAGATTATAGGCACAAGGACAAGGATTTTATGGCCAGCTACCCATAACAAACCTACCTAACAGTTCGCCCAAACATGCCCCCCAGCTTGAGAGGACGTAGTCCTTTCAAAACAACGATTTATTTATTTATTTATTATTATAATTTAAATCTACTTAATTTAGCGAGTGGACTGTATATTATTTATTGTACTATTATTGATTTGGCAACGGACAAACCTTGACAAGTGTTACATAATTGGACGCGTTTACGCACAATATTTCTAGCCGACGAAATCCAGAAATTTTGTCGCAAAAGGGACATAAGTAACTGAGGTCCAGAATGCAAGAATTTTCTATGATAGTAATCAATGATTAAATTCAAAATATGACCGCGATCTGGTAAAACTATTGGATGTTTACTGTCATAAGCTAAGGCAGCGTTTACAAGTCTCCCTCCTACTCGTAACAACCCATCGGCGTCGATAAAGGCATTAAGCTTACGAAATGCAGGAGATAAGACTTTACCGGCTTTCGCGTTTTTAATTTCGTTCGAAAAATGATGATTTTGTAAGTCTTTTATAACTACGATTTCTGCAAAGCGTAGGTGAGAGACTTCAAATTTTGATGACAATCTTTTTATAAAACGAAGTATGTAAATAACAACTCTTAACAATTTACTCCAGGAAGAGATTCGTTCAGCGAGTGAACCTAATAAAGTTGGTTGCTTGGGTAAGTTATCCATTACAGTCATCACTTTTATTTTTTGTTCCGGCGGGTTTTCAATAGTATTTGGATCAAATTTACAAAAATTCCATTCTTCAATCGGTGAGCGCGCGAAGGCCGGGCCTTTAAACCAGAGCGGGTGGTCAATTAATTGTGCGGGAGTCAGGCCGCGTGAGAGACAATCCGCGGGATTGTCTTTCCCGGCAATATGATAAAACTGACTTGGAGGTATATTATCCTGAATTATAGTTACTCTATTCGCGATGAAAGTCTGCCAGCGGGATGGGTGTGAATGAACCCAAGCGAGTGCCACTGTACTATCAGAAAAGGCGTATACATTATTAATTCGGCAGCGAGTTGAATATGTATCAATGACTACACGCATTAATTTTGACAATATCAATATTCCCGATAATTCAAGTCTTGCTAAAGATATTGTACGACTTGGAGCTACTCGCGATTTTGAACAAACTAAACTTATTTCTCCGCGTTTACTTGGAGGATTATATACATGAATATATATCACCGCTCCATATGCTTTCTCACTTGCGTCCGCGAAACCCAATAGGGATATAATCGACTCCTGCGTTACACCTGTATGACGTGGCAGCTGAATACTTTGAAGGAGTGGGAGTTCCGATTCATAATTTTCCCAAGTTGAAATTATACTCTGAGGAGGACAATCGTCCCAATCGATTTTATGTGCCCAGAGAAATTTAATCATTAATTTAGCTGTTACAATCACGGGTGCTACAAACCCCATCAAATCCCAGAAGCGCGCAATTGTCGACAGAATATTTCGTTTTGTACATTTACGAAATTTGTTAGTGACACTAAAGGTAAAAACATCCTTTCCAGGCAACTAATGCAAACCAAGGATGGTACATTGATCTTCTGAACTGAACTCCACAGCTTCAGAAATGCGACAAGCTGAGGGAATGCCTCCCATGACTGATGGTGAATTACTCGAGAACTTCACTAATTCAAAACCGCCCGCAAGAAATAATTCAATCAACTGGTTTGAAAGTGCGATAGCCTCTTCATCATTTAAACAGCTAGAAACCAAATCATCCATGTAAATATCTCTCTCTGCTACAAGTGCCGCTAATGGAAAACGTGTTCGCTCATCATCAATTAAACGACGAACGGTACGCAATGCAAGGTATGGGCTGCACTTTAAGCCAAATGGTACGCGTGTAAATTCAAAAAGCTGAAGTGGATCATTTTTATCAAACCGATATAAAACTCTCTGATAGCATCTATGCTCTTTATTTACCAGAATTTGCATATACATTTTACGTATGTCAGCGCTTAGAGCAACTGGAAACAAGCGAAAGTGTAATATTATTTTAAATAGATCATTTTGAAGATTTCTACCCGTATGTAGAACATCATTCAGCGATAATCCTGATGTAGTTTTCATACTAGCATCTATTACTGCGCGAACCTTAGTTGTGGATTTATTTTCACGTATCACTGCATGATGCGGTGCTATGTATTGCAAGCTCAAGCATTGATCCGAATTTATATTTACAGGATTTAAATACCCTTCTTGTATATAATTTTTGAAAATAAGGTCGTATTCCAATTTTACAGAAGAGTTTGAAAGCAGTTTCCTTTCCAACGCGTAAAATCTCTGCTCTGCCGCTCTCTGAGAGTCACCAAGCTGCCCCAGATCGGTCTTGAAAGGCAGCATTACGGAAAATCTACCAGTCTCGTCTCGCGTGGTGGTACTAGTATATTTTTCTTCACATACCAGCTCCTCGATTTGTGGAGTGGAGACGTCCGGTACGTCCTCCAACTCCAAGATATTTTTCATTTCAATTTCAATTGTTGAAAAGAAACAATAATCTGTTTTGATTGCCGGTAGCACTGGAACTTTCCCTAGTATCACATACCCAAATAGGGTATCCAGTGCAACTGGCTCGCCTAAATTTCGTGAGATAGTGTTGTGTTTTATCACACGGGAGAATACATCTGCACCCAGAATCATGTCAATTTTTCCGGGAATAAAATATTTTTCATCAGCCAAACGTAATGATTTTAAATATTCTAAATTTTCAATATTAATGTTGGCGACGGGTATTTTATCAGTTATTTGATTAACCACCAAAGGCGATAGTTTAAAATTGACCGATTTCTCAACTCTCGAAAGAAGGGTAATTGTTGTGACTCCCTTGATAGGGTTGACAATATCCCCTATTCCTGAAACAACTTTGTCTCGCGTCGTCTTTACATCAAAATGAAGTTCTCGACAACAGGAGGCCGTTATTATGTCTCTCTGTGAAGCACTGTCTAATAAAGCGCGAATAGTGTGTCTTTGACCCCGCTTGTCTAAGATTACACAACAAACAGTTCCTAGTAAAACCGTAGATTCTACCTCACTAGAATTAGGGCCCATAGCACAAAGCGCTAGGGGCTCCGCCTTTTCTTCGGCCGCGGCTTGCAAATTCAAGTTGAAATGCAGGCTAGTATGGTGGGATCGATTACAAACGCTGCATCTTCCCTTTGATTTACAATTCTTGAGATTATGCATCGTACTTAGACAATTGACACATAATTTCTTTGATTTTATAAAATTGTACCTTTCCCGAGCGTCCAGGATAGTGTATTTCGGAAACTGGTACAACTTTGAGTGGTTGTTATCTCCGCACAACAAACATTTGTCCGTATTAACTGTCACAAATGCCCTAACGTTTTTCTGGGAAGCTGAGGGCTTGCGCGGCATCGCGTTAATTTGATTGTTAATTTTACTGCTTCTACTTCCGTTTGCGCGCTGTAGTATTCGCGAGTAATTTCTAATGAATTCCACAAATTTTATTGAATCTACTGAGTCTGAAGAATCTTGTATAGAAACTTCAAAAGCCTTAATCGTATCCATGTCGAGTTTCTTACACGCAATGTGTATGAATATAAAGTCTTCTAGATTCTCCATGTTCAACTGTTTGATTGCAGCAGTTAAACCTGAAAATAGATCAATAAAGTCCTCCAAGTTTGAGGCAGATGGTTCCTTTACTGCAGGAATATTTAACAATTTCTCTAGATAATTTGTTGCCAGAACGCGCTTATCGTTGTATTTCTTGACCAACGAATTCCACAAAATTGTATAATTTTGAGCAGTTGGCAATAAACCTTGGCAAATGCTTTGAGCTTTTCCTACCAGTTTTCCAACTAAATATTGAATCTTTTCACCTTCCGTTAGACTGTCATTCTCATGGACCATAGATTTAAAATTTTCATAAAACACCGGCCAATTGTTTACATCTCCGTTGAAGGCACACAGCTCTAATCGTGGTAGTTGGATGCTCCTTTTTAAAGGAATATCATTTGCACTTGAGGATTTTGTTGTGTCTTTTAAATTCTCGTAAGTATATTTAATTTCAGCGTATAAGTCTTCAAATGACAGAATAATATTATTATCTGTTGCTTCATCTTCCTCACTTTCTGCAATTAAATCATTTTTTTCTTTCACCAGTAATAAAAACTCTTTACGCCAGTTGTCAATGCCTGCCGCGTGCACTTTAAATTTCCGCAAATAAATTTCTCCCAAATGAATTGAATTAATGATATCGAAAATGCATTGTGCCCGTTCCAAGTACGTCTCTATCTCATTCTGGAGGCGCTCCTTACGTCGTTGAAATGCTCGTTTTTCGCGTTCTGAAGTCATGTTTTAATTTGGCTTTAATAAATTAAATTTGATAAAATTAATAATAAATTTGACAAATCCCGTACGTACAAGTCCTTATAAATTGAAGTAGCAAAGAATGAAGAAGGTTATAATAATGTTATCAAAATGTAAACAAATAATGTAAACAAAGAAAGTAAACAATGCAAGTACCTAGGTAGTTACTTATACCGCGGGCTTAATTCGAATGTACCTAAAATGCAAGAGATAGGTATACCTACAAGGCAATTAAATAATTAACCCGCACTTCGATTCCAAAGCGATATTTATGATAATAATGTATGAACGCGTCACGAATTGCATTTTTGTAGCAATAAAAATGGCGAATATTTTTTTTTTTTAATCCGATTTCAAACTATAAGAATCTGAATTAATATTACGTGAATCTAGTTTTTAATTTACGATCCGGTTCTATTAGGACCAAAATTATGACAAGGCCAAGTTTGACGTTATCATAAGGGGATGCGTGGGGGAGGATTTGAGATCGCAAACTGGTTCTCGATTATCGCGTTCGGACGAACTGCCCAACAAATCTGTCTAGGCAGCCAACCAAAGGAGCCAGGGGGGAAGGAATCACGGAATCAAATGGTCTGGACTCACCTTATCTCCAATGGATGCCTCTTTCGCGGAGCACTGGTCGCGTTTTTGTGTGTGGTTTCTCCTTTATTTCTGTCGCGCGCGATGAACACTGCGATGGACACGTCTATCCAAGGCCGCGTATGAAGAAGTACTAGCTGGAGACAGGTGATTGGGCAAATCGGATAGGTCAGATTATAGGCACAAGGACAAGGATTTTATGGCCAGCTACCCATAACAAACCTACCTAACAGTTCGCCCAAACACAATCCTTTAATGTATATAATTAGTCGGGGTTATAGCCGCGGGGGCCAAGAGGGCTGATCTTTCTAGCGTGTTTTGAATGGAACAACGTTGGTTCGATCCCCGCTTGGGTCACTTGACTTTAACTTTGACCCTGGTTATGTTATTGGGTAATTATTATTTAATAATTAATTCATAATAAAACAATAATGAATTACTAAATGATGATATTAATACCTGTTTCTGGCCAGGCACAATAAGTTGGTGAATTGCATTCCTCTTCACAAATCTATTTAAAAAAAAAAAAAAAAAAAAACCTGCAACTTTTGTCGAACTTCCCTGAAACATACGTGACATTGGCAGAATGAACCATCCTTCAAAATATGGGTAGTCAGCCTCATACCAACCTATAAGTCAAGGAATCTCTCCTTCCTCTAAAAAACTATAATGTATAAAATTGCATTTATTGTAAAATTGTAATTAATGGCAAAAACTGAAGGGTTTATATTCATTTGAGGTTTGGATTTTATTTTTATGTACACATTCAGTATTTGTAAGCGCGAACTACCCGTGCTTGTTTGTGGGCATGCATTTGATATAAGCTTTAATTGTTAATACACCTTTGCAACTTAGATTTAAAATAAAAAATTATAGATAAACTAAAAATATTTGACTTTTCATCTTATTTTATTCTGTGAAAGATATAATATTAATTCAGCAAAGACGATATGACGAATGCGCACTACAAAGGAGCTCCTGCCTACCATTAAGCAGAGAAAGCTAATGTACTTCGGTCACATTATGAGAAATGAGAAGTACCGTCTCCTCCATCTTATCATTCAGGGTAAGATTGAGGGGAGAAGATCTCAGGGACGCCGAAGGACATCGTGGCTGAAGAACCTGCGACAGTGGTTCGGCAGAAGCACCAAGTCCCTATTTCGAGCGGCAGCATCAAAAATCAAAATAGCTATGATGATCGCCGATTTTCGTTAGAAGTGGCACAAGAAGAAGAAGAAGAAAGACGATATAATGTGGAGTTTGCAACACGATACTGTTTTAGGTGCGAGATTTGTTCTTGTAGTAACAAGAGGGGAATGTTTTTTACGACACGCGCGCTAACTGTGTCTACATAATATTTTACAGTACTCCGAGTGTAAAATTGTAAATTTATACTCACACTGAAAATTGTGTGAAAACTAAAACGTTCACTTGACGCGCTGCTTTGGTTTCTGTGTATTTTGGTAAACGCTCATGTTGAGTACGATCGTAAAAGTGAAGTGCGAGGAAGGGCCGTGTTCCCTGCCTAGGCCATTCCGTTCCTCCCAATGTGAAATATGACGAAATAAAACCTCTTTTATTCGTACAATACCTTATATTATCTGTACTTGGAATATAATACATAAAACCATATCAACGGAACATTGTACTTTGAATATTAGTGAATATACATATACATAAGTACGAGGAATTAAAAAAAAATGCAACTAAGCTACACAAATAGCGTAATCTCTTGCCGTGCTATCCCTGAAGGGGTTAACATTATCGTGTTTTAGGTTTTTCTTTTTCTTAGTTCAGATTGTGTAAAATGTGATTCTTAAAACAATTTAATTGAAGGATCCTATTTGAATCAAATGGTATAAGCCACATTAGCACTGGGGGAACGATTTATCTATGGAACTTAGAAAAAATATTATAAACATAGTATAATGAACGTAGTTTCCCTACATGCCAGTTTTGATGAATGCAAAACAAAAGCAAGCGCATGTGGGTCTGTAATGAATGCTGCTGAGGTCATTTTGGGTTCTCTGCAATGCATTTACCTCAATTAGCAAAAGTTTACAGCGCCCTTTCAGTGGCTGTAACAAAAGATTTCATGAAAAGCCACACAGTTGCATTGTGTTGTGGTCTACGCGGCACTGAAATGTGAGTTATACGAGGCTTCAGCACAGTATAACATGCACCTGAAATAAAATGACTTCAATTTCCTTTTACTTTGCATCTCGTTACTTTTTGTATAACTATTCGTTAATTTAAAGGTTGGTATCCGGCTAACAAGATTAGGTTAGATTAGATTGGACTAGAACTATTTTTATAGCATTTATTAGTATTTTTTATAGGCTTTATTTGAGACCATAAAGGTCATGTAAAAATGGTTCACTTTGACAATGTCACTCCTGTTACAGGGAAGGTCGGCAAAATTTTGTAGGGTACATGTTCGTTTTAGGTTTGAATTATTAATTATAGACGCATGCAGCATTTGTAAGAGCGAACTTTCACTGATGATTTCTTTTCTGATGTGTTATTATAGGAATCTGATTCTGGGTGACAGATGCTTAACTATCACTAGGTATTCTTTTACAGGATCTGCCACCTGTTTTTTTATTGTGTTCTTTGTTACTCCATCGATCTAAGCATACTGTTCTTACATGATCTCTTTAAAAACGTTTTTTTTTATCTTTTTTCCATCGCAGATCATGTTTGACCTCACATTGTTTTCTGATACCGCATCAAAAGACGCAAACTAAGCTACAAATATAATGCAACTTCCTACTGTGTCATCCTTGAAGGTGTCCCATATGAAGTGTTCGCGCGTGGAATCTTTTTTATTTTTATTAGATAGGTCTTCCAATTCCCTAAATTTGGAACAGCCAAAAGATTAGAATAGACAAAAATGGGGAGAAGAGGAGGCCTTTATCCAAAAGTGGACTGAAAAGGCTGAGAAAAGCCGGTCTCTCGAAGGGACTAGTTTTGATTTAATTAAAAGTTGATTTAACCTAGTGTGGATTTCGATTTTGCCTAACAACTGTTGTACCTGTTACAGGTATGGAACTCAATTGTTCTACATAGAATTTTGCTATACACTGGACTACCTATATTATTTTAAAATTAAATTGCAAAACAATTTAAACATAAGTCTGTAAAGACGTGAATACGAAGCTAGAATTTATTTTAAATTCTTGTATCAAAATTAATTCGCCATCAATTTGTATCGCGCCTTTAGAATTTAATTTGTCTACAGTAATTGAGAATATCTTAAACGCTCCTCAGCTGCGATGCAAACAAACTTATGTCGAGTCTTTATTTGTCCGCCATCGCTGATTGTATTGCGTATTTATTTTACATCATTAATTAAACGAATTCATTCCGCTGTAACGATGCTGAAATTTTAATTAATTATTTTCGTTCGTTATTTAATTTAAGGGTAGATACAAATAAGGGGAGTCATTTAATTTGCATGCTGTGTTTATTCTCATTATAACGGCCATTGCTGTCCGCTTAAGCAGCACTTACTGCGTTTAATGTTTTGGTTTGTTTTTTCAGTTTTTTTTCTGAATACAATCAGGTTTGACTTACTAGTACTTTACTTTACTTTATTCGGCTCATAAGCCTTGAAGGCTCAGGTCCTCCCACACCACAGTCCTCCAGAACTCTTTATCTTGTGCTGCTTCCCTCCATCGTTCCTTTACTCCCAGAACTTCGGCATCGGCTTCAACGTTGTCTGCCCACCGCATCCTGGGACGTCCGAGTGGTCTAACACCTGAGGGGGCATCATCCAAGACTGTTTTGATGATCTTGGAGTCCTCTGCACGTGACTTACTGCATGTGACTTGAAATAATACATGTATGTGTCTCTGCATATGATTTACTAGTAGGAACGTTAATAATAATTTCAGCCATTGGTGTCTTATCTATAATACAAAGCTCGTCCGTTCCAGTACGAGTAAGTGTAAGAGTATAAAATCCAGTCGATAACTCATTTTTTAGAGTGCTTGCATTCAATGTCTAGAGCTCGGGTTCGAATCCCAACGAGGGTATCAGAATGATTTCCCGTTTCGGTGTTTATTTTACTTTTTTCAAATCCAAAATCAAATGCCGGCAAGAAGTACTCAGCCTGCAAAATAAATGAAACTCTCACTTAAATTGAAGTGGTTTGCTTATGTTGGTTAAGGCCGGCCCCATTTCCTGTAAAAACAAGAAGAAACTTGAAGGGAAACTGAAACTTGAAGGTCAAAAGTACTCGATGCAGATAAAATTAATTATTGTGAAAATAAAACTACGTTTTTAAAAAAAAAATTAAAACAAATAAGTTTCACCCGTCACATGCTACTTCATCAAAAAAGACCGGCAAGAAGTTGCACTAAATGCGTTGCTTCGCAGCGTATAACTGATTGTAAAATTACCTGTTCTGCGAGTGGTAGTAAAAGTTGCTCTGTGTGAGCTACCCTGAGGATGCTACCTGTACATTCTACGGTGTGCGCGTACCTACTTGTAGCGTATAAAGATTCCCATTGTACCGTCCTCAGTTCCCATGTTTATCGGCTGGATGTAAATTTACTGCAAAGGGAGGGAGAAACAACGGGTGTCATCAGATAGCGCTGAGGAGGTGCCCGCCCTCCTTACAGCGGGGGGTGAAACGTTGTCTTCTACAATTTGAACCTTAATATAAGGATGCCTTGGCTTTCGTTCAATACAGACACATGTCTTACTTTATTATATTTTTTGTGAGGGATAGCCACAAATAATATTTAACTTAATCTCGAAGTGTTAAAAATATAAGCTTTGATTATGGACTAGGATGGCGAACTGCAAACTTTTATTTTACAAAGAGTGTTATTATAAATTTGCATTCCTTGATTATAGATTGGTATGAGGCTGACCACCCATACTGTAAAAAAATATTCACTTAACCAACGTCACCCCTGTTTCAGGAAAGGTCAGCAAATGTTGCAGAGCTTATGTTCATTTGAGGTTTTAATTTTAATTTGTAAGAAAACATGCAGCATTTGTAAGCGCAAAATTACACGTGTGTATGTTTGTGGGAATGCATTTCATATTAGTTTTAAATTTGAAAATATATATGCAACAAATCTTAAAATAACAAAGTTTTTCGTTCTTTAGTAAGCTGTTCTCTTGATGACGGTGCAATAACACTGAAAGCGCTCGAGAAAAAAAATCCACACGTGTAGAAAAACTGTGTGGGGGCATGCATTTCATATTGATTTTTAATTTTAATACATTGTGTTAATATATCTTTGCAAATCATATCATAGATAATAAACATCCTGTGTAGTATTAAAACGAATAAAAAAATCATATTGTGACATAATATGCACATATTTTTTTGATTAATTTATTTATTTGAGAATTTTTCCTTTAGCACCTAAAAAAAAAAATTACGTCACATGACATCATTAGCTGTTTTATTTAATATTCTATTTTGAAATGCAATATCTAAGATACCTACGTTTTAATTTTTAATTTTGATGTTTTTAATAAAAATAGATTTGTGAAGAGAAATGCCATTCACCAACCTATTCTGCCTGGCCAGAAACAGGTATTAATATCATCAATTAATAATTCATTTTTGTTCATTTATTATTGTTATTTTTATTTATTAATGATGATGATGATGATTATGATGATTTCCTTATCAGCGCCGTTTCGTAACTCAATGTCACTCCAAGGGCGCTTAGTATTTTACTGGGCGAAGAAAAATGTCTTCATCCTCCTCTTTAGGTCCTCAATCGTCTTAGACCTCTGGATTTCTGGTGGTAGTTGATATCCAGGTCGCAGGGCCGGCCACTGCAAAAGCACGGTCTCCGAAAACAGTGGCAATTTTTCTTCTAGGTTCATTTAGCAGGGTTTCCGCTCCGTTCTCTGCTGATCTTAGTGTTTGTTCCCTTTAGCCCAGGACTTTTGAATTTAATTAAAACTTCATACTTCAAGGATTTGAAGCGGCTCATGGATGTCTCCTCCTATTCACATATCAAGAGGTTGACAGCAGACAGACATAGATGGCTTATACAACAAGGCTCTGCCTTTAGAAGATGATGATGATTGTTTATTTCAATGAATTATTAATTAATATTTACCCTATAACATCTGTTGAAGCAGGATCAAAGCTATGGTCAAATGACCCAAGCGGGGATCAAACCAACGTTATTCCAATCCAAACACGCTAGAACGATCGGCCTACTTGGCCCTCTCGGCCATTACACCGACGTTTTTGGGATGAGCTTTTGACGATACCCGAGGTTTCGTTGTTAGTATTTATGTGTATGTATGCATGTACCGGAGCAGCATATGTATCAAGGGGCACAGAAACAGTCGACAAACAATCGTACAAAGAGAATGGAGGTGGGTAGGGGGCGGAGGAGAGCAAATATTCACTGAGGGAAATTACCGGCATATTTGTGTTGGCAATATTAGATTTAGGGTAAAAAATATATACACACATGTGTGCGCTAAGACTGTGGTATGATTAAAACAAACAAAACGAGACAGAATTTTTTTCGTCGCGTAATAGAATATCTTATGTGTGTGCACAAAGAGTAAGAAATTTACATGGAAAAACATTATTAAATTGTCAACAGTTGGTACTACAATCTTGCAAGTTTTTATTCTTACAAACTAAATATCATTAATTAATTTTATGTTTTTTTATATATTTTTTATTCTATTCATGTTTTTTTTTAAACCCTAATTTATTGTATAAACATTGTTGTATTTTCACACACGATATTGATATATTTGAATTATAATTTACAAACGTCTAATTAAAAAATAAAATAAAAATTCTAATTAAATATCATTACATTATACATACAGTCTCATAAGAAACTTTCTTTTGTTATTTTTGTGCGTTGTTTATTTGTCGACAAAAAAAAACAGAAAAACTGTGAATTCTCTAAATAAACATGATAGCATTTAGTTTTTTTGTCATAAAAAATTTAGCAAATATATAATAATACAGGATAATAAAAAACATGCCATCATCAAAATATCCAACGCAAAAAAGCGACAATTTCATGTTTGTACATTTTCGTACAAAAAAAAAAATACAACATAAAACACGCGTTTTTCCGACACTCTTGGCGTATACACAAAACTAAAAATTTATTTCGTCCCTTGTACGCACCAATGACGCATCAACACGTTATTTATTGCTTTATTTGAAAGATTTATTGAACATTTGCATTCCGCTGGCTCTCGTCGCCCCAAAAATAATATTCACTTGCAAAATTCACAAAATTCACAAAATTCACAAAATACAGCCAAACAAGCACGACGGGAGATTAGGGCCTTATATAAGGGCTTGTTACAACTTTTGCCACAAAAAAAAGCAATGGAGAACATCAAGTTTTGTATGAAAATAGAAAAATACATCTATAACTTTTCAAACATAAGATAGAAACTGAATAACTTCATTGCTCGGTATCAAATCCTACCGCAGGTGTCAGAAATGATTTCCCGTTTTGGTGTTAATTTCAAAACCCAAAATAAAATACCGGCCAGGCCTACTCAGCCTTCACAATAAATAAGTACCAGCCCCCTCGGTAGCAGGGAAACTTTCACTTTAACTGAGGTGGTGGTCGCAAAGCCGGCTCCCTTAACTGTAAAAAAAATGGTTTCATAACCGAAGCCCTTTGGGGATAACGTGGCAAGAAGTTACACTATTAATGTAGCTAGCTTACTTGCGTGTTGCGTTGCGTAGTTAACTTCTTACATTTATGTACTCGGAGCTCAGGAGGTGGGAAGAGGTATCAGAAGATTTCCCTGTGACATGTGAAACAAACTGGCTGTGCTCTGACAACAAAAGATTTATTTCATACCAAAAAAAAGTACAATTATTTTGTTTCAATGAAATTGAATGTTGTATACAGTGCAGGGTTTTATTTTGTGTGCGGTGTGTGCTTGCCCGCTATCAAACCAACGGAAACAATAAATTCATCCACTTTCTCTACCTCCCTGTATTTTGTGCTTCCTTGATACAGAAATCGGATAAAATGATACAAAACTTTTTAACGTATTTTTTCTGTATTGTAGATTTTTTTTTATAAAAATGGGTGGTAATATGGTCATTATTATCTAATTGCACCGAAGCTTAAAAAATATTTTTCTACTCCCATTTAGTAATTTACTAATTACGAAACGGCTAGCGCAATCACAATGACATACATTTCCACACCCGTTGCGTAATGTAACATTACGCAACTGATAACGGTGTTGAAATGGAAATGTGCGCATGCGCATTGTCAGAAATGGAACCATTTTTGAATTTCGAGTGTCAACCTTGTATGAGGCTATCCTTCTAAACGACCGATAACAAACTATTATTTGCCGTTTCCATAGCAACCACGTTTAAACGTCAGCCATTACATGAATATTTTCAATTTATTAATAGTTCCTCCCCACTATGTTCAATCTTTGTTCAAATGAATATTAATATATTTTATGTGTAGAGTCAAATAAAATTTGTTAATAGTGTAGTAATTCATCAAATTATTTATCAAAATACTCCAAATTGTAGCTTTCCTTTTTTCGAAGGAAAACAGAAGGCTTGAGAGGAAAAAAATGCGAGATATTTTCACCGCAAAAAATAAACAAACTTAAACAGTTATTTGGCTAATAGGTCGGTATGAGGTTGACCACATATGCTGTAAAAACTTGTTTCACTTTGCCAATGACACCCCTGCTTCAGTAGTTGCAGGGCTTATGTTTATTTAAGTTTTGCGTTTGAATGTTTTAGCTTATATGCGGCATGTATAAACGCGACCTTATATGTGTCTGCTTGTGGGCATGATATTAATATGAATCCTAAATGTAATTTATCTTTGCGACTTAGATTAGATTAGATAATCGAAGGGAATGATAAATTACACGTTTTGACAAAAGTAAGGTTTTAATTACTTCAAATGGACGAGTACGAGTACTATTTTGTTATTTATTTCATGGTCGTAGAAAAAGTATTGTATGCCACTGCACGTAATTAGTCTTTGTAACACTCTTGCTGTCTATTGTGCCATTCGGCTGCGCCTCATGGCACAAACTAGCACTCGTGTTACAAAGACTATCATTACCAGGCAGTGGCATAAATAACTATTCCTTTATACTTTTGTCTCTAAGTCATGAGACTGATATTATGTGTTTTACAACTAAAACAAAAGTTTGCATTCTGAGAAGAAAACATGGCTGTTCCTGAACAGCTGATTGTTGTCCTATATAATATGGATCAGCTGTTTCTATCTTCAAATCGATACAGTAAGATCTATCAACGGTTGTCGAGACTTCCACCCCTCAGCCTGCAGACTCAACATGCGTTGGAAGATCTTACCGTAGAGTGAAATGTTTTTGAAAATTAAAGTAATAAAAAATGACAGATAATCATAATGATAATAATATAAAGATGATTTATTTGGTTACCGCTTTTTTTGTGTGAATCACACCTCAAGAGCCCTCTGCGAGCTTTGTCGTCGCTGTAGAAAGCGCCGATTCTCAAGCAAGACCCAGTTGTTGTAAGGTTGGATGGACCTTTCAGTGACCGGTCTTTGGTAAAAGTTTATGAATTTTTCAACTCAGCGAAGAGCACATTCGAAATATAAATGGTTTAGTTTTTGTGCTCCACCAGGATCCAAATCCACGACTTTCTATTA
This sequence comes from Agapetus fuscipes, assembly GCA_951799405.1. Lineage (NCBI taxonomy): Eukaryota > Metazoa > Arthropoda > Insecta > Trichoptera > Glossosomatidae > Agapetus > Agapetus fuscipes. Next base: position 2,787,238 of record OX637346.1, on the reverse strand, counting down.
AAGAGTCCGAAGTTTTGCCACTAGACTACGGACCGGTCCAAGATGATCGATGTTTCTATGATTTCCAGAAAAAACTTTTGCTCTTCGCTGGGTTGAATAATTCATAAACCTTTACCAATGACTGGTCACCAAAAAAAGTCCATCCAGCCTTGCAGCAACTGGACCTTGATTGAGAATTGGCGCTTTGTAGTGACAACGACCAAGCTCGTAAAAAAAAGTCGATAGATCAATTGGTAGAATGCTTGCATTCCATGCCGCGAGCAAGGGTTCGTTCTCAAGGTAACTCAGCCTTTACAAGTAATGAGAACCAGCCACCCCGGGAGCTGGGAAACCCCCACTTCAACTGAAGTGGTTGGTGTGAGGCCGGTCGCCTTACCCGTAAAAATAAATATATCCGGAATCGCCACATGCGACCCCTTCGGGGGTAACGCAGGCAAGAAGTAACCCTTTATGTGCGAGTAGTTGCGAGTTGCGTTGGGGTAGAGATCTATAATCTATAATCTAAGTTGCAAGGATATATTCATTCAAAGCTCTCAGATGTATACACGTGTAGTTCGCGCTTACAAATGCTGATTGTGTACTTACAAATAAAATCCAAACCTCAAATGAACATAAGCCCTGCAACTCTTGCCGACATTCCCTGAAACAGGGGTGACATTGGCAAAGTGAACCATTTTTTATAGTATGGGTGGTCAGCCTCATACCAACCTATAAGTCAAGAGATCAGTTGCTTATTTATTTTCATTTTAAGATCTACCGACGCCTGTTGAGTCTGAATAGTCTGAATGTATTTTTTCATAAAAAATGGTGTAGACATTGTGTATGAAACTGGTAGTAAATGAATAAATTTTACTCGCCCCGTAACTACATACAATTTAGTGTTATGAAGGGCTACAAAGTAAATGCCTCATCAACTAATCGCTGCCTTAGTTCTTGTTTGCCGTAAAGACCATAAAGCTAATTGTACATGAGCAATGTTTGCATGTGTACCTACTGGACCAATGTGTCGTATGAAAACAGGAAATTGATTAAAAAAGTATTTAAAACAACTTTCACATTATCGAGTGTTATGTTTTTTCTTAGCTCAGATTGTGTAAAATATGATTCTTAAGATAACTGCATTAAAAAGTCACGGTCGACAGAATTGGTCTACACGGTAAACAAGAACTGGGGGAGCGTAAGGAAAAAAAAAGTTCATTTAAGTTCAAGAAATCCGATCCATAATAGGGAATGTCGTTCAGATGCAGAAAACAAACACAGAAAGGAGAATGGAACGAATATAATATATTATTTTGTTTGCGTATAATGCTCATAAGAGGCCAATATCAGAAATGCCGGCTGGAGAATAAAATTCCTCCATCCGCGTCGGAACCAAATACAAGCGAGCAGTTTCCAATATAGCATCGAGAGGCCTCTATATTGAATGTTTTTATCGTAGAGCAGTGGATCTCAACTGGTGGTACGCGAAAGCCTGGAAAGTGGACCGTGAGAGAGTACAAAAATAAGTATTAAAAAAGGCCGTCTAACGCCATAACTTCTTGATGAGTCGTCGGTTCTTGCTTTGTCATGCCGTCGATTTAACTTCATGGGAAGGCATTCCGTTACTTGAGAAAATATTTAGCTTTGCATGAGCGTCCATGTGCTGTGGGACCTTCTGACGCATACATACAGTACGGTTATGAGGAGGGGTTGAGTCGTAAGTATAAATCCAAAGGCAATGTATGTTTTTTTTATAAATATTTTAAAATATAAATGGTAAAACATTGTTTTAAAACAACTTTTTTTTCCCAAAACAAAAGCAAAATTCATAGACAAAAAAAAATTTTTTTTTTTAAACACAAATGTAAGATTCAAAAATGCATTATTGTTAGGTATAATGAAATTAAAAATTTGAATACAATAAAAATAAAATATGTTAGTTAAATAAAAATAATAATAGTAATAACAAATAAAAAACAAATTATTGCAATATTGGTGAAACATAGGGAATCTGCACATTCACTAAGTCTTTATTTTTATTTTTGTAGATTTCCAACGCTTCCAGAGCCATCAGTCTCCTCACTTCACACTCAGAGTGCATTACCTCTACATTGGTAATATCGAAAGTATGGTCTTTATCAATGCAATGGTCTGCCATCTCAGAGTATGCAGATAAGCCTCTGAGTGCTCTGGAATGTTCTTTAAATCTTGTGCGTACTGATCTCCCTGTCTCACCAATATATAAAGCCTCACAGTCATTACATTTAATTTTATACACTCCACCCATATCCAATTTATCTACTTTATCCTTATTGTTGAACAGTAATTTATGTAGATTGTTTTTTGTATAAAAAGCAAAGTTTATATCATGTTTTAAAAATTTTTTAATTTTGTATGAAATACTATTATTTACAAATAAACATTTTCGCCAAGGTCTATCTAAATTTTGATTAGTAATTACAGGATAAATAAATTTTTTGAAAATGTCCTGGATATCATGTTTCTTAATTATCTGTTTTATTTCATTTTCTTTATACCCATTATTGATTGCAATACCCATAATACATTTGTATTCTTTCCTATATTCCTCATCATCAAGTGGCAAATGTTGTAACCTATGGGCCATGGCATGAAATGCTGACATCTTTTGAGAATATGGATGATTAGAAAATTTATGTATTATGGTATCTGTATACGTTGGCTTTCTAAATATTCCAAATTTAAATTGACTATTTACAATTTGGATGCTTATGTCTAAGAAATTTAAAACCCCCCCCTGTTCAATCTCTAAAGTGAATTGAAGTGACGAATTAATGGAATTAATGAAATTTAAAAATATATCCAACTGTCTTCTGGAACCTGTCCAAACACAAAAAATATCATCAACATATCTAAAGTAACAAAACACACACTTTAGTAATTGATTGCTTGATGAAAATATTTGATTTTCAAAGGAATCCATATAAATATTGCTTAATAATGGGGAAAGTTGGTTTCCCATCGGTAAAGAATCCAATATTTTGTAAAATTTTTCATCAAATGAAAAATAATTTTGACTCATACACAATTTTAACAAATCAATAATTTGTTTCTTTTTATTTGAATCTGTGTAATTACTCTCTAATTTGTGTTCAATTATCTCCACAACTTCTGAAACTGGAACATTTGTAAAAAGATTTTTAACATCAAAAGATACCAGTATTGAGTTTTCAGGTGGTTTCATGGTGATTAATTTTTGAGTTAATTCAAATGAATTTTTATACTATATTTGGACGTGAATTGTGTATGATTAATGAGCACTAGCAAAATCAAGACATTTAAAGACTATAATCTAAGTTGCAAAGATTTATTGAAATTGAAGGCTCATTTTTAATGCATGCCAACAGGCAGGGGCATGTAAGTTTGTTTTTTATTTGTTATTACTATTATTATTTTTATTTAACTAACATATTTTATTTTTATTGTATTCAAATTTTTAATTTCATTATACCTAACAATAATGCATTTTTGAATCTTACATTTGTGTTTAAAAAAAAAAATTTTTTTTTGTCTATGAATTTTGCTTTTGTTTTGGGAAAAAAAAGTTGTTTTGAAAATTGTTTTGAAAATTATTTTATAAAAATATATTTGTAACCATTCTGCTCTTGAAGATGCCTCATTAGGCGAAAATATTCGAGCATAAACAAATAAAATAAAGTGAATTAAAACAATGTTTTACCATTTATATTTTTAAATATTTATAAAAATGGACTTTCACTGTGTTAACAGATCAACACTAAAAAATATTATGTTTTTTTTAATTAATGATATTGTTTGTGGCTTATATAATCATAATTATTATTATATTTTTAAGTGTAAATCTATTTACACAGTGTCCATTCCAGTCCAAGTCCATTTTTAATTATTTAAAAATTCAAATGGATAAAAACAGAGTTATAAGTCACTTTTTTTTAAAAATTAATTAAAACTTTGTTATTATCTATTTGAATTTTTAAATAATTAAAATTATTATTCTTTTCTTCACAAATTTTAACCAGTATTTCTGGTTCGCTTTTAATACAAAACAAGTTAAGAAATAAATTTATTAAATGATCGGTTCTCATTTCGAACAAAAACTAAGACCTTAGTATTTCTTTACATGCGAAGATGATGAACGCTGAAAATAAAATATTGTATTATTCAAAATGTAAACTAACCAATTGATCCATTTCCCTTAAAAGTTAAGAACCACTGTCGTAGAGCGTCTACGAGGCGTAGCATTGTGCTACGAGAGGAAAGCTAATCTACGCCATTGTGTAGAGATATGATGTCATTTTTCCTGAGTTTTCTATCATAACTTTAATCAAATATTTTTCACTCACTTCATGTCGTTGTGATGAAAGAACTTGTATGGAACAAGCGGAGAAATCCTACTTTTAGTTAACTTATTGGCGTAAGTTTGTCCCTCTTACCTGTCAAAAAGAATCAACTAGCCAAATGTGACTCTAAATCAAAGGATTGTTTTTAAATTCACACTATCTTTATTTCATTTTTTTCCTATGACTAAAGAAATGTCCTGTTTTGTATTTGATTTATTTTTTCAAAATGTCTTCTATATTTAAAGTAATAACACAATTTTTGATTTACGAAGTGATCGAGTAATAAATTTTTCAATCTCATTTTTTCTGAAGACGTCCTAACATAAATCCAGGCGGATATAAATCCGTTTGGAAAGGATCGGGCATAAAAGAGAATGATGTCCATTTAGTTGTAAAAAATGCCATTATCGCGATTTATTAGGGTTATTCCTTACCAACGTACATACATAATGAATGCCATAGAAAACAATAACTATTTGATAAATAATACACTTTAAATATTATAATAAAAAAAAACAAAATTAAAAATAAAACACGAAGTTTTTATTCACGAGTTGATTTATTTCCTTGAGCGCTTTCGATGTTATCACACCATTATCGACAGGACAGTAAAAAAATATATTTATGAGAATTTATATGTTTTTTCAAGAAACACACGACTTTTATAAGGTCGGCAAGACTTGCGGGTCGTTTTTATGTTATAAGTGCACATGCGGCATGTGTACGAGCAAACTTATACGTGTCTGCTTATGGGAGTGCTTTTAATATGAATCTTACATATATTATATCTTTGCAACTGAGATTATATCGACGTTTAAAAGGTTAAGCGACGTTTTGGTCAAAAATGAGTTATGAATGCTATCCTTCACAGAAAAATTTGCTATTTCATATGCGCTAACTTTCATAGCTCTACGATGATTTTTGTTGTTGCTTATGCCCAAGCAAACAATTGCGTTTTCGAAGTATGGTTTTGATGTACCCGACAAGATTTTAGACTTTTTTGTCCTAAAGGCGCTTGTTACATAAAAAAATCGTTAAACATTGTAAATCCACATTGATAGGTATGCCAATAAATGTCTTTGTTTGTTTAATTTGAGAGCCGTTTTGATTTTTACGATATGATAAAAAATAAAAAAGTTATGCAAATTTTCCACAATTTCAAACTTTAAACTGCTCTCCTAAACAATTTATTTTTTGTCGCTTAAGCCCTTCTTCCTTTTAAACGTCAATATATTGTAGATTATACAAGATGAATGAATACTCGTACAAAATAAATGTCTCTAGAATCACTAAAATTAAAAAAAAATATTACAAAAAAATAAAAATTACCATATTCAAAAAATTATTCTTTTGAATATTTGATTATTTCTTCAATACATCGAAAGCATCTGCTTTAACCTGACGCGTGCTTTGCGTAGAGGCAAATAGAGCGACAGAGACAGGGAGAGAGCCTCACACGAATCGCGGTCGATTTCCAATCACGCACTGATCACCACCACAGGCATTTAGGTTAATTCAACTTCCGTCCCTCTCCGACAATCGAGCTGTCCCTCTCTCTCTATCTCTCTCTCTCTCTCTCTCGCTTGACAGGAGCACATAATTGCTTTAAGGTCAATGAGCAACGGACGTGATTGATGCCCAATTTACACAAGTGCAATAACTCAGTAATTGTTAACGGTATGGCGATTAACTTTTATGGAATTTTCCAAAAAAAAACCTTTCTTTGTTTCACTTCAAAATTGTGTAAATAAATAAACCTAATTAGAGATGATTCATTTGGTGAGCGCTGTGTGAATCACACCTCATAAGCTCTCTGTGATCTTGGTCGTCACTAAAGAAAGCGCTGATTCTCCAGCAAGATCCAATTGCTGTAAGGCTGGATGGCCCCTTGGTGTTCCTTTACTTATAGGTTAGTATGACGCTGTCCACCCATGCTGCAAAAACTTGGTTCACTTTTAACAATGCAGCCCGGTTTCAGCAAATAGCGGCAGGAGTTGCAAAGTTGTTGTCCATGTGAGGTTTGGCTGATATCATAGCCTTGATTACAGTATGTGTAAGCGTAAACATACATCAGCCTGATTGTGGGAATGCAATAAATATGATACATTAATGTCAATACATCTTTGCAACTTAGATTGTAAATTATTTGCGTATGACTGAAAGTTAAATAATGAAAATGCTTTAGATTTTATTATTTTACGTTCGAATCGTACTTCACCATTTTTTTATGAGTGTGCACAACGGTTGCCAGGGCAAAGAGAAACAAGTTTTTAATTAATATTGCAGTTAATTTGTCGGTGTTATGGCCATGGGGATCAAGTCGGGTTATTTGGAACCGGAGAACGTTGATTCGAATCTCGCGACGATAACTTCGACCCTAGTTCAACAGATGCCGTTGCATGCACACAAGCCTCTGCTTTCGCATGAAGACAACTATCCAGGCAAAATAAGTTGTTGGATTGCATTCCTTTCCACAAATATATATTTAAAAAAATGCTAAAAAAAAGTTAAAAATACAATTAAATTGACCATTGTTTTTAATAACTATATTTTCTTTGTTTCAGGTAACAATGATGACATCTTGTCCAAAGAAGGACTATAAATTACTCAAACTGGATAATGTGAGTCAATACTAAAGTTAATTTGGTCCTGAGGTCCTGTCAATAGCTTAGATGGTAGTGTGCGTGCATTCCAAGCCGAAAAATCTGGTTCAAATCCCACTGAGGGTATCCGAATTGATTTCCCTTTTCGATGTTCACTAAACTCAAAATAAAATACTCAGCCTTCACAAGAAATGAGTACCTACCAGCCCCCTCGGGAGCTAAAAAATCCCAATTTCAACTAATGTGATGGCGTAAGGCCAGCCTCCTTAACTGTAAAAATAAAAAGGTTTTTTCCCCACCCGCTACATGCGAACCTTTTGGAAAACTAGGACAAGAAGTTACGCTGTGTGTGTTGTTTATTAGCATAACGGAGCATACATTAAAAAATAGGAAAAATGCATATTTTCTACAATCATATTTTTAAAGCAATTAATTTTTGTAATCAAACTATATAATAAACTTTTGATGAGATCTTTTAAGCTGAATGGATATTTTTGAGAATTGTTTATTCGTTGAGATACTCTGTGAACAACTATAAAGCCTTGTATCACGGTTCTCACAGATATGTACCTCAAGTACACGCCTTTTCATTTAACTCAACCCTTGCATTAACCAAAAAAATACGGAAACTTAAAAGCCCACAAGATGTGCTGTTTTAGTTCTGATATAATTTTGGTAAACTGTATGGTTGAGTTTGAACTATGGGTACTGCTTTGGCTTAACCTCGAACGTATTTTCCGGACGGAATTTAATTAGAATATTGAGTAGGGGTGAAGAGAAGTGGAAGAGGTGTGAGATGAAAGGGGAAAGGTTGGTTTAAAACCAAAGGAAGGAAGAAAATGGAGGATCATAATAAAACTCTATGGCTTTTTATTTGAAATCTTCAATAAATAGGTGATCATAATATTGTAGCCATTTATTAAGGATAATAAAAAAAAACTTTATTTTCCTTTTCTTTTAAAAACATGTTGATAATTATGATAACTACACATTAAAAAAAATATTCCGATATTAGACGAACCATTATAAGAGAACTCACATTGTTCTCGACGTCTTTAGGAGACCACCTTTCTGCACAACGAATGTGGATGAACTGAAAAATGTATCCTTCATTCAGGCTCTGATTTTCACGTCTCTGGATTGAAGTTAAACAAAACGGGTTTTGTGAATTTTTCACGGGTCCAAAGTCTTGCTAGTAAATGGAAGATCATGGATTCTAATCCCGGCGGACCACAAAAAATATAGCATTCTAATATAAACTAATCTAAGTTGCAAAGATATGTTACATTGAAGATTCACATTAAATGCATTCTCACAACCAGACACGTACAAGTTTGCGCTTGCACATGCCTCATGTGAACCTACAACATAAAAACCAAATTTCAAATGGACACACACCCTGCAACTCTTGCCGTGCTTCCCTGTAACAGGGGTGACACTGGCAAAGTGAACCATTTTTACAGCATGGGTGGTCAGCCGCATATTAACCTATAAGCCAAGGAACATTCACGACAAATAACATTTTATAAATCAGTTAATAATAATATCATCAAAACTAAACAGAAAACCAATTACAATTTAACAAACCCTAGCCGCCAACATTACAGATCAACCGCCATTAGCATTTATTATTTCAAATATGCTTTTCACTATGTTGTAAGATTCGAGTACCCTTACCCAAGACCTATCATCAAAGGTATATTCAGACTTACAGCAACTGAATCTTGCTTGAGGATTGACGCTTACCAAGCTCACAGAGGGCTTTTGATGAGTGATTCTGTAACGAGATGAATTTGTGTGTTTGGTGGAATGGAACATTATATTTGAATTTGAATAAAAAAAGGAAAACAAAAGAATGCAGAAAGACAGAAAAAGCTTCCCTGGCGAGAGAGTCACAAGCTGTTGTAAATTAGGATAATAAATATTATTGTGTTGTGGTTATAAATAATTGTGAAACGAATAAAAGTAAACATTTAATGTGGTTGTTATATTAATAATTGTGTCGATCATCTGTCAGAGGAAAAACCCTCACAATTCACACAAAAAAAACTCACTAAAAATTAATATACTATTGTTATTATTAAATGATTATCAAGCTCTCACTCACTTATCAAAAGCAAAATCAATTCCAAAAATACCAAACACCGATACAGGTATAAAATATATGAAGTGAGTTACGAGTGCCATACAAAACAATATAGTTTTCGAATTTCCGATAACTATCGCTTTTCCCGTTATTCATTGCCGCTATAATCCGATCAACTCTTGGATTGCCATTGTTTGAGAATTCCGCACCGAGCAGTGTCTCTGGAACTTTCGCAGTTAGTGACGTCACAGAGATCGTAGAGCCTGGCGCGCGCGGCGTAGAGGCAGGCAGTCGTAGAGGCCAGCCGTCGTAGCGAACAGACAGCTTGGTATTATTTGTATCGAGCAACTCACCCAGCGTTTGACTTCTACACTATGAACAAGTTTTACGCTGAAGCAAACATTAGCACAATTGAATCCCGGGTTCAATAATAATAATAAATCTTTAATCTACGCTGCAAAGATGTATTGATAAAGACCTAATAAAGACATAATTAAGTTGTCTGCACATTATATAAGTCTGTTTTATTACTTACAATTGCTTGCAAAAAAAATCCCACAGAGGAATATAAAGGACTGAAAGCTAAGGAAAAGTTCAAAAGGAAATAATCTTTGTAGTCTATTAATACTTTTTTGTCCAAAAATAATATTAATGTTGATAGTCTCTTTCAGGTTATATTAACGATCAGATAACATAAATTTAAAGCTGCAAAAGCCCGGTTGACTGTTCGTTCCCCCAGTGTTTGTTTGGTTTATATACTATTTGATTCAAATATGACCATCAAATGTAATATTATAAAATAAGAATGACATTCTACACAATCGTTACTTAGAAAAATACGTTAAAAAACATGATAATGTGAGAGGTGTTTTTAATATTTTTACTTCAATTTACAGCATTCATAAGACACATTGGTTCAGTAGACATACAAACAATGCGTATGTGAAATTACCTCTGATGGACATAAGACAATCAAAACTCAAGGAATAAGCTGTCATTCCCACAAGCCATTTATGTAAAATAGGTATACATCGTGTGAGGGTTTTTCTTCTCTCCTGCTGATTGACACAATTAATAATATAACATACACACTTTAATATGTTTACTTTTATTTCTTTCACAATGTATACACAATAAACCACAGCACAATAATATTCTTTATTCTTAATTACACAGGCTTGTGGCTATCCCGCCTGGCAAGCTTCTCCTCTCCTTCTGCCTTCCTTTGTTTTCCTTTTCATTCAAATTCAAATCTCATGTTCCATTTTACCTAACAAACAAATCCATCTCGTTACAATACACCTCCTTCCTCTCATTAAAAAAAAAAAAAACATTCCCAATTTTTTTTTTTTTTTTTCTTTTACAATGAGTAAATAATGTATCATAATGCTCAGCCGGCGCCACATATTTTGTTTTATTTTAAGGATAAATTTCAAAAATATGAAAATAAAAAAAAAACCTGTTTCTGATACATTATTCAGTCATTAATACATTTTTTAACAATACCAATTATTTTCATACTAAAATTAATATAATTTTTTTTTAACACAAATTTCATATTCAATATTATAAACAAATATTTGTTTTTTTTTTTTTTAATACTTAATTCAACAATTCAAAATAATCAAATAACAATACATAATAAACATTCACCAGTTAATTAATCAATTCATTAAAATAACTTTTTTTTTTTTAAAACATGTATCACATCTTTCCCAATATTTAAATTTATTTCAAATTTATTTTTCATTAATAAATTTATCAGTCCATCAATTTTTTTTTAAAAAAAAAACTTTACCTTCATATGTAATACTTTGTTTAATTTATGTTTCATACCTTCATTCATGCAATGTTTCATAATTCATTCTTTCACTGATCACTTTTATATCAACTTTCACCGTATCATTCATCACCTCAAATTTTTCATACACATGAAAATATGTTTTTTTTTTTTTTAATCTAATTTGATTATGTCCTTGATGTGATATTTATTTATAACATTTGTGTCTATATCTTTTAATACATAGACTATCTTGCTAACTTTCTTTTCTATTCTGGCTTTGACAAATTTTGGAGCCAACTTTGTACAGAAGTATTTCCCTGCATTTGATTGTATGAAATTTTTACGCCATACAATATCCCCTTGATCATAAACACGATTTGATCTACCTTTATTATAATAATTTGCATTTTTATTATATGCATCCCATAAATTTTCTGTTACAATTTTGTATAATGTGTTTAATTCCTTCATTTTATCTTTATGCATATCTCTATTAGATTTCGTCATTTGCTGTATATTTTTAATTTATGCAATTAAAAAAAATCAATTATGATGCAAATTATAATGCAATTAAAAATCATTTCATTGAAAAAAATTTTTTCATATAAATGAAATATAACACCATCTATATATATTTATCTAAACTGATTTGAAACAAACTGGTTCATATCCATTCTTCATTCTCCCGCGACGTTCGATTTTTGAATTTCCATTCTTCTGAACGTAATGTATGTAGGTAGTTTGAATTCTCTCACCTTCAATATTTTCAAACAGCGTTTCAAATCTTGTAATTTCTTGTTGTTAATTGTATAAGTCGATGTCTTCACTAGCTTTTAAACGTGTTGATGCTTTCACAACCATAAATCTGTCCAATTTTAATCATTTCATATATTGTATTGTTTTCAATGTCATTTGTTGAAATTGACTGTCATTTGTTTTTGTTTGTGAAAAATTTTCTTCATAGGAATTTCATGTACAGATTTTTTCTTTTACGTTGGGCGCCAAAATGTGAGGGTTTTTCTTCTCTCCTGCTGATTGACACAATTAATAATATAACATACACACTTTAATATGTTTACTTTTATTTCTTTCACAATGTATACACAATAAACCACAGCACAATAATATTCTTTATTCTTAATTACACAGGCTTGTGGCTATCCCGCCTGGCAAGCTTCTCCTCTCCTTCTGCCTTCCTTTGTTTTCCTTTTCATTCAAATTCAAATCTCATGTTCCATTTTACCTAACAAACAAATCCATCTCGTTACAATCGTAGGTAGCAATAATTATTAAAGTGTTATGTAAATAGTGGATTAATATAGGTGTACATCGTAGGTAGCAATAATTATTATAGGCTTAAGAAATCTAGAAATGAAATAATCCCTTTGTACTCTCGAAGCTAGTAGAGCGTTCGAGAGTGTGCTGGCAAATTGGTCCCTAGAGACTTCTGTCTCTGGGGTATATAAGGAGCAAAATTGGGTGCAGGAGAGCAGATAGATATTCGCCTTTGATCAAAGAACAAGTGTGAGGTGCTGAACTGTGAAATAAATTTAAGTTGCTAAAAGTGTTAAAAATAAATATAAAATTGTCAAATAAATTAAATTTAAATAAATATCCAAAAAAAAGACCAGTTTTTTTTTGTTTAAAGTCTATCTGAACCTAAAAACACTACAATACATTCGTTTTTTCACGGTTGTTCTTTCAGTCAATTCCATGTCTTTGACACGAATCGTTGCTGTTTTCCCAGCAGGTCGTGCCGTACCCGAGTCGAGCGAAATTAAAGCGATAAAGTTGGCACATATTTCACAATAGAGCGCCCCAATACCGGCGCGAATAAATCAAACGCCGCTGCCATCATTCCAAATTACGGCTTATCTCCCCTGTACAGAAACCGGCGCATGGGTCGGCCCTTGCAATATTGGAACTACATACACAACGCAAGATACAAATGTAAAGACAGATTGGTGAGACGCCAGAAAAGAAAAAAATATGAAGCGCTGTGATCATAAACTTTGTACTCATCCTAAACTAGCGCTCAGATGGTCAGTTTAAAAGTTAAGACAACAAAATATGTCCAAAAGCGATCCTTGTAGACCTCATTCTTCAGGGAAGTTTTAAGATATGACATAACCATTTTAGGCAGGCAGTCATACATTTTTTTTATATGAATGGTAATTAAATTAATGGCATATTGATGCCAGATGCCATCTCAAATATAATTTATGTTAGAGGTGGCTAAACAAGGCATCCAAGAAACAAACCAATAGAATTGTTAAAGAAAAGAACGTTTAGAAATTTAGATTAACAAATTAAGAAACAGACATTTATGTATATGCCTAGCTGATTCCGTTAAATGACGTTAAGATGGTTTTGTAGCATGAAAAGTCATCAAAATGAGTTCAAAGAGAATTGTACAGTATTGATTCAGTGAACCTATTCTTGCAGGCTTGGCAAATAATTTTTACGGCACTACAAGAAATAAGAGGGGAAACATGGCAATCAAAAGGCAAATTTATTGAAAATAAAAGTATAATTATTAGAGTCCTAGATGTAAAAGCCAAGTAATCGAGTATAGAAATCTGTCATTTTTGTCATATTTTGTTTGTGTGCTGTAGAATCTAGCTGATTTAGGCACCTCGTAAGACTGGCTTCAAGAAAAATACCAAAAACGATCATCCAATCATGACACTAGATGTCAAACTTAGGTGTAGGAAGATTGCGAACGACTTAAGATTTAAATTCAAAATATTGTTTTGCTATTCTAGTATCCCAGGTCGACCTATTGTTAGGAAGGTAGCGCACTGACTGCGTATCGCGTCAATTTAATTGATTTATATGAATCAGACAAATGGATACGTATCCAATGTAGCGATATTACAGATCGATCGATTGCAGATAATAAAACAAACATCGATATACAGTAATTACGCGCTGGTTAAATTGCTTTTCCTTAATAAATTGTTATTGAATTTCAGTGAATTTTTGTAATCAATTATTTTTGCTTTGAAATTTATTGCATTAAATTGGATAGTAGTTTATAGATACCAGTTTTTGACGTGACATACATTAGTTAAATGATTTTTGAAGCCTTAGAGCATTTCGGTGCCTATTTTAAATTAAAAAATAAAATAATTTTCGAAATATGAAGAATCGTTACTCGCTTGATTTTGCAAGAACATCCGATAAAACCAATCTTGAACAAATCATTATCCTTATAATTAGGTAACTTACATTTATTTCTAGAGAGACTTCTACTGATACTCACACAAACACTGACAATCGACATCACACAACCACATATTCGGAATAGTATTTTTGCAAATACATCTATACTATCCAAAAGCTCCCAAAAATCCCAAATGAAACATATTCTGGATTCCTTTGGGCGTGGTTCGTATATCCTTAAGTTAAAAGCCTCCATAAAAAAGCTTTGGGAGGCTGCAGCGCTATACCGAACGAAAACTCATTCAAATGTTTGTTTACTCTACGTAACAAAACAGAGAAAGCTCGTATGTGCTGTGCCTTATTTTTCTATGAAATGAATGATAACAATTTTAATAAATAAATGAAAATGAGAATTAAATTATGTTTATTGAAACCATTGCATTAAAAAACTATTGTTTGTATCAATTGTGTTTTTTAATCAGTAAGAATTCGATATGTAATACATAGAATAGGCACATTTCAATTGGGAGGAGGGAGCTCCATTGTTATGCCCCCTCTTGCACCGCATGGTGCTTGGTCGCTGACGTCTTAATCCGTTGACATCTTGCCGGGAACTGATGACCGACGGCCCGATCAGATCACACGGCGCAGTTCGGCCGCTTCCGTGACCGTTCGGCTCCGTTCGGCCCACAAAACACACTGTACACTCCGAATTTTTTTTTTATATGTTATTTTAAAATAACATAACAGAGGGTTAAATAAAAAATATGTTGATAAAACTGTAGGTAATACGTTCGGAAGCTCTAGTTCATAGAGACTACGGTAACAGATCCAGCATCAATTTTTTTCGTATTTTAAAAAATAACTCTTTTTTTTGGCGTTTAATTAAAAAAAATGTTTTTTTGGATTAAACGCCGGTCTATCATTGAAATACAATTAAATAATGTATTTATTTTACAACATTTGAAATCAGTACTTTTTGTAAATTCAAATTTTCGTAGCAGTCGTAATTGGTTCTAAGAAATTTGTAGAAATCTATTGCTATGTATTTACAAGGAAGTTGTAGTGAAACTTTGACATTTTGAGTTATTGACATGAAATTTGGCACAATTGTATTGCGGCCGCAGTGGTTCGTTAGTAGGTACCATTGTTGCCTCGGAAATTCTCTTTGAGACCTTATCGGGTCAGTCTTAAAGTTGGCTTCTCACTTGTTTCCTAGTTGTTAACTAACAATAACTAGCGAGGAGGTACCTATGCAAAATAATAATATTATGTTATTTTTACAATGCATAGTATTTATTTACTTTGGGGTTTTGAAAAATGTTTAATTTACTTGTTATTTTTTTAAAAGAAAAGAAGAAAAAAATACGTTTGTTGATATGATAGATGAACTAAAAAAATCTGAAATAAAAAACAACAGAAAAAAAGCATTTGTTGCTGGTGTGGTCAAGGGGTAAGGCGTTGTGCACTCAAATTTGCGTTATTGTATCAAGCGCAAGTTCGGACCCCGCCTGCGTCGTTTCCTATCGACAATAACTTTGACTTAGGTTCAACAGATGACTTTGAATATTTTTAAACTAATAATTCATTAAAAAAATTATGAATAAAATTAATTGATTCTGTTAGTACCTGTCTCTGGCCAGGCAAAATAGGTTAATAAATCATTTCTCTTCACAAATCTATTTTAAAATAATAAAAAATATCATGAAAATATGGTCATGTAATCTGTTTTTAGTGAAAAAAGAAAAGGAACATTGATATTTTACATAGATATAAAGTCTATTGACATGGCCTACATAAATCAAGCCCAAGAAAGAGAAGCAAAAAAAAGAGAACAAAATAGATTTTTTTGCAGATGATTATTCGAAAATTTTAGCACATAGATAAATTAATTGTAAAACCATTAGTATTTCATGTCATAATTTTTGTTTTTAATATTTTGTATTGTTTGTGTACTCGTATTAACACTGTGAAAATTCATATTGTTTAATTTTGTAATTTTTGGATGAATTCAGACAAAACACTGTTAATTTTCACTATAAAATTTATTTAAAAAAAATATTTTTAATACTTGTTTTCCATAAACATATTTTTGTTTCCTAACCAAAACCTTCACAATAAGAACGTCTAAATTTTTATTAATCTGATTTGCCTTTTTCAGGTCTATTTTAATGGGAGCTTTTATTTTGGTTGCATATTATTTATATTCCAAAGCCATTTCCAGTGCAGTAAGCCGAGAGAACTTCAAATTACTGCCAATACAAATAAATCGAAAATTTGCAAACTGACTTAATGGAGAAATTATCATTAGAGAGGCAGTGACATGCCTCGCGAAATTCAACAATAGACGAGGGCCATCCAGAAAAATAAATTTAAACATTTATTATGAATTATTATTATTATTAATTAAATAACACACAGTTTTAATTCACTTTTATTTTATTTAAAGTATGTCTAACGTTTTCACCTAAAAAGGCATCCTCAGGACAATGACAACGTTAGACATAATTTAAATAAAATAAAAGTGAATTAAAACTGTGTGTTATTTAATTAATATACAATGGACTTTCATTGTGTTAACCACCGAACCCTGAAAAATATTTATTATGAATCTTAAAAGGCTTTCATCATATGGAAATTTGCAGGTTTTTTCATAATTAATATACGAACCGTTTCTAAACATCTAATCTAAATCTTAATCTAAGTTGCAAAGATATATATCATTTGAGATTCATATTAAATGCAATTCCACAAGCAGACACGCATAATTTCGCGATAACACATGCCGCACGTGGAGCTGTAATATAACAACCCAATCTGAAATGAACATAAGCCCTGAAACACATTCTGACCTTCCCTGACACAGGGGCGACATTGACAAAGTGAACCATATTTTTACAGTATGGGTGGTTAGCCTCACACCAATTTATAAGTCAAGAAGTAAACAGAGTTTATGTTATAGTGAAATATTTTATTTTATACAGGGTATCAGTGATTGATATAATGGTATTGTCATCACCCCTATCGCTTACTCTTTTAACCTCTTTTTTACAGATATTTTATTAACATGGTTGTTGGGAAAATATTTTACAACCTTAAAGATTTAAAAAAAGATGAACAATTAAAGATCAGACATAACGTTATCATAACCTATTTTTGTTATGTGGGGTCGAATGAATTTTTTAGTATCATTAGAAACCCTCTATAACTGTAACTGTTTTCTACCGCTAGGGCTATCAGAGCCTCATTTTTCATTCTTAAGCTGCTTACACCTCTTCAAATGCTATTTGTAACTCAAACTATAATGCACCACTAAAGTGTCCAAAACCTATACAGAGAGTTCTCGACTTGTTCTTCTTAATACCTTAACGAATTGGTTCATATTCATCACATGTTTGATTAATATGAACAAATATTCATTCGGGTGCTGAAAACACCCATAATTCAACTGTGAGGCCGTACCCCTTACCTGAAAAAAACTTTGTCTACTCGACACGTTATTTGATTATATTTGGACGATTTATTTGGTGAGCGCTGTTTGTGTGAATCACACCACAAGAGCCCATCTGTAAGCTTGGTTCTCTCAGCATTTCTCAATCAGACTCATTTGCTGTAAGACTGGATGGACTTTTAGTGACCGGTCTTTGGTAAAGGTATATGAATTTAGAGCATATTTGAGTATATTAATGGAATTTTTATGTGCTTCTCCTGGATTCGAACCCACGATTTTAAATATACAAGTCCGAAGTGTTATCACTTGACAACGCATATGTTGCATGCCACCTTTGTTTCTGGATAGCCCTCGTAAAATGGATGAATACCGCGCAGCACTGTGCTAATAGTTTCAGAGTAAATAATATATATGCAGCCAACAAATAGAATGTTTTGTATAATCAGCTGAAATTAATTTGCATTATTACGTTTATTGTGCCGTAAATAGTTCAGTGAGCCCGACGCTTAGCTGCCATTAGCGCCATAATGATTTGGCAAACAAAATATGTATCGCAGGTTTTTAAATGAGATGAAATAATATTCTCTGAATTTGTATAATGTTCTACTAGCGTGCCTACTCGTGATGCGCACAATAACGGTATTCTTGTTTAAAGTCCAGCTTCGCCAGCACACTTTTTTTTTGCTGTGATTTTTTATAAGATCCATAAGAATTGACAAAAAAAAAAGTGGGCAGTTTAATGCCAAAATCTCAGACAACGTCATCAACAGATTATGTATGTCAGAACTATTAGAAAGAAATGATACTGTAATGAATGAGTGATTGTGTGTTTTTTTTTCTTGGTATTGTGTGTAAGCACATGTTAGTACATCTAAATCTAAATCTAAGCTGCAAAGATATGTATCATTTGAGATTCATATTAAATGCATTCCCACAAGCAGACGTGCATAATTTCGCGCTTACACATGCCGCATGTGGACCTACAATATAAAAAACCCAATCTCAAATGAACATAAGCCTTGCAACTCTTGCTGACCTTCCCTGAAGCAGGGGTGACATTGGCAAAGTGAACCTAACACATGAATGTAAATATATGTAAAGACAGTTTATATTATACGTAGATAAGTTGAAAATTAATGCTCTATAGAATTACTACCTTCATAGTCATTTTTACGTACAAAAATTACGGTTTTGAAAATATATTTTTTTGTTACTTTTATTAGAACATGGGTATGCTACTTTTTTGTGCTACGCTTAGGTTCAAGTCCATAAACAGGATTTTCCTCGTTTAAACTAATCCAAGTCGATTCCTAATAAATCAAAAAATGAGTTTTTGTCTGGAAAAAGCATTCTTTTCGTCATTTCTCACAACCAAAATCATCAATATTTAAATTTTGTTTAAAAAAATTGTTGAAATTTTCAAAAATATATTTAATTTCCTTTGGCGTAGAGCCTGTGGGCTAGCTACGCCAGTCGTAGCTGTTGGCATGTCTACGCCGGGCCGCGTAGCACGTAACTCTGGCGTTATGGCGTGTGAGGAGTATGAAACATGGAGAGAAATGGAAGCCCCGACCCTAGAGGGAATATTGTTATTTGACTGCATGCCGGTTCCAGGAAAGATATCATTCTTGCGGTGACCAAGAGACTTAAAAATCAAGTTTTATTAAAATTATTTTTCAATGTATTAATATCACATTCCTTAAGCTAGAAATGTATGGCTTATATTCAATGTTAAAATCGATTTTTGCATAAATAAATGGATGTTAATTTTTCAAAAAGTTGAGGTAGGTATTTTTTTCTACAAATTTTGATAGGTCAATCTTATATGTATACGATCAGCACTACTATGCTTGAATGACATATATAACCAAATGTTGCAATCTTTATTATTTTCCTAAAAAAATTCAAATAGTTTGAAAAAAAATTTCCGTTTTTCAATTTATTCATCCTAGATTGTTTTTTTTTTGTATTGGTCTCGCTTTAAAATTTTAACTGATACTTATAAATAAATTGATATAAATATAGCTTGCTGCAATAGAAGATCGAAAAATTGCAGGAAAGTAGTTTTTCTATATTTATATTAAGACTTAGTAATGTTGTATTATTGTTGTCACTTGAATTATAGGTGTGCATGAGGGTAACCACTCATAATGTAAAAAAATGTTTACTTTGCCAATGTCACTTGAAACACATTTGATATTGGGTTTTTATGTTGTGGGTTCACATGCGGTATGTGTTAGAGCAAACTTACACGCGTCTTCTAGTTGGAATGCAAATAATATGAATCGTCAATTTAATTTTTATTTAACACTTTGATAATAGATTATACGGTTAATTTTACTGACTTTGGTGTTATTTTGATGTATTAAATAACAAAATGATGACCACATTATTATTATTTAGTTTTGTTAAAAAATACAAATTTATCTGTTGGTCACCCCGAGTTATTTCAAGTAAGGAAAACGCTGGTGGAAATTTGTTCGCCTTCATTTTTCCTTGCTCCCTTCCAGCATGTAGCAGGCACTTGTATCTGTACCCAAATAAAAAAACATACTAACTCAACTATAGCGTACTACCAAAAATTTATGGAAAATTAAAAAGCGCCTCAACTGAGCGTTTTAAATTTCATGCATTTTTTTACTTGACTCTATGGTTTAGTTCTAACGTTATATTTTATAGTTGTATCTGTACACATTCGCTATCAGTCATGAGCGGTTGCATTCCACTAGATACAGACTTTCCTCGCCCGACCTGCATGTGTACAGATATCGCAACTATTTCCTACCTTATATTATTGTGGAAATATAAATGTACACAACTGATGTATTATTTCGTAGCAGAAAGAATGGGTGTTATTTTCAGTTGGCTTATTTAGACAAAAATATTGATTTTGAATATACATTTTCTGTATCCAAAGCCAGAGCAGTAAGCCAAAATTTAAATATGCAATGTACACATGCGGTAATGAAATCAAGAAGACTCCAGTGGGCCGTTCATGTAGCACGTTTAGAGGACTCCAGGATCATCTGAACAGTCTTGGATGGTGCCCCCTCAGGTGTTAGACCACTCGGACGTCCCAGGATGCGGTGGGCAGACAGCGTTGAAGCCGACGCCGAAGTTCTGGGAGTGAGGGGACCATGGAGGGAAGCAGCACAAGACAGAGAGTCCTGGAGGATTGTGGTGCGTGAGGCCCTGAGCCTTCAAGGCTTAAGAGCCGAAGAAAGTAAAATGTACACATGCAGATTTGAATAAATTTCAATGTGTTATTCGCTTTGATAATCGTGTAGAATTTTCCTTTAAAAAAATCTGCTTATTTTATCCTATCAATACTCTGTGGTTAATAAAAAAATGTATTGACATCAGTTCTGTACGTAAATAGAATACATCTTATAATTAGCATTCATAAAAAACATGTACACTCTCATATGTTTGTCCATAAAACATTATTATAATATGCAATAAAGTTTGTAATCTAACTAAGAATTTAATTCAAAAGCCTATAATTTCCGCGTAATTACGTTTCCTCACATAACTTAATCCACTCACTACGCACACAAGCACCCACACTTTAACCTTTTCACGGCAAATTCAAAAAGGAGACGCTTTCACCCTTCCACCAAATGTAGTCGTTTAAAATCAGCTTCTAATTCTGAATGGTCGATTCCTCACCTCATTACCTTCCAACATCTCCACCACCACAAGTCCAAAACATCACCTTTATACTCAAACAAAGCGTTTACCAAAATATACATAAAAATACAGCAGTGAATCTAGTGAGTAATTCACTTTGTGTATATTTTTGGTACGACGTTATGGCTGAGTTTGAACGTAGAGTTTTTTGGCTCCACGGTCGCTGGAGTGTCATTAGGACGACAAGAGATTAGCGCCTGTGATTAACGGACCAACTATTACATGACTAATCGGTATTTGAAAAAATCTAACGACGATCAATAGCGTTTAATAAATAGATATCATATAATATCCCATTGTAGTAAAAATACAGCATTTAATAAAATTTTAATAATAGCAATAATGACTTTTCAATAAACAATTAAGCTGAAAAGGCATTATTACATGTAAATGTCGATAAACGCAGATATAACCTTTTTTTCAAAGAAAATTTCGATACTTAATTAGTTGTGTCTTGTAAAAACTGAAAAATTATTTTACAAAATATTTCAAAGAACTCTTAACATTATCGTGTTTTACGTTTTTTTTTCTTAGTTCAGATTGTGATTTTTAAGTAAATTTCATTAAAAAGTCGTCTTTGAATCAAATGGTGGATAAACCAAACAAATACTTCGAGGAAGAGATCTTAAAAAAACAACTCTCCAGTGGCATGAACCTAAAACTCGTATTCAAAAGTTCTAACTTCATAATTTTGACCTGAAAAAGCACAAAAAGGGTTGAAAATTCATTAAACGTCACATCTTTTAAAAGTACAGATTGGCTTCAGTACGCCCGAAGGCTGGCTGAGTGGTGGGATACGCCGCGAAAGCTTCCGTAGCACACAACAATGGCTCATCAAGAATAGTGACGCGTTCTGCGAGTGGCATATTGATTTGTAAGGTTGAGTCGTAGAGGCAAACATTCCATTATGCCGCCGCTTCATTACAGACTCAAGTGACGCGCTACGCCGAGTGCTACCGCAAGCTCTACGACTATCGCTACGATAGTGCTTCAAATTATAAATACAAGGATCGATGTTAGAAAGACGATTGTTATTTAGATGAAAATAATTGCTTTTCAACTTAGAATTTATACACAATGGTATTTATCAAAAGCTAGATTTATTATGATAATGAAAAAACAAGAATGAAAGCCGTCAAAATTTTATTACATTGAGCAAAACTTTTTTTTACCGTTGGGTTTTATGGTATAAGAATAGAACTGTACAAAAATTACTTTCTTTAAATTGCCCTTGTTTAAGTCAATGCTGTCAAAAGTTGCAGGGGCTGCATTTATTTGACATTTGTGTTTTTATATTATAAGTACACTTAAAAAGCATACGTAAGCGCCAACTTACCTGAGCTTATTTGTGGGTATTAATGAAATATGAATCATTAATATCAACATACTTGTGTAAAATATATGATTAAAAATGAGTTCATCACATATATCAATCTTCAAATTTTGCTTGTCTTACATAAGTAACTAAACAACAAAGAACTGTTTATTTTTAACGGTGTTTTACCACCTTGTTCTCTCATTTCTTTTATTTAGTGCGAAGTACATCTATAATATATAATCTTTAATCTTAGTTGCAAAGATATATAAACATTTAGAGCTCAAATCAAATGCATGCAAACAAACAAACACGTGTAGTTCTAAATCTTAAATATTAATCTAAGTTGCAAAGATAAAAAGCATTTAAAATTCATATTAAAGACATTCCCACAAGCAGACATGTAAATTTTCGCGCTAATACTTGCCGCATATGGACCTACATTATAAAACCCAATCTCAAATGAACATAAGCCCTGCAATTATTGCCGACCTTCCCTGAAACAGGGGTGAGTGAGAGGGGTAGTTCGCGCTTACAAATGTTGAATGTGTTCTGACAAATGAATGAACATAAACCCTACAACTTTTGCCGACCTTCCCTGACACAGGGTGACATTGGCAAAATGAACCATTTTTTACAGTATGGGTGGTCATAAAGCAGGTATACAAGTATTGAAATTTTTCAAATCTTTGTTAAACTCTTGCTTATCTGAATCACATTGTTCGTACACACATCATGTAGGTCAAATACCCAAACATAATACTCTCCCAAACAACTGGCAATTTTCGGACAAAGTGCAAATGACAGCGCGTTCATTGTGTGCCTAATAAAACGTAGCACATACAGCGCGCTCATAACGGTTTTATTATACCTAACGCATGCTTGCGAGTATTTGTTTGTATATGAACACGTATATCTGTGTGTATTGCCGTTGGATATGTACATAATATGAGGCTCAATTTGCGAGCATTGCCCCGCTACGCCAGCCAAATGAAACGCACTAAAAGGCTGTGGGTCTACGCAAATGCCTACGCAGAGTCAAATCTGATGTGTTTTTCACAATGCGTATTTTTAAATAAAGTGTATTAACAAGGTTTTTATTCAATAATTGAAACGTAACTGAAAATTCGTATAGTGAACCTACCTTTGTGTCTATAAAGATTTACATGTTTGGCTTTAGAAAGGTTTTATATGAGAAATTTATTAGTTAGAAATTTAGTTGTTTTTAATGACTTGATATGCAAATGAAAAAAATATATATGGTTTGAATCCTAAAACTGAAACATTTACCTTGAAACTGCATAAAAGATAATTCGAGAGTGAGGCGAGTCTAATCTAATCTAAGTTGCAAAGATATGTAACATTGGATATTCACATTACATGCATGCTCACAACCAGACACGTAAAAGTTCGCGCTTGCACATGCCTCATGTGTACCTACAACATAAAAACCAAATCTCAAATGGACATAAACCCTGCAACTCTTGCCGTCCTTCCCTGAGACAGGGGTGACATTGTTTACTGATGGTTTGCGACTTTGCAAATTTGCCAATTGCTCAGTTTCCTCAAACACGGAGTTAATTAATAAACAGCATTCCGTTTTTTTCTATATCTCACATGGTGAATTCAAACTTGACTACACCATGTTTTATCCTCTACCATATGGGAACTCTCGATAAAAAAATATGATATGTGGATCATTTGTGGTTTAAATTATTAAGCAAATATAACTTAAATAACGAAGCAATCAAGAGTCTGATAAAAGCCTTTGTGGTTTCGCGACTGGACTACTGCAATGTCATATATGCTGGTCAACCATGTCACAAACCAAAGGATTCCAGTCCCTTCAAAATGCTGCAGCCAGGTTGATATAAGGCGGCTTCAAATACTGCCATATAACTCCTCTGCTTGATAACTTGCACTCGCTTCGCATTTCGGAAAAAATAGACTACAAGCATTGTTTGATGGTCTTTAAGACTCTTCATGGGTTGGCTCCTGACTATCTGGTGGAACTCACGAGGAGAACTTGTTTAAGTTAAAGGGGAGTTACTCTGAGGACAGCTGGGTCATGTGCCAGTATGTTGGAGCTGCCGAAAAGACAGTAATGCACAGTCGTCGGAAACCGTGCTTTCCGTGTTGCTGGGCCAGCGGCATGGAATGCTCTAACAGAGAGCCTGAGAGTCCAGGAAGATGAGACAACTTTCAGCAAGATGCTCAAAGTGTTATTGTTTTCCCGCTAGAGCCCATATGCGCCTTTGTAGGGATGTAAATCACAAAAAGGCGCATATAAATCTAGTTTATTATTATATTAAAATAATATTTTTTCAAAATAAAGCTATTTTTTGTTCAACGTAGTTTATTTTCACAATAATATTTAATATCTCGAGTACTTTCGACCTTCAATATTCAGGCCATTATCAAGAGTGATGTATAAAAAATCACTCTTGATAATGGCCTGAATATTGAAGGTCGAAAGTACTCGAGATATTAAATATTATTGTGAAAATAAACTACGTTGAACAAAAAATAGCTTTATTTTAAAAAAATTAATTTTCACTGTGTGAATACACAAACCCTACAAAATCTAATATTTTTTCAGTTATGAGTGTAGCCCTGGTTAAAAGAAGACTTTTATCGTGTGTAATACACCCATGACGCATGTTAGTGTGTGTTTGTGTATTTGCGAACTTTTATCATGCGAGTACGTTTGTTCGCGTGCGTGTATTTGTGTACTCGCTAACTTCCATACTTAGCACACACGTTTCCGAATGTATTTGCTAACTTTTATTTTATGTAGGAGGTATGCTTACGTGATAGTGCGCCGTGATAAGACCGATTACATTATTTATTCACGTCCACTGTGTAGCGTTTATTATCATTGTAAACCGCCTGCTGAGTGAGGCTTTTCATACATTTGCGATTGCTTTTCTTTCATATATACATATGTGATTATATAAAGTATTCAAAAAACAGTATACATATCGTACTCCAAGTGCTTATTTGTCTAACCTCCAATATAGATAAATTAAGATGATTTTTCCTTCTTTATCTAAAGTTTCGCCGTACTTCTATTAAGAAATGACTCGCCACTGATTGAAAAGTTAAAAGTTAAATTCAAAAGAAGAATTTAGAAATATCTATGTATTAAAAAGTAGTATTATGTAGATTGTTTAGAAATATCAAGCGTCATTTGAAGATTGACATTACCTGTAGGGTAGACCGGGGACAATTGAAACAAGGGGACAGTTGAAACATCGCCATAATAAATAGAATAGTACATCCATTCTGCGTATGATTACAAAAAATGAGATGCCTTGAGATCCCCCTCTCCCTCGCCAGAACCGCGCTGACCGCTGCAGCGAGTAGACGTGTGGGTGTTAAAATAACGCAATTGTGACCGTCAAAGTAATATTTTTCACCAAAATTCAAAGAGTGAAGGAGAAAAAAATAACGTAAGTACTGAGCTTTGGCTATATTTATTTCGTTCTTTTGTAAGTTTTTTAAAGTTAAAATTGTCTAAATTGTAGCTATCATAAGAGGTTACGAAATTATAAATGTGTTTTTACTAAAATCTGGCTCGGGGACAATTGAAACAAACGGCTCGGGGACATTTGAAACATGTTTCAACCGTCCCCGGTGCGAATTTTTTAGAGTGTAAATGTATTATAACTTGTTTCACTTTACTATTTTGTTTTAGGAGGCCTCGAGTCAGAGTAAGAACAGAGAGAGGTAAAAACCCAATTTCGCTATTCGAAAAAGCGTGGAAAGAAGTTGTCAACGGTACGTCTATAAGATTTGCTGCAAAAAAATTTGAGCTAAGCCAGGTATCGCTGAGTAGATTTATGAAGAAAAAAAGAAAGCAATGGTAGATGAATCAGCTGTTCCTGTCACTATGGTTTATAATTGTATGAGGCGAGTATTTAATGAAGACCAAGAAAAATCCATGGTCGAGTATTTCATTAAAACAGCCAATAGTTTTTACGGATTATCTCCCAAAGAATTACGTAAATTAGTTTTTGAATTCACTCAAAAATATTAATTAAATATGCCTGACACGTGGAAAGAGCAAGAAATGGCAGGAGAGGATTGGTTTTCCGGCTTTATGAAGCGTAACTCCGAAGTCTCGATCCGTGTTGCTCAAGCCACTAGTCTTTCGAGGGCCACAAGTTTCAATACCACGAATGTAAATACTTTTTATGACAACCTGGCTAAGGTAATGGACCGGTACAAGTTTGAAGCAAAAGACATTTACAACATTGATGAAACGCAAAAAAAAACTATGAAGATAGCGACGACGAGGAAATAGATTGTTTCTGTTTAGTTTGCTTTCAACCATACAGTGCGAGTCGACCTGGAGAAGGTTGGGTGCAGTGCATTGAATGTCGTCATTGGTCCCACGAAGAGTGCACTCACCAAGATGTTAACTATATATGCGACAATTGTTTGTCAGACTAACTACTTTTGTAATAAATAAACTGATAATTTCATTATTCTGGGTGTTGTTTCAATTGTCCCCTGTATGTGTTTCAACTGTCCCTGGTGCGGGGACAGTTGAAACATCTCGAATACTTTTAGTTTTAATCCCATAACTCCTAAATAAACAATCATTAGCCAATAAAAAAAATACTACTATAAGCTCAATTAGTTGTACTTTCAATAAATTGATTCACACATAAAAAAAATAACATAGCCTCGGAGCAATAAAATCAAGATTCGAAAATGTTTCAATTGTCCCCGGTCTACCCTACCTTATTTGTAAGTGTAAATTTAAATTAAAAAAATATACTTTTGTACAGCATTTTTTGTCAACGACGTTAGCCATGTTGAAAGCACCGGTTCCCATAGATCACCGAAGTTTAGCAAAATTGGGCGTGGTCAGTGCTTGGATGGGTAACCGCTCAGGTACACCGCGTGTCGTTGGCATCTTGGACCGGTCCGTAGTCCGTAGTGGCAACACTTCGGACTCGTAAATGGAAGGTTGTGGATTCGGATCCCGGTGGAGCACAAAAATATAATCGAAAGTACTTGAGGTGGAATAAAATACTCAATTTGTGAAAATAAAACTCTGTTTTTTTATAATTTTTTATAATTATTTATAAAAATGAATTTTCACTGTGTGAATACACAAACTTTAAAAAGTCCAAAAATATACCATTAATATTTCGAATGTGCTCTTCGCTGGGTTGAAAAATTCATAAACCTTTACCAATGACCGGTCACCAAAGGTCCATCCAGCCTTACAGCAACTGCGTCTTGCTTGAGTATTTGCGCTTTGTAGCGACGACCAAGCTCGTACACCTCTGCGGCACTACAACAAGTGTCATAGACCCCTAGAGTTTTTAGAATTTAGGGAGGCTCCCGCACAGGATTTCTTAAAAAAAAAAAAAAACATTGCATAATATTAAAAACAAACGACATCAAATTTGAACATTTTTGTTCTCCTTGTGCATTTTTGTTTGACTATTACGATCCAGTAAGAGTTCAAATGTTTTGTACGCAATTAAGATATCAATTTTCATACAAAATGTGTCGGATTACAATTCGAAACATGCTCTAGGCGCGTTACTGCGTGTATTGTTGTAAAATTTGACGTTTTATATTTCACAAAACCATAACGTAGCGTCGATCACATTACGGAGTAAATAATGCCTGTGTTCAGCAATTGTAATATATTTACCTTTCATCTCACCCACTGTGTTTACCAAGAAATGCATGGCCACAAAAACAGAACCGCTAGAGAGCGTCAATAGTTATACGCAGTTATTGAGTCTACACGAAATATTTTTTACTTTGGGTACTGTTTTCCATGCATTACCCTTAGTACGAGTTGCAAAACTTGAGTAATGTTTACGGCAATTATTAAAGAGTGATTTCCCCCAAAATCTGCCGTTTATGTTTGTTTGAACTTGATTTTCTTCATCACTGTAACTCTTTTGCTAAGACCATGAAGTGTAAGAAACAAAAACGGCAGATTTTGGGGGAAATCACTCTTTAATATTTTCCGTAAACTTTACTCTTCTCAAGTTTTCTAACTCGTACTAAGGGTACAGATCAATGTATCGCGATGAACTGGTATTTTAGGGGTGTAAAGGGAGAGGTTCGAGTTGTAAGAGAGGGTTAGAGTGAGGGGAAGGGTGGCAGAGTGGGTTGAAGAGGGAGGAAGGGGGTAGGAGGCTTTCAGACTCTGCGAGGATCTATGATGTAACCTGATATTCAGATGCTATTCCATTATTTAGAAATTTTCATTTAGAAAATATGAAAATGTAACAAAGGAGAGCTACAGTTGGTTGTGGTTAAAAAAAAATTATCTTTGCTTGGTGAAAGGTTTAAAAATTTGAATGTTTGGAATCTGTTGATAAATTCACAATTACTTTTAGAATAATTAAGTTTTTCATATTATCGTAAAAGTAGCTTTACTTATCCTTTTCGGATCAGATAATGTTTATTTCTGATGTTTATTTGTAAAATGTATTTTCTTGTGTATGTTCCTTGACTTGTAGGTTGGTATGCGGCTGACCACCCATGCTGTAGAAAATGGTTCACTTTTCCAATGTCACCCCATGTTTCAGGGAAGGTCAGAAGGAGTTGCAGGGTGTATGTCGATTTGAGATTTGATTTTTAGGTTATAGGATCACATACGGCATACGCAAGCGTGAACTTGTACGTGTCTGCTTGTTAGAATGCATGTAATGTGAATCTCCAATGTAACATATCTTTGCAACTTAGATTAGATTAGATGAGATCACAATGCTAAAAATGTTTAAGTAAAGAAATTATCTTTTTCTTACATAAAAAAATTATAGGTCAAAAAATTATGAAGACTTTGAATGATTTGTAATTTACAATGTAATTGTGGTTATTTTTTGGCTAACAGTTATTTTATCTTCTATATTATCTAAAATTTAGCGAGGATATATTATCATTCAAAGTTCATATCAAATGCATGCCCACAAACAAACACGTGTAAGTTCACGCTTACAAATGCTAAACGTGTACTAACAAATTCAAATCCAAACTTCAAATTAACATAAACCCTGCAACGTTTGCCGACCTTCCCTGGAACAGGGGTGACATTGCCAAAGTGAACCATTTTCAGCCTTACACCGACCTTTAAGTGAAGGAATAATCCTTGTATAATAATCCGATAATATTAGGAATAATCCTATAGAACATACCAACCTATAAGTCAAGGAATATATTATATTCCTTTTTTTTAAATATCAAAGCTCTCATAACAGGTACAAAGTAAATTTTTTCGGTACATTGGCTTTGTTTCTTTTTTGTTTCGAAGGCGGATAAAGCGAAATTAAAACAAAAAGTAATAAATAACTCACGATTGTATCTGGCTTCCGCAAAAAAGTGCAAAATCATTAAAAAGTTGTCAAATAAATTTTCATTCACAAAAAAAAAAACAGCTTCCTCCTTTTGAAACGGGAAATGATCCGAGCGGCCGAACAAAAAGTTGAAACTCTCGACTTGAAAGCTCTGCCAGCAATTTATATGGAGAGATTAACAAACCCATAACAGCCGTCCAGATGCTTGGGGTTTTCGCGATTTTCTTAAGTTTTATTGCAAATTTAGCATAAAAAAATATAAGCTTTGTTTAAGATGTTTTATTTTTGTCATTTTATTTAAAAATTAAAAATTGTGCTCAGTGATTTAAAACTATAGGTAATATTTAATTTTGAAATGTTAATTGTTATTCCTTGACTTATAGGTTGGTATGAGGCTGACCAGCCATATTGTAAAAAATGGTTCACTTTGTCAATGTCACCTCTGTGTCAGGGAAGGTCAGCAAAAGTTGTAGGGCTTATGTTCATTATTCAAACTACCTACCTGTGATTTAGACTTTATATTATTATGTCTATATCGGGCCAACTTCCGTCAGTCCAACACCCTTACGTACAAGTTCCTATACAGTTAGTTATATGTGCGGGATGTTGTCCCAAGGTTGAAACTGGATTTTATTTGTAAGTACACATTCAGCATTTGTAAGCGCGAACTGCATGTGTTTGGTTGTGAGCATGCATCTGAGAGCTTAAAATAAATGTATCCTTGCAACTTAGATTAAAGATTATTATTTTTATATTATTATTATTATAATATTAAAGTACCTACACAACATATTTTTCAATTAACTTTTTTATAAAGGAACCTACTTTTTTTAATGTTATTTACATGTCAGAGATTCTTAAACTATCGATATTATATTATAATATGAGCCATGGATATTTCCATTGAAATGTAACTAGTATACAAATCTAACAATAAAGCATCGACTGCATTTACTTTGAGTCTTTTATCATGTATTGTACCAAAGGCTCATACCTCAGACTCCTTGCAGTGCATTTTACATATAAACTCAGGTGTATATGTACGTCTCAGGTACAGTTAGTATAAAACTTAACGTATTAACTTTGCTATAAATGTATGATAAGTAAAACAGCACCTTCTGTGACTTTTTAAGTTTCCGTTCATTCTTGGTGAAACGCATTTAGTGAGTTTTAACGTAAAGCTTCATACTTCGGGTGCAGGTCTTGCCACACATTTTCGCCCGATAATGAATACAATCACATTATTTATGACTCGAAGCGAGCGCTGAGAGGGCATTATGGAAATTGCACTATACCAACTTTACGTTTAAACTAAACTGAAGCGTTTACCAAAAAAAATATGGAAACTTTAGGAACGCCTCGATTAAGCGTTTAAGTTTGAATACATATTTAAATAAACACCATGGTTGAGTTAAAACGAGCGCTGAGAGGATTCTATATAAATGCAAGTACGCTAAGTTTTGTATGAACGTGTAGTTATTGACGTAAAAAAAACATGAAAAATATGTTGGTGAATTGCATTCCTTTTCATAAATCTTTTTAAAAAAAAGGTTTTCGGTTTGTTGACAAGAATCACCTTATATATATATATATACGTAAAACACACTAAAGTTTAACTTGTATACTGTTAAAATTTCGGTAGTACTTTATAAAATAGGGCGTGCCTCTATAAAAGCTCTACGCTCCGTCAATTCCAGTTGTTACACGGTGAATGGATGCTGTCTACGGAGACTTACCGCTACGCCGAGTCGTAGAGGCATACATTTATGTTCTGATACCGCCCGTACTGGCATTCTAGCTACGCCGAGAAATGCATCGTAGAGGGAAGATTCACTACAAACGTCAAACAGTGAAGGGAACGTCGAATTATTTCAGATGTTTTCTTGTATTTACATCATATTTTCATTTTTCTAGGATTACGTCAAAAATAGAGTCATATCTTTTGATGATATCAGGCAACAAGTATTTTGTTTATTTACTCAAAAATAAAATGTTCAGTTTTATGCGTAATAACAGATTTCGAATCGATTGTAAGAAAGTTTAGGATTTTGTTCAAAATGTACATTATTTCAGAATAATTTCTGAAGAGAACAGAAAATTAAAGCACATATTTTGTTAGGTAGAAATAAGAGGTATTTACATTTTAAATAAATTAATTCTCAATTTTAAATTTCAAAGATTTATAAATAAAAAACCACATTTAGTAACATCTGTTGAACCAATATCAAGGTTGATTATTTATGTTTTCTTAAAAACAAATTACTAATCAAACACTGTTTCTTTTCACACAACATAATATTATTATATTTCAATTATAAATTACTAAAGTTTTTGACCCTTTAGGTCATCATCCTAAATGAAACATAAATAACCAATCAATTTGAATTTTTACAGTGTTAATACACAAACCATAAAAAATACGATATCAAGGTTATCATCCATAGCTCGTCGACCATTTTTTTTAAATACCGATCAAAAACATATTTTCTTTTGGCAAAATCCGATTTTTTGTATTAAGGGTAAAATAAAATGAAAACTTCCCTACAAGTCAACTGAATTTTTTTTTTAATTTTTAGATTTCTTAAAAAATATAATGTTAATTTTTTTCCATCACTATTGACGTCACAAATTTCCTACATGCTCTGTATGCATTATGCACAACACATACAATATTACGATGCATATCACAGTCAACTAACGGGCGAGGTCGAGTTGTGTGCAATCCCAGTAATTACAATCTCAGGACTGGTATGTCAATGCACGCTCACCTGCGAACACATATAACTAAGGAGATAATGAAACTTGAGTCTCGATGCAGTTTGCGTCGTAAGGAAATAACTTAACTTAACGATATTAAACTTATCATGTTTGTATCTTTTCAACAATTAGAATATGTTTGGAAGGTGCTTTCACAATTTTCTTTGGCCAATCTGTAGTCTAGTGATTCTTCTTTTTCTTCGTGTCAGACACTACACTTCTCTTGCCCAGTGTCGGGCAACATCCACTGCTTCGCTATTACTCTCCATAAGGTCGGCCAGTGAGCAGCTTGTTGGGCAGGCCGGGCAGATCCGAAGATGATCCATTGACTGTTGGGCTCCGCATTCACAGAGCGTGGTGTCATCTTGATGAAGAAAAAAATTCAGTCTAGTGATTAAAAAAACGGAATCGTAGTTGAATCTCCGGTGGAACACGAAACAAATAATTCTGTGCCTCCTGTGAAAAGTGATACAACTCGAGTTATACCCTTTTTGAGATTTTTACATAGAAATAATCAGAAAAAAATTAGCGATTTTTTGGTCTTACTCACATTCTTCTATCTGCTATAGTTTAGGAAATATAACTGGCAGGATTTAGGCAAAAAAACGTGAAAAGTGATATAAGTCAAGTTGTATCCCTTTTAGTAATTGATCCACACATTGTTTTTTACAAATCTATCGTGAATATTGATACATCTCGACTAATATCACTTTACACCAATTTTTGACTGGAATTTTAGCCAAGTTATACGATTCAGGTAAATTATGAAAATACTACTATTGTAAGTACAACAATTGTGTCTTTGGGGTAGTATTTTTATAATTAGTTTGAGCAACATTCTGCCTGGACCATTATCTTATGAGTTATTAAATTTAAAAAATATTAAGCTTTTTGTGTATCACTTTACTCAAAGACAACTTATAGGTGCAATATAATATAACTCGACTTGTATCATTTATCACGTAATAAATGATACAAGTACAGGCAAAAAAAAGGTACAACTGACAGAGTTTAATAAATTATTTGTAAGCTATAATAGTACCCATAAAAATTAGAATGCACAGTGAAAGTGAATGTTTTTATCTACAAAATAAGGTACTTATGTGTAACCTAGCCCACTTAGTTCATGAATTAGAATTTTTTAAATCTTGTTTTTGCTCTCCTGTAAAATGATGATTTTTGAGTTGTATCACTTTTCACAGGAGGCACAGAATTTATTTCTTAAATAAACTTTTTGCTTGGTTGAAAATCATCTGCATTTTTCCATAAGCACGTAACAAAAGGGTCTTGATTGAAAATTGGCGCTTTTTAAAGTGATGACCAAGCTCGCACAGAACTCTTGAGGTGATTGATTGAAAATTTACACAATAACAGCGCAAACCAAATACATAAATCATCCATTTACTTTAATTTAAAAAAAAAAACGTTTTTTATTTATCTTTTTATACTCTTGAATTCACTGTTTAATTATGCAAATTTATAACAAAGCACCTGTTTTTCTGATCAATTTTCTTAATACAACAAATAACCATTTTTATAACAACTGAAAAATAATTATATTGTTATCAACTGTTGTTTAGTCGATTCAAAAAGGCAAGGAATAGG
The DNA here is from genome assembly GCA_951799405.1 of Agapetus fuscipes. Lineage (NCBI taxonomy): Eukaryota > Metazoa > Arthropoda > Insecta > Trichoptera > Glossosomatidae > Agapetus > Agapetus fuscipes. The sequence continues at coordinate 2,753,112 of OX637346.1, read as the reverse complement.
CATTAAATAAAATCGATTAAAAAACAATATTCACAGATTTTCATTACACGACAATTCTTCTTTTAATGAAGTGGGTGTTTGGATATTAATTACAACCAGTTTCAAGAGATGGCGCCGTCCAAACGATCCTTTAATTAAAACAGGTCCTTGTCTCGAAAATGGGCACCAACCTATTACTGAACCCTGAGTATACAACATAATGATTAAACTCAAATATAGCGTTAAGCAAAGAATATAGGTAAACGAATGTTTCCGAGTTTAAATTTATATAGATACTTTGAAGACGTTGTGGTTGAGTGAAAACGTAGATAATGTGAATAAAATGAATCTGTTTCATCGCAGAAAGTGATCTGGCTCTTGTTTATTGGACTATTGAGCCGGCAAATTGAATAAATTGGGATGTGATTATTGTTTTGTACAATATACACAATTTTTGATGAGAATATCAATCAAAAGCTTGTTTGTGTCGTAGAATATTGTTTGGCAGTGTATTAATTTGAGTTGATTGCTTATTCGTTGAAACAAATTGACGATAATATAATTATTATTGAAAATCAAGTTATTTTTTATTAAACGTTGTTTTATTTTCAAAATAATAATTTGAATCTCGAGTACTTTCGACCTTCAATATTCAGGTCATTATCAAGAGTTGACCAAGTTGATAATGACCTGAATATTGAAGGTCGAAAGTACTCGAGATCCAAAATATTATTGTGAAAATAAAACAACGTTCAATAAAAAATAACTTGATTTTAAATAAAATGAATTTTCACTGTGTGAATACACAAACCCTACAAAATCTAATTATTATTGTTTTTTTTAAGGAGCAATGAAAATTGCTTTTTAATCATTTATTTTTTATGTAATAATTGAAAATAATTGCTCATCAACTTGATGATAATGGGTACAAGAATACATATGGGTAATATAAAAGTAGTCTTTTTTAAATGTGAATGTACTCTATAATGTTAGAAATATCCTAAATGCATCTAAAATCATCCATTTAAGTTGAAAATATATATAATCATATACAATTCACATTGTATGCATTCACACGAACAGACACGTCTAAGTAAGCGCTTATAAATGCTGCATGTGTACAAATTAAAATCCATACCTACCTTCCTCAAATAAACATAAACCCTGCAACATTTGCCGACGTTCCCTAAAACAGGAAAGCATTGCCACAGTGAACTATTTATAGCCTCATATCACCTAAAAGTCAAAGTATCCAACTAATCAATAATATTTAAAAGCATCGAGTCACAAATATCGCGATTTTGTCCTAAATTGAATGCCAATCTTCTCCTTAAACCTGGATATCCATGATCTTTAAATGAAATTCGGGAGAAAATCGCGATATTTGTGACTTCCCAAGTAACCTTTTAGGTTTAAAAAAGGTTACAAAAAGGTCCCAAAACCTTTTTTTTAACCTTTTTGTAACCTTTTTAAAACCTAAAAGGTTACTTGGGTTGATGCTTGTATTTGTTATTTATTATTTGTAGCCCTTAACTTAAAGGTTGGTATGAGGCTGCAACCCATACTCTAAAAAAATCGTTTACTTTGCCAATGTCACCCATGTTATATACGAGGTCGGCAAGAGTTGCAGGGCTCATGTTCATTTAAGATTGTTTTTTTATGTTTTAAGTCCATATGCGGCATGTGCAAGCGTGAAATTATACGTCTCTGCTTATTAAAATGCATTTAATATGCATCTTAAATGTAATATATCTTTGCATCTTATATTAACATGACAAATTTATACTTCCCTTTGGCTTTTTAAGAAAAATAGTTTCTCAAAAAGTTTATACGATATAAATAAACAAATTGATAATTTCAATAAACTTTTTATCGAACTTTAGTATCGTTTTTTTTAAAATAAAGAATCGATTGGTTTAAATGGCGCGTTGCTACGCCCTACGGCTGACTGGGTTTCAAATTGTCCGTATAAATTGTGTATTGTCGCGTGAACTTATTTGATGGAATGCTCTCGGTGTTGTGTGATATTGTATTATGAAAAGTAATTTATTTTCATATCATGACTGTGTGTAAAAAATAAACCTCTACGCCAGAGCTACGGCGTAGCCAATATTTGTAATTTGTTTCAATAAATTACAAATATTCAGCGTAGATGATTTGTGTGAATCCTAATTTCATTAAATTGTAAAATCAACATTTTAAATTGTCACTTATATATTTTACGTAAAAATCAAAATGATAAATTTGTTCTTAAAGTGAATTTTAATTTTAACATTTGATAAAATAGTTTTTGTGAATACAACTGAAAGTAAAGGGTCAAAGCTCAAAGAAGAAAAAGATATCGTTTTTTTTGGCTTTCCATCATTTATTTTCAGGGATAATTTACAAAATATAATAATAATATTAAATAGATTTATATGCGCCTTTTTGTTATTATATCACTCCAAAGTGCATGTGGGCTCTAGCGGGAAAACAAGAATGCTTTGAGCATCTTCCTGAAGGCTGTCTCATCTTCCTGGGCTCTCAGCCTCTCTACGAGAGCATTATGTAATATTTTAATGCCTCATTTAAGTGTTCTTCTATACATTTAAGAAAACTTTAATCAATTTAATATATAAACTAATGCAAAGATATATAAGGAGACACGTGAAAGTTTGCGTTTACAAATGCTGCATTTGTATTTACAAATTAAAAACCAAACCTCAAATGAACATTCGTCCTACAATTTTGGCCAATCTTCCATGAAACATAGTTTGCATTGGCAAAATTAATACTTTTTAACAGCATGGGTGGTTAGCCTCATACCAACCTATAAGTCAAGGAACACAAAGAATAAAGAACATTTATGTATATATAAACAACTAAGACAATCTAAGCATAATTTATTTGTAACCCAAAATTTTACACTCCAGTCCATAGATAACTCTGAATTACACTTTATATTATGTGTCTATATAGGGCCAACTTCCGTCAGTCCAATACCCTCACATACAAGTTCCTATACAGTTTGTTATGTGTGCGGGAAGTTGTCCCCAGGTTGAAGCTTCTTCACGTGAAGGAGTCCACTTTGTCATGAACTCGAAGCAAATCGAATGTGAAGTATTTGAGCAAGAAGTGCGGCCTCTCGCAATGCACTTGTATGTGTAAACATACTCCCATGTTATAACGTACCATCATGAACTGGTTTCTAGTTGTACGAGGTTAGTTTCAAATTACAAAACTGCATCAATTTCGGGTTCTAGGCGATAAAAAATCATTTTTTTTTATTTAAGGGTCTTGACATGGTGGACATTCATTTCAAAATAATAATTTTAAATTAAAACCTTTTTTTCACCACGAGTTGATTTATTTTCCCGACAGCTTTTGATTCACAATAGTTTCAAGAGAACAGCTGTTCAACAACTGAGAACGGTTGTTCTGTAAAGAAAAACTTCTTTTTTTTACAAATGCAAAAAAGAACGAAAAAAAACATGGGTTGACAAAATTGGTGGAATTTTGAAAGAAATTAATGCACAAAGTAAAAGTCAACGTAAGAAATATAATGAAAAGTGTTTTTAAGAACGATTAGTTGATTTTATTTCATGAAATAGTATTGAGTCAAAGGCAGCAATTTAGGGTGTATTTCTGAAAAAAAAAAACATAGAGAAAAACAAGTAGTCGGTACGTTTTAGACATCTTTAAAAATATGATTATTCAAAGTGATGAAACAATTAATTTTCGTTATTTAATTTAGAGCTTTCACATAAATTTCAAAATATTTTATGTGCTAAGAGAGAATAATTGCTCTTTTAATTATATGCTATAAACCTTACGTTTCAGGTTTTGCCTTCAATTTTATAGCCGTGAATGAAAAAGGTCTGGCGTCGTTAAGCTGGATATAAAAACAATAGTAGAAACGTAAAGTTTAGTTTTTTGTTGGCAAATAAACCGTCGTAAACAAGTTACTACTTTATAATATTATAAGGGATGGTTGTTAAAAAAACTTCTCAATTATGAATGGTAAAATTGTTACATAAATAATGTGTTAATACTATTATATATCAATAAAAAGTACACCTTCCTTAATAAAACTCGAAACAAGAATAAACAATTGATGTTTTTTTTTGTATTGATTGTAGAGGCATTAACTTTGTAATCGTTCATCATAAATGATAAAAGAAAAACAGTTTTGTTTTCGATTACATGAGTATATTTTTATATACCACAACCGGTTTCGCAAACATCCGTTCGCATCATCAGGTGGATAAATTAATTTATCCACCTGATGATGCGAACGGATGTTTGCGAAACCGGTTGTGGTATATAAAAATATACTCATGTAATCGAAAACAAAACTGTTTTTCTTTTATCATTAATTGATGTTTTCATTAAATGATGTATTTTTTTTTTTTTCAAGCGTATTCATCCATTTAAACAAAATCTACTAATTGTCAAAATTTACTAATGCCCCCTTGTTTCAGGAAAAGTCATCCAAATTTGTAGGTTCTATGTTCGTTGATGTTTGGTAGCATATGTTCTCTGTGCGTCATTTGTAAGTACTAAATGACACATACCTGTTTGTGGGTGAAAAAAAAATCCATATTGAAATTTACGCTGCAAAAATACATATTTATCATTTAAGATTCATATTGAACGCATTCCCACAAGCAGGCATGTATAAGTTCACGCTTACACATGCCACATGTGAACCTTATATATAAAAACCCAATCTCTGATGAACATAAGCCCTGCAACACTTGCCCATCTTCCCTGAAACAGGGGTGACCTTGGCAAAGTGAACCATTTTTTACAGTATGAACATTTTTTTTTTATGTGAACATTAAATAAAGATAAAATATGTTATTGACGAATATCTTTTGACGTATCCGGTAAGTCTAGACAAACATGAAACATTACCACTATTTGTATGAATCTGTTGCCCTGAATTGATTTTTTTTTGTCCTTTTCTTGTTCCTATTTGTATCATTAAGTTACATTTTTTTAACATACAATACGAGTCAAATGAAACTAACGAATTGTCTTTTTTTATTAAATTTCAATCAAACTTTTCATCCGTCACAAACCAACTATAACATCACAATGCACTTGGTGCTACGGCTCTACGCTTGTGCTACGCCGCTACGATATCCCCCGTTTTCCGTTACGCGAGTTCGCTTCCCTTCACGCCCCATTCACCTTTACTTATCCGTCTCTGTGAGCGACTCTGTCTGTCAGCTGGATGTGAATGCGGATCCAACGTATTACTTACCCCGGCTACGAACGGAGCCTCTCGTATACAGCCTGCCTGGCGGAGCCATTTTGTGCTAAAGTGGTAATTGGAAAATATTTTAATCGTTTTTTGCCGGAAAAATCTTCATGATCTTATATACCAAGCGCTCGCATAGGGCTTAAGCAAGTACATATCAAAAAAAATATTTTCTTCTATCCCTTTAAATAACTCTCGAAAAATTGAGTGAAGTGCTTACGATGGTTTAAGTCGAACTTAAATTTTGAATTTGAAATCTCGACATCAAGCTTATCTGCTTTTTTTGTCATAAATTGCATACCTATTAGGCGCATGTGCTTGTATGAGATGCACGCCCCGTTTGATACATATATAATTTGTTCTTTGTTGAAAAAATAATTAATACCGTTCATAAGAAAATAATACTCTTTTTGTAATGGACTGCTTTAATAGAGATTTGAGTCATTAATGGAATGCTAACAGTGTTTTTTTTTTTAAATCTCATGTTTTTACAATAAAGTTTATTAAATGAGTAATTTCAGGGAATTTTTAATGACAACAATATAAAAAACATTATTGTTTATAAATAATTTAATGCGCGCTTAAACTATTGTAAACAGCAGTTTTCTAAATAAACATAACTTGTCTTTGAAATATGAAAAACATTCAAAACTTTCAAAACATCCCGTAAATATTTCTAAGCATGACACAAAATGGGGTAGCAAAAGGTTACATTCGACATTTCTGGCGGTATACATTGCAGCGAGGAAATGAAATTTCGTCGTAGAGCCCCGCAGAAACGTTGTATGGCGTAGACCGTCGTAGAGGGGGAGGCGGGGGTGCGGCGGCACGCGGGCGGTTATTGTCTGCGATTTGTATGTGCAATTTTTGAGATTAGTTTCACTTAGTTTATGAGTGAGTAAGCAATGCTGAAAGAATGCTACGACTGGGAAATGCTCGACTGAAAACATGCAAGATTCGTTTTTTTAGAACAAAACTTGTTGGTTTCCGTGCATTCTGTTCATTTTCTATTTATTTTCAGTTGTTTAACAAAATTTACCGTAATGTTAACTGCGTTGTAAATTTGTTGAAAGTTTTTTGTGTTTTTATGGAATAAAAATATGTGAGAGTTGTGTAAATAATAATAAAAACATTATATATACCCTTTTTGAGGGTTTTGATAAAAAAAATATTTCACAGTTAAACTAATTCCAGATTTTTGCAATTGTCAAAGATTTTTATACGATTAAGCAGACATTGTAAAAATCAATTCATTTACAAAAATATCATTAAACTACTGGATATTAATTTGGTAGTGTTTTTGTTTTTTGGTAGACAGAACTTTGCTTGAATTTTTGTATTCTGGAATATCAGAAATCAATTATTTCTGCAAAAAATACCTTCAACCGCAAAAGCTTTGGTTATTGCAGTCACATACGTACACAGACTCCCACTTTCATTAATGCGAATTTCCGTCGCAAAAAAACACAAGCATCGCAACTAAAGTATTCGGGCGGCATTTTCGCAATATGGTGCGCCAAACTTTAGTGCCTGTCTGCGGCTGTGGCTGCTAGTCTTTTTTGGTCCCCCTTTAAGCCTAAGCCGTCCCCAAACAAGGGACTCCCGATCTGCATGCGGCGTGCGGTCATTATATATTTGTATTTCGTGCATGTCCCGTTCGAACCCAGTCTCCCCTCGATGTGCAAGCAGAAGGTAAACCAAATAACATCATGTATGCTATATTTTTGTCTATTTACTTGTATGTACGTTTGCGGTTCGAAAACTGTACTTACTTACATATCGCACGTTTAATAATAAAGAGAAATAACTCGAAAATTGGGAAAATCGAGATTTTGTAATAAAACGCAAGAACAATGCGAGAAGAATAGGTAGAATGCGACAGCCGTTCAATTTGGACGAATATGACCGAGATAAAACATCGGCCGCCTTTTTCATCCCATACAAGTTGTACTGGATGTCTAAACTTCAAACGTGATTTCCCAACATTCATGTTTTTTGAGTTAATGCTCTTTATTATTAAACGTGCGATATATTGTTGTTGTTCTTATGTACAAAGAAAGAGTTTTTCTTTATACGACATAGTTATCAAGAATAAATTAAGTTTTGTTAACATTTAAATTTGGAAATAATAATGAAATCTAATCATTTTTAAGAGATAACAAACCCTCAAAAATCTATATATTTTGTAACGTTCTAGATCGTCTGACATGCCAGATTGTTCCATTTTTTTTATTTTCACAGATGTTTTTATCATATGGTTTCCAACATAATTAACAATTGATACAAGAAAGACATAATATATGACGTTATTTCTTAGTTTTTTTCCATCCTTAGAACTCATTAAAAACGTATTAGTTGTATTATTTCCTAAGATTCAGATTTATTTTTGTCTCCGGGATTTTTCCTTTAAACAAATCAGACCGTTTTAAAAAACAGTTTTTTTTCAAAACGTAGTATTTCTTTGATTATGTTCTGTATCTTTTCAGGAAATATAAAATGCGATTTAATTTTTTTAATATTGTAGAAAATTTATACCCCACATCCATTCACTTTGCCAATACATAAAATTAAAAACCCTGTTGACCCATTCACACACCCACAAATGCAAACACACACACAGACACACATAGCCCCTCATTCTGATGACGTATTCAGGGCAATAACAGAGACGTGTGATAGGAATTGTAATTAAGGCAGACGTGACTTCCCCTCTCGCTCGCACCCCCGCCCACAGCGCCTGCGGGGTGGGAGGGAGAAGCCATGATGAGGTGAGCATTTTTTTTTTGTATTTATTTCCGCCGTACTGAAAATTGCTTTTCTGAACTTGCACTGTGAAATTGAAAACCAAATCTCCGTGGAAAGGCAACTGCGCTATGTGGCTGCAACGGGAAATGCATCTTGTTGAAAAATGGAAAAAAAACGTTCTGGAAATTTGATATTGGAAGATTACTTTTTTGCTTTTAATGAAATCATATGAATTTCAATGGAAATAGAGAATTGAGAAATTTTAATTTCTTGCTCTTTTTTTTGAACTAATATTTTTTTGAGTTTTATCACGAGGTCAAATAATTAATAGAAAATATTTATTTTTTCGCACTATCTATACAAAAAGTTACTAGGCTAATTTTTATTTGAGACTTGGATTTGAGCTTTTTGAAAACTTAAGCTTAAGTTCTCCTACAAAGGTACGTCAAACACCCAAAGAGTGTATCTTTGTTTCAGACAAATTTATGAATGGAAAAAAAAAATATTTACCGGCAATTGGTTGATCAACATTTATTTATCTAATCTAATCTTATCTAATCTAAGTTGCAAAGATTTGTTACATTGGAGATTCACATTACATGTATTCTCACAACCAGACACGTACAAGTTCGCGCTTGCACATGCCTCATGTGAACCTACAACATAAAAACCAAATCTTAAATGGACATACACCCTGCAACTCTTGCCGTCCTTCCCTAAAACAGGGTGACATTGGCAAAGTGAACCATTTTTACAGCATGGATGGTCAGCCGCATACCAACCTATAAGTCATTTTAGGTTGGTATGGCCTTTATCAACATTTATTTATCATTTAAGTCATTTTTGGTCTACTAATAGGCTCTACAATTTTCAGTATGAGCCATCGAAAACCAAGTTTAAACAATATTCAACAAATATATTTTATACTCTACATTCCTTCACACAAAAAATGAATTGCATCATTCCTTGTCGCCCCACAATGGTTCTGTCTCTCCCCCCCCCCCACACACATTTTCCCCTTCCCCTCCCAACCCCCCGACTCCCCCGAGCCCCCCCCGCCAAGTCGTCACCAGGCAATCCAGAGTAATTAGGAGTTTTTCAAGTAATTAACGACATTTTATGTGTTTCGTCCCGCGGCTCCGTAATGGCGACCTCTTTAATCTCTCGCCGCTTTGCCGTGCCGACTACATGACCTATTGTGATTGTGCAAAAAGTAACCAACTAACGATGAATATTTATATTTATATTTTGGACGATTTCTTTAGCGCCGTATTGTGACCAATCCCCTCAAGGGCGCTTTACACGTTGTAAAAACAAGAATTAACATTAACTTAAACTTACGGACAAACAAATATTTAAAATGGCAGAAAAATAAATTTCAATAGAACCTACGTTTGGTGCTTAAAATTTAACAATAATAAGCTAAATGTTTGTTTTTAATGTGTAGGAATACTTTTTATACGGAAATCTAAAGGAAATTGAATGTATTTGTCACATAATTCTCTGCAGGCAAAATGTCACACTTTTAAACAATTATGGTTCTTAGTAACAAATAACAAAATATTAATAAAGTTTTCCCTAGCAACCCGGCTTTGTAGTGACCCAATTATTTGTCTATGCATGTCAAATGTACGGACCTCATGAAAGGTTGTACAAGCCACATTACTTGTTTATTATTTAACATTACATTTTGAGGTAATTTTTTGACTTCGCAAGGTTATAACGAATTTGTATATGATATAGTTTTGATTGAAATTTAATGAAAGATCTTTGATAAGCTTACAATTTTTTGGCAGAATCTACAATATTATTATTTATCTATGATACCTACTGCATTGTTAAACTTGAAAAAAAACAATCATTTTGTACATTTCAGAATTATACACAAACACGTTTTTGTTTATTTATCTTCTTCTAGAATTCGCCTCCTGTAACAATTTTTTAATTGTTGTATTTTTCTCTTTGTTACAGAGACGGATCTTCAGCCTCGGCATGCTGTTTGCTGCATTAGTTGCGCTACTGGTGGCACGCGTACCTCTCAGTGCCACGCCCAAGTTCGCCAGAGCTGACAACCCAACAGCACGCGAGCCATCAGTCGTCACTCGCTTCCTCACCTTCCACTACCTCCCCGTCTTCAACTTCTTCCTCCTCATCTGCCCAACAACCCTGAGCTTTGACTGGTCTATGGACGCAGTTCCAAGAATCACATCCATCTTAGATCCAAGAAACCTACTCTCAATCATTTTCTATTTTTTCATCTTCAAAACAATATGGAAGAGTGCGTCGGCCGTGTACAAACAAGGAGAACAAAAGACAAAACAAAACAATTTACAAAGAAAAGACAATATAAGTAAACTCCATCAAAATTATGCCTACGCTAAAAATGGAACAAACGGACGATGCCTAAAAGTCAATAGAAGTAATCTAATATATCAGTTTAACAATTTTTGTGGATACACGAGTGTGATTAAAAGTGGTAAGGTGATCTTTAGTGGTGCGAGGGTGAACGGGAAGACGATAGGCGCTTGTACTTGCTGCAGACATTTGCTGACTGACCACCACAGCAACTCTTGCCGTGCCGTTAACAACAACAACTCCATGACTCAGAGTTCCACATGCACGTGTCAGTCTTTCGTAACATTAGCTAGCGTCGCCACGTGGCCTCAAATTGAAAAACCAAAACCGCAACACACAAGCAAAAGATCATCCCATTCTGTTATCTTGCTGGCTGCTTCATTTCTGACTCTTCCATTTCTGCCTGCAACGAATCTGTTCTTTTACGTAGGGTTTGTGGTTGCTGAGAGGGTTCTGTATCTTCCGAGTGTGGGGTTTAGTTTGTTGGTTGGATTGGGTGGTGCTAAAGTTGGAGCTAAGTTGGGGAAGAGAGCAAGAGTGGCTGCTCTTGGTGCGTTGTTGATTGCCCTCAGTGCACGCACAGTTTCAAGAAACAAAGACTGGAGGGATGAAGAAAGCCTGTACAGGAGTGCTGTTGGAGTCAACCCACCAAAAGGTGAGTCACATTTTTTATTCTCTCAGAATATACCAATTGATGAATACAAATTATTTTAATATGTAAATGTCATATAAACCCAAAGTTGGCATTAACAATACCTACAACCTTATGCATTAGATTTGTTACACGAAAAGTCATACTGAAATCTTTTTTTTAGTTAGCAAAAAAAAAAAAAAAACGCAACTAAGCTACACATATAGTGTAACTTCTTGCCGCGTTATCCCCGAAGGGGTCGCATGTGGCGAGTTGAACCTATTTATTTTTCCAGGTAAGGGGGCCGGCCTTACGCCAACCATTTCAGTTGAAGTGGAGGTTTCCCAGCTCCCGAGAGGGCTGGTACTCATTTCTTGTGAAGGCTGAGTAAGCCTTGCCGATATTTTATTTTGGGATTTGAAATAAACACCGAAACGGGAAATCATTTCTGACACCCTCGGTGGGATTCGAACCCGAGCTTTCGGCATGGAATGCAAGCACTCTACCACCTGAGCTATCGACCGGACTAGGAAGCCCTTTAGAAAACCTTTTTATGGACATATTTTCAGATGCATGAAACAAAAATTCAAACAGGAATTTTCGTTAACTTACTTTAACGAGTACAAAATCATTACTTTTCAATTAAGTTTTATAAAAAAAAACGAGACTCATTGTCTCTTAAATCTTATTTCAATTATTTTTTTTCATTATAGAGAAAAACCTTCTGATTATTAAAAGACAATCAGTTAGATATATGAGGATAAAAGTCCTATCGACAATAGCTTCGACCCTGGATCAACATATATTATTACATGTACACAAGGATCCGCTTTCGTATGAAGCAAACTGGCCAGTCAAAGTAGGTTGGTGAATTGCATTCCTCTTCACAAATCTACTTTAAAAAAATATATTTTTCAGTTTCAGCAAACATCTTTTTATCATCTTCTATCAATTTAACATCTCTTACATCATTGCCTGTATTTATTTTCAATCATTTTTCTTGAAACGCGACTCGTAATTTTTTTCATACACAAAAAAAAACAAACTACCAGTAATTGTGTTCGGTTGTTGGAGGCCCAATTAGGAGAGCAGTCTCTTGCGCGAACAAAAGCGCAAAAGTTACGTCTGCGAGACAAAAATAATATTCCCCGGGCTCATAATTGATGTAAATTAAGTCTTTGATGATTAAACTTGTGATAATTAGTAATACAATAGACTCGCAGCGATGAATTCAGTTATCTAACAATATAAACCAATTATTTCTCGTTAATTTGGGCCAATTTGCAGTGACTCTCTCTCTCTCTTTTAGACGTTCCACGCAGAATGTCACCTTGCTCCGGGGACATTTCTAACACGAGAACTTTCTTAAAAGCAGCTTTTTAAAGGCATTTTTTTCTTGTAAATTATGAGTAATCATGTTTTTATATATTGCATACAATATAATATAATGAATTTGATGTATTTTTTTTGTCATTTGTTCGGAAAGTTAACAAGTCTGGTTGCTCTTATCTTATCTAATCGAATCTAAGTTGCAAAGATATTTTACATTAATTAATATTGAATGCATGTCCACAAACAGACACGTGTAAGTTTGCGCTTACAAATGCTGCATGTATAGGTACTTGCACTTCAAAAACCAAACCTCAAATAAACATAAGCCCAGAAACTTTTGCCGTGGCTGGCATTGTCAAAGTAACCCATTTTTTTTACATTATGGGTGGTCAGCCTCATACCAACCTATAAGTCTAGGGATAATTTGATAATTTCGTTATATGTGATATGAATTTGTGCAAAAAAACACAATCGCTTCATGGTCTTTTTTAGACTGAAGGACGCAAAAACGTAACGGTTGCTTCCATTAGGTTTAAAAATATATACAAACTTACTTAAAAAACCTTTTGCAATCATTAAAACTGGAAGTGGAAAATATGGCAACAGGTTTAAAGAGTGTGCGAAGAATGATATTTTTGCAAAACTCAAATTCAAATTTTATGAGTCAGATTATGTTTTGAAAAGCGCCGCCCTATCTTCATCTCGTTTGTCGTCTCCGGCAGCCTCTTTGTCTCGATGTTTCTCGTAAATTGTCGGGTTATTCCGTAATTCGTCGACGCCACAAAGCCGTCGGGGTCCAAAAGCGCAGCGCACGTCACAAACGACGTCTCTCATGTTGTACAATTTCTACTCGAACAAACCCCCTATGCATTATGACATGTGTGTACACTTACAATATATTATTATAGTTGTCATTATATTTTGCACTAAATTGTTGGGTGAACATCACAGGTTTGAAATCCAAGAGTCCTTAGAAACCAATCACAAAATGATAGTTTGCCATTTCTCTAAAAACGCGGCCGTGAGACACAATAATTTCTAATCTAATCTAATCTAAGTTGCAAAGATATGTTACATTGGAGATTCACATTACATGCATTCTCACAACCAGACACGTACAAGTTCGCGCTTGCACATGCCTCATGTGAACCTACAACATAAAAACCAAATCTCAAATGGACATACACCCTGCAACTCTTGCCGTCCTTCCCTGAGACAGGGGTGACATTGGCAAAGTGAACCATTTTTACAGCATGGGTGGTCAGCCGCATACCAACCTATAAGTCAAGGAACACACACACACGACAAATTACATTTTATACATCACTAAATAATAATATCCAAATACAAAATATCCATTTACAAATAAAAACAAATTCCAATTTCATAAACCCTAGCCGCCAACATTACAGATCAACCACCATTTCTTTCTGTCCTTACATACTTCTTTCATTTCCTCCAGAGTCATAATTTTCTTCTTACAGGCTCTTCTTTTATTATGACTCTGGATATTCCATTCATTCGCAATTTCGGATATTTGGTCCATCCATACCTTTCTCGGTCTTCCTCTACCACGACATCCATCTATTCTACCAACATATACTTTCTTCGTCAGTCTTTCCTCATTAATTATATCTTAACAATAATTTAATTATATTAATTTAATTATATCTTAACACGTTTATAATATTTTACTCTATTTTTTCATCTGTTTTTTTTTAACTAAGCTACACATATAGTGTAACTTCTTGCCGCGTTATCCCCGAAGGGGTCGCATGTGGCGATTTGAACATATTTATTTTTACAGGTAAGGGGGCCGACCTTACGCCAACTACTTCAATAGAAGTGGGGGTTTCCCAGCTCCCGAAAGATCTGGTACTCATTTCTTGTGAAGGCTGAGTAAACCTAGCCGGTATTTTATTTTGGGGTTTGAAATAAACACCGAAACGGGTAATCATTTCTGACACCCTCGGTGGGATTCGAACCCGAGCTCACGGCATGGAATGCAAGCACTCTACCAACTGAGCTATCGACCGGACTGTAACGCTGTTATTGCGAAAATTTTGACTACCGATATTTTTTTAGTAAAATTGGTAATTTTAAGTAGGGATCTATTTCAATGTGAAGAATAATTATTTCTTTCTTAAATATTTTTTGTGTTCTACGAGTGGAAATATAATTTTTTAGATCCTTGACTTAAAGGTTGGTGGTATAAGGCTGACCCCCCATGCTGTAAAAACTTGATTCGTTTTTGCAAATACCAACTCGGTTTGAAGGAAAGGAGGCAGGAGTCGCAAAGTTTATGTTATACATGTGAGGTTAGGTGCATTTTGTGTTTACACTTGTAGCATGTTTAAACGCGAACCAACATGTGTCTGCTTGTAAGCATGCATTTAATATGAGCCTTCTTTTTTTTTAATAAATTTGTTAAGAGGAATGTAATTTAAACCTTTTTGTACCTTGCCAGTTGTCTCGAAAGCGAAAGCTTGTGGGTATGCAATGGCATCTGTTGAACCAAGGATAGAACAAGGCCGGGTTCGAACCGGCATTATTGGCAATAAAGCAAATTCGAGTACCAACGCCGTATAATAATAATAATAATATCAGGCTTATTTATTTTAAATTACAAATGATAAGAGAGCGCCGTTTTTGTGTGTGTCACACCTCAAGGGCCCTCTCCGATCATGGATAAGACTTTCTAAATAGGTGTGTCTTGAGTGCTCCGCGAAATACATCCATAGATTTGGAGTTCTTCACTCCGGGTGGCAGTCTGTTCCACTCCACCGGACCCGCAACACGGAAAGCGCGGTCTCCGAAATTTGTACGAATCTGACGGCGTGGCTGAACCAAATTGACTACTTCATCGCCCGCGGATCTGAGTGTCTGCCTCCTTACACCCATCTCAACAGGCAACATCATGTCAGTCAAATAAGGTGGAGCCAAGCCATTGACGGCTTTATATACCATCACACAAACACGGTAGACCACCCTCTCCGGGAAACGAAGCCAATGTAGTGTTTTTAACAGCGGAGTGATGTGAGCGAATTTGGGTATCCCGAATATGAGTCTTGCTGCCAAATTCAACACAGATTGAAAGCGATTGAACTGCTTCTTTGGCTGACCACTATAAAGCGTCGAACAATAGTCAATCCGAGACACCACAAACGCGCTCACTAGGGTCTTGACTGCATCTGACGGTAAACACTTTCTAATAGCCTTAATTTGGCGTAGTGAAAAAAAAGAAGAAGCTATTGTGGCATCTATTTGCCTCTCCAGTGTCAGATTCCGATCCAGTAAGACTCCTAGAAGTCTCACAGAATCAGAAGGCTGGATTAGCTTACCTCCTATGGAGAGTGGTACTCCGTTCACTAATAGGTGATCACGCCTAGATGTGACTGCCCACTATCTTATCTTCTCTACCATCTGACTAAATGCCAAATATCAAATTATAAATACAGATTATAGGTAGAAAGATCAATATTGGAAAAATATTTTTTTAATAATTTTCCATTAGTTTTTATTCCATAAAATATCAAATCAGTTTAGAGTTGCAAATTAAATTATTTTACTTGCATCTGTTGGCGAATTTTATTCCTTAGAGCAGATTCATTAAATCTATAAACGTAAACATGCTCAAAGCAGGGAAATCATAAAACCCTCCGTCTCACGCTTTAAATTTGTCATTGGATGTGAAATATAAGGGAAGTATATGAAAAAATTTATGCTGATTTATTCGTTACTCAGGTTATATTTAAGTCGTAAAACATCTGAGCACAAGAGTGATGGCTCTTATTATAGACGCGATCCACGCTGCCTGATCTACTTATCAATTCATTTTTGTGTGCACAGCTTTCGTTTTATGTCTGACATCTTATTTTTGCATGTGATCTTATTCAGTTAATAATTTTCCATTCAAAGGACAAACATTCAATCCAATATTTTTTTTGTTTCGTTAATTCAAAAAGCGTCAACATTGCAGATCAACAGCCAGTTTTTTCGGTATTTGTATTTTTTTTCATTTCATACATTCTAGTTCGGTCAATAGCTCAGTTGTTAGAGTGGTCGCATTCCATGCCGAAAGCTTCGGTTTGAATCCCAGTGTCAGAATTTATTTCCCGTTACGGTGTTTCTTTTAAAACCCAAAATAAAATACCAGCAAGGTTTACTCAGCTTCCACAATAAATGATTTCCATCCTCATCGGGAGCTGGGCATTCCTATTTTGACTGATGTGGTTGTTCAAAGGTCAGCCCCCTCACTTTCAAACATAAAAAAGCTTCACTTGCCACATGCGAAACCCTTCGGGAGATAACGCGGCAAGAAGATACACAATATATTATACTTAGTTATTCAGTGTCACAATGCTTATCATGCAAACTCTCCTTTGATATACCATTCATTGGGGATTGGGGAAGGGATTTTTGGTCGGGGCGAAAGAAATTTGTTTAGAAAAATGACAGAAGAGAATGAATTTAGGCTTTTGAAAGAAGAAATAAAAGTATATTCTATTGAATGTTTGAAGAATGGAAAGTCTGCTGGGTTTGATGGAATAAATGGTGAAATGTTGAAAGCAGGAGGTGAATGCGTGATAGATTGGATGTACGAATTATGTAAGTTTTGTGTGAATGCAGGAGTAGTACCGATGGATTGGAGGAAGGCAGTCATTGTTCCCATTTACAAAGGTAAAGGGGACAAAAAAGACTGTCAGAACTTCAGACCAATCAGTCTACTCAGTATACCAGGAAAAGTATTCTGTAAGGTGATTATAAAAAATGTGATTCTGACTACTAGTGAAAGGATTTCCGATATACAGTCCGGCTTTATGGCCGGTAGAGGCTGTGTTGATCAGATTTTTACTCTACGACAACTTGTTGAAAAACAATTGTCGGTGAGGCGGAAGCTGTTCACGGCCTTTGTAGATCTGGAAAAGGCTTTTGACTCAGTAGACAGAGGTATGTTATGGGATGTTTTGAAAGCATACGGAGTGAATGGGGCTCTCCTAGGTGCGGTGCATGCCAACTATGAAAATAGTAAGGCATGTGTTTGTATTGATGGTGAGTATAGCGAGTGGTTTGAAGTTTATAAGGGTGTGAGGCAAGGATGTGTGATGAGTCCATGGCTATTTAACATAGTCATGGACAAGTGTGTCAGAGATGCTAGACTTAATGATTGTGGATTGATGATAGGAGAGAGCAAAGTGAGTGTTCTACTGTATGCAGATGATGCAGTTCTTGTATCTGATTCAGCAGTGGAATTGCAAACAATGCTCTCTAGATTGAATGAAGCTTTGTTAGGTAACCATCTGAAGTTGAATGCAAGTAAGACGAAAGTATTGATTTTTGAAAGAGATGATGAAAGTATGAATTATGAATTTAAAATTAATGGAATGAATGTTGATGTCGTAAATGAGTTTGTATACCTGGGAAGTAAGTTTGAAAAAGATGGAAGAATGACCGGTGAATTTGAAAGAAGAGTAATGAAGGGCAGGTGTGTACTGGGTGCCACAGCTTGTATCGCCAAAAATCAAAACATATCTAAAAATGCTCGATTGGCGGTACGCAGTGGCATACTTTTACCCACCTTGATGTATGGAAGCGAGGCCTGGACGGTGAATGAAAGTGAAATTAGTAAAGTCCATACTGTTGAAATGGACTTTCTAAGAAGTATGATTGGGAAAAAACGGAGTGACAGGGTGAGGAATGATTTTGTAAGAGAAGAATGTGGTGCAAGAGAAAGTGTGAAAGTGAAGATTAAAAGAAGTTTGTTAAGATGGTTTGGGCATATGGAGAGAATGAATGAGGAAAGACTGACGAAGAAAGTATATGTTGGTAGAATAGATGGATGTCGTGGTAGAGGAAGACCGAGAAAGGTATGGATGGACCAAATATCCGAAATTGCGAATGAATGGAATATCCAGAGTCATAATAAAAGAAGAGCCTGTATGAAGAAAATTATGACTCTGGAGGAAATGAAAGAAGTATGTAAGGACAGAAAGAAATGGCGGTTGATCTGTAATGTTGGCGGCTAGGGTTTATTAAATTGGAATTTGTTTTATTTGTAAATGGATATTTTGTATTTGGATATTATTATTTAGTGGTGTATAAAATGTAATTTGTCGTGTGTGTGTGTTCCTTGACTTATAGGTTGGTATGCGGCTGACCACCCATGCTGTAAAAATGGTTCACTTTGCCAATGTCACCCCTGTCTCAGGGAAGGACGGCAAGAGTTGCAGGGTGTATGTCCATTTGAGATTTTGTTTTTAAGTTGTAGGTTCACATGAGGCATGTGCAAGCGCGAACTTGTACGTGTCTGGTTGTGAGAATGCATGTAATGTGAATCTCCAATGTAACATATCTTTGCAACTTAGATTAGATTAGATTAGATTCATTCGCTTGTATTTCATATTATGGGAAATGCACCGAGCATAATGTGACATCCAATCAAGACACCACACACTATAATATTGATTGAATTATCGATTTGCCGTTGTGTGTCAGAGCCGTAAATTTGCAGCTGACATCCTCGGCTCTGGCTAATAAGCCATCTGATTGACGCTAACAATGTTCCCACCACAACGACTGGGGTCTCCATCCATCCCAACATATCGGGACATTCACGGCTATGAGAATTTTTGAAAGACTGAATTTTGCCGTTTAAATACTGTTCAAGATTGTTAATTTGATCAACCTAAGTAAAAATTGTGTGAAAATTTGAGACAATGGTTTTTTTCACACATGCATGGAAATAGAAATTGTACAAAAGACGCATTTACCTTTGACATAGGTCTATGTAACTATAGACTTTAGTACGCAATGGTTTAAAAGTTAATTGTCATTTTTCATGGCAATTCCAGGTGACATAACTTTTTTTTGTGGAACATCCTTTTTGTGATGCAAAAGACCAGCTGTTCTTTGATCTTTTGTGTGATTGGCCTGATAGACGCTAGCTTTCCAATATTTCGCATGCAACGATCCAATTTATCCTAATTCTAGAACCGTCACCTCTTCGTACTCCATTTCGTCTCAGTGCTTATTTTTCCAGTAACATGTTACAGGTAATTTTATATGAGCAATGTTTGCATTTGTACTGGACCCATTTGTCTACGAAAAGTAGAAATTGATTTAAGAAATAAATAACACAATTCTCACATTGCCGTGTTTTGCGTTTTTTTTCTACGTTTAATCGTAGATTGGAAAGAATGTGATTCTTTAGACATACTCTCCGAAATGTCATATATTTTTAAATCAAATGATGGATAATCTAAACAAGAACTCTGTTGACAATCAATCAACGTAATAATTTTTTATTTCTACACTCTAATCTCCCATTTATTACGGCAACTGCAATTCCACCAGGCGGACTTATAGGTTGGTATGAGGTTGGCTACCCATACTGTAAAAAATGCTTCACTTTGCCAATGTCACCCCTGTTTCAGAGAAGGTCGGCAAAAGTTGTAGGGCTTATGTTAATTTGAGGTTTTGATTTTATTAGTAAGTACACATTCAGCATTTGCAAGCGCAAACTACACGTGTTTGTTTGTGGGCATGCATTTGAGAGCTTTAAATGAATATATCCTTGCAACTTAGATTTTAGATAGATTATATAGGACGCCTTCCTATGAGACAGTTAGAGAGGGGGAAAGATAACAGGAGTACCCTGTTTCAGGAGTAGCTCACTATCTGTCAGTGGCGAAGGATGCCATACAAGCCGGTTCCCATCGGCTTTCCTTTAAAAATGATGTTACAAAGTACTTAAAAATATTGGCATATTGTAAAAAACTACATTTAAAACCAAAGAAACAATACATATTTTTTCTCCATTGAAACCATGCAGTCTACTTTATTATCATTTTTGCCTCATTTTAAACGGGAAACCGATGGGAATCTGCTTGTATGGCACCCTTTGCCACTGCTATCTGTTGCAGTAAAATATATCAATGCTGCTAATTGAAGAAGAAAAAGAAGACTAATCTTCAAGTGTCCCGACGAGATCTCAGTCAGAAGTGGCAGCCCCAAAAACGACTGAAGTTTGGTCCTAAATTGCCCAGCACGCTTGCCTGTACGGAGCAATGCCAGTTCTTATGAATTATTCAGCAGACGTCTGGAGAACATCTGCGAGACAGAGAGGGGGGGGGGATGTAACGCCATATCAATATTGTGTAATGCCTCCTTGATCTCTTCAGGATATGCCGCTTCCCATGATGGGTCTTATTAGTGGCTCTAATTGAAGATTATTTTGCGACAATTCTATGTACATGAATTTGTTTGTTTGTAGAGAAATATTCCACATCAAACATCACTTTACTTGATTCGTAATTATTGATAAATATTTGCTGATAAAACTAAATAGTTGTCCGGTCGATAGCTCAGTAGGTAGAATGCTTGGGTTACATGCCGAGAGCCCAAGTTTGAATCCCACCGAGTGTCATAAATGAGAACCCGTTTCGGTGTTTGTTTTAAAACACAAAATAAAATACTTGCAAAGCTTACTCAGTCTTCATAAAAAATGAGTACCAGCCCCTTCGAGAGCTAGGAGATCCTCACTTAACTGAAGGGGTTTTGCGAAAGGCCAGCCGCTTTACCTGTAAAAAATAAATATGTTCTACTCGAGAAAGAAGCTACACTTTATGCGTAGCTAGGTAGCATTTTTACAATCAATTTTCCAAATTGAAGAAAAATAAGAAGATAGGAACTGAAGAACTTACATCATTGGCTCCATTGAAGCTTCCAGTCCAAAACCATTTGCATGCATACATGTAAAGTTAAATAGACCGCGAAGTTTTTAGGCTTTCGCTGCCGGCTTCAGATTATTGATATTTCTCTTTTGGGGCCTTGTCTGTTTTCCATTTCTAGAATGCATTGTATCCTGGATATAAGTCCAAAGTCCAGAATACATACGGGGCTATTCTTAGGTATTTTAGTCGTCGGTTGAGCCCACGCTTTGACAAATTAATGGTGCCTGGCCTGAAAGTCTCATCACCACGGTCATTCTTACCTACCGAATTTGGTAATATTTGTCTGAAGACAAATATTACCACCGCTGTTCACTTGCGGCCATCTCGGATTGACAGGTCTTCATACAAATACATCATTAGTTTGTCAAAGCGTGGGCTCAACCGACGACTAAAATGTCTAAAAATAGCCCCGATAGTATGTATCATCGAACAAATATAATTTAACAATACTAGTTTTATTTGAAGAGCTGTCTAGACTTCTGATTCCCGCATTTTAATTTAACTATTTTTATACGAAAATATCATTTTTATACTGTTGACTCAAAAGTGCAAATAAAAACCAAGGATACCCGTACCTCTGTGAAATGTGCTTACTTTAAATTATATTCGAGATCAAAAAAGAAAAACGGTCCATAAATTAATATACACAACCGAGAAAAGTATTCTGATTCGGAGGGTGACAAACGTCCGTGATAATCTGAAATAAAATATGAGGGGGTGCCTAGAAAAAAAAGGAGGTTGGGGGGAGAGAGAGAGCAGGGGTGCCAAAAGGGTAGGGCCATAAATTTGAATGAGAAACTTATACAACGCGTTTGGCAACATACAAATCTCTGTTTAAACTTGAACAAGATTATGAGTTCAACAAGTAAATTTGACGTTTTCATTTTCTCGGTAAATTTACTCGTTTTGTAGTATTATTTTCGTGGACTCGCTGGGTGGAGAGGGGGGGCGCCCCTGACGTGACCCCCTCTCGACCCCCCCGACTCCTTATTTTTGACTGCGAAAGATGCCAAGTTGGCGTAATTTAAAATCGGTTTTTATTTTTGGAAAACACACAATTTTCGAGTGGATTTTTTTTCTGAGAAAACCCCCCGATTTCCGCAAACAGACGTTTTGAATTTGATTTTTACGTGATTTTTAATATCACACCAATATAGACAAGCAAACACTTTGGTAAGAAAAGAAATAAGAATTTGTTTTTTAAATTGTTGAATAAATTTATTAACAGTAAATGTGGTGTCTAAATCTTAATATAAATCTTATCTGCAAAGATATGTATCATTTGAGATTCAAATTTAAATGCATTCCCACAAGCAGACACGCATAATTTCTCTATTTATATACACTGCTCACTTTATTGAGTATTAGGGGGCCAAGAAACGGGATTATTTTATAACGACGAGTTATTAGATTGACAAAAATGTTGACCGTATATTTTATTGATTTAAACCATCTTATCAAATCTAATCGAAGTTGCAAAGATATTTAACACTGGAGATTCACATTAAATGCATTTTTACAACCAGACACGTACAAGTCCGCGCTCACACATGCCGCATGTGGACCTACAGTATAAAAACCCAATCTCAAATGAACATAAGCCCTGCAACTCTTGCCGACCTTCCCTGAAACAGGGGTGACATTGGCAAAGTGAACCAATTTGTACAGTACGGGTGGTCAGCCTCATACCAACCTATAATTCAAGGTAATTTGAAAATTATTTATCATTGTGAAAATTAATTATGTGAAAATAAAATAAAAAACGAGGTGGCTTATTTTCTCGACTTCTTGGTGTGAGAACACCAAATTTTTTTTAAGGAATACTTTGTTCTTGTAAATGATAGCACTTTTTGATGTCAGGTCTTATATTATGGAAAATCAAAAATATTGGGGAAGACGTGGTAATTTTTGTCCCATGACAAATATTTAAATGATCAAATATTTAAATAAATCACGCATTAAAATTTTGAGTATTTATCAGAATTGTGAAATATATATTCCACTACAATTCTTCAGATTAAAATTTGTGCAAAATAGCTGGTCCATGCAATATACACAAATAGTATTTTTTTTTCAAATTAATTATATCGAAATAAGCTAAACATAATGAAATAATATTTGGTTTTTAAGCAAATTATTTTATAATTTTATTGACCTGACGATAAGAATTATAGACAAAACTTCTACGATTGTAATTCATACAAATGAGTTTTTTCAAATTACACAGAGAAAAGATTTTAAATCATAATTACCGTACTTTTTTTGGAATGAAATAAAAGTTGAGCTATTGTGACATCTATGAATGCATCACTGAAGGTCAATAAATGTACCTACAACCTTCGACCTCGAGCAAAAAACAAAAATTTATCAGTTCGTAATTCTTCTTCGTAGAAGACACACGCCTCCTGAAGACGTCGGATATGACGCTGACGAAACGTAGAGAAAATCGTTTTTTTCTTTCCACGGTCAGTGACATCCGTTTTTTTTTCTTCATTCCAAAAAATACGCAGAGAAAGTTTAACATGTAGATATATGTGAGATTATAAGAAAAATTATATACTTAACACATACGAATGCGGTGTAATGAAAATTGCATTTAGGACACGTGCATAGAATGTATTTTAATTTAACTTTAAAATTGCTCTCGGTGCAACGACGTGTCAAAAGTGCACGTTATGATCCCAACACAAAACCACTTTTAGAGTCCCATTAATCTCACTGAATGTACCGAACTTAAGTTAAATTTCATTGTGCGCATAACTGCTACCTTAAATTTTCCTTCCCCATTGTTTTCAGCTTTTCTCGGCTCTCCCCGTCCCGGTCTGGCGCCCGTTTAATCGCAATGTGAAAGAAAGAGACGCCGAGAGGCAGTTCAAATTATTGCATCGCCTTTCAGAAAGTTCTCTTAGAAAATAATGTGAAAGAAGAATAATTAATTTTTGAAATTGTGTTCTCTGCAAAAAATGCTTTCATGAAAAAGTACATCTTTTTAAAACATTTGTTGTTTGCATTCACGTATTTCCGTTCAAAGATTTTTTCAATGAAATAAAGTTTCAAAGGTCGTTGAATTATCAATTACTTTGCTTTCAAATAAAAAAGGTGGTTGTAAAATAAAGAATTCTAACAGCGAACGAAATCAAATCATAGAAGTCTTTAGAAAATAAGGAAATAACGTTCACGAAAAGAATAACGTTGTTATCTACTGTGAGGGTTTTTCTTTATTTATTTATAAGATCTTCAATGAGGTGTTTGGCCGTGCTCTGAAGAAATATGACTTTGCTTGAGTGCATAGCGCCAGGAATCATATCACTTACAAAAGAGGATAATGAACCAAAACTTTATAAACACTTTTATTTATCCACAATCACAATATATTAAATAATAATTTATTTATCCACAATCACAATGTATATATTATTATATTTACCACAGCAATATTGATTACATATCACCAAAATTCACATGCTTGTGGCTCTCCCGCCAGGGAAGCTTTTTTTCTGTCTTTCTGCATTCTTTTGTTTTCATTTTTTATTCAAATTCAAATCTAATGTTCCATTCCACCAAACAAACAAATTCATCTCGTTACACTACGTTGCAAAGATATATAGATAACATTTCGTATTTTATTCATTTTCACAAGCAGGAACGTATAAGCTCGCATTTACACATGCCGCATGTGAACCTACAACATAAACACCCAAATCTCAAATGAACATACACCCTGCAACTCTCACCGACCTTCCCTGAAACAGGGGTGACATTGGCAAAGTGAACAGCCACATACTCGTATGTGACATTGACAAAGTGTTCAGCCACATACTCGTACCAACCTATGCTATAAGTAAGGAAAATGCACAACAAGTTACATTTTTTAAATCACAAATAATATTATATGTTTAAACATCAAAACAAATACAGAATACAAAATTCTAATTTTAAAAACCCTAGTCAATATCACAATTCCGAAGAGATAAAAAATTGAGCTAGAACTCAGTCAAGAGGTACTGGCCACTCTTAGCGGGATATTAGCAGCTGGATACAAGAATAAGTCTATCAATTCATTCAAGCCCTTGCTTAGATTTACACCAAGTATCTTTTAAACATAAATGAAAACACAATATTACAAATCTCAAATAAACGAACTCAGTTTTAGGAAAAACATTATATTGTATAGTTTTTATACAGCATAAAGTTGTCTTTTCTTTTCTCATAAATGATGTTCCAGTTTCACATATAATTATGTCATTTTTCATACCGTGCTTGTTTCGTATTCTTTTGTTCCCTTTCTTCATCCTCTGTATTCTTTATTTTGCCTTTATAAATAAAACAAAAAATATTGCATATTATATTAAACATTACATCATGAAACAAATAAGTACTTTGGAGTATTTAAAAATTAAATAAAAGTGCCAAGCGAGTCTGCCCTAGACAATTTTTATTTTGATATGAATTAAAGGCTTCTAGATAGCTTTTCATCCATTTTCTATTATTTCTAATTTAAATACTTGAAAAGGAACATAGTCGAACAACTTTCTTAAAATAAAATATTTTTTTTCTAAAACGTAGTTTTATTTTCACAATAATATTTTATACCTCGAGCACTTTCGACCTTCAATACTAAGGTCATTTTCAAGAGTGATGTATGTCAAATTAAAATTATGCACAAAACCAAACAAATAAATGAATACACAAACCCTACAAAATCTAACTTTTTTAATGTCGTATCTGATCGGTAGTTCAGTTGATAGAGTACTTGCATTCCATGCCGTGAGCTTGGGTTCAAATCCCACCGGAAGTGGGTGCTTATTTAAAAGCAGCAAGAAGTTTTATTGTTTGTGTAGCTTAGAAAAACATAACAAGGTTTCATTTTGAAAAAAAATACTTTTTTTGAGATATTTTAATTACCTGAAATGTTCATTCACTTTGTTTGAAATAACCTTCTACTTCTTTTTTTCTTCTTTTTATATTTATAGGCTTAGATCCTTTGATTTGTGATTCACAAAAAAAATTATAACGGCTCATGAAAACTGAAATGAGTATGTTCAGATATGTATCTTTTCATCTTTCAAAAGATTTTCCAGCTTGGTATTAGCCTATTGGCCTTTCATTTGCTACGATGTGTGTGAGACTTTCATGACACAATCTGGAGACCCGATCTTTCCAAAATCATCTACTGGATCAGTTTCATTAAACAAATCAAATTCAATAATGATATTTCCAATGTTGTTTTGATTTCAAATCGATTTTCTAGCACTTTCTGTACAATAAAATATTATTAATGGATGGCTCTTTCATTTGACCTAAAAACCAGTAAAATATTATTTTCAATATCAAAGAGCCCCAGCCAGATTCTCTGTATTCTCGTGAATGAGACGAGAGAATCTGTGTGTAGGGATGAACAGGCAAGATGAATGCTTATCAAGTCCGAGAGATAAATCTTAAAATGCTCGGATACGAGAATGGAGAGAGCAAAAAAATACAAAAAAATAAACAACGATAAAAACATTGACTGATTGCAATGCCGGCGGTATATAAAAATGAGTTTTGTAATACTTTTAATGTTCTGTACTCCGAGTGTAAAAATAGAGTAAAAACGCAACAATCGCGTGTGCAAAAAATATAAACAAGATACAAGAGCGACTCTAGTAAATGTTTTAGTTACTTATCGATTTTTTCAGATCGTGATTTTTACTCTTCGTTTTTAGCCTCGTTTCTTCTAGTATTGAAGCATATTATTTTTCCTAGAAGGGATAATTATTGGTTGCATTCTGTTTCAAAATGTCCAATGAGTATTGTTTTCATTTGATATCATTTATTTTTGGGATTCACTAAGTTTTTTTAAAGTAGCAAACATTTTATTTTCATAATAGTTTGTCATGTAAGGATTGCTTTTTTCCCTCACAATATGACGTTATTTTACCATTTACACTTAAATTTTTGACAAAATTGTTAATGAATGGGATATACACAGAGAAGGTAAAAGAAGTAAATGTTTAAAAAGGTGATGCATATGAATGAACTGAAAGAGGTATGCAGGGATGAAAAATAAATGAAGTCAACTTTTCTGAGTTTCTAGTAAATCCGAGCGGAATGGTCACATATTTACAGGATTTTTTTGTTCAAATCAAAATTTTAAAACTAAAAACAAATTAAAAGAAACTCAGAAAAATTAAGCTTCGTTCATTCTCATCAACAGTCAAATAGGTTTTTATTTTACTAATACGGTAAAATCGTTAAGACAATTTGTTACACTAAAACATTTTTTCATCAAGAATATAATATTTGTTGTAAAAATCTGAAACAATGAATTTTCTTATATCTTACGTAGAAAAAATAAAAATAAAATATTTCTCATAAACCATCGTAAAATTTTCACTTAAAAAATAACGCGTAATAAATAAATAACGTTCCCTTATCGTTTATTATAATCTCCATAAAAAAATATACTTCGTGACGTAAATTCGCGACGTTGTATTTACCGACATTTTAGTGATTTCTGGGTGTCTCATTATTCTCTAGCTCTCTCTCTCCCACCTCGTGTGAAGCATTTCTCTGCTACCGTAAAATATAAAAGTGCAGAATAATCATTTTCCAGTTTTATCTCTGTGCATTCCGCCTCTGGACCAGAATCATGTATTCCACATGTATGGAGCCGAAAACGTTCTAGAATTATGTATGCATAATACGGACGCCAAAAAAAACATTACTAAGCTAAACGCATTTGGAGAAAGGAACCTATAAAATAAATATAATAAGGGTTATACAGTCACAACATAATCATGCAATGATTTCTGAAATAATTTCAGGTTTCCAATAATATCTAGAGGTAAACCAAAGGTCCATTTGGTTTCTGGTAGAAAACAAAACCTTTATTAAGGACGTGTTAGGTTCGTCCGTTAAGGATGGGTTAATTCAGTGTGCCAATGTGAATTTAAGCCGTGTGAGATATACATTTTAAAATAAACATCAACTTTTAAAAGAAAAAAAAACACATTTATATTTTAATTCTTTAAAAATTAAAGGATCCAATAAAATAATTGCGTTTAAAACGCACTCTGAATTACAATTGTGTCCTTTTTTTAATCTTCATTTTTTTTCGATAGAATAACAAATGCTGGAGTGTTGTTTTCCGGTATCTGTTGCCGTGGTCTGTGGGAACTGGAGCTTCCGGACGTTGATGGTGATCTTGATGAGAACTGTGATGAACACAGTTCTCATCAAGATCATCATCATCATCATACTTCCCGCTGAAGAAGCCCATCGTAGAATTGGGCGAAACGTCCGGAAGCTCCAGCTCCCACAGACCACGGCAACAGATCCCGGAAAACATCACTCCAGCATCATCAGCCGGCCGTGTAAGCCTAAAACTCTTATAAAATTACAAATGTACGGAAGTTTTTTAGTATTCAAGACGTAGTCATATATTTTGTATGCAAAACTGTAGAGCAGAAGTATGTATCTACAATGTATAATAATATTCACGACTCGTACAATATTATACATCCGCAGTGAGAACTAAAAATATCAAGTCGTAAAGTAGGGAAAAATCACCATTTTTCTTCGCTTCTGTACAATATACCAGTAAATCTATCTACATGGTGAGAGAGAAGTAATGTATAGGTAAAAACAGTGGAAGGCAGCTCTCCTTTGTGAATGGAAAATTTCTCAGCGAAAAAGTGTAATTCCGAAATAAAAGTACAGGAAACTGATTTCTCAACGGCTACACAGGTAGCAGATTGTTAACGGGTTGTGCTTTCTTTTTTTTTTGTAAAAATAAATTACAGCTGAGTTGGATCTGAGGTGCATTTTTCTTGCAGCTGTTTAAAATTTCAGTCTGCTCACAAATTCATTGTTACTTCTATCGGGTTTTTATATAATTTATACAGTTGTTTTGAATTATTGTAAAATTAAACACATGTCTTTTGAGCGTTTGCTTTATTTTTTGTTAATAATGATTTTATAATTGACTACACTCAGCTACGTGCACAACATTTTAAACATGTTAGGCATTTTTTTTCAATCTATCGTTCCCCCAGTTCTTGTTTACCGTATTCGCCAATCTTGTCAAATTTGACTTTTTCATGCAGTTGTCTTATGAATCAAATTCTACACAATCTGAGCTAAGAAAAACCGTAAAACTCGATAATGTGAAAGCTTTTTAAAATATTTTTTAAATAAATTTCTTGTTTTGATAAGACACATGTCCAGTACACATGCAAACATTGCTCATGTAAATTTTTCTCAATGGCGTATACGGCAAACAAGAACTAAGGCAGCGCTATGTAAGTGCCTTGTTCATTTTATTGTCAGTGTTTTTTGCGTTAAAGAGTGTTTTAAAGCTCGTTTTTTTATAAACTGGCTTTTTTTGAGGTTTGTCACTGACAATACTGATATTTGAGAAAGCAATGTTAGCTTATTTATTCAATAATATTCGTATAAATATGTACACTTGAGGTGTGATTTACCCAAAAACAGTACTCGCAAAAAGAAAGTCTTAAAATTGATTTATTTATTTTCTTTTTGTTTAAAATGTGTCCTCTTGGTTTTATTTCAACACAGTCTCCATTCGTTATAATAATGTTAAAAATTTATATCTGTTCCTCAAATCATCTCATTTTTTGTGCCTTATATCAAAAGAAAAGCATCTCTATGTAATATATTGTAATAAAATGTATTTTACACTTACAAATGCGTCAAAACAACGCCAAAGAAGTTAAATCAAAACAAATAAACCTTTCAAAACAATATAGATGTTTATACCACAACCTGATTGAGACCAAACGCGTCACAATCTATCCAATAATGAGGCTTTTGTCAACTCTTTCTTTCGTTTCACATCATTAGACCTCTTCCGCGTCCCAAAGGCACCAAAATACAAAAAAAAAAAACTGTTTGTTTTTTCCTTCTATTTGGTAACATCTGATGTATATTATCATTTCTCCTCCTCATTATTCCGTCTCTCTCCGCTTTCAACACACAAATATAAAAGGGCAGGGCAAAGCAAAAATAATGAGAGGGCCAATTTTCGCCTTTGATGGCAGCCGACACTACCCGGTGGCTAGAAAAGGTCTGCGTGGAATTTGTCGTCTTGGTAAATTGTATGAATTTTTTTACGATCTCGTTTGGAAAATAATGGGGTGTTAAGTTTTCCTGTGCGAGACAAGGATACGATGCTATTTTTGCGCGCGCTCTCTTTCCCCCGCCACACAGTATAATATTGTACTGTATGTATGTCTTTCGTAATACGATCTTTGAATTTTTTGTTAGGAGCGCTCTTTTGATTTTTAAACCGAATTCTGCGTACAATGTATTTTTTGTCTTTGGCTTGGAAATGCTACAACGCTTGATTGTGAATGTTAACGAATTGAGATATTGTGTTTCGATGAAATAACGAATCTAAAAATGTTTTTTTGATTATGAATGTTTTTTAAGAAAGCTGAGACAAAACAACCCCTGAATGAGCTATTTAAGTACTCAGAATGGTCTTTTGAATCTAATATAAAATTCATTATATGACTCAACAGAAGCCTTTTAGGGAGATATTAATAAAAAGCCGTTAAACATAGCCTCAATTCATAACTTCTTTGTTTTTTATTTTTCAAAATTTTTACACTTTTTTTCTCACGTTTTCAACTTAAAGTATAGTCCAATGCATTTTTACATACATATTGTTAAGTTATATGAGTTTATAAGCTTAAAAAAAAAGAAACTACAGATTTTTATTTATTTTGATAACATTTATCCAAAACGTATTCGCTCTCATGGTTGACAATAATTAAACATTCATCTCAACGCAATGAAAAAAAAGCTAAGCTACACATAAAGTGCGACTTCTTGCCTCGTTATCTCCAACAAATTTCGCGTGTGGTGCGTGAAAACTATTTATTTTTACAGGTAATGTGGAGCTCTGAGGGTTTTGTAGCTCCCGAAGAGGATGGTACTCATTCTTTGTGATTCTTTGTGAAGGCTGAATGACGCTTAAAGTATTTTATTTGTGTTTTTGAAATAAGCACTGAAAAGTGTACTTGTTTTTGACGTTTTTGGGATTCGAATCTGAGCTTTTCACGGCATAGAAAACATGCATTCTACTAACTGAGCAATCAAATGGACAACGGCTTTAATTATTCTCTTCAAATATTTCAACCATTAAGTAATAATCAACCTCTCTCAGTCATTTTTTAATCTATATTGATCAAGCCTTTGTATTTGAATAAAACGTCAATTTTCCGTAGAATTATTGCCTTTATATTATTTATTTCCACGAAATAAAACGTATGTATATAATATTCGTATGAAAGAACGTGTGTACCATTTTTTTAAGTCATTTTCCCCATCAACTCGGCTTTAAGGGACAACGCCACATTTCAGATTATTGCGCTTCACGCAGTATGAGTAGGGACTGGAAAATTTCGCGATCGCGATAAAACGAATTTATTCGCGAATTTTTATGTTTTTACGCGAATAACGCGAAATTTGAGGTTTTACGCAAATATCGCGAATTTTAGTACTTTTGGTAGAGATTGTGCGAAAAAGTTGTTAAATTTCGCTTCTGCAACGCAACTATTTTGTGGGAAAGAAAAGATTACTGCGAAAACCCTTTGCAAGGTGCAAAGCACAGGGAAAATGGTCGGTGTTATAGTCGAGGGGGCTAAGTGGGCTGATCTTTCAACGTTAAAACACGCTAGAACGCTAGACGCGGGGTTCGATCCCCGCCTGGGTCATTTGACCATAAATTTGACCCTGGTGTAACAAATGTAATTGGGTAATTATAAATTAATAATTAATTAAAATAAACAATACTCGTAATGATTTTTTCATTAATGATATTAATACCTGTTTCTGGCCAGGCAGAGTAGGTTGGTGAATTGCATTCCTATTCACAAATCTGTTTTATTAAAAAAATAAATGATAAGCAGAACTGTCCTGGACATCCAAACAGACTTGAATCGTGACATCAATAAAGGAAAATACATCAAGGAGTGAAGCTGCTGCTGGATTAGCCAAGAGCACAACTTGAGGCTTTCATAAAAGCCAACATCCCTCAAAAAAAGTAGATAACCCTCATCTAGAGACTAAATGCACAAAAATTAAATATTTTAAAAGGATATTGCAGGGTATTCGGAGTGTCATTGAAATATTAATACTTTTTTAATCAATGGTTTTTTGTAAGTTGTAACTCGTATTGATTCAGATGTTGTTTATTCATTGTTTTTTAAGGTACATATTGTTGTTTCTATAATAAATTGTAAATATTAGTAATATCTATAGTTTTGCAATTACATAAACTTTTATTTCGATCAAATCAACCCTAAAAATTACACCGAATCTACCCGTTTATCATGAAAAATAACGCGAATTTCCCTGTTTTTGATCAAAAATAACGCGAATTTCCCAAAAAAATAACGCGAATTTCGCAAAAAATAACACCCCTTTTTTCCAGTCCCTAACTGTATGAGTTGTCTTAAGGTGACGTGAGGGTGGGCCTCCTAGTCCTTATTAATAGTTAGGGATGAACGCCCTTACGGCTGATGAAGACTTGGGGGATGTATTTTGACTTATAAAGACGGCAATATTGCTTGAGGGAAATCTGATAAGTTCCAATGTTGTTAATCTAAAATATATTTTTTTGTTCTTTTAATCAGTCATAAGAAAATAACAAGTTAATTATTTCATCATGTGAAAAGACGGATATACTCAGAAATATTTCCTTCCAAATGTTTTTATTTAAATTTTTGTTGACTTTATCATAGGTTTTACAAGGAAATGTAATTAAAAGTCAGCGAGGCTTACTTTTAACATAAGGTAAAAAAAAATGTTAAGATCGTTATAAGATGTTATAAAATGTTATAGATATATATATAAAATGTTAAGATCGTTATAAGATGTTATAAAATGTTATAGATATATTATATATAAAATGTTAAGATCGACATAAGATGTCGTTAAATGTGCACTTAACTAAAACAAAAACAAGTTATAAAAAAGAAAAGCTTAAGATTTAATTTTAGACGATTGTCAAACAATATGATTAATTATATTTTATATTGTTTGTGTATTAGCACTGTGAAAATTCATGTTAGTAATAATTTTATTTATAAGTAACAATTCCAATTTAGCAGTGTTTTATTGGAATTGTTCCTTAAAATAAAAAAATATTAATTAAAAAGATTAATTAGTAATTCCTTCATAAACTTAAATATCACGCAATTTAATTTATAAAGAATCACTATTTTATTCATATTTCATTTAGTTTCCTATTTTATCATTAAGAAGAAGAATAACTATTAGAGCAGCCCTCAAGTAGCTACAATACCGCATAATAAAAACATACTTGCGTCTTGTTTTGAGAATGCTACGCCACACTCTAATATTTTCCCCTCTACGCCATTTCTGGTTTGGCGTAGCACGTAGCATTATTTTGACTCGTAGCATTATTTTTTGGCTTATAAATGTCATGCGTAGCCGGTGAGTACACACCTGCCTGCAGTATGGCGTAGCCTGGGGCGTAGGAAAAGAAGATTTCATCCCCGAAAGCGTGATTTATTGTTGGGATTGTATTTAATACAATTGCCACGTGACTTGAACGTGAAATTAATGTGTAGAAAAAAATAGTGTACGGTCATACCAAAAACAAAATTAAATATGAGAAACTTTTATTGTAGTTCATTAGTTGGTTATTCAATAAACAACACTTTTTACTTTTATTTAAACACTGTTTTTATTTCACAAATATATTGTATTTAAAAAATTAAATTTAAAATTCTACTACGAACGTTTTCAACTATTCAGTCATCATCAGGTAGGAAAATATTGCAGAATTTTTAATAAAATTAGTCAGTTAGGTATAGTCAAATAGGTAAAATTAAATTAATGAATAAAATATAAGAATATATAAAAAAGTCCAAAAATAAAATATGTCTATATTGTACATTATGATATAGGTAATTCATTATAAATAAGAGTTATTTTTTAAAAACATTAAATCATACAAATTTTATAAAAATCTTCATTTAGGCATTTAGATGGTTAGGTATTAAGTAATATCAGTTGTGATTATTATCTATTTAAATATAAGTAGATAAATATAATAAATAAAATAAAATATATGAAATAAAATTAAAAATTGTAGTGTTTCAGAGAAAATATTTTTATCTTAATTTATACAGATACTACGATATGAAATAAATATTTATTATTATTTCAAATACTCCTCCTCAAATGTTAAATTCATTATTTTTAAGCACAAAATTCAGGTATTTTTGGAAAGCTTAGATTTGTAAATCTTGTCTTGTCTTGTATTCTACCGCTATTCCTCTAGGAGTGGCTGGTACCTAAACACAAGTGCCTTCTCTTGACTCTGTCCTTGCATACTTCTTTCATCTCACCTAGTTTCATCACTCTTTTCATGCACGCTCTTCTCTTGTGTACACTCCGTTAATTACATTCATTCCAATCTCGCTTATCTGATCAATTCATTGTTTTCTAGGTCTTCCTCTTCCACGCTTACTTATTACATTTACTCTGTATTTTTTTTTGTCAGTCGGTCTTCATTCCCCTTTCAATATGTCCAAACCATCGCATCACACTTCTTTGAACTTTCACTGATCTGAATCTGATTGCACTCATTCTTAACCCTCGTCCGTTGACTTAGTTTTAACCCCTTGACTTATAGGTTAGTATGAGGCTAACCACCAATGCTGTAAATAATGGTTCACTTTATCAATGCCACCTGTGTTTTAGGGAAGGTCGGTAAATGTGCGAGCTAACACGTGTCTGTTTGTGGGCATGCATTTTATATTAATTCTCAATATAAATATATATTTGCTACTTTGATTACAGATAAAGATATCACGCAAGCAGATATTGCCAACAAATATTTTCATACACACATATATTGTTTTTGGACCGGTCCCGAGTCCCGAGTCATCCAGTGGCAACACTTTAGACTCGTAAATGGAAAGTTGTGGATTCTGATTCCGGTGGAGCACAAAAATATACCATTTATATTTTCAAATATGCTCTTCACCAAAAAGCCTTTACCAAAGACCGGTCACTAAAGGTACATCCAGCCTTACAGCAACTGGGTCTTGCTTGAGTATTGGCGCTTTGTAGCAAGGACCAAGCTAGTACACCACTACGGCACTACAACAAGTGTCATAGACCCCTAAAGTCTCTAGAATCTAGGGAGTCTCCCGCACAGGATTTCTTAAAAAAATTAAAATAAAATTGTGGTGCACAAAATACCACATTTATTACAGTGCACCCTCACAGCCATCAACAAACTAGGAGAAACTCTTTCACCATGTAAAGGCTGCTTTTCACCTGCAAGTCAACAGTTCAAAAACAACTTCATAAACATAACTTATTTTAAAATAAAGCTATTTTTTGTTTAACGTAGTTTATTTTCACAATAATATTTTATATCTCGAGCACTTTCAACCATCAATATTCAGGTCATTATCAAGAGTGAATATTGATGGTTGAAAGTGCTCGAGATATAAAATATAATTGTGAAAATAAACTACGTTAAACAAAAAATAGCTTTATTTTAAAAAAATGAATTTTCACTGTGTGAATACACAAACCCTACAAAATATAATTTATTTTGCACAAGTACAATCAAAACGTGAACCCTTAAATTATTTTGAACGCATTTACAATAAATCACCCAGGGGAATCATCGGAATTAATAATCATAAATATATTGTACCAGACAAGATTACGATCGTTCCGTTGTAAGTTCAGAATTCAGTTCGATTCCCCGGTGTATTTTATGTACGAAACTCCATAGAATCCTCGTAGCTGCACCCCAAGTACAAAACTCTACGTCGAAACCCAACCGTAGCGTTTCCCCAAAATATATCGAAGCTTGATCAGCATTTCTCCTGAGTGTTTTAGTTTTAATGTTAGCTTGTTAATACGCCGAGGTTGAGTTTAAGCGTTATGTTTTATACTTGAGGATCTCATAAGTCTTTCCATGTAGCTCGCAGCTCTCCCTTCCCCTGACATTTCAGTTGATTTGAATTGATTCAGTAGAAAGTTTGTGCGACCAAAGTTTGAGGGAAATACCCCAGCCGGCCGTTTTCAGCGTTACACACATTTTCATATACGAATAATTTTACGCCGTGCAAAGTTTTCCGCTGCTGTATTCACGTCGTGTTGTTATACTCTTTGGATGCTTGTTTATTTTTGTTATATTTCAGGAAAACACGTGTCGTATTATGACTATAAAATGTACCCGGAAGTATTCATAACAAAACTATATAAATGTGTTTTACATTTTTTACATCAGACTGTAGGGCTTAATATTTTATGAGTGTTCCTTTTAAACTGCAACTGTAACTGTAACTCTGTCGCCATTCCGCTAGGGGTGGCCAGAGCCTCTGCAGAGTTGCCTCCATTTTTTCCTATCCTTACATACCTCTTTCAATTCATTCATATCCATCACCTTTTTCATGCATTTTCTTCTTTTACGCTCACTCCATACTTTTCTTGGTCTTCCCTTCCCTCTTTTTCCTTTCACACTTTCTTTGTTACATACTTTGTCAGTCTATCATCATTCATTCTTCCCACATGCCCAAACCATCTCATCACATTCTTTTGTACCTTAACTTTCACATCCTCTTTCAAATTACATTCTTTTTTTACCCATGCATTCCTAACTCTATCCGTCAGAGTTTTTCCTGTCATGCTTCTCAAATGCTTCATTTTCAACGTACATACTTTACTCATTTCGCTATCGTTCACTGTTCATGCTTCACTTCCATACATCAAAGTCGGTAACAATATGCCATTGTGAACCACCATTCTCAGATCCATCGTCAATCGCTCTTGTCATCTTTCCATTCTCCTCAAACATACTTCCCAAGTATCTAAATTCATCCACAATTTTTTAAAATATGTTTTTAATTTAAAAGTAGAAAAATAAAATACAAAACCAACAAACCGTTAGCTACTTTTGCAAAACTAGTAGTAGGTACTTAATACACTCACTGGAATCAAAGAAAAAAATGTTTTTGACCTAAGATGAAAAATTACATAGAAAATTCCTCTGCTTCCTTATTAAATTCCTTTTTTCAATTTTTTTGACTTACAATCAAGTTTTTTGGGCAAAAAATTATCTACATTTGTATTTTTAATATTTGTTAACATATTTCAAACGTTTTTCGATATATTTTATCAAAACGATATTTCTTGTTTCTTAAATCTCAAGAACGTGGAAAGGAAATATGAAAAAGAAACAATCTATGGGAGGCGCCATTTAAAATGTAATAAAAATTTAAATAAATTGAGCGCGAAATTGCCTGACAGTCAAATTAACGTGGCAAGATAGTTCATGGAGCCACTTGACGTTTTGGATTTAAGGTTATTGTTTTTTGGCGTAGTGCCCATGCTTGAGATACACCACAACACACTGTGGAACATAATATAACATGCTACGCCGTAGAAGCGTAGAGGCGTAGAGGGCTATTGTATTGTGTTAATTGAAAAATACT
The DNA here is from genome assembly GCA_951799405.1 of Agapetus fuscipes. Lineage (NCBI taxonomy): Eukaryota > Metazoa > Arthropoda > Insecta > Trichoptera > Glossosomatidae > Agapetus > Agapetus fuscipes. The sequence goes on along the minus strand of OX637346.1, from coordinate 2,715,597 downwards.
AGTGCCATTTTGATACAGTGCAAAATATTATATAAAACAGTATTTTCAAGACATATATAAAACATTTTTTTGCAATTAAATATTTTTTGTATTCTACAGTATTTTTTCCTTATAAAATAAGGTACTTTTGGACAAATAAAACACATTTTGTATTGAAAACATAAAATTTGCGGTATTGTTTTTTATTCTTTAATTATTTTTGAAGTGATCTAAATCTTAATCTTAATCTACCTTGCAAAGATATGTATCATTTGAGGTTCATATTAAATGCATTCCCACAAGCAGACACGCATAATTTCGCGCTCACACGTGCCGTATTTAATTAGTGATGTTTTTTGGGATCTGTTGACGTGAACTGTGGACATTGGAGCTTTTGTACGTTTTGCCAAGGTCTTCGATAAGATTCTTCAGCTTAAAAGTGCAATGATAATGATAATCTTGATGAAAGCTTATTTCATTATCTGCTTTCCTATTACTTTTTTTTTTTTTTTAATCCTGTGCGCGAGACTCCCTAGATTCTAAAGACTCTAGGGGTCTATGACACCTATTGAAGTGCCGCAGAGGTGTACGAGCTTGGTCGTCGCTACAAAGCACCAATTATCAAGCAAGACCCAGCTGCTGTAAGGCTGGATAGACCTTTGGTGACCGGTCATTGGTAAAGGTTTATGAATTTTTCAACGCAGCGAAGAGCACATTCGAAATATAAATGGTATTTTTTGTGCTCCGCCGGGATCCGAATCCACAACCCTCCATTTACGAGTCTGCAGTGTTGCCGCTACGGACTACGGACCGGTGCAAGATGCCAACGACACGCGGTGTACCTGAGCGGTTACCCATCCAAGCACTGACCACGCTCAATGGTGCTTAATTTCATTTCCGTTTATTACTGCCATTTGTATGTAGATTTTAAACATATTAAGAGTTTGTATTAAAGAAACATTGATACTTCTTACCGTTTACGCTCTATCAATTGAGCTATTCCAGCTACGACATGACCATAGATAGTTTAGAATTGAGATAAAAATAAATTATCATTGCTTCAAACCAATCTTAGGTTTGAAACTGAGAGAACCTCATTCTAGTTTTGGGGCTGTTTTCTTGAAATATTTTTCTAAGGATGGTATATAAGGATGGTCCGGTCGATAGCTCAGTTGGTAGAGTGCTTGCATTCCATGCCGTGAGCTCGGGTTCGAATCCCACCGAGGGTGTCAGAAATGATTTTCCGTTTTGGTGTTTATTTCAAACCCCAAAATAAAATACTGGCAAGGCTTACTCAGCCTTCACAAGAAATGAGTACCAGCCCTCTCGGGAGCTGAGAAACCCCCACTTCAACTGAAGTGGTTGGCGTCAGACCGACCCCCTTACCAGTAAAAATATATAGGTTCAACTCGCCACATGCGACCCCTTCGGGGATAACGCGGCAACAAGTTACACTATATGTGTAGCTTAGTTGCGTTTTTTTGCGTATGCAAGTTTTGTTAGGTCAACCTTACAAAATTATTTGACTTGTGAAATTTGTTTTTTCGGTAGATATTTTCGTATATTTATTTTGTTGAAAACCTTGTGGAGGGGCAAGGTGTAAATTTTGCCCCTCAGGGGGTATATAAATACAAAAAACCAACAAATAGAGAAACTGTAACGTATTCTCCAATGCAAGATATAAAATACACAGATCTAATGCCTATGGTATTTTCTCTCTCTCAAACAAAAACCAACCTTCAATAGGTGGCTTTCAATTTTGGACGACTATCCCGTACCAAAGAAGCGAAATCAAAAGGACCGCCACTCACCTCAAATTGTGCCGCTGGTCCAAGATGATGCTCGTTTCTCAGGATCCTGTGGGGCTGAGCTCTGTTCACAAACTGCCACACTTGCAAGTTATATGTAAAACAAACCCACTCACTCACAGATTTTAACGGTAAATTTCAAATCGGTCGAGAGACATATAAAAACGTGTCTACTTGCGAACACGACGGAAATGGAAGTCCTCAATTCTTGCTAATCTCACGTTGCTCAGATGTCAAAAAAGTTGATACCGACATCTTGCGATTTTTATCCGCACTTTTTTCAGATTGTGAAAGACCAACATGAAATTCGCTTCTTAGACTAATTAATTAAAAATAAAACAGATGACGCTCAATTGTGCGTCACCACCTTGTTCAACCATACTGCCTTGTTGTCATATTTAGGAGAGCAATATGTCATCGTTTAAGTTCGCTTTATTTTCGGCAGATGGCGTTACGCGAGGCGGCAAACTTCGTTACTCGGTCGTTAAAAATCGTTATGTCGTAGCAACGAAATAGCCTTCCACAGGCTGTATTGTGTTACATAACACGTTATTGTCTTATTATTGAAATCAAAATTAATGTCACTGTCACGATAAAACATTATTTTGAAAAAAAAAAACAATTATAAATGCACTTATTAACAGGATTTAGTAAAATATTTTGTTCCTAAAAAAAAAGAACGATTTTAATCTAAAAATGATTGTTTCTGTAAGTTTGCGCTAACAAATGCTGCATGTGTTCTTACAAGTTAAAATCCAATCCGGGAATGAGAATAAACTACTGCAACTTTTGTCGATCTTTGCTAAAACAAGGGTAGCATTGACGAAGTTTAAAATAAAAATACTGTTTGGGTGATCGACTTCATACTAACTTATAAGTCAAGGAATTCATAAATCAAAAGTAAACATGTTTTTATTTATGCTCCGCTAGGATTCGAGCTCGCGACCTTTCAATCACAAGTTCGAGCCGTTAACAACTTTAGAAAACGAAGCAGTTTTTGTTGACATATCCAATTTTTTGTTTACTTTTAAAGAATAAAAATCAAAAAATGTTTTATATACGGAAAGAACTGAACATTTTTCTTGCACTGATTAAAACAGTTTTTTTTTCAATATTCAAATTAATTTGGTTTTTCTCGTGAATGCCACAAAATAATGAAATTCCTATGTCATTCCATACGTGTTGCCTGCCAGAATATATTCAGGCTGTATTATGTAGTCTTACATACAAAGAAGAGAGGAAACGCCTTTCCTGATCCAGGTCGAGACAGTATTACATGGGATAAACGGCCTGGGAATGCAGGAGACTGACCGAGGATGGAGAATTTATTGTAGATAAAACTGGAAGGACCATTTCAGTGAAATTCCAAGAAGATCTTGCAAGCAAACGTATCTGGGAATGATAGAATATTATGCTGGTTTTATAGTTTTCCAATGTGACGTAGAGAGTTTTATTAAACTTACATATTTCGCTAAAAAATCTACAATTTGATACACTATAGAATATTTGCTGATTTACTGATTTAAAAAATCATATGGATAAAACATTTTGTTGGGTGTAACTTGTTACAGTAAGTGAACTTATTATAAAGGTGTGTTCGTGAAAAGCTTCTAAACTTCAGGGTTTGCACCTATTTTTTAATATTTTGCTTTCTCTTCTTTCTAAAGATTGATTAAAATCACCAAAAGTGCATCGTTATTTAAAGTTATTTTTTAAACAAGGATAAAATGCTGGATATAAATCAGATATGCATGTTTTGTGTTTGAAACGGGGTCTTGTTTTCTGAATTGTTTTCATCTTGAACCAAAAATCTATCTTTCTAGTATAATACAGCCAATTTCATAATAAATAAATTAATTTACTAATGGCAAACAACATTTATGAAGGTACAAACATTTAAAATACATAAAGACTCCAATATACCTCCTGATCAAAAAAATCTAAATATTTGATGTGCAACAACCCCTTGGAAGCAAAAAGTATTACTATATGTTTAGTTTAAATTTTTTTTGCGAGTAACGTTACAACATACGTTTCTTTTCTGTGATTTTTTCCAAAGCAAAAGTCATTTGTCAAGCAACAGTCGTAAAATTTGGTATGGCAGAATTTCCGTCTGGAGTGTAAAATTTTTGCCATAACATCGTTTTAAAATTGCGATAGTTTCGTGTGAGAGAGATAAAAAATAGTGTGCGCGATCAGAAATGTTTGAAATAGTGGGAAACAGGGTGAGATAGTAGGGAACGGTGTGAGATACTGGAGAACGGTGTGAGATAGTGGAAAAGAGTGGGAAATAGTATGAAACTGGCCGGGTCTTGTTCACTTTTCACTTTTACGACACACTATAAAATTTAACACCGCCGCGTGTTTATTCTTTCCCTGTTTTTAATATCGCCGTCCCCTCGTCTCTCTTTCCCTCTATCCTTCTCTCTCTATCCTCTACATGTGCTGGCATGTGTCTTCCAACGTGAGAAGAAAAACAAATTGCATTCTCCGCCAAAAGTTTTTATCCACACTATAAAAACATAACTAATACAAACATAAATATATTTAGGTACAGTTATGACGTCTTAAATATCGTCGCAATTTTTTTCTCGTTCAAAACTTAATGTTAGCTTAAAATTCATTTACTAGGAAAGAACCACACACTTTGATTATTTAAGTCTCTCTTTTGATTTACTCCATACGTCGTCCTAGTGTTTTTTTTTAAGAAATCCTGTGCGGGAGACTCTCTAGATTCTAGAGGCTCAAGGGGTCTATGACTTTTTTTTTAGTGCCGCAGAGGTGTTTACGAGCTTGGTCGTCGCTACAAAGCGCCAATACTCAAGCAAGATCAAGTTGCTGTATGGCTTGATGGACCTTTTAGTGGCCGGTCTAGGTTTAAGTTGTAATGAATTTTTTCAACTCGGCGAAGAGCATATTAGAAATATAAGTGGTATATTTTTTGTGCTTCACCGGGATTCAAATCCACAACCTTCCATTAACGAGTCCAAAGTGTTGTCACTGGGTTGCTGGGTCGGGTCACGACAATCTGGAAGGTCTTTCACCGCTGAAAAAATTAGAGCATTGCATGAGCGTTCTGTGATACGCTTCCCCGGATAGAAGTGTACATACGGAAAGGGTATGAGGATGGGTTTGGCAAATGTTGTCATTGGACTACGGACCGGTCTTAGTGCTTATACGGTTTATCCATCATTTGTGTCAAAGATGACTTTTTGATACATTTGTCTGAAGAATCACATTGTACACGATTTGAGCTAAGAAAAAAACGTAAAATACGATAATGCGAGAAATGTTTGGATTCGTTTTAGTCACTATTAAAAAGTAAAATACTTATTCTTAAGGCTTTACCAGTGCATGCATCTGGGTTAAGCAACGAGATAATCAGATGCAACACTTTTCTATTTGTTGTAGTATACAATAAAGTACATAAAACAAGAAATGTACTAACAACTGATATTTTTTAATTATTTTAACGACAAATCATTAGGATTTATAAATAGCGAGCTATTTATACAATAACATCAAACAAAGAAGAAAACTATTCCTAGAAAAATACAACAACGAGCCAGTAAAAGTGTAGGAGCATCTTTGTAGCGCGGGGCATTACTCGTTGCAGAGCTACGTCGGTTGTAGCGGGGCTCTACGCCGTCCGTAGCAGGGCTCTACGCCACCCGTAAATTCTCATCTACAGCGTTTTATATTGTCGCTTGCTCGCGGGACACATGTTAGACCGGGAACCGGGTGCAAGAGTATCACTTCTATATAAAATTAAGCAGACCGTAGAGGCCTCTCCCCCCCTCCCCCCGCTCCAACCCACCCTCTACGAGCGATGCTTATTTATGGCTACGCCAAGAAAGCGACTTGAGTTTGGAAACGATTCCTGGGCAATTGATGCTTGAACCCGACCATTCGGGAGACAGTATTAATGCCGGGAGAAGATTTAAGGATTACCTTGATTCATTTATTTATTGCGGATTTAAATTTAACGACCATTTTCATAAAAGAAGGTTACTCGACGCCTAGACGGTTACAATGTAGTTTTATTTTATGTGAACGCTGTTGAATTCGAACTCGTATAAAACCCATATATTTTGATTTCAGATTAACATGTTTATTTATTTGTTGCATCCATCTTATTGATTTTTGTAATCTCAACACGATTTAAATATGGAAAAAATATTAAAATATTAAATAAAATTAAATTTCAAATCTAAAAATATGGACAAATTTGTAAGGGTGAGTGTAATCAATTTGTTTGCAAAAAATAAAACGCAACTAAGCTACACATAACGTGAAACTTATTGTCTGCGCTATCTCCAAAGAAGCCACATGTAGTGATTTGGGACCTATTTATTTTTACGAGTAAGAAGGGTAGCCTCACGCCAACCATTTCAGTTGAAGAGGGGATTTTCCATCTACCAAGGGTTTAAGTTCTGATTTTCTGTGAAGGCTGAGTACCCTTTGCCCGTTTTTTTTTTTATTTTGGGCTTGGAATAAACACCGAAAATATTATTAAATTAATACTTCAGCTAAATTATAACCTTAAATTTTTCTGTTCCTTGACTTATAGGTTGTTATGCGGCTGACCACCCATAATATAAAAATTGGTTCACTTTGCCAATGTCACCCCTGTTTCAGGGAAGGACGGCAAGAGTTGCAAGGCTTATGTTCATTTGAGATTGGGTTTTTATATTGTAGGTCCACATGCGGCATGTGTTAGCGCGAAATTATACATATCTGCTTGTGGGAATGCATTTACATAGGATAAATCTTAAATGATATATATCTTTGCAGCTTAGATTAGATTAGATTAGATTAGAAATAATTAATTTTAATTAGTCAATTACATAATAACTAGTCAATAAAATAATCATTGGCAATACTTATTTTTTATTTATCTTTAAATCAAGTTTATGCATTTTTTTACTATTAAAAAATTTAAGGCTCATCGCATCAATTCTATTTATATACATTGTATACTCTTCTTTTTGATCGACGTTTAGTTAAACATTCAAATGACATACAAAAAACAACACGGTTTTCCCTTCATCCGTCACCCAAACTTTTACTTTAAAAGCCGCTTGAACGTCTTACTCGGAACCCTCATCTGTGAAAGTCGTGGGTTCGGCCCATTCCATTATTCAATATGGACTATTTGTGAGATGGAAGTGAGCTGGCTGGCCGGCCTCCTCGCTGAGGATGGAGACCAAGCAAATACCGCGCGACCCCGGGGAGCAAATATCATTTGCAAATGTCTTTTGTCAATGCCTTTTCTATCTGCTCCGCCCAAAGCCAGGCCAATACACAATGCCGGATTTTAATGCTACTAAAACCTAAAATAAATTACCAGAACCCAAACGATAAACAAAGATATAAGTACGAATGTGTGATTGTGGGTCTGTTCTCTAGATGTAGGTCTTTGTATGATTGTACTTGTATTAATTGTTCAATATTGTGTGAGTAGTTGCTCGAATATTCTGAATAGAATATTTTGGCGGCGCTTGGCATATCGTTCCCCCAGTTTTTGTTTGCCGTATAGACCAATTTTGTCAAATATGACTTTTTAATGCAGTTGTCTTAAGAATCAAATTCTACACAATCTGAGCTAAGAAAATACGTAACACTCGATAAATGTGAGAGTTGTTTTCAATATTTTTTAAATCAATTTCCTGTTTTCATAAGTCACATTGGTCCAGTACATGCAAACACTGCTCATGTTAAATTAGCTTAATGGTCTATACGGCAAACAAAAACTAAGGCAGCGATGTGGCAGAATAACTCTTATATACAAGAGACTTGTATCTGAGCTGTCGAGCTAATGAGTAGTTGAGCAGCCATAGTATAAACTTAACTCTGTGAACGAACCAAATGTGAACGAGATCTTAAAATAGTGTTTGAAATTAATGAACCAAGGGATTAATTAAATAGAACCAGTTTATCATAAAAATGGCTTTGTAAATATTTGATTGTTTGTTCACTTTAAGTTAAATACTTGATCTTTATGGTGTTAAAAAACATTGTTTTCTAGTAGCCTTTTTAATTAAGTATCTGAGATCTCTTGGCTCTAGCAATTTGTATTAACCTTATTCAAATGTACACAGAATAATATACGAGTAGTATTTCCACAAATTGCTTAAGAGTACTTTGATTAATTAGGTGTGGTCAATATTTATTTCTACAGACATTCTTTGTTAAGACAGTACCTATTACCTTTACCACTAAAACAATATTTTTCAATATATTTCTGAATTTCGTTAAGAAAATATTTTTAAAAATGTAACATTTGCATTATGTTTAATAAGAAGTTACTTTTGATATAAAAAAAAAGAAGAAAAAAAACTTCAAAATGTGTATATCGTTTAAACAACAACAAAAATATGATTCGTCAGTTTTCATCTAATAACCAGATTTTATGTGGAATAAATAAATTTTGAATTGAATAAGAGACCCAAAACATTTTCGTTAAAACGTTGTTATGCCTACATTGCATTGTTAATATAACCTACGCAGATTTTTTTTAACTTTTTTTTTGCAAAGTCGGGTCCTTATATTTTCATCTAAATCTGGCATTGCGAGCATCAAACAGAGAAGGGGTGAACGCGTTACTGTGGCGTTTTGTAAGGGCGGGGAAGGCTACTAGGGTGGAGAGGGGAGGGGGGCGGGGGAGGAAGGGGACTAGAGTGATTGATTTGCGAGAAAAACTTGGCTTTTTACTTTTCGGCTTGTATATTTTATGAAGCAAATAACAAACAAAACTTATCCCCCCTCTGACAGATGAAATTACTCAAGACTAGTTCTCCCGCCAAAACCCACCTCAATGCGGACGGGAAAAAATCATCTTGACAAAGTGAGCATACGTATACTTATATATATTTGTTTTTTAGTCTGATCCTGGATCTAGGGCACCATATTAATTTTCTCTTTCAAAAATGTTTCCTTTTAGTTGTGAGTTTCCGTGATATGTTTTATTTTTTCTATATTGACTAACGACTATATCTGTAATCTAAGTCGCAAAGATGTGTAGACATTTTGTTTGTTTTACGTTCATCAGAAGCAATTCCGCATGAGCAATGGTTGTACGTGCACTGAACCAAATTGTTTTATGAAAACTGGAAGTTGATTTAAAAAATATTCAAAACAAATCTCACACTTAACGTTATTTTTTAGCTCAGATTGTGTAGAATGTGATTCTTAAGACAATTTTATTACAATATCATCTTCGGATAAAATGGTAGGTAAGCCAAACAAGCACTGAAGGGACGATTTAAGGCTCATATTTTATTCATGCAAACAAACAGGTGCTCGCTTACACATGCTGAATGTGCACATACAAAATAAACCAAACCTCACAGGAACATAAACATTGCATCTCCTACCGCATTCCCCTGAAACCGAGGTGGCATTGGCAGAAGTGAATCAAGTTTTTACAGCATAGGGAGTCAACCTCAAACCAATCTGTAAGTCAAGGAGCCATATATGTATTAATTCTGTTAGAAAGTATTTATTTAAAAGATGCATATTAATATTTCGTATCCAAAAATACAAATGTAAAAAAAAATCATAGATTTTCATACAAGCTACCCACCCATAATGAAAAAAATGGTTTACTTTGTTAAGACTACCCACGTTCAAGAAAAACCTTGAAAATAAATGTTCATTTACGTTTTTTTTATCAGTATCAACACATGTGTAAGCGCGAAACAGTAATGACATTGGCTAAAAGTTTTTTTTTATTAAATGATAAATAAACTGACTTCAATGCTGTAACTGTTACTCTGTCACCATTCCGCTAGGGATGACCAGAGCCTCTGTAGAGTTGCCTCAGTTTTTCCTATCCTGACATACTTCTTTCAATTCATTCATATCCATCAACTTTTTCATGCATTTTCTTCTTTTACGCTCACTTTGTATATCCCATTCTTTCACAATCTCCTTAATCTGATCACCCCATACTTGCATGCAAATTTCTCCTTAATCTGATCACTCCATACATGCAAAATTTACAAACAACATCTTTCTTTTAATTCTTTATTGTAATTTTAATCACATTATTAAAGTTTTTAATGTAAGAATGTATGTAGTGAGAAAAAAATACGTTTCCAATACAGCAAAATTGTAAATCGTATATTTGTATGTTTGTTTTGATGGCTTTAAATTTATTTATCAGGCCATTAACGTTCCCCGACGCTGCATTCCATTTGCCTGATTAAAAAATACACCCGCGACAGAAGCGCTCGCTCTTGCACGCTACGACCCGGCGTAGATACCTACACACACATAAATTCTGGCGTAGCAAGTTTCTTGGAAACATCCGAGTAGATTTCAATGTTCGTAGCACGTGTGACGCCGAGATTACAACGGCTGTAGCAGAACTATTATAAATTGGCGAAAATTTCTCTAATTAACGGAAAGTTAACATTTCATTTCCATTCTTTTTTTTATATTTTTTTGCGATCGTGTCATTCTAACATAAAGTTTACAGAGCAATTTTTTTTTAAATCTCTAATGAGTTAAAAATCTTTAACATTGTAGAATGAGTTAAGCTTTAAGTTAAAAGAGATCATTGCATGAAATAAATGAAAAATTGCGTATTTTATATATCCAGTCAATAGCTTAGTTTTTAAGAGTGCTTGCATTATATGTCGAGAGGTCGGGTTTAAATCTTACTGAGGTGTGAGTCTAATCTAATCCTAATCTAATCCAAGCTGCAAAGATATATATCATTTAAGATTTATATTAAATGCATTCCCACAAGCAGACATGTATAATTTCGCGCTAACACATGCCGCATGTGGACCTACAATATAAAAACCCAATCTCAAATGAACATAAGCCTTGCAACTCTTGCCGTCCTTCCCTGAAACAGGGGTGACATTGGCAAAGTGAACCAATTTTTTACAGTATGGGTGGTCAGCCACATAACAACCTATAAGTCAAGGAACATACATGACAAATTACATTTTTAAAATCAATCAAAATCAAGTCTCAGAAATGATTTTCCGTTTTGGTGTTTATTTCTAATTATGCGGCTGACCACCCATAATATAAAAATTGGTTCACTTTGCCAATGTCACCCCTGTTTCAGGGAAGGACGGCAAGAGTTGCAAGGCTTATGTTCATTTGAGATTGGGTTTTTATATTGTAGGTCCACATGCGGCATGTGTTAGCGCGAAATTATACATATCTGCTTGTGGGAATGCATTTAGTATAAATCTTAAATGATATATATCTTTGCAGCTTAGATTAGATTAGATTAGAAAATCAAAATAAAGACACCAGTATGGCTTACACACTAATCGTTCTCAAGAAACGAGTACCAGCCACGTCGAGCGCTGAGAAATCCGCACTAAAACTAAACTCCTTCATGTCTTTTGAAATGAATAGGTTCCACTCGCCACATGCAACCTCTTCGCTGCAAAAATTTACACAATATGTGTAGGTTAGAAGCGTAGAGACTCAATGGAGTTTCTAAGTTTTTCGTCTGTCAGTTTACGCATAGTGTTTCAACCTTCAGCAGAAGGAACTAATACCGAACGTACATAATAATAACGTGGCAGAGCGTTTGACAGTGCAAAACTTGTGTAAGCCCGACTCTGTGTAAATTTGCACAATATACATGTAATATGGCGCGCTCCACAACTAAATGCTACAGGAATTTCATATCGTATTGAGTTTGCGAGACCGTAAATAAATAGTTTCCAGTTATCGCCGACTCGCAAGGCTGTTCTTGTGCAAATACTGTGCGCGAAAACTTGAAACACATGTCATTAATAATTGTTAGTTTACTCGGTGTAATTGAAACTGTTGTGTTCGACTTTTGCACTGGTTGTGGCTTGTTTTTTTTATCATCTACGGTTCGCTAAGAGATGATAATACGTCCCACCGGTGCTTGTTTGCATTATCTACTATTTGATTCAGATATGATTAATAGGTTAGTACAAGGCTGAGCACCCAAACTATTAAAACTGATTCACTGTGCCAATTAAAATCAACATTTAAAAACTGTAGCCGCCAACATTAGTGATTAAACGCCATTTTTTTAGATTATTGCATACTTTGTTCATTTCATTCCAAAGCAAACCTATTTATTCGATATTTTGGAAATCAAGTCAAATCAATCCTGGACGGTGAGTGAAAGGGAAATTAGTAAAGTCCATACAGTAGAAATGGACTATCTAAGAAGTATGATTGGGAAAAAACGAAGTGACAGGGTGAGGAATGATTTTGTAAGAGAAGAATGTGGTGTAAGGGAAAGTGTGAAAGTGAAGATTAAAAGAAGTATGTTAAGATGGTTCGGGCATTTGGAGAGAATGAGTGATGAAAGATTGACGAAAAAAGTATATGTTGCTAGAATAGATGGATGTCGTGGTAGAGGAAGACCGAGAAAAGTATGGAAGGATCAAATTTCAGAAATAGCGAATGAATGGGATATCCAGAGTCATAATAAAAGGAGGACTTGTATGAAAAAGGTTATGACTCTGGATGAAATGAAAGAAGTATGCAAGGACAGGAAGAAGTGGCGGCTAATCTGCAATGTTGATTTCTAATGTTGGTGTATTCATTTGCTTCATTTTTTTGCATAGGAAATTTTTGACTTTTTTTGTATAGATTTCTTTGTAAGGTTTTGTTCTTTTTTATATTTAAATGTAATTTATTATTCATATTCCTTGACTTATAGGTTGGTATGAGGCTGACCACCCATACTGTAAAAAATGGTTCACTTTGCCAATGTCACCCCTGTTTCAGGGAAGGTCGGCAAAAGTTGTGGGGCTTATGTTCATTTGAGGTTTGGATTTTATTTGTAAGTACACATTCAGCATTTGTAAGCGCGAACTACACTTGTTGGTTTGTGGGCATACATCTGAGAGCTTTAAATGAATATATCCTTGCAACTTAGATTATAGATTATTATAGATTATAAGTCAATTTCAATGTTTCTCGGTCTTCCTCTACGACATCATTCCATTTACCTAAATATATTATAAACTTTTCTCTTTTTCTTACACTTTTTTATTTTTCAGTTTTAATGCGGAAAAAGAAAAAAAAAGAAAAAAAAAAAATGGCGGTTGATCTGTGATGTTGGCGGTTGGGGTTTGTTAAAGTGAAATTGGTTTTATGATTTAGTTTTTTATGTCCATGTATATATTGTTATTTATTGATTTAAAAAAAATGTAATTTGTCATATATGTTCCTTGACTTATAGGTTGTTATGCGGCTGACCACCCATACTGTAAAAAATTGGTTCACTTTGCCAATGTCACCCCTGTTTCAGGGAAGGACGGCAAGAGTTGCAAGGCTTATGTTCATTTGAGATTGGGTTTTTATATTGTAGGTCCACATGCGGCATATGTTAGCGCGAAATTATACATATCTGCTTGTGGGAATGCATTTAATATAAATCTTAAATGATATATATCTTTGCAGCTAGATTAGATTAGATTAGATTAGAATGCTTTTACCAAAATTTTACATATACCAATTAACAAAGAACAAAAAAATAAAGAAAGCATCAGTATTGATGTTATGTTTATACTCGTACAATGGATACAACAATTCATACAACTCAATTCATCAAATTAAAAATTAAATGATAATGACACATTGGAATTTTCCACGAAAGAAAATATTGTTTTTCCTTGGCCGGGTTTGTGTGTGATTGACACAAAAATAAAGAGAAAACCACCCTTCAAACTTAAATTCGGGCCGCTTCATACAAAATTTAAGGGTAAGAAATTGACATATTTCTGTGTAGTGAGGGTACGGACCCGTGTCAACTCGTGTTAGGCCGACTCAAGATACAAAATATGATATATTTAGTACGTGGGAATCTCATACATGGAAGAAGGTGACAGAGGCGAGTGAAATTGATTTGGAAGGAAATTCCGAAGAATTTTTACTTGATTGTTTTATTGAGTACAATAAACTGTCGAATTGTACATTAAATATTGTTTCGAAAAAAAATTAGAAAAAAATACAACTTTCTAATTTACCAGTTTTTTTTGCAACTAAGCTACACATATAGTGTAACTTCTCGCCTGCGTTATTTCCGAAGAGGTCGCATGTGGCGATTCGGGTGCTATTTATTTTTACGGGTCAGGGGGCCGGCCTCACACCAACGACTTTCAGTTGAAGTGGATGTTTCCCAGCTCCCGGGGAGGCTGGTTCTCATTTATTGTGAAGCCTGAGTAAACCTTGAGATCGAACCCTTGCTCTCGGCATGGAATGCAAGCATTCTACCAATTGAGCTATCGACCTTTTTACGAGCTTGGTCGTCATCGCTACAAAGCGCCAATTCTCAAGCAAGACCCAGTTGCTATAAGGCTGATTGGACCTTTACAGCGACGATCAAGCTCGAAAAGGGCTCTTGAGGTGTGATACACACAAAAACAGCGCTCACCAAATAAATCATCGCCAATTCTCAAGCAAGGCCCAGTTGTTGTAAGGTTGGATGGACCTTTCAGTGACCGATTTTTGTTAAAGGTTTATGAATTTTTCAACCCAGCGAAGAGCACATTTGGAAATATAAATGGTATATTTTGTGCTTCACCGAAATTCGAATCCACAACCTTCCATATACGAGTCCGAAGTGTTGCCACACGCGGTGTACCTGGAGGTCACCCATCAAAGTAGCATCCGCGCCCAATATTGCTTAACTTTGGTGATCTGATGAGAACCGGTGCTTTCAACATGGTATCGTCGTTGACAAATGTTTATGGCACTTAAAACTCTTTTTTTATTAAGGATTCTTATTCCCCTATTTATATTCACAAGAGGATGTTTAAAAAGTATAGCTGCTTACACAGAAAGGGTACAGGAGTACGTACCTTCCCTGTTTTAGTTCCTTGAGTCAGTAGTAATTATTGGAGACGTCAGACGCTGAAGCTAAGATCTAACTCAAGTTGGCTGACTTTGCCTAGCCAGCTTAATTACGTCAGAAACCATTGATATATTTGAGGGAGGTAATTGGACGGAAAAGGTTTTTGCTGGGGCGAGACAGGAAAAGTATTTGTTTTGCCTACCTATTAATTTCACGCTAGATTTGCTACATTAAATGATTGGAAAATTCGTCTTGTTAGCAAGATATGCTTGTATATAGTTAATCAGCAAAAAATATTTACAAAGTTTATAATAAAGGATGAAAATTTAACCAATACAAAAATTTTACTTGCGTTCTATGTACACGTAATTCATTGAATATTTTGTATGTAATCTTTCAAAAGTTACTTTCATTACGTTTATCGTTCGATTACGATTTTGGTTAATGCAATTTTGTTATAAGAAATGAGAAATACCGACTATTTCATCTTAAAATACATAGTAAAATTGAAGGGAAAATAAATCAGGGTCGCCGAAGAACATTGTGGCTGAAAAACCTGAGCATCAGTTCCTATTTTGAGTCGCACATTTACGGTGAAAATAGCCATGATAATCGCTGTTCTTTGATAGCAGTGGCACCAAAAAAAGAAGGAGATTTTAACAACAACAAAACACTAATTGAAGTAATGTAAAGTTTTTAGTCTGGTCTTGTAGACGCTTTAAAAAACAAATTTACTTTTTCTAATACGATAAAAATGTAATCCCTTTATTGTGAATAAAGTAACATTTTTTCATAATTTAATTGCTCGCTTCTCAAGGAACATTACAAAATAAGCTAGCAAAAAATTTTGATAGTACAATATAAGCACTTGACCAAAGCCAAAGAGGAAACAATAGGTAAAGATACGCCGGCATTAAAGCTCAGCACATAAAGAGAGAAAAGCTTCACTCGGCCGTTGGAGAGCTTTCGTAATAAAAGCTTTGGTCGTTACAGATATCAGGTATTTATTGAGATAATCCATTCGGACTGGGCTTTAACTATCTTGTTGACATTGCGGGGGTCGCGTTGGTTTTGAAAGGCTTTGCCGCAAGTTAAGGAGAGCTTTTTTTTGGAAAGATAAGAGCCTTTTGAAACAGCTAATGTTATTACCAACCATTGAGCTGGGCGTCATATTTATTCAGCTTTTTATTTTTTGGTTTGAAACGGCTTTTAGTGGATGAAGAGCTTTTAAGGTTTTTTAAATGAAGTATTTTTAAGATTTTCTTTGTGTTCAACTATCTTAATTTATATATTTGTTAATTGTAAGTACCTACAACGCAGTAGATATGAGAAGCGATTAATTTAAAATCGACTCCTAATTCAACACTCTTTTATTTAAGCATACACGTCCTAACATCCATATCTTTCCAATCCTTTCAACATTTTTATTTATTTTTTCTTTTCTCTACCGTTTAATTTTTTTTTTTTTATTTGTACTGAAGATGATACTTCGTAACTGGTTTTTGACTTTGTTAACTTTGCTCTCGTTTCTGTTCTTGAATATTTTGTATTTCTATTTCCAAAACTTAATACCGATAAAAGGGCTTTAATTTCCTAAACGTTCATATTTTCTATTTAAATATGTATGCTGTTGTTTTTCGTACAATTAAAAAGAAAAAGTCACAATTTTTTAGCACTGACCTTTCTTCCCTAAAAACATAACAAACACTTAATCTGTTAGAAAAAACTATACCTCTCATACAATAATCAACGTTAAGTTCAGACATCAGTCAATGCCACTTTTTCTGAGATAATAACATCGAAAAAACTCGCAAATTAAATCTGTAATATAATAATGAACAAGTTTTTTTATAAAACAAGTGCGGTGTTTTTCTACAAACATCACTTTCCTACAATCCAATTAAAAAGCTGGAATGCACCGCCGACCACACGAGGCCTTCGTTCATCTAAAAGTGCATCTAATTCAAGTGTTTAATGAGTAATCCCGCCCCGGGATGAACTTAATTCAGCCAGGCAGTCTTTAAAGCCAACAAATTGCAATCGCCTCCCCACCCCACACTTAATGGGGGATGCAATCTAAGTCGGGGAAAGCCATGTGTCGCAATTCAGTTGCAGCGAGGGAGGCTGCACTACAAACACTGTACATTTACTGTAGGGGAGGCAAGATGGAGAAACTTGTGAGACAACAAAAAGGGGTGTGATGTGGAGAAAGATATAAGCCAATATAGTATAAATTGAGGGATGAATTGGTTAATCAAATAATGAAGACTGGATTCTTTAGAATCAGATTAAATGAAAAAATGCTTGATCCGAACGATGAACTTTAAGAAAATGACAGGAGCAGGTTGTGTGAATCTGCTGTTGTAGAGATTTGGGTATCCGTTATGGGATACAAATGTAATGCATTGTGACTGATACTTGTACTGAAGCAACTTACTCCTTGACTTATAGGTTGGTATGAGGCTGACCACCCGTTTCAGTAAATATTGGCAAGAGTTGCAGGTTGTATGTTCATTTGAGGTTTGATTTTTATTCGTATGTACACAAGCAGCATTAGTAAGCGCGAACTTATTCGTGTCTGCTTATGGGAATGTATTTAATATCAATCTCTAATGTCAATACATCTTTGCAATTCTGATTATATTATAGATAGAAACAACATGAACTTATTGTGAAATTTCTTTGTTTCAGGTAAAAAATCTTCCTCTTTGTCCAAACAATGGTAGACATGGCAACATTTTTCGTCAGATTTTGGGTGAGACTATTATTTTCTTAGGCCCAATATATTGAACTGTAGTAATATTTTAGTTAACTATTACTTGAACTTTTATTCAAAATACTCAATCTCGAGTTAACTAAAACCGAACATTGCCGAAGTATGAAGCCCCGCCCCCAAAACTTGGAAATAATTAAAATGCCATTCAAAAGCTTTAAAACAAACAACTATTCATAACAATCATATCCCTTACCTTCATTAAGCTAGAAAACGAGACATACAATGTTCAGTTTGCAACAATTTTGATGTATCCTTACATTAAAAAAGAGCAGCTGCTGTCAGTGAAGCGCCGCCATCTTGAAAATCGAAAGTTAAAGTTACTAAATATTTACTGCCGAAATTCGGTGAGTGAAATATTATGATGATTTAACTAAAATTGCATTTTAGTTAACTTTACGATACTTCAAAATACCGGGCCTTAAACAACAGCTGAAGTTGTGTATCTATTCGACCATATTCATATACTTAATAAATTTATTAGTGCGACTACTCAAAAGCTCTAACATGTATTTATTTCTAGAGAGACGCTTTTTTTATTTTTGACTCACACAAACAAACATAGCACTTAACTACACATTCGTAACAATATTAAATCCTTTGGAACATTCCAGAATTCAAAAGCTTATCTTTCCGATAGTTGTGAACCTACAACCATAGTCCCACATTATATAGTGCATTATACCTTGCAGTGGCGAAGGGTGCCATACAACTCGATTCCCATCAGTTTCCCTTTTTAAATGAGGCAAAAATGATTATAAAGTAGACTGCATGGTTTCAATGGGGAAAAAACACGTATTGTTTATTTGGTTTTGAATGTATTTTATACTTTGTGCCAATATTTTATAACTACTTTGTTGCCTCATTTTAAAAGGAAAGCCGATGGGAATCGCGTTGTATGGCACCTATATGCTATGCCCGTACACGATAATCGCACATTCTTTCATCGGGCACTCTACACTATCCGACGGCATAACCCACTTTTCCAGGTCTTGCGTCCCCAGGGGAGTCGTTCCTGGAATGGGTTTGTCTGAATCATGTTTTGAATAACATTTCACTTCCCGTTGTACTGGTGTACGGTGCCCCAGAGACCGCATTCACCTCTACTACCCTTTCTAACAACGAACTGGGACAATTCGCAGTTTTTTGCGCGTGGAAGTTTTTCCCGTTTTTTTTTTTTTGTAATCCTCTTTCGTTGTCTATCTCTTAAAAACACACAGAAAATCAGTACAAAATCAGTAAACTTTACTAAAACAACTAGAATTACTGTCGTTAGAATTACATATTTACAGTAATAATAACTAAACAGCTAAATTTTTTACTCGTATATTCGACGAGCCTTTATAAGAGAACTTACATTATTCTCGACGTTTAGTTAGTGACGTAGCTAACGTCTTCAGGAGACACTCCCTCTGCTCCGTTTTTCCACAGTCGTCGTGCACTTTTATAAACTTTTATATTGTTATGTTATTAGCAGGTTCTATTCAATCAAAACTGTTGTTCATTTATTCTACACAATTGTATTCTCGCTTTCGGTTCCGAAACAGTTTTTATATTTAACAGTACGACGATTGATTTGCATCTCCTCTTCAGGGGATTTTGGTCCTTAATTTATACAGATTATTAAAATCATTTTCTAAGCTTGGTAAATCGTTATTTTTTTCTGGATTCAGTGTGAAATAATCAGGACACTCTGTAATGAGCTCTAGACCTTTCTTTAGCGCTGATAATGCAAGAAGAATTCATGCGATGATAATAATAAAATTTCAAACATGTTCATATATCGCTGACTTAGTTCTTGTTTATCGTAAACGCCATTGAGAAAAATTTACATGAGCAATGTTTTCATGTGTAGGTACTGGACCAATGTGTCTTATAAAAACAAGAAAATTATTTAAAACATATTTTAAAGAACTCCCACATTATCGAGTTAAATGGGTTTTTTTAGCTCAGATTGTGTAGAATTTGATTTATAAGACAACTGCATGACAAAGTTATATTTGACAAGATTGGTGTGTACGGTAAACAAGAGCTGGGGGAGCGATATATTCATATTTATATATTATTATAAAAAATTTAAGATCAATTGCACGTTTTGCGATAGATATTACCGGATCGTTAATGAAGAACAGAAGTATCAAAATTTCGTTGTTAACGTTGCCAACGTCTTCAAAAGACACCTTTTCTTCACACACGAGATTTTCTTGCAAAATAATATTTAACTCCGAACCGTCCAAGATCTGCAGTTTGACCCTCACCTTTCTGACTTGATTATAAAGTAGTGCTTTTGAATGGCCGGCCGGATCCCAGATACTGCGGACAAAGGGACCGGCCGTAAAATGGCCGTATAGACGCACACACGGCGCATCTCGTTTTAATCAAAAATTAAAACAAACGACCCGGAGTGTGATGTCATCAAATATTAAAATTTAAGCTTGCACACCCAAACTACTACAATGAATTTCATAGTCGTGTTTTCACCCTTTTTAAAACTATTTCTTGACTAATAGGTTGGTATGAGGCTGTACAAACTTGGTTTTCTTTTGCCAATGCCACTCCGGTTTCAGGAAACAGGAGGTTTGGTTTATTTTTTATGTACACGTAAACTTACATATTTCTGCTTGTGAACCTGAAATGTCAATATATTTTTGCAACTAAGATTAAAAATTATAGACAGCATTTGATAAATCAAAGTTTAGAATGGACTATTAACTAAGTTTATTGAGCAATGTGTTAAAATTCAGTAAGCTAAAAAATGGAAAGTTTTCTTACATAAACCCTGCTCTGAAAAATAAAAAGACAAAAACATTTATATATTATTTTAATATTTTTGACATCTGCCGTCATCAAAAACTACATTTGAAACATTGGTTTTGTATGCATTCAATTATAATTTTTATTATATTCTTCACGCCACGCGTGATCTAGCAACCATCTCACAAGGAGTGCCACTCAAGGTATGCTTCTAGCTTCATTATCATCGAACCACTTACTTTTAGAGTCATAGGCACGACTCTGATCTAGAGGTTCTTGTTTTGTCGTGCAGTAACTTTTCATCACGTGAAGGCCGTCCACCATTTGAGAAAATATATAGCTTTGCATGAGCGTTCGTGTGCTGTGGGTCCTTCTGATACATACATACAGGACGGGTATGAGGAGGATTTCTTTCATTCATTTTTTTGACATTTATTTTTGTAATAGATGATAATATTTTTCAAGCTTTCATAATGATACTTAATGTGAAAATTTTAGGGATGAAAATGTGAACAAACAAAAAGTTTTTACTATTTATTATATGGAAATATGATATGGCTACAGAAGCAATGTCGTTTGAAAATATTAATAACGACAAAAAGGACCACATGAAAGTTTAACATGAAATTTACATTTTGATGTTAAAAGTCAAACAAAACGCGTTCAAAAATAATTTCGTGAAATCCCCTTAAATTCAGTTTTAATTATAAAAACGTAACGACACAAAGGTCCACATAACCAGCAACTTCTAATTGCGTTGTTCCGGAAGGAATCGCATCTGGCTTGCAAAATCTATTTATTTTTACAGGCAAGGGGGCTTTCTTATCTAGTCTATAATCTAAGTTGCAAAGATATATTCGTATTTCGTTCAAAGTTCAATTTCAGTTTCAAAGTTCAGTTCTACAAGCAGACACGTAGAAATTCGCGCTTACGTACGTTTTTTTTTTTTTTTTTAATAAATTTGTGAGGAGGAATGCAATTCACCAACCTATTTTGCCATAACAGTTGTCTTCATGCGAAAGCAGAAGCTTGTGTGCATACAACGACATCTGAACAAGGGTCAATATTATGGTCAAAGGGGCCAGCCGTGGCCCGAACCAACGTTATCTGAACCAAATACGCTAGCTGAACAAGCGTCTGGACCGCCGTGGCCATAGCACTGACTTTGAATTACAACATTAAAATCCAATCTCAAATGAACATAATCCCTGCACTTTGCCGACTTTTTCAAAAATAGGGATGACGTTAGCAATGTGAAACATTTTTTTACAGTATTCGTGATCAGTTTCATAGCAATCTTCAAGTCAAGGAACTACAATTTGTTTTTTCAAATTCTTGAAAACGATAATTTAATTTAATTTAATTACAGTTCATTTAAAACATTTCATGTGAGAAAACAAATTAATTTTAATGACACCTTGAGCAACATCTTCAATTTAGAATATTCTGGACAAAAACAACATAAAAAACTACACTATTGCATTGTTGAATAAAAAAGGACTTGGCTTACTTTAAATTTCAATCGTCATTAAAGTTGTGATGTCACACGACCGAGTTGCTAAGCCCACAGCTTACTTATTATTTGTTATTGATTGATAAAAACCATATATTCAAATTAAATACTTCCTTACAGAAAAAAAGGAATTCGACTCCATGACAGGCAAAGATTATTGTAAATATTATCACATTTCTTAAAATAAATAAAGTAACTTAAATCATTAACAACTTCATAATTTGCCTATACACATAAAGTACATTTTTATGACTGTCCCATACTAGCTGTATTTTTTTTATTAACAAAAAAACCTAGCGTATATTTCCTCGTATAGTCCGACCAGAGTGTGTTGGTGAATAAACAGCGTTGGCACTGGTTCGATAACAGGCTTGCAGGAGCAAGGGGAGTAATCTACGGGTCTCTCGCCGTGCATAATTTAGCGAGTCGGGCATTTTTGCGGGCCAAGAGTCGGGGGTAAAAGGTGGCAGGGGGTAAAAAGTGGCAGAGGGTGAAAGGTGGCAGGGCGTAAAAGATGGCGGGATGTGAAAACTGAGAGAAGGTAAAAATTAGTAGGAGGGTTAAAGTTAGTAGAGGGTAAGATGGTCAAATTTGGTCCAAGTGTCGGAAGAAAAAAGTGGTAGAGCGTAAAGGTTTCTGGAGGTTAAATTGAAAGAACGTAAAAGATTGCGGGTTGTGAAAGTTGAGAGAAGGTAAACATCGGTAGAAGGTAAAAGTGAGTAGAGGGCAAAAATTTTTCCAAATATCGGAAGTAAAAAGTGGCAGAGCGTAAAGGTTGCAGGGGGTAAAAGGTAGCACGGGGTAAAAAGTGGCAGGACGTATAAAATGGCGGGTTGTAAAACTTGAGAGAAGGTAAAAATTAGTAGAGGGTAAAAGTTAGTAGAGAATAAGATGGTCAAATTAGGTCCAAGGAAGAAAAAAGTGGTAGAGAGTAAAGATTCAGGAGATAAAATTGGTAGAACGTAAGATTTGGTCCAATTAATTATTGGAGGTAAGAAGTGAGAGAATATTAGATGTGGTAATGCGTAAAAGATATAAAAAAAAATGCAACTAAGCTACACATATAGTGTAACTTCTTGCCGCGTTATCCCCGAAGGGGTCGCATGTGGCGAGTTGAACCTATTTATTTTTACAGGTAAGGGGGCCGGCCTTACGCCAACCACTTCAGTTGAAGTGGGAATTTCCCAGCTCCCGAGGGGGCTGGTACTCATTTATTGTGAAGGCTGAGTAAACCTCGCCGGTATTTATATTATGGGGTTCGAAATACACACCGAAATAGGAAATCATTTCTGACACCCTCCTCGGTGGGATTCGAACCCGAGCTCACGGGGTAGAATGCAAGCACTCTACCAACTGAGCTATCGACCGGACCTATCAGTAGGTACGTGAAAATTGAAAGATGTTAACATTTGTAGAGGGAACATTTTTGAGGGTAAAAATTGGTACAAGAATCGGAAGTAAAAAGGTGGTAGAACGCTTAAAATGTCAGAGGTAAAAATTAGTAGGAGGTAAAATTGGTCTTACAATCGGAAGTAAAAAGTAGTAGGGGTTTAAATGTGGGCAAAAAAGATGCAAACTATATTTATAGTTTATTTATATAGCAAAATATAAAAGGGTGTAAGAATGATTGGAGGCGAATATCAATCAACATTACAGATATAATTTTTTTATACCAAACCGTTTTTAATACCAAAAATAGAGCTCCCCTAGGGTGCACTGTTTATAAAAACGAGGTATTGTTATAATCAGTTTCCAGGCAACCACTATGTTTACGTCTCTTTTTTGTGTCTCAGTTTTTCGTTGTTGTTTTTAACTATGGGAAAAAGAGACGTTAGCCATTTATTTATTTTATATTCATCGATGAAGACGAAATATGTGAGATTATGAGACAGAAGTTAGGAAAGAGTAAAAGTTTGTCTGGGGTAAAAAACGGTAGAGGGTAAAACTTTGTAGGAAAAAGGGCCCGGGTCAGAGGGCAGCGGGGGGTAAAGAGGATAAGAGGATCAAGTACCTGATGAAGTGACGGGGGATGTGATACAATTAATACCTTATTAAATACGGAGGGTTTTTTTTGGGTAAATTTACGTAGCTATGAATTAAAAATAAGGGTAAATTGACGTTAAATTAAAATGACATGTCATGTTAATTAATTAAGATTTAATCTTATTTAAAAAAAAGGTAATTTGTTCGGATTTTTTTTATTTTCTTAATAATATGATGAGTTATGATGCTTTGACTACATGGTATATTTTTCTTAAACAAGACATGGTACCGGCAAGGTTTATTTAAGTTTTCCAAAGATTTTGATTTGATATACTAAAAGTTATCATTGAAATGAAAATATGCAAAACCATTGTTTTCCGACTGTTGATTATGGTCCATTCATTTTTTCTTGCTTTCGTTTCGCCAAAAATTTAAATTATGTTTATTTTCCTATCAGGTATTTTATTTATGAGCATAGTGAGTACAGTCTTAAGACCGAATTTTATTCAAAAAAATAATATTATATAATATTAGGATGATTTATTTGGTGAGCGCTGTTTTTGTGTGTATCACACCTCAAGAGCCCTCTGCGAGCTTGGTCGTCGCTGTAGAAAGCGACAATTCTCAAGCAAGACCCAGTTGTTGTAAGGTTGGATGGACCTTTCAGTGACCGGTCTTTGGTAAAGGTTTATGAATTTTTCAACTCAGCGAAGAGCACATTCGAAATATAAATGGTATATTTTTGTGCTCCGCCGGGATCCGAATCCACAAACTTCCATTTACGAGTCTGAAGTGTTGCCACAACGGACTACGAACCGGTCCGTTCATCTATATATACTGATCAAATTAAAGCTAGCTTTATTTTCTTTGTAAAAACGTACACCTTGCCGTTTTAGCTGTATGTGTACGTCCTGTAGAGTTCTCTGTTTTTCAACCAATAATTATATCGCTTTGACTTTGAGATCTTGGGGAAGAGAGGAAGTATCTCAAGGGGAGGGGAGGGATGAGATGCACCCCTGACGTTGCAAGGGATGAGGGACTCGGATTTTGACTGGCGATCGATACGGATGTGTTTTGATTCTCTAAACACTAAAAATAATTAATTTCATTTCCTAATTTTTTAATAAACTCGGGAGTCTGATTTCGGCCGAAAATCGATACGGATGTCTTTTGTTTCAAAGCTTAATAATATATTCATTCCGATTTTCTAAATAATAAAAATATTTTATAAATAAAGGAACATTAATCAACAAAACTTTGAATACGCATCTATAGAACTTGAAATTTAAATAATAACTTTTATAAATATTAAGCGCGGAAATTCTTTTGATTTAATTTGGCATTATTATTGTGGAGTGAAATGTGCAGTGGTTTTATTTCTTATTGGGATCCGGCATTTCATTATTTAAAATTAAAGCGACTATTTACGTTTAAAACAGAGTTGTTCCTGAGCTGTTTTCCTGGGCTGAGTTTTCTTTGATTATACTAACAGATTAACTAAAAATCTACTAAACTAAAACTAAATTTCATTGAACATATTACTTTATTTCATTTTTATGTTGGTGTTTTCTTTCAGTTTCTTATCGCTGTGTACTTGGTTATAAATATTTACTTTCAGGGATTCATCGACTTACCTGTGCGGGGGAAAGATTTTCCTACTTATTTTCTTATCGATGCATAATTGTTAATTATAAGCTTATTTCAGAAATTCATTGACTTAACTAAGCGGAGGGAGGTTTTCTTCTTATCTTCGACAAAGTAATTATTTACTGTCGCTATCATTTATGTACTAACGCAACACACACACACACACACCACTATTGACACATTGCATCCAATTAGATTCTCTCTCTTGCCGGAATTCTGCAATGTTATATTGAATTAAGAAATTTTTGGTTCGCTTGCATTCGAGATATACTGATTCCTGAAGCCAGCCGTTCCCAATGTCGTTTCCTTACCGAATGGTCCTTCCTGAAATTTCCCTTGTTGTGGAAAACGGTTGGACGAGTTTGTCCGGTGAGTAGTGTATCGCATAGGCTTGCAAGATGATGGGACCTTTTGTCGTAGTTTATAAATGTGGGTCTGGTGTTGAACGTTCCACAGTCACGGGAAGACCCTAGTTTCAGGAAAATTCCTGAAAACCTATAACATTCAATGCAGAATTACCTAATCACTCTTACACATTACGGAATGCTGCTCTCCTTGAGGTGGTGAGAATGAAAGAATGATTATGAAGAATTTGCATGCTGCATGAATTACCTATAAGTAAGGCCTGAAAGTAAACCATCTGAAGGTGAAAATGTATTTCAAACACACCACTACACATCCATCATACTAGGGGTTGGCCAAGCTAGTAAAATACAAATTTCACAAATAAATTATAAACAAACAACTCTGCAGTATGTGCTGAAGCTGAAATGCCTGCGATCTCATATCGAGATGCACAAAGAATAACGCAGATGTACCTAATGCAGTTGAAATTGAAAACCGCTGAGTGACCTTGGTCATAATATGTTCCTGATCACAACAAAGTTCCTGAAAATTGGCAGCCGGCCTCTGGCCAAATACAACCGGATATGTTCCTGACCTTCTGATCGCAACGAGACTTCCTGAAATGATCTAGGCTCACTCAGCTGGATTAGTGTTCCATGATCTCTGATCATATATACTTGGAGTTTGCTTGGAGCCAACATTATTGCAGTAACTTGTAGCTGAACACACACAATCCAGACTAACCTTCCTGTCCCGTGGTTTTTTGCAGCAAAAGATTACCATACGGAGAAGATGGGTAGAGTACAAGGGGATTGGAGGAGGTACTCACAAGGCCGTTGCACAGTGGGCGGGATTCCAAATCTAGCGCATGATAAGTCCAGTTTTGAAGTATTGCCAATTCTAAGAAAAGTACCTGCATATGATAAATAGATAGCCCAGAAACAGTTCCTTATGGCAAAAATTTTTTTTTTTTTGCGGGATAATCCCCGAGAGTCAGGTAAACATGACTTTGTCGGAATAATGTCCGGTTTGAAAAATTATTTAGTTATTATTTGCCTTTCTACCTGGAAGCACTGTGCCTAAAGTTCTAGTCCAATCGTGTTCATTGTTTTTGCATATTAAAGCTGAAGATATAAACTTTGTTTTTTAAGAATGTTTGTTGTGTTTGCTTTATCATTTTGTCCAAAAATGTTTTTTGAATTACGTTGAGTATTTGGATTAATAAAATTACAATGTATACCTTTTCAGTAGACTCGGAATCAAAAGTTTGACCGGGATTGGCCATAATTTTAAGTGTCATATTAAGAAACACTTATGAGGCTTATTTTGTGGATAAAAAATTTTGCTAGTTTTTGCGACTAATGTTTTTACGATTTTTTAAAGGAACCATGTCAGTCCAGAAAAATAACTCTTCTTAGTATGGCAAAATGAAAGGACCGTAGCAAAAAAAACTACGGCAGTACAGGATTATTTATTTTCACAAATTAAGCTTCACAATGATGATAATAATGAATTTTGTATTAAAGTAAGACTAAAAATAAAATCGTGAATAAATAATCTGCGTTTAAAATGGGCACATTCATGCCGTAATGTTAATTTTTTTGAAAAAAAAATAAATGTAAATGGTTGTTGAAGAACATTACTTTGCCTGACTTCGAAAATGTATCAGCACCCTCATTGTCTATGGGACGACTATTAGCTCATTTTTTTCAAGTAAGTGACCAAACAAAACGTAAAAAAGTTTATTCACTTCTTGAAACAAGAAGTCACTAAGAAATCATGTTTGCGTCAAAACTAATTTTCAAAACTCAGGCAAAAGAGATGCTGCTAAGGTCCTTACGGATCTTGAAACTACTTTACATCGTGCATCAAAGATAAAAAAATATATATATCTGCGTAGCCAAGTACACGTCCGAAGAAGCACTTGCATTGTATTTTGACGCAACTTTAGCCGAACACTCATACAGACTAATTGAATGGAGATGTTATTAGGGAAGCTAAAAAAATATTGTTATAACGTTAAAACATATATATAACCTAGTGAAAGCCTTATAAATACGTCCGATATTTCTGCGGCAGTAACCGTGCAAGGACTCGTCAACCACACAGTGCAGAGGTTCCTGGAGAGTCAAAAAAGTGTTACAGCAAGCTCTCCTAGATTCAACATCTTCAACATCAGACTTTACAATGCTGTACAAATGGAGAGACGACAAAAGTGCCAGTCAGTTCACTTATTTGCAAGCCTTCAGTCCATCAACATCTGAAGCTGAAGGAGTCTAAAACTGAAGGGACTGAACATCCAAAAAAAACGGATGCGGATTTGTTTGTCATATTTTGTATTGTGCCGCTTCTAGTAAAAAGGGGGGGAAAAATGATATGAAAAAATCCTTGACTATCTTCCACAAGGTATCTGTTGCAAGCCAACACAAATAATATTTGCAAAAGAGACAATCGAATAAACACAAAAAGGGAAATCGACAATGTGCAAAATCATATTCATGAAATTATTTCGACTACAGTTACTTTTTGTGATTTTAATATTAGAGTAACTCATGTTTTTAAATTGACTAAGATTGATGAAAAGACATTTAATGTTATTACTATATCGTCATTGAAGACCTGTGAAGTATGTTGGACAGCCCCAAAAATAATACACAACATATGTAGATGAAGTGAGGTGCTTGGGGAAAAATAAGTGTCTGTACGAATATGGCTTCCACATTACATCCACATTACATGCGTAAATAAGATGTTTTGAGAGCTTGGTACATACTTCATATCGACTTTCTAAAAAAATGGCAAGTTTTTGAAGTGTCAGATAAAGCAGCCACTGAAAAAAAACAAGAAAAAGTGATTGATGGGTTGAATTTTAAAAATAAAACTTTCGACTTTACTCTTAATTTGTTCAATAATTGTGCATATTTTTCACAATATTTTGTGTCAGTTTTATCCAAAAACAACCACTTCTATCAATTCAATAAAAAAAACCGGATAATTTTTCGATAAAAGCATAAATTTTCAGTATGACGACTTATCACGCGCTAGATTTAAGATTCCGCCCACTGTGCGTTGGGGCCATTTGCCATGATTAATTAGAGTCACTTAATCGACGAGGGTGTCGAAATCTTAGATTCACGCCGCGTGTATCCGAATCCTTTCCTTGAAATAACTAATAAAGGTCCATTTTGCAGTGCCTTTCAGATGACCGGTGGTCATAGAAAGATGCTGTAAAAGCCATGAACCTATTAACTTACAGGTGGACGCGCAAAGGTAAGAATTACAACAAAGAAGATACTGCCTTGCATGTAATTACTTTCACTAACAAACTAAAACCTAACTGCCTTTCATCTCGCAATTTTTATGTCATTTATGTTTTATCTGAAAATACTTTCGACTACCTTATATTCCAATTAATTAAACTTGTACATCTTAAGACCGTTCCGTAATTAATAATGCTTAAATCTCGTCGCCTTAAAAATAATTGTAGTTCATACTACCTCATCTCTGATTGCGTAAACGTAAAAATCAATACTCGTTATATTCTTATAAAAGGGTAGAAATGTATGAGAGGTACACCTCCCAAAAAGTACTTGGGTTTGCCACTAAAGTAGATTTTGAAACGGTAAAACAAAAAAATAACACAACGTTCTGTTTCATTATCTTCCACACGACGAGGAGTCCTACCCTTAGCTAAACGATCACATAATAATTGGCCAAAAATAATTACTACCTCGATTGGGGTAGATTGCTCTTCCAGCAACTGAAACTGAAGGTTGGGAAAGAATCGAAGCAACCTAGTGCTATTCCTTCAGAGAAGGTTTGTTGCACTTGAATCCTGGTGATTCCAGGGTATTCTCCTGCGCCTACGATCACTCCACTTCTAACTTAGGAGGTAAAAATCCCTCTTTCGTGCTTCTCTTTCGAGTCTCCTCAATGTTCCCTCCGACTCCCTTCCTTCGGCAGGGGGGGGGGAACATTACAGTCCTTATAAATCTAACCTCAAATGGCATAAACCTTGCAGCTTTTGCAGACTTTCCCTGAAACAGGGGTGACATTGGTAAAGTCGACCACTTATTACAGCATGTTTGGTCAGCGCCATACAAACAAACAAGTCAAGGAATACAAATAATATATAAAATTTCAGTAAAGAAAAACAATAGGACCTTGAAAAGAACTCTACAAAAAAATGTGTCATTAGGTATGTATAGATATCAATTACAATTTTTTTGAAAGAATAAGCCGCCAATATAACAGATCAACATAAAAAATAGCCGCCATTTTTTTTTGTAGTCGAAGAATTAAGTAAAATGCAATAAATCAAAATCACAGGCTGCTTCTCATAAAAAAAAAACTCTTTAACCCAAAAATTCTACAACATTTTAACAAGATGAAAACGAAGGAAGATTTTTTTTCTGTGTGTACATTATTTTGTGTTTTTCATCATAGAAACATAATCTCCCCAGGAGGACTTGTTGGCGGTGGCGGAGGAGTCACCAGATATGTCTGCCCGGGAAGAAATATCTTCCCGCCGACAAAATAACAAATTCTCGCACGCGAGACCGATAAAAACACAATTTCATTTTTACCCCACGCCACACTGCGCGAATATTCGGGCGTACACGATAATATTATGTGTGTGTATACAGAGCTAGCACGACGTAGCAAGGTGATGAACAATGTTTCTTAAAATATTGCTTAAAAAGTTGATTCTATAAACTTTTTTTTTTAAAAAAACAGAACTCATGTTGAACCATTTTTCGTCAGATGAATTTGTATAGGCTTGGCAATCGATATACTCGTATTTACACATTTTTTTTTAATTTTAAATAGATTTGTGAAGAGAAATGCAGTTTAACTACTTACCTATTTTGCCCCATCAGAAACATGTATTAACATTATCAAGTTATTCAATGTCCTGTTGCATCTGTTGAAGAAAGGCGAAAGTTATTATCGATAAGACAAGACGTAGACGGGGTTCCAACTCGCGTTTTTTTGGGATGCCCCCCCTGAAAAGAAAAACCTAATTTTGAATATTTGTGATTTTTTTACATCTAAAATTATTGAAAACACAAAGACTTTCCCCTTTTTCATATGAAGGTTTAAATTTTAAATCCGGTTAAATTACATGTGGCTTTTCAGTAAAATATTAGTAGATTCTGTAAAATTATGTTTTTTTGTTAAACAAATCTAAAGACGTTTTTCTCCAATTCAGATTGCAAAAAGTTCCTTTTAAATTTAGTCTGTTTTATGTAGTTTATTCAAATTTGTCCTTGCGTGTTAGAAAAAATATGTTCCATTTAAAATTCATTCACCAGATTAACAGTACAAATAAATATATTATTTTATTTTGCAGAGATATGCTGCTGGATATTCCAGCTTGTTTATTTTAAATTCCACTATTTATTTCCAACTCCACAGCCAGACTACACGTTAAGCTCCCCACTATTTATTCCACAAATAGATTTGTACCAATGAGTGTTAAAATCTGCAGCAAGCGGTGATTCCAAACATCCAAAAGATCCCAGGATATTTACTCCGGCGGATCCCCAACACCGCGGAAACGGTCCGACGAGATGTATGGCGCTGCGGTCGGGACGCTCCACCTAGGAGGGAGAAAAACACATCTCCCCGTCCCACTTACCGACCGACTAAATACGTCTGCTTCAGTTGGATGAACGTTCACACGGATCAAGTGAGAGTGCTTTAGTAGGTGGGTGTGTGCGTAGGCTGCGATGTTTTGTATTGGTGCCCGCAATCGCCTAAGCGTAAAGTAAAAATAATCAAATATTATTGTCAAGTACGATTGGTATGAGGCTGACCCCCCGGGCCGTAAAAATTACCATTCGGATTCAGGGAACGGAGGCAAGAGTTGTCAGGTTTATGCTCATGTGAAGTTTTGTTTATTTGTACGCAAACATGCAGAATGTGTAGGCGCGAGCCTACATATTCCTGTACGTAGGCATGCAGATAATATAAGCCTTAAATCTTAACATCTTTGCAGCTTAGATTACAGATTAAAAATACGGTGAGGACTAATAAAATGTAGACAGATCGACCCATGTCAGTGAATATTTCTCATATTTGATCGATATAAGAAGGAGAGTGGATGCATTGATCATTTTTACGCACACACCTTTCAGCTCCTGTTAATTTGTGATATCATCCTTACCTTAAAACCCTCCACAAAATGACGCCAGTGCAAAATTCCTTACACTTTGGATATCAATCCAATTTGGAGCTTGCTTGCGCTTTCAAAAGAATTCCATAGATAACAAATAATAGTACACCTTGATTTTGGACTATAATCGCTATCTCGTCGTTTATAAGGTCGTAAAGAAATTAAACAAAATAGTGTTTAAGGAGTAGTTGATTAAATATATTTATGTAAATCTCTCCCTGTGACGCGGCTTAATACGCAAAAAATACTATTTCGCAAGGCAACTAAACTACAAATAAAGTACAACTTCTTGTCACGTTATCCCCAAAAGGTTTCACATTTAACGAGTGGAACTTTACATCAACCACTTCAGTTGAAGTGGGGGTTTTCCAGCTTCTGAGGACAATGGTGTTCATTTCTTGTTAAAGCGGAATAAACCATACCCGTATTGTACTTAAGGTTGTTGAAATAAACACTAAAACGAAAAAAAAAAACATTTTAATACCCTCATTGGGATTCCAAACCGAGCTTTCGGCATGGAATGCAAGCACTCTACCAACTGAGCTATCGATCGGACTCAACGTTTTTCATAAAAAACGTAAAATAAAAAGGATAACGTGGCGCATGCACGAGGCTTACGCACACACGTACCCACTAATGCACTGCTCTAACCGTTTGAACCACTCGCAAGTAAAGAGACCGAGCCGTCTGAACCAGGCGCGAGAGAGAGGGAGACGCAGAGGTTGGGTGGAAACGTCAGAGTTATCACGTGTTGATAGCGTGGGGTGTGTGTAAAATGTATGGGAGAATGTTTGCTCGGCGGGAGAGAAGCAAAACAAATATTATTAACGCGCCACGCCAACTTTATTACCGGAGCGCAGTTTTACGGCGAGCGTTCGCCAATGCACCAGAAATTTGCTGAAGAATTTTAATATTGGTTTTGGAACAATTTATATTGATCGGTTTTTGAAGGGTGGTAGTCGGGATTAGTTATAACATGGTAACAAAAGAGTTTTTTTTATTACGCTAAACGTCGGTATTATGGCCGAGGGGGCCAAGTGGGCCGATCGTTTCAGCGTGTCTGGAATGAAATAACGTTGGTTCGATCCCTCGCTTGGGTCATTTGACCATAACTTTGACCCTAGTTCAACAGATGTACCTAATAGAGTAATTATTAATTCATAATTCATTAAAGTAAACAATAATGAATTACTAATTGATGATATTAATACATGTTTCTGGACAGGCAGAATAGGTTGGTGAATTGCATTCCTCTGCACGAATATATTTAAAAAAAACGCAGAAATTAAAACAAGGTTTATCTTCGCGAGTTCAGTTTCATATTTTGACCGCTTTTGGGGTGTTAACACAGTATTGTCCAGAAATCTAATCTAATCTAAACTAATCAAAGCTGCAAAGATATATATCATTTAAGATTTATATTAAATGCATTCCCACAAGCAGACATGTATAATTTCGCGCTAACACATACCGCATGTGGACCTACAATATAAAAATCCAATCTCAAATGAACATAAGCTCTGCAACTCTTGCCGTCCTTCCTTGAAACAGGGGTGACATTGGCAAAGTGAACCATTTTTTACAGTATGGGTGGTCAGCCGCATACCAACCTATAAGTCAAGGAACAAACATCGCAAATTACATTTTTAAATCAATAAACAATAATATAAACATGGACACTAAAAAAAACTAAATCATAAAACAAATTTCACTTTAATAAACCCTAGCCGCCAACATTACAGATCGACCGCCATTTCTTTCTATCCTTACATACTTCTTTCATTTCCTCCAGAGTCATAACCTTCTTCATACAAGCTCTTCTTTTATTATGACTCTGGATATTCCATTCATTCGCAATTTCGGATATTTGGTTTTCACGAGTTGATTTTAAATCAACTCGTGAAAAGCAAATGATTTGACTTTTGCTTTGCTAAATGAATCTTCACAATTTTAAAACATAAACCTTTGAAAGCTTTTGGTCACTTGACTTTGGTCACTTTGGTTACCAACACAAATGTCTTATAAATAGTAACGAAACTTAAATGGAGATGAAGGTACAATCCATCTTTTCGAGTGCATACAAAAATAGTAAAACTATAAATGAATGAGGATTATGTTATACCTACCGGTCCAAATATAAATATAATGTTTCGTTCATCCGGCGCCAGATGTCTCTGTTCTAGTTATTTTTTAGAGGGCGTATTAAGATTACAATTATAGTCATATCTACAGTTCTAGAACACAAAAATACACATCTAAAATATCGATTCTCTAAGTAGGCGTTTGTTATCGTTAGCAGTCCTTAAAAAATAGGACTCAAAAGGATCGCAAAGAAAAGCATTATTACAGAGTAAATACCGAAAAAAACGACCCGCCCCTTCAGCCACTCGTACCTGTTGGAAAAATCTTTAAGAATTCACGTAAAAAATACACTTTTTTCGGGTTTTTCAATGGAAAAGTGTTTACTCACTGATAAGGGGGGGAAATAATGGATAAAGCCCCCTTCCACCCTATACCCGTTCACCTTTATTCCCCCCACCCCCTCTTTATCTCATTGTTCTGTATCATCCCCATAGCCTGACAGGATTTGAGTTTGAAAGGTCTCGGACCATCCATCCTGTTGCTTTTTTAAACAAGCCGAAAATTATTAAAAATGGAAGACGAGATTTTCAAGTTTTATTGACTCTTTCGATGAAATTAAAAACAAAAAACGGTCATAATTTATTAGACCTTTAATGAAACTTTGTTGGTAATTATGTTTAGATTCACTTTTTTCGTTTAAGCCAATTTATTTAAAATAAAACGTTTGCTTCTCTCCAAAAGTGTTTTGTTTTCTTTTGATTTGATCTCAAATGCTTTGAACTGAATAAACACAAATTCCAAAACCTATCAAAAATAACATCACACTGGATGCTAGAGAAAACGTGAAGTAATATTTTATTGAAAAGGAGTTTTAGGCTTGACGGCCGGCTGATGATACTAGACAGTTGCTTTCCGGGATCTGTTGCCGTGGTCTCTGGAAGCTGGAGCTTCCGAACGGTTCGCGCATGCCTACGATGGGCTTCTTAAGCGTTAAGAGACGTGATGATAAAATCATATTTTATTATTGTTTGCTAAGGACCCTTGTAACATGACACTTATTTGGCCGACAAGAAAAAAATCCAATAAAAATTATTGTGCCAAACCCATTTAGAAACTGCTCGTCCCCTAAGTGCTTGTTTGTCCTATCTCCATCAGAGTAAATTTCACACGAGCAATGTTTGTTTATGTACTGGACCAATGTGTCTTATGTAAACTAGATATTGATTTGAAAATTACTTAAAATAACTCTTATATTATCTTTTTTCACGTTTTTTTCTTAAATCAGATTGTGAAGAATGTGATTCTTAAGACAGTTTCATCTTTGAATCAAATGGTAGAAAAGTAAAAAAAAGCACTGGATGGACGAGCTGTGTATCACACAAAAACAGCGCTCACCAAATAAATCATACTATTAAAATAAAGCTATTTTTTGTTTAACGTAGTTTATTTTCACAATAATATTTAATATCTCGAGTACTTTCGACCTTCAATATTCAGGCCATTATCAAGACTTTGACATTAATTATCAAGACATTATCAAAACTTTGTTTTATTCCACTTTTATTGTTTTTGAGTATGTTACAAACGTTTTCGGAATACCTTCCATCATCGGGTAACAACATGTTGTTACCCGATGATGGAAGGTATTCCGAAAACGTTTGTAACATACTCAAAAACAATAAAAGTGGAATAAAACAAAGTTTTTAATTTCTTTTATTTTTTAATTTTTTATTGAAAAATAATCAATTTTCTATTATTATTATTATTATCAGCTGAAAAAAAAATCCACCGATTTTCTGGAACGTCGCAGAAAATATCCATTTAGCGAAGCACTGTTTACATGGCAGATAACATACGTGTGCAAATGCTTCCGTACTCCACCGGGAGATGGCGTCACAGCCTGCTGAAAAAAAAACAACTGAAATCGAGCGTGGAAAATTACTTCGTATTGGTTGAAAATAACGTGTGGGGAAAAAGAATCAAGTACGCGAAAATTTTAAATATTACTTAAAAAAATAACATCTTGTTACTAATATTAGTAGTTGTGTTTGTATGTGTGAATTTTAATTAAACAAAGTCTGTAAAGTCTTTTTAGAAGTCAATAAATGTTAGGTAGTTATCAGACTTTGTACTTGTTCGAGATTGCTTGAGTTTTAAGTAGAATGTTCTGGAAAAATCTAATAGATAGTGATTCTTCATGTCTCGAGAATGATCTTTATTGTTACTCTAAATTAAGAACCAAAAATCTCAGCAGTTTCAGGAGTCAACCGACCGTTGTATTGTGCAAGTGTAAATTGACTCTACATCCGAACAGAATCTGAAATAAATTTTGGAAAGTAAATAGCCGCAGCATTAAATAAATAAAACCCGCGTAAACATTACAATATATTATATTAATTAATATTAATTAAATAAACAAAGTTTTAATTCACTTTTATATTATTTATGTTGTTACATTACTTTTGTTTTTTCTTTGTTTTATTTACATAAAAACCCTCGTGAATATAAGACCTGAATATCAGTTTGGATTAATAATCAAAAATTTATTGCAGTCAAACGAGCAGTGATAAAAAAATTGTGAATTAAAATATTTTTCTTGAAATGAGAAAATATTCGATAAAAGCTGATCTTTTATTATCCACAGGTATCTACACTTGCATCCTAAATTCAAATGAATATTACATTTTTAATGAAAAAACCTATTTTCACAGTGGAGATAGCGGGCTAAAAAGAGCGCACGTTTGCAGCAGCGGGCGAATCCGGTTCACTTCTCAACTGATAATATGCAAATGAGAGAAATTAACACCGTCGCTAAATGGTGTCGCCTCTTTTTAAATACCGCGAGGCGCATGGGTAAGAGCAGAGGCTCCCAAAATTTTGGGCTAGAAACACCCCTTATGGATGTATTGTTTACCATAGTTTTCTTTTGTACTGACTTACTTAAAATAATAAAATAGAGCTTGTATGAAAAAGGTTGTGACTCTGGGTGAAATGCAAGAAATATGTAAGGACAGAAAAAACGATGGTTTTTCTGTAATTTTGGTTTGTTATGTTGGCGGCTTGTTCATTTATGATTTTATGTTATATTTTAGTATACTTATTGACATTTTTGTAAAAAAATATTGTTAAGGTTATGTTGTTTTTATCCACCTAAATTTTATTTGTTATTCGTATTCCTTGCCTTATAGGTTGGTGCGAGTCTGGCAACGCATGCTGTACAAAATAAGTTCACTTTGCCAATGTCACCCCTGTTTCAGGGAAGGTTGGCAAACGTTTCAGGGTCTTATAAAAACTGGAAAGTGATTTTCAAAATATGTAAAACACTTTTCAAAGTATCTTTCTAACGTTTATTTTTTAACTCATATTGTTTAGAATGTGATTTTTAAGGCAATTTCATTGAAACGTCATTTTGAATCAAATGGTAGATAAGCCAAACACGACTGGTCCGTAGTTTAGTGGCTACACTTTGCACTGTTAATGGAAGGTTGTGAATTCTAATCCCGGTGGAGCACAAAAAAAATACCATTTTTATTTTCAAATCTTATGCTTTTCGCTGGGTTGAAAAATTCATAAAACCTTTACCAAGGACCGGTCACTAAAGGTCGGTGTTTTGTAGGGATAATCAAGCTCGTATACAACAACTCTACGGCACTACAGCAAGTGTTATAGACCCGTAGAGTCTCTGAAATCTGGGTGGAAGATATGTAACCACTTTGGGAACCTCTGCGTTGGGTGGAGAGGGGGGTTGGTTTTTTAGCGGAGGTCGTTTGTGATGACAGCGTTGTGGGGGGAAGGGGAGGCGAGGCAAGGGATTGCCTTTAATTTTGACGGTGGAATCACCCCATACAAATTTACATACACGTGACAAGGGGGCGCTCTATCTTAGTACTACGCCAAAACGCTCCGTGCAAAATTCTGCAAGCTTACATACTTTTTTGCGCTGTAAACATATTAATACATGTTTTTTTTCGCTTGCGGTATTTTTTTAGTGTAATCTGTTTTTTGTACGGAAGAAAAACATGTGCTAAAAATAACTAAATTTGGTTTACCAAAAGAGCATTGTATATAAAATTATTTTCTAACAGAAAACATCTCAAATTTTTACCATTAAAGATATTTTTGTTACATCTACAATCTGAATTGCAAAGATATATAAACATTTAAAGCTCAAATCCAATGCATGGGGCTATGTTTATTTGTGGTTTGGATTTTATTTGTAAGTACACAATCAGCATTTGCAAGCGCGAACTACACGTGTTTGTTTGTGGACATGCATTTGATATGACCTTTAAATGTTAATATATCTTTGCAACTTAGATTATAGATTAATTTATCAAAATTGTGTAAATGAAATCTAAAAAATGTGCGTTTTTTATGTAACATCTAATCCATTAGGTGATGGTTAAAATTATTTATTTTTTAATAAGTTAGATAATTCTAAATGTGCTCAGAAAATATTTTAAAATACTGAGCGAACTTTCAGTGAAGGCTGACAGAAAGTTTGTAAATGATTTAGAAAGTTGGAAAATTGAGTTTTAAATTGTAATTCCCAGAATCGTATTTACTGTATAATATTATAACGCTACGAAAGTAGGTATAAGTACTTTAGGCTCATCTTCAAAACACATTTTTTTAAAAGCTTTAAAAAGCGAAAAGTTGAAGCTTTTCGGTACACCTTATATTTATTAAAGTTTCCTTATATTAACTTTGGAAAAATGACACTTGAGTTTTTTTAAAGCAATAATTTTTTATGAAACTTCCAATATTTTTTCAATATTATCTTCTTTGATGCATATTTTGATATTTTAATATTTTTTTCGGTGAGCAAAAGTTACACTTTTGCAAAACTGCTATCCTAGGCAAACAATAACAAATAAAATACAATTTCCCTATCAACCCAGCCGTGTGACACCACATTTTTTTCTCTGTCAATTCACACGTTGAGTCTAACGTGATCTAATGTCACCAGCATCATACGGCATCCTTCTTTACAGTTTTATTTCATTCAAAGAAAACTTGAAGGGAAAGGTATATGTAGATTTGTTCTCCACCGGGATTCGAACCCACTTCGTTCCATTTACAAGTCCGGAGCGCTACCACTAGACTACAGTCCGCTCAGTGGGGAGACGAAAGTTATACGCAAGCTTATTCTAACCCCAGGATTCATTTTGCAGAAATAAATACATAATCATCAATCGTATCCTCTGATCTGTAATCCAAGGTGCTTCCTAGAAAAGTGTCCGCTAAAATATTGTTTAATCTGAATTTAATTTATTTAGAATACTACTATTGTCGTCTGATTAATAATAATTAGTATATTCCGCGGTTTTTATTCTTTATATAAAATACTGACCTCCATTGGATTATTTTTCCCGATTTTAAAAAGCAATCTGTCTTATGACGATTAGGTTATAAACAAATTTGTCTATGATTATGTTGAATAGTCATGGACTTATCACACACGCTTGTCTGACAACATAAAATACTTCCGACCATTCCCTATACTCACCATCAATACGGAAATATTCCATCCTACAACATCGAATCTGAAAATCATTTCTGACACACTAGTTGGGGAAAATTCCTTGCTCCAGCATGTAGGTATTGTCCTCATCACAAATTTCTGGAAACTGATTTTCCAACAAGTATATCATGGTCGCCACCAACAGCAACTTTTATCTTTCATCAAACACTCGCTAGAGATTCACCTCATTATTATTTCATTTACAAAAAAGTACAATCTTTCCGAGTTCACAGTTTCCCCTCGGCGAGATTAAAAAGTTGGTACGAAGTTCTCAATGTTGGCCGCTATCGGATTACTTTTCTCGATCCCCGAAAGCCATTAGTCTTGTTGGGATTAGGTCTCCTGTACACGCAATTAATTTCAGATACTACCCACTCTCTAAGGCTCTCTCTCTCTGTCTCTGTATATATGTATCTCCCTATTTTTATACAGTGCTCACTTTATTGAGTATTAGTGGGCCCAGAAACGGGATTATTTTATAACGACGAGTTGATAGATTGACAAAAATGTTGACCGTATATTTTGTTGATTTAAACCATCTTATCTAATCTAATCTAAGTTGCAAAGATATTTAACACTGGAGATTCACATTAAATGCATTTTTACAACCAGACACGTACAAGTCCGCGCTTGCACATGCCGCATGTGAATCTACAACATAAAAACCAAATCTCAAATGGACATACACCCTGCAACTCTTGCCGTCCTTCCCCGAGACATGTGTGACATTGGCAAAGTGAACCATTTTTACAGCATGCGTGGTCAGCCGCATACCAACCTATAAGTCAAGGAACATACACGACAAATTACATTTTTCTTTTACAAATTATTACAAATTTACAAATTACAATTACATCAATAAATAATAATATCTATGGACATCAAAACTTAAATAGAAAACGAATTCCAATTTAAAAAACCCTAGCCGCCAACATTACAGATCAACCGCCATTTCTTTCTGTCTTCGCATACTTCTTTAAAACTGAAATCATGAATAACGTTTAAGAAAAACCTGTTTGCAAAATTTCATTCACACTTCGCATTCAACTCATTCCAAAGAAGAAAAAAAAAACAAAAATTACGGCTTTCGCAATTTCATGATACGTGTTTCTTCGCACGCATACGGTTAATGATACGAAAAATGCAACAACAAGGAAAAGGCGTTTTGAGACTTGTGTTAATTTTAACCCCTTTATTACCTCGCCGTATGGGGCCCCAGGTTTGATTTGACCTTACAGATTGTTTCACATTAGCGTTCTTTGAAGTGTGAATGGCATTATGCGAGTGAAATTAAAATAATTGACGGGTGCATTTTTTACGTGGCCAAGTTTTTTTTTTCCAAGTGCCAAACACGCAATCTCGGGTGATGGAGATTTGTATCGCTTTGTTTGTTATAATTCGTTTTTTGTGGAAATTAAAGAAAAAAAACATTAAAATTTCGTTGACAAAAATATTATACATTAATTTTTACATGACTGTAGGAAAAATATACTTTCCCTTCCAATCCCAGGCATTTCTCAATTGGGGATTTTGCAAATCTTGATAATTTACAAGAAATAAGATGAATACAAAATCAATAATAAAAACAAGTTCCTTGGCTTATAGGTTGGTATGAGGCTGACCACCCATGCTGTAGAAAATGGTTCACTTGGGACTACATGCGGCATGTTTAAGCACGAACTTAAACATGTCTGTTTTGTGAAAATGCATACACATAATGTGAATCTCTAATGTTAATTTTATTTTTCAACTTAGATTAGATTAGAAAACAAGGTTTGTTCTTTACGAGTTTAATTATTTTCTCGAGCGCTGTCGGTGCTATGACACCATCGTCAAAATTAACAACTGACAAATCTAAAAATTACAAAGTTGATTTCAGAAAAAGTTTTAGGGGCGGAGCTATGGTGAGGTTAAGAAAGATGTAAAAATAATATTTAAAAACTACATATTATTGCTTTTCCTATGCTTCAAAAATTTATTATATTTTCCAATATCACTCCTGTATCAGGTAAAGTCGGTAAAAATTTCAAAGTGTTTACATATTTCAAGTTAAAGATTAAGATCAGTTAACATTTATTCTTGTGATTATGTTAGAATTTGAAAGATTGTTTTGATGGATACGAATCATTTACTTGCTTTGAAATTAAAGTTAAAATGTCTTGAAAAACAGGCGTTGTCTTTAAAGAGAGGACGATGTCTTTGAGGATGAAACGTTAAACAGCAAAGCCTTCAGTAAACTGTAATGGCGTACAATTAAATTTAAAACTGTCGCATCTCAAAGTTGAATACAAAATGAGAGCAATAATATATCCAGTAAGGATTATTAACAATTCATTTGCCTGGAATTGAATTACGCAAGAACCTTGACATTCGTGCACTCTTAAACCAAATCAAGACAAGAAATACTGCATACACTTGTAATCATTTATGTCTGTCTCGAGTTTTGAAACTAAGTAGCATTTATTTGAGGTTATGTGCACGAATTTTTCCAGATTTCACATAATTGTCCAGTTGATAATTCCATTGCTAGCATTCCATGCCGAAAGCTCGGGTTTCAATCCCACCGAGATTGTCAGAAATGATTTCTTGTTTCGGTGTATTTTTTTTTAGGAATCCTGTGCAGGATGCCCCCAATTCTTGAAATTATTGGGGGTTTTTGTCACCTTGGAAGGGTGCCGCAGAGGTGTTTATTTTTAAAACTCAAAATAAAATACCCGCAAGGTTTACTGAGACTTCAGAAGAAATGAGTAACAGCTCCCTCGGAAGCTGGAAAGCCCCCACTTAAACTGAAGTAGTTTTCGTAAAGCCGCCACCCTTAAATTAATAAAAAAAAAAACTTCTACTCGCCAATTGTAACCGCTTCGGAAATAACGCAGCAAGAAGTTACACTTAATATGAAGCATAGTTGCGTTCGTTTCTTAGCTGTGTTAGTGAGATGGCAGTTGATGTCCGGACCATTATTTTTTGCCGGATTTAGCTGCATAACATTGTATTTATATCAGCTTTTAATAAACACTGAATTTGTTATAGGGTAACTTGTATTTTTTAATATGAATCTTAAATGTTAACATATCTTTGCAACTGAAATTATAGATTACAAATGTTCGTTCGTTTATCGAAGCAAATTAATGTCGAGGCATGCAACATCTGAGATTCTCTCTACTTAGAAAGGCATTCTTTGATAGGGGTGCTCTAACGTTTAATGTGAAGCGGCTTTGAAGTCCCATACAGAGTGGAAGACCGCGTGGATTGAGCTCCCTGTTTCTCTACTGAAATATAATGAGACTTAGCCGGGCTGCCTTTCAAGGAACTTACAAAAATCTTTATTGTAATTGTCTTTCTGTTTTGTTAGAGACTGCATTGAATGCTCAATAATATTACGCCAGTCGTCCTAAACTTGGAATCTGTAAATTGAGTTTACATTTTTAACACAACTTATATCATTGTTATTCCGGTCGATAGCTTACATAGTAAATAGAATGCTAGGGTTCGATCCCAGGAGTTTGAGGAATGATTTAACGTTCGGTGTTTACATAATATATTACATAATATATTACCCCTAGCGGAATGGCGACAGAGTTACAGTTACAGTTACAGTTAAAGTATTACTCAAAAAAAGCGATACAATTACAATAAAAAAG
Organism: Agapetus fuscipes; assembly: GCA_951799405.1. Taxonomy (NCBI): domain Eukaryota; kingdom Metazoa; phylum Arthropoda; class Insecta; order Trichoptera; family Glossosomatidae; genus Agapetus; species Agapetus fuscipes. Next base: position 2,672,553 of record OX637346.1, on the reverse strand, counting down.
AACCAGCCAACTTGGAAGCTGAGAAATCCTGATTTTAAGTGAAGGCTTGTGTTTTTGCTTGTACAATCAGCATGCCTCATGTAACTCCTTGGAGGACAACACGGTAAGAAGTCACATTGTATGTGCAGTTTACTTACGTTTGTTTGCGTTAGTTTTTTGCGACAATTTCTTCTTGTTACTTGTTAATGGTTAGCTTTTTCTCTCTCATTAGTTCAAATAATACTTATACCAGAAAGGATAGTTTTTTTTGCTAAACAATCAGTATGGTTATTCAGTTCTTTGCAAAAAAAACACTCACTTCTTGGTAATAGACATGATATTTCTTTTTTGTAAAAACTTCATAAAAAAGGTTCCGTGTTTATTCAAAATAAAACGATTAATCTAAAATCTAAATCTAAATCTAAGCTGCAAAGATATGTATCATTTGAGATTCATATTAAATGAATTCCCACAAGCAGACATGCATAATTTCGCGCTTACACATGCCGCATGTGGACCTACTATATAAAAAACCCAATCTCAAATGAACATAAGCCCTGCAACTCTTGCCGACCTTCCCTGAAGCAGGGGTGACATTGGCAAAGTGAACCATTTTTTACAGTATGGGTGGTCAGCCGCATACCAACCTATCAGTCAAGGAGTACAAGCAATTAATACAATCAAATATATAAAAACAAATAAACTCTAAACAATTAAACAGTAAAAATTAAAAAAAACCACAAAACATATTTTTTTAATTTAAAAGCCTCAGCTTTAACCGCCAGCATTACAGATCAACCGCCATTTCTTTCGATCCTTGCATACTTCTTTCATTTCATCCAGAGCCATAACCTGTTTCATACAAGCTCTCCTTTTATTATGACTCTGGATATCCCATTAATTCGCTATTTCGAAAATTTGGTCCATCCATACCTTTCTCGGTCTTCCTCTTCCACGACATCCATCAATTCTCGCAGCATACACTTTCTTCGTCAGTCTTTCCTCATTCATTCTCTCCAAATGTCCAAACCATCTAAGTATACCTCTTTTAATCTTTACTTTCTCTTACACCACATTCCTCTCTAACAAAATCATTCCTCACCCTATCACTCCGTCTTTTCCCAATCATACTTCTTAGATAGTGTATAAAGGGTTTGTATGAATTATTCTCGATAGATAAATGAGTGTAAGGGAGAATCAGTATTCTGTAGCAAACCTTCGTAACTATTTAAAATTTTCAAAATATAATATGTTTAAGATTAAATGTTCATGCAACTCATCACAAGAGAAATCAAAAATATCCTCTCAATATTATTTCATTTTCCTTTGTCTGTATTGTTCACATAAATCATGCATTTTTTAGGTATCATACTAACATGAACGTAACAATTATAGACAAAATATAATTCTCTAAGTTTCATTTCACAAGCCCATTGTTCCAAGTTTTCAGGCTTTTCAATGTTTTCCTAGAACCTCCAGCCGTACTTCCACTCTCATTCAGTTTGGAATCACTGTCGGTAAACCCTCCAGCTTTCACAGTTTATTTTAACGGTGCCGCACAAGCCTGGCTTTAAAATCCTGCAGCCCAAAACTAACCAACAATGAAACCTTGCGGGGGAACGGGAAAGGCAAGAGAAACAGGGTAGAGGGGATGAAATAGGAAAATACTGGTTTTTGTTTTCACCATGGCGTGGTACAATGATCCGCAAGGCTTTGAATAGCGCCGCGGGCGTAATTTTTGGAATAACAATTAAGCCTTGAATGAAATTCAAATGATGGCCGTACAATTATGAAGAGTTTTGCAAATGGCTTGAATGGAATTAAGTGTTTGAATTAATTGGAATATGCCACGTACCCGCGCGCTTTATTTTCTTTCGTGAAATTTGTTTTAATTAAAAGTGGTGAAAAGTGCTCCGCATTCTTAGTATTCAGATCTTCTTTTGCTTCTTCATTGTATAAAATCTAACATTTTTGTACTGCGGAACAGCCTCCTGTGACGCAAAAGAGCAGCTGTTTTTCCATTTTTTGGATGGGTGGCCTATTAGACCCTGGCAGTCTGATATTTCCTGTAAAATTTTTGTTTTAAAATTTGAGATCATGCTCAAAAGACAAGAAAGATATTTGTATGCCTAGATATCAAAATTAAAATGCTAAACGATCTTCTTAAGATTTTTAATGTTTGGTATTAAGGTGGTGTTCTAATACTGTACAGAGTGGAAATCTGTCAACTTTTCGTCCTTTTCCACCCATACTTTTGTTCTCAAGTATTCCTCAGACGGTATTGTATACACTAAAAAAAAACATGCTTAGCTTATCTTTCTAATCTAATCTAATCTAAGCTGCAAAGATATATATCATTTAAGTTTTATATTAAATGCATTCCCACAAGCAGATATGTATAATGGTATTTATTTAAAAAAAAAACAACGCTTATACGGTGTTTTTTCATCTTTAAATCCATAAGGTCGGTGTTGTGGCCGAGTGAGTCAAGTCGCTATTCTTGACTAGCGAATTTGGAACAGAATAACGCTGTTTTGAATCACTCTGGCCTTTTGACCATAACTTTGACCCTGATTCAGCGGATGCCATTGCATGCACACAAGCTTCTGCTTTTACATGAAGACAACTGGCTTGGGAAAAAAGGTTAGTGTATTGCATTTCCTTTTCACGGTTCTGTTAAAAATTTGAAAAAACACTTATTTGTCACTTTTTTAATAATTTATGTTAATCGTCAGTTCGGGTATTAAGCGTAAATTAATTTCAACAAACTTGAAGCTTTTTATCATGAATTTACTTTCTCGTTCCGATACGGAAGCTTTAACAGTGTCTTAACTCAGTACTCATAATCCACATTCATACAAGAGTCACATTAAAAGCTCTGCCTAGATTTGATTGAAAAATTAAAAGGAATTTCCTGAAAGCTCTTCGTCGTTTCAGCAAAAGGCTGGCAGGGACGCCGCGCAGCCTGCAGTTGTAATGAGATTAAGCACACAAGTAGCACCAAAACTTTCAAAGCTCAATGCTCAAGATAAAGCTCTGGCTTAAGCAGCAGCAGACTAAGTTCCATGCTAGAACGACACAGTGATGAAATGAAACATGACATAACGATACAAGACAGAACGACACAGTGATAAAGCGACGCATGACATAACGACACATGATATAACGAAACATGACAGAACGACACTTGACAGAACGACACATGACAGAACGTCACAGTGAGAAAACGACACGTTACATAACGACACTTGACAGAACATCACATGACAGAACGACACAGTGATAAAGCGACGCATTACAGAACGACGAATAACACAACAACACATGAAAAAACATCACAATTACAGATCATCACATGACAAAACATCACTGTGACAGTACATCACGTGACAAAACATCACTTTGACAATTTATCACAGGAAAGTGCATCACAATGAAAAAACATCATATGACCAACCATCAAATACCCAAAATAGAGCACACCATAAACGGTAAATGACATAACATCATGTTATCGAAACATTTTAATGTGATGTTTTGTGCTGTCGTGTCGTGTGCTGTTTGTTGTGTCGTGCTCTACTGTCATGCGTCATTCTGTCATGTGTCGTTCTATGGTGTGTTGTTTTTTCATGTGTTGTTCTGTCATGTGCCGCTAAATAATGTGTTGTTTGGTCATTGTGCCGTTCTAGCCTGTCACCAGCAAACTCTGTGCTTTCGGTATGTGACTTGTCGCTAATAGCGCCGCCCTGAAGTCAGTGGAAATAATTTATACCATTGCTGCATTTTGGTGTGGCTGTTTAAGACACTAGGCGTTGTAGCAAAATTTTGTTAAAGGTAAAATAAAACAAAATAAAAAAGTTTGTCATTTAAAAAAAATGCACATCAGCTGAACATATAGGGCAACATCTTGCCGCGTATTTACTGAAGGGGTCACATGTAGCGTGAAAATATTTAATCTACTAGTTAAAAGCGAAAATAAGATATATTTTTTTAAATCTTTAATCTAAGTTGCAAAGATATATCAACATTAACAACTCATATTTGATGCATGTCTACAAGCAGGCACATGTCAGTTCGCGCTCACAAATTCTGAATTTGTACTAATAAAATAAACCATACCTCACATGACCATACACTTTGCAACTCCTGCACTTTTTCTCTGAAACAAGGGTGGCATTGGCAAAAGTGAACCAAGTTTGTATAGCATAGGGGGTCAGAATCATACCAGCATGTAAGTCAAAGAACGATCTATCTATAATCTAAGTTACAAACGTTTAGAAACATTTAGTTCGCGCTTATACACATTACAACTACTTAACTGCCACCTTTCCCTGAAAGTGAATTGGCATTGGAAGAAGTAAACCAAGTTTTAACAGCATGGGGGGTTAGCCACATACCAACCTATTAGTCAAGGAAAAATAATTGTAAAAAATATTAGAAAAGTAAGATTTTCAGAACAGATAATATTGATGGGATAATGATTATTTTCGCCTTGAAACTTTTGCCTCCCCAGATAATTCCCTCATTATACTGTAGTATTATCCTGGCCTTCGTCTTCCACTTCCCGAAGATTAACGATTGATCAAGTTTCAGCTTCGTATACCGTCGGTTCAATGCACTCGACTCGAGAAGGGTTCGGCCTTCGACGAAATTCCGTGGAAATTCCCTCGAAATTTAATAGACCATTTTATTAATTAATTGTTATGGTTTTAGAAATAGGGGAGGTTTTTCAGGAGTATTATTCAAAACTTTCCAGCCGTTTAAATTTGTGAGAAGATATTTCAAACATTTATTTTTATTAAGTTTTCCGTTATCAGGAAAATTTACATAATGTTTAAAAATTAAAGGTTTTTGTTTTCTAATAATTTTATTAAAAAATATATTTTTATTTATTTAAAGTCCACATTTTATACACATGCATAGCTACACGGAAAATAAAATTTACAGGAGAACTGCACTCGACTTTCTTACTCCAAGGAAACCGTGAAAGTTGTGTTTTAAACTTGAATAATCTACCAGCTTGTATAGATTAAAAAACAATAATTAATCAATTTTATTACAACATTTTCAGATGGTGTGTGTAATACGTAACCAGCCATATAAATAACTCAATAAAAAAATTTGATGATGAATTTTATAAGCACTATTTTGTGAGATTTGTGAATCACACCTCAAGAGTCCTCTGTAAGCTTGTTTGTCTTAATAAAAAGTGCAGATTCTCAAGCAAGGCATAGTAATGCTGGATATCGGTAATTCAAATAGTATTTTTTTTAACCCAGCGTAGATCATATTTGAAAATTGAGTTATAATTTTCTGATCCGTAGCGTTGACCACCAAACTACGGACTAGACACTAATACATGTTTTGAGAATGTACTTTTAACAATGCTCTAAAGAATTTCAAGCTATTAAACTTTTAAGGGTGTAGCGTTTATTTGATTTGTTATTTTTGCAACTATTTCGTCCGAGGATGAGTCCAATTTGGAATACAGAAACCATTGACCCTCCGCCCGCCACTGGTATGCTGATTAGGGACCCCAAAGCAACCCGCAAATTTAATTTAAATTTTGGAAAGGTCCATTTTGATTTGTTGTGTATCTGCGTAGTCCATTAACATACCTAAAGCACGCTTTATGTTACGGATTTCTAGCTACTTGTAAAAGTAAAAAATGTATATAAAAAGTAAGTACTTTCTTTCTACCCATCTGTGACGCAAGAAAATATTTTTTTTAAGAAATAAAAATCGATGAAAACAAAAAAAAAACATTGTTCTATATTCGGTTATTTTTTTTGCTTTCTTTATCTACCACCAAGATGATAAGTTTCATCTTATCTATCGATTAAATAGGTAGATAGGAAGCAATAAAACATGGACGAGCTTATGACGGAATAGTGAACTAGCTGAATGTGTACTTACAAATAAAATCCAAACCTCAAATGAACATAGGCCCTACAGCTTTTGCCGACCTTCCCTGACACAGGGGTGACATTGGCAAAGTGAACCATGATGATAATGGTTGATGATAGTGACTATATGATGGCATGATATCTCCGTTCACCAGATAGTTCATAATACAATTAGTTCTCACAAGATGTGGGCGATTGGTATTCAGCTGGCTTGCTTGTGGCCGGTCAGGTATCGGATAATGATATTTGCGGTCACCAATACCCTTAGTACGAGTTGCAAAACTTGAGTAATGTAAAGTTTACGGCAATTATTATAGAGTGATTTCCCCCAAAATCTACCGTTTTTGTTTGTTTGAACTTGATTTTCTTCATCACTGTAACTCTTTTGCTAAGACCATAAAGTGTAAGAAACAAAAACGGCAGATTTTGGGAGAAATCACGCTTTAAGATTTTCCGTAAACTTTACTTTTCTCAAGTTTTGCAACTCGTACTAAGGGTACTGCAATGATTCAAGTGACCTGTTCCCGAGTATCCTCAATTCCTTTATACGCAACCATAGCGTGATACCAACACTGTATAGAAGCTTAAGCAGCATACCTAGTGAGCGTTCATGTTTCAATACATTTTTTGGTAAACGCTATAAGTGAGTTTAAGTGTAATACACGAGGTACTGCACCAGAATCACTAAGTAAGCTCAGCTTAGCATTATGGACGATCTGTTGTCTAAGTGGTAACATTTCAAACTCGTAAATGGAAGGCTGTGGGTTCGAATCTCGGCGGAGCACAAAAAAATATAATTACCATTTATATTTTCAGATATGCTCTTCGTTGGGTTGAAAACTTCATAAAGCCTTTACAGCAACTGGGTCTTATCTCGGATAATAATAAAAAATAATTCAAGGATGATTTATTTAGTAAGCGCAGTTTTTTGTGTGTATCACACCTAAAGAGCCCTCTGTAAGCTTGAAAGACTCTAGAAGTCTATGACACTAGTGCCGCAAAGGTGTTGTTTACGAGCTTGGTCGTCGCTACAAACCACCAATTCTCAAGCAAAACCCAGTAGCTGTAAGGCTGGATGGACCTTTTGTTGACCGGTCTTTGGTAAAGATTTATTAATTTTTCAACCCAGCAAAGAGCATATTTGAAAATATAAATGATATTTTTTTGTGCTCCGCCGGGACTCGAACCCACAACCTTCCAGTCACGAGTCTGAAATGTTACCACTAGACTACGGACCGGTCACCGGAACGGTCACAGAAATCATTGAAAATCTAGAAAAAAACATTTGGAAGGTTTCTTTTAAATATTTTAAGACGAGGTAAGCACACAAGGGATCTTCCCTTCCAAGTCGGATGCCCATGTGGCTTCTTAGTTGTTTGCCAAAGTCATGATGGCAGATTGACCGTGCTGTGTGATTGCCGACCTGGAATAGAGAGCACACACACATTTATACCCACACACAAACACGTGTACACACATTCATTGTGTGAACACACACAGCCCGAGACACCTTGGCCAATATTTGCGTCTGGACCGAGCTTCTGGGAAAATCGAGATATCCGAATATCTAGACATACTAGATAAAACATACTTTCTTATGTAAATGTCATATTGTACCGATTTACGGGCTTAATTTATTAAAGACTTACTTTATTTTAATACTCCGTTCACATTTGGTTCGTTCACAGAGCTAACTTGAGAGCTAACTGTATTGCTCCTCAACTTGGACTCAAGTCTACGCTACAGACTGCTTTAGCCCTTTATATAGTGTGACATAAGAACAGTTTTGGAAAAATTGTGAACTAGAACATGTGAGATTGTGCAAGAATATTCGAGCAGACACTTATACAATTATTATTCAAACATCTATTTTCAACCATAATTTCTAATCCTTAACATGGGTAAGACGGAAATTATGTGGGCGGCTACGTCCAGGCGTGATCATCTCCTGACAACACGCGCATCACTCTCCATTGGGGGACAGCTGATTCAGCCGTCGGATTCAGTGAGACTTCTAGGAGTCACACTGGATCGGAACCTCACAATGGGAGAGCAGTTGAATAACACGGTATCCTCCTCGTTTTTTGAATTTCGCCAGGGCTGCTATTCCCATTTGACCCATAGACAATAATCTTCTAGAATTTACGAAAATATGTCAAAAAAGCCATAAACGGTATTCCACATGGTCTCACCTCGATTCTTGTCATTAGAGAAGAATCATGAGCCATTTTGCCGGTGAGTTGCATCTCGAGCGCTCAAAATGTATGAAGATCTATGTTATGGAGGTTATGTTGCGATGATTTTGAGAAGTATTTATTTTTTAAAAGGCGAAATGTTATTCCTCAGTAAAATAACATATCATAATATTAAGAAGTACTTCAGTATCATATTTTTAATTTAGAATTCATGGTTTTAAGGTGAAAAACTTGGTCGATGAAAACATTATGAGTACTTTTATTGCAATTCCAATGCAACGTTATTTAACACGATAATAATATCAGAAAATTATAAAATTGTCCAAAATATGTAAATAATAATATTATTTTAAATTCCCAGCTGACTTTTGCGAGAGCGAATAAAAATATATGACTTAGAGTGAGACAGCATGATCAAAAACAACGTTGCCAAATCGTTTTGATTGAATCGTATTAGACAGAAACACTTGCATTGCAGAATACGAGGCGGCCATTTTTTGTGAATCTTGATTTCGGGGACTCGAGATTTTTGTGAGAATTGGGAATAGCTATCCAGATAAAGGCAATCAGGAGATGTTTACCATCAGGGGTGGTCAAAACCCTGGCTAACGCTTTTGTGATGTCTCGGGTTGACTATTGCTCAACGCTGTATATAGGTCAGCCGAAAAAACAGTTCAGCCGGCTTCAATCTGTGCTGAACTCTGCAGCAAGACTCATATTCGGGATGTCTAAATTTAACCATATCACTCCATTGTTGAAAAAACTGCATTGGCTTCGTTTTCCGGAGAGGGTGGTCTACCGTGTTTGTCTGATGGTTTACAATGTAATGGTATGGCTCCTTCATACTTGTCTGACATGTTCTCACGTGTTGAGATAGATTTGAGACGCCATATTTAAGTATAAATAGTCATATTAGTCATAATAAGTCATATTTTACAAGATTGGCGTGTATGGTAAACAAGAACTGGGGGAGCGACATAATCGCATGTTAATGAAATATTTATTGAACGTTTTTAATTATTTTAGTATTTTTCATCAATATTTTTTGTCTAATATTTTTCTGTTTATTTATTTTTGTGAGCTACGACTATTATTTACAAATATATTAATGTAAAAATGTATAGTTTTGCTTTTCCTATTTTCTTTTGACGTGTACACAAACTCAATCACTTGAGTAAACAAACGAAATTTGTTTTTTTAAACCGAGACTCTGTTTGCTCTCCCGAATCACAAAAAAAGTATACATGGAGTGATTGATAACTATGACATAATAAACAAACTGCTGTATGTATCTTTCAGTCCCAAGATACAAGCTTGTGTGTTGCCAGAGAGCTTCAGTCTACACAAGAAGATGTCTTACGTACAAAGAACATCATTTTCTGTTTGAACTTCAAATGTTTCTGGACAAATTTGTGAATATTATACTTTCATTGTCATGCATTTCAATTTTGGACTTTAAAGTCTAATTATGGATCAAGTATTCCTTGACTAATAGATAGACCACCCATAATGTAAAAAATGGTTCACTTTGCCAATGTCACCCCTGTGTCAGGGAAGGTCGGCAAAAGTTGTAGGGCTTATGTTCATTTGAGGTTTGGATTTTCTTTGTAAGTACACATTCAGCATCTGTAAGCGCGAACTACACGTGTTTGTTTGTGGGCATGCATTTGAGAGCTTTAAATGAATATATCCTTGCAACTTAGATTATAGATTATTATTAAAGATTATAGAAGTTTCTTTTTTATTCATTTTAAAAGCTTGAAAGGTAACGCTCCCGTCAATTTTCGTTTGCTACAATTTGTTCCTATTTACTTATGTTTGATCCCTAACTTTTGAGATCTGCCTTTGTCTCTACAACCTTCATTACTTTTGGATATAATCGGCCTTTCAATTAACCACACTTGCCATCTGAGTGTCTTTACTTTCTCGCTACTTTCTCTTTTTCTTTACTTATTTGATCGTACCCCTACATTGAATTACTTATAAAGTTTCAAATCGAGAAAAAAGATCTTGAAATTTTTTGCAGACACACAATTTTAACAAGATAAGAGCTACATATTATTTCTCTCATTTTTTTGGTCCAACCTTTTGCGATATTGTAGCAGTTTATGAACACAAAGCGCGTACAGCATATAATGAAAAGCATATTTAAATCAAAGCATTAATTACATATATTTTCAACTTGTAGCTCTTATTTGTAGATACAAGTACGATATGATTAGGCTACAGAAATAGAAGACGCATATTTCTCGAAAAACTGTCTTAACATATAACAAGCCAACCAATTTGAAACTGCCAAATTTCGTATTTTTTTGTAAAGGCTACAAAATATCATTATCTCTTCCAAAAGTCATCCGGTTTACAAGCTTTGAAGACTATGGGACTTCTGTACCACATGGAAAAAACATTTTTAAAACTTATATTTAACGGTGAAGAGTCAAAAGTAACCTCCTAATTAGGAGGATCAACCACAATAATGTCAATTTTATTCCAATTTGTATGTTAATTTAAATTTTTCTTTGACATATGATTCAGTAATGTTTTGTATTTTCTTGTTTCAGCGTTCGGTAACTTGGGGAGCGTCCTCAGTGGGCTGGGACGCCTACAGGAGGCAGAAGTTGCCTTTCATGAGGCGTTGAGACACAGACCCAACATGGCGGATGTTCATTACAATCTGTAAGTCAAAAAATTGTTTGTTATACGGAAAACCACAGTACACATAATTACAAAGAAAGTATTATTAAAAGCAAGAGTTGCAGGGCTTATGTTTACTTGAAATTCGGTTTTTTTATATTGTAGGTCCACATGTGGCATGAGTGAGCGCGAAATTATGCGTGTCTGCTTGTGGGAATGCATTTAATATGAATCTCAAATGATACATAATAAATATCTTTGCAACTTAGATTTATATTTAGATTTAGAAGGATATAAGCTTACAAAAATGAAGGCCAATTTGAGTTTTTCAATTTGAAAAACAAGTTGGAAAAAAATATGAAAGAACAGCAAGCAGAGTAACAAGATAGTTAACAGAAATAAAAAGTGAATAACAACAAAACAATTTAACAAAATCCAAATAAGTTATGTTAACATTGAAGAATTTCGGTTGCTTGAATAAAATTATGAAATAATGGGATGCATTGAAATATAATAATAATAATTAACTAGATTTATATGCGCCTTTTTGTGATTTACATCACTACAAAGGCGCCTGTGGGCTCTAGCGGGAAAACAGGAATTTCTTGATCATCTTCCTGAAGGTTGTCTCATCTTCCTGAACTCATTAAATGAACTCATTACCTGAACTTATTAAATAATGTTTTAGTCATCTCTGACTTGGGGGTTCTGTTTGATCATAAACTCTCATTTGTCGCCCACATTAACGATATCCGCGCTAAAAGTATGAAAATGCTTGGCTTTGTTTTCCGAATTACCAAAGATTTCCGTGATTTACAAACAATAAAAATTCTTTATACTTCACTGGTCCGTAGCGTTTTAGAATACTGTTCTACCATCTGGTCTCCTCACTTCTCGGTCCATATTGACAATATTGAAAAAGTTCATACTAAATTTTTAAAAATCGTTAATTTTAAACTAAATATTCCTATTGCTAATTTTGACCCCATCTTCCTTAACTCCTTACTTAATTTAACTGGTTTGTCTAATAGGAGAAAAATTATTGATTTACTCACACTCTATAAAATTAAGAATGGTCTAATAGATTGCCCGATGTTGCTTGAAACTATTAATTTTTTTGTTCCGCGACAGGGATCTCGTCAGATAGTTCCTTATCGCCCTGTAGCTTCCAATACAAATGCACAATATAACAGTTGCATAAATCGCCTTCAACGTAGTGGTAATACCTGTACACTGGACTTTGACCCACCCAACAATAACTTTGATAGGTATAGAGCTGGTCTGTTGAGGTACTTTTTGGATGAATAGTGTTTTTATTTCTGTTGCTTGTATATTTCATTTCTAATCTAATCTAATCTAAGCTGCAAAGATATATATCATTTAAGATTTATACTAAATGCATTCCCACAAGCAGATATGTATAATTTCGCGCTAACACATGCCGCATGTGGACCTACAATATAAAAACCCAATCTCAAATGAACATAAGCCTTGCAACTCTTGCCGTCCTTCCCTGAAACAGGGGTGACATTGGCAAAGTGAACCAATTTTTATATTATGGGTGGTCAGCCATTTGATTTTTGATTTATATTTTTTGATTTATATTTTTTCTCTAGATAGTAACTTTGATTTTTATTCTTATTTTTATATAGTTTTTGTTATTGTGTTTATTTGTTTCATTTTACTTTCATATACTTTACATCTTTTTGGTATTTTTATGTATTTGTGTTATTTTTGAAACTATGTAACCATTTCATGTAAAAGGCACTAAGTGCCGTTAATAAATAAATAAATAAATAAATAAATAAATAAACTCTCAGCCTCTCTGGGAGAGCATTCCATGCCGCTGGCCCGGCAACACGGAAAGAGCGGTTCCCGAAGACTGTGCATGACTGTCTTTTCAGCAGCTCCAACAGACTGGCACATGACCCAGCCGACCTCAGAGTAGCTCTCCTTTCATTCAAAGAAGCTCTCCTCGTGGGTTCAACCAGTAGTCAGGAGCCAGCCCATGAAGAGTCTTAAAGACCATCAAGCAAAGCTTGTAATCTATTCTTTCCGAGATGCAAAGCCAGTGCAAGCTCTCAAGCAGAGGAGTTATATGGCAGTACTTGGAGCCGCCGTATATAAACCTGGCTGCAGCATTTTGAAGGGACTGGAGTCGTTTGGTTTGTGAGATCGGTTGATGTGTTCGATTGAAATATGAATGTGTAAAGAAAATGCAAAGATGTGTGAGTATATGTCACAATGTGTTTGAAGAAAAAACAAAATATGGATGAACAAAATTTAAAAACTTTACCTTATTGTCTAATAGACAGTTAAGCAGCAGGCAAATAACAAGTTGTTCCAGTTAAAAACACACATGCAGAATTTGTACGCGTGAACTTACACGCGTTTATTTGTAGGCATGCATTTAATTTTAATTTTAATTTTATGATATACATCTTGCAGCTTAGATTAACGATTACAGATATAGAAACTCGGGCAGGCTAAGAAAAAAAATCAATTAATTCTTGGCTATTATTTAAGCAAATAAAAAAACGAAACCCAACAAAAGGTGTACATAGGTAACTGATCGTCCCTTTAGTGTTTGTGTGTATTTTGCTATCAGAGGTAATTTCACATGAGCAATGCTTGTGTCTATATTGGACCTACGTGTCTTATGAAAACTGGAAATTAGTTGAAAAAATAATTATAACAACTATCACAAAAAGCCTAACACTGCGCTCAGCCGAGACTGGAGCCAAATCAAGGATTGAAGAACCTATAAGAAGAGTTAACACAGTGTTTGGGGAGCGTGCATTTGCAGTTGCTGGTCCTCTGGCCTGGAACCACCTGCCACATCATGTGAGAGAGCTAGAAGACCATGGAAAGTTCCGGAACGCACTGAAGACAAGCAAATTTCTGGCATCGTTTGCACCAGCGCCCTTGGAGTGACTACATCACGAAACGGCGCTGTACAGAAATCATCAACTCATCATCATCATTATCGTGTTGTACGTATTTTTATTAGCTCAGATTGTGTTTAATCTAATCTAAGTTGCAAAATATAAATAACATGAAAGATTCACATTATATGCATTTTCACAAATCACACCTGTTTATGTTCACGCTTAAACATGCCGCATGTAGTCCTACAATATAAAAACCCGAATCTCAAATGAACATACACCTTCCCTGAAACAGGGGTGACATTGGCAAAGTGAACCATTTTCTACAGCATGGGTGGTCAGCCGCATACTGACCTATAAGTCAAGGAACATACACAACAAATTACATTTTTAAGATCAACAAACTATAATATGTATGGACATCAAAAACTAACAGAAAACCAATTTCAATTTAAAAATGTGTAGACTTTGATTCTTATGAAAATTTCATTAAAAGCTCATATTTGAATCAAATGGTGGATAAGCCAAACAAACACTGGGGGGACAAAATGGCGTAGGTAACTGATACCAATGCACTTAATGGCAGCTCTGTCTCTTGATATTTATTTCCTTGATAATCTGCAGGCAATAAAACCGTTACTTTCCCTCGATTTACTTTAAATTTGCGGATCCCATCTTTGCCGGGTAATTGATATCATCCGCTACATCAGGCCTGGCCAACCCGCGGCCCGCGGGCCGCATGCGGCCCGCGACGCCTTTACGTGCGGCCCGCGGTCATGTGTGATGAAAAATAAAAATGAAATATAATAAAAATAAAAATAGGGCGTCTATAACAGACGTAAATCTGGAAAACCAGTTAAGGTGTGTAACTTCAAATATTGAAATACCTAGATTTAGAAAAATTAAGTAAGCGAAAAGAATCTCAAATCTTGCACTGAAAGGAGAAGTCCCTGATAATTGGTTTTATTTGTAATATTGTTTTGAAATGAAAAATTAAGAATTTTTTCCTCTATGAAGTTAAGGGTTAATTAATAATTTTCATTGTTAAAATATTTTTTTATTGTTGAATATTTTTTTATGTTGTTTACTACATAAATACATTTTTTGTTGTTGGTTCAATGCGTATTTTCTTTTCACATCTGGTTGTGGTTTCATTTTTTTATATAACTTTTTTTTGTAAAATGTTTGTATGTGTGGCCCTTGGGGAAATTTTAGGCCATCAATGCGGCCCGGGGTGCAATTTGGGTTGGCCAGGCCTGCGCTACATGAAGCATTTCCCAACAAACTACAAAGTGCACTGGAAACAACGATCCCGCTCCGAGACAATGCCGGATAATCTGTAGGCGGTATCGTGTCGCAGGTTCACTGTGTGTGCAGCGCACGACAGTCCAAGTCGTTATATTTCAGGCAACTGGGAAAGTGCAGAGTTTCTCCTTTATAGAGAATGTTATTATCACGTTACTATCAAAGCATCTACAAAAGATGTTAACCATGAATGTGTTTTTTTAAATTATATAAAAAAGGGAAAGTGTGAAAGTGAAGATTAAAAGAAGTATGTTAAGATGGTTCGGGCATATGGAGAGAATGAGTGATGAAAGATTGACGAAGAAAGTATATGTTGCTAAAATAGATGGATGTCGTGGTAGAGGAAGACCGAGAAAAGTATGGATGGATCAAATTTCTGAAATAGCGAATGAATGGGATATCCAGAGTCATAATAAAAGGAGGACTTGCATGAAAAAGATTATGACTCTGGATGAAATGAAAGAAGTGTGCAAGGACAGGAAGAAGTGGCGGCTAATCTGCAATGGTGATTTCTAATGTTGGTGTATTAATTTGCTACATTTTTTGCATAGGAAATTTCTGACTTTTTTTGTATAGATTTCTTTGTAAGGTTTTGTTCTTTTATATATTTAAATGTAATTTTTTATTCATATTCCTTGACTTATAGGTTGGTATGAGGCTGACCACCCAAACTGTAAAAAATGGTTCACTTTGCCAATGTTACCCCTGTTTCAGGGAAGGTCGGCAAAAGTTGTGGGGCTTATGTTCATTTGAGGTTTGGATTTTATTTGTAAGTTCACATTCAGCATTTGTAAGCGCGAACTACACTTGTTGGTTTGTGGGCTTACATCTGAGAGCTTTAAATGAATATATCCTTGCAACTTAGATTATAGATTATTATTATATATAATTTGTAAAAAATGTATAGTCTCAAGAAAAAATTGAGAGTATGACAAATAGTCATTGAAAAGAGGATGCTGGGAATCAGCCTCTGAGACATAGTTTCAAACCAGGAGATTCGTAGACGCACTGGTGTCACTGATGTTATACAGTGAGTGGCCTGCTTAAAGTGGCGCTGAGCTGGTCAGGTCGCAAGGCAGGACCATGACAGGTGGCCGAAAAGGATCGAGTGGGGAGACTTCAACTGAGGTGGTTCGACGACATCAAAAGAACTGCAGGCAGAGGATGGCTGAACACAGCAGCCGATAGATTGGAATAGAGAGGGTTGGAAGAGGGCTACGTCCAGGATTGGACTGAGAAAGGCTGAAGAAAAGAGGAGAAGAAAAAGGATCTAAATCAAACAAGTAAAAACATCTACTTAATTTAATAAAAATAATATTAGTCCTGTACTTTTTCTTATTGATAGATTCGTATGAGCCTGACCTCTCTTTTACAAATCGTGTTCTCTTTTACCACCCCTGTTTTAAAGAGAGATGGCAGGAGTTGCAGGTTTTATCTTCATGTGAGGCTTTGATTTTATTTTCAAAGAAGCGTGCGTCATGTGCATTGGCAAACTTGAATAAGCCTGCTTTTGTGCGCACATTAATAAATCTTTAATCTTTATACATTATTGTAACATTGTTTATTTTAAATGTACAGCACGTGTTTAGAATAATACAATAGCATGTTTTCGTCATGTGCTATGTGCATGTAGGTATACACCTAAATAAGACATGAATTTGGAACATGTTCCTTCTCTTAACAGTATGCATTATTTAATAACACGAATTCAGCTCTGAGCTCAGTCATGAAGGGGAATTCACATGAAAGATTGATAATACCGGCACACAAGCACATGTGCCTGCAAAGAACATGTATTCATGCACATAAAGGGCATGTATTCATGCACATGTGCATGCAAAGTTTCAGAACGGGCAAACATGAAAATTTAGTCTCTGCCTTTCGAGACGAGCCCGTAGGAATACAACTCTGGTATTTGACTTTTGGCGTTATGAATATATTTGAATGTACAAACGCAACTGGCAAGTGGAACCTGTTTATTTTTTCAGGTTTCCCTCACCTGCTTTGACCTGAAGAGGGAGTACCCTGCATCTGAGGGCGAAGGTTCTCATTAAAACGCAACTAAGCTTCACCTATAGTGTAACGTCTTGACTGCGTTATCCCCGGGTCAAGGTTGCATATGGTGATTCGAGACCTATTTATTTTTATGGGTAAGGGGACCGGCCTCACGCCAACCACTTTCAGTTGAAAAGTTTTTCAAATTCAGTTCATCCTCAGTCGCCGTACAGAGAGGATGTTCTCCTGAAGACGTCGGCTACGTCGCTGACGAAACGTAGAGAATGATGTAAGTTCTCTCCAAACGGTTCGTTAAATATCCGATTTAAATTAAGTTTTAAAATTGTTCAGTTTTAAAAAAAAATTAATATAATTGTCAATAGGATGATTTATTTGGTGAGCGCTGTTTTTGTGTGTATCACACCTCAAGAGCCCTCTACAAGCTTGGTCGTCGCTGTAGAAAGCGCCAATTCTCAAGCAAGACGCAGTTGTTGTTAGGTTGGATGTAACTTTCAGTGACTGGTCTTTGGTAAAGGTTTATGAATTTTTCAACCAAGCGAAGAGCACATTTGGAAATATATATGGTATATATTTTTGTGCTCTGCCGGGATTCGAATCCACAGATGGTCCTGGACCATTAAATAGCGCCACAGGAAAGAAATCATCCATCATCATCATCACAACCTTTTTTATTAATGTGGATCTTATTTCTTTGTATCTTTGATCGTTGATTATATTGGCATCTGTTGAGATATTTTTGTTCAAAACTAGGTCGCCTCTCTGCAACGTAATGCACTCGTGTTACCCAGATCTTGGTATCGCGATGCTGCCGGCATTCTCAGAGCCTGCGCTTCTGGGCTTTGACAGAAGATGCTAAACTACGATATGCCTGTGCTCAAGTATGACAAGGGCTAATGAACGTGCCGACAAGCTGTGGGCATGATTACACAAAGGCTGCACAGGCTTAAGTATAGACAGATGTAAACAGATGTAGACAGCTGGTATAGACAAACATAGACAGATGTAGGTAGATCGCTGCCTTAGTTCTTGTTTACCGTATACGCCATTGAGAAATGTTATTTTACATGAGCCATGTTTGCATGTGTACTGGACCAATATGTCTTATAAAAACAAGAAATCTATTTTAAAAATATTTAAAAGAACTCTCACATTATCAAGTTTTACGGTTTGTCTTAGCTCAGATTGTGTAGAATTTGATTCATAAGACAACTGCATGAAAAAGTCATATTTGACAAGATTGGCGTATACGGTAAACAAGACCTGGGGGAGCGAGATGTAGACAGGTATGGACGGATGTAGACACTGGGCTTAAGTCAGTAATGTCTGGATGTATTTACACGATACTGGATGTATCGTGTATATATTCAATAATTTTAAGATGAACAGTAAATTGTTAAGATATTACTGGGTAGGGTTAAGATTAAACTGCAATTATTTATTTTTACAAAAAATATTTGAACATTTCAATTACAAGAATGCACTTTGCTGTGCTCAAAAGTGCATCGTTTTCATTAAAAAAATCAATCCAGCCTTAAAAAAAATACTTTAACTTGAGAAAAGGCTCTTTGTAGCGACTAAGCTCTCAAAAAGTTTGGTCGATAGCTCAGTTGGAAGGATGCTCGCGTTCCATGCCAAAGCTGTAGGATGCGGTCCCCTCAAAGGGTGTCGGAAATGATTTCCCAATTCAGTGTCTATTTCTTAACCGAAATAAAATACTTCCATGTTTTATTCAGCATGAGTATCAGCAAGGGAAATGGTTGGCGTAAGGCCGACACTTGAATAAGTACCACTATAAATGTAGCTGAGTAACATTGGCTTAAATGATTTTCTGATAAATTGTTTAAAAGGATTAAAAAAAACGTTCCCAAATATTTTTTTGCTTAAATACTATACACGCTTTCGACTTAGTAAAATAAACTATTATACAAGATATTTCACGTAAACTGAAATATTTTAAACTAAATCAAAACATGTTTTCCCTGAAATCTCTACAGTACATTTTCCTAATATCCGGACTACCCTCTGAATTATTATTTTCGCAGATTTAGGATATTTTTGCAACACACAATTTATCCGAGTTCTTAATATTATTACTACGAGCAAGGAAACAGTTTCAATGAATACCATTAGGGGGTCCTGCCCTCTAAAAATTACGCAGCACTCCCCGGGGAGCGATTTTACAGGAATTTTAATATAAAGTTGTAATAATTTTCATAATTCTGAACGATACAAAATTCGGGGTCGAGGACTCGCCTTGAATAAGCAATTTTGCGAATTAATATAATTTTGAAAAATCTTACCGGTCCATAGCACTTATAGAAAGCTTGCGCTTAAAATCGGGAAGCTAGAGTTTAATCCCCGCAGAGATCTAAGAAATGATTTCTTTCCTTTTCCGGTGTTTATTTACAACAACAAACTTTCTTGGACCGGTCCGTAGTCCAGTGGTAACACTTTGGACTCGTAAATGAAAGGTTGTGGATTCGGATCCCGGCGAAGCACAAATATATACCATTTATATTTCCAAATGTGCTCTTCGCTGGGTTGAAAAATTCATAAACCTTTACCAAATACCGGTCACTGAAAGGTCCATCCAACCTTACAGCAACTGGGTCTTGTTTGAGTATTGGCGCTTTTTACGGCGACGACCAAGCTCGCAGAGGGCTCTTGAGGTGTGATACACACAAAAACAACGCTCACCAAATAAATCATCCTAATATT
Source organism: Agapetus fuscipes (assembly GCA_951799405.1). Classification (NCBI taxonomy): domain Eukaryota; kingdom Metazoa; phylum Arthropoda; class Insecta; order Trichoptera; family Glossosomatidae; genus Agapetus; species Agapetus fuscipes. The sequence continues at coordinate 2,652,912 of OX637346.1, read as the reverse complement.
ATTATAATATTAACAAAAAAACAATAATCGTAGAACCAACAGAAAAATGTTATCAACCTTCACAGAAAATAAGAATCTGCCCCGTTGGGAACAGACAACGGACCCTTATCTGGGAAAATAAATAGGTTCTTCTCGCCAAATACGACATTCTCGAAGACAACGCCGTAACAAGTTGATTCATTCTTTGTTTTTTTAAAACAAAAATATATATAAGAAGAAAATTAATAAAATATATAAATAGATGGATAGGTAATTTTAAATTTGGATTAATGTACAATTGCTAATTTATTTCAGAGATTTTGAAGTGTTGTTATAATTTTATTGAATGCTGTATCTTATTTTATATCGCTTTATTCAAATTCAAATTCAAATGACCACACAATATGATAATTTTATTTTGGTACCATTATGACTTTTAATTTTTAATTTTATTATCTGACGATGATATTATATCGAAAATGTTAGTTTTTTGTTTTAAATAAATTTATATAAGTGAAAATAAAGCAATGTTTTATTGGAATTATTCCGTAAAAATAAAAATGTTTACAAGTGTTTTTTATTTATACAGTATTAATTTAAAATAAATCTTCACTATGTCAATACACAAACCCTTATACCTTTAATTGGTTCATTTAATATTATGAGAAATATATATTTTGTTAAATTCCATTTACTTAGGTGACTAAATTTAATGCAGGCTTTCTGTTTTTATTGTCGGGCCACTAAATGAGTTTGTGGACTTAGTTACTTTCTTGTTGGGACGTTTTGTCTTGACCCAATTACATACCGGCCTAAGTTTAAACCGGCTTACTGCCAAATTTCAGCTCGCAGGATATTTTGGGTTTAAGGAGAGTAAACAAACAAACGGTCAAAATAGATATGTATGTAGTAGGAGACTTATAGCCCCTTATACCCTAACAGTAATGAAAAAAATCAAGAATGTTTATTATGTTTTTATCTTAAATATAAAATTTAAACAAAATATATTACTTGAAAATTGTCACCACAAAAAAATATTTAAAAAAACACATTTTTTCACATGTGTAGCTTCTTTTTCGTGTGCGCTATGTTTTGGATTGTTTTGTCTTTTTAATAACAGAACTATACATTGCTTAGTGAAATATTGGGAGATTTTTTTAATTATTTCAATAGTTTTTGAGTAAATATAGTTTTTTTTTATTTAATTAAGATTTAATTCATTAAGTAGTTTTATGTAATTAACGCTTTCTGTAGCCTTGAACAAGCTTGCAGAGGACTTTTGAGGTGTAATTCACGCAAAAACAGCGCTCATCGAATAAACATCCTATTTTTTATTCATTTAATGTAGACAAGCTTTTACAGGCTCTAACTACCTCTAGAGGAATGACGACAAAGTAACAATTATTTTATTTTAACATATCTAGTAAAATAGTACTAAATGAATTGTATAATAACCTCGAACTCTACAATCCAAAATGATTTTCTATCGAATTCTTAAATGCTTCCAGGATAAAACAATGCGTAAACTCACCTAAATTGCGTAAATCAAAATAATGTATGAAAACTAAATCACTCTCTACGTGTGCCGTCGTATATTCCATACATTTTAAATTTACGCAATCTAGTTGAGATTTACGTAACGTTTTATACTTGGAGTACAGATTTAGAGATTAAATAAATTTATTAGACCCTTCTTCTGCCTACAAATATGTTATGCCCTTGTGAAAGGAATTCAAAGGCCTTTGAGGTGCCTCTTGAAGTCTCCATGGACTCCAACTCAAGTGGTCCGAATGCCTGATGGCCCAGAAACTTGGCTGGAGCATTTCAGTAGACCTGCTGTGAAGGACAAGTGGAAATAGGGATTCCAATAGTAATATTATTATGTTGTTGTCCGCTCAATTATTGAGCTCGTTGAGCTGTAAGTGTTTTGGAAAGAATATGGTAAAAACAAAATTTGGAATTCCAAATTTATTATGAAAAAATTTCCAAATTAATTTGAACTGTTTTGGTATGCGTTGAAGTATCTTTTTATACGTAACGCAATTAATCTAGACATATGTGTTACTTTTTGCCGTTCTCCCACAAGGGGTCGAATGAAGCGAGTGTATTTTTTTTAATTTTTAGTAATTTTTGTACTTTTAAATTTTATTAATTAATTAGTGATTCAAAAAAAAAAATAGTCTGATTTATTCTGTTTTTGTGTGTGTGTCCCCTTAAGAGCCCTCTGCGAGCTTGGTCGTCGCTATAGAAGGCGCCAATTCTCAAGAAAGACTCAGCTGCTGTAATGCTGGATGGGCCTTTAGTGAAGTGGTCTTTGGTAAAGGTATATGATTTTTTTCAACAAGCAAAGAGCATATTTGAAAATATAAATGGTATATTTTTTGTGCTCCGCCGGGATCCGAACCCACAACCTTCCATTTACGAGTCCGAAGTGTTACCACTGGACTACGGACCGGTCTATTTGTTTATACATTCAACTGTTATTATTTGTTTGTATTCCTTAATTTATAGATTTGCGTATGACTGACCGCCTATACTGTTAAAAAGTGGTTCACTTTTCCAATGTCACCCCTGTTTCAGGGAAAGTCAGCAAGAGTGGCAGTGCTTATGTTCATTTAAGATTTGTGTTTCGATATTGTAGGTCCACATGCGGCATGTGTGAATGCGAACTTATACGTGTCTGCGTATGGGAAAACATTTAAAATGAATCTCAAATGTAATTTATTTGCACGTTAGATTATTGATAGTTATAAATGTACCTACAAATATACACGATGCTACGGAAGCTTGATATTTTTTGTAAAAAAATGCTTTTGTTCAAAGCAAATTGATTTTCCTCGTTCATTACTAACAGACACGAGCTGTTCGTGTTTTATGTGTTTTAATGCGTCTATAAAGGTAAATAGCCGTCATCGCGGCGTGTTGCATTAAGCTTTCAAGATAAAAGGTGAACTATAATTACAGGCCAGGCGATATATTGTGCTGCTCTTTGTTTAGAAATCGATTGATTCGTAAAATGCATTAACTCGCTTAGGAAGTGAAGATTAAAATGATATCACTTAATGGTTTTAGCATTTAAATTTTAATAGAAATTTCTTTATTTATTAAGGTTTTTTTACTTTTAATAAAGGTTTTTCTTTCCTAAAACAAAGTATATTTTTAAACATGATTTTTTTTTAAACCTGAAACCTGATCAAACCGAAATAGTTTAAAATTAAACTAGAGCCTAGTTAACTTTAGCCTAGCCGTTTTTGGCTTATTGACCATTTATTTCAAATATGACCTTTAAATTAAATTGTCTTAAGAATCATTTTGTACACAATCTGAGCTAAGAAAAATACGTAAAACACGATAATGTGAGAGTTGTTTTTAACATTTTCAAAATCGATTTCTAGCATTCATAAGACACATTTGTCCAGTACATAAAATACAAGCATTGTTCGTATGAAATTACCTCTGATATACGTAGACATAAGTATTAGACAGACAAACACTAAGGGGACTACGGTTTATAACAATAATAGGATGATTTATTTGGTGAGCGCTGTTTTTGTGTGTATCACACCTGAAGAACCCTCTGTGAGATTGATCGTAGCTGTAGAAAGCGCCGATTCTCAAGCAAGACCCAGTTGTTGTAAGGTTGGATGGACCTTTCAGTGACCGGTCTTTGGTAAAGGCTTTGTGAATTTTTCAACCCAGAGAAGAGCACATTTGTAAATATAAATGGTATATTTTGGTGCCCCGCCAGGATTCGAATCCACAACCTTCCATTTACGAGTCCGAAATGTTGCCAACTGGACTACGGAACGGTCCAAGAAATGCCAACAACACGCGGTGTACCTAACGATCACCCATCCAAGTAGCATCCGCGCCCAATGTTGCTTAACTTCGGTGATCTGATGAGAACCGGTGCTTTCAACATGGTATCGTCATTGACACATCGAGTGCTCCAAGGAAGAAGGAAGTAACTCCGAAATTTAGGTTTTTGACTTATTTCCATTTCTGAAGGTAACAAATCATTATCTTCATTCCAAGATGACAGCCGTGTCTCTATCTCTTTTAAATTCTTTAATAAATTAATGTAAAAAATAGTTTTTGCATTATACTCCATGGAATAAATAACATTCAATTGGCTTTCCTGCAAAACTGTATTTTTTGACTTAGTGCTGTCTTCCTTGGAGCAGTCGACATGTACTGTGTGTTTAAATATTATTTTTCAGCCATTTTATTAAATAAGAAAAGTCATTAAATGTGAAATGCCAATTATGTACCCAGGGGGCACTCGTGGAAATTGCCAAAACAACCAACGAGGGTTAATGGAAAATATCAAACTCATTTTCAGAGTCAAAAATGGCGGCCCAATCTAATTACTGGAGGACCACGTGTCCCCGCGACCATGGCTGCGCAGGACGCTGAGGACGCTCAATCATTCCAAATTCAAAACGCTCAAGTGTCATGGCGGCTGTTTGAAAATAAAGGAAACCCAGGACTTGTTGTGGAAATTGGGGGATACTGCGTTGAACGAAAATGATTATGATTATTTTAAAATAAAAAAATAATTTTAAAAAACAATAAAACGTAGATTATTCTGTATTTTAAGTTGTCTATTTCTTATAAAAAAAAGAAGGTACTACTTTTAACGAGTACACATTGATTTTAAGGAAATAGTTTTTTATGACTTGTAGGTTGGTATGAGGCTGGCCACCCATACCTACTGTAAGAAATAAAGAGTCCGCTTTGCCAATGTCATCTTTTGTTTCAGGGAAGGTCGGCAGGAGTTGCAGTGCTTATTTTCATTTGACATTCGGGTTTTTACCTTATGGTACCACATGCGGCATTTGCAAGGGCGAACTTATACGTCTGCTTATGGGAATAATTTAATATTAATATTAAGTGTAATCTTTCTCTGCAACTTAGATTATAGATTAAAATAATATTTTATCGGTTTTTGTGCAGTAAAATTAAACGGTGTTTTTTTCGATATATAAATATTTTTTTAAATTAATTACATTCGCGATATAAAATAATCAATAACTAAGTAAAATAATAAAATTAAAATGTTCAAATTGAGAGAATTGAAACTTAAATAACCCATTACATATCCCTTGACTTATAGGTTGGTATGAGGCTATTCCTTGACTTATAGGTTGGTATGAGGCTGACCACCCATACTGTAAAAAATGGTTCACTTTACCAATGTCACCCCTATTACAGGGAATGTCGGCAAGAGTTGCAGGGCTTATGTTCATTTTAGGTTTGGATTTTATTTGTAAGTACACAATCAGCATTTGTAAGCGCGAACTACACGTGTTTGTTTGTGGGCATACATCTGAGAGCTTTGAATGAATATATCCTTGCAACTTAGATTATAGATTATAGATTACAGGTAAACCACGATTTTTCCGTTATCACAAACTTCTTTCATTCCATCCAGAGTACAAAATAACAAATTCAAAATAATAAAATAAAATAATAAAAAAGTATCGATGCGGGTAAAACTGAAAAACAGAATGTTCCAGTCGGGCCAAACTCTCCCAAAAGCATGGTGTCGCAAAATAAAATGCGATAAATCAATTGTGTGGCGACTTTACTAGCGGGCCGGAAAAATAGGAAATTAATGAAAAACTCGCGAGGGGCAGGGGGGAGGCATGTACGGGTACGACCCCCTCTTGACTTTTCCACCCCAAGCACAAAATTTTCCGTTTAACTCTACAATTCATTATTTTCCATAAATGTATGGTAACTTAAACGCCGTATGGTGGTGCTATGTTATTAATTTAGTAGTTTTCTGGTACACACGCTGGTTGAGTTTAAATATAAAATTGTATACTTGGAGTGTGGATACTTTTCCCGTGAGAAATATGCGGAAAGTCGGTAAATATACACTTTTATTTTTTTTTCAACTTGTTTTGTTAAACTTGTACTCTACTGCACTGGAAAATAGTTTTGTTTAGTTCGGATTTTTGTGAAATTATCATTTTTTTCTTTTTTGCTTTATAATTATTAATAGTAGGTACCTACTTAGAACTGTTTTTAAAAAGGTTTGATAATTTTTGTGTATCTTTTTTCATGGTGAAATGCTGTTTTTTTGTAAATAAATAATTACTTCAATCCTATTTAAGCCAAAAGGATCCAATATAATCTAACTAGCAAATATATATTAACATTAAGTATTCATATTTAATGCACTTCCACAAGGAGACACAAGCAAGTTCGCGCTTACAAATGCTTAAAATTAAATTTCAATTTTGAACGTACATAAACGCTGCAACTTTTGCAGACCGCCTTAAAACAGGGGTTTTAGTTCACTTTGTCAATTTGCTAATATACTCGTAAGCAAAGTGAACTAGAAGGTAAGATGTAAATAAATTAGTGTTATGAACATGTAGTTGCGTGGTTGTGGATTATATGTGTTAGTGTCTGCATAAGTCTCTCTAGAAATAAATAGATGTAAGGTTTTTATACTGAGAATAATTTAAGATTGGTTGAATCGAATGTTCCGTCAAAATCTAGAAAGTAGCAATTCTCAATGTGTCGAAAATGACTTCATTTTTAGTATAAAATAAAGACAAAAGCTCTCTGTAGCGTCAAAAGTGTAACAGCCGTTGTACTTTAATGTGGAAATAATTAAACCGCAATTTTAACTCAATAGAACCTGCGTAAAACACATAACAATATAATTATTAACACCACAAAATATAGTAATTTACAGAAAGTATACAAAATTTTAAGTTGTAAGATTATGATCTAGTCAATGAATGTGTAAAATATTTTCACTCTTGAAAATCGAGAAGGTAGGAACAAATTCAAAAAGCAAGAAGTTCCCTGTCTACCTCACAGTTTCTCACATCCCTCCGTTTCATCCCTTATCCGATGCCTCGGGGCAGATCGCCTAATCGACACGCGTTAATGGTCAAAATAATCCCCTCGCTGAAATATGAACTCCAGAGGGTAGTAAATCAAGAACGTGTTAGAAGGCCACTCTGAGGGGGTGAGAAATTCATATGAAAAAAATGTGTGAAGCTAGGTTATAGAAAGATAAACCTCTGAAGCCTTATCACAATGATTTTGCAGTTTTCGATTCGGAGCATCTCAATGTTTAGATCATTAAAGAGTTGATCATTTTTTTTTAGGACATGAAATATTTCATGATGATTAGTAATGCAAAAATAAAATCTAACGGGGCTACTCTTAGATATTTTAGTCGTCGGTTGAGCCTAGGTTTTGACAAACTAAAGGTGCCTGGGCTGAAGTTTCATCAGCACGGGCATTTTTACCTACCGAAATTTGTAATTATTGTAACAAAACAAATCAGCTCTTCACCTGCGGCCATCTTGGATTGACAGGTCTTCATACAAATGCATCATAAGTTTGTCAAAGCCTGGGCTCAACCAACGACTAAAATGTCTAAGAATAGCCTCGTTAGTGTTTTTTTCATAAGGTGAGTTTAATAACTCGAGCGCTTTCTGCATACGTCGTCATACGTCATTATCAAGAGAAAAACAGCTGACAAGAAATAAAATCTATAAATACTAAAATACTTTATTCAGGAGAAAGTAGAAGGGGTTGGATCTATTACAGAGGGAAAGAAGGGGTAAACTGTAAGGGTAAAGCGGTATAGATTTTTTTATATATAGATTTGCAATTTTGTTTATTACTGGGAATATAAATTGTTCGGTGACATTTAGTTTTCTTTACTTGTTTTAAAAACACTAAAAGAGAAAGATAAGCTCAGCTTATTTTTGGACAATATTTTTTTTTCACATGCTTGACTTTTTATCGTGTTAAGCACGATCAAGAATCCCGTGGTTCACTCTCAGCCTAATGAAAACTTAACGTAGAATAACGATATTCAATAGATTAGCAATGGATTAAAATTTGTGTTTTTTAAACCGATATGAGCTATCAAAAATCCAATAAAAGTACAATGTCATTTTATTAAACATTCTTTTCCTGAAAGAAAAGGGTCTTAAGAGAGAGGACGAAAACAACAAAAAATATTGGAAATTAATGAAACAAAAACAAGAAATACTCTTATTTTATTTTTCAGAAACAGAAAAAAACAAAATACTGGTTTAGCTGACTTAGTTCCTATGACGTGAAATAAAAAAGAAGGAATGTAAAACAAATTACTGAATTATTAACTTCATGATACATGAGCATTTTTCATTTATAAATACGGCAATATTTCACGTTACGAAATGGCCTCTAAGTGCCACAATTTAGCATTGAATTTATAATCCGACAAAAAAATCATTACATCAGAATGCCTTTGGAATTTTTGTGTGTCGCTCTAACGAAAAAAAAAATACGGAAAAAGCTGTGCCACGAAATGAACACAAATGTGTATTATAATGGTGAATAATTTTACACAAACGCACTTAAAGAAATGGATATTTAAATTTCCATTTTACAAAACACTTTCATCGGATTATCTCGGACTGAGATCTGAGAGTAATTTGGATCGCGAGCCCAGAGTTATTCGTCTGACTAATATTGCTTAGTTTTCGGAGGTTTTTGTGTTTGGTGTGAGTGGAGGTTTTTGGCCAGCTTGGGGAGTTAGGGGGGGGCTAATTTAAAATCTGGGGGGGGGTTGAAAGTCAGGAAGGCAATGAAAGCTCTCTCGCACAAAAAGCTCGTTGGATTTATGGCGCACGCGGTAGTTTCATTAATTACGATATCTAATCATTGGCAAGTGGAATAATTTCACGTTGAAATTTAGGTTAATAGAAACTAACTGCCGTTCTATTAATATGGCTTTGTAGCACGTGGCACAGGCTTTTATTCCAAAACAGAATTCAAAAGTATTTTTTCTACTCCCATTTGGTAATTTACTAATTACAAAACGGCTAACGCAATCACAATGCCATACATTTCTACACCCGTTGCATAATGTTACATTATGCAACCGGTAACCGTGTTAAAATGAACATGTGCGCATGCGCATTGTCAGAATTGGAACCATTTTTTAATTTCAAATGTCAACCTTGTATGGGGGTATGAAGACCTGTCAATCCAAGATGGCCGCAAGCGATCAGCTGATTAGGCTTCATACAATATTAGTGATATTCGGTAGGTAGGAATTACCGTGGTGATGAGACTTTCAGCCCTGTTCAGATGAAAATAAATAAGTATATTTTATGTGTAGAGTCAAATAAAAATTGTTAATAGTGCTAAAATTTATCGAATTTATTTATCGGATTGCTCCAAATAAAGCTTTCCTTTTTTCAATGGAAAATAAAAGGCTTGAAAGGAAAACAATACAAAAAATTTCACCGCAAAAAATAAACAAACTCAAAAAGTTACTTGGTTAATAGGTGAGTATGAGGTTGATCACCTATGCTGTACAAATTTGGTTCACCTGCCAATACAACTGCAGGGCATATGTTTATTGGAGTTTTGGGTTTGAATGTTTAAGCTTATATGCAGGATGTAAAAGCGCGACCTTATACATATGTGTCGGCTTGTGGGCATGAATTTAATATGAAACCTAAATATAATTTATTTTTACAACTTAGGTTAGATTCATGTTAGATTAGATAATCGAAGGGAATGATAAATCACACGTTTTGACAAAGGTAAGGTTTTAATTACTTCAAATGGACGAGTACATTATAATGACTATTATTCACTATTTTGTTAATTCTCCATGGTCGTAGAAAAAGTATTGTATGCCACTGCACGTAATTAGTCTTTGTAACACTCGTGCTTTCTATTGTGCCATTCGGCTGCGCCTCATGGCACAAACTAGCACTCGTGTTAAAAAGACTATCATTACTTGGCAGTGGCATAAATAACTATTTTGATCATTAATGCTATTGAAAGGATTCTACAATATTTCATAACAAAAAAAATACTTTAGCTTGGGTACTTTTAAAAGGTGTGAAACCAAAAAAGATTATTTTGTTGATTGTAGAGGCATTAACTTTGTAATCGTTCATCTTAAAAGATACAAAGTAAGACAAATAAGTCAATAGGTGTGAAATCAAAAAAAGACAATAAGGTTATGTAAAAACCTTTTTGAAATTAAAAACCTTTTTAAAACGAATATTACACGATTGGGCATAGCTACCATTATAAAGCCAAAGGCTTCGCAATCATAGAAAAAACACTGTCAGGTCTCAAACAGGATAGTAAAGCAACACAAAAACAAAAAAGATACAAGAGCAGTTTTTTTTCAATCAAAGAAAGCTTTGTTACAGAGACTTTTATATTTTAAAATATACATTTAAAAGATAGAATTTTCACGTTTTGAAAACTCATCCACGATTAAAAAAAACATGAGTTTCTTAGTAGAAAGGTTTGTGTATTGAAATTTTATTAATGTATTTTTCATTTCTTTTTCTATTCTATTTCATCATCCAGTGAAAATAATTTTCAAATAATGAATTCGTAACTGATGTGAAAAAATATTTCATCCATGGAATTTTCTTTGAATTCTAATTTCAGTCCTTAATCAACGCTAATCCATCGATATTATTTGTTCATGTGACACGTTTATGTAAATTAATTAGTGGAATTTCTCTGTTGAGTTTGCTTCACAAGTTCACTGAAGACGCCGGCGTTTTGTTATTATGCCGAATACATAACACGGCGAGCAATAAAAATACTTTTGTCGACGCCGAAAACACGCGACCCAACCCACAAACGACTGTGAAGTTCTACAAAGCTACACATATAGTGTAACTTCATGCCACGTTCTCCTCTAAGGGGTCTCATATGGAGAGTGGATCCTATTTATTTCTACAGCTAGCCTTTCGCCAACCACTTCAGTTAAAGTGGGGTGTGCTCACTGCTCAGCCCCCGATGGGGCTGGTACTTATTTCAGGCGAAGCCTAAGTAAGCTTTGCTGGTAGTTTTATTTTCGGTTTGAAATAAACACCAAAACAGGAAATCATTTTTGACATCATCAGTGGGATTCGAATCCGAGCTTTCGGCATAAAATGCAAGCACTTTATCTACTGAGCTATCGACCAGACAATCTCAATTTTAATTATAAGCGCTGTTTTTGTGTGAATCACACCTCAAATGCTCTCTGCGAGCTTGGTCGTCGCTATAGAAAGCGCCAATTCTCAAGCAAAACCCAGTTGCTCTTATGCTGGATGGGCCTTTGGTGGCCGGTATTTCGAGTATAAATCTTAAATGTCAATGTTTCTTTGCAACATAGATTAAAGATAGATTGATTATTTCATACTTTGTAAAATAGGACCTATTTACGTTTGTTTTGAAAAAAATAATAATTAATTTTATTATATTTTCTAACCGTTTTATTTTTGTAAAAATATATTGCAGGGTTATGTTTTTAATTCGTTCACATATTTCTTGACCTGCGTAAGGCGTCAGTAATTATTTCAACACCCCATCGTCTGATCACGTTGTTTTTGACGCACACGCAAGCTTGTCCCTCACTGAACCACCCCTCCCCCTTATACACCCTCTGCAGGTTTATCTCGTACTGAAATCGGCCATTAGAAACTTTGCAGTGCGTCACGTCATACAAATTGCCTGTATTTGCATATTTAAAGAAAAAAAAAATCATTAATTGTCCTTTAGTTTGCATGATTTATGTGGTTTCAACAGGACACTGTTGGGAATTTTGTCATTTTAAAATTCTGTGGTAGAGAAAGACCGAGAAAGGTATGGATGGACCGAATTTCTGAAATAGCGAATGAATGGAATATCTAGAGTAATAATAAAAGGAGAGCTTGTATGAAGAAGATTATGACTCTGGATAAAATGAAAGAAGTATGTACCTACCTAAGGACAGAAATAAATGGCGATTGATCTGTAATGCTGGCGGCAAGGGTAAGGGTTTAAAATAAGTATTTTGCATTTTGTATTAGTTTTGGTATTTGTATGGATAATATGTTAATTGTAAGAATGTAATTTATTGTTTGATTTTTTGGTTCCGGGTTTTGACCGTGGTCCATATTTTTGCTTGTTTTCTTTTTCTTGATCTTTCTTGAAGACTTTCAGCTGACGTTTCGTCTCCTCTGTGGGTGACTTCTTCAGAGTTCTGCTCGCTTCTGAGGTCTGAACGAACGACAGTGTTTTTTATGTGTAGATTCTAAAGTGGCTTAATTGTTAGGTATAAAACTACCCTATTTCATAACTTCAATTGTACTCTACCAGGTTTTGTTAAGTTTCAAGCACTGTTCTTTCCTGTCAGTTACCTATAAAAAAGGTACTTATGAAATTAACTAACGATAAATATACTCGTACATGTTTGTTTCATTTTACTGAAATTACTATATATTTTTATTGACCTCTAAAGGACTTGTTATTGTATCACCCAACTCGTTCTATTTATGCATTCATCCCCACTGAATACACACTTATGTACAAATAAGCAATGTTTGTAAGCGCTTTTTTATGCGCTTGCAGCGTTTACGAGCGCTCGACACGACACAACAAACTACCCCTTAGTTTTTCTGTCGTCCTACTCGTGACTGTTTTTTTTTAGAAACTTCTAGAATTAGTTTACCTACAAATGTACTGAATTTTTTGTAATACTTGTAAGTGTTTCTTTTTTTGTACATATTACAATACATTTGCGACAATAACTCTTGTGAACAATTCCATGGTTAATACGAATAATGTCCAATAATTCCTTAACCTATGCTATATTTTCAGAGGGCTCTTGAGGTGTGATACACACAAAAACAGCGCTCACCAAATAAATCATCCTAGTATTATTATTATAAAAATAAAAATAACATTTAAGATTTTCAATTAATGCATGCCCACAAACAGATGCGTCGGACATTTCTCTTACACATTCTCCATGTGTAGGTACTTATAAAATAAAACGTAAGCCTTTTAAATGAACATGTTCCATAACTATTAGGTCAGTATGAAGCTGACCTCTTATCTAATCTAATCTTGGTTGCAAATATATGTAACATTTGGGATTCGCATTCTATGCATTTTCACAAGCAGACACATATAAGCTCGCCCTTAAACATGCCGCATGTGGGTATACAACATAAAAATCTAAAACTTAAATAAACATACACCCTGCAATTCTTGCTGACCTTCCCTGAAAAAGGGGTGACATTGGTAAAGTGAAACATTTTCTAAGCATAGGTGGTCAGCTGCATACCAACCTATAAGTCGAGGAAAATACACAACAAATTACATTTTTTAAATAAACAAATAATAATATGTATGAACTTCAAAACAAATGCAGAAAACAAAATCTTAATTTAAAAAAAAACCTAGCCCTAGGCACCAACATTACAGATCAACCGCCATTTATTTCAGCCCTTACATACTTCTTTCATTTCATCCAGTCATAATCTTCTTCATGCAAGCTCTCCTTTTATAATGACTCTGGAAATTCCATTCATTCGATATTACAGAAATTTGGTCCATCCAATACCTTTCTCTGTCTTCCGCTACCACAACATCCATCTATTCTTGCAAAATATACTTTATTCCGCATTATATACTTTCATCAAATGTTGTAAATTATACATTTAGGTAATTATAAAAAAAAAAATCGACATGTATCACCTTCAACACTAACTAAGAGTCTATTTAGTATAATATTCATAATTATAACCATTCAAACAAAATACTACGTTTCTAGGTCTTAAGTGAGTATAGCGTGCATTCGGGCCATTCCTCCCCACAACAGAACTCTATCATGCGACACAAAACTAAAAGAAAAACTTCAACATTGTTCCCATATTATTTCGATTCCTTTTTTCTCATTTACATACTGTTTACCGGTGCGGGAGGTATAAACGCAGAAAAACTAGTTTTTTGTTCTTACAACCTAAATTTTTGGTGATAAATATGGGGTGGGGTTTAAAACGCGAAAAAAAAATATCCTCAACAAGTTGGATGTATTTTTTTACGTTTCTTTGTAGCAAGTTAACAAAAAGAAAAACTGTGTGCAATTTGTGAAATTGGTCGTTCGTGTTTTCATGATTGTGTTTTTTTTGTGTTTTTAAGGAAATTGTTCTATAAACTACATATCTTTTAAAATGTAGTGTTTTTTTTTAATGGTTTCGTAAGTGCTTCATAATCATAATCCAAGTTGCACAGATATATGGATATTTCAAATTCATATTGCATGCATTTTCAAAAGCTGACACGTATAAGTTCACGCTTACACTGTGGACTTGCAACATAAAAACAAATGAACATAAGCCCTGCGACTCGTGCTGAACTTCCCTGAAACAGGCGTGACACTTGCAAAGTGAACAATTTTTACAGCAAGGGGGTCAGTCTCATACAAACCGTTAATAAAATCTGATCATTAGATGAAGTATATCGCTCCCCCAGTTCTTGTTTATCGTATATACGCCGATCTTGTCAAATATGACTTTTTTATGCAGTTGTCTTATGAATCAAATTCTACACAATCTGAGCTAAGAAAAACCACAAAACTCGATAATGTGAGAGTTCTTTTAAATAATTTTTAAAAAAAAATCTTGTTTTCATAAGACAAATTGGTCCAGTACACATGCAAACATTGCTCATGTAAAATTTTCTCAATGGCGTATACGATAAACAAGAACTAAGGCAGCGATATGCCATTATAATTGACCATTTTGTAATCTAGTGGTAAAAACTTTAATTTTCTGAGAGAGATTGTGAGTATAATTTTTATCAAATCAAAATAAAATGAAATTTTACTTTGTTTCAAATTACAAAAATGCTTCCTTGGCTTGAGGTTTTCTTGAGTTTTTTTGGGAATCGAACTCATAACATCCTGTGTACGAAAACGTATCATTAACCACCACACCACGAACATACTATAAACCACGGTAACGCATCCTAGAAAACAACCCTTAAATATTATGTATTTTGTTACTGACTTTTGTAAGAGGCAACCTTCCATAATTTACTTAAAATATATTTAAATTGGGCCTGTTGCACCAACCTCCAATCAATATTTAATTGACAAATCAAATTTGATTGCTTCATTCTGGTAAGGCCCTCGGTTAAATATTTATCGGAAGTGGGTAAAAATATGATGGAAGTTGAACAGGAAATATAATGTACATCAGCTGATTTACGTGTATGCAACCAAATGCTTGATTTGAAAGGTTAAAATCACACCTACTTTTGATTTTTGTCTGATTGGAGCTTGGTGCAACAGGCCCTAATTAAAGATTTGTGTGTCCTTATTTTTCCATGAAACAATATTAAATAATCTTAGGTATCTATCTAAGTATAATATTAAGTCAAACTGAAGAGTTTAGGATAAAACTTGGCGATGGATGGTGAGTATAAAATTAACATAGTGCAGTATAATTTTATGATATCTTATGTCAAATGCAGTGAAACGACTTGCTGAAACAAGTCTGTGGAACTTTGTCACCTTATTGTCAGAGGTTCCATAAAACTGAAACAGGAGATGCACTTTAGATGAAAACTGTGAGCAACTTCATATAGTAGATTTTGTAGGGTTTGTGTATTCACACAGTTAAAATTCATTTTATTTACAATAAAATTATTTTTTTCTCAAACGTAGTTTAATTTTCACAATAATATTTTATATCTCTGCTCATTGCTCCTTTCCGCAATCCGTCATAGCCCAACCCCTTTAATTTTACTTTTATTCTTCTTTGAAATTTTGTTGTTATTATTACTATTTGTCTTTTTGTGTTGACTCAATAATTTTATTTGTGCTTTAAACATTTTATTTTTTGACCCTCGGATGTTTGAATTAATTTATTATAAATATTATATATTATTTTATGTTTTCTTTCTTTGAATTTTTGACTGTTATATTTAATTAAAATTAAGTTCATCTTTATTGTACCTATAACTACATATTTATTTGAATTTATATAATTTTGATCCATGGTTTGTTCTTAATAATTTTAATTTGACATACATCACTCTTGATAATGACCTGAGTATTGAAGGTCGAAAGTGCTCGAGATATAAAATATTATTGTGAAAATTAAACTACGTTTAAGAAAAAAAAAAAAAATCATATAGTAAAACTACTAACCGCGTTTATCCCGAAGAATTCGTATGTGATGAGTGGAACCGATATATTTTTACAGATAAAGGAACTGGCTCTACGCTAACCACTTCAGGTGAAGTAAGATTTTTTCAGCTACTCAGGGGGCAGGTACTCATTTCTTGTAAACGCTAAGTAAGCCTTTCCAGTATTTCATTTAGGTTTAGAAATAAGCACCAAAATGGAAAATTATTTCTGACACCCTTGGCGGGAGTTGAACCCGAGCTCTTAACATGGAAGGCAAGCACTATACTTACTGAGCTATCGACCGGAAGAAAACTTTCATGTATTAGTTTTTTAGTATGATATGAGATATTCTAAGTTTTGGAATATTTGATTGATTCTACATGATTAAAAAAAAAGGTTCACTCAGCTTCATGCAAATTTTTCAGGTGGAAATATGTTTGAAACAATTTTCTTATGGTTAATTTTTTTCTAAATTGCTTTCTATAAAAGCAATAGTAGTTAAACATTTCAAAATGTTTTTACACTTAAATAAATACACTTTTGGTCTGTGTTTAATTTTCAAACTTTATTTAAACACCTACCCAATTCAAACAAAAAATCTGTGAAGTTTTCCTTAAAACTATACTGTTTCTTAGAAGTCTGATGATATAACTTTCTGATATAGATTAATAAACCAAGTTAATCAATCAATTACTTGAATTTTCTTCCTTAATGATGTATTCAAACATCAGTATATTTTTACAGTTTAATACTATCAACCAATTTTTTTACATTTTCACACTACAAAGGAGCTCCTGCCTACCATTAAGCAGAGAAAGCTTATGTACTTCGGTCACATTATGAGAAATGAGAAGTACCGTCTCCTTCATTTTATCATTCAGGGTAAGATTGAGGGGAGTAGATCTCAGAGACGCCGAAGGACATCGTGGCTGAAAAATCTGCGACAGTGGTTCGGCAGAAACACCAAAGTCCCTGTTTCGAGCCGCAGCATCTTAAGTCATAATAGCCATGATGATCGCCGATCTGCGATAGAAGTGGCACAAAAAGAAGAAGAAGTATAGCTCTTTTTTTTTCTCCAGAAAGGATATTAGGTACCTGTATGAAGATTCACTTACACTAAAAGCAATCAGTTTTTATTGCTGTAAATGAAATATGTCTTTATGCTGCTATCTTTAAAACAGACAGACTCTGAACTTCAGGCAACTGCAGGAATAATTTCAAGACCTAAGCAAATCTGAAAGGCAAGGTTATATCTTATTTAGTAGAGTAGAAGACTCAACCGTTGCGTGTGCATATTTAAAATGTACAAGAAATCTAAAACAGCGGCTCTAGTGAGCGTTAAAGTTAACAAACATTTTGGGTAAAAAGCTGTCGTTAATTTTGCAGTAAAGCTAGATACTTGTGAGGAGTTAGTACAGCCTCTGATACGATGTAAGGCGTCTGCAAAGTTACAAACTGAATCTGTGAAACGACCCGTTAACTAGTAATATATTCACTGCAGTATTTCATGCAACTATGTGTTAGATATATACAATAATGCACACATTTTATTTTTAATCTGTGCTTAGGATAAAATATACATTATTTTTTATTATTTGTTAGTCTTGTAGTAGTTGATAGAGTGCTTGCAATCTATGCTGAGAACTCGGGTACAAATCCCACCAAGGGTATCAGAAACAATTTCCCGTTTCAGTGTTTATCTCAAACCCAAAATAAAGTACCGTTAAGGCTTACTCAGCCCTCACAGGAAATGAGCATCAGTATCTTCGAGAGCTGGGAAACCTCCACTTCAACTGAAGAGGCTGGCGTGAGGCCGGCCCCCTTAACTGTAAAAATAAATAGGTTCAACTTACCACATGCAACTCTTCGGGGATAACGCGGCAAGAAGTTTCACTATATGTGTAGCTTAGTTGTGTAGTTGCGTTACGTTTCGTAGCTGGTTAGTCTGGTCGATAGCTGAGTTAGTCGATTGCTTGCATTTTGTGCTGAAAGCTTGGGCTAGAATCCCACCAAGGGTGTCCGAAACAATTTCCCGTTTCGGTGTTTATCTCAAATACCGGCAAGGTTTACTCAGCCCTCACAAGAAATGAGCATCACTACCTTCGAGAGCTGGGAAACTTCCATTTCAACTGAAGTGGCTAGCGTGCGGCCGGCCTCCTTACCTATACAAACAATAGTTTTCACTTCGTCGCGCTATACGAGTACACCCAATATACTCTACAACTATTATATCTAATCCACACACACAGAAAATGGCTTCCAGCCAGCTACCGTTCCCAAAGTTGTGTTGCTTTTAACGCATCTGGTTAATTTAATCCTCCAGACCGCACAATAGATCCAGAGCGACCCTTCTCCGGACTATCCACAGTCCCAGACCAACTCTATCCCCCGGAGATTAACCTGAAAAAACCCTCGGCTTCAGCAGATTTACCCTGGGATTTAATTGAATTAATCAACGACTATGGATAGAAAGGTTTTGAATTGGTACTAAACCAAATGCCCTATATTTGAGGTCTTAACCTTTTGAAGTCCAAAACTTAAAAATGTTACTTTAGCTGATGTATTGTTGAAATATTTTAAATGTTTTTTTAAGGAAAACAAAACATTCATTTCAAGTGATATTCATCAATAAGAAGTATAAAACTCAAAAATTAGAGATATATTTACTTATATTCATCTTAAAGTCATAATTTGAATCAATCATTGTTAATATAAAAATAAAAAAATGAAACAGAAAAAAAGGTTTTTTTAGACAAAAAAAATACTTTAGTACAGAATGTTTTCTATGAGTTAAAAAAATAATCGGTTAATATTTTTTAAGTGTTGATCTGTTAACACAGTGAAAGTCCATTTTTATAAATATTTAAAAATATAAATGGTAAAACATTGTTTTAATTCACTTTATTTTATTTGTTTATGCTCTATTTGTTTGTGAGCATAAACAAATAAAATAAAGTGAATTAAAACAATGTTTTACCATTTATATTTTTAAATATTTATAATAATCGGTTACTTCAATCAACCATTTGAACTGAAAATATTATTCTATAAATAATTGAACTTCAAATGACACATTGAAAATAAGACTTTTATAATCTTTCAGTGCTATTCATAACACATTTAATCCATAAATGACCCAAGGGTCATTATTTTTTGTGTCATAAAATCACTTTAGGTAGCGGATAAACCTTGAATTTGCCGTGTGTTCAAAACAGCGTTTAATTTAAAATTAATATCTAAAAGTAATATCTAATCTAATTTAAGTTGCAAATATATGTTACATTGAGGATTAACATTACATGCATTCTCACAAGCAGACACGTACAAGTTCGCGCTTGAGCATGCCGCATGTGAACCTACAATATAAAAACCAAATCTCAAATGGACATACACCCTACAACTATTTTCGACCTTCCCTGAAACAGGCATTGGCAAAGTGAACCATTTTCTTCAGCATGGGTGGTCAGCCGCATACCAACCTTACGCGTCAAGGAATCACAAATACAAATACATTAAAATAATAAAGTTGAATCGATAATAAAGGTAGTGAAAAGTTAACGGCAGGCATGAGAGGGTTAAACCAAGTCACTTTAGGATTACCTAAGTCGTTGGGTGTATTCGAAAACCGTTAACAATATATTATTTATGCGATATAGTCGAATGTCAGCCAGGGTTGGACCTTTAATTTTGTGTGAAATGCTATTCCTAGAATAAACTACATTGATAGAGGGCCTGTGCGGGCTTTAATGCCTTAGTTTAAGGACCCCTAAGGGAGGGTGATTAATTTGTTTTCGATACATTATTTAATTAGATAGAGTTTGTGATATATCTGAATAGTGCTTTAAGATTAACGGCCTACAATGCGTGGCTCCTGAAATTTTCAATTGTTTGCAAAAATGTAAGAAATTTATTTTATTTTTGGTTTTAAAAACTCTTTGTTTGTATAGATAGAAGGTATTCCTTTAAGTTATTGCAGGGAAAAATGTTGCTTGCAATTCTGATGGGCAAACAATGTAAACATACTCGTCAAAACAATGTTAATACACTCGTAAAAACCATGTTCATTTTTTCATGTAAATTCACAATCAAACAAAAAATGTGATAACAATGAAATATGACGGAATATTTTGACAGCGCTAAAGCGTTGGTTAATATTCGTGTCGACCTTACTAACCTAAGTGCTAGTTTTTGGAGCATTTGAGCGCTAATTTTACCTTAAGTATTGTTCTTGAAATGAATTTCCCCAATCTAAGCGCTAGTTTGCCCTTAAGTTAGTGCCAGTTTTGATCGTGAATACGGGGGTAAATCTCTTGTTTCGTAAAAACTAAATAAAAGCCTTTTCCCTAGCAACAAGCTCCTCACCTGTAAGTGATATAAAACAGATTCGACTTCTTGATAGTAATGGGATGACGTGCTCACTTCATTCTAACGCAAAAAAAATACTCGTAGTACAAAAAGGATAACACGCTATGTTGAAACCGATTTATTTTATTTTTAGAACGCTTAAAATTTATGTGTTTTTTTGTACACGGTTTGTAGATAATTGTTGAAAAAATAAATCTTGTTGATGAAGGAAAAAAATTGTAAAACAGTGACTGGTGATTTTTTAACTGATCCCTTACTTAAACTGAGGGGGTTGGTGCGAGGCCGGCTCCCTTATCCGTAAAAATAAATAGTTCCCCAATTGCCATATGCGACCTCTTCATTTTCAAGCATCTACCTAACTTAATTTATGTCTCTTGAAAAGTATAATTTTAAAAGATTCATGATTTATGCATGCCCACTCGCAGACGCGTGTTTATTTGTGCTTACGCACGCTGCATGTACAGCAACAAAATAAATGCCCAAATCTCAAACGAACGTAAGCTTTGTAACATTCGTAACCCTTCCGTGAAAATAATAGTAGTGACATTGACAAAGATTGATTGATTGATTCATAATGAGTCGTTAGCCCTATTTTAACCTATAAGTCAAAGATATTGGCATTTTAATAATATATTGATTATAAATGTAAGCATTGGGTTTCTCTTTTGAAAAATATTTTTAACAAGTACTTTTTTCTCTTGGATGACGAATTATGTGAAATATGTAACTAGGGCTCGATTGACAGAATAATTTCAAATCTCACATAACGGTCACGCAAAGAATGTAACAATAGTTATAAAAGAAACTTCTAACGCAAATTGTTACATTTAAAATTGTTTTTCACAACAGAAAAGTGTGTCCCTTTTGGGGGCGTAAAAAAAAGTGTAACGAATTTGTTGTCGGCAATAAAAGGAAGGTTGTATTTCAGGCTGGCGTAGAGTCCGTCTGTCTACGCGCCGTTATTTATCGGCGGATAACGTGTCTGAAATATCGAAGCGTCGTAGCACCTCATTAACCAGCCGACTCCCTACGCCTCTACGGCCGTGCGTAGAGCCCAATGCTCGAAGTATAAAACTGAACGTTTAAGCTCAGCCTAAAAATGACTGGAAACTTGAGCACTCACTTGGCAGCGCTGTTTAAGTTTCAATATATTTTAAAAAAATGCTCCGATTCAGTTTGAGAGTAAAGTTTTGTTCTTGGAGTATAGGCCAAAAAGTCCCGCAAGTCGATCCAAATACAGTGAATTATTGCCCGATACCATCTACATAGATATATTTTGTAATACGCGTAGGCATTAATAAATTACTTTGGCATCTTAAGTTGCGTAAAAGTACTATTTAGTGGTATTATTACTGAAATTTAGTTATGAATAAAAATACAATTTTTGAAATGTTTCAGTGGAAACTTTGTAGAACAGCATTTTAATTTAAGCACTGAAAATAACATTTGTTGTATTCTACTAATATTTTTCTTTAAATTTGTTACAAAAAAAAAACGAGTTGACCGGTTTCGGCCTCTAGGCCATCTTCAGAGTAACTTAGTCTTAAAAATAGTGCGAGGCTATATAAAGCAAAGTATTAATACCTAAAGTAGAATTAGGAGATATATAAAAATCTACCAAGAATCTCATGTACATTTATCAAATTGTATACTAACAACATAAGGATTAATAGTAGGAGATTTACTAGGAATAAATTAAGTAAATTTAACCAGTATTAAAAAATAATATAAATTATGAAAGCTTACCAAGTAATTTTTTTTAAAAACTATGTAAGAAAATGAGACATTAAGAGTATAAACAAACGAATGAATTAATTTAAAATAAAATTATTTTTTTCTAAAACGTAGTTTAATTTTCACAATAATATTTTATATCTTGAGCACTTTCGACCTTCAATACTCAGTTCAGTATCAAGAGTAGTAAGATTACGTTTTTGAAAAAAATAAATTTTATTTTAAATAAAATGAATTTTCACTGTGTGAATACACAAACCCTACAAAATCGAATGAATTAATGTATGTATTATGTAAATTTACAAAGAAAGCTTAAATAAATTTACAAATCAAATACTAAGAAGGATGATACATCAATAAAAGTACTCCAAGTGTAAACTGTGTAAGTTTTGCATTTAAAAAAAAAAAAAAATTATAAAAATATATAAATACAAAACAGTGTTTTGATTTGAATCTTTCAATTAAATAAATAAAATATTATTAAAAAAATTAAATAATAAAAAGAAGGATTTCCTTGGGTAGCTCATTTATTTAAAAACTTTGTCAAAAAAAATATTTTTTATATCCACATAGCGAAAATCGTATCCTCCATTTTCTCAGATTGATTGTAAAGGTGCTACCGGGGAATGAAACTTGGATGAGCTTTCAAAACCTTAAGCGCCACCCTCACCGCAGACGTGGTAGAATTATTCAGCGGATCGGCTTCAGTCAAAACATTGTGAATAAATTATGAACGCGGCTTTACTCTCGATAAAACGCGCGGCTATGCCTTAAATGTTTCATTTTTGATATCAGCTTAATGCTTCTGAAACCGCCAAAAATGTAGAGAGAAAAATAGAATGCAAAATAAAGCTCGACTGCCAATCAGAAAGAAAGTAGGTAAACCAAAATTGAAGCGGAACAATTTTCATTTGCTTTATTTTTAAAAGATATCTCTGACTTTCAATTTAAATAAAGATTAAGTTCAACCTCACAAGCAGATACGTGTAATTTCGCGCTAATACACGTTGAATCTTGACTTCTTTAAAAAATCTCAATAAAAGATACACCCTGCAACTCTTGGCGCCTTCCAAAGTTTTTTTTTTTTAATAAATGGTTATTTAGCTTCATATCAACCTTTAAATCAAATATTTAAAATTATAGTCTATAAAATTATAATCTAAAAAAATATATAATTAATTATTTGACTACAAAATAAACTACAAACTATATTTGAATACAAAACAAAAAGACAATAAATACATATTTTTTCACTTTTTTTATATGAAGGCAAAGACTACTATTCGTGCGGTCTAATCTAATCTAATCTAAGTTGCAAAGATATGTTACATTAGAGATTTAAATAACATGCATTCGCACAACCAGACACGTACCTACAAGTTCACGTTTGCACATGCCTCATGTGAACCTACAACATAAAAACCAAATCTCAAATGGACATACACCTGCAACTCTTGCCGTTTTTTCCCGGAGACAGGGGTGACATGGGCAAAGTCAACCATTTTTACAGCTTGGGGGGTCAGCCGCATACCAACCTATAAGTCAAGGAACATATACGACAAATTAAATATTTTAAATCAATAAATAATAATACTTATTATTGGGCCATCAAAACTAAAACATAAAACAAATTTCAATTTCATAAACATTAGCCGCCAATATCACAGATCAACCGCTATTTCTTTCTGTCTTTAAATACTTATTTCATTTCCTCCAGAGTCATAACCTTTTTCATACAGTAATGTTTACAATAATTTTCATTTATTCAATTTTATTCCGTCTTAATCCTCTTAGGGATATTTTTAACTAATCATTGTATACCAATTTCCATTTAGTGATTGATTCTGTTTTCTTTTAATCTATCCAATGCTTTGTTTTTCACATTGGATTTAAAAACGCGCTACCTGCTTATCAGAACACTGCCCTACGTGTTTAGTAATTCACTAATTTTTCAATTTAACAAAACTTTCCACTCACCGTTTGGTATCTAAAGTGCCTTCTGACTCGCCTATCTGCCGCTTCAAATATTGCTAGCATGTCTAGTTCACATTACAGATGGACAGATTACAAGAGCCTTCGCGCCGTTCGTAGCGCCTCAAACACGTCGTAGCAACGTAGAGCTTACAGCCGGCGTAGAGGCGTAGACCCCTCGTAGCGCAAGGCGTGGCTTTGCTTTATCGTGCCTTCAACACAACCGCCACTTCATACTTAATCTCTTTATATTTGCCGCCTATTGAATTTAATTGCATGCCTCTTGGAAATCAACTAGACTCGTTTATCTGATCCATTAAAAAAGTTTTGATTGTTTGGACTGGCTTTGAACTAACACCAATGATAATACTCAGCTACGTTTTATGACGTTTGGCCTTAGATAATAAACTTGATATTGTTGAGGGTAGATTTTTGTTTTATTTTGATATTAAATGAAATTCACATGAGTTTAAGGATACCAAAGTTTATCTTCATGCAATCACTGCCGCTATCTTTCATGAAAAATTATGACAGTTAGCAATTATTTTAATTAAACTTATATCTATAATCTAATCTATCAATATTCTAAGCTGCAAAGATATGTTAATATTTAAAGCTTATATTAAATACATGTCCACAGACAGGCACATGTAGGTTCGCGCCTACACATTCTGCATGTGTGCATACAAATAAGCAAAACCTCAGATGAACATAAACCTTGCAATTTCTGCCGCCGTTCCCTGAACCGGGGTGGCATTGACAAAAATAAACCGATTTTTACAGCACGGGTAGTCAGCCTCATACCAACCTATCAGTCAAGGAGCTGTGATAATAGCAATTTCTATGTACATTTAAACTTACAAAGAAAATAAAGTAAGGATGTTTAATAAGTTCCTTGACTTAAAGGTTGGTATGAGCTGCCCACCCATACTGTTAAAAAAAGGTTTCACTTTGCCAATGTCACCTCTGTTTCAGGTCAGTTTTAAATTATAATTTTGATGTTTACCTATACATATTATATAATATTTATGATTTAAAAATGTCACTTGTTGTGTATGTTCCTTGACTTGTACGCTGGTTTGTGGCTGAACACGCATGCTGTAGAAAATGGTTCAATTTGCCAATGTCACCCATGTTTCAGGGGAGGTCAGCGAGAGTTGCAGGGCGTATGTTTATTTGAGATTGGGTTTTTATGTTGTAAGACTACATGTGGTATGCGTAAGCGCTAATGTATACGTGTCTGCTTGTGAGAATGCATTTAATATGAATTTTAAATATAATTTATCTTTACCACTTAGATTATAGATCATCATTCTTTGTAAGGTTTTGTTCTTTTTTATATTTAAATGTAATTTATTATTTATATTCCTTGACTTATAGGTTGGTATGAGGCTGACCACCCATACTGTAAAAAATGGTTCACTTTGCCAATGTCACCCCTGTTTCAGGGAAGGTCGGCAAAAGTTGTGGGGCTTATGTTCATTTGAGGTTTGGATTTTATTTGAAAGTACACATTCAGCATTTGTAAGCGCGAACTACACTTGTTGGTTTGTGGGCATACATCTGAGAGCTTTAAATTAATATATCCTTGCAACTTAGATTATAGATAGATTATAGATAGATTATAGATAAGGCATTATGAAAACCGAAAATGCCTCCAACATACATAAGGTGTATGCAATAATTGTATTTCAGTACATATCTGCTATTACGAAAAACAAACAATTGTCACAGACTATTGACAAACAAATATCATAGTAGAAAAAAAACTTTTTAATACCTTTAAAGCGCAAATTAAACATGTGATCCCAACAATGCAATTATATACTTTATTAAAAAAAAAACTTTTGATTAGAAAACACTTTTAGGGGTACGAATATAACCAAAAATGTGTCACCAAAAAAAAAAACATTAACCAAGAAACATGTTATTACATTCCCTCTAGGGTAACCTCAAATTCAGGTTTGATCATAAACGAAACTGCTTTCTGGATAATTGGCCGACCGGTCTCTGTACTTACCGCACAAATAACGACACAAAATTACAGCATAGACGAACGAGAAAAACGTTCTGACCACCATTTACCTGAGTGTAGTACCACACGTAAAAAACTTTACTCATCCACAGCGTAAACTGAAAATTAGAGTAACTTTAAACGCTCAAACTAGAGCGTGCTTTAGAGTTTGTTAACTTTTTTGGTTAACGCTTTTGTTGCGTTGAAACGTTGAGTATTTTACGTTGGGTTACAGATTGCTTTGATGGCTAACTGGGCATTAGTATTTCCTTATTTCTGAGGTCAACGATTCTAATCCGGCTCCATAATTTGATAGGAGAAAGTAGAAACATGAAATGCGGTCTGTGTACTTCTGGTTACTTCAATCAGTGAATTTCAGGAAGTGTTTCTTGGATTGATGTGATTGAAAAAGTATAATTGACGATGTAACGAAAAGTTCTTTATTATAAAAAACGCTACTTTTCGTATAACATTTTTTTCATATCCAACCTAATCTAATGTAAGTTGCAAAGATACGTTACATTGAGGATTCACATTATCTGCATTTTCACAAGCAGACACATATAAGCTCGCGCTTTCCCATGCAGCATGTGAACCTACAAAATAAAACCCAAATCTCATATGGACATACACCCTGCAACTCTTGCCGTCCTTCCCTGAAACAGAGTTGACATTGGCAAGGTGAATAATTTATTACAGCATAGGTGGTCAGCCGCATACCATCCTATAAGTCAAGGAACAAAGTAAATATAAATGGTGGTGGTTGAATGTATTTAATTGCTTTGTATTCCTTGACTGATAGGTGGGTATGAGGTTGACCACCCATACTATAAAAAATGGTTAACTTTGCCAATGTCACCCTTGTTTCAGGGAAGGTTGGCAAAAGTTGCAGGGCTGTTGTTCATTTGAGGTTGGGGTTTTTATATTGTAGGTCCACATGCGGCATGTGTGAGCGCAAAATTATGCGTGTATGCTTGTGAGAATGCATTTAATATGAATCTCAAATGATACATATCTTTGCAGCTTAGATTAAGATTAAATGTCTGAAAGACGTATGAAAAAAACTGTAGGAAAAAGTAACAATAATAAAAAGAAGGAAACAAACGACACAAGAAAATTTAAAAGTGGTTACACTGAGAACTATGCTGAATAAACCAAAACTATTTCTTTTCCTGTGGATTTTTCTATTCAAATCGTGCAATAAAGATTATCCAAATTGTATTATTTTAAGGTCTACGAGTTTCCAAAATTGCACGCATTTCCAGTAATGACATGTATTACATTCATACGTCAAATTCAAACGAGATACGAGACAAAGTAAACTCAATTACTCGAGAACCGTTTTGCTGTGGGACTGGTTGTGCGAATTTGGTAATAAAACACTTTTTAAGTACGTACGGCGAGGCACACTCGCTTGCGGTCTAAGATGGATTTATTGGATTTAATTATACCGTATACATTTCAACCTCAATTTTCGTATTGCATCGGTTGGCGAACTATTTCCTTTGCAGTCAAATATATTTTGCAAAAATGGGCGGTTGGCAAACTACCCAAGGTATTATGGATTGAGTTACCTGTATCTGTTACCTTAATTTAATTCAGGTTTATTTTGAACCAATATTAATAACCTCCTCTCAGTGTCTCAAAATAAAAGCGATAAAAAAAAATGGGATCAGGACATCAACTGTGACCTCATCACGCCAATACCTCTGCGGACCTCCAATAAGTGTCATAGACCTCTAAATTTAACAAAATAAGGACATGAAAAATATTAAACAAATACCAGTACCCGTAGTACAAGTTTTATCATAATACTCCAAGTATCAGGGAAGGTCGGCAAAAGTTGTGGGGCTTATGTTCATTTGAGGTTTGGATTTTATTTGTAAGTACACATTCAGCATTTGTAAGCGCAAACTACACGTGTTGGTTTGTGGGCATACATCTGAGAGCTTTAAATGAATATATCCTTGCAACTTAGATTATAGATTATAGATCGAGTACTATGAAAAAACTCGCACCTACTATGGGTACTGATCACAATATTAAGTGAAAATTGCATAAATAAAAGGAGTAAAAATTAACAGATACAAATAAATAAATATAAGGTTAAAATACATATAATATTGGGTGCGTTTATGTTCATTTTACGTATGTGTTTTATTAATTAATGCCAACATTATGCATGTGTACAGTAAAAGGTTCACTTTGCCAATGTAACTCCTGATTCAGGGAAAGTTGGCAAAAAAGCCAGAGTGTATGTTCATTTGAGATTTGGATTTTAATTTGTAAAAACGCATGCAGCATTTGAACATGAAGTTACACGCAATATGCATTTAATTTTTTTTTTTTAAATGTGTAAATAATGTTGCAAGTTTAGATTTAAGAGATTCAAGGTATATTAAAATTTGTGTCAAAATTATTAAAATTTTGATTTTCATCTAAAGACGTTTAAAAAACGTAAAGCAAAATCCTCGAAAGCAAAGTACTTTTTTTTGTATGACTCTTTTTCAATGTAAAATCAATCCTTTATCTCAATTTACGAGTATGCGAACTAAATTGCAAAATCTCGATTACGAGGTTTTCATGTATATACATAAATAGTATGGGCGGTCCTCGGCTGCGTCTACAAGTAATTTAATTAAATTTATACGTAGGTACGAACAGAGCTCCAATTCTCAATTTCACAGAATCGGTCTGACTGGGTTCGTGTCTGCAATGCTTATCAGGGAACACTCACTGTGGTCTTTTGTTTGTACTACAAAACAATGATAATACCTTCATTTTTTGTAAAATATTTTCAAACTATGTCTCAAGAATAAGGAATGTAAGTGCATATCGGGAATTTCAATGTATTTTTTGTTTCAAATTTTCTATTGTAAAAAATGGAAGCTCGATTTAATATTTCTGATAATTTGGATATTTTTTTTCAAATTAAATTTATTTAGAGTTTTAAGCTTGCACTGCAAGCTTTTGATATTGGAGAGTTACTTTCCGGGATCTGTTGCTGTGGTCTCTAGGAGCTCGAACTTCCAGACGTTTCGTCCATGTAAGCGATGGACTTCTTTAACGAACCATGGAAAGAGATGCCGGAGAGCAACTCTCCAGAACTGTTTTTATACTTATCTAATCTAATATGATCTAATTTGCAAAGATATTATGTGACATTGAAGATTCACACTACATGCATTTTCTCAACCAGACACGTTCAAGCTCGCGCTTGCACATGCCGCATGTGAACCTACAACATAAAAACCAAATCTCAAATGGACATACACCCTGCAACTCTTGCCGTCCTTTCCTGAGGCAGGAGTGACATTGGCAAAGTGAACCATTTTTACAGCATGGGTGGTCAGCCGCATACCAACCTATAAGTCAAGGAACACACACACACACGACAAATTACATTTTATACATCACTAAATAATAATATCCATTTACAAATAAAAACAAGTTAGTTAAATAAATGGTAAATCCCTCAGTGAGACTGTGTGGTCGCTTTATGAAATAATAAATTATTTAATCACTTTGAAACATCGCTGAATTATCGTTTTTTGCATTGTCAGCCGCAAACATGAAATCAAAAGGACATTTGGCATACTTTTTTTGCGGGGAGGGATCCAAATGGCTTGCGAAATTAATTTTCCATACGAGCGACTCCAGAGAAAAATCTATATTTTTTGTCCTTCTGGCACAAGAGACTAATACTATAATAGAATAATACTATATACTAATAATAGTATTTCACATTACAATAAAATTTATTTTTAATCTAAATCTAAGTTGCAAAGATATGTATCATTTGAGGTTCATATTAAATGCATTCCCACAAGAAGACCAACTCTCATACCAACCTATAAGTCAAGTATTACAAAGAATTAATTACATCCAGTTATACAAACAAACAAACACTAAAAAATCTTCAAAACATCTATAATAATGAAAATAGATTCTTGGCCTTAGCCGCCTACATTACAGATCAATCGCCATTTTTTTCGGTCCTTACATACTTTTTTATTTCATCCAGAGTCATAACCTTTTTTCTGATTTCAAATTTTTATAGATTTCTAAATATTTTTTTGTTTCTTCTAAAGTAACATAAACATTGCATGTGAATCTTAGTATCGATCTATTAAACAAGGTTTTTATAAGGATTTTAAACAAGGCTGGTTCCTAGCATCCGCTTTTCAATGGCTCTTTAACATGTACCTAGTTTTTTCTTGAGGTGATCTATTTTTTCATAGTTATATCAGATTGCTACGAGGCTGGCAAACTATACTGTTAATAATGATTCACTTTCTTAATATCCTCCCGTTTCAGGGAAGGTCGGCAAGAGTTGCAGGGCTTATGTTCATTTGAGGTTTGGATTTTAAATTGTAAATCCACATGCGCCATGTATAATCGTGAATTTAAACATGTGTGCTTGTGGAAATGCATGTAATATGAATCTTCAATGTAATGTATTTTTATTCTAAAGGATGATTATACAGTAAAAATAACAATCAATAAAGTGATTAAAACCATTACACGAAATAATCCGGCCGTGGTCTGTTGGATAGCTCAGCTGGTAGAGTGCTTGCATTCCATGCCGAGAGCTTGAGTTCAAATCCTGTAGGTGACAAATTATTTCGCGTTTCGGTGTTATTTTCAAACCCAAAAATAAATCACCGGCAAGTTTTACTCAGCCTTCACAATAAATAAGTACCAAGGCTCTTGTAAACCCCCACATCAACTGAAGAGGTTGATGTGGGGGTCCTCTTACCTGTAAAAAATAATTTGTGTCACTAGCCATACCTTGAATATACTTATTAAATTAAAATTGCATTGTGAAATGTAAGCAAAGGACAACTGAAAGGAAATAAAAGAATGGAATGTAAGGGAGGAAGCATTGTGTGGGGGATTGTAAGGACGAGAACAAGGAAATAATAAATCCATTTTTTTCTTGAAGAGGTCTCGAACCCGAGACCTGCGAATGACACGTCATTATCCAGCAGACGGCAAGGAGGCGTCTGAGGAAAATATTAAATCTATTTTTTTTTGTAGACGTCCAAGTTAATATTTGTGAATTTTTGGGTTGTATAAAACGGAAATATTTGTAAAATAAATTTATGGCAGTAACTTTGTGAAAGTTCAATTTTATAAAATACAATAAAAAATATTTTTTAGGTTTCAATTCTAGTGCCTAGCTCCCGAAGGAGTCAGTACTCATTTCTTTTGAAAGCTGAGTGAACCTTGATGGTATTTTATTTTTGGTTTGATAAAAACACCAAAACGGTTAATAATTTCCGATACTCTCGGTGAGATTCGAACCCGAGCTCTCAACCAACCAACCAACTAACCTTAGTCAAACTTTTTAGGATTTGTGCTAACCTTAGTCAATATAATAATCTATAATCTTAATTCAAAAAATATATTGACGTTAAAGATTTATATCACATGCATTATCGCAAGCAGACACGTATAAGTTCGCGCTTACACAGGCCGCATCTGAACATAAAACCCCAATCTCAAATGAACATAAACCCTATCGGTGTTATTCTCACACCACAAATCCACGGATCAACCGTCACCTAACGTAAAGCTTTCATAAAAAAAGATGATCCATGGATCAGCTACGGATCAAATAAATGACTCGTACCGCTCTTTTTGAGTTAGAATTGGCAAAGTGAACCATTTTTTACAGTATGGATGGTTAGTCTCATAGCAACCTATAATTCACGGAAAAAATATATATAAATAAAAGTAACTAAAAAAGGAAAGTATTGTTATGTAAAAGCAAATACAAATATTTAGGTAGTAGATGTAACATTTGTAGCTGATGGGAGCTGTATATAAGTAGGATTAATTATTATAAGTATCTAGGGTAAAGAGATATTATAAGAAAGTAACTAGCAATCATCACCATTATGTACTCGAAGCTTTGGGAAGACCGTTCTCTCGAAGGTTCCAGCAAAATTGGCTCCTAGTAACTACTATCGCTGGAGTATAAAAAGCCGCGAACGGCTTTCAGGAGTCAGTCTGTATACGACACTCTTCTTTTAAACACGAAAGACATTATAAGTGAACACAAACCATCTGTGAAATAAATGCAAGTTGCTAAATAAACGTAAAAGTGTTAAAAAATAAATATAATAGTAAAAAATAAATCTAAGTGTAAAATAAATATCCTGTAAAGAAGACCAGTCTTTTTTTTAATTTGAAGACTATTTAAACCCTAAAAGCAACAGTATTATAAAATGTTTATTAGTTATGAAAGCAAACAAATCAATAAATATTTAAATTGTATCGAGTCAGACTTGTATTATGCACGTATCGATAGTTGGAAATTTGCTGTTATGAAATTTATTTGTTTGCGAAACAATTTAATTGCAATTTTCATGAAACGGAAGAATTAATAATTCATTAAAACGATACATTTTCATTTATAAATCCGATGTTAAGCCCGGAACGCCGGCGGCACTGAAAAATGCTTATTCTGGTTTGAATTGCAAACAAACATAGCATGTGAAATTCATAAATATTAAACCTGAATTCATGTGAATAATGCGGAATATTTTTTCTTTGTTTCAATTTTATAGAAACTACATATCTATTGCAATGTTTTTTTTTTGGTTCGAAAAGTCTCTAAATTAAAACAACAGGTCTTCTATCTGGATATTTATTTTCACTTAATTTATTTTGACACTTTATATTTATTTTAACCCTTTTAGCAACTCAAATTTATTTTCATAGTTCAGCACCGCTTACACTCTTCAATTAAAGGCAACTATCTCACTGTCCTAGTGCACTCAATTTTGCTCCTTATATACTGTAGTGACAGAAGTCTCTAGGAGCTAATTTTGCAAATAAATTCGCGAACATTCTACCAACTTCAAGAGTACAAAAGGATCATTTAATTTCTAGATTTCTTAAGCCTACAATTATTGCTACCTACGGTGTACATCTATATTAATCTACTTTTGATATAATACAATAATTACTATCACTACCTACGATGTACACCTATATTAATCTACTATTTACATTACAATACTGTTTTCGATCATCTTTTAGCCTCGATCACAAACAGTCGTTTTGTTTTGTTCTTATTTACAAGGATGTTAACAATAATACACAGAAAATTTTATATAAAATAATTAATACTATTTTTCAGTTTCTTTGTTTTATTTTTTCTTGCTAAAACTTGATATTGGTCACATTTTTGTTACTTTATTTAATGACGGCTAAAAAAAAGACCAAGTGTTTAATCTAAGTTGCAAAGATATAGTCACATGTAAGATATATGCTGCAATAAAACAGTCACTCAATTGATTTAACCAAAAAAAGCTTCTTTCTGGAATCTGTTTTATTTATACTCCTGCTAAGATATAAGATAGTATTTCATTCTGAAAAAATTATATCATAAAATTTTCATTACGAAATAAAAAAATATATTTCTAAAAGCTTTTTATATCTAGGCACCTAATATGACTTTAAAAATTTCAAGTATTTTTTTTCGGAGCAACAATTTTATATTAAAAAAGTCAAAATTAAAAGGAATTATTTAAAACACTAATGGCGTTATTCACATCACACTTAATTAATAGCTGATTCATGGCTGATCCATATTTTTTTGTATGCAAATTGTGTAAGAAATGATTAACGTTAGGCAGCGGTTGAACCATAAATTGACTGTGTGTAAATAACACCGTAAAATATTAAAATTTACACTCGCATTCTAGAAACTCAAATTCCAGTTTTCTTTAAAATTTATTTTCTTGAAAATATAATTTTGTAACACAAATTTCACATTTTTATATGGCACATAAAATACTGCAAAATTTCTTACTCTGCGCAAATAATCAGGCAAGTATATGAGCCCTCATGCCCATGTAGGCTCCACTGGTACAACATTTTATAGTGACCGGAACACACACAGTGAATTGCAATACTTACGGCCGAAATAACAATGAAAAATGCAGGCTACGCGGCCGTAATGATTCAGGCGCGTGCGGCCATCAAATATTCATGCTCATATAAGCTCGCATTCCAAGTATAAAGCCTGACATTTAAGCTCAACATATTTTTGTTCAAAAAATGTATGGAAAATGAAACAGCGCCTCTAGTGAGTTTTTCAGTTTTCATTCATAATTTTGTTAACGCTGTGGTTGAGTTTTTGATTACTTGAAATGTAAGGGTGGATGTTACTTGGATGCTTTGATACAGTGTACGTCGCTTGTTTCCTGCGTTCATATTTTTTGGATATTTTTAGTGCAGCCCTACAACGTCGAATATAAAAATACAAGCAGTTGTATTTTGTAAATTGTTCAAAATATTTTAAATAAAATAAAAATTTGAATTTAAACATATTCTTGCTTTCAATTTTCAACTTACTTAATACTGTATTTGCGTCTGGTAAAAACGGAGTTTATCAAGTGATGAAGTATTTTCCTTATAAATAAAAATCACACATTTCGGGTTCTTATATTGTAGGACCACATGCGGCATGTTTAAGCACGAACTTATACGTGTCTGTTTGTGAAAATGCATATAATGTGAATCTCTAATGCAACATACATACATATATGTTGTGCAACTTAGATTAGATTAGATTAGACTCATTTATTGTAGATTAATCAAAATACATGCTTTTTTTTTAAATAACATTATTTTTTCTTTAACGTAGTATAATTTTCACAATAATATTTTATATCTCGAGCACTTTCGACCATCAATATTCAGGTCATTATCAAGAGTAGCTCAGGCATTATCAAAAGTGCTCGAGATATAAAATATTATTGTGAAAATTATACTACGTTAAAGAAAAAATAATTTTATTTTAAAAAAATGAATTTTCACTGTGTGAATACACAAACCCTACAAAATCTAACAAAATATATGCATATATACGACAGCAAACACTTTTATAGTCTCGAATATTTTAATTATGATTGTGTGTTAAATTCTATCTATTTTTTTTCACCTTGTCATCTTTTCAGCATGTATTCATGCATCATGTTGAACTAAATCCAGTTTTATAAATATTTAAAAATATAAATGGTACAACATTGTTTTAATTCACTTAATTCTTTTATTTTTGCTCGCATATTTTCGCCTTATGAGGCATCTTCAAGAGCAGAGTGGTTACAAATATATTTTTATAAAATAATTTTCAAAAACAGTTTTACATAATCATTCAAATTAAAGAAAAAACAATATCCAACACCACATAAAACACGTTATATTTCATGTGAATTTAAACAAATTAAAATCATAATGAATTTCGGCAGCGCCAAACTTCTAAAATGCATGCACTCACCAAAGCATAAATTTCAATTAGGAGCATGGCGGTACAGATCGATGCGGTGCCCGAACCAATCAAACTCGGCCGGCCGCTGGGTGCACCATCACATAGTGCAGTGTACTAAATAAATGCACTGGCGTAGAGGCTCTCAAACCTAGATCTGACCCCCCTTTTAATAATATTAGGATGATTTATTTCCACAACCTTCCATTTACGAGTCCGAAGTGTTGCCTTTGGACTACGGACCGACGGTCCAAGAAATGCCAACAACACGCGGTGTACCTGAGCGGTCACGCATCCAGGTAGAATCCGCGCCCAATTTTGCTTAGCTTAGGTGATTTGATGAGAACCGGTGCTTTCAACGTAGTATCGTAGTTGAAAAATTATTTTTGTCCTTTTTTTACTTTAATTTACGCATGGCTGGCAAACGCAACAAAATTCTTGGTCTTTGGATCGCGTCAGAGGCGAAAATCCAAGCTTTTCATTCACTTCGCTGCTCCTGGTGTGGCTTCAAAGGGGTCTTTCAGGCCAGAAGGGTGTCTTCTGATGGATAATTCTTCCACTATGTGCCGAACAATTTGGTTTTCCGCCCCACAGTCACATCCTGGAACTAATCTCCATCTACGGAGCAAGGAGTTGCAACGGTTTTGCTCGGTGCGGACCCTATTTAAGGTCGTACATAGTCTTCTCGGAAGATTGAACCCTGAGACCTCCTGGTGTAGCAGAGTGATCAGATCTTAATCTCTCTCTTTTGCCATTTTGTACTTGAACAAGTTGGTTAGTTAAAAAAAATTGATGGATTTGTAATATTGCCAAATTGGTTAGAGTGTACTCAGTACTGTATAGTATAGTGTCATTTTTTTAGGAAAAACAACTTAAACTGAATCTTTCGTTCACAGAATCTGGTCCATGTAACGAAGGTGGTCATGTAGCTTTTAATATCATTTGAGCTTGATATACCTTACCATACTTTAGAATCCACGGACCATATTTAGTTAAATATGGTATCTTTCGACTAACACATTTTACACGTAGCATCTGTGTTGGTGTTTTAGCAAATAACGTGTACATCAAAATACGGCCTTATGTCCTTCGCGGCACCCGACTAAGTACAAAAAAGATCATATGGTATTCAATATATTATGGGTTTGACATGCCTGAGAGTCTACAAAACATTGTTTAACTATCTTTTCAATTGCATATTTGAGATGCATTTCCCTGCCTTCGGTCCTTCGCGGCACCCAACTTACTACAAACAAAATAGATCAAACGGTCAATACCTTATGAGTTTACGGCTACTTTAGAGTCTACGGACCATTGTTTAACTATCTTTCTACTAGCATACGTTGCACGTAGCATCTGAGTTGTGGTGTTGGGGGGAGAAGCGGCAGCAAGGAACGGATACATCTGCCCACGCCCCCGAGATGGGGATAGAGCAACTATGGCGATCTGGACTCCGATAGCGGAAACTAGCGCTCCTTGTAAACCGCACCGGTAATTTGTACTCGGCTCTTGGCTTACTGCTAATTTATTACCGATGCACGTACGCAATGCGGGGAATTTTTATTTTTAATCTTCCAATTATAAAATGTGGACCATTTTTCGTATTTTTTAAAGCATTTCAACAATATTAATTTTGTATGCAGTCAAGAGCTAAAGGATTAATTTTCCACTTACAGCTCAAAAGTCCGGCTGAAAAGTTTTGACGTATTTACTGAACATATAGAAATAATATGGCAATGTGTGAACAGTTGATCCCGCGTTAAAATTTTCTACCTTCAATTTCAATTTGGGTGGAATTAATTTGGAGAATACTTGAAAGCCGGATCAGTTGATCACACGCGGCTATGTTTTATTCATTTTTACCTCGAGTTGCTTCACACTAACGGAGAAAAAACATTTTCTAAGCAAGAATTACAAAAAGCATAGGTAAAGTAAATCAAAAGAATATGAGTGGGTAATTCTCGAGCCCTTTTAATTGCTCTCCAGTCACTGTCTTAAACAAACTCAATTATTTTTTCTTTTTCTTTGCTTTTGCATGTGCAACAATGATTTCTAAATAACTTTACTTTTTTGTTAGTACAAGTCTCTATGACTTTATTGACGTCCTCATTGGTACGTGTCTAATTTTTTTGCAAAAAAATTAATGTGATGGAATGAGAAATAATAAAATAAATGACTAAACTCACAGAACTTCATATCCCAATCAAATATATTGTTTACCGTTCGTTCTCCACCTTTGCCTTTATGCGATGTTCATCCCTGATATCACAATATGTTTGACATGCAAAGTCCCACTTAAAACAAAGACGGTTCGATTCACACTCCCCACCTCTCCCACATACAAGAGAGTCAAACAATGATATTTGCCGGTATCAGTGGAGAAATCTTAATACGAAAACTTGGCCGATTACCGGCGCTGTATAACCTGACTCTAGAATTACCTGCTTTAAGTTTCACCTGCCTCTAGAACTACCTGCTTCTAGAAATGCCTGAATCTAGAACGGTTCCACGTTAGAACGACACAGTGACAAAATGACACATAGCATAACGAGACTTGATAAAACGACACATGACAGAACAACACGTGAGAAACTTCACTATGACAAAACATCGCAGGGAAGTATATCACAATGACAAAACATCATAAACTAAAAATTAACATAGATACCATAAACAGAACATGAAAAAACATCACAAAAAGCCGTTTGTGGTATTGTTACAAACCATGTTTTCGTTCGTACGTGAGCCTTGGCACGCTGGTTGATGTGTTTGTGACGTATCTGGCATAGTATTGAACAATACTCTAGTACCATCTACTAGGAAGTATCTATCATGTTCTCTAACGTGCAAGAATCGTCTCTACCGCGCAAATAAAAACGAGCAAAGATTCTGTGAGACAGATAAAGTCTCTATTACAATTGTGACGCGAAGACCTGTAAGCAGAAAGTGAAAAGTGTACAGTATAGTGTTAACGATTTTATGAAAAATAAATGTTGTGAAATAAATTCAAATCGTAATTTACTTAAAGTAACCCAAGCAAAATCATAACAGTATGCTCTGTTCTAGGTATGTAATTTACTGTTACTGATGTTCTGTCATGTGTCGTTCTAACATGTGTCATTCTATCATGTGTCGTTCTGTCATGTGTTGTTTTGTCATGTGTCGTTATGTCATGTTTCGTTTTTCCACTGTGCCGTTCGACAACCTGGCTTTAGGAATGGAACTACCTGCTCCTAATACGTGAACAAACTGATTTTATATCGACTGAGTAATTGCATTTGTTCCGGCCAAATCTGGAAAGTCTGGCGTTGGAATATAAACCTAAGAAGTTCATACTTCAGGTAGATTTTGAAGAGAAGTTGATAATAGAACTACCAAACTGCAAAAACAATGCTTACAGTAAGCTTAATTTTACTTTTTATTAAAAAAACGCTTTTAATCTAAGTTGCAAAGTAAATCTTTTTGCCGCGTTTTTTCCAATGGAGTCACATGTGGTGAGTGAACCTATTTATGTTTACAAGTGAGGGGCCGGCATGACGCCGACCAATACAATTGAAATGATGGTGGTCCGGCTATCGAGGGAGTCGGTACTCATTTTTCGTGAAGGATCAGTAAGCCTTCGTGGTGTTTTATTTTGGGTATAAAAATAAATATCAAAACGAGAAATATCAAGGCACCATTTCTTGACTTATATCTGGGTATGAGGCTGACTACCCATGCTGTAAAAAATGGTTCCTGTTTCCCAATGTTGCCCCTGTTGCAGGGAAGGAAGGCAAAAGTGGCAGGACTTATATTAATTTGAGGCCTGGCTTTTCATATGTTTCATGTTAGTACACATGCAGCATTTTTAAGCACGAATTTACACGCACCTGTTTGTGAGCATGCATTCAATATTATTTTTTAAACGTCAATGTATCTTTGCAACTTAGATGTAGATATTTTAAGAAATTTATGCAAGTATCGCAATAATATATTGGCAAACTCTCCCAACCAGTAAGGAGATTCGAATTCTATCAGGTATTAGTTCCCGTTGTGAAGGAAATTCTCACAATGTAAAACTTGTGTGTTATTCGCGCAGTAATTAATGGCACAAGTTTTATTCACCTGCAGGATAAGTTATATTACCAAACTAGCACTGAGCTCTTAACTGATCTGGGAATCTTATAAGGAACTGATTTAATGTGAGATGGCACTAAGAGATTGTAACTTTAAATTTACACCATTATTTACGTATTAGTCGTATAGAATCAAATTCATATTCCGTGATCTGTGGAATCAAAGAAGGCACCGTAGTTTAGTGGTATTGCTTCAGACTAGTAAATGTAACGTCATG
Organism: Agapetus fuscipes; assembly: GCA_951799405.1. Classification (NCBI taxonomy): domain Eukaryota; kingdom Metazoa; phylum Arthropoda; class Insecta; order Trichoptera; family Glossosomatidae; genus Agapetus; species Agapetus fuscipes. The sequence continues at coordinate 2,613,281 of OX637346.1, read as the reverse complement.
GGTTCGAATCCCAGCGGAGCACAAAAAAAATACTGTTATGATTTGAATTAGTTTATTTTAATTACTTTACGTCGACTTTACGTCACAATGATTCAAGCATTTCTGGTTATCTGCACCATTGCGGCTCTTATTTATACCGTTCATATGGACGTTTCTTGCATGTTCTAGATTATTATACGGTGGATTGTTCTCCACGCACATCAACTAGCGTGCTTAGGTACATGTACACACAAACTCATAGTTGATTATGCTAGAGGCAAACACACACATACCACAAAATTAAGTGCGTTACCAACGACCGGCCACAAAATATCCATCCAGCTAGATCCATTGCTTTGATTTGAATACACTTTTGATATAACGCTTAGTGTAAACCTCAGATTATTATATAAAATCATCGTTATTAACGTACACCTTTACGTGCAAGCTCAAACATACCGTTTCCCAAAAAAGCGTAGAATACAAAACGCTCACTAGGATACGTTGTTTTAGTTTTGATAGATTATGGATAGAGCGCTTAGTTTGAAACTCAGGGTACTGTTTACAATCATCATTGCTAGGGTGAAATCAAAATATTAGATGTTATCTTTAAGAGGAGTCTAAGCCGCTTCCCACAAACTTAGACTGGCTTTGCGTGATCAGAGGCAATAAATCGGATATCGGAATGATAAGAACTTGCGTCAAGTGGTATAATCCAGGTATGGAATATGGCAAAGTAGATACGAGCGATAATTGACTGCTAACTGATATGAGAGATTTGAAATTGAGTGTTTATTTCCTCCATCAAACTTATGTTTAATTAATCGAGTATATTTGGATTCTGCTATTTAACATATGCGAGTTCTTGGTTATTTCATAGTTTATTAAGTCACTAACTAAATTAGTTTATTAATCAACTAATCATAGTTGAGTGGGTAGAACGTTTGAGCTCCAAGCCGGAAAGTAAAAGTTCGATCCCCATTAAGAGTGGTAATTGAACTACAAATCTAAATCAAAATTCCAGGGTTGAGATTTCATTGACTGTCACTTTTGCAATTATCGCGTGAAAGGGGGATGGATGTATGGAAAGTATGCATTTGTGAGGGAGATATATAGAGAAATGGTAAGCATTCGATAATGGTTTATGGCTTGCGTTCGTACGAATTTGGCTGAAAAAGATAACAATGGGTGACAAAAATTATCGAAAATGAAGATTAGCAGCAATTTTATGACAAGTTAATAAAAAAACTGCGTCAAAACACAGAAATGAAGTCAAATTTCATGTCACAATAACAACGCATTAAAATAAAATTTGGAAAATGTACTTATTATCCTGAGCGATAATATCTCACATGATTATCAAGAAACAATCACTGTTTCAGGGAATGTCGGCAAGAGTTGCAGGGCTTATGTTCATTTGAGGTTTGGATTTTATTTGTAAGTACACAATCAGCATTTGTAAGCGCGAACTACACGTGTTTGTTTGTGGGCATACATCTGAGAGCTTTGAATGAATATATCCTTGCAACTTAGATTATAGATAGATTATTTAATCACAAGTTTCACAGTTGTTTATTTTATTCGTTCTACACTAGTACTACAGCATTGTTTTTACTTCCATTTACATTGTTTTTACTTCCATTTACAAACAATTGGCATAAGTCTGGTCCCTTTCCTTTACTTTCTTTTGAAAATAAATACATCCCAATACGACCTCTTGGGAGGCAACACAGAAATAAATTGTACTATATGATTGGCTTAGTTGCAGAAACCATAATATGTAATATTGAATCTATGTTGCAAGTACTCGTATATACATGTATTCCATTTAAGATACATAAAACATGCATTCCTATGGCAAGCATGTTTAAGTTTGCGCTTATACGTGCCTCATGTGGACTTTAAACAAAGAAACTCAATCTCAAATGAAAATAATCACTGCAACTCTTGCTGACTTTCCCTGAAATAGGATTGTTTTTTTTTTTAAATAAACAAACAATTATTTTAAAAATCGAAAATATAATCTGCCATGGGAATTAATTTGTATTGAAAAAACAGTTTTCTGTGAAATTTTTTTAAACGTATATATTTTTTTCAAACATGAAGGGGAGGAAATTTTTTTGGGGGGTGAAAGAGGATGTCCGCATTCCAGCTGTGAGATATGGAGGGAGCAAAATTGAGTTTTGGGGTGTATGCAACATGCACCCCTTCAATAAAATTCTCGTTTATACAAAAAAAAAACTTAAAGCTGCGGAAGAGGCATGGCTTTTCTGTTTGAGAATAACACCGTAACATACCAAATATCGTTTTGACTAGTCTAGCGTTTAACATTTCAGACTCGTGATTGGAAGGTAGTAGGTTCAAATCCTGGCTGAGCACGAAATAATTTCAATGTTTCAAATTCGCTCTTCGCTGAGTTGAAAAAATAATTTGCATTTACCAAAGACCGGTCACCACAGGTCTCTCATAGATCAGCCTGGCGCTTTATACAGCGACGACCAAGCTTGCAGGGGGCACTTGAGGTATGATTTACAATGCTCGCCAAATAAATCAGCCTATTATTATTATTATTTTTATTAGAAAGTATAAAAAAGCAATAAATTAGGTGTTTTTACAAAAAGGCTATACATGCAAATGCGATTTAGGGAGTGTGGGTGCTTTCACCTGGCGGAAGCTACGAACAATAAATCAGACAAACAATCAAAAATCAAATAAAACCAAATGCACTGGGCCATTTGTAATGCATGGTCGATATTTTATGGTGTTTGTATGTGTTACACGATAAAACAGCGCAGTGATAAAACATCACATGACAGAACATCACATGACAGAACACAATATTAGAGTAGATCACATGATATTATATCGCAATGACAATACATCACGTGACTTTACATCACATGATAGAACATCACATGACATAACATCACATGATAAAACATCACATGACATTATATCGCAATGACAATACATCACGTGACTTTACATCACATGACAGAACATCACATGACATTACATCACATGATAAAACTTCACATGACATTTTATCGCAATGACAATAAATTCCATGACAAAAAAACAGAGTGACGAAACATCATAGGAAAGTGCATCACAATAAAAATGTTCACAATAAAAAACATCATAAGAAAAATAAAATATGTGTGTGTTGTTTGTAATTTTGTTCATGTGATGTTGTGTGTATGAGCCTTTATTGATACGTTCGGTTTAAGATACAGAAGTTTTTGTCGTGTGGTGTTTTGCTGTGTAATGTTTTATTATGCAATGTTTCCTCACGTGATGTTTTGTTGTGTGATGTTTTATCATGTGTTGTACTGTCATTTGATGGCAAATCTTGTGATGTAAGGTCATGTGATATAATGTCATGCGATGTTTTGTCATGTGATGTTTTGTTGTGTGATGTTCTATCATGTGGTGTACTGTCATTTGATGGAAAGTCTTGTGATGTAAGGTCATGTGATATAATGTCATGTGATGTTTTGTCTCTGTGCTGTTCTACCATGTCGCCATTTGTATGTGAGAGTTGTGTGAAAGGCTTAATGTTATTTGTACAGAACGGTGGTCGTGTCAAATGGAATAGAATGGATAATGGACGTTTCTATTTGTTATAACCTTTTTAGTAGGTTTTTGATTTATTAAGGGTTTGGTTTATTCGAGTATACAAAGGAAATGTCATTGGTGATCGTGTAAGGGGGTAAAAATCACAATTATGCTACACATAAAGTGTAACTTCTTGTCACGTTTTTCCCAAAGAGATCGCATGTAGTGGGTGAAACCAATTTATTTGTACAGTTAAGTGGGGCGGCCTCACGCCAACCACTTCAATTGAAAGGGGGTTTTCCAGCTCCAGCTCATTTATTGCGCTGATTTAACCTTCCCGGGATTTAATGTTAAAAATATACATTTTATCGTTTATTTTTTTGTTTGGCTTTTCAATTGTTTTCATTTTTATTGTCCTTTGATATTGTTTCTTGACTTATAAGTCGGATTGAAGCTGACTACCCGTGCTGTAAATATTGGTTCACTTTTCACATGTCAACTCCTGTTTCAGGAAAGATCGGTAAGAGCTACATGGTTGATTTGACACGAAATCGTACGTGTCGGCTTGTTGAGATACATTTATCACGAATCCTTAATGTCTATATTTATTATCTTTACTACGTACATTTAAGATAGATAGACCTGATTTTTTATACAAATTGCGTTCAAAATGAGTTTTTTTTTTTCTTGAATTTGCGTCCTAAATTTAATATCCATGCATAGCACTAAAAAAATAAAACGAATCCATGTTTTTTCGGCAGAATGTTTCGTAATGAATAATAACGCAAACCTTTTTTTATATCCCCGCCGGCAAAAAAGTACCAAACCTTCTCTGAAAAACGATATACCCAAGGTTCTACCGCCGGACACAAAAATACCAAGAGAAATATTTTCATGTGAGATCCTTTCTACGGCGAGGGTCCAGAAAAAAGAAGCGAAATCACTTTCATAAGACATCCCTTCCCGATATTAAGAAACATCCCCTTTGTAGCTACACCCTAATAAAGCAATGATATTTTTTGGGTTCAGATTTGATGGTGGACGTGTTGCATGGAAAATGATTCTTACGTTCCGGGTCTAGGACACAATATTGAGCATTATGAACGCTAAATTGCCCTCGGCGGTATGCCATTTTGCCGTGCATGCTTGTGGGTATTAAGGGTTGTTCTTGTCCGGTGAATTATAATTTTGTATGTTGTACTGAAGATACGATTTTTTTAAAAGAACAACTCATTTTACGGCTTGGAGCATTGTAAAAAAACCAACTGATTTTGGACAGAAAATTTTATTTGTATTTTTGCATCAAATATGTATTTTTTTTTGTATTGAGTAAGCAAAAAATGATGGTTGACGAAAGTGTAAGAAAAATTTGGAAACAAAACTGTTGTGTTGTTAAGCGGATTTTACTTAATTAAAACTACCTTTTTTTTATTCTACACTATTTTATTTTTATCGTTTTCGGTTGATAGCTAAATTTTGCGCATTATACATATATATATAGTCCGGTCGATAGCTCAGGTGGTAGAGTGCTTGCATTCCATGCCGAAAGCTCGGGTTCGAATCCCACCGAGGGTGTCAGAAATGATTTCCCGTATCGGTGTTTATTTCAAACCCCAAAATAAAATACCGGCAAGGTTTACTCAGCCTTCACAAGAAATGAGTACCAGCACTCTCGGGAGCTGGGAAACCCCCACTTCAACTGAAGTGGTTGGCGTAAGGCCGGCCCCCTTACCTGTAAAAATAAATAGGTTCAACTCGCCACATGCGACCCCATCGGGGATAACGCGGCAAGAAGTTACACTATATGTGTAGCTTAGTTGCGTTTTTTTTTTTTTTTACAACGCAACGGGTGATTGATTTCGAATTCTCCAGGAGATTCTGGCCTTAATTTATACAGAGTATTAAAAACATTCTCACAACATGTAGAATTGTTATATACCACCTTGCTTGAATTCACTAGAATATTCGATTGAACACTTAATTAATCTCAAACAAGTACAAATTATTATTAGGTACATCCTTAAGATTGTTCTTACTTTTAGAGACTTCATAGATTTATTATCAAACTAACACAGATAACCCAAACATAACTGCCAATATCCTGCACATTCGAAACAATATGTTATCTTGAAAGGAATAGTAAACCAATTATAATTTTAAATATCTAATGATGTTTTTTCTGTTCGTTTCAGAGGGGCGCTGTTACAAGGCCGAAGACAATATGAGGAAGCCATCTTGAGTTTTGAAAGAGCTATCCACTTCAGGCCTTCCTTAGCTGGTAAGCAAAAAAATATCTTCAACAGAGGAGGTCATTTGCTTTTTCTTTTTTTGTAACTCAGGCTTTCTCAGTCCACTCCTGGACGTAGGTTTCCTACAATCCTCTCCATTTCTGTCTATTCGCTGCTGCGTTTAGCCATCTTCTTGTGATAAGATAAATATTTAGTTCTTTACGGTCCACCAGACGCATAAAAAAATACTAGAATGAGCATCGTTTTTGAGTAAATCAAACCATTAGCCGTGTGCAAGCTTTGCTGTCACTATAAAAAGCGTTAATTCCTAATCAAATTTCTTGAGTAAGTCAATCAAAGGTGAACTAATGTTTTTCATGAATCTTGTGAGTCTTATAGTTTTTTTTATGTGGAAGATTGACTATGCAAACGCAGTACAAATACCTTAAATGAAAAAAAACAAAAGACCGTTTTTTTCTCAGATATTACACGCTTTTATATTATTATTTGCAAGAAGATTCCGAGCTGTCTGACTTTTTGGTAAATGAAAAGTTATGTTATCCAAGTGGGTCCATGTGCAAGCCTAAAATCTAAGTACAAACCTCTACGCTAAAACTGTTCCTTTGCGTTTTACAAAAATACATGAAAACCAAAACACTCAGTAGAGTTTATGTTTTAGTTTCCATGTATTTTTTTTGTAAGCGCTACGTTTGAGTTTAAATGTGTTTTTTTTAGACTCTGCCTACCCCTATTTATATCCCTAAACTTAATCCCTGCGTATCCTTACTATTTCATACTATGTACTAGTCTGTTTTACAGTATGTATGCTGACACGCAACTAAAACGCAACTAAGCTACACATATAGTGTAACGTCTTGCCTGCGTTATCCCCGAAGGGGTCGCATGTGGCGCTTTAGGACCTTTTCATTTGTACAGGTAAAGGAGCCGGCGTCACACCAACCACTTTCAGTTAAAGTGGGGGTTCCCCAGCTCCCGAGGGGGCTGGTTCACATTTCTTGTGAAGGCTGAGTAAACCTTTGATATCGAACCCTTGCTCTCGGCATGAAATGCAAGCATTCTACCAATTGAGCTATCGACCTTTTTTTACGAGCTTGATAGTCGTCGCTTCAAAGCGCCAATACTCCAGCAAGACCCAGTTGCTGTAAAGCTGGATGGATCTTTGGTGACCGGTCATTGGTAAAGGTCTTATGAATTTTTCAACCCAGCGAAGAGCAAATTTGAAAATATAAATGGTATTTTTTTTGCTCCACCTGAAATCGAACCCACAGCTTTCCCATTCAGAGTCCGAAATGTTACCACTGAGCCACGGACCGGTCAAACAAAAATACCTGGTACATAACGATTGATTATTTTTCTCATTTTTCATTAAAAATATACAATCAATATAATTGGGTACGCAACACTAGTCCACGCGTTACGTCATCGCGCCGTATTTTGTTGTTAGAGCGAAATAAAATATTTTTATGTGTCAGAAACACTCCGGCCCGGTAGATGTGGGTCAATTGGAACATTACAGTTGTTGTGATTGTGTGTCCAGAACATTCCGCCGGCCATCTATTGTGGCCATTACTCCATGTGTAATTATATGGGGAATTAATCATACAACTGTGACATTTATAATAGAGAATGCTGCCATAATAATTGTATTATTTTTGCTCGACATTTTTCCGTTTTTTTTTTTTTGGTGAACAAATATGTTTGTTTCATTTGATTTTATTGAAAAGTGAATTTGGCGTGTGACAAAAATTTCGTTTTTTTATTCAAACCAAAACATAAAAAATTATGTCATTCAGTTCTCGAGAAAATATCGGCAAATATTTTCTTGTTCATTGCTAGGGTTCCTTGATTTAAATGTTGGTATAAAGCTGACCACTCATGCTGTAAAAAGTGTCTCACTTTGCCAATGTCACTCCTGTTTCAGGGAAGGTCGGAAAAAGTTACAGTGTTTATGTCCATTTTAGATTTGAATTTTAATCTTTTAGTACACATGCAGCATTTGTCAGCGCGAACATGCACGTGTCTGTTTGTCATGTTTTTAGTCTTCTGCTTCTTAATATTATTTGTAACGCTACCCGTGATCTATTCAATTGAAGCGCATCTCGATGACATTGCACCGAGTCAGTAACTTCGGGTTTTTGCTGTTTTCTCTAGTGGGACGAACAGGTAAATCTAGAATCACTGCTGGGTCGGGTCACGACCATCGGGAAGGCCTTCCGCCACAAAAAATTATAGCATTGCATGAGCGTTCTGTGATACGCTTCCCCGGATGGAAGTGTATAAACTAAATGGGTATGAGGTGGGTTTTCGCAATGAAATCGAACCACATACCTTTAGAGTCATGGGCACGGCTTTGACCTCAAGGTTCTTGTTTTGTCATGCCATTGCTTTTACTTAACGGCAAATCTTTACACTTCTTAACAAAATATTAAGCTTTGCATGAGCGTCCGAGTTCTGTGGGTCCTTTTGACAAACTCATACGTATACAGGACAGGGATGAGGAGAATTTGAGCATACTAAAAAATTTAATTTTGTTCCTCGAAAAATATCAAACTTACTCTTTATACATATTTCTCACTAATTTGCTTAAAACCTAACCAATCGTTAAAGCAGTGGGTATTGGAAATTATACACCTTTATAAAGAAAATTTCTCAAAGTACTCAAAACTTAAAGGAAAAGCAATATTGTATTCAAAATGCACACAGTTGTTAAATACTCCAAGTACAAAACTAATCGGTAAAATACAGATACAGCGTTTTCCTGAAAAGTGTGAAAACTGAAACAGAAACTCCAGTGAGCGTTTTACTTTCAAAACATATTTATTAAAAACTATAAGTTTGAGTGAAAACGGAATATTTTATACTTGGTATTCAGTACATTTTTGTCGTTTGTATCCAGCAGAGTGTTTTACAGGTTCCATTATAAAATTCTGTTTGAACGGAACTGATCGCCAAAGGAACAAGTTTCAGGCAAAGACTCTTTTTTTCGCCGATACAGTTTCGCTGCAGAAAGTTGCGAACTGCAAAATGTCTCAATCCTGTTGCCGTGCTGGAGAAATGAAATGAAGATGTTCTACGTCAAAGAAGAAAAGGATCTGAAGTTGCCGGCGTAGCAATATTGCAAGGAAAAAAAACGGCGTAGAGGTAATGTAATAAGAAAGTATAGGAGCTTCTTTCATTCTCCTATATAAAAGTTGCAAAGATAATGTTGTTGTCTTGATAATGGTGTAATAGCACCGTAAGCGCTCGAGGAAATAAATCAAATGGCGAAGAAAGAAAAAGTTTTATTTATAAAACATTAGCAAATTATTTTTCTACGAAAATGTGAATAGATTGCATTGAATGTGAGTTTGTATAAAGTTTATGTAAAAAAAATTATATTTTAAAATTATTAATTAGCAGAACCATGGTAATGTAAGTAAAAAATCAAACGTTTTAAAACAAAATTACCACTGTTAGGTTTATATTGGAATTACGGTCGTTTGACATATTTAAAATGCTAATAAACTGAACTTGTATCCTCAGTCGTCATGCAGAGAGGGTGTCTCCTGAAGACGTTAGCTACGTCGCGAATGAAACGTCGAGAATAACGTCAGTTCTCTCATAACTAATCTAATCTAATCTAATCTAAGCTGCAAATATATTATATATCATTAAGATTTATATTAAATGCATTCCCACAAGCCGACATGCATAATTTCGCGCTTACACATCCCGCATGTAGACCTACAATATAAAAACCCAATCTCAAATAAACATAAGCCCTGCAACTCTTGCCGTCCTTCCCTGAAACAGGGGTGACATTTGCAAAGTGAACCTTTTTTTTTTTTACAGTATCGGTGGTCAGCCGCATACCAACCTATAAGTCAAGGAACAAACATGACAAATTACTTATTTTTTTTTTAAATCAATAAATAATAATATATACATGGACAAACTAAATCATAAAACCAATTTCACTTGAATAAACCCTAGCCGCCAATATTACAGATCAACCGCCATTTCTTTCTATCCTTACACACTTCTTTCATTTCCTCCAGAGTCATAACCTTCTCCATACAAGCTCTTCTTTTATTATGACTCTGTATATTCCATTCATTCGGAATTTCGGATATTTGGTCCATCCATACCTTTCTCGGTCTTCCTCTACCACGACATCCATCTATTCTACCAACATATACTTTCTTCGTCAGTCTTTCCTCATTCATTCTCTCCATATGCCCAAACCATCTTAACAAACTTCTTTTAATCTTCACTTTCACACTTTCTCTTGCACCACATTCTTCTCTTACAAAATCATTCCTCACCCTGTCACTCCGTTTTTTCCCAATCATACTTCTTAGAAAGTCCATTTCAACAGTATGGACTTTACTCATTTCACTTTTCACTTTTAACGATTCGTCTAATATCCATTTTTTTATGTGTAGTTATTATAATTGTGAAAAATGCCACTGTTAATTTAAAGAAATATTTTGACTGGACTGTTCATTCAACGTTTCAAAGAAAAATGAGTAACGCTCATGAGAACTTTTTTTTCCAAGTATGAAGTTTCACTCCAGGCGCTCCGTTTTTTTTTTGTTTTTTTATAGTTTCTAGACTTGAAAAATAGCACTAATAATAATAATGGCAATGCTGCCATGCAGATCTCTTGTTTTCCTCACAAAGTTTTAAACTTTCATACAAACTCCGTGTAGTTTCTGCTACTTTGGCAACTAAGAAACCTGAGCGATGTTTTAAAAAAAATAGTTATTTTGTCGCACAAAAGATTTTTTATTTCAAAAGCGCATCACTATTTTCCAGTAATTATTATTATTTTTACTATTTTCCAATCTGCCTACATTTAAAAATTTAATGAAATATACTTATTTATCTCATTCAATTTCTTCACTAATTGTAGGTGGGTATAAGGCGGACAATTCATACTTTGAAAAATGTTTTACATTACAAATTTCACCCGTGTTTCAGGGAAGTTCTGCAAAAGTTTCAGGGTTATGTTCATTTGAGATTGTTTTTTTTTTTTATGTTGTAAGTTCACATGTGGCATGTGTAAGCGTGAACTCATATTTGTGAGAATTAATTTGATATTTCTTTGCAACCAACGATACTTTTAGCTACACATATAGTGCATACGCGTAAAGCGTTCTCCTCGAAGGGGTTGCATATGGCGAGTGGTACCTATTTATTGTTATAGGGAAGGAAACCAGCCTTTCACCAACCACTTTGAAGTGGGAGTTTCCCAGGTCCCAAGAGTGCAGATACTCATTTCTTTAGAAGGCTTAATAAATCTTGCTGGTATTTTATTTTGGGTTTGAAAAAAACACTGAAACGGGAAATACTTTCTGAGACCCTCGGTGGGATTAGAACTCGAGCTCTCGACATGGAATGCAAGCACACTATCAACTGATCTATAGACCGGTTGAAGCATTCAATTCCTGTTATGTGGGGTAGTATCAAAGTTGCAAATTGCCATCCTTCTCTGAAGAGGCACAAGAATAAGAAGAAGCGTGGTTGATCGTAAACTGACTCTGAGTAACTTAAAGAGCTTGAATAACTCAGTTAGTGAAAGAGTCATCTGTGTTATAAGCCGCTCTCTGCACTGCACATGAGAGCATGAGTGCGGAGTGGCATTTTGTCTGTGTTTGACTTTAATCTGCTTTACCATTATCGGACAAACTGAGGAACGTAAAGATCAGGGACTTGTTTGAAACTGCGGCTACAGAGAGTCTACTCAAAAATCCTATTGTTGTTATTTTGTTATTTAACTTGATTATTCGCCAATACTCAAGCAAGACCCAGTTGCTGTAAGGCTGGATGGACCTTTGGTGACCGGTCATTGGTAAAGATTTATGAATTTTTCAACCCAGCGAAGAGCACATTCGAAATATAAATGGTATATTTTTGTGCTCCGCCGGGATCCGAATCTACAACCTTCCATTTACGAGTCCGAAGTGTTGCCACTACGGACTACGGACCGGTCCAAGATGCCAACGACACGCGGTGTACCTGAGCGGTTACCCATCCAAGCACTGACCACGCCCAATGTTGCTTAACTTCGGTGATCTATGGGAACCGGTGCTTTCAACATGGCTAACGTCGTTGACTTAGGTTGACCACCCATACTGTAAAAAATGGTTCACTTTGCCAATGTCACCCCTGTTTCAGGGAAGGTCGGCAAAAGTTGTGGGGCTTATGTTCATTTGAGGTTTGGATTTTATTTGTGAGTACACATTCAGCATTTGTAAGCGCGAACTACACGTGTTGGTTTGTGGGCATACATCTGAGAGCTTTAAATGAATATATCCTTGCAACTTAGATTATAGATTATAGAACTGAAACGAAACGCCAAGACAATTAACTGTAAAGATAAATTATTATTTTTGTACATTAGACGAACCGTTTTGGTATAACTCACATTATTTTCATCATTGTAAAAAATGATTCACTTTGCCAATGTCATCCCTGTTTCAGAGAAGGCCGGCAAAAATTGCAGGGCTTATATTTATTTGAGGTTTTGATTTTAATTTGTAAGTATACATTTGTGGGCATGCATTTGATATAAGTTCTTAATGTTTATGTATCTTTGCAAGTTAGATTAAAGATAGATTGTCATCTTCGGAGTTCATCCTTAATCATTGTGCAGGAACAGTGCCTTCTGAAGACATTAGCTATGTCGCAAGCAAAACATCCAGAATACATCATTTTAATTATACCATAACGGCTTGACTAATCCGAATGCTGTTATAAATCTTTAAAGTTAATTATAATACGTAAAAATACAGAATGGCAGTAACTCAAGCTACAACTTTATCTTCTTCACATTCATCTTTGAACTCTTCTTTGTACCCCTTAAAACTTATTTCTTATTCATTGTTTACTGCGTCTCGACATCCATCCAAATCTTTTTTTCCAGTTTTTTAATCATTTATCGTTTCTGAGTGACAAACTGTCTCAAAATAACTTTGATATTTTTTAACGGCTAAAGATCTATCTATTAGTGCATGTTGATATTCTTTTAAGGTTAAAAATCTTGGGAATACAATTACACAAATATTGTTATAAAAAGACGTTGTAAATCAACAAATTTTGTTCATTTGTAAGTACATAAATTCATTGGCAAAATTTAAATTTTTCATTGTACTGTTGTGTTTTTAGGTTCGGATAGTCTTTAAATTTAAAAAAAAAACTGTTCTTCTTTCGTGGGTATTTATTTTCACTTAATTTATTTGACAATTTATATATTTATTTTTAACACTTTTACAATTCCTAAGCAACTCACATTTTATTTCACAGTTCAGCACTACACAGTTGTTCTTCATCAAAGGTGAATATCTATCTCCTCACCTTCAGGCAATTTGCGCCTTATATACCCATAGAGACAATAGTCTCTAGATACCTTTTTTTCTAGAACGCTCTCGACCACTCTAGCAACTTCGAGAGTACAAAGGGATCGTTTCTAGATTTCTTGAGCCTATAATAATTATTGCTTCCTACTACACGGCTATACTACACCTACTTACCTACCTAACATTTATAGCACTTGTCATTTACATAACAGTCCACTTCAAACAAATGTCATTTCAACAACCAAATTTTTGTTGTTGTTTACACTTAAAAGTGTAGTTTTTCCCACATATTTTTAGATAAAATTTTATAAATAGCGACACAGATCTGTCTGCAGCCGTTGGTCCAGCCACTGCCTCTGTTTTCTTTTAATCTCCGGTAGAGAATGGAAGTTTCTTCGCCTCAGTACCGGCTAGCATACAGCCATAGCCATGTTGCACCGCAATGCTGGCAGCCGGTGCACCCACTAGCACTCTTGTGTAGATAGACTTTGGGAAATGGAGTTTACCCATTGTGAGAAGACTTTGTGTCACCAGAGGAAAGGGGTACTATTGTGCTCATCCCACTTCTGAAATATTTACTTCTACAAAGTTAAGTGTATTATATTTTGAAACGTTTAACTTATCTTTTAATGAGAAAATATTGTGACGAATGTAAAGGTTCATGCCTGCTTGTTTTGGTGATTGTGTGCCTAGGCGTGTTTACGTATATGTGTGTGTAGACGTGAGTGTTTGATATTTTGAACCTTCTACTTCTCGCACTCTCTGAAGACATCCATCCTAGAGGCGCGGCGTCTCGAACACTGGAGAATAGGTCTTGGTCACATTTCTGTGAAGCTTTAGTGATCCGTAAACGCCCAAGCCGTGAAACCGACAATATAGAAGTTACAGAGCGGACCATTTTATGTAATAAACTTGTTAAAAATAAATACTGTGAAATAAATTCAACTGCAATTTTATTCAAAGTAAACCCGAAATTAACAATAAACAAATCATATTATTACAATATAAATTAAAACGTTTGATAAATTTATGAAGTTTACTTTACAAATTGTCTTTAACATATTATTCTATTTTATAACAACAAATGAGCCTAAGCCTTGGTTTCGATTACGATTTCTTTAAAGCGCTGTTTTGTTATTAGTCACTCCAAGGGCGCTTGTGCAAATGATGCCAGAAATTTGCTTCTTGTCTTCAGTGCATTTTGGAACTTTTAATGGTCCTCTAGCTCTCTCATATGATGAGGCAGCTTAGACTATAGATTTCGTGGCTTATCAACGAAGTATTTTTTTAATCTGAACTTTCTTCTCTTCTTTCCAGTTGCCTACGTGAACTTGGGCGCGTCTCTGGCCGCGCTGGGACGCTGCGGAGAGGCGGCAGGAGTGCTGGCACGTGGCGCGCGCTTGGACGGCGCCAGCGTGCGCGACCGGCGCGCTCACGAGGCGGCACGCGCCAGCGCGCTGCAGGCCCTGGGCGAGCTGCACGCCGTGCAAGGCAGACCCAGGAGGGCGCTGGCGGCGTATCAACAGGCGCTACTAGCAAGACCACCTGATTACAGACCACAGGTGAGGTGTTTTCCTTCCCTCATCCATGTATTTCTTGTACTTCATCATTTTATATAGGAATTTCTAAGGAATGAAATCATCGATTGATTTTACATTTATTATATTCCTTGACTTATAGGTTGGTATGAGGCTGACCACTCATACTGTAAAAAATGGTTCACTTTGCCAGTGTCACCCCTGTTTCAGGGAAGGTCGGCAAAAGTTGTCGGGCTTATGTTCATTTGAGGTTTGAATTTTATTTGTAAGTACGCAATCAGCATTTGTAAGCGCGCGAACTACACGTGTTTGTTTGTGGGCATACATCTGAGAGCTTTGAATGAATATATCCTAGCAACTTAGATTATAGATTATTATTATAGATTATAGATCCCAAGATTGTCTTTTTTTTTAAACCAATACTTGTTGCAAGGTCTAGTTAAGAGGCATATTATTTTTTTATAATAGGCTAAAAGTATAGCTCAGAGATATCTCTCTGAATATAATCCATTAGTCACAGAAATATATTAACATTTACAATTCATTATTAGTTCCGTGACTTATAGGTTGGTATACGGCTAGACCACCCATGTTGTAAAAATGGGTTACTTTGCCAATGTTACCCCTGTCTCAGGGAAGGACGGCAAGAGTTGCAGGGTGTATGTCCATTGGAGATTTGGTTTTTATGTTGAAGGTTCACATGAGGCATGTGCAAGCGCGAACTTGTACGTGTCTGGTTGTGAGAATGCATATAATGTAAATATCAAATGTAACATATTTTTGCAACTTAGATTAGATTAGATTAAATTCATTCCCACAAGCCGACACGTTTCAGTTCATTCTAACACATGCTGCATTTTAACTGTCTTAAGGTGACACAGTGTGTTGCCTCGCGGTATATTTCAGAACTTTGTGGGATGGACACAGTGGAGGGTAAACTGGTAAACTGGAGGGTAAACTAAATACGGCTGACATTAAGATCTGCAAATAGTATTGATGTGAATAAATTTATTGTTCCATAACAACTTATAAAACGAAGTTCTTAGATTGTGCCTTTTGCATGGCTGAATACCCTACCGATGTGAGCTTAGAGCCGTAGAGAGAGCAAATGCGTTTAGGTCGGTATTGAAGACATGTTTGTTTCAGAGATGTTAGAGTTGAATAGTGCCCTTGCCGTGATTTACCACCAAACGGTACTATGAAAAATATCTTAATTTTTTTAATGTTTATTATTTTTAAATAAAACAACAAAGCACAACTTACGCTAATCTTCCATTTAACATTCAGAGTGGTTAGGAAAAGTGATTTTTTTTTACAGCATCGTAGGTAGATATAGCTCAGTTGGTAGAGTGCAAGCATTTCATGCCGAGAGCTCAGGTTCCCCACCGCGGGTTTCAGAAATGATTTCCCGTTAAATACCTTCAAGATTTACTGAGCCGTCACTAGAAATGAGTATCAAACCCCACGGTAGCTGGGAAACCCCCATTTCAACTGAAGTGGTTGGAGTAAGGCAGGTCACCTTACCTGTAAAAATAAATAGGTTCCACTCGCCACATGCGGAACCCTTCGGGAATAACGCGGCAATGGTGAAGTTACACTATATGTGTGGCTTGGTTGCGTTGCGTTTATCGTAGATCCGTCTCACACCAAATATCAAAAGGGATCAAATTTTACTTAAATCATAGTTTGTTGTCTTGTGACCTTGATAGCATTTGGTGGATGAGATAGCGTTATTGAGGTCACAGATGTAAACTACTATTTGTCTACCTTCCAGAAGCTGTACGCCTTGATGAGTGAGTCCCTGTCCCGCCTGCAGCGCTGGTCGGAAGCCGAAAAGTACAGGAAGGCGGCTCTGGCAGAACCACACAGCTCTCCCATCAAACGACCACCGGTGAGCATGTCCATATTCTAGTCCACACTTCTCTCACTTTCTGCGTAAATCATGTATGCCTTTTGGTTTTAATCTACTTATGGTATTTACTTCAAGGTTTTTACATCCTTTTGATTTTTGGACAACTAATGGATTAAAAATGACGTTATAACTTTTGATGACCAACTAAAAAAAAAAAAAAAACGCAACTAAGCTACCCATATAGTGTAACTTCTTGCCTGCGTTATCCCCGAAGGGGTCGCATGTGGCGCTTCGGGACCTATTTATTTTTACAGGTAAGGGGACCGGCCTCACACCAACCACTTTCAGTTGAAGTGGGGGTTTCCCAGCTCCCGGGGGGGCTGGTTCTCATTTCTTGTGAAGGCTGAGTAAACCTTTTGAGATCGAACCCTTGCTCTCGGCATGGAATGCAAGCATTCTACCAATTGAGCTATCGACCTTTTTACGAGCTTGATCGTCGTCGCTACAAAGCGCCAATTCACAAGCAAGACCCAGTTGCTGTAAGGCTGGATGGACCTTTGGTGACCGGTCATTGGTAAAGGTTTTATGAATTTTTCAACTCGGCGAAGAGCAAATTTGAAAATATAAATGGTAGATTTTTTGTGCTCCGCCGGGAATCGAACCCACAACCTTCCCATTCAGAGTCCGCAGTGTTACCACTGAGCTACGGACCGGTCATTTAACTAACTAACCAAACTACTAACTAACTAACCACTAACCAAAAGCTACCAAATGGCTTTATGACCTAAAATGAGCATGCATATGTATAATTTCCTGCACATACATACATAAGCATACACTCATCCCATATTTCTCTTAAATACAGGGAATACAAACAAGAGTAGGTACACTAAAACAAGGTAAACAACTCGCTCCCCCAGTTCTTGTTTACCGTATACGCCAATCTTGTCAAATATGACTTTGTCATGCAGTTGTCTTATGAATCAAATTCTACACAATCTGAGCTAAGAAAAACCGTAAAACTCGATAATGTGAGAGTTCTTTTAAATATTTCTAAAATAAATTTCTTGTTTTTATAAGACACATTGGTCCAGTACACATGCAAACATTGCTCATGTAAAATTTTCTCAATGGCGTTTACGCTAAACAAGAACTAAGGCAGCGAACTATGTAAAATAAGTGTACACCATTTATATTTAAAACACGTGTTTTATCAAAGTTAGATTAGAACTCATATTTCAATTAAAACATGACCGCTGTTAACATATATTAACATGAAAGTTGATACGTCACTTACGATAATAAATAAGGAACTGTATCTTTAATACCACAGAATATTTCTGCATATACTCGTAGACATGAAAAAAAACAATTCCAATAATTGAATGTCACTCTATCGTAACACGAAACAAATTCAAACACAATTAATAAAGCCTATGGAGATAAGGCTACCAACGAAAACGGAAGCGCAGGTCATCGCGTCGCTTTGATAACGAGCCCTGAGAACGTTTTCTGCTCTCGGAAGCAAAACGTTGGCAAACTAAATTTTTTATGAAAAGTTACAGCGGAAACATTGTAGAACTCCATTTAAACCATTTTAAATATGAAAAAAAACACTGTTCAATTCTACTGATTTATTTAAATTATTCAGTTGAATTAAACAATAGTATTTTTCATATTTAAAATTGGTTATATTATTTTTTTTTAACAGAACATGATCTTACCCGAAAAAATTCTTTACATTGCATATTGCCAACTTTTTTGCAATTCAATCACCAATACCTCTGTAGACAGTATTTGTTTCGTCAGTTTTCGCTAAGTCCTACTTAAACTCAACAAGTCGCCGGTTTCCCTGAGCTGAGTGCCGGTTCCAGCCCTCAGGCTCTGTCTTGTTATCCACAGTTTAGTGTTCGCCGTCATGCGTCTCGCATTACCAGCGAGGACAAGTATTGGAATTCAATTTGCGTATTTGAGAAGGACTGTCGCGAACCAGACGATAAAAAACCGCCCGAATTCTTGAATAACGGTTCTTTTTTCTATTGACTGAAATCTAATCTAAGTTACAAAGATATGTTACACTGGAGATTCCCATTACATGCATTTTGACAACCAGACACGTACAAGTTCGCGCTTGCACATGCCGCGTGTGAACCTACAACACAAAAAAACAAATCTCAAATGGGCATACACCCTGCAACTGTTGCCGTCCTTCCCTGAGACAGGCAAAGTGAACCATTTTCACAGCATGTTTGTGAAGATGTGTTTAAATTTCAGGTTCATATTAAATTACTCGTTTATGAAATGGATATACAAAATAAGAAAATAATATAAACCATACCACTCATGCTGACCTTCCCTAAAATATAGGTGACATCGGAGAAGTGAATAAATTTTTAGAGTATGGGTGGTCATCGCTTGACTTATAGGTTGGTATGAGGCTGACCACCCACCCTGTAAAGAAATGGTTCACTTGCCAATGTGTAGACGGATTTTCATACTTTTGTAGGTTTTCTCCCTCTAGAGCCTCTCGTAGAACATACGTAAAAAGGTGCATCTATCTGAAAACCCATGTAAGCATTACATATCATTTATTCAGTTTAACTATGTTTTGATATACAAAATAATATAAACCTTACCACTCATGCTGACCTTCCCTTAAATAGAGGTAACATTGGAAAAGTGAATCAATTATTACAGTATGGGTCCTAATTGATTGTTTTATCTACGATTTCTCAAATCAGTGAATGAGCACTTATTCAGTTTCACTTTGAAGGTGGCAATATAACCATTGTTGTATACGAGTCATAGCGTCCCCCAGTGCTTGTTTGGCTTATCCATCACTTAATTCAAAGATGAACTTTAAATGGAATCGGATTTAAAATCACATTGTACACAATCTGAGTTAAGAAAAAAAGTAAAACACGATATTATGGCAGTTGAAATGAAATGTACAATTTTCCTACAGCGCCTTTCCTGACTTAAGTAACCTCAAAGGCGCTTCGTGCTTAACTTATTGGATTTATTCTCCTAAGAGGCATAGTATGATCCTTGAAATAGGGATGTCTTGAGGCCTCTTTTTAATCCTGCTTCTGTCGGCAGTTGACAGTTGAGTTAAATGTTTTTAAAATCAGTTTTCATAAGACACTACAGATACAAAAACATTGCTCCTGTGAAATCACCTCTGATGGGCATAAGACAAACAAGTACTAAGGTAACGATAGGTCACTGCCAAAAATCGGGTTGTATTTTCAACAGTGTTACAAAAAATATGTCTGTTTCAAACACACCCCCCGTTCGTTTCTTCCCAGTTTGACTAGAGGCCTATTTCCTTGACGCGAAGCTCCTTTTTTCTCTCCATCTTCATCTCTCTTTCTTTCCATTCTTTCGTCTCTTTCTTCTCTTGTGAAACTGTAAATAGGTTTCCGATAGTTTTAACTTTTTCTGAATTAAATTCCTCACCGGATAAGCCGTCAGCATAAGTGATTCTGAATATAAATTGAAATTACCCGATTCCCGATTCGGCTCGACGATTGTGAATGATTATTGGGCGCACATAAATAAATTCAACCAGCTATACAAAAATTTATTTGACACATGAAAATGGCAATGACGTTAGAGATTTTATTTTTCGAGACTTTAATTTTCAAAGCAGCTAGATGAAAACAATAATATTTTGATGATTTATTCGGTTAAAGCTGTTTTGTTGGGAATCACACCTCAAGAGCCCTCTGAAAGCTCAGTCGAGAGAAAACTTGCGTTCCATGGCAGAAATGATATTTGCGTTTCTTTTTAATCTAAAATAAAAATACCTGAAAGGTTTTCATAGACTTCACAAAAGATGAGGCACTTCACAAAAAAATATAATCTTTATGACTGCTTTTATAAGAACTTACGTGATAAAAGTTTTTATTTTTTTATTTTATTTTTTTATTTAATTTTTTTTATTTAACAAACAACACAAATACATAAAAATATACATAATTTTAAGAAAAATGAAAAAAAATATATAGCGTATTGTGTCAATTAGATGTTAAAACTAATAATAAATGTTTAAAAGAATACATAGAGATTAAAAATATGGAGCTTAAATAATATTAAAAATAGGAAAACAAAAAAAGATAAGAAAAGAAAAAGAAAAAGGAAAACAAAACACCAAACATTTAAAAAAAAAAAGTCAATCTTCTAAGTTTCTACAGTCAATGCCTCATTCACCTCTCTTAAGAATGACCTCTTGGCTAGGTGAAATATATCGATATGGTTAAAATTATCATTATAAAAGCCGAGAATCCTTCCGAAGATGGAGTTGTATCCATAGTTAGTCCGGTGAGTTTTAACGTGGAAAAGTGCATTCAGTCTTGTACGTCTAACATGAGGGACTCGGAAAGTGACTTTTTCGACAAGCTCCATCGAGTCGATTGCCCCATGTAGAATACCATGCAGGAGGCTCATGTCCTGGGAGACGCGACAAGACCTGAGCGAAGGGACTCCATGAAAGCGAGCGGCTTCCTGAGGATTAGGTTTTAGGCTTACACGGCCGGCTGATGATGCTGAAGTAATGTTTTTCGCAATCTGTTGCCGTGGTCTGTGGGAGCTGGAGCTTCTGGACGTTCGCCCATTTCTACTATGGGCTTCTTTAGCGTGAATTATAATGATGAAGATGATCTTGATGAGAACTGTGATGCAAGTGTGTGTACACTCGGGGTTTATATGTGAAAACTAAAGGCACTTTGCATACGAGTTTAGTTTTGTGGACACCAAACAAAACCAAACTCGTATGCAAAGTGCCTGTAGTTTTCACATATAAATCCCGAGTGTACAGCGTACCTACACACATTTGCATCACTGTTCTCATCAAGATCATCTTCATCATTATAATTCACGCTGAAGAAGCCCATCGTAGAAATGAATAAAACGTATGGAAGCTCCAGCTTCCACATACCACGGCAACAGATCCCGGAAAACATCACTCCAGCAACTTACATGATTTTCAACGTTTGATAGCGTTGTAGCCTACGACTTTAGGAGAAAACCTTGCTGCACGATGATCAAAAACAAACCATAATTCTTGTTTGAAGTCCACGTTTTACATCATTTCACCAACGCAACGATTTTTTTTCAATTATAAATTCTACTTTTAATTTCCAAAAAAAATTCCAATTACAAAAATACGTTCACTTATGAATAACAATTTGGTCCATCACAAAATCCGTGTAGCGCGCACAAAGATTGTTTTTTAACGATGATTTTTTTTTCACATAAAATTATGTATGGAGGGTGTGCGTTGTGAACAGAGCACCACCTCAGTCAAATGTAATTAAGAGCACACGTGGGGCGTGTGATTGGATACCCAAAGCTGCGAAGGATTTACTTTTTTATACAGAAATAATCTCTCTTCATCCTGTATGCCACCCTGATACTTAAAAAATACATTTTCATTAATTTTCCCATAAAATTTCTATATTTTTTCTGTCGTTCCTCAGCCGTACTCAGTCCTTTCGCAAGCCCCCTCCAATCTTCTCCATGTTTGTCTATCGGCTGCTGTGTTCAGCCATCCTCTGCCTGCAGTGCTCTTGATGTCGTCCAGCCACCTCAGTTGGGAACCCCTCCTCCACGTTTGGAGATCCTGGGCCGCAACTGGACGATCCTATTCGGCCACCTGTCATGGTTCTGCCTTGCGACGTAACCTGCCCAGTGTCAGTTTAAGCAGGTCACTCTCTTTCTGGCTTGGACTCCTGTCTCTGAGGCTGATTCCCAGCGCCCTCCTTTCAAAAGCTTTTTGACACGTTCTCAGTCTGTTGGCTCGATACTAGAAGCACGCTGACTCGTAGAACCTACGATTCAGGTTAATAGGCATTTTTGTTAATGTGATTTTCGTAAACAATTTCAAAACTTATCTTTTAATGTGCGTATTTTTAAGTGTTTTTCTTCATAGTATTTTGTATTAGCTTATTTTGCCATGAACGTTTCTTTCTACTCAGTTTTCTTTTTACTTTATTGCAGGCAGTATAAATGTCTTGAAAAGTAAAAAACGTCTTGTCTCCACTGTTAATTGGGTTTTTGTATTATTTAATTTATTTCAATATGAACTATGGCTGTCCTTAAGTGAATAAATGAATCGTGAAAAAGCTTGATTTGTTTTTTAAACAATTGTAAAAAAAGAATCGCTTAATTGTTGCCAAAGTATTTTTTTGTTATCTGACTTTTTAATGAAAATTTCATCAGAATACAATTGGGAAAGTTGATTTTATTATCATTTAATCAAAAATTATAAAATGTTCGGGATTTTTTTTTTTAATGAATGCAACTTGAATAATAAATAAAATATAATTCAAAGAAAACGTTGAAAAAATAAATCTTGTACGTAATGTAAACATTTTTTATAAAAAAAAATGGACAAGATTCAAAATTAAAAACATGTGCTTTGGATTACATGTACAAATTCTAAAAGGATTTTCATGACTTTTTAAAGTGGAAAATCTTTGAAGGCCGGTTATTTATTTTCACATTACGGAAACGGGAAATACAGAAATCTTTTTTAATTTTTTAATAAAAATAAAATATGCCACAAGGACGTTTTTTCCACATCCAGAATAATTTGTTTTTGAGTACCTCTACAAATTAATCTCACGTCTTCTCTTATTATATAAAATATGTGGGATTGTATGTTTTTTTGCTCTGACGCGTTATTTGATTTTATTTTTTCTCAATTTTAAAATAATACTTCATCATCATCATGAGCCTTGGCTGAATTCAAGATTCTCCTCCACTCTCGCCTACCCATTGTCTTTTTTCTCCATCTACTTTCAGTAGCATATTGCTGCAGACTGGTGTGTGCAAGCTCAGGCAGCATGCAGCTTCGGGAGACTTCGGGTTGTGCCGAAAGAACACGACTGTTTCCGAAGTCCTTCGACTAACGACCGCGCCAACTATCACGGCATTTTTTTAATTATTGTTTCTGTTCTTCTTATATTAGCATAACAGAATATCTACCTTGGCTACATCTGTGTTGACACCGTCCATCCATCGCATCATCCATTGGACCGGTCCGTAGTCCGTAGTGGCAACACTTCGGACTCGTAAATGGAAGGTTGTGGATTTGGATCCCGGCGGAGCACAAAAATATACCATTTATATTTCGAATGTGCTCTTCGCTGAGTTGAAAAATTCATAAACCTTTACCAAAGACCGGTCACTGAAAGGTCCATCCAACCTTACAACAACTGGGTCTTGCTTGAGAATTGGCGCTTTCTAAAGCGACGACTAAGCTCGCAGAGGGCTCTTGAGGTGTGATACACACAAAAACAGCGCTCACCAAATAAATCATCCTAATATTATTATTATTATTATCGCATTTGAAATCCATAAAAAATATGGACTCAGGTCAACAGCTGATCAGCTCACTGTCAAACGTCAAATTATCTGCTTATTGTTTTCTTTGGCTCATAGGTTGGTATGAGGCTGACTCCTCATACTGTAATTAAGATGGTTTACTTTATCAAGTCACCCCTGTTTCAAAAGTGGCAGAGCTTATGTTCGTTTGCAGCTTGGATTTTAATTTATAAGTATACTTAGCATTTTATTACGCAACCTTACACGTGTCTGTTTGTTGACATTCATTGTAAATGTATTTTCAATCTTAATAATAATATATTTGCAAATAAAATTCTAAAAATTTGTATACATTGTAAAGAAATACTGTTTAAAGATTCAAGCAAAAAAACATGCAAAAAATACTTCTCATTTCTTTGTACATCTTTGCCTTCTATTTTATTTTCTCTTTCGTTCCTTTCAATCTCCCTTCAGTGTGGGAGTTGAGATTCGAAACATCTATTTTCGTACTGTTCTATACAATTATTATAATTCTGCGAACATATGATGAACAATTCCAAAGTTCAGCCCCCCCCATTTCCATTCCCCCGCATGGATGGTGGTATTAAGGGAAAAGTTTCCACGGACGCATTTCACATATAATATAAACGATTGTGAATGTAATTTCCGAAATAATGTTTTATAATATCCGATTTCATTGGCGTTGTACTCCCCTCCCCTTTCTCTACCGCTAACTTTTAGAATATTACCACTTTCATGATATTGAGTATGTACCTACATAAATACACACTCGTGTGAATATGATGAATGATGAATTTATTTCAAATACGTGTATACTTTATGAATTCTCAAATAACAAGTTTTCATTTTTTTTACGATTTTTTGTAGAACCATCATTTGCTGTATTTTCGTTAGATACTAATCAGCCTCATACCGACTAATAAGTCAAGGAATGCCAAGGCAAATAACAAAATAAGTATTTAATTAGTAGTCCCGAAAAGTTTTGGGCGTGTTTAAAACTGGTTTAAACCCTGCGAGTTAGAATTGAAATAAACACAGAAACGAGAAATAATTTCTGACACGGTGCAACTTGCTAAAGATTGAATCCTATCACTCTGACATTAATCACAAGCATTCTACCCAGTGAACTGTCGCCTGGATTTTCAAAATAAAATCGAAAACTCTACAAACATTGCATTACTTTTACCTTGTTAATTTCAGTCACTAACTTTTCAAATTCTCTCCTCCTACCCTGCGTAGAGGGCACACGTTTTCTTTTGAGATTCTTCTCGTTGCCTAAACAGAGCGAGGGGCATCTTATTTGTCGGGGCATCAGTCTGATCTGCATAATGTAATTACTACGAGAAAAACGTGTTTGGCCTTTACAAAATGTTTCCATCATAAAATAACTCCTAAAATGGTAAATTTCATGCAGAAATATCGAATTATAACATTGGGATTTACAAAATTGATGTAAGAATTAAAATAACTTCGTTTAGAAAAAAAAAACCGACACGAATGTATTTTTGTGAATTGAACCGCTGTTTTTTGTGTAAATTACAATAACCTTTTCGCTACAAATACACTATCTTCACTAACACTAGATGTAGATTTTTTTAAATCATTTAAGTAAGCAACAAATTACCCTTGAGATTTTGTATATTCGTAAACATAAAAATTGTCATACTTATAGTTTGGTCAATGTTCAGATCCCTGCTGCTTCGCCAGTTGTCATTACCTAATTGTACCTCTTTGTCGTAACTCATCCTTCTCATTTCTCTATGGTTTTTGTCTTGTCAATTTTGTAACAGTTGTGAGGGTTTTTCTTTTGATTGTATTCAATTAGGATGTTTGTAATATGTGAGGATATTCACTGCTAACTTTTCGTTTGTTCAAAATCCGCTTCAAGACTCAAGCCGTGCTCAGGAGAACTCTCTCACACCATTTGTGGCTCTGCTACAAATCACTTAATAATATCACTTATAAAACAGATAAGGAATCAAACATTTAAACACACTTTATTATTCCACAATCACAATGTATATATAATAAACCACAGCACAATAATATTAATTATTCTTAATTACACATGCTTGTGGCTCTCACGCCAGGCAAGCTTCTTCTCTTCCCTTTTCTTTATTCTTTTGTTTTCCTTTTTCCATTCAAATTCAAATCTCATGTTCCATTCCACCAAACAAACAAATTCATCTCGTTACAATACACCTCCTTCCTCTCATAAAAAAAAAAATTCTTCCCAATTTTTTTTTTTTTTTTTAAATTTTACAATGAGTAAATAATGTATCATAATGCTCAGCCGGCGCCACATATTTTGTTTTATTTTAAGGATCAATTTCAAAAATATGAAAATAAAAAAAAAACCTGTTTCTGACACATTATTCAGTCATTAATACCTTTTTTTTAAAAATACCAATTATTTTCATACTTAAAATGAATATTTTTTTTTTAACACAAATTTCATATTCAATATTACAAACAAAATATATTTGTTTTTTTTTTTTAACTTTTTTTTTTTTTAATTCTTAATTCAACAATTCAAATAATCAAATAACAATACATAATAAACATTCACCAGTTAATTAATCAATTCATTAAATAACTTTTTTTTTAAACATGTATCACATCTTTCCCAATATTTAAATTTATTTCAAATTTATTTTTCATTAATAAATTTATCAGTCCATCATTTTTTTTAAAAAACTTTACTTTCATATGTAATACTTTGTTTAATTTATGTTTCATACCTTCATTCATGCAATATTTCATAATTCATTCTTTCACTGATCACTTTTATATCAACTTTCACCGTATCATTCATCACCTCAAATTTTTCATACACATGAAAATATGTTTTTTTTTTTTTTAATCTAATTTGATTATGTCCTTGATGTGATATTTATTTATAACATTTGTGTCTATATCTTTTAATACATAGATTATCTTGCTAACTTTCTTTTCTATTCTGGCTTTGACAAATTTTGGAGCCAACTTTGTACAGAAGTATTTCCCTGCATTTGATTGTATGAAATTCTTACGCCATACAATATCCCCTTGATCATAGACACGATTTGATCTACCTTTATTATAATAATTTGCATTTTTATTATATGCATCCCATAAATTTTCTGTTACAATTTTGTATAATGTGTTTAATTCCTTCATTTTATCTTTATGCATATCTCTATATTTATCTAATTCTTCCTTTGATTCTATTTCATCATTTACTATTTCACCATGAATTTCACCATTTAGTACAATCTCCCTACCTCTTGCTAATACATTAGGTGTGTATCCTGTTGCTAAATTGACTGTATTATTTATTATGCTTTGTACTGAATCTAAAAAAGTATCCCATTTTCTTTGTTCATTTTCTACAAAAATAGCTAATGTGTATCCTATTGTTCTATTATATGTCTCTACATTATTGCACATGGGAGTATATAAAGTTGTATAAAATATTTTCTGTACTCCATATGAGTACATAAAATCTTTAAATGCATTAGACTTTAAATTCTTTCCATTATCTGTTATTATCGTTTGCGGTACTCCTTCTGTTAAAAATATTTTATTTTCTATTAATTTTACTATTTCTTCTGTAGTTGCTCTTCTTAAAGGAAATAACCAACAATATTTGGTAAAAACATCTATTATTGATAATATATGTATATAACCTGTACTTGATTTTGGTAATGGTCCTATCAAATCAATACTCAGCATTTTTAACGGTCTATCCACTCTTTTTCTATTTTCCATTTTTCCTGCTGGAGGTAAATTATTCGGCTTATACATTTTACATTTTTGACATTTATTTATAAAACTTTTTATATCTGCATACATATTTTTCCAATAGTAACATCTTGATATGTATTTATAAGTTTTAAAAATACCTACATGTCCATTATCATGATGATTCTTTATTATAGTTAGTCTATTGTCTATAATAGGTATCTCTTTCCAATTATATTCCTCTGTGAAAGGATTATCATCATTCATTAGTTTAAATAATTTATTATCTACCATTTTGAATTTTTTGTATTTGTATGGTGTTTTTGTATATCCTTCTGCAATATTATTATACCAAGGATCTGCAATATTTGAATTTATTACTTCCATTTCTTTAGTACCAGGAATCCTAGATAATACATCTGGCACTGTATGTTCTTTCCCTTTTCTATGCTCAATCTCGAATTCATACTGTGAAAGTCTCATGGCCCATCTTGCTAATCTACCTGTTGGATTTGATATTTTATTCAAGAATTTTAATGCCATATGATCAGTTATTACCTTGAATTTCATCCCCTCTAGATAAGATCGAAAATGTTCAATTGACTCTACAATGGCAAGAAGCTCACGTTCTGATGTCGAATAGTTTTGTTCTCTAACTGTCAAACTGCGTGAAAAATATGCTATTGGCTTTTCGGACCCATTGATATTTTGGTTTAATACTGAAGCTACTTGATTTTTACTGGCATCAGTGTGTAAAAAAAAATCTTTTGTGAAATCCGGACATATTAATACAGGGGCTGTGCTTAAGGCTAATTTTAAATTATTAAATGCATCCTCAGATTCTTTTGACCAATTAAAATTGTTCTGACCTTTTTTACCTCTCAATAATTTATTTAGTGGATATGATATCTCACTGCAGTTTCGTATAACTTTTCTATAAAATCCTACCAAACCTAAAAACATTCGTAGTTGTTTTAAATTTTTCGGTGAAGGATATTCCTCTATAATCTTGACTTTATTTGAATCTGGCCTTAATCCATTTTCATCAATAATGTATCCCAAATATTTTAAACTATCTTTGCAAAATTCACATTTTGAAAATTTTACCGTTAACCCTGCTTCTTGTAATATATTTTTAACTTGTTTTAATAAATTAAAATGTGAATTGAAATCTTCATTAATAATAATTAAGTCATCGATATAACAAAATATGTTAGTATCAAATTTAGGTCCAAATAACTTGTCTAATAAACGCTGTGTTTCTGAACTTGAATTTTTTAAACCGAACGGCATTTTTGTGAATTGAAACAACCCTCTATTTGGTACGACGAAGGCAGTTTTTTCTTTGGACGATTCTTCTAGTGGAATTTGCCAAAACGCCTTGCTTAAATCTATTGAAGAGATATATTTGGCATTTCGTAAATTTGCTAAAACTTGATTTAAATTTGGAATGGGATAGTTATCTCGTTTTGTTACTTCATTGAGTCTTCTAGAGTCCAAACAAAATCTAGGCGTTCCATCCTTTTTAATTACAATCACAACAGGACTGGACCACGAAGATTTGGATTGTTCAACTATACCTTCTTTTAACATTTTATCTAACTCTGTGTTAACCTGTCTCTGTCTTGCTGGACTGAGTGGATAATACTTTTGTTTTATTGGAGGACCTTTTGTCTGAATTCTGTGTTCAATGAGGTTTGTGCATCCTAAGCCTATTTTTTCATAAGAGATGTCCTTGAAATCATTTTCTATTGTTTTTAATTGCTGTAATTGGTTATCTGTTAATTTAGTTATATTTGTAATTTTACCTAATTCACTAATATTTTTGCTATTTGAATATGTAATTTTACTTATTAAACTCGGTTCTAATTCAAATTTTATCCAAAAATCTATTCCAAAAATTATGTCTTGTTGTAAACCTTGTAAAACATAAAAATCTACATGTTTTATTTGATTGTCACATTTTACCTCTAAATTTACTTTACCAAGTATTTTTATATTTTTACCATTTGCCAACGAGATACTTTCATGGGTTTTTATAATTTTGTAATTTCTTTGTAAAAAATAATCAAATGTTTTTTCATTGATTGCAGAAATAGATGCACCTGAATCTAGTAAACCTGTAAAATTTTTGTTCTCAATATTTACTGTTAAAAATGGTCTTTTATCAAATTGTTTAGCAAAAATGAGTGGTGCAATTTGATAATTTTTATTAAAAATTTGAATGAAATTAAGCCAGCTCTTCATTTCTGATTTTTGTGTTTGTACTGAAGGCCGACTATCTACAAGTTTTTTGAATTACTATTGTATGTCATATTTGTTCTGTTTTGTATATTTATATTTCTGTTCATTTTTGTTTTGTCTGTATAATCACTTTTTTTATTTTTAACAAAACAATCTTTTTGTACATGTCCTGTACGCTTACATGAGTAACAGATTACTGTGTGTTTTTTAAAATTTCCATTTTTTATAAAACAATTTCTTTCCACATGTCCTTTTTTATTACAAAAGTGGCATACTATATTATTTGTGAAACTTCTACATTTATTCTGTATGTAATCTAATTTTCTATTTTTAGTCCAACAATGTATTTCATCATGTCCTAATTTATTACAAAAATTGCATTTTTGCATTACATTTTTCTCTTTTATGTCATTCATTACATTTAAATTTTTACATTCATTAAATTTTATAAATGATTCAAACTTGCTACATATTGTAGATAATTCCTCTGTATTTTTAATTTGAGATGTTGTCAGTAAAGTTGCATATTTTTCTGACAATCCATGAATTATTATGTCCATAAGTTCTTTATCGTGCATTCTTTTATTTAATAAATTATTTTTTGATTTTACCTTTAAAATATAAACTGATGCATTATCATGACCTTGTACCATATTTAAAATTTCTAACTTAAGATTCCTTTGAAAGTCATATTTTTCAAATTGTTGTAAGAATTTGGTTTTAAATTTTTTCCAATCAAATTCACAATTAATTGCTCTGTACCAAGTTAACGGAAAATCTGTTAAAAATATAGGCATACACTCTACCAAATAATCTAATTTTAATTTGTAGACTTTGGCTAATTCTTCTAACCTTATTATAAATTCATTTGGTTCACTTTCACCATTAAAAGATATTTTTAATTTGAGAGGATCAAAATTTATGGACTCCATTGTGTTACTTTCTAAATCCTTTTTATTATTTATTTTTTTAGATTTCGTCATTTGCTGTATATTTTCAATTTGTGTAATGAGAAAAAATCATTTCATCTCAAAAAAAATTTCATACAAATTAAATATAACACCATCTATTTATATTTATCTAAACTGATTTGAAACAAACTGGTTCATGTCCATTCTTCTTTTTCCCGCGACGTTCGATTTTTGAATTTCCATTCTTCTGAACGTAATGTAGGTAGTTTGAATTCTCTCACCTTCAATATTTTCAAAACAGCATTTCAAATCTTGTAATTTCTTGTTGTTAATTGTATAAGTCGATGTCTTCACAACCTTTTAACGTCATGTTGATGCTTTACATTATGCTTTTACAACCATAAATCTGTCTAATTTTAATTATTTCATATATTGTATTGTTTTGAATGTCATTTGTTGAAATCGACTGTCATTTGTTTTTGTTTGTGAAAAATTTTCTTCATAGGAATTTCATTTACAGATTTTTTCTTTTACGTTGGGCGCCAAAATGTGAGGGTTTTTCTTTTGATTGTATTCAATTAGGATGTTTGTAATATGTGAGGATATTCACTGCTTACTTTTCGTTCGTTCAAAATCCGCTTCAAGACTCAAGCCGTGCTCAGGAGAATTCTCTCACACTATTTGTGGCTCTGCTACAAATCACTTAATAATATCACTTATAAAACAGATAAGGAATCAAACATTTAAACACACTTTATTATTCCACAATCACAATGTATATATAATAAACCACAGCACAATAATATTAATTATTCTTAATTACACATGCTTGTGGCTCTCACGCCAGGCAAGCTTCTTCTCTTCCCTTTTCTTTATTCTTTTGTTTTCCTTTTTCCATTCAAATTCAAATCTCATGTTCCATTCCACCAAACAAACAAATTCATCTCGTTACACAGTGTCCTCTTGAAAAAAGCATTAACAAGTCTAAAGTACTTGAGGTGAAAGAAATTTTCAACTTGTAAAAGTAAAACTCTGTGTTTTTAAGTCTGTGTGTTTTTAAGTCCGGTCGATAGCTCAGGTGGTAGAGTGCTTGCATTCCATGCCGAAAGCTCGGGTTCGAATCCCACCGAGGGTGTCAGAAATGATTTTCCGTTTCGGTGTTTATTTCAAACCCCAAAATAAAATACCGGCAAGGCTTACTCAGCCTTCACAAGAAATGAGTACCAGCACTCTCGGGAGCTGTGAAAACCTCCACTTCAACTGAAGTGGTTGGCGTAAGGCCGGCCCCCTTACCTGTAAAAATAAATAGGTTCAACTCGCCACATGCGACCCCTTCGGGGATAACGCGGCAAGAAGTTACACTATATGTGTAGCTTAGTTGCGTTGCGTTTCTGTGTTTTTAAACATTTCTGTACCTTAGAGCATAAACAACGGTAGTCCACTTTTTTGCGTTTTTGAGTTAATGATGCAGAAATTATTATAATTAGCTGTTCTATAAGTGGTACAAATATTGGAGTCCTGGGACTCATAGTTACTTAGATATCAAGTGTAATAAATATGGGATGCACATAAAAGTGCGAGCATAAACCACGGAAGTTCCACATACGTTGTTCACATTACTTCACATTAAATAAATATCGATAAAAGAAGATAAACAGTTTTTACAGATCAAAAATATCTCGTCTAGTTTAGAAGTTATGATGGTTTTATAAAAGTGCACATTTTCACTAAAACTCGTCTCCTGCACATTTTACTAAATGTGACTACCGTTGTTTATGCTCTAAGGTACAGATTTTTATGATTTCTCAAAAAATGATGTCAATTTTTCATACAAGCACATTCGAATATTCGAGACTATAAAGTGTTTGTTTTTATGTATATGTATTTATCTAGATTGACCGATTTAAATTGTATCTATATCTGTTTTTGCATTACTGGAGTGATGTATTCCGGGATTTGTTGTCGAGGTATGTGGGAGCTTCGAAAGCTCCAGCTCCCACAGACCACGGCAACAGATCCCAGAAAATATCACTCCAGCATCATCAGCCGGCCGTGTAAGCCTACAACTTTTGTTTTTGCATTCTTTATACTTTTTCATATTTTCAAAGACCACGGCAACAGATCCCGGAAAACATCACTCCAGCATCATCAGCCGGCCGTGTAAGCCTAAAACTTTTGTTTTTGCATTCTTTATACTTTTTCATATTTTCAAACTCTTTACGGCATTATTTATGTTAAAAAAAAAGCGCTACGCACGGTAAAAGTGACGACACACGAATATCTTAATTCGCATCTAAATGAATCGAGCGTGTCAAACAAAATTATGCGAAAAAAAAGAGCGCTACACATTTTATCGCAGACGATAAATTTCGGCGAAATTTAGCGTGAAAAGTAATGCGAAAGCGTCAACGTACAATGCAGTAAATTTTCCGCACAAACATTGTAAAATTGTGTTAACTTAAAACTATACTAGCTCCTAAAAATATACTATATGAAACCAGTGCATTCTATAATCTATAATCTAAGTTGCAAGGATATATTCATTAAAAGCTGTCAGATGTATGCCCACAAACAAACACATGTAGTTCGCGCTTACAAATACTGAATGTGTACTTACAAATAAAATCCAAGCCTCAAATGAACATAAGCCCTACAACTTTTGCCGACCTTTCCTGACACAGGGGTGACATTGGCAAAGTGAACCATTTTATACAGTATGGGTGGGCAGCCTCATACCAACCTATAAGTCAAGGAATACGATTAATAAATAACATTTAAGTATAAAGAAGAACAAAACCTTTAAAAAAATCTAAATCTAAAAAATTTCCTATGCAAAAAATGTAGCAAATTTGTAAACCAACATTACAAATAAACATTGCAGATTAGCCGCCACTTCTTCCTGCCCTTAATAATGTCATTAATAGTATGAATTGGTTTTTCATCATATTGAATTCGCATGTGGCGAGTTAAACCTATTTATTTTTACAGGTTAGAGGACCGGCCTTTTATAAACCACCTTAGTGGAAGAAGGGGTTTCCCAGCACTTAAGGGGGCTGCTATTATTTTTTTTGAAGGCTGGCTAACCCATGTTGGTATTTTAATTTTGGGTTTGAAATAAACACTGAAACGAAAAATCGTTTCTCATACCCTCGCCTTAGGTGGAGTTCTAACCCGGTCTTTTGGCATTGAATGCAAGCACTCTAACAGCTGAGCTGTTGTTCGGACTCAAATCTAACATAAATAAATAAATGGTTTACCATAGGAGCGTTGTTTTTGTGTAAATCACAGTCAAGAGCCTTTTGCAAGCTTTTCGGTTGCTATAGAAAGCGCGTATAATTAAACAAGACCCAATCCCTGTGAGGTTGAAAGAACCTTTAGTGACCGGTCTTTGGTAAAGGTATGATTTTATTCTTTACAGTCACTTGAAAATTAAAAAAAAAGTTTTCCAACGGTAATCGAGCTAATGACAGTTAGATTTTTTCAAGTTAACAAATCTGTAGTTGCGTCATTCATAAGTTAAGGAACTTTTCAAGTTTTATGTCAGTTTGTCATGAAGCCCTGACGATCTGACACTGATTTTATATTGAACATACTTCAGAGCCATTGTGTGTCCCACTTAGAGGCGTGCATGCCATACAGGCACATGCGCCTAATATGTAAGCAATATATAGTAAGCAACCATTTAAGCTTGATATTCAGATTTCAATCTCAAAGTTAAATTTGATTGGAGCCATCGTTAGCACTTTAGTCAGTTTTAAATAAATTATTAAAAAATAATGGGAGAAAATATTTATTCTGAAAAAATTAAGTTAAGAAAAAGTGTTATGAAAATTGGCTGAATGATAGAAATAAAGAAAGCTAGAAGACGAATATAAGATAGCTAAGAGAATGGCGAAGACTATAATTTATGAAAGCAAGATGAATGAACAAAGAAAGATTGATGAAAGGATTAACAGAAGTTACACCGACAGTAAGAAGGAATTTTGAAGGTGGATCAATGCGGATAGAAATAAATCTTCTGCATTGACCACTCCGGGAGTCAAAAGTGCTGCCGGCGAGATGGTATGGGAGAATGAAGAAGTATGCAAGAGATGGAAGAACTATTTTCAAGAAATTTTTGGTCAGGGTGAAAGAAGAATTTATGAACAGATAGATGAAGAAAATGAATTGAATATTTTGAAAGAAGAAATGAAAGTGTCTATTTCACGTCTGAAGAATGGGAAGTCTGCTGGGTTTGATGGTATAAATGGTGAAATGTTGAAAGCAGGAGGTGAATGCTTGATAGATTGGATGTACGAATTATGTAAGCTTTGTGTGAATGCAGGAGTAGTACCGATGGATTGGAGGAAGGCAGTCATTGTTCCCATTTACAAAGGTAAAGGGGACAAAAAAGACTGTCAGAACTTCAGACCAATCAGTCTACTCAGTATACCAGGAAAAGTCTTCTGTAAGGTGATTATAAAAAAAGTGATTCTGACTACTAGTGAAAGGATTTCCGATGTACAGTCCGGCTTTATGGCCGGTAGAGGCTGTGTTGATCAGATTTTTACTCTACGACAACTTGTTGAAAAACAATTGTCGGTGAGGCGGAAGCTGTTCACGGTCTTTGTAGATCTGGAAAAGGCTTTTGACTCAGTAGACAGAGGTATGTTATGGGATGTTTTGAAAGCATACGGAGTGAATGGGGCTCTCCTAGGTGCGGTGCATGCAAACTATGAAAATAGTAAGGCATGTGTTCGTATTGATGGTGAGTATAGTGAATGGTTTGAAGTTTATAAGGGTGTGAGGCAAGGATGTGTGATGAGTCCTTGGCTATTTAACATAGTCATGGACAAGTGTGTCAGAGATGCTAGACTTAATGATTGTGGATTGATGATAGGAGAGAGCAAAGTGAGTGTTCTACTGTATGCAGATGATGCAGTTCTTGTATCTGTTTCTGCAGTAGAATTGCAAACAATGCTCTCTAGATTGAATGAAGCTTTGTTAGGTAACCATTTGAAGTTGAATTCAAGTAAGACGAAAGTATTGATTTTTGAAAGAGATGATGAAAATATGAATTATGAATTTAAAATTAATGGAATGAATGTTGATATCGTAAATGAGTTTGTATACCTGGGAAGTAAGTTTGAAAAAGATGGAAGAATGATCGGTGAATTTGAAAGAAGAATAATGAAAGGCAGGTGCGTACTGGGTGCTACCGCTAGCATCGCCAAAAACCAGAATCTTTCAAAAAATGTTCGACTGGCGGTGCACGGTGGTATACTAGTGCCCACTCTGATATATGGAAGTGAAGCCTGGACGGTGAGTGAAAGTGAGATTAGTAAAGTCCATACAGTAGAAATGGACTACTTAAGAAGTATGATTGGGAAAAGACGGAGTGATAGGGTAAGGAATGATTTTGTTAGAGAGGAATGTGGTGTAAGAGAAAGTGTGAAAGTAAAGATTAAAAGAAGTATGCTTAGATGGTTTGGACATTTGGAGAGAATGAATGAGGAAAGACTGACGAAGAAAGTATATGCTGCGAGAATTGATGGATGTCGTGGAAGAGGAAGACCGAGAAAGGTATGGATGGACCAAATTTTCGAAATAGCGAATGAATGGGATATCCAGAGTCATAATAAAAGGAGAGCTTGTATGAAAAAGGTTATGGCTCTGGATGAAATGAAAGAAGT
This sequence comes from Agapetus fuscipes, assembly GCA_951799405.1. Taxonomy (NCBI): domain Eukaryota; kingdom Metazoa; phylum Arthropoda; class Insecta; order Trichoptera; family Glossosomatidae; genus Agapetus; species Agapetus fuscipes. Next base: position 2,576,865 of record OX637346.1, on the reverse strand, counting down.
ATGCAAGGATCGAAAGAAATGGCGGTTGATCTGTAATGCTGGCGGTTAAAGCTAAGGCTTTTAAATTAAAAAAATATGTTTCAATTTATAATTTTTGGATGAAATTTTTCAAGCAAAACACTGTTTATTTTCACTATAGACTTTATTTAAAAGATTAAAATCTTTAAAACAAAATTACGAACGTTTTCGACCTAGAAGGTCATCATTCGTTCGTAATTTGTTCGTTAGTTCGTTATTCGAAAACGTTCGTAATTTTGTTTTAAAGATTTTAATCTTTTAAATAAAGTCTATAGTGAAAATAAACAGTGTTTTGCTTGAAAAATTTCATCCAAAAATTATAAATTGAAACAAAATGAATTTTCACAGTGTTAATACACAAACAATTCAAAATATAAAAAAATATGTGTTGTAGTTTTTTTTTTTTTTAATTTTTTACTGTTTAATTGCTTAGAATTTATTCGTTTTATATATTTGATTGTATTAATTGCTTGTACTCCTTGACTGATAGGTTGGTATGCGGCTGACCACCCATACTGTAAAAAATGGTTCACTTTGCCAATGTCACCCCTGCTTCAGGGAAGGTCGGCAAGAGTTGCAGGGCTTATGTTCATTTGAGATTGGGGTTTTTATATTGTAGGTCCACATGCAGCATGTGTAAGCGCGAAATTATGCATGTCTGCTTGTGGGAATGCATTTAATATGAATCTCAAATGATACATATCTTTGCAGCTTAGATTTAGATTTAGATTTAGATACCCTATGCACGCGTCTGCTCCCACTCTGCTTTAGCGCTTAACTTTGAGGAGTATTTAATTGTATTTTATAATTTCTGAATATTTTGTCCACAGAGGGGTCGTGTAAAGGCAGCCATAAAAAGCTACAGAAGAGTGCTGAGGAATGAAACTCCTTTGAACAGTACAGCATCTCAAGAAGAAACAATCAACCACAAAATAGCATGGGGTATGTATACTTTTACTCCTTCTTTTCACGTTGGTAACATATTTATCAACTACTTTTTTTTAAGGAATTCTTTGCGGGAGACTCCCCAATTCTTGAAAGTCTTGGGGATATATGTCACCCTGTAAGGGTGCCGCAGAGGTGTTGCTTAAGTTGTTGCTTTTATCGTGAGGCGCTGCAAGGAAGTGGCAATTGATGTTGTTTTGTATAAAAACAGATTACATTGGGAAGGGAACACAGATACTGGTAGATCATTCTATAAACGGGCAGTTTGGCAAAGGAATGAGTTATAAACAAGCGAAGTTCTCATTGTTTTGAGATCGCCTGCAAAGGGATGAATGAGAGTAGTACTACGAGTTTCTCTTTCTGAAAACTTTACTGAAAACGAGGGTTACTTTGTAAGCAACATAATTTTACTTATTTAAATATATAATTATAAAACTTGTGAAATGAAGTGCATTCCTCTTTACAACTCTATTTTTTTTAAATCCAAAAACACCTTTATATTTTTGCCCTGTTTTCTTTTTGTGTTTCGGTTTTCTTTGCCAATTTCTTTTCGGCTCATTTCCTCGAGAAACAACAAATTTGCATCAGCAATCCAAACTTGGGCCATATTCGCAAATGGTAACTGCCCCAAGTGTACCGCCGGTGGCAATAAAACGAGAAAAACTCTCAACTTTTACAGCATTATGAAAATGGATTGTTCGGCCGCAATTGGACTTGTTTTGGTTAAAGTATAAATGCCCATAAGGGTAATTTTCTCGTTTTTTTGCCCCTGACCTAAAGTTATTGTATCAGATTTGTGTTGTTTTTTACAACTACACTTATCATTCATAGGAGAAAAACGAAAATAAATGAAAAACTAAGATATAAACATCTTTCTATAACAGTTATAGAAAGATGTTTATATCTTTCACACACTGTGTGCGAAAGAAACAACGAGATGAGTCAAGAAATGCAACTAAGGAGAGCCAAAACAAAATTGAAGAATTTGCCAAATATTTGAGATAATTCATGTCATTTGTCAATGTTCAATTCATGGCAAGAGTTGCAGGGGTTATGTTCATTTGAGATTGGGCTTTTTATATTGTAGGTCCACATGCGGCATATGTGAGCGCGAAATTATGTGTGTCTGCTTGTGGGAATGCATTTAATATGAATCTCAAATGATACATTTCTTTGCAGCTTAGATTTAGATTTTAGATTGTATTTTTTTATTCAAATCATTTTTCCTTATCCCAGATATAAGTAAATCTTAAGAATCACTCTGCATATTAACTGAAAGCTCTGTTTTTTTACTCATTCCCTTGTTATTTTCGTCCGCAGCTATAGTATATAAGCTGCAAAGGTATATTAACATTTAAAATTCATTTTAAATGCTTGGCTACAAACAGGCATGAGTAAGGTCACGCTTACAAGTGCTGCATGCATCGATCTAAATAAATATCGATGGCTGCATATGTACTTACAAATTAAAATCCAAACCTCAAATGATCGTTATCCCTGCAATTTGGCCGACCTTCTCTAAAACTGGAGTGATATTGGCAAAATGAACATTTGTTTACAGTAGGTACAGATGGTCAGCATCCTACCAACCTATAAGTCAAGGAATATAGGACAGTAACATTAAAAATAAATATTAATCACAGAAAATTAAACTACGTTTAAGAAAAAAAAAAAAATATTTTAAATTAAACACAAACTTGCTAATTTAAAAAAATAAAACCAAACTTTGTTTTATTCTACTATGTTTTTTATTTGAATTTGTTAAAACAAACCAAAATAAGTGAGTTGACCGGTTTCGGCCTCTAGGCCATCTTCAGAGTAAGTGAGTCTTAAAATTAGTGCGAGGCTTAGTAGAATAAAACAAAGTTTGGTTTCATTTTTTTAAATTAAAATGGAGTTCTACAAAGTTTCCGCTGAAACATTTCAAAAATTGACAAACTTGCTAAATTGTGACCCAGTCTTCAAGTCGTTTCAACAAACATTGGCTTTGCTGTACTCGTACACATTTTTTATTCCATCTCAAAGAAAGATCAGTCAGCTAATTGCTATCAAAATATTAGACGAGTGGCCCGGTGCGACCACTCCAGTTGCCCCGCGTAAGCAGTCCCTCGTTATTTCTAAGAATCCCTAAAAGCCTTCAAGGGCTCACCCTGGCGCCTCCGCCCCTTAACGCCGCATCAGAAGGGAGGTTATACATAAAAAGAGTGCTACGAGTCAAATCTTTCTTGAAAATATTAATTTGTAGATGGTTCACTTAAGTCATTGCCCCTCCGGTTTCAGGGGTAAGCAGCAGGAGTTTCAAGGTTTGTGTTCATGTGAGATTTGGTTTACTTTGTGTACACAGCATTTGTGTGCACTTTATGAAACTTATTAGTTTGGAAGTTTATAATGAGTATGACTAGGTATATTAAATATGTACAATATTAGTCATTTTTATCTTCGTATAGTGTAAAAAGGTTGCAGATTGCATATTAATTTCAACAGACTAGTAGTATAATTGCACTAGGTGTGAAATATACTAGTACAACATATGTAATATCTTAAACGCTACAAAATTTTCCCCAAAGGGGTCGCATGTGGCTAGTGGACACTATTTATTTTCACATGTAAGGTAAGGTCACCTTCACGTCAACCACTTCAGTTGAAGTGGGGGTTTCCCAGCTTCCAAAAAAGTTGGTATTCACTTGCGCTCGGCTGAGTAAACCTCGGTGGTATATTTTTTTTGACTATGAAATAAACACCGAAACGGGAAATCATTTCTGACACCCTTGATGGGATTCGAACTTGAGCTCTCGGCATGAAATGCAACCACTTTACCAACAAAACTATCGACCGGACTCAATTATGTCAAATAATTTTTAAACCTTATTTTATTTCTGAAATTCTTATATCTGTATTCTTTCCCATATCTTGCACAATTAAAAAAAAATAAAGTTGCCTACAAAGGCTCTATCCACCACAAGTGGAATAGACACAATCGATTAAAGAAACAGAAATTTGTTTTTATCTTTATTCAACTTTCACCCCAATTAATTCCGAAAAAAGCCTTCTCGTGTCATTGCCTCTTCCATCCCTTGATTCTTTCTCACCAAAGGGCAGTACAGCTCCACATTATCTTGCCCCATAATAATATCAATTAAAGAATAATTAATTGGCTCTCTGGCACAATCAACCTTGCCCTCCTTCAAACAAAGCCTTTCCACTGTTCTTCTGGAACTTTCTCTTCGAGGAATCATTCCAATAAGGAACTTATCTCAATTAAGAAGGGGCTAAGACAGCATTAGGTCGGCGCAAAAGTTTCTCCCGGTGATTGGTGGCCCGGCTCTTTGGACGCTGGTACAACCCGCTGGCGAAGAATGCGGCGAAACTTTTCTCATTGTCGGTGGATAAACGCTGTTCTATACTATCACGTATGTTACATACAAAGTGAAACTGCGCAAAATGTAGCTAAACAAGAAATATAACAATTTTCTCGGAATGAAATGTTTATATTGTGTTATAATCCATATTTCTTGGAATTAAAACAGTCTCATTTTAAATATTTTTGCTTCGAGTACCCACCTCTCTTATTTTTTACTTTTTTAAGGAAGCCTGTGCGGGAGACTACCTAGATTCAAGAGGATCTCTAGGGGATCTACGACACTTGCTATAGTGCCGCAGAGGTGTTGTTGATGTGGCAGTTGATGTCCTTATCCGGTTGCAGGGCCATTAGCTACGCAGTGCTGTGGTGTGTGTTGCGTTGATTTATTTTGAGCAATATTATATTATAGCTATAATGTTCGTTTCCGCGAAGATGGTAATGACTTTTAGTTTTTTCTTCGGAGATAATACATGAGTTGGATAGGATAAAATTAAACCATCTAGATTTTGTTAAAAACAGATATGTGGAAATGATAGCAAAATCTTTTTCTTTTCCTTCTAAGAGACTCGTATTTATCTCATTTTCAAAAAACTACTCAAGATAAACCACATTGATTCTCTACTACCCATACCTAACTGATTTAAAAACGCAACGAAACTACACGTACAGTGAAACTTTTTGCCTGCGTTATCTCCAAAGGGTTAGCATGTGGCGATTCGGGACCTATGATTTCATTTATCATGAATAAACATTGTTATTAAATGCATCAGTTGAACCTGAATAAAATAAAAAGATTTGATAATCAATTCAACAGTGCTTTTTAACCCTTTTTCTAGTGTTTTATATCTTTTTAATTTATTTTTTATACTATTGATTAATTGCTTCATTAAAATTTCCAGGAAAATGAAGTACTTTATTTTTGTCTGCAAGTGAAATTAGCAGAGTACTCTTAACCACTTCATCTCTTGCCTTAATGTGCGCCGCAACAAAGAATCGCCTTCCAGTTTTGCTTTTACGACCTGCACTTGTAATTTTCATTGCCCCGCGCCAACCCACTCGACTTTCCGCTCGGACGAACGTGATACTCTCTCAATTAACGGCGTAGCAGTCACAGCGGCAGTTATAACGCCGGTCGTAGCACCGCTCTAGCGTAGCACTACTCCAGCGTAGCAGTTGAAACGGTAGCTATGATGCTACGCAAGCGCGTTCCGACCAGGCAAGTAGCGAGTGATAAGTACTTGTGATATCACAAGAAAATGAAATAGCTGTATGTGTGTATATTTTCCTTTTTAAATAACACTCACAAGGGCTGTAAGAGACTTAAACTATAATCATGTTCAAAGGAGTATTTACAAAGAGTATTTTTTAAAATATATAAAAATGTTTATAATAAAGCCTTCAAGCAAAGCACAATACAAATGACAGTGTCTTACTATTCGTGGAATAGATTTTAATAATCCTTATGTTTATCAATTATAGTAATAGTAATCATTGTTCGCTGTAAAAACGCTGCTAGGCTACACATATAGTGTAACTTTTTTTGTGTTTTCTCCGTAGGGCAAATGGAACTGGTACTCATTTTTTTTGGAAGGCTGAATAAGACTTGCCGATGTTTTCTTTTGGGTTTTAAATAAATACCGTTACGCGAAATCATGTCTGACACTTTCGTTGGGATTTAAACCCAAACTGTCCGCATGATATATAAACGCTCTATTAATTGAGCTATCCGCCAGACAACATGGTTGTTATAAAAAAATATATAACAATTATAGTCAACTCCTTTGAAATTGACTATCCATTTTTTGATTGACTCGAATTTTGTACAATTTAACAAATTATGTTCAATGGTATGATTCCTTGACTTATAGGTTGGTATGAGGCTGACCACCCATACTGTAAAAAATGGTTCACTTTGCCAATGTCACCCCTGTTTCAGGGAATGTCGGCAAGAGTTGCAGGGCTTATGTTCATTTGAGGTTTGGATTTTATTTGTAAGTACACAATCGGCATTTGTAAGCGCGAACTACACGTGTTTGTTTGTGGGCATACATCTGAGAGCTTTGAATGAATATATCCTTGCAACTTAGATTAAAGATTATAGATTATAGTACAATTAGCATATTCCTCGTTTAATGCAAGTTGACAATAACGGTAACTAACTTTTCTCTTGTCGTTACTAAAATACTTTCATTGTGTGATCGCTGCACAAGGCGTAGCAGTGGCAACGGCCGTTACAGCGCTACGCCGTAGAGCCGTTATTACTTGTTTGCCCGAGATGGAAAACACACTGTGCAATCAATTCAAGTCTTGAAAACTTCAGTGACTGGCAGATTGTTATGTTAGTTTCTTTATAGGTTTCATTACACTACGTCTCCGCTTGCATTCAATTAAAATTTTGTAGTTTGAGAAACTTAAGCCAATCACTATAAAATCAAACAAATGATAAATTTTCATAAGAAATTATAAAAACTTAAAAAAAACACAGAGTTTTATTTTCACAAATTGAGAGTTTATTTCACCTCGAGTACTTTCGACTTGTTCACGTCATTATCAAGAGGACACTCAGATAAATTTTCGTGCAACGCAACTAATAAAATAGAAACGCATCTAAGCTACACATAGAGTGTGACTTGTTACCTTCGTTATCCCTGAAAGCGTCGCATGTGGTGATCTGGGACCTAGTTGTAACATATCAAAAAAAAAAAGTCATGTTTTTGTTTTTGTGTTTTCATTAAAAATTGCCATCCATACCAATAAAATACGTCTGCGACCATGTTAGATTTACGTGTGATCAGTTTTGCTCAAACGTTTAATTTAATTAAGAAACAACCCTTAGTATCTTTTCTTCTATCGCATGTGGTTGTGTCAAACTTGGCTACATCAATGTTTTGGTCCAAATTAAACCAAATTTCACAATAATTTTAGTCCAAACAAAACCTGATTTCCCCAAACAGTTATGTTTAAAGCATTGCTTTCCAAACTAAGCTATCAACTAAGATAAGTAACAAAGAGAGCGGCTTAACAAACAAACAAACAAAAAAAAAAGAGAAACGAAAAAACACTGGAATTTCATTATCCTCTCTGGTAATTTATATTTTCCTGTAAACAATTTACTCTTGCACACTTAAACTCGGCAGACGATGGATTTACATCCCTTTTTTTTAATTTGCCTATAAATCACTTGGGCCCCTCCATCCCCGAAGGCTTTTGCGCTGGTCGTATGGCCCGAAGGCTGCATTAGCATGTGCCTTTGAGAGAAAAACGGAAGGCGTAAAAAAACCTGGGCTGGAATGCACTCCGCCGTAATGTGCAACTAACAATACACATTCTGGATGCCGTTGTGTAAATTGCGAGAAGGTTTCTCAAAAAACAGTCTATTTAATAAAAAAAATTAATTAGTTTTTTGTTTATGATTTATTTTCATCCTTTTTCTAAGGTTGTTTCCACAGATCACGGAATATAGTTGTTTCTATCTAAAATCTATAATCTAAGCTGCAAAGATATGTTAACATTTAAGGCTCAAATAAAATGCGTGCCCACAGACAGGCACATGTAGGGTCGCGCCTATACATTCTGCATGCGTGCATACAAATAAACAAAACCTCACATGAGCATAAGCCTTGCAACTCCTGCCGCCTTCCCCTGAAACCGAGGTGGGATTGGAAAAAGTGAACCGATTTTTACAGCACGGGGGACAGCCTCATACCAAACTATGAGTCAAGGAGCTATGAAATAAAATAAATCAAATCAGTGCTTTTGTATTTTTTATTGTTTTTTATTGTTGTTTGGTCAGAATCTGCATATTAATTATTATAAAATAACCAGGTACTTTATCAACGTATTAGCTGAAGAAATGTGTTTTTATCCCTTCAGGTTGGTCGGAGCCTCTACAAAGTCCTTTCCATCCTTAAATATGTTTCAGAATATTCCATAATATCGATTTTCTCATGCACTCCGTTTGCCAATCACTACTTAACGCAACTAAATTAGACATGTAGTGTAACTTTTTGACGCGTTTGCCCCGTAGGGATAGCATGTCGCTGCCTTAGTTTTTGTTTGCCGATAGACCATTAACCTAATTTTCCATGAGCAATGTTTGCATGTGTACTGGACCAATGTGTCTTATGAAAACAGGAAATTGATTTTAAAAATATTTAAAACAACTTTCACATTATCGAGTTTTACGTTTTTTCTTAGCTCATATTGTGTAGAATTTGATTCTTAAGACAACTGCATTTTAAAGCCGTATTTCACAGAATTGGTCTATACGGCAAACAAGAACTGGGGGAGCAATGTGGCGAGTGGATTCTATTCATTTTTACAGGTAAGGGGGGCGGCCTTAAGCCAACCACTTCAGTTCAAGTGGAGGCTTCCCAGCTTCTAAGGGGGCTGGTACTCATTTTTTGTGAAGGCTGAGAATAAACCTTGCTGCTATTTTTATTATAATCTTATTTAAAAAAAATTAAGTTTGAGAGCCTCAGTGTTGCCATGAGTTTGTAAGGAGCCTCAGCGTCTCTTTGTGTCCAAAGGCCTTCCTCTAAAAACTCGGGTTCAAGCAGTGCGCTGCACACACCGCTCCTTTGTCGTAAAACAGGCGGGCGTTGCATTATAACTGCGCCTCTGCACTCGCCAATTATAAACAGAGCATTTAGTATTTGTGTGGCAATGTGCAAATGTGGATGTAGTGATATGAAAAATTTAGATTCAAAGTCTTATTCACAGATAATCATACAATAATATTAGGATGACTTATTCGGTGAGCGTTGTTTTTGTGTGTATCACACCTCGAGAGCCCTCTTCGAAATTGGTCGTCGCTGTAGAAAGCGCCAATTCTCAAGCAAGACCCAGTTGTTGTAAGGTTGGATGGACCTTTCAGTGACCGGTCTTTGGTAAGGTTTATCAATTTTTCAACCCAGCAAATGGTATATTTTTGTGGGGATTCAAATCCACAACCTTCCATTTATAAGTCCGAAGTGTTGCCACTAGACTACGGACCGGTCCAAGAAGATTTAAATTTTAAATAATTAGATTTTTGTGGACAAAAAATGGTTCACTTTGCCGATGTCACCCCTGTTTCAGGGAAGGTTGGCAAGAGTGTCAGTGCTTATGGTCATTTGAGATTTAAACAATACCCACGATCAATAAGCGTCCCTTAGTGCTTGTTTGGCTTATGTCCATCAGAGGTAATTTCACGCGAACAATGTTTGTGTACTGAACCAATGTGTCTAATAAATGCTTGAAATTGATTTCGAAAATACTAAAAACAAATCTTACATTATCGTGTTTATACTTTTTTCTTAGCTCAGATTATGTAGAATGTGATTTATAAGACAATTGTATTTAGAGGTCATCATTGAATCAAATTTTTGATAAGCCAAACAAGCACTGGGGGAAGAAAAAACAATACGAAAAAAATATTGCATTTTATTTGTAGCTTTAAAATAACGTCATTTATAAACCTTTAAAATGAAATCTTTTAAAAATCGCCGGCAAAGTCTGCAGACTTATTCGTTCTTATCTATTCTCGCCAATAGGAAAATATCTGTGTAAGAATTATGTGAGCTCTGTTATACCACAAGTATAAAGCAAAGCTTTAAACTCACCTCGATGGCGTAAATCCAAAAAGGTAAAGAATATTCCACGGCACTCCTAGAGAGTGATTTAGTTTTCGTACATTTTTTGATTAACGCGATCGAGGTGAGTGTAAGAAATGCTTTATACTAAGGACACAGAAGTATGGCGAGAAGCAATTTTCAGTGCTGTAAATTTTAAAGAGTCTATTTTACAGCTAGTACGAGTACATTATGGAGATAACGATGCGGCAAAGTACCACATCTTCAAGTACATAAAACTACGTTTAAACTCAACCGTAGGCAAAAATACATGCAATCAAAAAAAGCGCCTATGGTTGGCGTTTTACTTTCGGTGAAAAATTGTGGGTAGAGTTTGAACGTGAATGGTTTTTACTTGAGGACTTGAAAAGCCAGCACTTTTATTTCTTAGCAAGTTATCAAATCTTGATATTTGAGATCTTCGTGTGTAATTGCCATATTCGAGAACATCGATAAATTTTTATATGTTTCGAAATACATACACGATGTGTTACATTTTTATGACGATTGAAGAGATGATGTATTGCTTGCATATATTTATTTTGACGAAAGACTGAATTGAGAAAGCGCTTGATTTCCGATCTTAGTTCCTACATAGTTTTGGGTTCAATTTCAAACCCAGTGCAAAAGACATTAAAGCCTGCTGGTAAACTCCCGCTTCAAGGGAAGAGTTTTACGTCATCCTGGCTTCTTTAACTGTGAAGGTTAATAGGTTCCATTTTTCGCATGTGACCCATTTGGTGACCTTGTGGCAAGACGTTGCGCTTTATGCACAGCTTGCTTTGTGTTGCATTTCCTCTCTTCACAGCTTATTAAGTATCTGAATACGAGATATTCCCTAATATGAATTTCAAACAAAGTTCAATCCCATTGCTTTGAATTTCAAGAGAAGGCCTTCCACCACTTATGAAAATATAAAGCTATGTATGATCGCTAGATATGAGAGCTATGTTTGTACCTGTGTTCCCTTCCCAATTTAATCCGTTTTTATTCAAAACAAACATCAATCACCACTTCCTTGCAGCGCCTCACGACAGCAGCAAGAACTCAAGCAACACCTCTGCGACACCCTTCCAGGGTGACATAGACCCTTAAGACGTTTAAGAATTGGGGAGCCTCCCGCATATAATTCCTTAAAAAAAATTAGCGCTCATGTTTTGAGGGTCATTCTGACACATACATAGATGACGGTCAAGAAGGAGAATCTGAGCATTTAAAATTTCAATTAATATCAATAAACATGTAGTATTTTAATGTATTTATTTATTTACCCCAAAACGGAAGTCATTTTTGTCAATGACTTCAATGCTTAACCAGGGTTGGAAGTCTTGACAACCGTCGATAGATCGTACCGCACCTATTTGAAGATAGAAAATAAAACATGTCGCTACCTGAACAGTTTATCGTTGTTTCATATAAAATGAATCAGATGCTGATACGCCACCAAGTTTTATTTCGTCATATCTTCAAAAAGATTCGGTAAGCTTTGTCGACGATCGTCGAGACTTCCACCGCAGGCCTTAAAAAACTTTTATGATCGTTACGCTTCTTGGCTGATAGGTTGGTATGAGGCTGATTCTCAGTGCTGTAAAAATTGGTTCACCCGGTTTCGGGAAAAGACGGCAGAAGTTGCAAGGTTTATATTCATGTTGCAGGCACACATGCAGAGTGTGTAGGCGCAAACCTACATGTGCCTGTCTGTGGGCATGCATTTAATGTGAGCCTTAAAGGTTTACATATCTTTGCAGCTTTGATTAAAGATAGTAGATACATACTTCCTTTTAATATTTGTACAGTAACTTTATAATGCACCTCTGTGTGCTTGTTTCTGCGTTTACAATGGAGGCCATCTCAATTACCGGCAAAGCCTTAAAGAAAGCTCCTCTAATTTGAATGAATGAACTTTATACCGCGAGCTTTTCCCTTAGAAGCGAAAACCACCCCTCCATTTCAACCCAGTATCGTAAATTGAGAATAATTACTCATTGTATTGTGTACCAAGTACACAAGCTGACGTTAAAACTCAGCCATTGCACGCTGCCAAAAAATGTACTAAATATTAGTGCAGCAACACAAGTGATCGTTTAACTTTCTATAGAATTGTCGTCAAATGCTGTGGTCGGGCTTGAACTTTTTGTGGTTTATACTTGGAGCAGTGTATCGCTGAAGCCGCGTTGCTTTTCTGTTTTAATTAGTTTAAATGGCGCTCTGTGTTTGCGTTTTTTTTTGTATTTTAATGGATATTATGCTGAAATAAAAAGAACTTTGTGGGAAAATTGTTTGGCGAAGGTATTCGTTTTTTCTTGTTAGTCAAAAGGTTTAAAAATTAAACAAAAAATACTATTCTGATAATTCTAAAAAAGTAGTCACCTTTCAAACCAATTGTTTTGAGCTGGTCATCTGATTTGTTTCAATTTTAGTGTCTAGGGTTTTGAAATTTCAAAAGTTAATGTATGTAGATTTTATATAGTGTTTCTTTGATTTTTTGTTTGTTTTGAGATATTTCATTGCATATTATAAAGATTATTCCTTGACTTGAAAAGTTACTTGAATACTGTAAATATTGGTTCATTATTTGCTAATGATACCTCCCCTGTCTCAGTGAAAAACGGAAAGAATCGCAAGGTTAATGTTCATTTGAGATTTGGGTTTATATTTTGTAAACTGTAAATTGGTTTTATGTTTTAGTTTTTTTGATATCCATGTATATATTATTATTTATTGATTTAAAAAATGTAGTTTGTCATGTATGTTCCTTGACTTATACATAAGTTGGTATGCGGCTGACCACCCATACTGTAAAAAGTGGTTCACTTTGCCAATGTCACCCCTGTTTCAGGGAAGGACGGCAGGAGTTGCAGGGCTTATGTTCGTTTGAGATTGGGTTTTAATATTGTAGGTTTACATGCGGCATGTGTTAGCGCGAAATTATACATGTCTGCTTGTAGGAATGCATTTGATATAAATCTTAAGTGATATATATATTTGCAGCTTGGATTAGATTAGATTTGATTAGATTTTGTAAGTAAATAATATGCAGCATTTGTTAACGCAAACTAACAAGGTATTCTTATCATTATTTGATTGCCTCTCAAACAACTTGATTCAGTTGTAATATTTTTAATGATTAATTTACGATTGCCTTCAAAATTACATAAATTTTCAGCGCTCTACGCGGGGATTGAATATTTTTTTATGGAATAATTAAAATAAAATATTTTCTCGATTGTCTCTCGAGATGAGATTGATCGTAGCACCATTATTTCAGGAGCCTTCCAGGAAAACTTCTTCCTCCACTCTTGATGGTGCCAAGACATCATTAAATTTATCGTCAAAATTAATATTGCCTTTCTTTGCCGTCATATAATAAATTGGACCCTCTCCGTCAAAACGAGGGGACGAAGGCTCCAGTCGTCAAGCGTGCAATTAAATTTCCCAAACGACTTTTTGTATGGCTCCACCCCCCCTAGGCATTTCCATCTCCCCTCAGACCCCCTGTTCTCTAAGTGGAGGGGGCTCGTAATGACATAGGTGATAAAAATAAAGTATTGTTTGCTCCGAGATCGTTTTATTGAATTGATCTCGAGGCTTAATGTGTCTGAGGGAATAAAAACATAAAAGTGTATACTGTTTTTTTTTTCGTTCTCCAACATTGAATGATGTTATTTAAGTATTTCATCTAAGAAAGCAGCGATCGTTTTGGGTAATTACTTCAAACTCTTTAACTGTGATGTGTTTTTGTGGAGGCTACAAAAAATAACAGTTTTTTGACAGGCATGAAATTCGTAAAAACAATTTATCTTATGTATGACCTTTACAATAATTAATTTATGTATATTTTGCATTAATATATGTATAGTCCGGTCGATAGCTCAGTTGGTAGACTGCTTGCATTCTACCCCGTGAGCTCGCGTTCGAATCCCACCGAGGAGGGTGTCAGAATTATTTCCTTTTTCGGTGTTTATTTCAAACCCCATAATAAAAATACCGGCAAGGTTTACTCAGCTTTAACAAGAAATGAGTACCAGCCCCCTCGGGAGCTGGGAAACCCCCACTTCAACTGAAGTGGTTGGCGTAAGGCCGGCCCTCTTACCTGTAAAAATAAATAGGTTCAACTCGCCACATGCGGCCCCTTCGGGGATAACGCGGCAAGAAATTACGCCATATGTGTAGCTTAGTTGCGTTTGCGTTTGCGATGCAAACTGATTGTTTTTCTGTTTATCACTGCTATCTTTTCAGATTCTTTTTAATCTTACTTCTTTATTTTTCTCCTACTTACTTCACCTAAACAACGCCAGTTAATAGCTCAATTGGTGTAATGCTTGCAATTTTTGTCGAAAAGCTAATGTTTGATACATACTAAACGAGTCAGAAATAATTTCCCACTTTCAAACCAAAAAACGAAAAAACAAACTTAACTCAGATGGAGAAAAAAATTTCAAGTTACGTAAGTGCGTGACAACTTAAAAAGAAATTGCTCATACGTACAGCTTCTTTAGCTTATACTTACGTTTAACTCTGCAGAAAAATAGTTCATACAGTTACTTCTCAACCTTTTTGGCAACGAAGCATTTTCTTTTATTTATAGGTTGATATAAGATTTACCGTCAACACTGTAAAAAAAATATTTACTATTCAATGACACCCCTGTTTTAGGAAAGGTCAGTAAGAGTTGCAAGGCTTCAATTCATTTGAAATTAAGTTCTTATGTTGTAAATCCATATGCGGCATATATAATCGCGAACTTATACTGGTGAAAATACTTACAACTTATATCACCCCTGTTTCAGGGAAGGACGGCAAGAGTTGCAGGGCTCATGTTCATTTGAGATTGGGTTTCTATATTGTAGGTCCACATGCGGCGTGTGTTAGCGCGTAATTATACTTGTCTGCTTGTGGGAATACATTTAATATAAATCTTACATGATACATATCTTTGCAGCTTAGATTAGATTAGATTAGATACGTGACAGCTTATGGGAATGCATTTAATATGAATATTAAATGTAATATATATTGTGGATTATAAGGAATGCCTTGCATACGTTGAAACTTTTTCTCCAAAATCCAATGTTTTAATGAATGGGTAACAGTGAAAGCTCATTAATGATGTGTGTGTGTGTTTTTTTTTCAGGAAAGTTGGTGTCACTGAAAGGGCGGAAGGTGGTAGCTGAAAAAGTGTCAGCCGGGGCGGAAGCGCGCGCCCAATCCGCCTCCGGACCTCTCTCTGAACCGGACATGTTCGTGGCCAAGTGCAGGTAATGGAATCTGGGGACCTGCTTTTCAATTGACCTAATTAAGTTTTAGTCAACTTCGAAATCAATACCCACCATGAAACTTTCGATATTGTACACATTGGTGCAGCCTTTGGGTTCATGTTTAATTTGTTTTGTTACTAGATTCAGTTTTTGTTAATAAAAAGCGTAATTTATCCTATTTGGATGCAGTGTAGTGAAATATTGTGAAACAAGTTGATTCCCATTGGCTTCCCTTTTAAAATGAGGCAACAAAGTTGTTTAAAAATATAGGCACAAAGTAAAAAAACACATTTAAAACCAAAGAAACAATACGTTTTTTCCCCATTGAAACCATGCAGTCTACTTTATTATCATTTTTGCCTCATTTTAAAAGGGAAACCGATGGGAATCGAGTTGTATGGCACCCTTCGCTACTATTATGTACTCAAAAAAATCTCATAAGAATTCAGAAAATGTGCTCACAATGAGTATAGTTCAAAAGAATCAATACCATGTTAGTATTAGAAGTATGTTTTATTTGGTGAGCGCTGTGTTTGTGTGAATCACACCTCAACAGTTTACTGCCTGCTTGATCGTCGCTATAAAAAGCGCTGTTTCTCAAGCTGCAGCAAAGTTGGATAGATCATTAGGGATTCATTTTTGGTAAAAAAAAATGAATTTTATAATTCATCGAACAACAAGAACAAGAACCACTGACTACAGATCAATCTAAATAATATATTTCTTAGGGTGGATTTATTCACACAGTGAAAGTCCATTTTTAATTATTTAAAAAATTCAAATGGAAACAAAGTTTTAATTCACTTATTTATTTCTTTTTTGCTCGAATATTTTCGCCTAATGAATGATTTTTTTTCAATCTAAATAATGTTACGAATCTGTAAAAGTGTGTCTGTATGAGTGCGTCTGTGCAGTATCTAGATGTAGGTGCTTAAATAATTGTCTTGTATTTTTTGTACGCGTTTACTCGAATATTCTAAATAGAATATTCTGGCTAGGTCTTACATGTGCCAGAATTAATCTTATATAAATATACATAGGGGCTAGATCTCTCTGCAGCCATTGTAGTCAAGCGACCGTGGCATTGTGTAGGTATAAAGTTAACTTTGAATGTGAACCGTATTTAAAATTATTTTTGCAAAATAATGAATCGCAAATTTTCTTCCCTTGTTTCAATCCTGGGATGGGCTTGCAGCAATTTCTTTCACTCTTCTCCTCCATTCTTCCCTGTCTTGTGCGGCTCTTTTAAGGTCTGCATATGATGAGCAGCGCACGTCCACCAATAGGTCCTCCAGGTATTCTTGGCGTGGGTGTCCGCTAAAATTGGTCCCCTCGGTCATATCCTCCAAGAGATCTTCTTGTCGTTTTACATGGCCGATCCATCTTGCACGCCTTTCGGAAAATTATTAAATTAAATATTAAATTAAATCCTGTTTAATCGTTACAATATTGTACGCAAAAAGACATGTGACGTTTAATTTTTTTCTTTTTTTTTCTTCACAGGATAGAGACTCCGAAGTCCTGCTGCACATAATGAGAATGTAAGGACGCCAGACCACAGAACCAGCGGACGTTGGCGTCATGATACATCATGGAGACACACACACATATACTTTATTATCGTTAACTAAATTATAACACGTAATGTAAACAAATAATTTGAAATTGTAAAAATAATGTCATATATAAGGCTTCCAAAATTGTTTTTCCAATATTATGAAAAAAAAAAAATGGGATCGTTTTAGATAAAAATAATTCGTCATCTTTTGCACCTCTACTGATTTAAGGTTGACTTTTATATTGACAAAGATTTTTTTTTTTTCTTTGCAATGAATGAGATTTTTTTAAAAACTTTTTTTGAAATTCGATTTCATTGAAAAACATCCCACTATTTTTTTGCAATTATATGATTAAATAAAAACAATTTAATAGATTTTTTGGAAAGGAATGCAATCCACCAACCTATTCTTCCTGGCCAGTTGTCTTCATGTGAAAGCACAAGCGTGTGTGCATGCAACGGCATCTGTTGAACCAGGGTCGAAATTATGGTCAAGTGGGCTAGACGCAAGATTCGAACGTTACCCGTTTCCAAATACGCTAGTCGAACATGCTCCTCTACCCCTCGGCCATAACACCGACAAATTTTAAAGAATTTTGCCTTTTCAATTTTTTTTAATTTAAAAAATATATATCATATGAAATGTATTTAAAAATTAATGAATTTTGTATGTTTTTATAAATTATTTTATATTTAAATTACTTTTTCTGCGTTTATTTTTAAATTATACATCTTGAAGTGCCTCAATTTAACAATCTTTAACTTTTTATTTAATGGTTTTACCGACATTTATTTTATTCTTTAAACTTCTTAATATGTAACTCCTAGTCTTAACTTTCGGCTCTATTGCTTTTAATATTATTTTATTAAATAAAAATAAAAATTTATTGTATGTGTTTGAATTATAGAGAAAACATTTTAAAGGTTTCCCCAACGAATATTTTTAAAAAATATTTAATCTTCAGTTTTGTAAATTTGAAAAAAAAAAACACGACTGCATATCGTTTGTAAATATGAATATAATAATTATTGAATGTTTTAAATTATTTTATTATTTTTCACTTTTTGCAGTAGTTTCAAAGGCCTACTATGTTAAAAATATTTGCACTGAAGAATCATGTATTAATACAATATTGTAAAAAATAAGCCTGTTTTGTAAATAATTGATATTTAATTTGTAGGTAATGAAATTGCTTTTGTTTTATTTATTTAAAGGCAATTGTCAATTAACCGAAGATTATAAATTAATTTTATTCACGAAAACATCTTTATTTGGATACAATTTTGAAAAAAATTATGTTAAGTTTTTTTTTACCAAAATCTAATCTAATCTAATCTAATCTAAGTTGCAAAGATATGTTACATTGGAGATTCACATTACATGCATTCTCACAACCAGACACGTACAAGTTCGCGCTTGCACATGCCTCATGTGAACCTACAACATAAAAACCAAATCTCAAATGGACATACACCCTGCAACTCTTGCCGTCCTTCCCTGAGACAGGGGTGACATTGGCAAAGTGAACCATTTTTACAGCATGGGTGGTCAGCCGCATACCAACCTATAAGTCAAGGAACACACACACACGACAAATTACATTTTATACATCACTAAATAATAATATCCAAATAACAAAATCATTTGTTTTTATTGTGGCATTATATTTTGAAAAATGCACATTAATGTAAATGAATAGATTAGGTAATATAAATATGTAAAAAAAACATAAAAAATGTTTATCAAATAAAAATTCATGTAAATAAAAAATATTATTCAATATTTTTATTATGTAACCAACACACTTAGATTTAGGGAAAAATATTCTTTTTAATCAACATTATTGAGAAAAAAATATTTCTGTATACTTAGTGAATTTATTGTGAAATGAAAATGGAAATAAAGACACATGTATTTTAAAATATCCATCATGAAACATTTCCAATCGTGGCAGATAATAAATAATTCATTTATTTTAAGAGTTGATAATTTAATCATTTTTCGAGATTTTGTTTTTTTTAATTTGTTTTCATTTTATCATAACAGTAATTGAATATTTTCATTTTAATTTATATCTTAAAAACATTATTTAATATTTTTTTTTTTTTTTATAATATTCTTAATTTGTTTTTTCATAATTAAAAGTAATTGAGAATATTCATTTGATTTATATTTTAAAAGCATTATTTTGTATCTCAGTTTTTATTTATTATATTTTCAAAAAATTATCTTAGAAATTCATTTATTTTAGTCACAGATGTTTAACATAAAAATTATACTTACTTTTTAAAATGTTCTGAGAAATGCAAAAAGGACTTGAAATAATATTTGTAAATTAAATAAATTATAACAATCAATTTTAAATATATATTTTTTGTTCAGCTTGCGTATTTATAAAAAATGCTTTTATTATAAAATAAATCATGTAACATATTTGTGAAAACTTATTCAATAAGTGAGTATGTGAAATAAAGCTTAAATTATTTTGTGTACTTGCATTTTTTAATCACCGAAAAAATACCTTTTGTATCTCTTTTCTTTTCAGTTTATTTACGTTAAGACAGATAAAATTTAAGCGCTTTTTCAATAACCTTGGAGCAGCGTGCCTGGCATGAGTTCACACCATTTAGTCATCAAGAATGTTTGAAAAATGCTTTTAGAACAGAAATAAAACCGTCATAAAAAACATCAAAACATGGTGGTTTCAGAAGGTACGAAAAATCATATATTTTTAGAGGAGCAACACTCAAAAGTGCAGAATTGAATTTCGAACAAATTACCTAATGCACTATGTATTGTTGCGATCGTAACCGACTTCGTCAGGAGATACCCTTGCTTCATAGTGATCAAGTACAGTGATATAGTTTTTTTCTGGTCTTCAACTTATTCATCTCTCTTCTTAATCTTGTTCCTCATTGCTGAGAAATGTGACTCGTGTGGAAGCAGCCACTCTGTTCCTGTACCCTTAGTACGAGTTGCAAAACTTGAGTAATGTAGTTTACGGCAATTATTAAAGAGTGATTTCCCCCAAAATTTGCCGTTTTTATTTGTTTGAAATTGATTTTCTTCATCACTGTAACTCTTTTGCTAAGACCATAAAGTGTAAGAAACAAAAACGGCAGATTTTGGGAGAAATCACTCCCGTAAACTTTACTTTTCCCAAGTTTTGCAACTCGTACTTAGGGTACAGCTCTCTCATGACTGCACTGCCCGCTGCACTCCAAACACCGAGGTGCCTGCTGCTGTATTCACTTGATCGCTTCATCGTGTGGGAGATCTTCCTCTTCCTTTCTTCCCCTCCAAGTTACCGATCACAACCAGTCGTTCCAGGCTATCCTCATTGCCACGGACAAGTCTAAAGAACTGAAGAATTCCGCGTAAACATATACTGTGTTATGTTATTTTAAAATAATATATAAAAAAACCGTTCCCAAGATACAAGTAAGCAATACCAAAGAAAGAACCCCACGCCCTGAGAGTGATGCTGATGAGAGCTAGCCGGAGTAAGTATCCTGTAGGTACATCCTAGGAGATACCTTTCCATCTAAACATAACAACTGGCCAGAGTCATTCATTATTAACTTATTCATGAAATATCCATTAAACCTGTCCGTAGTCTTGTGCTTAACACTTCTGACACATAAATGGAAGGTTATGGGTTCGAACACAACAAATAAAACATTATTCTTTTCAAATACTTTTCAAAACGCTTGGGCAATACCTATCAAAGTGTCGGTCAACATTGCAATAATATCAATATGTACAAGTTGGCACTTAATAAATATTTTATTAAATATTTAATTAATGATATTTGATGGTTTTTGCAGTTTTAATTTTAATATGTTTTTGCTTTGTTTCTAACCTTCTGTTTATATACATACAGGTTTATTTTTTCTTTTCTTTTCTTGGTTATTTTTTTTTGTTTTTTACTGCAATGTTTCATATATATATATTTTTTTTGTATTTTATTGTTTTTCATATATTTTTTTTTCTTGTATTTTATTGTTTTATTTTATTTTTTCGCAGTTTTGTATAAACTCACTTAACATTGTACTTTTTTGTAAAAGGCTTAGGCCGTAAATAAATAAATAAATAAATAAATAAATAAATAAATAAATACGCTCTTCGCTTGGGGAAAATTCATATAAGTACCTTTACAACTGGGTCTTGCTTGAGATTTGGCGCTTTTTACAGAGACGAACAAGCTTGCAGAGGGTTTTTGAAGTATGATTCACACAAAAATAGCGTTCACCAAATAAACCATCCCAATATTATTTTTATTGTCACGAACTTAAAATACGTACGCCTGTGCACGTATAAAAATACTCGTAGTGACAAACTATGAAATCAAAGTGCCAACGTTCACCTTAACATGTAAGATAGAACCATCTGGAAGTACTCCGTGATTGTGTTAGTGCATAACGTTCTGGTGGGAGAATAATCTAGAGAATACAAGAAAGACCACTCTGGTACCCAATATAAAGGACTGAAATGGTCAGTCGCATAGAGCAAGTTACCTTTGAACGACCAATAAACAGCGATTGTCAAGTATTGTAAAATTGTGCGAAATAAATTATGTAATAGTAAATTATTGCATTTGAATTAAAAAGAGAGCCCAACACAAATTAAACACTTTACTTTATTAAACACTTACTATAAAAAAAAGTGGCATGATTTGCATGAAACCTACATTTTACATAGATATTTTTCGGCATTAAAAGCTTGTTTGAAGCGCTCTCGAGTTTCAGTGTAACTCGCATTAACTTGTATGTGATTCCACCTACGCAGTGATTTAAGGAAATTATTCCAAAGTTTGGTGAAGCGCTCCACGTGTGGTCGCACCGAGCAACTTTTAATTTGTTTCCAGTCACCGTACGTATAGTATTTGTGAACACGCCTGGTCGCGGCCATTCTGCAGTGTACAAGAAGAAAAAGCAATTTCCTTCTCGTAATAGCCAAAAAAATAAAATAACGTAAAGCTACGCCTGCAGGGGAAGAAACGTGAATGTATAAATACGTTAAAGTTGTTCCCAAAAATAAATACATACTATTTTAATACCCGAATGAGTTGTACATGTGTCGTCGTCCCAATGCTTGTTTAGCTTATTTGCCATTTGATACAAAATAATGTTATGAGATGGTTTGGGCATGTGGAAAGAATGAAAGATGATAGACTGACAAAGTATGTGTACAAAGAAAGTGTGAAAGGAATAAGAGGGAAGGGACGACCAAAAAAGTATCGAGTGATCAGATTGAGGAGATTGTGAAAGAATGGGATACACAACGTGAACGTAAAAGAAGAAAATGCATGAAAAAGGTGATGGATATGAATGAATTGAAAGAGGTATGTAAGGATAGGAAAAAATAGAGGCAGCTCTGCAGAGGCTCTGGCCACCCCTAGCGGATTGAAGATGGAGTTACAGTTACAGTATTCCAAGATGACGTTTCAACGAAAGTGTCGTGTCTTAAGAATAACATTCTACACCGGCTGAGCTAAGAAATAAACGTAAAATGCAATAATGTGAGAGTTGTTTTAAATATTTTGAAAATCAAATTACAGTTTTCATAATTTTGTATATTGTTGCCGACCCTGATGTATGGAAGCGTTTCATGGACGGTGAATGAAAGAGAAGTTAATAAGGTTTGCACCGTAGAAATGGCTCATTTGAGAAGTATGACAGGAAAAACACTGAAAGATAGAGTGAAAAACGAATGGGTTCTGAATGAATGCGGAGTAAAAGAAAGCGTGAAAGTTCAAAGAAGTGTGATGCAATGGTTTGGACATATTAAAAGGATTAATGAAGACCGACAGACAAAAAGAGTGTATAAAGGGAATGTAATAGGTAAGCGTGGAAGGGGAAGACCTAGGAAAGAATGGATTGATCAGTTAAGTGAGATTGCGAATGAATGGAATTGTGGGAACAATGAATGGGAATGGAAGAGTGGAAACAAGAGAAGAACATGCATGAAAAGAGTGATGAAATTAGATGAGATGAAAGAATAATGCAAGGACAGAGTCAAGTGGAGGCACTTGTGTGGAGGTACCGGCCACCCCTAGAGGAATGGCGGCAGGATACAAGACAATACAAGACAATAAGACACATTGGTCTAGTACACATACAAGCATTGCTCACGTGAAATTACTTTTGATGACCATAAGACAAATAAGAACAAAAGTATTTGTGGAGAAGGAATTTATGGGTGTATTACTCTTTTTTGCATTTGGATTTTAGCTACAACAGCGGGTACATGTTACTCGTTAGAGGCCAAACTACCATTATTATTATTATTAGTCCAATCGATAGCTCGATTCAAAGAATGCTTGCATTCCATGCCGAAAGCAAAGCCCTACTGAGGGTGTCAGAAATAATTTCCCGTTTCGGTGTTTATTTTAAAACCAACATAATATACCGGCAAGGCTTACTCAGCCTTCATAATAAATAATAACTAGCCCCTTCGGGAGCTGAAAAACACCCCGCTTCACCTGAAGTGGCTGGCCCCCTTGCTCGTAAAAATAAATAGATCCCGAAGCGCCATATTCGACCCCTTCGGGGATAACGTAGGCAAAATATTACACTATCTGTGAAGCTAAGTTGCATTCTTTTTGCGATGTGTTCAATGCATACAATTATTTCTTCCGGATGACATTGTTTTTTGTCAATAAAAATAAACCATCTTGAATAAATATTCCTTTTGAGATACATAAATATCATATTTTAATTCTGATTCTTTGACATTTCTGATTTGATTTTTGATGTCTAAAAGAATGCAATTACGTTTTTCCTTACAAATAAAAAAACATTCATTGTATTTGTTCACAAAAAAAAACCCATTAACTCAAAAAGAAAAACAAAAAACAATCTCTTCAAAGCCACGATTTAAAATCTTAAACTTGTATTCAAAGACACTTAATAGCGGAGAGTTGTTTATTTTATTTGCGAGGAAATGAAGTTAGTTGAAGCCTTTGAATGGGCGTTTAAAATGTTCCTGAATAGTATTTATTTTTGCAAACAGACCGATGGCATCTGAAGGCAATGGTTTCTTTTTGCCATTTTCTCTGTAGAAAACACAGGGCCGGTAAATAAAATCAAATTATTGCAGAGGAAATTATGTGCGGAAAAACCGAGGAGATTTTATTTGCTTTTCTATCCGTCATTCCCCTTAACTGGGGGATGGAAATGTCGAGGGGGTGTATAACTGTGGATCAAAAGGAAAGAATCCGTTTTATTTGAATGATAACAATTCTTAATTTAAAAAATGATAGCATTGTGATTGCAAAAGATAACAGTATTTTCTTTAACATTTCTTGCGAGAGGATTATATATATATTTTTTTACAACACAGAGTTTTATTTTCACAATTTGAGTATTTATTAGAGTACTTTAGACTTGCTTACGTTATTTTAATGAGGACACCGTTACAAAATTGACAAGACAAAAACCATAGAGAAATGAGAAGGATGAGTTACGACAAAGAGGAACAATTAGGTAATAACAAAGGCGAAGCAGGAGGATTTTGAACATTGACCAAACTAAAAGATTTATATAAATATTTAAAAATATAAATGGTAAAACATTGTTTTAATTCACTTTATTTTATTTCTTTATGCTCGAATATTTTCGCCTAATGAGGCATCTTCAAGAGCAGAATGGTTAACATATTTATAAAAATATTTATAAAAATGGACTTTAATAGATTAAAATAAAAAACTTATTTGTTACAATTCACATGAGCTTTTATTATTTTTTAAACACTACCGGTTTCGGGAGAAGCAATACCTCCCATCTTCAGGTGTAAAGTTTATATTTACACCTGAAGATGGGAGGTATTGCTTCTCCCGAAACCGGTAGTGTTTAAAAAATAATAAAAGCTCATGTGAATTGTAACAAATAAGTTTTTTATTTTAATCTATTAAAATGAACTTTCACGAAGTAACTGCCAAAAACCTAGATAATATAAAATGGACTTTCACTGTGTTAACAGATCAACACTAAAAAATATTAAAAGATTTATAATTTTTATATTTTTAGGTTTCCAAAATCACGTGGACCTAAGCAAATCTAAAGTACTCAAGATGAAATAAATACTCGATTTGTAAAAACAATCTCTAATTCCTGATAAAAATTAACTTTCACTGTGTGAATACACACACTCTTAAAAGTTAAATTTCTTGTAAGGTTTGTTTCCATTTTTGAAATGGCATTTTTGTAAAATGTAAATAAGTTTATTAAAATCATATCTAGTTAAAATTAATTCCTGTCTTGTTTTTTACAAAATTAAATATAAAAAGAAACGTAGAAAACACTCCATGCATTTGTTGGTATGAGGCTGACAGCATTATCATCATCATCATATGAGCTCGACAGCCCTGGGTGGACCTTGGCTGAATCCAGGATTCTCCTCCACACTGAAGAAGGCCACGCATACAGTAAAGATTGGTTTACTTTTACAAATGTCACCCCTATTTCAGGGTAGATCGACAAGATTGGAGTCAACATGCTGCTCATTTCAGGTTTAAGTCTTCTTTTGTAAGTACACATGCAACATATGTATGCGCGAATTTAACACTGTTTGCTTGCATTCAAACATGCTTAAGTCAAATAACTAGTATTATGTCCCCTCGGCTACAGCGCAGTAAATACAAATAAAGATTATTTATTTAACAATTTATTAAAAATTTCAGCGGAAACTTTGTATAACTTCTTACGGGGCTATTCTTAGACATTCTAGTCGTCGGTTGAGCTCACGCTTTGACAAACTACTGATGCATTTGTATGAAGACCTGTCAATCCAAGATGGCTACAAGTGAACAACTGATTTGTTTTTATACAAATATTACAAAATTCGGTAGGTTAGAATGACCGTGCTGATGAAACTTCCAACCCAGGCACCATTAGTTTGTCAAAGCGTGGAATCAACCGACGACTAAAATGTCTAAGAATAGCCCCATTTGTTTTTTTAATTATACAAAAAGTATTAAAAAGACAATCAACTCAGTCATCGTGTGACAGGACAGAACTGAAAACGTCTAAATGTCAAGCGATTCTGTGTACACATAAAATATATAGGAACCTGAAAGAATACAAACTTCGTCCTGTATACCCAAAACATAAGAATTTACGTTTTAACTACAATTTAGGTTTCATTAAAAAACATGCAAATGAAAACAGCGTGTCTAGTGAGCGTTTTTACTTCCAGACGTTGAATCTTCCCAGTGCTTGTTTGACTCATCTTCCATTTGATTCAACGATGATTTTTCAATGTAATTGTCTTAAGGATCACATTCTATACAATCTGAGCTAAGAAAAAAATGTAAAACACGATAATGTGAGAGTAATTATTATATTTGGCGCGAGCAACATTGGGCGCGGTCAGTGCTTGGATGGGTAACCGCTCAGGTACACCGCGTGTCGTTGGCATCTTGGACCGGTCCGTAGTCCGTAGTGGCAACACTTCGGACTCGTAAATGGAAGGTTGTGGATTCAGATCCCGGCGGAGCACAAAAATATACCATTAATATTTCGAATATGCTCTTCGCTGGGTTGAAAAATTCATAAACCTTTACCAATGACCGGTCACCAAAAGGTCCATCCAGCCTTACAGCAACTGGGTCTTGCTTGAGTATTGGCGCTTTGTAGCGACGACCAAGTTCGTACACCTCTGCGGCACTACAACAAGTGTCATAGACCCCTAGAGTCTTTAGAATCTAGGGAGTCTCCCGCACAGGATTTCTTAAAAAAAAAAAAAAAAAAATATTTAAAAAATAAATTTCCAGTTTTCATAAGACATATGTCCAATACACATGAAGACTGCAGGGGAAGAACAAGGAATGTCAGTTGAAGAAAACGCAACTAAGCTACACATATAGTGTAACTTCTTGACTGCGTTATCCCCGAAGGTGACGCATGTGGCGATTCGGGACTTATTTATTTTTATGGGTAAGGGGGCTGGCCTCACACCAACCACTTTTAGTTGAAGTAAGGAGTTTCCCAGCTTCCCGGGGGGCTGGTTCTTATTTCTTGTAAAGGCTGAGTAAGCCTCAAGGTCGAACCTTTGCCCTCGGCATGGAATGCAAGCATTCTACCAATTGAGCTATCGACCTTTTTACGAGCTTGGTCGTCGTCGCTACTAAATCTAAATCTAAATCTAAGCTGCAAAGATATGTATCATTTGAGATTCATATTAAATGCATTCTCACAAGCAGACATGCATAATTTCGCGCTTACACATGCTGCATGTGGACCTACAATATAAAAACCCCAATCTCAAATGAACATAAGCCCTGCAACTCTTGCCGACCTTCCCTGAAGCAGGGGTGACATTGGCAAAGTGAACCATTATTTACAGTATGGGTGGTCAGCCGCATACCAACCTATCAGTCAAGGAGTACAAGCAATAAATACAATCAAATATATAAAACAAATAAATTCTAAGCAATTAAACAGTAGAAAATTAAAAAAAAAAAAAAACTACAACACATATTTTTTAAATTTAAAAGCCTTAGCTTTAACCGCCAGCATTACAGATCAACCGCCATTTCTTTCGATCCTTGCATACTTCTTTCATTTCATCCAGAGCCATAACCTTTTTCATACAAGCTCTCCTTTTATTATGACTCTGGATATCCCATTCATTCGCTATTTCGAAAATTTGGTCCATCCATACCTTTCTCGGTCTTCCTCTTCCACGACATCCATCAATTCTCGCAGCATATACTTTCTTCGTCAGTCTTTCCTCATTCATTCTCTCCAAATGTCCAAACCATCTAAGCATACTTCTTTTAATCTTTACTTTCACACTTTCTCTTACACCACATTCCTCTCTAACAAAATCATTCCTTACCCTATCACTCCGTCTTTTCCCAATCATACTTCTTAAGTAGTCCATTTCTACTGTATGGACTTTACTAATCTCACTTTCACTCACCGTCCAGGCTTTACTTCCATATATCAGAGTGGGCACTAGTATACCACCGTGCACCGCCAGTCGAACATTTTTTGAAAGATTCTGGTTCTTGGCGATGCTAGCGGTAGCACCCAGTACGCACCTGCCTTTCATTATTCTTCTTTCAAATTCACCGATCATTCTTCCATCTTTTTCAAACTTACTTCCCAGGTATACAAACTCATTTACGATATCAACATTCATTCCATTAATTTTAAATTCATAATTCATATTTTCATCATCTCTTTCAAAAATCAATACTTTCGTCTTACTTGCATTCAACTTCAAATGGTTACCTAACAAAGCTTCATTCAATCTAGAGATACAATGCGCCAATTCTCAAGCAAGACCCAGTTGCTGTAAGGCTGGATAGACCTTTGGTGACCGGTCATTGGTAAAGGTTTTTTATTAATTTTTCGACGCAGCGAAGAGCAAATATGTAAACATAAATGGTTATTTTTTTTAAATAAAATAAAATTATTATTTTCTTTTTTTTAAACGTACCTAGTTTAATTTTCACAATAATATTTTATATATCGAGCACTTTCATTTTTTATTGTTTATTATTTATTTATGTTTATTGTTTATTTATGTTTATTTATGTTTAGTTATGTTTAGTTATGTTTATTTATGTTCATTTATGTTTATTTTTATGTTTATTGTTTATTGGTTTATTTTTTGTGCTCTGCCGGGATTCAAACACACAACCTTTTATTCAGAGTCCGAAGTTTTACCACTGAATAAACTGACCGTCATAAACTGTGATAGCGACTGTTGTTGCATTATTTATTTTACTGACACTCCTTGTTTTCCCCCTGTAGTCTTCCCATACAAACATTGTGTATGTGAAATAACCTCTGACAGACTTAAGACATACAAGCACTGGACGGTTATTTTTTTACGTTGCGTTAAAGTTTGGGTGTACTGATTTATACTAGGGGTACGGAAGGATAGTATATGTGTTCAGGAAAGCTCATTTTTCACGGAGCAACAGGGAGAAGAGTGTCCGTCTCGAAGGAAAACGTACGAGAAGAATAAATAATGCTGAAAAATATCCTGAAGGAAATGAAAATAAACGCTGAAAGTATATCTGTAAATAAAAAATAGACAATGTCGCCACCTTATATTTTAAGCTGAATAAGTTCTGATTTACTGATTTGACAAATTGTAGATAAAACATTTTATTGTGAGTAACTTCTCATAGTGAATACTTAATTATAAGGAAATGTTCCTGAAAGACGTATAAGCTACAGGCTTGTCACACTTGGGTAGCTTTTTTTCTCTCGTAGAAAATAGGTGCATTTAACTGAGAAACCCATGTTAGTTTATTATGTCACTAATTCAGTTTTACCTTTATGGTATCGATATGGTAGAGAAGAAACTTTAAAGGGCTTTTTTTGTTAATCGATATTCCTTAACTATTAGGTTGGTATGAGGCTGACCACCATTACTGTAAGATATGGTCCACTTTTCCAGTGTAGCCCTTGTTTCAGGGAAGGTCCGCAAAAGATGCAGGATGCATGTGCCTTTGAGGGTTGGATTTCAATTTGTAAGTACAAATACAATAAGTGCGAACTTGCACACGTCTGTTTGTGAGCATACATTTAGATTTTTTTTATGCTTCCTCAGAAATTTGCTAACAAAAGTCATGGGAGAGTTTCCATAATCTATAATCTAAGTTGCAAGGACAGAAGTTTGATGCTATCGCCGCGAGAGTCAAGTCACTGTTCTTGACTTATTGGAACAAAATAACGCTGGTTCGAATCACGTTCAACCGATTTAACCATTGCTTCAGCCCTGGTTCGACAGATGCCATTGCATGCACACAAGTTTCTGCTTTTGCATGAAGACAACTGGCCAGGCAAAATAGGTTAGTGTATTGCATTCCTATTCACAATTTGTTTTTTAAACATAAAAATAAATGTATATAGGTAATAATTATATTACACATTCATTCATTCCCATAAACAGACACGTATAAGTTCATGCTGACACATGCCACATGCGGACTCTCAATCATTCAAATATAAAATTTCAAAATAGTTTATTTCGATACAATCCGAGTGTTGCTAGTCAAAAATAATTCCCACCATCTTTCACACTGATAAAAAGGGAAATCTATTTACGGCTGGCTGTGAACATATTCCGGTCGCTGTCACCCAAGAATATAACATCACGCTTAAACTGAAACTCAACATTTACAGGAAAAAGTGTATGAAAGTTAAATGGCGCCTCTGGTGAGCGTTTAAGTTTCAAAGCATTTTCGGTACATCGTTTAAACTTACAGTTTGTTATTCAGCAAGCTGATCCCACGTTATGACGGAGTGTCTGGAGAATTGAAAAAACCGTCTCCTCATGACGAGGGTCCAAATCCTGTACTTCAAGAATAAAGCATTGCAAACAAAATCGACTATTGCGTTTTACCAAAAATGTATGGAATCTAAAACAGCGCCTCTGCTGAGAGTTTAAATTTTCATACATTTTTTTTGTTTAACGCTAGAGTCGTGTATTTGGGATGCTGACCGGAATTCCATTCCCCTTTTGGTGACGTCACGGACTCTGCCTGAGGCCTTGTGGGGACATAGAGTCCAACATGTGAATACTGATGAAGATGGACAATAATAATATTATTTGTAATAACGGAGAATAACAAAATAAACAGAAATAATAATGATTGCACCGGTCTGTAGTCTAGTGGTTACGCTTCAGACTCGTAAATGGGAGGTGGTGGGTTAGAATCCCGGCGGAGAACAAAAGTATACCTACCATTTATATTTCCAAATATGCTCTTTACTGGGTGGAAAAATTCATATGCCTTTACCAAAAACCGACCACCCAAGATCTATCTAGCTTTATAGCAACTGGGTCTTGCTTTGAGAATTGGTGGTTTGTAGTAATGATCAAGCTCGTAAAAAGTCCTGTCGATGATGGGTAAAATACTTGCTTTCAATAGCGAGAGCAAGGGTTCAAATCCCACTAAAGATGTCAGAAATGATTTCCTATTTCGATGTTTATTTAAAAACCCAATTTAAACACCTGCAAGATTTACTCAGTCTTCATAAGAAATGAGTACCAGCCCCTTCGGGAGCTGGGAAATCCCACTTTAACCGAAGGAGTTGGCGTCCCCTTACCATATAATAAATAGGTCCTAAATCACCACATGCGACTCCCTCGGGGATAACGCAGGCAATAAGTTACACTATGTGTATAGCTTAGTTGCGTATGCGCAGTCTTTATGTCTCACAAACTCGATGCCTTACATTGTATATAATTTAGCATATTGCTAGCATGTTCCTTGACTTATAAATTGATATGCGGCTGACCACCCATGCTGTAAAAATGGTTCACTTTGCCAATGTCACTCCTGCCTCAGGGAAGGACGGCAAGAGTTTCAGGGTGTATGTTCATTTGAGATTTGGTTTTTTTGTTGAAGGTTCACATGCGGCATGTGCAAGTGCGAACTTGTACGTGTCTGGTTGTGGAAATGCATGTAATGTGAATCTCCAATGTAACATATCTTTGCAACTTAGATTAGATTAGCTTAGACTAGATATTGCTATAGAATGTATATTCTCTCACCTTGTCCATCAAACAGCCGAGGAGATTGTGATAATTTCATCACAAGCCGATCAAAGGCGATAACCTCTTATCTGCTTATTACAGGGCACGTCCAACACATGTACCACATCCGCCTTGAGCTCAATACGATCATAGGCAGTAACAGTACCCTTAGTACGAGTTGCGAAACTTGAGAAAAGTAAAGTGTACGGAAAATATAAAAGAGTGATTTCTCCCAAAATCTGCCGTTTTTGTTTCTTACACTTTATGGTCTTAGCAAAAGAGTTACAGTGATGAAGAAAATCAAGTTCAAACAAACAAAAACGGCAGATTTTGGGAGAAATCACTCTTTAATGATTGCCGTAAACTTTACATTACTCAAGTTTTACCACTCGTACTAAGGGTACTGATCAAAAATAAACCGAAGCAAACATCCTCGTTATTAAAAGTGTTATTAAAAATGCAAAATAGAGAGACGGCTTTTAATTAACATTAAATTGTTGTTCAGCATTGCAGATTGTTCCCTGTGATCGAAGATTGTTTTTTTTTTAACTAATTAAGTGTTGTTTATATAAGTAGGTAGCTATTGATGTAAAGCACACCTCAGGAGCCGTATACGAGCTAAGTCGTCACTATGGAAAGCGCCAATCTTCAAGGAAAAGTCAGTTGCTGTAAGATTTTAGATGGCCGGTCTCTTGTAGAGACGCACTTTTTAACCAAGCGAAGAATATTTTTGACAAATGATGTTTTTATTTTGTGGTCCACAAAAAAAACAAACCAACGACCTCCTTATCTGTCTAAAAGTCTGAAACGTTAACCACTAGACTCCTGATTGTCTTGGTGGAATCATTATCTCTTAGTACCTACCTTTTACATTAGGTTTGTGCGATAGAAAGTTGAAGAAAATATAATGTTCTGAGTCTGGTAGCTGCATGTAAAATATACTTTTTCTTATACATTTATGATTTAAATAAACTGAAAGAAGTCTGTAATTAATGACGGAGTCTATTTTTATAAAAAGAGAATTCCTTTTAGCAAGACAGCTACAGCATTAACTCCTAATCCATTAAACCTATTATCGTTACGTCTATGTTGAATAATGATGAGAGGTGTTGATTGTCGGTTCTTGAGCTCCAGACTCCCCTTGGATACGCCTCTGTGTAAGTAATAATATTAATGTATACACATAAGTGCACCCCCTTACCATGTAATCTGTATTACAGGCATAAGATGCAATGTGTACCTCACAGACTACGTTGTAGGCCAGTATGTACTAGTCGATGCAAAACCCCTTAATCTGTAAATCAAGTGAAGAACATCGTAGCTTTTTCTTACATTTTTACTTTATACTGTTACTGTTATACAGTATTGTATTCGTCCGAAAAAAAAAAATGAGGTTTCAACGGAAATGAGTTGTCCTGCACCAGGACATGCAAAAAAACCTAATTTGTCGAACCTGTCCGTCCGTCCGTCCGTCCGTCCGTATGGATGTATGTATGTCCCAGCCGGAACTACTAATCGCAGAGACACCAATTTTTGGATTTAGAGAATTGACAACCACAGATTTTGATGGGCCGACCGGCATGGCACCAACTTGAAAATTCAAGATGGCTGCCATACAAAAAAAACATAAAATTGCACTTTTCTCAAAAACGGCTCTAACGATTTTCTTTAAAATTTCAGTTTGGTTGTTGCTTAAATTGTCGCGAAGAAAATTTGTTATGGCAACACTTTTCCCAACCTGCGTCTATGAGTTGCCATATGAAAGAAATAAACGATTGTGATTATCTCGGAAATGGCTGGGTTGACAAAAAAAAACTGTTCTACAATATTACGCGCAATATTAATTTCTACAAAAATTTAAAGAAAACTTAAAAAAAAAAATTAATTAAAGTACCGTTTACACGATCTCAAAATTTTCATCGAAAATATTAAAAAGACCCATAAAAACGCAATTTTGTAAAACTTTTTTTAGATTCACAAGAAAGAAAAATTTATAAACTTCTTTGCACTATAATTTGTTTTTCACTATTTTGAGAATTGAAGATGGCTTCCAAAGAGGAGAAAACTTCAAATGCAATTTTCTCAAAAACGGCTCCGACGATTTTTTTTAAATTTTCAGTAAAGTAGTTGCTTGATACATTCTTATCAAATTTAGTTATGGCAACATTTTTACTAATCTGCGTCTATGAGCTGCCATATGAAAAAAATAAACAATTGTGATTTTCTCAGAAGTGAAAGCGTTGACAAAAAAGATTGTTCTACAATATTATACGTAACATCAAATCCTATATAAAAATTAAATAAAATTTTTGAAAATAAAAACAAAAAGGGCCGTTTACATGATATCAAAAATTTAAATTAAAAGGCTACAAAAACCCATCAGAACGCAAAAAACTTTTATGTTTCTTAACTTTATCAGAATAAACTTTTTTTATCACTATAACTCATAGTGAAACATTTTTCAAATTTTAGAAAATTCAAGATGGCTTCCAAACAGCTGAAAATTTCAAATGAGATTTTCTCAAAAACCGCTCCTACGATTTTCTTTATTTTTTTTGCATAATCGTCATTATAATACTGCTATGTAACAAAAATAACCATTGCCTCATAATTTACTTTGTTTTGGGGGTTGCCATACGAGAGAAAAAAATTATTTAAAATTTCTCGGCAGAGAAAGGGTTAACTAAAAAATAATGTTCTACAATTGAAAAGCTTTTATATATACCTACATACATGAATCATTACTTTTTTTAAAAAAATATTATAAAGTATAGCCACCATACAAAGTGACAAATTTTCATACAAAAAATTATTGTAATATTTTTGGTAGCAAAACGTCTAATACCCATAAATAAACCTACATAACAATTCGCTCAATCAATTGCTATTAAACAACAATAAGCATTGCCTCTTAATACTCTTTGTTTTGGGGGTTGCCATACAAGAGAAAACAATATTTTAAATTTTCCCGGCAGAGAACGGGTTAACTAAAAAATAATGTTCTACAATTGAAAAGCTCTTATATATACCTACATACATTAATCATTTCTTTTTTCAAATAAATATTATAAGGTGTAGCCACCATACAAAGTGACAAATTTTAATACAAAAATAATTGTAATATTCTTGGTACTAAAACGCCTAATCTAAAATACTAGGCTACGAGTCTTAAAATAGTAAGTTGTACCCGTATGATAATCAATATAACTTTCCAAAATATCAATGAAAAGTATAGGTACCCACCAAACAAAGTGTTAGTTTTGATACAAACGGGATCAATGATAATACTGCAAAAAGACGATTGCTTAAAAAGATTAGCTTCATTACTTACACACACTTAAATGTTTTGTTATGAAAATTGGCTATGACCTAAACATGACCGTATTTTGTGCTATAAAGTCCTGTGCAGTCCACTGTACAATTTTTTTGTTTTTTGTTTTTAACTGTTTTTTGATAAAGGGTTTGTTATGTTTAAAATGGAAGGTATCTCCAAGATGAACCTACAGTATACTTACATCCGGCTAGCTCAGCATCACTCTCAGGGCGTGGGGTTCTTTCTTTGGTATTGCTCACTTGTATCTTGGGAAGGGCTTTATAGTAAAAGATAAGTTTAACATGAACAAATAAGGGTTTATTTACTTTAATAATATGGGGGAAAAAGAGGAAATAAGGGAATGGCCTGACCTGCTCTTTGTCACTAAAACACTCCCTACTCTGTTGTCTAGCGGCGGCTCACGAGGCGGACGCCTCCACACGTTGGGGCCCCTGGATGGGCGCTCCTATGCACCCGTCTCTGGTCTACAAGGCGGGTGCCTTGGATGGCGGATGCTCCAAGTAGAAGGGGAGGGAGCTCCGTTGCTTGGGTACTTGGTGCTTTGTCGCCGACGTCTGGCCCCTGGACTGCCGAGCGATAATCGACAGCCCGATCAGATCCCACGGCGCAGTCCGGCTGCTTCCGTGACCGTTCGGCTCTGTTCGGCCCACGACACATACTGTACACTTTGAGATTGTTTTTTATATGTTATTTTAAAATAACATAACAGGTTTTAAATTTTTGGGAGTTTGAATTGATATGATAATATTAATGGGACAAAAAAGATAAGTAGAATTAGATGCAACACATGTGAAATTAGTTAAGTCCAAACTGTTGAAATGGACTTCCTAAAAAGTATGATTGAGAAAAATGGAGGGATAGGGTGAGGAATGATTTTGTAAGAGAAGAATGTACTGTACTGTAACTGTAACTCAGTCGCCATTCTGCTAGGGGTGGCCAGAGCCTCTGCAGAGTTGCCTCCATTTTTTCCTATCCTGACATACCTCTTTCAATTCCTTCATATCCATCACCTTTTTCATGCATTTTCTTCTTTTACGCTCACTTTGTATATCCCATTTTTTCACAATCTCCACAATCTGATCACTCCATACTTTTCTCGGTCGTCCCTTCCCTTTTTTCCTTTCACACTTTCTTTGTATACATACTTTGTCAATCTATCATCATTCATTCTTTCCACATGCCCAAACCATCTCATCACATTCTTTTGTACTTTAACTTTCATATCCTCTTTCAAATTACATTCTTTTTTTACCCATTCATTCCTAACTCAGACCCCTGGTGCAAGAGAAAGTGTAAAAGTAAAGATTAAAAGAAGTTTGTTTAGATGGCTTGGGAATATGGAGAGAATTAATGAAGAATAGATGAATGTCGTGGTAGAGGAAGGCCGAAAAAGGTTTGGATGGACCAAATTTCCGAAATTACGAATGAATGGAATATCCAGAGTCGTAATAAAAGGAGAGCCTGTATGAAGAAGGTTATGACTCTGGAGGAAATGAAGGAAGTGTGTAAGGACAGAAAGAAATGGCGGTTGATCTGTAATGTTGTCGGTTGGGGTTTTTTTGTGAATTGGTTTTCTTTGCAACTTAGATTAGATTAGATTAGATTAGATTGCCGTGAGAGCCAAGTCGCTGTTTTTGACTAGCTTATTTGGAACAAAATAACTTTGGTTCGAATCACGTTTGGCCCATTTGACCACTGCTTTGACCCTGGTTCAACAGATGCCATTGCATACACACAAGTTTCTGCTTTCGTATGAAGACAAATGGTCAGGTAAAATAAGTTGGTAAATTGCATTATAATATAATATCTATAATTTAAGTTGCAAGAATATATTCATTTAAAGCTCTCAGATGTAAGCCCACAAACCAACAAGTGTAGTTCGCGCTTACAAATGCTGAATGTGTACTTACAAATAAAATCCAAACCTCAAATGAACATAAGCCCCACAACTTTTGCCGACCTTCCCTGAAACAGGGGTAACATTGGCAAAGTGAACCATTTTTTACAGTATGGGTGGTCAGCCTCATACCAACCTATAAGTCAAGGAATATGAATAAAAAATTACATTTAAATATATAAAAGAACAAAACCTTACAAAGAAATCTATACAAAAAAAGTCAGAAATTTCCTATGCAAAAAATGAAGCAAATTAATACACCAACATTAGAAATCACCATTGCAGATTAGCCGCCACTTCTTCCTGTCCTTGCACACTTCTTTCATTTCATCCAGAGTCATAACCTTTTTCATGCAAGTCCTCCTTTTATTATGACTCTGGATATCCCATTCATTCGCTATTTCAGAAATTTGATCCATCCATACTTTTCTCGGTCTTCCTCTACCACGACATCCATCTATTTTAGCAACATATACTTTCTTCGTCAATCTTTCATCACTCATTCCTCTTCACAAATCTATTTAAAAGAAAAGTAGCATTTAAATTTTAATGTGTCATTGCTCCCACTTTGACAATCCCGCCGTGGTACGTATGTATTTTCCAGTTCCTTGGAGCGCACACGGCGCAGTGACGTCATCTCAGATATAAGCGTCATAGATTAACGCTTAGCCCTAATGCGATTATATTGTAACCCCAGCGAGCAGACCCTGTGTGTGTTTGCTGTTGCCTGTACCCTGAGTACAAGTTGCAAAACTTGAGTAAAGTAAAGTTTACGGAAAGTACGAGTATTAATGAGTGGTTTTCCCCAAAATCTGCCGGTTTTAGTAAACTAATTTTAACTGTATGGGTTGTCAGCCTCATACCAACCTACAAGTCAAGGAAAATGTGTGATTCGAATCAATAAAAAACAGCGCTCATAAAAAAAATAACGTCATATTTATTGATTCCATGGAAAGTATGAACAAAGCTATTTTGAAAGCAATGTATCACTTTGCAAAAGTGCCATCTATAATAACAGTATTATGACAGTCAATGGCTGAAAAGACACAAAATAATAGAGTACGTAATGATTGGGTGATGAACGAGTGTGTTATAAAAGAGAATATGAGAATGAAAGTACAAAAAAGTACGATGAGATGGTTCGCACATCTCGAAAGAATGGATGATGAACGACTAACGAAGAAAGTGTACAAAGGAAATGTCAGAGGAAAGCGCGGAAGGGGAAGGCCGAGGAAAGAATGGTTAGACCAAATAGGTGAGATTGCGAAAGAATGAAATCTGCAGAGTGAGAATAAGAGAAGAGTATGCGGTATATGAGGAAATGAAAGTGGTTTGTAAGGACAGAAAAAAGTGGAGGCGCATTTGCGGAGGTACCGGCCACCCCTAGTGGAACGGCGGCAGGATACAGTAACAGTAACAGATGACAACTGAGATAGATTACATTTTGTGTAAAATTAATTTCTGCTTAAAGTCACATGACCTGTTTCCTAAACACACAGTCCGTATTTCTAGTCGGCACGCACGCCGTCTATTTTGTTAGCCCATTAGAAAACTTTTCCGGATCAGACTCGAGTCTAGTTAAAATTCTTTACGTCCGGGTCGTTGAAATTCGATTGATTACATCTCACGCATACCAATGCCACACCTGCAAAGAAAACTTTTCACTCTGCGCCCCGTTACAGGTAATCTAGTTGGAATTTCCGGTAAGTGATTTTTAAGATGAAACAAAAGTTGAATGGGTAATTTCGGGATCCTGCAAATCGAATTGAAGCGGCGTACGTTTCAACGCTTTAAGATTCTGGAAATGCAAACTTAATTTTAGATATTCAATAAAAAAAACTTCCACATACCCGTAGACCAGTCTGTAATGTAGTGGTTAAAGCTACGGTTTCGTATTACAAAGGTCGTAAGTTCGATCCCCGGTGGAGTACAAAAAAAAAATTGACGCATATAGTATGTATCAAACCCTAGCCCTTGAAAAGCAAGCTTAAGACCAATTGAGCTATTAACTGGCGTTGAAAGAGTCAAGTAAGACCTGTCCGTAGTCTTGTGGCAACGCTTCAGACTCGTAAATGGGTGGCTTTGGCTTTGAATGCAAGTGGAGCACAAAGACAAAACTTACTTTTAAATATGCTCTTAGCTTGGTTGAAAAAATCATTTACATTTCATAAACAGACCGCTCACCAAAGTTTCATGAAACCTTACAGATAATGTATATGGTTTGAGAATTGGCGGCGTGTAGCAACAACCAAGCACCTAAAGGGCGCTTGAAGTGTAATTCTTACGAAAACAGCTCTCACCAAATAAATCATCCATGTATAAGTTCTTCATCTACGCACATACATACATCCATATATATATTCAATGCCTTTTTTTTGTAGTTTGTATTCCTATTTTACATCATTTTTGGCAAATAACTCTAGATTACCGTTTTAGAATCTATACTGCTCATTTACCATCTGGTTAAGTGCCTGAAGGTGTTTGAAAAAATGGTCCTACAAAAGCAATACCTAGTGATATAACTTGCTTAAAGGAAGACAAGTATTTTCTTCTAATTTTGCTATATTTTTCAGTTCAAGAAATGCAGGTATTTATTATTACTCAGCCATCAACAAATCGTCTACGTGTGATTTCTTACCTTCTCCAACAGTTCCGGAACTCACGTTCGTAGCAAATTAAAAAGACATGCGCCGCTCTCGGCGAGTCTGCAGGTAAACATCACAACTTTGATCGTCAATAAATGAGCTAACTTTACTCCAGGAAAGTTCTACAACCTTAAGTAAAAATACAGATTCCACCTAATTATATCAGTGCTACAGTAAATTTAAGAATGTTGCGGACCTGTAGCACATACAGAGGACTCCAGGATCATCAGAACTGTCTTGGATGGTGCCCCCTCAGGTGTTAGACCACTCGGACGTCCCAGGATGCGGGGGGGCAGACATTTTTGAAGCCGACGCCGATGTTCTGGGAGTGAGGGGACAATGAAGGGAAGCAGCACAAGACAGAGAGTCCTGGAATATTGTGGTGCGGGAGGCCCTGAGCCTTCAAGGCTTATGAGCTGAAGAAAATAAAGTAAGTAAGTATGAATGTTGCACATTGTTTATAATTTGTTATTATATATTTATTATTTTTTTATATTATAACATATTTATTTATTTCTTGTACTGTAAAAAAATAGTACACGATCTTAGAAAAGTTGTTCAAATGGTTCAGTTTTAAATTGCTCTCCACACAACATGCAACAGTGGAGTGTCGCGTAACATGTGACACTGTGTAATTTGATCCTTCAGGCATTTTGTGTACAGAGCAGCTGGAGAGCACAGTTTCTGAAGGCACTCGAGCCTCTTGAGTGCAGTTGCACCGGGGGACTTGGAAAAACTGAACTCGCTTATTTTATAAAAGGAAAAACTGAACATGTATTCGATGCATGGAAAAACTCGAGATTCCTTTAAACTACAAAAAAAACTGACCATATAAATTGTTAATAGTAGTGCTAAGCATTTCGGGTACTTTAGAGAATTAAATCGTTAACTTTTTGACAATTATATTAATTTTAAAACTTAACAAATTTCAAAACTTAATTTAACTCGGATATTTCACGAACCGTTTAGAGAGAACTTACATCATTATCAACGTTTCGTCGGCGACGTAGCCAACGTCTTCAGGAGAACATCCTCTCTGCACGAGGATTGAGGATGAACTGATGAATGGATGGGTCTTGCGATAGAATTCGCGTATTTTACAGCAGCGACTAAGCTCGCAGAGGGCTTGAGGTGTGATTCACACAAAAACAGCGCTCACTAAATAAATCAACCTATCATTATTATTCACGCAAAACTTGTCTGGCTTACTGATTTCATAAGATAATAGAAATAAAGAAAACATGAATAAATATAGTTTTTAAAAATGCGGCACTTTCTTTATCGGCAGAAAAAAAACAACAAATACGAAAGATTAAAAAAATAATCGTATTTGAAAAATTGTTTTTCCCGAATTCGAAAAACATTAACACTGATTATATTTTCAATCCGAAAAGTGTCAGTCACATAGGGTGAACGCGTCAGTCTGCCATTGTTCTGAATCTGAACTCTAAAACCTCAACTGGTGAACTTAAGTCGTAATTCAAAACATTCAGGGTTTACGGTTTTTTATATAAAAAAAATATAATTGCATAAAATATTTTTTTTCTAATG
Organism: Agapetus fuscipes; assembly: GCA_951799405.1. Classification (NCBI taxonomy): domain Eukaryota; kingdom Metazoa; phylum Arthropoda; class Insecta; order Trichoptera; family Glossosomatidae; genus Agapetus; species Agapetus fuscipes. The sequence continues at coordinate 2,536,180 of OX637346.1, read as the reverse complement.
ATGAAAAAGCGATACTGTATTTTTTGGCCTGCCGGTGTTCCTTGACTTATATGTTGGTATGCGGCTGACCACCCATGCTGTAGAAAATGGTTCACTTTCACGCAAGAGTTGCAGAGTGTATGTCCATTTAAGATTTGGTTTATATATTGTAAGTCCACATGCGGCATGTTTAAGCGCTAATTTATACATGCCTGCTTGTGAAAATGCATATAATGTGAATTCTTAATGTTGCATACCATTGCAACTTAGATTAGATTAGATTTGGTTCCTAGTCAACGACGTTACCATCTTGAAAGCACCGGTTCCCATAGATCACCGAAGTTAAGCAACATTGGGCGTGGATGATACTTGGATGGGTTATCGCTCAGGTACACCGCGTGTCGTTGGTATCTTGGACCGGTCCATAGTCCAGTGGCAACACTTCGGACTCGTAAAATGGAAGGTTGTGGATTCGGATCCCGGCGGAGCACAACAATATACCATTTTTATTTCCAAATGTGCTCTTCGCTGGGTTGAAAACTCATAAACCTTTACCAAAGACCGGTCACTAAAAGGTCAATCCAACCTTACAAAAACTGGGTCTTGCTTGAGAATGAGCGCTTTCTGCAGCGACGACCAAGCTCGCAGAGGGCTCTTGAGGTGTGATACACACAAAAACAGTGCTCACCAAATAAAATATCCTAATATTATTATTCCACAAGAAAGAAAAAGAACTGTTCCTGTAATCTTTGATCTATAATGACTATAATCCATGCAGCAAAGACATATTAAATGCATTTATATGATTTAATGAATGGAGAAAAAATATATCTTCTAGGATTTTCTTTCCAAAAATTTATTTTACATGTTTTTGAGGAACTGAAAAGATCAGTTTAACAAAATTATACAGTGCTATTTTATTCCTTGCAAAACAATATAACGTTTTATAGTGAGTTGATTCGAAATGGCGATTTGTAGGTTGTTGAATCTTGAGGTTACGGGGAATGATACAAAAGCAGAATCGCTTACAATAATTACTTTTTCCAGGAAATACGTCACAAGCGAGTTGCCAAGCAGAGTCAAGTTTTTCAAGACACGCAGCAGATTTCTAAGGAATAGCTTTATTCGATTAATATCATTCAAGAATTTTGTACAATTTTTGCAGTTTTCATTTTATTGATTGTAGAGGCATTAACTTTGTAATTGTTCATCATTAAGGATAAAAGAAAAACAGCTTCGCAAACGGATGTTTGCGAAACCGGTTGTGGTATAAAATATTATATAGACAAGTAATCGAAAAAAAAACTGTTTTTCTTTTATTCTTTGTAGTTTTATCTTATATTAGAGTTCAGTATAAAGTATCTATCACATAATATTATAATAACAATTTGATTATTGAATATAATAATGTCCAATCGATAGCTGAGTTGGTAGAGTGCTCGCATTCCATGCCGAGAGCTCGGGTTTGAATCCCACTGAGGATGTCAGAAATGATTTCCCATTGGGGTGTTTATTTCAAACCCAAATTTCAAATATTGGTCTCCTCGGGAGCTAGGAAACCGCACACAAGTGGTTGACGGAACGCCGGCCCCCTCACTTAGGAGAGTAAATAGGTTACACTTGCCACAAGCGAAACTCTTCGAGGATAGCGCGAGAAGAAGTTTATTTTATTTATTTATTTTACGGCATAAGCCTTTTACAAAATAAGTACATATTTAAATCAAAAAACAGTTTTTGCCTTTTACAAATAAACAAAAAATACATTAAAAGAAAATAAAAGTAACAACTCTATATAAAATCAAATTATTTTTTATTAAACGTTGTTTTATTTTCACAATAATAAAAAATAATTAAATAAAATAAATAATTAAATATAATTAAATAATTAAATAATTAAATAATTAATAAAAAATAATTTGATTGTAAATAAAATGAATTTTCACTGTGTGAATACATAAACCCTACAAAATCTAACTCTATATAAACTTAAAAATAAGAAAACTTTAAAACTAAACTACTAAAAAACCTTAAACTGTAAACTATATACAAAAAATAAAAATTAAAAAATAGCAACTATAACTAAACAAAACATAAACCAAATGAAAGGTTTTTTACAAATAATAGAACAATCATTTAATCATCAAGTACAATGAACTATGTAAAAACTAGCAACTGCAGGAAACATTTTTTTCAACAAAGTCCTAAATGAAGCGAGATCCAAACTAAATATGTCAATATCCGACAAATATTCATCGCCCAGTCGATGTAAGCGGGGAATTATTGTCGATCTTATATAATTTGTATTATGGTTGTCTATATAGAACAACTCTGTTACACTATATGTGTAGTTTAGTTGCAGTAGTTGCCGTTGTAATTTAATAATATCCGGTCGATAGCTCAGTTGGTAGAGTGCTTGCATTCCAAGCCTAGAGCTCGGATTCGAATCCGTTGAGGGTGTCAGAAATTATGTCCCGTTTCGGTGTTTATTTCACACTCAAAATAAAAATACCAACCAGGTTTAAGTACTCAGTGTTGCGAAATCATTAAAAACTAATAAATGAATATATCTTCAATTAAAAAATAAACATGTTGACTTATAGGTTGTTATGCGGCTGACCACCCATAATATAAAAATTGGTTCACTTTGCCAATGTCACCCCTGTTTCAGGGAAGGACGGCAAGAGTTGCAAGGCTTATGTTCATTTGAGATTGGGTTTTTATATTGTAGGTCCACATGCGGCATGTGTTAGCGCGAAATTATACATATCTGCTTGTGGGAATGCATTTAGTATAAATCTTAAATGATATATATCTTTGCAGCTTAGATTAGATTAGATTAGATTAGATTAAAGTAATACACTTTACATCACTTATGTCGACAGCAATAAGTTGTACAAATTTCCATCATCCCTTGTTGGGCTTATATTAAAAACACTTGATGTACGACCACCTCCCCTTCCCCCTAGGCTCGAGAACATTCTTTTTTTGTGTATTTCTGAGACAAAATTACTCGACATTTCAGGAGCAAGCAACTTTTTATGGGAGGCACTACAAACGAAAGTTAACACATTAAGAACGGGCCGGCACACCACGCTTAAATTCTTAGTTTAAACTAAACCAAAGCGTACACCAAAAGAATATACAGAAATTAATAAACACTCCTCTAGTGATCTTTTGAGTTTTCATGTCTTTTCGGCAAAACTGTATGGCTTAGTTTTAAAATAGTTTTGTACTGGAGGTAAGGGTTAAAATTTATTTCGTACGCAAACTAAGATTTAACGAAAAAGTTGTTAAAGGTACAATAGTTACCTCCTTCCCTATCGAAAGCACCTACTTACAATGTGTTTTTTTTTTTTGGAAATTTATGGCTCTCTCAACGCCTTTTTTAAAAGCTTATAGTTTTTTTTTGTTGGAGAATTTTCTTAAGGAAAAAAAATTATGGGCTAATCTGAGAAACGATTGGAAAAGTACGGTGTTTTTTGAAGTTTTTATTGTCCTTCATATTAGTATCAAAAAGTTTTCCCAGCATGATAGAAACCATACATTTTTACTTTATTGAGAATATTTCTGTGCTTGAATGACACAATTTTCGACAAAATTACCAACTTAATATGGAATTGCCTTTTAAATTAAAAAAAATAAAATTGTACGGATGCTGATTTTTTGGTTAAAAAAATAATAACGAATGCGATAAGAATGGGTTTTGAAATTTCTAAAATATATTTTTTTACAATTTATCGAAAATTATTTACATGATTTTGAAGATTTCAAAACACTTAATTTACATTTTTTTTTCAAATGATGTTTTTTTAATGATGCTCTCACATCAATAGGCATTGTCAAATTGGGTCATCTTGTGGCTAGGTTGCTAAGGAAAAGGCATACAAATATTGTGTACCTAAGAACTGCAGTTTGGTCACCGAGAAATTAGTTCCAAATTCAATAATGTTTCGATCCCATTCTGAATAGTAACAGTAGAAGAAGAAGAAGAAATCGTTATTTGTTTTTCACTTTTTTTTTCAATGCAATTAATTTTAAAGCTGTAAAAAAAGATCTGCACACCATTACACAAAAAGCTTCATTCCACGTCTTGCCTTCCGCGGCCACCTCAGCTGCAGAGCATTTTGTATTCGGTGCATGCAGTGTTGAGACGAATGTTTTTCATTACGGGCCCTTTGAAAAATCGCACATATACCTCTTCTCTATTGGAATAACTCGAGAGCATTCCGCAGGAAACAGCGATTTTTTATCGGTCTTTTGAACTGACTTTTATATAGAAATACTTAAACATGGAGGAAGGGTTCTTCTTCTCTGTAAGCACCTTCAATATCTCACGTTAGTTGTACAGCTAATTCTTATTGTATCGAATGTGTAGTTGTGTGTTGTGTTTGTGTGTCTGCGTTAATAATAATAAAAGTCTGTGAACAAAAAAGGTGTGTGAAGTCTCTCTAAAAATAAATAAACGTTAGTTTCTTATAAACAAATTAATCATATGACAAAAAAGGCACCTGAACAATAAAACTCTTTGCATTTTACTTGTATAGACATATCAACGATTAAAAGGCAGTAGGGCATAAGCGACATAAACTTAATTGTTCAGGAGAGCAGTTGAAAGTTGGAGATTGCAGAAAAATGGCAAAACACTTTTATTTATGATCATATCGTTAAAATCAAAACAGATCTAAAATTAAAAAAAAAAAAAGCATTTATTGGCATTCTTATTAATGTGGTTTTACGATGTTTCACGATTTTTTATGTCACAAGCGCCTTTAGGACCAAGCAGGCCAAAATTTTGTCGGTTACACCAAAACCTTACTATGAAAACGCAGTTGTTTGATTGGGCATTAAAACACAAAAATCATTGTAGAGCTATGGGAGTTAGCGTATTAGAAAGAGCGGAAAATTTCAAGTAGGATAGCATTCATAAGTCATTTTTGAGCAAAATGTCATTTTTAGGTTTGTTTCTCGGCGTAGCAGTTGGGACCAAAACTTTACCATACCGTTAAACTGAAAACGATATGAAATATGAAACAGCGCCTGTCATAAGCGTATTAATTTACATACATTTTTGGATTTTACGGTAATATTGAGCTAAACGTAACACTCTGAGTCATGACAAAGCAAACAGTCATTGTAGGCATCTGTTAACCTTAGTTGACGGGCGAAATGAATGCCAGTTGGAATACCTCAAACTCATTATCAAAGTGCTTTCCTGAAATGCCAGTCGTAGACCCCTGACGCGCCTCTACGACGTTTGTGTGTTGTTGTTAATTAAAAGTGAATACAGTTTTCAGGGTTTTAATAAAATCTGATGTGTTAAGAAACTATTGTTTGTTTGTGGTTGATTTTTTTTTTTAAAGGCTTTTAAGGAAATTATTTTTATGCTGGTGTATTCGTTTGAATGTAGGCTACGTTGTGAAATAAACAGCCTGAAACTAATGGTAAATTAAATGGATACAGCGATGCATATTTTAAATTGATATTTTATCAAAGTCGCAATGTGTTCCCAAAAGACGATAGGTGTATGTACACGTTACGACATACTGCATGTAAATATACCCATTGCGATTCTTCTTGTCTTTCCCTGAAACAGATGTGACATTACTAAAGTGAACATTTTTTACGGCATAGGTGGTCACCTTTTATAACATTGTTGTAACGAGATGGATTTGTTTGTTAGGTAAAATGGAACATGATATTTGAATTTGAATGAAAAGGAAAACAAAAGAATATAGAAAAGAGAGGAGAAGCTTGCCAGGCGGGATAGCCACAAGCCTGTGTAATTAAGAATAATTAATATTATTGTGCTGTGGTTTATTGTGTATACATTGTGAAAGGAATAAAAATAAACATATTAAAGTGGCTGTTAATTATTAATTGTGTCAAACAGCAGGACAGAGAGGAAAAACCCTCACATTTTGGCGCCCAACGTAAAAGAAAAAATCTGTAAATGAAATTCCTATGAAGAAAATTTTTCACAAACAAAAACAAATGACAGTCGATTTCAACAAATGACATTGAAAACAATACAATATATGAAATAATTAAAATTGGACAGATTTATGGTTGTGAAAGCATCAACACGTTTAAAATGTTTTAAAAAACTCAACTTATACAATTTATAACAAGAAATTGCAAGATTTCAAAGGCGGTTTTGAAAATATTGAAGGTGAGAGAATTCAAATTACCTACACTACGTTCAGAAGGAATGAAGATTTAAAAATCGAACATCCCAGAAGAAAAAAGATTGGACATGAACCAGTTTGTTTCAAATCAGTTTAGATAAATATATATAGATGGTGTTATATTTAATTTGTATGAAAAATTTTTTTTTCAAAGAAATGATTTTTTTTAATTGCATAAATTGAAAATATACAGCAAATGACGAAATCTAAAAAAATAAATAATAAAAAGGATTTAGAAAGTAACACAATGGAGTCCATAAATTTTGATCCTCTCAAATTAAAAATATCTTTTAATGGTGAAAGTGAACCAAATGAATTTATAATAAGGTTAGAAGAATTAGCCAAAGTCTACAAATTAAAATTAGATTATTTGGTAGAGTGTATGCCTATATTTTTAACAGATTTTCCGTTAACTTGGTACAGAGCAATTAACTGTGAATTTGATTGGAAAATTTTTAAAACCAAATTCTTACAACAATTTGAAAAATATGACTTTCAAAGGAATCTTAAGTTAGAAATTTTAAATATGGTACAAGGTCATGATAATGCATCTGTTTATATTTTAAAGGTAAAATCAAAAAATAATTTATTAAATAAAAGAATGCATGATAAAGAACTTATGGACATAATAATTCATGGATTGTCAGAAAAATATGCAACTTTACTGACAACATCTGAAATTAAAAATACAGAGGAATTATCTACAATATGTAGCAAGTTTGAATCATTTTTCAAATTTAATGAATGTAAGAATTTAAATGTAATGAATGACACAGAAGAGAAAAATGTAATGCAAAAATGCAATTTTTGTAATAAATTAGGACATGATGAAATAGATTGTTGGACTAAAAATAGAAAATTAGATTACATACAGAATAAATGTAGAAGTTTCACAAATAATATAGTATTGTTACGAAATTAGGGTTCAATTGTCTTCAAATTAAAAATACACAGGTCTTCTTCAATAGTTATTTATTTTACACAGTTACAAAATTTATTTTCACACTACTTTCTCGATTATTCCACTTGGTTTTGGTTCACTGATCAGATGACTTCGATGTGTTTGTAAGTCTCTATGATACTGGCCCGCTCTGCAGGCCATTCGCACCTTTATACTCTTCAGAGCAGTATGATCCAGAACTAAAGTCGCCAGACGGTTCCAGAGTAATTATTACTTCTCGACGCTTCACGTACTACCTAGAGATACAACCAAAATCCTACCTACAAATGTAACACAGTATTCCTATAATTATAACAAATACCTACTTAGCCTAGAGAATTCTACACTTATACATAATTATCGATCTTACCTACCAATACTTTTGAGGATTCTTATAACTATAACTATCCATACTTATTTCAATATTTATATTTACATAACACTATAACTACCCATACTTATTTCAATATTTATATTTACATAACACTACCCCCCACCTAGACTGTTTCGTCCCGGAACAGTCTTGACTCTGTGTAGGTAGGGGCATGCTGATCCACGTCGACACCCTGTGGTCAGGAAGAAGTGGCAGTCCACGGATTTCTCCCCACTGGCTCTCGGCTGCGCTTGCTCGCAGCACACCATGACGCTGATGCCGACTCCCGAGAACACTGCTTCAATCATACTCCGGATTATCCGCCAGTCTCGATTAGCGCGGCCGCCACCCATCTTCGGTATTGCCAGACGCGCCTGCTGATCCTCCAACATGTAGTCACGCAGCTCAACAAGGCCGTCCCACAATGCCTTGTAGTCCTCTTCCAGGTTGCTGGAATCCGGGACAACCAGGCAGTATGCTTGTTGACGCCCCTTCGGTAGTCTCAGAGCTCTTCCTTGCGGGCTGCTCGAGGGTTGCGGTTCTCCGAATTTGTATCGGAAGACCCGTGCAATTCCTCTAGACATATCTAGATTTTCCGGTACACTGCATGCCAGTGTGTGGTCCCTAGTGACCTCAAATAAGTCCTTGTGGACTTCTGTGGTCACTCCATGGCGAAACTTCTGCCCTGCCTTCGCGTTCTCCCAAAACGTCTCAAAGGCTGGTGATCTTTCGGATGCGACGCACTGTCGTACTTTTTGGGCGGGCTGGTCATTGTTTGACCACTTTGCTCTTTGAGTTGGCCGGTGGTTATCCTTCATGCGAGCACCCGCCTCATTGTTGTTGCTGATCTTGGACTCCAGGTTGGCAATGGTGTCCTTTGCCCTGGGCACCTGCCCAGTCTCCAGCTGCTGGAGCTTAGTCCTAAGCCCCTTGTTCTGTCTCTCCAGGCTCATCACAGTCTCGTGCAACTCGTCCCTCTCGGCCTCCGCTGTTCGCCGGACCCTTTCACTGCTGGCCAAGTTCTTCGTCAGCTGCCTGTTCTCCGTCTCCATGACTTTGACCTTTCTCTCGGCATCCTGGAGCTGAACTTGCAGTTTCCTCAGCCGTTTGTTCATCTTCATGGTGGTCTCTACATCCTTGCGGTCGTCTTCCAATTTCTCCGGTCCTTGAGACTTTGGGCACCTAGCGCTCAGGTGTCCTTGCTGGCCACACGTCCAGCAGTGCGCCCCCTGTCTCGTTGGCTCAAGTTGCTGCAGCACTTTTTCTATTATTTCCTCCGTCGTCAGTGGCTTGGTTTCTTGCACTTTCATCGCGCATACTCTGACGTGGCTTCTTATCGATTGTTTGACAGCCTCAAATTCCATCGCTTTGGTCAGTGCCTCGTTCAATGTCTTCGGAAGAGCCAGTTTCACTGCTTGCTGCGTCTCCCATTCTCGCAACCCGTTCAGAAACTTGTCCACTGCCAAGTTCTCGCAGATGTCATCAGGGAACGTCGGGTAAGCGTCTCGTACCAGGCGGGCGATGTCCATTTCAAACTCCTGGAGGCTCTCGTTGGGCTTCTGCACCCTTGTGTTCAGCTGCGACTTGTACAGCTGCTCCAGGCACTTGTGGCCATAGCGCATATCCAAGCGCTGCTTCAGCTGCCCAAAGTCACCACGGTTGTCCAGGGGTATGGCCTGCAGAACCCTGAGAGCGTCTCCTCGGAGCGACAGGCTGAGAACCGAAGCCTTCTTCTGCTGGCTCCAGGCTCCCATCATGGCAGCCGTCTCAAAGAGGGTCAAGTATTCCTCCCACGACGTCTTCCCGTCGAAGGTTGGGAGGTTGTGCTTGGCTAGGGAAGGGTCATCATCCCCTCTTGTGATCCTGGTTGGAGTTGAGCATCCCTGGTCGGTGTCGTCGTGAAGGCCGCCTTTGGGGGAGATTCTGGTGGACTCCATCTGGCACTTGTCAGCCAGCTCGGCACGCAGACGGTCTTCCAGGTTTGACATCCGAGTCTCCATTTCCCCCTTCAGGGCCGAGAGGTTGGTTGTCATCTTCTCCTCTATTTCTCCTTTCAGGGTTGTGAGACTATCCGCTATCTCCGCCTTCAGGGTCCTGGCGTTGTCAGCCATCTCCGCCTTCAGGTCTTCCCTCAGGGTCTTGGAATTGTCAGCCATTTTCTCCTCCAGGGTCCTGGCGTTGTCAGCCATCTCCACTTTCAGTCCTGTCAGGTTACTGGTCATCTTCTCCTCCATGGTAGTGAGGCCTTCCTTCAAGTTTCCATTGATGCTGAGGTTCAGCTCCTCAAGGGCGCGGTCTCCCCCAGATGCCATGACAAAGTATGCCGGGTCTTCGCCTGACTGTTCTAGAGCTTCCATGAGGCGTGCTTGTAAGGCCGCCTTCCCTCCTGAGGTCTCCAGGTCCCTCTCCAGAAGCTCATTCTTAAGCTCAGTGACTTTGAGGTCCTTGATGTTCACCTTAGCCATTTTTTTTTTCAAAATTTACGTCAAAACAAAAATATTATCAAATTTATTTAATACAAGTTTTGAGTTTTATATATATAGCTGTTTTGAATACGTACTTTAGCAAAAATAATAATTTGTCTGATTACACTGATTGGTAGGTAGGTACTGTCTTTTAATATTTATTTTTAATTCACCAATATTTTTAACATAATAATGTCTGATAGTACATAATTATTTATTTCGTCTCAAGTCTTTCAAACACACAGGTAGGTACTTAATGTACATTCACACACTTGTAAACAAAGGATAGTTATTCAAAAACTTTTTCTCGATGAATCTGGAACGTTCTTTTGTAATATTTTTCAAGATTTTTATTTATTTATTTTATTTTTTTTAATCACACACAATAATAAAAAAACTATGGTCCAATTTGATGACTTTCTCAATGCGGTAAAATAGTCATTATGTTATGTCCAGAAATATGTTCCATATGATGTTCCAGAATTTATAAGCAACTTGCTTTTGCGTCTTTTCTTTTAACAAAAATTTATTTAAACACTTGTTTTCACAAAAGTCAGTTCACACAAAGTTCAATTTGAATAAAGTTCATTTTAACACTATTTAATTTATTTTATTTATTTTTAGACAGAAGATCTTAATTTTTCTTGACAATTCCGCACCTGACGCCAATTGTTACGAAATTAGGGTTCAATTGTCTTCAAATTAAAAATACACAGGTCTTCTTCAATAGTTATTTATTTTACACAGTTACAAAATTTATTTTCACACTACTTTCTCGATTATTCCACTTGGTTTTGGTTCACTGATCAGATGACTTCGATGTGTTTGTAAGTCTCTATGATACTGGCCCGCTCTGCAGGCCATTCGCACCTTTATACTCTTCAGAGCAGTATGATCCAGAACTAAAGTCGCCAGACGGTTCCAGAGTAATTATTACTTCTCGACGCTTCACGTACTACCTAGAGATACAACCAAAATCCTACCTACAAATGTAACACAGTATTCCTATAATTATAACAAATACCTACTTAGCCTAGAGAATTCTACACTTATACATAATTATCGATCTTACCTACCAATACTTTTGAGGATTCTTATAACTATAACTATCCATACTTATTTCAATATTTATATTTACATAACACTATAACTACCCATACTTATTTCAATATTTATATTTACATAACAGTATGCTACTTTTGTAATAAAAGAGGACATGTGGAAAGAAATTGTTTTATAAAAAATGGAAATTTTAAAAAACACACAGTAATCTGTTACTCATGTAAGCGTACAGGACATGTACAAAAAGATTGTTTTGTTAAAAATAAAAAAAGTGATTATACAGACAAAACAAAAATGAACAGAAATATAAATATACAAAACAGAACAAATACGACATACAATAGTAATTCAGAAAACTTGTAGATAGTCGGCCTTCAGTACAAACACAAAAATCAGAAATGAAGAGCTGGCTTAATTTCATTCAAATTTTTAATAAAAATTATCAAATTGCACCACTCATTTTTGCTAAACAATTTGATAAAAGACCATTTTTAACAGTAAATATTGAGAACAAAAATTTTACAGGTTTACTAGATTCAGGTGCATCTATTTCTGCAATCAATGAAAAAACATTTGATTATTTTTTACAAAGAAATTACAAAATTATAAAAACCCATGATAATATCTCGTTAGCAAATGGTAAAAATATAAAAATACTTGGTAAAATAAATTTAGAGGTAAAATGTGACAATCAAATAAAACATGTAGATTTTTATGTTTTACAAGGTTTACAACAAGACTTAATTTTTGGAATAGATTTTTGGATAAAATTTGAATTAGAACCGAGTTTAATAAGTAAAATTACATATTCAAATAGCAAAAATATTAGTGAATTAGGTAAAATTACAAATAGAACTAAATTAACAGATAACCAATTACAGCAATTAAAAACAATAGAAAATGATTTCAAGGACATCTCTTATGAAAAAATAGGCTTAGGATGCACAAACCTCATTGAACACAGAATTCAGACAGAAGGTCCTCCAATAAAACAAAAGTATTATCCACTCAGTCCAGCAAGACAGAGACAGGTTAACACAGAGTTAGATAAAATGTTAAAAGAAGGTATAGTTGAACAATCCAAATCTTCGTGGTCCAGTCCTGTTGTGATTGTAATTAAAAAGGATGGAACGCCTAGATTTTGTTTGGACTCTAGAAGACTCAATGAAGTAACAAAACGAGATAACTATCCCATTCCAAATTTAAATCAAGTTTTAGCAAATTTACGAAATGCCAAATATATCTCTTCAATAGATTTAAGCAAGGCGTTTTGGCAAATTCCACTAGAAGAATCGTCCAAAGAAAAAACTGCCTTCGTCGTACCAAATAGAGGGTTGTTTCAATTCACAAAAATGCCGTTCGGTTTAAAAAATTCAAGTTCTGAAACACAGCGTTTATTAGACAAGTTATTTGGACCTAAATTTGATACTAACATATTTTGTTATATCGATGACTTAATTATTATTAACGAAGATTTCAATTCACATTTAAATTTATTAAAACAAGTTAAAAATATATTACAAGAAGCAGGGTTAACGGTAAAATTTTCAAAATGTGAATTTTGCAAAGATAGTTTAAAATATTTGGGATACATTATTGATGAAAATGGATTAAGGCCAGATTCAAATAAAGTTAAGATTATAGAGGAATATCCTTCACCGAAAAATGTAAAACAACTACGAATGTTTTTAGGTTTGGTAGGATTTTATAGAAAAGTTATACGAAACTGCAGTGAGATATCATATCCACTAAATAAATTATTGAGAGGTAAAAAAGGTCAGAACAATTTTAATTGGTCAAAAGAATCTGAGGATGCATTTAATAATTTAAAATTAGCCTTAAGCACAGCCCCTGTATTAATATGTCCGGATTTCACAAAAGATTTTTTTTTACACACTCATGCCAGTAAAAATCAAGTAGCTTCAGTATTAAACCAAAATATCAATGGGTCCGAAAAGCCAATAGCATATTTTTCAAGAAGTTTGACAGTTAGAGAACAAAACTATTCGACATCAGAACGTGAGCTTCTTGCCATTGTAGAGTCAATTGAACATTTTCGATCTTATCTAGATGGGATGAAATTCAAGGTAATAACTGATCATATGGCATTAAAATTCTTGAATAAAATATCAAATCCAACAGGTAGATTAGCAAGATGGGCCATGAGACTTTCACAGTATGAATTTGAGATTGAGCATAGAAAAGGGAAAGAACATACAGTGCCAGATGTATTATCTAGGATTCCTGGTACTAAAGAAATGGAAGTAATAAATTCAAATATTGCAGATCCTTGGTATAATAATATCGCAGAAGGATGTACAAAAACACCATACAAATACAAAAAATTCAAAATGGTAGATAATAAATTATTTAAACTAATAAATGATGATAATCCTTTCACAGAGGAATATAATTGGAAAGAGATACCTATTATAGACAATAGATTAACTATAATAAAGAATCATCATGATAATGGACATGTAGGTATTTTTAAAACTTATAAATACATATCAAGATGTTACTATTGGAAAAATATGTATGCAGATATAAAAAGTTTTATAAATAAATGTCAAAAATGTAAAATGTATAAGCCGAATAATTTACCTCCAGCAGGAAAAATGGAAAATAGAAAAAGAGTGGATAGACCGTTAAAAATGCTGAGTATTGATTTGATAGGACCATTACCAAAATCAAGTACAGGTTATATACATATATTATCAATAATAGATGTTTTTACCAAATATTGTTGGTTATTTCCTTTAAGCAGAGCTACTACAGAAGAAATAGTAAAATTAATAGAAAATAAAATATTTTTAACAGAAGGAGTACCGCAAACGATAATAACAGATAATGGAAAGAATTTAAAGTCTAATGCATTTAAAGATTTTATGTACTCATATGGAGTACAGAAAATATTTTATACAACTTTATATACTCCCATGTGCAATAATGTAGAGACATATAATAGAACAATAGGATACACATTAGCTATTTTTGTTGAAAATGAACAAAGAAAATGGGATACTTTTTTAGATTCAGTACAAAGCATAATAAATAATACAGTCAATTTAGCAACAGGATACACACCTAATGTATTAGCAAGAGGTAGGGAGATTGTACTAAATGGTGAAATTCATGGTGAAATAGTAAATGATGAAATAGAATCAAAGGAAGATTTAGATAAATATAGAGATATGCATAAAGATAAAATGAAGGAATTAAACACATTATACAAAATTGTAACAGAAAATTTATGGGATGCATATAATAAAAATGCAAATTATTATAATAAAGGTAGATCAAATCGTGTCTATGATCAAGGGGATATTGTATGGCGTAAAAATTTCATACAATCAAATGCAGGGAAATACTTCTGTACAAAGTTGGCTCCAAAATTTGTCAAAGCCAGAATAGAAAAGAAAGTTAGCAAGATAGTCTATGTATTAAAAGATATAGACACAAATGTTAAAAATAAATATCACATCAAGGACATAATCAAATTAGATTAAAAAAAAAAAAAAAAAAACATATTTTCATGTGTATGAAAAATTTGAGGTGATGCATGATACGGTGAAAGTTGATATAAAAGTGATCAGTGAAAGAATGAATTATGAAACATTGCATGAATGAAGGTATGAAACATAAATTAAACAAATTATTACATATGAAGGTAAAGTTTTTAAAAAAATTGATGGACTGATAAATTTATTAATGAAAAATAAATTTGAAATAAATTTAAATATTGGGAAAGATGTGATACATGTTTAAAAAAAAAAGTTATTTTAATGAATTGATTAATTAACTGGTGAATGTTTATTATGTATTGTTATTTGATTATTTTGAATTGTTGAATTAAGTATATAAAAAAAAAAAGTTATTTTAATGAATTGATTAATAAACTGGTGAATGTTTATTATGTATTGTTATTTGATTATTTTGAATTGTTGAATTAAGTATATAAAAAAAAAAAGTTATTTTAATGAATTGATTAATAAACTGGTGAATGTTTATTATGTATTGTTATTTGATTATTTTGAATTGTTGAATTAAGTATTAAAAAAAAAAAAACAAATATTTGTTTATAATATCTATTGAATATGAAATTTGTGTTAAAAAAAATATATATTAATTTTAGTATGAAAATAATTGGTATTGTTAAAAAATGTATTAATGACTGAATAATGTATCAGAAACAGGTTTTTTTTTATTTTCATATTTTTGAAATTTATCCTTAAAATAAAACAAAATATGTGGCGCCGGCTGAGCATTATGATACATTATTTACTCATTGTAAAAAAAAAAAAAATTGGGAATGTTTTTTTTTTATGAGAGGAAGGAGGTGTATTGTAACGAGATGGATTTGTTTGTTAGGTAAAATGGAACATGAGATTTGAATTTGAATGAAAAGGAAAACAAAAGAATATAGAAAAGAGAGGAGAAGCTTGCCAGGCGGGATAGCCACAAGCCTGTGTAATTAAGAATAATTAATAATATTGTGCTGTGGTTTATTGTGTATACATTGTGAAAGGAATAAAAATAAACATATTAAAGTGGCTGTTAATTATTAATTGTGTCAAACAGCAGGACAGAGAGGAAAAACCCTCACATTGTACATACGTATATTTCATACTTTTTATAGTTTTGAACTGCACCTACTTCAATATTACGCTAATCTTCAATATTGCAAAAATCCAATCCTAAACATTAAAATAAAGGTTAACCTTTTTTTAACACTTAATTTTTTTGTCACAAAATAACAAAGTTAAATATATTGCCTTATCGGTTTCAAAGTTAAAACCATATTTTAAGCTTTAAGACCTATACAATATGTTATTCGATTTGTTTATGGTAAAAATACAATAAAAAACTGTTATTACTGTTTTTGGAATAGTCATTATTTTTAATAGCATTAATTTATTTCAGAGGCTTTCAACTGTCTGCAAAAACATACTCTCCTAGTATATAGTAGGCAATATTTAATGGGCACATAATGTATCGAGCTCATCTGCGCGAGAGGGTGATTTGTAAAGTCTATTAATGCAAAGTACGGAGATTACAAAAATTCATATTTGCTAATGCAAGCGGAATGAGGTCGTTTTTTGGTCCATCAACCGAAAGATGTCGAGCGTGTTTTATTTTTAGAGAGAGTTTTTATAAAATACTTGTGCGCTGTGTGCAAAATACCACGACAGAATACCGCTTCAAGACGGAGCGCATTTATCTTTGATTTTTATAAATACTATTTTCGATCATCTTTTAGCCTTGTTTTTATCACAAACAGTCGTTTTGTTTTGTTCTTATTTAAAAGTATATTAACAATAATACACAGAAAAAAATATACAAGAATATGTACAAGTACAAAATCAAATACAACCTTTATAAAAAATGCAGACTTTATAACAGAAGCACAAAATAAGTTTTTTTTCAAATTGTGCAAAAAAGGTTTTGGTACGATTATATCGTACGTATTTCCCCCATTGTTATACTTTTCTACCAAACTCGTACGAACGTAACCCATAAACATTCGCGAACGCTTACTTTTTTGCTTTCTATCTCCTTCACACATGCATACTTTCGATACATCCATCACGCTTCCACGCGATAATTGCAAGATTGACAGTCAACGAAACTCAATCTTACATACCTAATTGCTTGGTAATAAATTAAGTAAGGCAGCAACTGTTATTATATATTGTTACGAATTTTTTAGGTTCATGCCTGCGTGTTTTCGTGATTGTGTGCCTACGCGTGTTTACTTGCTGTGTATGTGTGTGTACAGACGTGATTGTTTGACACTGTCAACTGTTGATATTTGTGGTAATCTCTGGAAATATCCATTCTAGAGGCGCCTCGTTTAGTCAAAAACACGCAAGAATTGGCCGTGATCACATATACATAAATATACGCTGAATTTCTGTGAAGAATCTAATCTTATCTTATCTCTAATCTAAGTTGCAAAATATAAGTGACATTAGAGATTCACATTATATGCATTTTCACAAAACAGACATTTTTAAGTTCGCGCTTAAACATGCCGCATGTAGTCCTTCAATATAAAAACCCGAATCTCAAATGAATATACACCCCGCAACTCCTGGCGACCTTCCCTGAAACAGGGGTGAAATTGGCAAAGTGAACCATTTCCTACAGCATGGGTGGTCAGCCGCATACCAAACTATAAGTCAAGGAGCATACACAACAAAATTAGTGATCGATTAACGCCAAAGCCGTGAAACTGATGAAGATGGAAGTTGCATAGTGAACCATAATATGTAATCAACTTGTTAAAAATAAATAAAGTGAAATTAATTCAACTGCAGCCCGAAATTAATCGTTACAATTTTGAAATTTCGGCACTTCTATTGGACGTCCTCTAAAGCCACATGATATAGTTTTTACTGTTTATAAATAATTTTCGAACAAAATGGAGTATCTAAAGTTCGTGCAGCATCTCCTTACTGTATTGTCGCTAGTATAGCAACTACCAGACAGAGCTTTTAAACTAATTGTTGCCAGGCAAAGGCTCGGGTCGCATTACAAGCCTGTCCTCCAACTTTACGTTAAAACTAAACAACAAAAATACAAAGAATGTAAAAGAGAGCCACTAGTGATACATTTAGCTTGGGTACATTTTTTGTGAAACGCTGAGGTTGAGTTTGAACGGTGAGTTTTGTACTTGGTTTATCCGAGAACTGCAACTTGAGAAGAGAAATCCCTGCGGAGACCCGCTACATTATGACGTTTTTAATCACTAAAATAAACATGTTCTGTATCGTTAAAAAAACCAGCTGGGACTCGACGTGTAGATGTTTCATACTAAATAATTGACAATCCCGTGAGTCTTGTGCAGTTTTTTTATTTAATAAAAATTTACTTTTGTAGTGACTTCGTAGAATTATGATAGTTTCTTGACTTATAGGCTGGTTTGTGACTACTCCTCATCAAAACCTATGTACGGAGTATCTTGACGTACGGCTGCGAGACATAGTGCCTATCCAAAAGAGATAAACGGAGACTAGAGGCTTTCAAGATGTGGTCGCATAGAAGACTACTAGGAATTTCCTGGAGAGACCACACTACAAATGAGGAGGTTCTCCAAAGAATCAAATGAGGAAGGCATCTGCTCAGGACCTTGTCCGAAAGACGTGCTAGATGGATCGGCCATGTAATACGACAATAAGGTCTCTTGCATGCCATATTGGAGGGGATGACCGAAGGGACCAACTCTAGGGGACGCCCACACCAAGAATACCTGGAGGACCTGTTGGTGAACGTGCGCTGCTCATCATATGCAGACCTTAAAAGAGCCGCACAAGACAGGGAAGAATGGAGGAAAAGAGTAAAAGAAATTGCTGCAAGCCAATCTTAGGATTGAAACTGGAGAAAAAGAAGGTTGGTATGAAGATAACCACCCATACTGTACAAAATGTTTCACTTTGCCAATGACATCCCTATTTCAGGAAAGGTCGGCAAGATTCGGAGTGCTTATGTTCATTTGATATTTAGGTTTTTTGGGCGCAAACTTATACGTGTTTGCTTATGGAAATGCATTTAATAAGAATCTTAAATGTACGATATCTTTGCAACTTAGATTATAGATTATGGTTTGTACAAAAATAAGCGTGATTCTTAATAAAAAAAAAAAAATTACCTTTCCAAATCTCTCAAAAAGAGCATGATTTGTTTTGATTCAGTTAGTAGGGAAAAGGTACAGAAAATATAATTTCCCTTGACTTTCAATAACATTTTCACAAATAATTGTTATGTAAATAACAAATACATAGAAATGTAAGGTAGGTAGGTAGATGTTTTAGTTATAGCCGATGAGAGTTGGAGTAATTATTATAGGTACCTAGGAAAGAGACATTCAATTATGTACCTACTGGAAGTTTTATGTTCTGGAAAGTTCCAGCAAAATTGGCTTCTAGTAACTACTGTCTTTGGGAGTAAAAAGGGCTGCAAGCGGCTCGCAAGAGTCAGTCCATATACGACGCTCTGCTTTTGAACAAGAAAGACATTGTAAGTGAAGACCAACTGTGAAATAAATGTTAAGTGCTAAACCATAAATGTGAATTGTTACAAATAAATATAAATTGTTCAATAAATCTTAGTGTAAAATAAATATCGATGAAAGAAGACCATTTTTTTTAAATTTAAAGACTATTTGAACCCTGAAATTACATTATTACAGTTTTGAAAATTTAGCCATATTTATTTTTTCTAATTTCAAGGTCAAATGTATTTCCCACAGAATTTGACCTACCTTATAAGGGCGTGTGCTTTTTGGGATGATCACCATTTCTTTTCTATTCCTTGACTTATAGGTTGGTATGAGGCTGACCACCCATACTGTAAAAAATGGTTCACTTTGCCAATGTCACCCCTGTTTCAGGGAATGTCGGCAAGAGTTGCAGGGCTTATGTTCATTTGAGGTTTGGATTTTATTTGTAAGTACACAATCAGCATTTGTAAGCGCGAACTACACATGTTTGTTTGTGGGCATACATCTGAGAGCTCTGAATGAATATATCCTTGCAACTTAGATTCTTATTATTATTACCACAGGTTCCAGAATCAAGCTTTTGTTGTTTTTGTAATACCCCAAAATTTCTATTTATTTAAAAATGTAAATGCTTTTGTTGAAAAAAAAAACATTCTTCATAAACTACATCCAACAAAATGAAAAAAAAAACTTTCAAATGAAAAACAGTTTTGTTTTGGAAAAATCCTGTAATTCAAAGATAATTTTGTACAAAAAAAAGACTATACACCTGCAAACAATTAAATCAAAAACACATCAAACACGATCAAATTAAAAAAAAAAAGTACAAAAGCCGAAAAAAAAACATTGCAGAAAAAAAAAATATGAACCGGCGCATTTGCATGCAAAATTCAAAAGCCATCATTCAAAATGCCGGCTAAAAAACAACAGCCTGGCGAAATCAAAACAGCTGAAAAGTCGAAAGAAAAATACACATGCTGCTTTTATGAAGTCAGAATGATTGATCAGGCTTGCCAGGAGGAAACTTGGCGTTTTCTTTAGACTTAGGCGCGCCTGGTGGAGAGAACCCTTGTTTTCTTCCCTCACTTTTGGTGTTGCCATATTTGCATAAGCCGCCACACAGTTTGGCGCTTGTTTGCCGCCTTTCCGTAAGCGTTCAGGTAATGTGTTGGGGAAATATTATTTTTCCATATTCTGCCCCTCCATTCTCCTAAGGTTAATTTGAAATGGAAATTATGGTTTGTTTTTAAAGTGAGAAATAAAGAAGCCACTTTTGTGTAGTTTATAGTTTCATCTTTAAGGGCATAACTCCATGTTTAAGGGTATGAAAGTTTTTGAATTTTGTTTGTGATTTGATGATATTTTTTTAAGTTTTTAATTCTCCACAAGACTTTGTTCTTACTTGTGATTAAAATTTTGCATTAGCAATAATAATCTATAATCTAGGTTGCAAGGATTTATTGATTTAAAGTTCTCAAATGCATGCCCACAAACAAACACGTGTAGTTTGCGCTTACAAATGCTGAATGTGTACTTACAAATAAAATCCAAACCTCAAATGAACATAAGCCCTACAACTTTTGCTGACCTTCCATTACACAGGGGTGACATTGGAAAAGTGAACCATTTTTACAGTACCTATGGGTGGTTAGCCTCATACCAACCTATAAGTCAAGGAATATTATAAAAGAAATTAGTGTAAATTACCGTATCGTCTTCCCAGTACTTGGTTTATCTACCATTTAATTCAAAGATGACCATTAAACTATGGTCAAAATTAATTTATAATATTTATAATACACTTTGGTTGGTATGAAGCTGACCATTCATACTGTAAAAAATCAGGGAAGGTCGGCAAAAGTTATAGGGTTGTTCATTTGAGGTTTGGATTTTATTTGTAAGCGCGAACTACACGTGTTAGTTTGTGGGCATGCATTTGATATTCGAGCTTTAAATTTTAATAAATCTTTGCAACTTAGATTATAGATTGGTCCATTTTACATACACACAATGCTTATGTGAAACAACCACTGTTAAAGATTCGACAAAAAAGAACTAAGGGTATGGTTAAACAATACCAAGTTAAATAAAATTTCCACGTTTATGCGCAGGAGTTTGCACAACACATTTCCGTGTCTTTTCACGCACAGTCAATCAATTTCAATAAGCACTTCCCTTGCTTTTCAATTTCTCTAAATGTCCGGTAATTTGATAGCGATGAAAACTTTTCTCTCTGCAAGGACTGAAAAATTCTGAACCTCCTTGCCCCCTTAATTAATTAGTTTTTAAAAGTCATTAGCCCCGCAGGAGCTGGGGAGAGGGCTGGCCCAGTCAGATAAATTTTCGCATGCATTAATAAAATTAGCAGAGGCCCGTAGACTCCGCCGTGGATGTATTGAACATTTAAATATCAATTAGATTGTTGAAACTCGAGCAATAAATCAGCTGTGAGGGACGGCTATGCGCCATTGCAGTGCGACGAACGAAATTTGGTACTCGAAGGAGTATTTTAATTTAAGGTACAAAAGAATGTTATGAGATGGTTTAGGCATGTGGACAGAATGAATGATGATGGACTGACAAAGTATATACACAAAGGAAGTGTCTTGTCTTGTATCCTGCCACCATTCCTCTAGGGGTGGCCGGTACCTCCACACAAGTGCCTCCACTTGACTCTGTCCTTGCATATTCTTTCATCTCATCTAATTTCATCACTCTTTTCATGCATGCTCTTCTCTTGTTTCCGCTCTGTAAATTCCATTCATCGAAGTGTGAAAGGAAAAAGAGGGAAGAGATGACCGAGAAAAATATGGAGTGATCAAATTGGGAGATTGTGAAAGAATGGAATATACAAAGTGAGCGTAAAAGAAGAAAATGCATGAGAAAGGTGATGGATATGAATGAACTGAAAAAGGTATGTAAGGATAGAAAAAAATGGAGGCAGCTCTACAGAGGTTCTAGCGGAATGGCTACAGAGTTACAGTTACAGTTACAGTATGTTTCTTTATTTTTCTGATGCTGACTCTAGCTTTTCTCAGAGTTATTTTCATTCTCTTTAGTTTATGTAGTATTTAGGGCACAGAACAGCGCCTAGAGCCATGGAGGTATATATATGGAGGGGCTGTAAATGTGATTTAGTACCAATCGACATGATGCAACGTCTTTGACACCACATTGTTAATAGTGCTGTCTCGCTAACGACATATGAAATGCTTTTGTTATTTTCTATGTAAGCAACGTGTCTCTATTCCGTCTTCAATCTATGTATATATCACCATTGAAACCCATAAAATCACTATGGTAACGTGTTTGTTACTAGTGTTGTTGAAAGTATGAAAATATCTGATAAATTTCGAATTCAAAAATGTTCCCACCTCATTATGTATGAAGAGCATAATATTTGGAAATATAAATTGTATATTTTTTGTGCTCCGCCGGGATCCGAATCCACAACCTTCCATTTACGAGTCCGAAGTGTTGCCACTGGACTACGGACCGGTCCAAGAAATGCCAACGACACGCGGTGTACCTGAGCGGTCACCCATCCTAGTAGGTAGCATCCGCGCCCCATGTTGCTTAATTACGGTGATCTGATGAGAACCGGTGCTTTCAACATGGTATCGTCGTTGACTAAGATATTTGATAAATTTTACTCATTTTTACACTGATTTTATTGAAGAAATGAAAGGTCGAAGTCTCGCCAGGTCACCGCTGTTGTCCTGTATCCTCTGGCATAGCAGTGCTCGGCTACACCGCAGTCCTGAAGCCTTCTACAAGACTGAGGAGGATGATAATTAAAATCTCCTGCCTCGCCAGAAGTTTGGCAGTTTGTTGAAGTTTTGATCCATTATTACAAATTCGCCCGCACTCGCTTCTTTGTGCTCCCAAACACAGAGGTGTGCATTTATTTTTAAGAATTTTGAATAAATCAAGCTATTTGATGAAAACAAAAAAAATAGTAGAATCTAATCTAATATAATTTAATATAAGTTGCAAAGATATGTAACATTGGAGATTCACATTACATGCATTCCCACAACCAGACACGTACAAGTTCGCGCTTGCACATGCCTCATGTGAACCTACAACATAAAAATCAAATTTCAAATGGACATACACCCTGCAACTCTTGCCGTCCTTCCCTGAAACCAGGGTGACATTGGCAAAGGTGAACCATTTTTACAGCATAGGTGGTCAGCCGCATACCAAATACTGATAAACATTTTTGAGAAATTTTTGAGAAAACAGATTATTTTGTGGCACTTCTCATAGTAAGTGAACTAATTATAAGGCAGTGCTCATGACAAACTTCGAAACTACAGGATTTTCACACTTATGTTTTATTTCGTAGAAAATAGGAAAAAAGGTGCATTTATCTGAGAACTATGCTAGCTTTATATGTAACTGATCCAGTTTTACCTTCCTCGACTTATAGGTTACTGTAAAAAATGGTTCATTTTGCCAATGTCACCCTGTTTCAGGGAAGGTCGGCAAGAGTTGTAGGGCTTATGTTCATTTGAGATTAGGTTTTTATATTGTAGGTGGTCCACATGCGGCATGTGTGAGCGTGAAATTATGCGTTTCTGCTTGTGGGAATGCATTTAATATGAATCTCAAATGATATATATCTTTGCAACTTAGATTTATATTTTATTATACATGCTATCAAAATGCTATCTGAAAATTTCCCTGCAAATGATGCCATAAAGAAATTCCAAAAATGTCATATTTGATTTTCTTGTCCATTCAATCTTGAAGTCATCAGCGTTATTTTAAAGCAAATGCCACGCATTTCTTTAGATATATTTATTTGACTAGCACTCTCTAACCAGCAAACAGACTTATAACAAGCACAAGAGATCTCGACTGCGATCCCGTCTTGATTTTAAATAAAACGTCTCACTCTTCAACGCCAACTTTCGTGGAAAACTTTTGACTTTTAGTCTGAGAAAGACAAACCAAGAAACGCCTTCTTCGTTTATACCCCAAGTATACTTAAAAACTCAAACATTGAGTCTAACAAAAATGTATAAAACTTAAACATTAATAAGAGGTGCATTACTAACTAACGTGCATTTTCTGATAAACGCTATGGTTGAGTCGTAGCCTTAAGTTTTATACTTTACGTAAAAGTGTTCTCAAAGAACTGACTCTCCTTGGATTCGACCTCAGGTTGTTTGCCTTAGCAGACTGACACCAGCATTCACAAACGATGCTATGAGATTTATCAATGCTATGCATAAGTTTTAAGGATTTGATAGATTGGTTATAGTGTAGCAAACATCAATCATACTTACAAATCTCAAAACAGGTACATATTATGGGAAAAAAAACTAAAAATCCTTACATAAGTAATGGGAGGACACTGATTAATTAAATTTTATAAATAACAGACTTTAAATTTTTTAAAGATATATTAATGTTTTCGATTCATATTTGATGCATGCCTACAAGTAGACACGTGAGATCCCGAGCTTATAAATGATGCATGTGTATTTACATACGAGTATGCATTATGTATAACAAGTTTTAAAAAAAAAAACATTTTTCAAATGCCTACCTCATCTAAAACAGGGCTGACATTGGCAAAGTGAATAAATTTATAAAGTATACGTTATTTGATCTAACCGTGTTGTCTAAATTACAAAAAAAACATTCGAATACGAGTGGCTGCCGGTTTTCAAAACCACCATCACCAGTAAAATTAAAAATATATCGTAAAGGGATAACCTTTCATGCATGTGCTTTTCACTTTGTCGCTGGCCACAACGCAACTAAGCCACACGTATAGTGTAACTTCTTGCCGCGTTATCCCCGAAGGGTTTCGCAAATGGTGAGTAAAACCTATTTATTTTTACAGGTCAGAGGGTAGACCTTAAGCCACCAATTTATTTGAAGCTCCCGATACTCTGGTACTCGTTTCTTGTGAAGGCTGAGTAAACCTTGCTGGTATTTTCTTTTGGGTTTGAAATAAAACTGAAACGGGAAATCATTTCCGACACCCCCGGTGGAATTCGAACCCAAGCTATCGGCATGGAATGCTAGCTCTCTACCAATTGAGCTGCCGACTGAAGGCCAAAAAATAAAGTCTGGGCTTTGTTCATACGTCTGCTATATTTTGACTAAAAACAAATGATTTCTACCAAATTTCAGCATAGCCGACTTTAAATATGTACGTCGATTTTTCAAAAAGATGGCGTATAGAGATAGCGGACCTCATTGTATTTTTGAAGTCAAAAGATGAATCCATGTTGTATTATCACTTTCACAAGTTAAGCTGCTGTATTGCGTGGCTGGCTTTCTCCTTATTTGTATGGAATAGACTACACCCCTTTAGTGCATGTTTGTCTTATGCCCATCAGAGGTTATTCCACATGAGCAATGTTTGTATGTGTACTGGACCAATGTGTCTTATGAAAACTGGAAAACGTTTTTTTTTTATTTAAACAACTCTCACATTATCATGTTTTTCATTTTTTTCTTAGCTCTGATTGTGCAGAATGTGATTTTCAAGACAGTCATCTTTGAATCAGATAGTAAATAAGCCAACCAAGCACTGGGGAGACGTTATTTAAATTATGCATGATGTTAAACTGAGTTTGTAAAACATTGTAGTCTGTAATTTTTTGTTTGAAAAAAAATAGTCCATCATTGTTTATTCATTACCTATGTAAGCATATTCATTGAAAGGTCATCTTTGAATCAGATGAGCCAAACAAGCATAAGGGGAACGTCTTGGTGAGTGAAAACCACTCCAGACGGTAGCCACTTAATATTAATCTTAGCAAATGGCACCGACTGTATTTCAGACGCAAAACACTAAACTTAAGTTCACGAAAAAGTAAAGGAATGAGAGTGAGTACGATTGAAAAGTCTGACTCGTGATTTCTTGCACATTTATCTATACATGTATCTGAAAATTTAGACGCTTAAAATAAGTAGATAAAATAATAATTATAATACTGTGTAATGTATCGTTTCGTGTGATTGCGTGCCTAGGCGTGTTGCTCACTGTCCATATTTGTGTGTGTTTGATATTATCATATTTCTGGTATAATGTCGAAAAAAAATCTACATTCTATGGAAGTATCAAGCTGCTGCTCGAATAGGCGAGAAGCAGCTTTGCCCCACATATAAATATGGGCGGCGGTTCTGTGGGAGATCAGTGTTTTCTGAGTCACTGTCCCGCAAACACAATAACCAGAGCCGTCACAGTAAGCCGTATTATGTAACCAATTTTGTGAAAAATAGGTACTGTCAAATAAACACCTCTGCGGCACTACAACAAGTATCATAGACCCCTAGAGTCTCTAGAATCTAGGGAGTCCCCGCACAGGATTTCTTAAAAAAAAGAAGAAATAAGCCGCAATTTCATAAAAAGTAAACCAAGCTTAGTCATAAAAATAGCATTCAGTTTTTTTATTTTTAAGTTCACTAATGCACTCTTGTCACTTAGACATGTGACTTCAATCTGATTGGAAAATTAGAATGTCTTGACTCCATGTTTTTTAAATAAGTTTGTGAATAGCAATGAAATTTACTAGCCTATTCGGTATCCGGTAACCGCTACTTCGCAGCGATAGCACACCTAGCGCCCTTGGAGTGACAATCTTCACGAAACGGCGCTATATCAAATCATCATCATCATCATCATCATTTTGGCGTAATAAATCTGAAACGGGAAATAATTTCTGACACCATCGATGGGATTCGAACACGAGCTCTCGACGTAAAATTCAAGCACTCTACCATCTCAGCTATCAGCTTATAGAATGAATGTCATTGTAAATTAATTATTTAAAAATTCAAATGAATAAAACATAGTTTTAATTAATTTATTTATTTATTTTTTTGTGCTCGAACATTTTCGCCTAATGAGGCATCTTCAGGAGCAGAATGGTTACAAATATTTTTATTAAAAAATAAATAAATAAGTGAATTAAAACTATGTTTTATCCATTTGAATTTTTAAATAATAAAATATGGACTTTCACTGTGTAAATAGATTAACAATAAAAAATATCATTATGAATTAATTACCTTAAGTTTTTTTGCAATTAATACAAGAAAACTAGATTTTTTTTTTAATTTAACAGTTTCCACTCGAGGTGCTCGCAGATTTTCACGACAATTAAATCGCGCGCGCAAAAATTCCCCCCCCCCATCTCGGAATTAAATAAAACGTTACATTTTTCCCCTCGACCAAAGTTAAATTAAATGTGTTTTCTGCGGATTCCGAAAACGTATTTTCTTGAGTGCAGCGGTGTCTTCTCATCCAGAAATTCCTAATGAAGAAACCTATTAAAAGTTTCGCCGGTTGCATTCGGTCCGCCGCAGGAAAGGGCTCCGCCACCGCACAAACGGTTTTTCTTGCCGCCACAAAAACGGTTTTCCTACCCACCACACTGCCTCAAGCACAAAACCTCCTTACCTTCAAACAAAACCACAGCAATCCCTTAAAAGTAAATGTAAACTAAAACGTCCAATGCAAGCCCTGCTCTGATTTCTTTTAACGAGTTTTATACTTTTAAGTTCAAGTTTTTCATAGACTTTTGTTATACCCTTAGCAGGCATCTATTCCTTCTATAGAAATTTCATCCGTTTGAATGAACCCGTTTTGTTCTGCATGTGACAGTTAATTTTCATTGCCTTTATTTGATTGTTCTTTTTATTAATACAAAGATGATTTGAATTTGATCAATCGGGTTCGCTAACAAAAGATATGACGTCACATAGCCTCGTTTCTATGACAACGACCTAAAAATATTTTGTTATCGGTTGCCACCAAGGTCCATAAGTTAAAGGGAGCTGTAACCATCGAGAAAAAACCGAATTTTAAACATACGGGCCAAAAAACAATCGACTTCCAAAACGTTTTTTATAACAACATCTTCTATAAAGACTAACATTGATGATTTCAATTGAATATGAAATTAAAATGTAAGTTTCATAACAAATGCATGCCCATAAGCAGACACGTGTTAGTTTACCCTAACTCATGATTTTTGTGTACCTACGAAATCAGACCAAAGGCTCAAATAAACACCTGACTTCCTCTGAAATATATGTTACATTTGAAACATTTTTTATAGTACGGGGGTCAACCTTATACCAACTTATTTGTCACGCACCTATGAATAAACAAATCAAGTGAATTAATGACATTTAAAACATATTTCCAGTACGAGTGGTCAGCCTTAACAACCTATTAGTCAAGTACTATTCAACAAATTATATCAGAGAATTTCACAGAAAATTACAGTGGAGTAATTTTAATCATAATATTTAATGTAAATCACTCACACCTTTTGTAGACACAAACAGGATGCCTTGCGGGGCTGTTACAACCACAAAACAATATTGTCGGGAGGTCTACGGCGTAGCACCCACTCCACTAAATTATTTGTCTTTGATTTGATCACGTAGCGGCAATCTCACCTAATACATCTCTGTTATTATCTCTATCGTGAAAATAACAAAATTTGTTACGTTTTCTCGTTCGGCTTTTTTGCAGTGTGGCAAAAATTGATTCGCGAAAGAGTGTAGATGTGTGCGCTGAGTATAAAATATACTTGTGTACGCTCACATGTCGTGGTGATGAAAAAATGTAGAGAGTTTTGATTTGTTATTTACGCTAACTGGAGGCGCTTTTAAATCTTCGATACAAAGTTCAACAGCATCTCCAGTGAGCGCATATAACAACGCACAATTCCACACATTTTTTGCATCCCACAATAAGTGCGCGTACTAGTTTTTGTTTTCTTCAAGGGTTAAACAATGAAGCGTAAAAGAGTGTTTGGTCGATAGCTCAGTTGGACAAAAAGTGCTGTCAATATCGCAGTGGGTTAAACGTTTGTATTTAAAGCAAAAGTCCAAAGGTTTAATCATCACCAAGGTTAGAAATTTAAGGCTTACACGTCCGGATGATGATGCTGGAGAGTTGTTTTCCGGGATCTGTTGCTGTGGTCTATGGGAGCTGGAGCTTCCGGATGTTTGGCCCATTTACCCCCATTCACTAACTGAACTTCTTTATAAAGCTACGAAGCTTATCCTAACTTTTCATTTTTCTATAGTTGTCATATGTATTTTTTTTCACAACGTGCTCTTGAAAATGGCATTGGCAAGTTGAAAATGCTAGAGGTGAAATAAATATTTAAGCTCTGTATTTTATAACACAAATATACCTTCTGACAAAATATATTGTAGGCTTGTTTATTCTACCACACAACAAAAAATTACAAACATTTTTTTTCCTGCAATGCAATCACATTTACACATAACATTCCAAAAATATATTTCATACAATACGACAGCAGGATAATCCATTTTATTTTAGCATTATTTTTTCAGCAACTCGCATCTTTTGCGGAGAGCCTTTCTCGCAGCAGGCAAAAAGAAAAAAGAAAACACATTTTATTTTCTCTGACCATAATCTAATTATTCTAGACTTCTTGCTCCGACTCTGCAGGACTTGGTCTCCTCCTGCTACGCTGGGATAATGGTATTATTGGCATATGTGCGAAGTAAGACTCCTCTTTTAAGACGTGACCCATTACGAAGAAGTGGAAGCCGGGAGGATTACTGAAAGTGGAAATGTTCCAACATTGAATTTGCTGTTGGATGATTCAGTTAGAGGCCGCCATAATATGTTGGAGTAGTGATTCTTGAAGCTTTCGACTCTCCAAAATTCCGTGTTTCAGTATTAGATTCAGTAAAAAAAGTAAAAACTGAAGGGGTTGGGTATTGACATTGTGAAAATTTATTGTAAATAAATAAAGTAAAAACTAAATTAAGCGTTTTTCTTCCCAATTTGATTTATTTATTTGTCTTCCCGACTCGATGTTATCACACCATTATCAAGAAGAAAACTAACAGACCTAAATTAACAAATATGGATTCAAAAGAAAGTTTTAGGTAGCAGAGATATGATGAGGGGAGGGAAGGGGAGAACATAATATTTTTTTAAATACGATAAGAGTCTGGAGAAAGTTTTAAACAAACGGTGGGGCTATGACTGGGTGCGAAAAGGGGTAATTAGTAGAGGGGAAACTGGGGGGATTTGCACATTTATGAAATGGCGATTTTGTTGCCTGTACATATATTCCAAGTGCAAGAATATTTACAAAGCCAATGCCACGGTTATGGTCATTCTTGATGCAATAATTCGCGGTTTTGGAATATCCAGACAGACCTCTAAATGCCGTATTGTGCTCCTTGATGATGATGATGAGTTGATGATTTCTTTATAGCGCCGTTTCGTTATGAAGTCACTACAAGGGCGCTGGTGCAAACGATGCTAGAAATTTGCTTGTCTTCAGTGCATTCCGGAACTTTCCATGGTCCTCTAGCTCTCTCACATGATGTGGCAGGTGGTTCCAGGCCAGAGGGCCAGCAACTGCAAATGCACGCTCTCCAAACACTGTGTTAACTCTTCTTATAGGTTTTTCAATCCTTGATTTGGCTCCAGTCTCAGCCGAGCGCAGTGTTACCCCCGTATTCACGATCAAAACTGGCACTTACTTAAGGGCAAACTAGCGCTTAGATTGGGGAAATTCATTTCAAGAACAATACTTAAGGTAAAATTAGCACTCAAGCGCTCCAAAAACTAGCACTTTGGTAAGTAAGGTCGACACGTATATTAACCAACGCTTAAGCGCTGTCAAAATATTCCGTCATATTTCATTGTTATCACATTTTTTGTTTGATTGTGAATTTAAATGAAAAAATGAATTCTTACTATAAACATGATTTGTACAAGTGTATTAACATTGTTTTGACGAGTTTATTTACATTGCTTGACCATCAGAATTGGGTTTGTTCTCCAGTATGGTCTAGGACCATACTGCAATGACAGATGAACTGTCAAAATATTCCGCCGCATTTCATCAGCACATTTTTTGTTTGGTTGTGAATTATTTACATAAAATAATGAATTATTTCGATACAGTTGACTTCAACGAGAATAATAATATTGTTTTGTTCAAAAATAGTGTCCCAAGAAAATATATCAGAGACTGTAAAGACCCATTTACGTATTACGAAGAGGAAGAATTTAGAAGACGTTTTTGATTGAAAAAATGCGTCGTTCTGTATACAGTTTTGCCGTTGCTCATTGAGGGTTGCAAAGCCAACAATTTCTTAGATCTGTTATTTTATCTTCTATTACAGGTTTTTCTTTAATCAGAGCCACCAGCAGCTTCTTTTCCGCTGGAGAAAGCAACATCTTTTTGGCGCTGAAATCGATCAAAACACTTTACATTGGATATTACGTAAATGTATTTTTAAAAACTAATAGAAATTGTAAACAAACAAATTCGTACTTACGGTTTACTTAAATTAGTAATTGCGTTATACGTACTTATTTGTTGTCAAGTTTTATGCAAAGCTGATATGACATTGAAATTTGAAAGAAGCGGCAATGATCAGAGTGAAGTACGCCGAATATCGGTCGGAAGGTACTGACCAATTACAGAGCTGGGTTTTTTCGAGAGCCAATGACAAACTCGTACGTCTCCTGGGGGTTGGGCGGCGTTGGTTGGGCACTACGCTGATTACTGCTTGAGTGTTCTTTGTGAAACAAAACGCTCCAGAATGTCGACCCTTGAGGAAGTGTAGCGCTTGAGTAAGGCACTTAAATCAGTTTTGATCGTGAATACGGGGGTTAGGCATTTTTTGCCGAGGGTGACTGGTTTGATTAAATCAGCGGTGCAGTAGCCTGGGTGCTTTGACGCGAAAATATTAGCTTCGACACCAGAAGAACGTTAAGAAAAATGTAAGTATTCCCATAACGTTTCTAAGAGAAAAAAAACATGTTACAATATGTAAACAGATATAGATCATTTTCAGATACTGCAGTGCGATTCAAACCAAATTATCATTTCTGAGAACATCAGTAAAGTTGCGAGCGGGTTATGGTGTTACACGGCGGGTAGCGGGGCGGGTAGCGGGGCGGGTAGCGGGGCGGGTAGCGGGGCGGGTAGCGGGGCGGGTAGCGGGGCGGGTAGCGGGGCGGGTAGCGGGGCGGGTAGCGGCGCGGGTAGCAGCGAGGGTATTATCGCTGTATTAGCACGCCCGCTTGGGAATCGTTCAAAGTTTGCCCGCGGTATGGAAATGCAGAGCAACTCTACTGCGGGATCCGCATTTATGTTTTATTGCCCGGATAAGTGCATTTTGTAATGTTCACCCTTAAATTAAACACGTCGTGATGCATTTCAGCAACGAAAAACATCCAAAGATGAATGCTGCATCAAATACTTACGTTAATATTGTTCAAAAGCCTTGAAGTCTCAGGGTCCCCCGCACCACAATTCTTCAGGACTCTCTATCTTCTGCTGCTTCCATCTGTATTCTCCTTAACAATATTTTTTTTGTAAGAAATCCTATGCGGGAAATCGCTGCAAAGCGCCAATAATAACAGGATTATTGATTTTAAATTTCATATGATAAGAGAGTGCCGTTTTTGTATGTGTCACAGCTCTAGGACCTTCTCCGAATACGGATAAGACTTTTTGAAAATGTGCGTCTTGAGAGCTCCGCGAAATATACCCAGAGATTTGGAATTCTTCACTCCGGGTGGCAGTCTGTTCTACTACACCGGACCCGCAACACGGAAAGCACGGTCTCCGAAATTTGTACGGATCTGACGGTACGGCTGAATCAAATTGATCGCACCATCGCCCGCGAATCTGAGTGTCTGCCTCCTTACACCCATCTCAACACGCAAAATCATGTCAGTCAGATAAGGTGGAGCCAAGCCATTGATGGCTTTATATACCATCAGACAAACACGGTAGACCACTCTCTCCGGGAAACGAAGCCAAACTTACTTTTAGACTTTTTCCTTACGAGCTTGATTATCGCTATAGAGTGCGCCGATTCTCAAGCAAGACCCAGTTGCTGCACGGCTGGGTGAATATTTGATTTTTGGTCTTTGGTACATCTTTTTTTTTTAAATAGATTTGTGGAAAGGAATGCAATCCACCAACCTTTTTTGCCTGGCCAGTTGTCTTCATGCGAAAGCAGAAGCTTGTGTGCGTGCAACGGCATCTGTTGAACCAGTGTATATGAATATAAATAGCATATTTCTGTGCTCCGCCAGGATTTGAACCCACCAATTTTCTTTAACGAGTCTGAAGCGTAATCACTAAACTACAAACCGGTCAGGATACGGTGCGCAAACAATACCAAGGCCGCAGCTGAAAGTCATCATCCTCCTTATATTATTTCCATTCCAATTCATCATCATCCTAATATTATTATTTAATTATCCTTAAGCGTTCAAGTGATCTAACATCGAAGGCGTCTCGCAACTAAAACGCAACGAAGCTACACATACAGTTCAACTTCTTGTCGCGTTATCTCCGAAGGTTTTCGCGTATGGTGAGTGGCACTTATTTATTTTTATAGGTAAGGGAGCCGGCTTTTGAAGTGCGGATTTCTTAGCGAGGACGCTGGTGCTCATGAAGGCTGAGTAAAACTTGCCAGTATTTTATTTTCGGTTTTTTAATAAACATTTTAAATAATTCCTTGTTTCATCATGTATTGTCGGCTACATCGTATCAATGTTTTAAAGTGTTTAAACACAGATCTGGGTACGTAATTCCGGTTTTCTTGTGCAAGTAACCCTGGCACTCGCTCACGTACAAGTAATAGCATGTTGCGGGGAGTACTCGTCAGTAATAATCGTGGAATGATGAATAATTGAAGTCTCTTGTTTCCTCCTCGTTTGCTCTGGCGCTCCGCAAAACTCGGCGGGAACTGCCCCGGGCCATTACGAGCATTCACAATACCGGATACGTCTCGGCAAGATTTGTTTTTTGAATCTTATTAATCGACTGATTTCATTTATCTTGTTCAGAATCGAAAAACGGATATCATTGATTGTACAGATAGTTCCTTGGCTTATAGGTTGATCTTGAGGCTGACCACCCATTCTGAAAAAAATGGTTCACTTTTCCAATGGTATCGCGGTTTCAGGGAAGGTCAGCAAGAATTGCAGTGCTTACAATTATTTGAGATTGGATTTTTATGCTTTAAGTCCACATGCGGCATGTGTAAGCGCGAACTTATACGTGTCTGCTTGTTCTTTCATATTTGCAACTCAGATTATATATTTCATAGAAAAGACATTATTAGAATAGACAGAAAAATATATTCTTAAGGATAAAAGAAAAACAGCTTTGTTTTCGATTACGTGAGTTCTTAAGGCGTGTTATAAAGCTAAATCTGCCGTTTTTGTTTCTTACACTTTATGGTCTTAGCAAAATAGTTACAGTAATGAAAAAAATCAAGCATGTTTATTAATTATTTATCTTAATTATAAAGCTTGAACAAAATATATAACTTAAGAATTGCCACCACAAAAAAATATTTAAAAAAACGAGTTTTTTTTACATTTTTAGATTTTTTTTCGTGTGTGCTGTTGTTTTTGGAATTTTGTTTTTGCTTTTTGATTACAGAACTATACATTATTTAGGTTTCGTACTGAACATTTTTTTTATAATATCAATAGTTTTTGAGTAAATATGGAAAAACTGAAACTACGAAATAAATTAAATTATAATTAAATCAAAGAGCACAAGTTTTTCCATATTTACTCAAAAACTATTGACATTATAAAAAAAATGTTAAGTACGAAACCTAAAAAATGTATAGTTCTGTTATTAAAAAGCGAAAAAGAAATTCCAAAATACAGCACACACGAAAAAAATGTAAAACAAAAGCGTTTTTTTAAATATTTTTTTTTGGTGGCAATTCTTAAGGTCTATATTTTGTTCGAGCTTGTAACGAGATGGATTTGTTTGTTAGGTAAAATGGAACATGAGATTTGAATTTGAATGAAAAGGAAAACAAAGGAAGGCAGAAAGGGAAGAGAAGCTTGCCAGGCGGGATAGCCACAAGCCTGTGTAATTAAGAATAAAGAATATTATTGTGCTGTGGTTAATTGTGTATACATTGTGAAAGAAATAAAAGTAAACATATTAAAGTGTGTATGTTATATTATTAATTGTGTCAATCAGCAGGACAGAAGAAAAACCCTCACATTTTGGCGCCCAACGTAAAAGAAAAATCTGTAAATGAAATTCCTATGAAGAAAATTTTCTCAAACAAAAACAAATGACATTCGATTCCAATAAATGACATTCAAAACAATATATGAAATGATTAAAATTGGACAGATTTATGGTAGTGAAAGCATAATGGAAAGCATCAACACGTTTAAAAGCTAGTGAAGACATCGACTTATACAATTAACAACAAGAAATTACAAGATTTGAAACGCTGTTTGAAAATATTGAAGGTGAGAGAATTCAAACTACCTACATTACGTTCAGAAGAATGGAAATTCAAAAATCGAACGTCGCGGGAGAATGAAGAATGGATATGAACCAGTTTGTTTCAAATCAGTTTAGATAAATATATATAGATGGTGTTATATTTAATTTGTATGAAATTTTTTTTGAGATGAAATGATTTTTTCTCATTACACAAATTGAAAATATACAGCAAATGATGAAATCTAAAAAAATAAATAATAAAAAGGATTTAGAAAGTAACACAATGGAGTCCATAAATTTTGATCCTCTCAAATTAAAAATATCTTTTAATGGTGAAAGTGAACCAAATGAATTTATAATAAGGTTAGAAGAATTAGCCAAAGTCTACAAATTAAAATTAGATTATTTGGTAGAGTGTATGCCTATATTTTTAACAGATTTTCCGTTAACTTGGTACAGAGCAATTAACTGTGAATTTGATTGGAAAATTTTTAAAACCAAATTCTTACAACAATTTGAAAAATATGACTTTCAAAGGAATCTTAAGTTAGAAATTTTAAATATGGTACAAGGTCATGATAATGCATCTGTTTATATTTTAAAGGTAAAATCAAAAAATAATTTATTAAATAAAAGAATGCATGATAAAGAACTTATGGACATAATAATTCATGGATTGTCAGAAAAATATGCAACTTTACTGACAACATCTGAAATTAAAAATACAGAGGAATTATCTACAATATGTAGCAAGTTTGAATCATTTATAAAATTTAATGAATGTAAAAATTTAAATGTAATGAATGACATAAAAGAGAAAAATGTAATGCAAAAATGCAATTTTTGTAATAAATTAGGACATGATGAAATAGATTGTTGGACTAAAAATAGAAAATTAGATTACATACAGAATAAATGTAGAAGTTTCACAAATAATATAGTATGCCACTTTTGTAATAAAAGAGGACATGTGGAAAGAAATTGTTTTATAAAAAATGGAAATTTTAAAAAACACACAGTAATCTGTTACTCATGTAAACGTACAGGACATGTACAAAAAGATTGTTTTGTTAAAAATAAAAAAAGTGATTATACAGACAAAACAAAAATGAACAGAAATATAAATATACAAAACAGAACAAATACGACATACAATAGTAATTCAAAAAAACTTGTAGATAGTCGGCCTTCAGTACAAACACAAAAATCAGAAATGAAGAGCTGGCTTAATTTCATTCAAATTTTTAATAAAAATTATCAAATTGCACCACTCATTTTTGCTAAACAATTTGATAAAAGACCATTTTTAACAGTAAATATTGAGAACAAAAACTTTACAGGTTTACTAGATTCAGGTGCATCTATTTCTGCAATCAATGAAAAAACATTTGATTATTTTTTACAAAGAAATTACAAAATTATAAAAACCCATGATAATATCTCGTTAGCAAATGGTAAAAATATAAAAATACTTGGTAAAATAAATTTAGAGGTAAAATGTGACAATCAAATAAAACATGTAGATTTTTATGTTTTACAAGGTTTACAACAAGACATAATTTTTGGAATAGATTTTTGGATAAAATTTGAATTAGAACCGAGTTTAATAAGTAAAATTACATATTCAAATAGCAAAAATATTAGTGAATTAGGTAAAATTACAAATAGAACTAAATTAACAGATAACCAATTACAGCAATTAAAAACAATAGAAAATGATTTCAAGGACATCTCTTATGAAAAAATAGGCTTAGGATGCACAAACCTCATTGAACACAGAATTCAGACAGAAGGTCCTCCAATAAAACAAAAGTATTATCCACTCAGTCCAGCAAGACAGAGACAGGTTAACACAGAGTTAGATAAAATGTTAAAAGAAGGTATAGTTGAACAATCCAAATCTTCGTGGTCCAGTCCTGTTGTGATTGTAATTAAAAAGGATGGAACGCCTAGATTTTGTTTGGACTCTAGAAGACTCAATGAAGTAACAAAATGAGATAACTACCCCATTCCAAATTTAAATCAAGTTTTAGCAAATTTACGAAATGCCAAATATATCTCTTCAATAGATTTAAGCAAGGCGTTTTGGCAAATTCCACTAGAAGAATCGTCCAAAGAAAAAACTGCCTTCGTCGTACCAAATAGAGGGTTGTTTCAATTCACAAAAATGCCGTTCGGTTTAAAAAATTCAAGTTCTGAAACACAGCGTTTATTAGACAAATTATTTGGACCTAAATTTGATACTAACATATTTTGTTATATCGATGACTTAATTATTATTAACGAAGATTTCAATTCACATTTAAATTTATTAAAACAAGTTAAAAATATATTACAAGAAGCAGGGTTAACGGTAAAATTTTCAAAATGTGAATTTTGCAAAGATAGTTTAAAGTATTTGGGATACATTATTGATGAAAATGGATTAAGGCCAGATTCAAATAAAGTCAAGATTATAGAGGAATATCCTTCACCGAAAAATGTAAAACAACTACGAATGTTTTTAGGTTTGGTAGGATTTTATAGAAAAGTTATACGAAACTGCAGTGAGATATCATATCCACTAAATAAATTATTGAGAGGTAAAAAAGGTCAGAACAATTTTAATTGGTCAAAAGAATCTGAGGATGCATTTAATAATTTAAAATTAGCCTTAAGCACAGCCCCTGTATTAATATGTCCGGATTTCACAAAAGATTTTTTTTTACACACTGATGCCAGTAAAAATCAAGTAGCTTCAGTATTAAACCAAAATATCAATGGGTCCGAAAAGCCAATAGCATATTTTTCAAGAAGTTTGACAGTTAGAGAACAAAACTATTCGACATCAGAACGTGAGCTTCTTGCCATTGTAGAGTCAATTGAACATTTTCGATCTTATCTAGATGGGATGAAATTCAAGGTAATAACTGATCATATGGCATTAAAATTCTTGAATAAAATATCAAATCCAACAGGTAGATTAGCAAGATGGGCCATGAGACTTTCACAGTATGAATTTGAGATTGAGCATAGAAAAGGGAAAGAACATACAGTGCCAGATGTATTATCTAGGATTCCTGGTACTAAAGAAATGGAAGTAATAAATTCAAATATTGCAGATCCTTGGTATAATAATATCGCAGAAGGATGTACAAAAACACCACACAAATACAAAAAATTCAAAATGGTAGATAATAAATTATTTAAACTAATAAATGATGATAATCCTTTCACAGAGGAATATAATTGGAAAGAGATACCTATTATAGACAATAGATTAACTATAATAAAGAATCATCATGATAATGGACATGTAGGTATTTTTAAAACTTATAAATACATATCAAGATGTTACTATTGGAAAAATATGTATGCAGATATAAAAAGTTTTATAAATAAATGTCAAAAATGTAAAATGTATAAGCCGAATAATTTACCTCCAGCAGGAAAAATGGAAAATAGAAAAAGAGTGGATAGACCGTTAAAAATGCTGAGTATTGATTTGATAGGACCATTACCAAAATCAAGTACGGGCTATATACATATATTATCAATAATAGATGTTTTTACCAAATATTGTTGGTTATTTCCTTTAAGAAGAGCTACTACAGAAGAAATAGTAAAATTAATAGAAAATAAAATATTTTTAACAGAAGGAGTACCGCAAACGATAATAACAGATAATGGAAAGAATTTAAAGTCTAATGCATTTAAAGATTTTATGTACTCATATGGAGTACAGAAAATATTTTATACAACTTTATATACTCCCATGTGCAATAATGTAGAGACATATAATAGAACAATAGGATACACATTAGCTATTTTTGTTGAAAATGAACAAAGAAAATGGGATACTTTCTTAGATTCAGTACAAAGCATAATAAATAATACAGTCAATTTAGCAACAGGATACACACCTAATGTATTAGCAAGAGGTAGGGAGATTGTACTAAATGGTGAAATTCATGGTGAAATAGTAAATGATGAAATAGAATCAAAGGAAGATTTAGATAAATATAGAGATATGCATAAAGATAAAATGAAGGAATTAAACACATTATACAAAATTGTAACAGAAAATTTATGGGATGCATATAATAAAAATGCAAATTATTATAATAAAGGTAGATCAAATCGTGTCTATGATCAAGGGGATATTGTATGGCGTAAAAATTTCATACAATCAAATGCAGGGAAATACTTCTGTACAAAGTTGGCTCCAAAATTTGTCAAAGCCAGAATAGAAAAGAAAATTAGCAAGATAGTCTATGTATTAAAAGATATAGACACAAATGTTATAAATAAATATCACATCAAGGACATAATCAAATTAGATTAAAAAAAAAAAAAAACATATTTTCATGTGTATGAAAAATTTGAGGTGATGCATGATACGGTGAAGTTGATATAAAAGTGATCAGTGAAAGAATGAATTATGAAACATTGCATGAATGAAGGCATGAAATATAAATTAAACAAAGTATTACATATGAAGGTAAAGTTTTTAAAAAAAATTGATGGACTGATAAATTTATTAATGAAAAATAAATTTGAAATAAATTTAAATATTGGGAAAGATGTGATACATGTTAAAAAAAAAAAAAAAAGTTATTTTAATGAATTGATTAATAAACTGGTGAATGTTTATTATGTATTGTTATTTGATTATTTTGAATTGTTGAATTAAGTATATAAAAAAAAAAAGTTATTTTAATGAATTGATTAATAAACTGGTGAATGTTTATTATGTATTGTTATTTGATTATTTTGAATTGTTGAATTAAGTATTAAAAAAAAAAAAAACAAATATTTGTTTATAATATTGAATATGAAATTTGTGTAAAAAAAAATATATTAATTTTAGTATGAAAATAATTGGCATTGTTAAAAAAAAATGTATTAATGACTGAATAATGTATCAGAAACAGGTTTTTTTTTATTTTCATATTTTTGAAATTTATCCTTAAAATAAAACAAAATATGTGGCGCCGGCTGAGCATTATGATACATTATTTACTCATTGTAAAAGAAAAAAAAAAATTGGGAATGTTTTTTTTTTTTTATGAGAGGAAGGAGGTGTATTGTAACGAGATGGATTTGTTTGTTAGGTAAAATGGAACATGAGATTTGAATTTGAATGAAAAGGAAAACAAAGGAAGGCAGAAAGGGAAGAGAAGCTTGCCAGGCGGGATAGCCACAAGCCTGTGTAATTAAGAATAAAGAATATTATTGTGCTGTGGTTAATTGTGTATACATTGTGAAAGAAATAAAAGTAAACATATTAAAGTGTGTATGTTATATTATTAATTGTGTCAATCAGCAGGACAGAAGAAAAACCCTCACAAGCTTTATAATTAAGATAAAAAATTAATGAACATGCTGGATTTTTTTCATTTCTGTAACTATTTTGCTAAGACTATAAAGTGTAAGAAACAAAAATGGCAGATTTTGCTTTATAACACACCTTAACATCATTCATTATTTAAGTCATAAGTCGACGTGTTTCTTTTACAAACTTTTAACTTCGATTTCGGTTTACAATTTGTTATGTTATGTTCGTGTGCGTCTTTTATACTATTTTAACTTCTTGATTCACATATAGATTCATATAATACTGACCACTAATACAGTGAAAAATTATCCACGAATAGAAGCAAAAAAAAAATTAAAAACCATTTTGTTGGTACACTGCATGTGAAAGCGTACACCGACATAATTATGTGTGCTTGTGAGCATTTATTAAATACACGTTTATTTATTCGAAAAGAATTGTATTTAAAAAAACAACAAAATTAAACGTTTTTTTAACCATTTTATACGAGTACATTGCAGTAACGTTTTCGATAGCTGACTATCATCCTCCATCATCACATTTATTAATTACGAATCTTATGAATTTATCGTTATTTGCAAATTGCAAGGACAGAAAAAAGTGGAGGCGCATCTGCGGAGGTACCGGCCACCCCTAGTGGAACGGCGGCAGGATACAGTACAGCATGGTTTAGTAGATAGATCAGTTGGTAGAGTGCTTGCATTCCATGCCGAGAGTTTGGCTTCGATTTCCACCGAGGTTGTCAGAAATAATTTCCCGTTTTTGTGACTATTTCAAAATCGCCGATATTTTTTTAATTCTGCCACAACTTGCTTGCTATTACGTCTGCGTCCTTAGTTCCGGCATATCGCTTCCCCTTGTATGTACACACACGCGGGACTTTAATTTCCTGGCCGCTGAATTATTGTCCGCAATATCCCGATGGTCACTCACCGTCCTCAACCTACAAATATACCTACACACGTGACGTCACTCCCCACCACCCCCACACATATATCTCTGACGTCACGGCATGTCAACACCATTGTGATCATTGAGTTATAACAAAGAGGAGCGGAAACTAAATTACTACATTGATACAAAATATAGCCCACATTTGTCTCAGTCCTGTCAAATGTTGCAGTGATAAAATCGTACGAAATAAGGCCATCCCGTCCATATCAATTTTGTGTTTCGGCACCCAATTACAACACACGCCATTATGTCTTAAAATAATGCATGTTTCTTTAAATTCGTCAATTGTATCGATCTTAATATTCATTAAGCGTGTTAACTGTCAACTGGCAGCCATTATTATTCGAAATGGTACTAAATTTTTAGGATCATTTAAACATTTGCTACAGTGTTTTCGAATTCTGAAGTTATTTGTTCTCTTTCTTTTTTTTCTGACCATTTTCGTAAGTAAATTGAAACAAAAGTTAAAATAATTGCTAGTCCACAGATATTATCATAGGTCAATGATCGTGATGTAGCATTAAATTACTATACAAATCATCCACCCAGTTTGGCTTACCTGCTATTTAATTCAAACATGACCTTTCAATGACATTGTCTCGAGAATCACGTTCTACACAATCTAAAGTAGGGAAAGGAAGAAAAAAAGAAACATTCTCATAATCGATTTCCAGTTAACATAAGACACATTGGCCCAGTACACATATAAACATTGCTCAATGTGAAATAACCTCTGATGGGCATAATACAAACAAGCGCTAAGGGAACGAAATGTTAACGAGATTGGAACGTTGAAAAGTAAGTTAAATTAAACGTCGTCATTCGGCCGGATTTCTTGCAAGTTTGAATGCCAGAGACGCTAGTCTCTCATGCATACAAAGCTTTTTTATTTATATTATAAAAAATGAGAAATCAAAATTTTTAAGTCTTGGCCTTAACCGCCTACCTTGCAGATCAAGCGCCATTTTTTTCGGGCCTTACATAGGTACTTCCTTCATTTCATCTTAAGTCAAAACGTTTTTCATACAAGCTCTGCTTTTAAGCTTAAAATTTTATTCATACCTCGAGTATAAAACATTGATTTTAAACTCAATAATTGCGTTATCAATTTTCAGCGTTTAACAAAATTAATCTATATTTTGTCTTTAATTTAAAATACAAAGGTAAATTACCATTCAAGCTTCACATTGAATGCGTGTCCACAAGCTGACAAATTAAAATCCAAATCTCAAAGGAATACAACCCTTCAAATTTTGACGATTTTCCCTAAAAGAAGCTCTAGTGTAATTGGCAAAGTGAACCATTTTTACAGTATGAGTGGTCTAACGCAACTAAGCTACACATATAGTGTAACTTTCACCCCGCCTTATTCTCGAAGGGTTTCGCATGTGGCGCGTGGAACTTTTTTATTTTTACAGGTAAGGGGGGCGGCCTTACGCCAACTACTTCAGTTGAAGTGTGGGTTTCCCAGCTCTATAGGGGGTTGGTACTCATTTTTTCTGAAGGATGTGTAAATCTTGCCGGTATTTTATTTGGAGTTTTAAAATAAACACCGAAACGGGAAATCATTTCTGACACCCTCGGTGGGATTCGAACCCGAGCTCATGGCATGGAATGCAAGCACTCTATCAACTGAGCCATCAACCGGACGATCAGCCTCTTAATTATACCGAATCACTATCAATTTTTACGTCAAATCTTAATATCTCAGGTATCCACACTCAATACTACACCAAATGTTAGCAATTCATTTCACACGTAAAAGTGACTTTAATGTCTCAACACATTGCCAAGTTCCAATATTGGTAGTTTATCATAGCGCAGGGTAGAGACGAGTCTGCTTCCTCGATTCGCGAAATTTATTGGCGGGAATAAAATTTGGCATGCGGTCACTGTGAACGTTTTGGCAATGGCGAAACATTGGGCGCTTTTTGTGAACGCAAATCAAAATTGCACCCACCATGACATCTCTACGACCGAAATCAGACACGAAAGCTTGCCAGCTCTTTCGATACATTAACCAGTATATCCCTATGAAATTAATAGACTATATTTAAGTATAGTTTGTCAATTTTCTCGATAACGTGTTGGTCTTATTTTAAAAGCTACAGATTATAATAAATAAGTCATAATTTCAAGAGTGATATATATCCTAAACCTGTATTTTTTGTTTCTTGAACTTTATACTCTTAGTAAACAAGTGACATGAATGAAAAAAATCTACCGTGTGTATTGATTGTTTATCTAAATTATATACCTATACTAATATATTTAAAAAAAAAACTAGAAAATAATTTAAGGAAACACGTTTGTTTCATTCTTTTTCATTGCAGAATTATACACTTTTTTATCTAAAAGAAGCCGATT
This sequence comes from Agapetus fuscipes, assembly GCA_951799405.1. Lineage (NCBI taxonomy): Eukaryota > Metazoa > Arthropoda > Insecta > Trichoptera > Glossosomatidae > Agapetus > Agapetus fuscipes. The sequence goes on along the minus strand of OX637346.1, from coordinate 2,492,259 downwards.
TTTTATGTCAATAGTTTTTAAGAAAACATGGAAAAACTGAATTCAAGAAATTTCATTCATTTATTTTTTTCATATTTCTCAAAAAGTTTTCACCTTATCAAAAATCTGCTCCTTGCAAGACTAAACAATATAAATTTTGTGATTGAAACGAAAAAAAATTATCTCAAAATATCACATAAAAAACACGATAAATAAACTCGTTTTTCAAAATATTTTTTAGGTGACATTTGTTTTGCAAAAAAATATTTTTATATTAAGATGCAATATAAATAACAAAAATTTACTGCATTCGATACTTGGGAAATGGAAGACTGAGAGAAGTATGGTTGGATCGAATTGGTGAAAGAGTGGAATATTCAAAGCGAATTTAAAAGAAGAAAATGTATTGAAAAAGTGATGGATATGAACGAACTGAAAGAAGTATTCAAGGGCATGTAAAAATGGAGTCAAATCTGCAGAGACTCTGATTTATCCTAGTGCAACGGTGACACGGTAACAGTTACAAATGTTTTCAAAATCACCAAATATTCCAGGTACAAAATGACGCAACCAAACATGACATATTATTTTCATACCTAGCCTCCCTGACTTTGCCCTTTTGATCTCCACTACCCCTAGCATAAAACACGTACACAAATTCCCCTAAATTTCGTAACTCAAAAATGTATTGCATACACAACAGTGACCCTAGAGAGTGTTTGTGTTTTAATACATTTTTTAGATTTAGGTGAGTTTACGCAATATTTTGTACTAATACCTAGTATTATAGTATACTTATCTATGTGTTGTACTCGGGGTGCAGGTATACAGAGCCACCCTACACATCCCTCAATTATTGAGTCCCTTCATCAAGGGTTGAAATATGTCAATTAAATTGGTGTTTCTGTATTCGGGCATTAATCCACCCCTTCCCCCCTTTGGAAGGCACATCATCTATCCAGGAGCGTGTCACGAAAAATCGGTTAAAGATAACTCGCCCATAGACAACTCATCTATAGACAAATCGATCACATGTCAGTTCGTCTACACGACTTTCTGGTCAACGACATTTTGGTCACATACAAATAAGTCCACATACAGCTCCATTACATAAAACAAAAAATAATTACAACTACAATTCGTCCTTTTAGTGCTTGTTTGTCTCATCGCACCCCCAGTTCTTGTTTACCGTATAGACCAATTTTGTTAAATATGACTTTTTAATGCAGTTGTCTTAAGAATCACACTGCACACAATCTGAACTAAGGAAAAAACGTACATCACGATAATATGAGAGTTTTTTTTTTAATGTTTTCATAATCAATTTCTAGCATTCACAAGACACATGGTCCAGTACACACACAAATATTGCTCATGTGAACTCACCTCTGTTGGAGTCAAAACTAATTACAAAGGTTTTTTGGAGGGCAAGTTTCCTGTGATGGAGCTGCTTGTGGACTTATATTGTATGGAACCGAAATGTGGTTGACCAAAAAAACAAACTGTCGTGTGACCGATTTGTCCATGGATGACCTGTCTGTGGCTGATTTGTCGTGCGACCATCCAGGAGAGGCTGAATTTTAAGTAATGTGTCCCGGGAGAAATTAGAATAGAGGAATGTGGAGGAGATCCTCTGTGGCCAGGATAGTTTGATGCCGGCGGAATGAAGTCTGCATTAATTAGCAATACATCGTGAAAGAGCCAATTTTGCACCGTGCCAAATATAAATGTAGCAGCACTTGCGTGGTGTACACAACGGAAATTTAATCGAGCGATGTAGCCACCTGTATGGCAGAAAATTAAACTAGCTCATATTAAATGCAAGTAAACATAAACAAACTTTCAATTTCTAAAACGTTTTATTTTCACAATAATATTTTCTACCTCAAGCACTTTCGACCTTCAATACTCAGGTCATTATCAAGAGTGATGTATGTCAAATTAAAATTGTTAAGAAAAAACCATAGATCAAAATTATATAAATTAAAATAAATAGGAACAGGTACAGTTCTGCCTGTACCTGTTCCTATTTATTTTAAAAGGTACAATAAAGATGAACTTAATTGAAATTAAATATAACAGTCAAACAAGATTGGTTAAAGTACACTTTTAGAGCACAGGTTTTATCTTTATTTGAAATTTTTTGTAATAATACACTTTTTTGGCTATACTAGCATCAATTAGATTTTGTAGGGTTTGTGTATTCACACAGTGAAAATTCATTTTATTTAAAAAAAAAAAAAAAATCTAAAACGTAGTTCTATTTTCACAATAAAATTTAGTGATAAGATATTTTATGTTAAATAAAAAAACCGCAGTATTTATCAAATAGTTCCCGCTTAAAAACATAACAATACTACTTAGATCAGTATTTATTAAATATCTATAGGTAATATCTTTACCCCCGTATTCACGATCAAAACTGATTTAAGTGCCTTACTCAAGCGCTACACTTACTCAAGGGTCGACATTCTCGAGCGTTTTGTTTCACAAAGAACACTCAAGCAGTAATCAGCGTAGTGCCCAACCCCCAGGAGACGTACGGGTTTGTCATTGGCTCTCGAAAAAACCCAGCTCTGTAATTGGTCAGTACCTTCCGACCGATATTCGGCGTACTTCACTCTTATCATTGCCGCCTCTTTCAAATTTCAATGTCATATCAACTTTGCATAAAACTTGACAACAAATAAGTACGTATAACGCAATTACTACTTTAAGTAAACCGTAAGTACGAATTTGTTTGTTTACAATTTCTATTAGTTTTTAAAAATACATTTATGTAATATCCAATGTAAAGTGTTTTGATCGATTTCAGCGCCAAAAAGATGTTGTTTTCTCCAGCGGAAAAGGAGCTGCTGGTGGCTCTGATTAAAGAAAAACCTGTAATAGAAGATAAAATAACAGATCGAAGAAATCGTTGGCTTTGCAACCCTCAATGAGCAACGGCAAAACTGTATACAGAACGACGCATTTTTTCAATCAAAAACGTCTTCTAAATTCTTCCTCTTCGTAATACGTAAATGGGTCTTTACAGTCTCTGATATATTTTCTTGGGACACTATTTTTGAACAAAACAATGTTATTATTCTCGTTGAAGTCAACTGTATCGAAAGAATTCATTATTTAATGTAAATAATTCACAACCAAACAAAAAATGTGCTGATGAAATGCGGCGGAATATTTTGACAGTTCATCTGTCATTGCAGTTTGGTCCTAGACCATACCGGAGAACAAACCCAATTCTGATGGTCAAGCAATGTAAATGAACTCGTCAAAACAATGTTAATACACTTGTAAAAATCATGTTTATAGTAAGAATTAATTTTTTCATGTAAATTCACAATCAAACAAAAAATGTGATAACAATGAAATATGACGGAATATTTTGACAGCGCTTAAGCGTTGGTTAATATACGTGTCGACCTTACTTACCTGAGTGCTAGTTTTTGGAGCGCTTAAGCGCTAATTTTACCTTAAGTATTGTTCTTGAAATGAATTTCCCCAATCTAAGCGCTGGTTTGCCCTTAAGGAAGTGCCAGTTTTGATCGTGAATACGGGGGTTAGTGTAGTGGGACATTACAGCAATAAGGACATAAACAATCAGTATTTACACCACAAAAAATGGAGAAATGAATTGTATTATTCACTCACGGCTTGGCTCGCCACTCCTTCCATTGCTGAGAATTAAAGTTGAAAGCTTTCGGGGCCAAAGCTCGCCCGGACTTCGCTAATTGTTCAGAGCCAATTAAGTTTCTAGCACCCCCCTCCTCCTTTCTAGAACCCTCTCCACCCACCCTCTTCCGTCTTCCATCCATTCCTCAGGCTATATCTTAATCCAACCTGAACCACTATTCTTAAGGGGAAGAATGGAGACGTTGTCGAAAATAGTTTTGCTCGGAAATCCGGAAAATTTTTGCGAATTTAAATGGGTTTTTTCTGGTTTTGTTATATTTAATTATGACCGGTTGGTAGTCTAGTGGTAACGAAGGTCGTGAATGCGATTCCCGGCGGAGGACAATAAATATTTATATTTTAAAAAAATGCTCTTCACAGAATTGAAAAATTCATTGCTTTTACTTTCAAAGACCTGTCACAAGTGCTCCAACCAGTCTTAGAGAAATTGAGTCTTGCTTGAAAATCTGCGCTTTATAGCGATGATCAAGCTTGTCAAAATTCCGGTTGATCGCTCAGTTGGTAGAATGCTTGCATTCAACGGCGAGAGCAAAGGTTCGATAATCGATCCCCACTGAGGGTGCCAGAATTTTTTTCCCGTTTCTGTGTTTCTTTCAAACGCAAAATAAAATACCGGCAAATTCTACTCAGCATTCAAAAGTCATGAATACCAGCCGTTTTTTGAACTGGGAAACCTTCACTATCAATTTAAAACAGTATGAATAATTGTTTCTTACGTGTAAGCTAAGCCAAGTCATGGACAATAATTGAGATATTTAATATCTTTTCATCAACAGAAACGACTTCTCTCCCGTTCAAAAAAAAAACACATCATAAAAACTGTTACATTCCGTTTACATCATTTTCCGATTGTAAAAATGCTAATTTCGCGTCTCCAACCCTTGCTCAGAATATCTGCAACGTTTACCTAACAGCACGGCATAATTTTATAAATATTACTCTATGAACATTATGCTAAACAAATTGTTATGCCTCGATGCTCCTCAGTTCTTTGTGATTCCTCACGACAAAGGCAGAGCTTCCCTAGTATAGAACTTGACGTTCAAACTCAAAATATGATGGAAACCAAAACACTCACCAGAGGCGCTGTTTGACTTACATGTATTTTTTGAGGTTCCATTTTAGAACGACACAGTGACAAAACGACACATGACATAACGACACATGACAGAACGACACATGACAGAACGACACATGACATGACAGAACGACACATGACAGAACGACACGTGAAATGGCAGAATGACACATGACAGAACGACACATGACAGAACGACACATGACAGAACGATACATAACAACACGTCACAGGAAAGTATATCACACAACTAAAACAGAATATACCATAAACGGCACAAGAAAAAACATCGCATGACGTTTTACATAGATGTTTTGTCACAGTGATCTATTTTCTGTGTTGTTTTCTCATAGTGATGTTTTGTTATGTGATGTTCTGTCACGTGTTGTTTCGTCATGTGTCGTTCTGTCGTGCTTTTTTCTGTCATGTGTCGTTCTGTCATGTGTCGTTCTGTTATGTGTCGTTCTGTCATGTATCGTTATGTCATGTGTCGTTATGTCATGCAAGCGCGTGCACAAGGTATTTCAGAATAAATATTTTCTCCCATTCCTTTAAAATAACACATTTGAAATTGACTGACGTGCTAACGATGGCTCCAATTAACTTATATTTTGAATTGTAAATCTTAATATCGAGCTTAAATTCGTTTTAAACCATTTATTGCCTACCTATTAGGCGCATGTGCCTGCATGTGATGCACGCCTCTGATGTCATGTGTCAATCTGTCATGTGTCAATCTGTCATGTGTCTTTATGTCATGTGTCAATCTGTCATGTGTCCTTATGTCATGTATCGTTCTGTCATGTGTCATTATGTGTGCCGTTCTATTCTGTCACCGTTTTTTCGTTACGCCATTGTTGCGTTTAAGCTTAATGCTCTATCCTGTGTTGCTTCATACAAAATAACGGTAATGACGAAGAATGAAAGTCTTTTATGGAAATCCATTTACACAAATGGAAGACACAGCCTGTGATATTCAAAGACTTCACTAACCCTTCACTACATACAACATTACAAAGGGAATACTCGCTTAATCTTGAGTTAAAGCTGGGATTAAGATGATATTGAAAGATGTGTAATGTTTTGCACAGTCGCATGGTATGCTACATACATTTTGTGATTGTTTGTACGATTTGAAAACGTATTAAGCAATCAGAGCACACTTGTAGTCAAATTTTAATTGCTTGTATTTATAATATGTTTTTTAAAAGTAAAGATAAGTGCCATCAATCTTATCTAATCTAAGTTGCAAAGATATGTTACAATGAGGATTCACATTATATGCATTCTCACAAGTAGACACGTATAAGTTCACTTTTACACATGCCGCATGTGAACCTACAAAATATAAATCCAAATCTCAAATGAGTATACACTATACACCCTGCGACTCTTGCCGAACTTCCCTGAAACAGAGTGACATTGGCAAAGTTTTTCTTCCTTTCTTCAAACCTTCCAGTCAAAATATTAGTTGCTTATAAATTAATATCTCTATGGCACCTTCCAAAGTGTTGTAGACCTTTTTTTTCAAATACAGACAGATTTTGTTAGAATTTTAGTCTTAACTTAATAATTTATTTTGTGCGACTAGGGGTGGCCAAAACATCTGCGCGCTTCGCTCAACACTTTCACAGATTTTCATAAAAAAAACCTCACTTCCAAAAAAATATTTTTTACCCCATTATGCTCCACACTAAACTAGAATCTACAACCAGTGGGGGACCCAGGGGGGAGGCAGGGAGGAATCCGTCGCGGGGTGCCATATTTATGGCGCCCGTGGCAAACTCGTTTCGGGTTTTAGGGCTCACTTTAAATTTTAATTAAGAACCTCCCCCGTGGCTTTCAGAGCCAAAAGTATACAACCCTAAGTATCAACTCAGCCACACAGTTTTCAAAAATGAACGGAAAGTAAAATGCAATATAGGCGGGCTGTTTTTCTTTTCATACATTTTTTTGTGTACGTAGATGTTGATTTTACTTTTTTTTTTGTACTTAACTATAAAACCCTACGTTTCAGCTCTAACAAAGCGTTTTCCAAAAATTAATGAAAAGTTAAATGCATCATAGGATAGCTGTTTTTCTTTCCATATTATTTTTGGTAAACGCAGAGGTTCATATTAAAGTTGTTTTTATACTTAAATATAAAACCCTGCGTTTCAATTCAAACGCATCGTATTCTAAAAATTAATGGAAATCAAAACTCTCTCCGAGGAGCTGATATTCCTTTCATATGATTTTGACAAACGTAGAGGTGAGGTTAACAGATTGTTTTTCTTACTAGGGGTTGGTTACAGACGGTGGCACTCACCCTGTTTGCGGTGGAGATTCCGGTGCAAATATCACCTACATAGGTGGTCAACGGGAATTAAAGAAATTCTCACCTTGTATTGTTGTACGTGTAATGCTGCTGAAACAATTTTAGTTAGACTCATTTTGGTGACGAAAATATCTGGAATAAATGTAACTTTGTGGCTTTGAAAGAAATATTGCAAAAAAAAAATAGCATACTTTTTTAAAAACAATTTAAACATATTTCCATAAGTTCATTAGAATTTGGTGATTTCAAGTTGAAGAACTCATAGACGCCGAAGGATATCGTGGTTGAAAAACCTCTGACAATGGTTTAACAAGAGCAAGAAGTCCTTGTTTCGAGCCGCAGCATCCAAGGTCCGAATAGCCATGATGATCGCCGAAATTTGATCAAAATGGCACCAAAAGAAGAAGATGAAGATTTAAATTTGATAAAACCGGTATTGTACATTTCGTTAATACAATTGACAAAGAGATATTATCAATTATTTCATGTTCACAAGCAAACACGTGTAAGTTTTCGCTTATCTGAAACACAAAACCCAAACCTCACTTGAACATAGGCTCTGCAACTCATAAAGCATTTTGTTACAACTTTGTCCGCGAAGATATCGCATATATGTATTGTGTGGAACTTTTTTAGTTTTACAGGTTAGGCGTCTGGCCTACAGCCAACAAGTTCACGCTTGCACATGCCTCATGTGAACCTACAACATAAAAACCAAATCTCAAATGGATATACACCCTGCAACTCTTGCCGTCCTTCCCTGAGACAGGGGTGACATTGGCAAAGTGAACCATTTTTACCGCATGGGTGGTCAGCCGCATACCAACCTATAAGTCAAGGAGCAATTATTAAATGTAAATTAACTTAGAAAAAAAATGACCTGAATTTTCATATGAAATGCGAAGAAACTTTTCCCCGATCTATTAGAAAGGAAAATTTCTGAAAATATAATTTTCCGTAGGACGTAACGTTGCAAACTTTGTATGTTTTTTTCATTTTCATGAACGCAAAGTAATCCGGTACAACCGTGTGCCAAATTATGACTTTCCAAAGAAACTTTCCACATTTCGTCGTTACCTTTAATCGCTTCCCTATTTCCTTAATATACTTCAGCATTTTACCTGTAACTTTTACATAAAAAGAAACTATTTCAAAAGCTTTTTCGCCATCGCAAACACGCATCGTTCCATCAGCCAAAAAGGTAGATTAGCTCATCTATAGATGAAAGTATAAGCAGACATCGTTCCATCAGCCAAAAAGGTAGATTAGCTCATCTTTAGATAAAAATGTAAGCAGACATCGTTCCATCAGCCAAAAAGGTAGTTGAGTTCATCTATAGATGAAAATATAAACACGCATCTTTCTGTCAGCAAAAAATGTAGATAAGTTGATCTATAGAAGAAAATATAAGCACACATCTTTCTATCAGCAAAAAACGTAGATTAGTCGATCTATAGATGAAAATATAAACACGAATTGTAAAATAATAATCTGTATTATCAGCATAAAATTTGATTAGCTCATCCATAGATGAAAATATAAGCACGAGTCGTTTTATCAGCCAAAAAGGTAGATTAGTTCATGTTTTGATAAAAATAAAAGCACGCATCATTCGCAAACGCACGCAAAACGCAACTGACTTACACATATAGTACAACTCCTTGCCGTGTTCTCTCCGAAGGGGTCGCATGTGACGAGTGAACCTATTTATTTTACATATAAGAGGCCGTCTTTACGCCAACCATTTAAGGTAAAATAGAGGCTAGCCAGCTTTTGAGGGGGCTGATACTCATTTCTTGTGAAGGCTTAGTAAGCCTTACCGGTATTTTGTTTTGGGTTTGAAATAAACACCGAAACGGGAATACTTTTTGACACACGGGCTCTTGACATGGAATTTAAGCACTCTTATCAACTGAGGTATCGACCGGACTAGTTCTCTCCGCCAAAAAGGTAGATAAGTTCATCTGTAGATGAAAATAATACACGCATCGTTCGATCAGCCAAAAAAATAGATTCCTTTATCCATAGATGAAAATACATCATTTCGTTCATATCCTGTCGTTTTTATGGTGTAGGAAAATTGTGGAATTGACAGCATTATCAGAACTGCAGCGTCATACAACTGATAAAAGAACGTAATGGCTAAAATATGACAAACCAAAACTGAATATTTTATTGCGATAAATGTTTCATTTTACCTATAAAATTATCGTTTTTCATGCACAAATGTATAAAAAAAAAGTATCACGATCCACATTGAGAACATCTACATTGACCGGTCCGTAGTCTGGGGTTAAAACCTCTGATTCGTTAGTGGAAGGTTGTTGGTTCTAATCCCGGCGGCATATAACCTGGCATATATTTTCATATACGCTGGTCGCTGAGTGAAAAATTCATATACCTTTACCAAAGACCGGTCACTAAAGGTCCATCCAGCTTTACAGCAACTGGGTCTTGCTTGAGAATTGACGCTTTGTACAGCGACAACCAAGCTCGCAGAGGGCTCTTGGGGTGAGATACACACAAAAACAGCGCTCATCAAATAAATCTTATCTAATCTCTAATCTAATCTAAGATGCAAAGATATGTTACATTGGAGATTCCCTTTATATGCATTCTCACAAGCATACACGTACAAGTTCGCGCTTGCACATGCCGCATGTGAACCTACAATATAAAAACCAAATCTCAAATGGGCAAACATCCTGCAACCCTTGCCGTCATTCCCTGAAACAGGGGTGACATTGGCAAAGTGAACCATTTTTACAGCATGAGTGGTCAGCCGCATACCAACCTATAAGTCAAGGAACTAATATTATAATTATCCAGTACCTACGTAACCCTTTCGACTTCTTCTTGGCTCGGACCTGCTGGTTTTTTTTTCCCAAGTTGCCTTTCTCCTACGAAGCTGTTTCCCATACACGAAACTAAGGTATCCAAATACTGTAACTTCTTTCCTACGTTTTCTCCGACGGGGAAACATGTGCGATTTGGGGCCTGTTTATTGTTACAAGTAAGGAAGCCGGCCTCACACCAACCACTTCAGTTGAAGTGGAGGTTTTCCAGGTCCCGAAGAGGCTGGTCCTTATTTGTTCTTAATTCTAAGTAAACCCTGCCAGTATAATTGTGTGGTTTGAAATAAGCAGCGTAACGGGAAATCATTTCTGACACCCTCGGTGGGGATCGCTGAGCTTTAGACCGGACTTTTTAATAGCTTTTTCGTCGCTACAAAGCGCCAGTACTCAAACATGAGCCAGTTGCTGTGCCAGCTGATGCACCTATTGTGACCGGTTTTTGATAAAGGTAATGAATTTTCCAACCCAGTAAAAAGCATTTTTTGAAAATGTAAATGAAATTTTTTTTTTGATCCGCTGGGATTTGAACCCCTTAACATTTCATTTACGAGTCCGAAGCGTTATCACTAGACTACAGACCGTCATGATGATGATTAATGTAAATTTAATCTATGACGTCACAGTAATTTGGGTATTATTTGCACACAATCACTTACCTGTGAAATAAACCATTACCATAATGAAAATGCCTTCCGTTACCCCCGAAGCCTTTTATTTCTTTCAGGCGAAAAAGCTCCGGTCACAATGGCTTTTCCATAACGAGCCTTCAACAATATTTTAGAAAATTTGGACACACAGAAAATCCATGGCTCAACCGCAATCTAACGTGAATTTTCCAAACAATAAAAACGGTGATCCAAGTATCATCTATGGATCGAATCAAATGAGCTTTAATGTGTACTTAAATAACCCTATAGGTTTCAGTTTTTTCATATTTATTGATGTTATATCCTGAAATGTAGATGTTAGTGTTAAAATCATTGTAGTTGTATTCGTTCGATAGCGTGAGGATGTCTGGCAAAATCAAGCATTCTCCAGTTCCCAATGTATGTCATGCTATAAAAGGGTCAAAGCTGTATGTAGCTGTAGACTTGTATCAGACCTGGCGAACAATACAGTACAAAAATGCAATGCAGCACTATGTTAACGAACCAAATGTGAACAGAATCTTTAAATAAAACAACCGAAGTTTTTCTCAAGTGAATCCGTAAATCAGTATTTTGTCTACTCTAATCTAAGTTGCAAAGATATGTTACATTGGAGATTCACGTTACATGCATTTTCACAAGCAGACACATACGCGCTTGCACATGCCGCATGTGAACCTACAACATAAAAACCAAATCTCAAATGGACATACACCCTACAACTCTTGCCGTCCTTCCCTGAACAGGGGTGACATTGGCAAAGTGGGACATTTGTACAGGATGGGTGGTCAGCCGCATACCAACCATTTTTGTAATTAATTTATTAAAATATTGTTTCCAATATGAGTAGACATTTATTTTCACTAACGATACTCGGAAGCTAACATTCAGGTAGGGGGGGGGGGGGGTACTGAAAGCATAGTTGAAGGCAAAAGAGGCAAAAAAAACTCTTTTTCCAAAATGGCAGAAAAACCAAGGAGCACAATAAATATCTGAAAAATATATTCCGCGAAAAGGTGAGTTCTCCCTGTCAATTAAAATCGCTAACGAAAGAGTGTTTTTGGCAAACTGCTAACAAAAGACCGGGGGTATTTTTAATTTCCATTTTCCACCATTAAGGTCTTTAGTTACGTAGGGATGCTCCCATTGTTTGTTTAAAAAAACTGAAATTCGAAAAAATTATATTTAAAAAAATATGCTCGTCTTTAGAAACTATCTTGGTTATTCATATTTAATGTTATTTTTCATCAAATTTGCTTTTTAACACATGTGCACATAGTTAAACAATAAAAATATCACTGATTTGTTGTAAACCTCTCCAAAAGAGCATATGAAATTGGCATGTTTAGAGCAAAGTATATTAAAGAATATTCTCAATGTCTCTCAGTGTCTCAAAACAAAGCAACGCCACACACACCACAGCACTGCGCAGCTAACGGCCCTGCAACCGGACATGAACAACTGCCACATCACCAACACCTCTGCGGTACTATAACAAGTGTCATAGACCATTAGAGTCTCTCGAATCTAGGGAGTCTCCCGCATAGGCTTTCTTCAAAAAAAAATGTTTTTAGGCTTTAAAGAATATAAAATTTGCTTTAAGTATTGTCAGTAAAAACGTATTTCATGTATAAAATCTCTGCAAGGCTTACTTAGCCTTGACAAAAAATGAGTACTCGCCCCCTGAAATTATTAGAGTAAGGCTGGCCTCCCTACCTGTAAAAAAGTTCACTTGCCAAATGCGATTCATTGGGGGAGAACGTGGCAAAAAGCTGCACTATATGTGTAGCTTAGTAGCGGTTACGGTAGGTCAAATATACTGAATATTAAAGATCATTTAAATTCTTGATATACATAATTGAAAATCATTTTTTCCTTTTGATGATATTTAATTATATATATTTAATATTTAATTATTATAGATATTTAATTAACGACTTATTTTCCCAATAAATTTCAGGTGACTTAAATAAAATTATTTTAAAAATCTATCCGTTTTAACTCGTAAAGAAGTGGTGCACTTACATTTTTTAATGATTAAGCATTAGGTTTAAAGTAAAAAAAAAAACGCAACGCAATATTATTGTTCGACCATTTGTTCGACATTTAAAATTCGAAAAAAAATATCAATCCACATTCGCCCCGTCCCTAATGCGGTGGGTTCGTTTTTGAGATATGATCAATTTTCATTAGTTTGAGTTTCCACCGCCGCGGCGCTATACACACCGCCGTACTGAGAATTGTGCATAGGTGTTTAATTCAATTTTAACTAACGACCTCCGTTATCGCACTTACCACGGTCCACCCTAACTTGCGAGTAATTTAACTGTTTTTGAGGATATCACCCTTATATGTTAGAGTGGTTCATTGACCGTGAAAAACGGTGTCTTTGCAATATTTTTTTGTTCAGACGAGAACCCATCAAATTTGTTTCTGCATCTTGTATAATTTTACGAATGTGCTATTGTGTGTGTTTTACTTGTGTGAGTGTGTATGTGTCTCTAGACTACATCTTGACAACATCTACTCGTTTCAATAATTATACTTGAATTTGTTCTATGGTGTGAGCATTCGCTCGAATCTTCTAACTAGAATGTTCTGGAAAAGTCACGAATGTTCCAGTTACCGAGGTTTCGAGAACCGTGGTTATGTCTATAATCTATAATCTAAGTTGCGAAGATATATTTACATTCAAAAAACATCAAATGAACATAAACCCTGCAACTTTTGCCTACCTTCCCTGAAACAGGGGTGACATTGGCATAGGGCACCATTTTCATAGTATGGGTGGTCAGCCTCATACCAACTAATAAGTCAAGGAATATAAATAATAAATAACATTCAGGCATATAAAAACAACATAGCTTTTAAAATACTCGTAAATCTACACAAAAAAGTCAATCAGTGAACAAAAAATTAAACATAAAATTATGAATGTATAAGCCGCCTACATTACAAATCAACATTACAGATTAGCCGCCATTTCTTCCTGTTCTTACATACTTCTTTAATTTCATTCAGAGAAAACATTTATCACAGTTTTCTTGAAAACAAGCAAAGGACTTTATATTATAGTTTAAAATTTTAATACCAGCAAAAATCTATTTACATTATTTTCTTATAAGACTTCGTTAGAAACAAAAAATCACCGAACCGAAAAAATTCAATGCTCTCTTTGCACGATGGAAAATTTATTCCCTCAAGGAACTGCTATGGAAAATTTAGTGGAAATTGGTAAAAATCACTTAGATTTCGGGTCATAAATAAGGCATTTGCTATAAGTGAATATTTATCGAGCCTTGAAATCTTCCCCTTCCTACATGGTTTAGCTCCCCGTGCCTCCACCCCCCTCAAACCTTCAGGCTTCGTTCAATCAAAATTAAAGCCTGATCAATATCTGCTGCCGGTCTTCTTATATTCATTATGTGGTTAAACCAGAGTATTACACGGTGATAGCAACGCTGAATATAGAATGGTGATAATGTCAACGCCCATAAAATTGTGATACATTTTGTAACAAATTATTATATAAGCAAAGAAGTTTCTCCTTTTAAAGGTACAAGTACCCCTTTTTACAAAGAAAAGTTTTCGTTAATACTATGACAGCCCTGTTTCAGGGAAGGTCGGCAAGAGTTACAGGGCTTATGTTTATTTGAGATGGAGTTTTTAGGTTGTACATAAGTCAACTTTGATTCTTTCACAATAAATGAGAACCAGCTCCTTCGGGAAAAGTTGGGAAAGCTCCAACCTTTAAGTGAAATGGTTTGCGTAAGGCTGGCTCAGTTACATCTTGAAATATAACCACATACCACTTATATAGTTTAAACCCTTTGGGCATAGTGCGTTTGGAATCGACACAATATGTGCTGCTTAGTTGCATGTTACGTTTACTTCAGTATCTCGGTCAAAATATTGCGTTACCATGCTGCCAAAATACTTAACTCTGTCCACTTTCTCGATGTTTATACCCTTTAACTGAAGGCATGCTCCAGAGTTATCCAATTGTCTAAATGTGATTCATATTTTTTTGTTTACAATTTCAAATCTTTTATCTTAATTCTAATATTGGCTTGACTCCAATGTGCATGACTTCTATGTTCATGTTCATGACTTCTATATTCATGTTCAATGACTTCTATGTTCAATGACTCTATATTCATTAGTCTTTGTCGCCATTCTCCTCTATTTATGGTAATCTGGTTGAGCTTTTCTTGGTATAAACAGCACATATCTGCCAATATATCCTGAAGGAACTCTCGGCGTGGTCATCCTCAGGCATTTGTCCCCTCGATCATCCCCTCAATTATGGTATGCAAGAGACCTTCCTGGCGTTTTTTTTTTATGTTTTGCATGGTCACATTTATAATAAGGTTAATTCATATTTCTACCTTTTTCAGTAGTTCTTGGAGGTCTGGTATACTTTCTGCCAAAATTATGGTGTCTTCAGCATTTCGTATGTTGTTGACCACAGCACCATGAATTTTCTACTCCTCTATTAGAAATTTCAAGAGATTCAGAGGAAAATAACGCTCACCAAATAGATCATTCACATTTAACTGGTCTATAATTTTAATAACAGCAGCTTTGGCTTTAATTCCAAAGTGTCTTGACATGTTTTCCAGTTTTTATGTTTCTTTTTAATACAGGTGTTATTACCGAAAAAATATTCCGCCGCACCTCATTATGTGTTATCATGCACTTCTGAACCAACAACCATTATAATCCATCGTTCGAGTTATTCTATTTTTATTTTTTTTCGTCCTCTCGGCAGTTAGAACTTTTTTTAGTATTTCGATTTCAATTGTCAATTCAACAAACTTCAAATGAACACAATGCCTTTATTTTTAAATGGACAACTATCATATAATGTTAAAAAGATTCACAAACGTTAATTTCATATTATGTAACACTTATTTTCACAAAAAAACTGCCCCGATTTATGCTTTATTATTTTTTAAACGAAAACGACTTCCACCTTAATATTTTGACAACAACGCAACTGTCAAAACACGTCACAGCGTCCTAGGATAACTACCAGCATATACAAGAGTATGATCGTATCAGTTTCTTTTATAAATTCAAAACAACAATAAATACTGCTTGTTCTTACTTCAAATCCTTTAAATAAACAGTTTATAGGTACTGAAGTATATATATATATTTTCAAAAGAGCAAGAAGTGCATTTATGATATTTTTTAGTAAATACGCATGCAATTGCGTCATACCTTGCACTTTCATCGTTAGATATAAATCAGTCATGTACCTCTTCAATTTCATGAGCTCCTGGTATCCGTGACGTCATTGCAGGTCGACGCTGATTGGATGTTAAAATGTCAACAAACCAGCGTCCTCCGACAAACCACAAGTATGAACGTAATAATTTATATTTTATTTAAAAACAAACATTAATAATACTAAGTACTTATTATTACTTTGCCTTTGAAGTATTTTGTTATTGCTTACTGAATTTAATTCAGATTTTTAAATGCATGATTTAACGTTATACCTATTGACATTATGAATGAAATTAAATACTTACAGGCTTACCTTGTGACATATCCTTAGAAATAAATCTTTCATTTACCTCCTCACATTTCATGTGCTCCGGGTATCCGTGAGGTTATTTTAGTTAGCATTTATGTCCCACAGGTGTCGATGTCTAATTACTTGTATAAATAATTTCTTCAAAATTGATTTCCATTAGGTTGTTTTAGTTCAAAAGTGATACACAGATGTCAATGCTTGCAGTAATTTTTGTCACTTATCTTCATGATAATAATAACATAAATTTAATACAAAACTGAAACGCATTATAAAGCTTTTTCATTGTTACTTGACATGTAGGTTGGTATGAGGCTGACCACCCGTACTGTAAAAAAATGGTGCACTTTGCCAATGTCACCCCGGTTTCAAGGAAGGTGTGGAAGAGTTGCTTTTGTCCATGTGAGATTTGGTTTTTATGTTGCATGCGGAAGCGCAAACTTATACGTGCCTCCTTATTAGAATGCATTTAATATGAATCTAAAATGTGATCTCAGATTAAAGTAAAAAAAGCTAAAATATAACAAACATCTTTATTATGAATAGTTTAATAAACGACGTTTTGGTCAAAAATGAGTTATGAATTATATTCTACTTACAGCTATTTTTTAGTAGTTTATGTCCAAAAAAACAACTGCGTTTTTGAAGTATGGTTTTGATGTAACTGACAAGATATTTGCCTTTTTGGTCCTAAAGCGTTTGAGTCATAAAAAAATTGTAAAACATCGTTAAACCTCATCAATAGGAATTCCAAAAAATTCCAATATATATATATATATTTTTTGGAGCTGTTTTGATTTTAACGATATTATAAAAAATAAAAAAGTTATGACATTTTTCTGCAATCTCAAACTTTAAACTGCTCTCCTGAACAATTTGGTTTTTGTCGCTTATTTCTTTTTTTTTGTCTTGTCTTGTATCCTGCCGCCATTCCCCTTACTTATCTGATCAATCCATTCTTTCCTAGGTCTTCCCATCCACGCTTACCTATTACATTCCCTTTATACACTCTTTTTGTCAGCCGGTCTACATTCATCCTTTCAATAAGTCCAAACCATCGCATCATACTTCTTTGAACTTTCACTTTCAGGCTTTCTTTTACTCCGCATTCATTCAGAACCCATTCGTTTCTCACTCTATCTTTCAGTGTTTTTCCTGTCATACTTCTCAAATGAGCCATTTCTACGGTGCATACCTTATTTACTTCTCTTTCATTCACCGTCCATGACTCGATTACATACATCAGGGTCGGCAACAATATACAATTTTAACCGTCGGTATTTAAAAAAACACCAAAATGTAATAAACATCCTTATCCTGAATAATTCAATTCATCATAAATCCGTACCGTATTGACCGGTCCGTAGCTCAGTGGTAGCACTGCGGACTCTGAATGGGAAGGTTGTGGGTTCGATTCCCGGCGGAGCACAAAAAATATACCATTTATATTTTCAAATTTGCTCTTCGCTTGGTTGAAAAATTCATAAAACCTTTACCAATGACCGGTCACCAAAGGTCTATCCAGCCTTACAGCAACTGGGTCTTGCTTGAGAATTGGCGCTTTGTAGCGACGACGATTAAGCTCGTAAAAAGGTCGATAGCTCAATTGGTAGAATGCTTGCATTCCATGCTGAGAGCAAGGTTTCGATCTCAAAGGTTTACTCAGCCTTCACAAGAAATGAGAACCAGCCCCCCCCCGGGAGCTGGGAAACCCCCACTTCAACTGAAAGTGGTTGGTGTGAGGCCGGCCCCCTTACCTGTAAAAATAAATAGGTCGTAGCTTAGTTGCGTTTTTTTTTTTTATAAATCAAAACAACTTTTTCTAGCTCACTACCGATATAGATTTTGTAGCACACTAGGTACCAATCTCTTACTGTTTTATCATGTCTCAACGTTTTAAAAGGCGTTTCGGATGTGCCGCGGCGATCGCTCCAAATAATCAATTGTGTTCAGATTGTCGGATAAGCAAATGATGATTTACTATGTTCCTCACACACACACACAGTAAACGGTAACGTTCTTGTGTCACGCCATTTTAGTATGGGGGAAAGAATGTACAGGTTAAGCTTTATGTAAGTAGATTGTATTTTATTGAAAGGAGAATGACAATGTATCGATGAAATCACACCTTTTTTTTAAATGATGCAATCTATTGGCAGGTTAATTATATATCTGGAACCATCTGCCACATCATGTGAGAGAGCTAGAGGACCATGGAAAGTTCTGGAATGCACTGAAGATAAGCAAATTTTTGGCATCGTTTGCACCAGCGCCCTTGGAGTGACTACATCACGAAACGGTGCTATAAAGAAATCATCAACTCATCATCATAATCATCATCATCATCATATCAGAGGCAAGTTTACTATAGGGGCAAAATGTAACTTTATAATCAATCTAATCTAATCTAAATTTCAAAGATATGTAACATTGGGGATTCACATTATTTGCATTTTTACAAGCAGACACGTACGAGTTAGCGCTTAAACATGCCGCATGTGGATTTTCAATATAAAAACCAAAATCTCAAATTAACGTACACTCTGTAACTTTTGACGACCTTCCCTGGAACAGGGGTGACATTGGCAAAGTGAACTATTTTTTTCTACAGCATGGGTGGTCAGCCGCATACCAACCTATAAGTCAAGGAACATACACAAGAAATGACATTTTAGAAATAAACGAATAATATAATGTATTATACGTGATAATACGTATAATCACCAGCGGTTGCATACTAAATTGGAAAAGCGGCAGAGGATAGCCGCTGGTGCGTAAGGGGGCTTAAATCAAATACAAAATTATAATTTACAATTTTATTGATTGTAGAGGCATTAACTTTGTAATCGTTCATCATTAATGATAAAAGAAAAACAGCTTTGTTTTCGATTACGTGAGTATAGTAGGTGTACTCACGTAATCGAAAACAAAGCTGTTTTTCTTTTATCATTATAATTTACAATTTACAAAAATTTCAAAAACTTGAGAAATCCTAGCCTAGCCTAGTTGCAAAGATATATTTGAAATTTAAGGTTTGGATTTTGATTTGTGAGTACACATGCATAATTTATAAGCGCAGATTTGCACGCAACGCAACGCAAAAACGCAACTAAGCTACACATATAGTGTAACTTCTTGCCGCGTTATCCCCGAAGGGGTCGCATGTGGCGATTCGGGACCTATCTATTTTTACGGGTAAGGGGGCCGGCCTTACGCCAACCACTTCAGTTGAAGTGGGGGTTTCCCAGCTCCCGAGGGGGCTGGTACTCATTTCTTGTGAAGGCTGAGTAAACCTTGCCGGTATTTTTATTATGGGGTTTGAAATAAACACCGAAATAGGAAATCATTTCTGACACCCTCCTCGGTGGGATTCGAACCCGAGCTCACGGGGTAGAATGCAAGCACTCTACCAACTGAGCTATCGACCGGATCGACACGTGTCTGCTTATGGGCTTGCATTTTATATTAGTTTGAATATGTTCATGTATCTTTGAGACTTAGATTATTATAGATCGATTTCAGCATAATTTCAGTAATTTTTATGTGCCCCATCCATCCTGGAATATTTATTTTTGTATATTTTTTTACGTAAAGAAATCATGATTTCTCACTGAAACAGCTTACTTATATTATTACAGTTTACCCATTAAGAGAACACTTCCAAAGTTATGAATATTTATGTGATAGTAATTAAATCCGATTTCGTGTTATTAACACCGCCATTTTGATTTTCTTTACCACTATGTTATTCAAGGCGTGAAAGCTAATAGTGATGGTAACTTATTGAATCTGAAGGTGTTGAAGAAGTAACAATCTATAATATATCGCCACCTACAAGGTAAAACTGAATAATTGCTGAATAACTGATTTGAGAAATCATGGATTAAACATTTTATTGGTTGTAACTTCTCATAGTAAGTGAACTAATCATAAGGATATATTTATTTTGTGGGAATGCGTTTAATATGAATATTAAATGATATATTTCTTTGCAGCTTAGATTTAGATAAGATTTTAGATCTTTAATCTTTGTGGCAAAGACGTATTAACATTCAAAACTCATATCAAATGCATGCCCACAAACATATACGTGTAAGTTCGCGCTTTCAAATGCTGAATGTGTGCCTACAAATTAAAATCTAAACCTAAAATAATTAACAACCTAGCAACTGTTTCTGACCTTTTCTGAAACAGAGGTGACATTGGCAATCGCTCATTTGAATTTTCTCAACTGTAGAATTTTTACACTTTCTTAGTGTTTTCTGTCATAGAAAATAGGAAAAAAGTGCATTTATCTGAGAAACCCATGTTAGCTTAATATGTCACTTATTCAGTAGGACATTTGAGGTTCAATATGTGTATGCATTTACAAGGATAATTTATTTGGAGAGTACAAATAATTAAAAAGCGCTGTTTTTGTGTGTGTCACATCTTAAAGGCCCTCTGAAATCGCGGATAAGGTTATTTTTTAATATGCTTTTTTCATGCTTCTTTAAAGATACCAACAGTTTTTGCCCATCTCACCTTAGGTGGTTGTCTGTTCCACTCCATTGGACCCGCAAACCCGAAAACACGGTCTCCAAAATTAGTGCGTTGACTGCTGAAGTCTATAATTTTTGCCTTAAATTTAAAGTTATCCTCGTGATAGTGATGTGATATTATCGAAAGTGCTCTTTATTTATTGCCTCAAACGCTTTAGGCGTTATCACGCCATTATGATAATGGTGTGATAACACTGAAAGCGCTTCAGTAAATAAATCAACTCGTCAAGGAAAACATTGTTTTTATATTTTTTTATCATTGTTACGTTGATTAATAAAATTTATTTGATTTATAAAATGTAATTTGTCGTGAATGTTCCATGACTTATAGGTTGGTATGCGGCTGACCACCCATACTGTAAAAAAATGGTTCACTTTGCCAATGTCACCCCTGTTTCAGAGAAGGACGGCAAGAGTTGCAGGGCTTATGTTCATTTGAGATTGGGTTTTTATATTGTAGGCCCACATGCGGCATGTGTTAGCGCGAAATTAAACATGTCTGCTTGTGGAAATACATGTTATTTGAATCTCCAATGTAACATATATTTGCAACTTAGATTAGATTAGACGTTAAAACGAAACATCACAATGTCAATAAACAAACCCTGAGACTTTAACATGCCCACGAGATGCGTTTACCATTAATCCATCGACACACACAACTTTTTATTGTCTCCTACAAGAAGTTTAATGGCACAGCGAGATCCCTGTTAAATATCTTAGACCCGTGTGTGCCTATAAAACTGTGTGCTCCAAGTTAATTCCCCGCACAAAGGCCTCCTGCGCCCACTATTTACTGGTCTGTGAGGTAAACCCTGGACTTTTTATTTATTTTACGGCCATGGAACGCCGCAATAAAGAAGGAGGCTTCTGGACCAGGAAAAACGATGGAAGGAGACACTGGCATTTCTTTTTCATGTCTTTTTTGTACACTTGTTTTTGTTTTGAGAAGAAAATCTTTAGAAAAATACACCGGTCATTTTTAACGGTTAAAGTCACATTTCATTCTCAATTGATGTGAAAAGAGGGTGTCTCTGGAAGACGTTGAGAAAAATGTATGCTATCTTACAACGGTTCGTCTATAATCTATCTATCTATAATCTATAATCTAAGCTGCAAGGATATGTTAACATTTAAGGCTCATATGAAATGCATGCCTACAGACAGGCACATGTAGGTTCATGCCTACACATTCTGCATGTGTGCATACAAATAAAGAAAACCTTACATGGACATAAACCTTGCAACTCCTGCCGCCGTTCCCTGAACCGGGGTGGCATTGGCAAAAGTGAACCGATTTTTACAGCACGGGTGGTCAGCCTCGTACCAACCTATCAGTCAAGGAGCACAAAAAATTATAAATGATTTCCAGAAATTTACACAGACAAATTAAAATAATAGAAAAATAGAGACACATTACAAATTAAAATTAAAATAAAGTAAAATTAAAATTAAACTTAATATTACACTTAAAATTAATGCCCTAGCCCTTGTTGCAAATCAACCGCCATTCCTTTCTGTCCTTACATACTTCTTTCATTTCATTCAGAGTCATAATCTTTTTCATGCACTCTCTCCTTTTGTTATGACTCTGAATATCCCATTCATTCGCTATTTCGGAAATTTGATCCATCCATACTTTTCTCGGTCTTCCCCTACCACGGCTTCCATTCATAGTTGTTCCATTCATAGTCTAACATCCGAATATTTTTTTTAACTGTAATTCCTTAACTTAAAGTTTGGTATGAGGCTGACCACCCAAACTGTAAAAAAATATTCACTTTACCAATGTCACTTCTGTTTCATGGTAGGACGGCAAAAGTTGCAGGGTTAAGCTGTTAATGTTCATTTAAGGTTTGGGTTTTCATTTATAAGAACACATGCAGCATTCTTCTTGTGAGAATGTTTTTAATATGAACCATCTCATTATACAGAGAAGAATTGAGTGAATATGAGCCCCAGGTTGAAGGAGTATATTTTGGTTGAAGAACCTCAGACAGTCCTTTGGCAGAATCATAAGATCCTTCTGTCGCACAGCAGTTTCTAAAGTGTGAAATATAAGGATGATCGTCAATCCTCACTGAAGATGGCATAAGAAAAAGAAAAATATGTCAATCGACCATTCCTGGAATTTGACCTGATAGGTTTTCACATTATTGTATTTAGCAAAGATTTCCTTTCTTATCTTGAATATTCGTTCAATCAGCTGTCTAATTTTTATAACACGTAATATTTTTTCCAATTCTTCATACTTCTTTCTAGTTATTTCCAAATATTTATTTTGTCACTTCCACATGTTTCATCATCTGCTACCCTCCACTATATTCCCGAACATGACCGATTCTTCCCGAGAATGCACGAGCATTGTCTCAGAATAACGACACTCTCGTGGTTTTATTGGACACTTCGGGCACGCATAAACACGCTACAAGACGAGCCTGTACCCCGAGTACAAAAGCATTGCGTAAACTCCCTATAATCGCGTAAACCGAAACAATGTATGAAAACTAAATCACTCACTAGGAGTGCCGTCGTATATTCAATACATTTTAGATTTACGCGATCAAAGGGGGATTATGTGAATGTTTTATACTCTGGGTACGAGGATCCCGCGTGGTAGGAATACGGGAAGCAAATATTGTTCATGTATTTATGAAACCTCGACGTGCAAAATATACGAGTGTGTTGTATGTAGAATAAAAAACAGAAATGTATACATGTGTTTTGAGGAAAAAACAAACGCACATAAGTCAAAAAAGATAGTTTAAAAAATGACTATTAAGAGTAGAAAAAATAAACGTTCTTTATATTTTGTTAATGCTATTAAGCATTTACTAAAAACACAAATGTAGTTGTCTTGCATTAAATCAAATTTTCAAAAGTCAATAAATCTGGTTATACTCGTAAATAAACTATGAGTAAAAAAGCTTACATAATTGGGATTGAGCAATCGTTTTAGAGTAATAATACCTTTTAAGAATTGTAGAAAATTTTGTTTTATTTATTGTGTCATTGTATAAAAAAAATTTGATGTACCGTTTCAGCGTAAACTTTGTAGAACTCCATGAAAAAAATATACATGAAAACAAAGAATGTTTATTTCTGCTTATTAATCTGCAATGCTGATTTGTAATGTTGGTTGGTTAAGTTTGCTACATTTTTTGCATAATAAATTTTTGACTTTTTTTGTATAGATTTCTTTTAAGGTTTTGTTGTTGTTGTTTTTTTTTATACTTAAATGTTATTTATTGCTCGTATTCCTTGACTTAAAGTTTGGTATGAGGCTGACCACCCATACTGTAAAAATGGTTCACTTTGCCAATGTCACCCCTGTTTCAGAGAATGTCGGCAAGAGTTGCAGGGCTTATGTTTATTTGAGGTTTGGATTTTATTTGTAAGTACACAATCAGCATTTGTAAGCGCGAACTGTAAGTCCGGTCGATAGCTCAGTTGGTAGAGTGCTTGCATTCTACCCCGTGAGCTCGGGTTCGAATCCCACCGAGGAGGGTGTCAGAAATGATTTCCTATTTCGGTGTTTATTTCAAACCCCATAATAAAAATACCGGCTAGGTTTACTCAGCCTGCACAAGAAATGAGTACCAGCCCCCTCGGGAGCTGGGAAACCCCCACTTCAACTGAAGTGGTTGGCGTCAGGCCGGCCCCCTTACCTGTAAAAATAAAAAGGTTCAACTCGCCACATGCGACCCCTTCGGGGATAACGCGGCAAGAAGTTACACTATATGTGTAGCTTAGTTGCGTTGCGTTTTTTTTTTAACTACACGTGTTTGTTTGTGAGCATACATCTGAGAGCTTTGAATGAATATATCCTTGCAACTTAGATTATAGATCATAGATATAAATATGTAAAAAAAATGTTTTCAAAATTTTTGCATGAAACTCTTGTTTAGGACAGACTAAACATTTTACTGCAACGTTTAAATTGCACTTTAGGTATTGCAACATTAAAGAGCACTGCATTCATTACACAGGGCGCCATATTTCAGGGCTTATTCCACCTGCAGAGCAGATTGCCTACCGCCCAGGCGCTGCGGCCGCTTGTACGCAGTGCGACACTGAAAGTGGCGTAGACCCTGTACCAACAAGTATAAAACATTGAATAATAACACAGAGGAGCAGAAACTAACTTGCTGCATTGGAGAAGCATGACAGAAAAAAACTCTGAAGGATAGAGTACCTAAGTAATGAATGGGTTAAGAAAGAATGTAATTTGAAAGAGGATGTGAAAGTTAAGGTACACAAGAATGTGATGAGATGGTTTGGCATGTGGAAAGAATGAATGATAATAGACTGACAAAGTATATAAACAAAGGTAGTGTGAAAGGAAAAAGAGGTAAGGGACGACCGAGAAATGTATGAAGTGATCAAATTGAGGAGATTGTGAAATAATAGGATATGGAAAGCGAGCGTAAAAGAAGAAAATGCATCAAAAAAGAAAATGATAGGAAAAAATAGAGGCAGCTCTGCAGAGGCTCTGGCAACCCCTAACGGAATGGTGACAGAGTTACAGTTACAGTTACAGACAAAAGTCTACATTTTCCTCAGTCCTGTCAAACGCTGCAGTGGTGTGGTCATACAAAACATATTTTTACACGTCAAATTCTATGTTTTCTTGCTTTCTCAATTTTGTGATTTGACACCCAATTATAACACATGCCATAATGTCTTAAAATAATTCATTTTTCGTTTGAAATTCGTCAATTTTATAGATCACAAGATTAAGGACGCATGCGTACTATGTTCGGACTGTTTCGGGCATAGTACGCACGCGGCAATGTTGCCACCCTTCTAGTGACATTTTTACATTCGCCCAAGTTTTTTTATACTTTACTTTACTTTCTTCGGCTCATAAGCCTTGAAGGCTCAGGGCCTCCCGCACCACAATCCTCCAGGACTCTCTGTCTTGTGCTGCTTCCCTCCATGGTCCCCTCACTCCCAGAACTTCGGCGTCGGCTTCAACGTTGTCTGCCCACCGCATCCTGGGACGTCCGAGTGGTCTAACACCTGAGGGGGCACCATCCAAGACTGTTCTGATGATCCTGGAGTCCTCTGCACGTGCTACATGTCCGGCCCACTGGAGTCTTCTTGATTTCATTACCGACACTATGTTCGCATCTTGAAACACGGGCATCAGCTTCTCGTTGGTTCGGATACGCCACCTGTCATCTTCAAATACAGGTCCGAGAATGCGACGAAGTATTTTGTTCTCAAAGACCTGGAGAGATTTTTCTTGTTTTTGAGTCAGACTCCAGGCTTCGCATCCGTACAACACAACTGGCCGAACAATGGAAGTGTAAATCTTGAATTTTGTGGAGCGGGATAGCCATTTTGAGCACAATAGCCCTCTAAGGCCAAAAAAAGCATTATTGCCGGAGTGAATTCGGGCATGTAATTCTGATGTAAGTTTTTGTAAGTTTTTTTATACACATATTAAAATGCAGCTGTGAAGTTCTTTGTT
Source organism: Agapetus fuscipes (assembly GCA_951799405.1). NCBI lineage: Eukaryota > Metazoa > Arthropoda > Insecta > Trichoptera > Glossosomatidae > Agapetus > Agapetus fuscipes. Next base: position 2,466,131 of record OX637346.1, on the reverse strand, counting down.
TATTTTCTTACTTAGGACTATTTTCGGAAGTTAGTTGAAACAGATATTATATAATAAAATATTTTTTTAATATTTTTTATTCATCAAAAAAATTATAAAATTAAAATATTTTCGTTAAAATGACTTCTAGTCCACAGATATCATTAGTCAATAGTGTAAACTCACCTTGATTGCGTATTCAAAAATATGTATCAATCTTTAACCACTCTATAGGAGTGCCATCGCATATTTCTTACATTTTCGATATACTCAATCAAATAAAGATTGACACAATTTTTTGTACTCGGAGTATTGAAGGCGTAGAGGTGGCGTAGGCCGTAGAGGGTGTAAAGAGCTCATTTAAAAGTACTACGAGCCACGATACGAACAATTAATTAATTGCATTTTAGAAAAATGTTGAAATTACAACTTTGTATGTTTTTTTATTGGTGTAAATAAATATTTAATAGAATATCCAACCGTAAATTATCCAATAATATAATAATAAATTGGGCAATTTGTTTAGCGCCGTACTGTAATCAATCACCTCAAGGGCGCTTTACACGTTGTAAAAACAGGATAAATAGTTAACATTAACTTTAACTTACGCACAAAACAAATATTAAAATGGCAAATAAAAAAAAATTCAACAGAATATAAAATCAAAAGTACAATAAATTACACCAATGCTTGACGAAAACAAAAAATCAAATCAAATTATATCTACATCTATAGTGCGGTCGATAGCTCAGTTGGCAGAGTGCTTGCATACCATGCCGAGAGCTCGTTGCTTCGAGGCTCGAATCCCAACGAGGGTGTCATAAATGATTTCTAGTTTCTGTGTTTGTTTAAAAACCTATAAGAAATGAGTACCAGCCCCCTTGAGAACTGGAAAACCCCCAATTTAACCGAAGTGGTTGGCGTGAGGCTGATCCCTTACCTGTATGCGAAACCCTTCGGAAATAGCGCGGCAAGAAGTTACACTATATGAGTAGCGTAGTTGGGTTTACTAAATGAACATATCAAAAACAAGATCAAATTAACAAAGTTCCAATTCACTTTTTACAATTTTATTAGTGTCTAGCACTTTCACCTACAAGGCATCATCAGGACAATCTGCATTGTAAGCGAAAGTGCTAGACACAAATAAAATTGTAAAATGTGAATTGGAACTTTGTTTGTTTGATTAATATACAATGTACTTTCATTTTGTAATACACCAAACCCTTAAAAATATCAAAAACAAGACGTTGTTATACAACGTTAAAAGCTCTTTATTCAAATTATTTTATTTATAAAAATGATTATGCAATACATGATAACAAGTTTATGATTTTGTTCAATTAATAAACAGTTTCGCAACTCGACGCAGCATCTCCCCACAATTATCCATAATATTAATCATTTCAAACTAAATTGTTTCGTCCGAATAGCCGGAGCACTTGAGGAACATTTATTAATGGCATTACAAGTTGGAGTTTCATGATATTCCCTCTCAAGGAGAGCTCACAAATGTATGACTGTTCCCGAGCCGGGACAGCGCCCAGGGCGATGGAGAATGAAATTCACGTCGCTACTTGCCCGCCCGCAAAGATCGCAAAACTATAATTATCTCGCAAATTGTTTTTGATTTGTTGAGGCCCATTATTCAAATATTTAAGATGTTTCAGTACGTCCCTGCAGTGCTTTTTATGCTTATGTCGATAAGACTTCAAAAAGACCACTGCGCTCTGCCCTTACTGCTGTCAACAAGGTTATAGTGCCCAATAGAGCGAACACATCAAATTTTGCAGACAGAAGCTTTGCGGTGGCCGGGCCGGTTGCCTGGAACAATCTGCCCATCCGCGTTCGCGCGAACCAGCCTACAGCCTACCTTCAGAAAGAAACTGAAGACACTACTTTTCTCCAGAAACCATGGCGCCCTTGAGATGGTCCTGGACCATTAAATGGCGCCACAGGAAAGAAATCATCCATCATCATCATCATCATCATATAGCATTGGATTCAAAGATGACCTTTTAATAAAATTGTATTAAGTATCACATGTAACGAGATGAATTTGTTTCGTGGAATGGAAAATAGGGATTTGAATTTGAATTAGAAAATGAAAATGAAAACAAAAGAAAACGAAAGAAAAATGACCATTCAAGCAAAAATAATGACCATTCTTCTTCTTCTTTTTGTGCCACTTATCTATCGAAGATCGGCGTTCATCATGGCTATTTTGACTTTAGATGCTGCGGCTCGAAACAGGGACTTGGTGCTTCTGTCGCAGGTCTTTCAGCCACGATGTACTTCGGCGTCCCTGAGATCTTCTCCCTTCAATCTTACCCTGGATGATAAGATGAAGGAGACGGTACTTCTCATTTTTCATTACGTGACCGAAGTACATAAGCTCTCTCTGCTTAATGGTAGGCAGAATGACCATTAGTGATACTTTAATTCGAATGCTCAGTTTTGCGTGTTCTAGACCTTATCAACACCTTCGTAATTTCTCTATTAATTTGAATCTCCTGCTACTCCAAGAATTGTTGACATCATGTTTTTCATCTAACTGCAGCCGAGACAATAACCATTAGTGATACTTCAATACATATATCCAGTTTTGCGTGTTCTAGATCTTTCGGGAAATTTTGGAGACTTTCATTATTAATACCCTCGTAATTTTCCATTAATACTAATCTCCTGGTGCTCCAGGAATTGTGGTGGAATGGGGAATGTTGGCATCATGTATTCCATCAAACTGCAGCCGGGACAATGGCCGGCCGTGATACATCAGATGGTAATTTGCTGTCGTGTAGACAGTTAATGTTGCCCGGTAATGGACATGCTGCCAGGGGCGGAAAAAAACTTACTCATTTGTAAGCAATTTAAGATCGATAAAAAGTGAGTTGGTGTTTGTATCCTTTTTCTTTTATTAACACTAAAAAAATCATTCATAAGTCACAAGAAATAGCAATGTTACTGTTTCCATGGGTGCTGTTTTATTTTTTTAAATTTTTTATTTCATCAAATGGCAAACGTTTTTTCATTCGACCGTCATCACGTTTTTACAAATTATTAATAACCAAATAGTTATAAATAACCAAAAATTAACTATTTATCAAAATATAAAAAACATGTAAATAAAAATTGGTAAAGGGTCATGGGTTCGAATCCCGGCGGAGCACAAAAAAAATACAAATTTTATTTCCAAAGATGCTCTTCGCTGGGTTAAACAACAAAAATCCATCCAGTCTTACAGAAAAAAAACCCACAGAGGGCTCTTGAGGTGTGATATACACAAAAACAACGCTCACCAAATAAATCGTCGTAATACAGATTTAAATCTTAAGGTGCTTTATTTCTCTATGAGCCTGACCACTCATACTGTTAAAAATGGCTCACTTTGCCAATGTCACTCTTATTTCAGAAAAGGTCGTGTTCATTTGATTTACCTTTTAATTTGTAAGTACACATGCAGAATTTGTAAGTACACATGCAGAATTTTTAAGCGCGAGCTTAGATGGTGTCTGTTTGTGGGCATACATTAAAAATTGAATTTTAAATGTTGATACACCATTGCAACTTAGATTATAGATTGTCTCCGCACCATGTTTGGATGCGCCCCTGCCCCTGTTTTATTATTTATGCCACATGTAGTTGGCAGCGCCGGATCCGCAGCCGGGAACAAGGCGATAATCACATTATAACGAACGCTTGCATCCGTAATCCGTTGTAACGAATCACTGCGCGCCGTTAGCCGCTCCTCCGGGGGGGAGGTGGGAGGGGGGCTCACACCCCCAACGGCCGCTAAACGAAGCCGAACAGGGTAAAACTACGGTCCTGTGTAACCATTGGTAAAGGACCATTCATTGTGAGTTGCGAAAATAAACATAACTTTTGTGACACAAAAAATATTAATCTTACAAATTTAAAGTGTTTTTCGTTTAATGAAAGATTCGATGAATAGATTTGTAGTATTAATGGATTCAGAGTATTTGAAATTTGGGAAATATTTTATGTGTCACCAGGACTCCGAGTCCGACTTGCATGTTTAGCAGTGGCGAAGGGTGCCATACAAGCCGATTCCCATCGGTTTCCCGTTTAAAATGAGGCAAAAATGACAATAAAGTAGACTGCATGGTTTCAATGGGGAAAAATGCGTACTGTTTCTTTGGTTTTAATGTATTTTTTACTTTGTGCCTATGTTTTTTAACTACTTTGTTACATCATTTTAAAACGAAAGCCGATGGAAACCGGCTTGTATGGCACCCTTCGCCACTGAATTGTTTAGCAAAACTTGACTAAAGTAAAAGTGTGCGGAAATATTAAAATTTCGGTTTCAGTACCCCGAGTACGAGTTGCATGTTAAGCATACGTTTAAATACGTTTCAACACGCAACTTTAAACAACTTTCCAACATTAAACATGCATCTCGTACTCGGGGTACTGAAACCGTAGTTTAAATATTTCCTTAAACTTTTACTTTACTCAAGTTTTGCCAAACATGCAAAGTACACACATTTGCATGACAGTTCACATCAAGATCATCTTCATCATAATACTTCACGCTGAAGAAGCCCATCGTTGAAATGGGCGAAACCTCCGGAAGCTCCAGCTCTCACAGACTATGGCAACAGATCCCGGAAAACATCTGACGCTTTTTTTACGCGAATTTTAAAGAGCTGTAATTTAAAAACTAAGCCAGATATTATTTTTCTAAAGACGCTGATGCATTTTTTTAAATGTAGTGTGAAATGAATGAAATAAATAAAAAATGAGAAATTACTCTACTGTTACAAAAAAATGTAGTGTTTAAATCGTGAATGCGGCTCAGAAACCGCTGGCGAAAAATCTCTGGTCGAGTAATTTGAAAAGTTTCGGAGTCACGCGTGCGCCTTGTGATTTGTTGCGGTCGTAAACAAAGCTCTTACTTGTTATTAGATTCCTGCGCCGGTGTTAGATGTCGCCTTTCTCACTCTTTGATACCAAATTGCTTCCCGTACACCAAGTACAAAACAATACGTGTCAACTCAAACGTATCGTTCATTAAAATCTATCGTAACTTAAGCCCTCACTAGAGGCGATGCTCCAGTTCCCATGTTTTTTTTGTTAAACGTTTAAGTTGAATTTTCATTCAGTTTTATACTAAGAGGACTGGTATAAGTTACCAAGCAGCAATACATGTAGCAATACGTGCTAACTCAGCCGTATCGTTCATTAAAATCTATCGTAACTTAAGCCCTTACTAGAGTGCTTGTTTAAATTTTCTTACATTTTCTTGTAACGTTTTAGTTGAGCTTTCATTCAGTTTTATACTAAGTGGACTTGTATAAATTACCAAGCAACGATACATGTCAAAAACTTGAAACCTATTTTTTTACTTTTATTATTTAACTTTTAAATACTTAAAGTATTCTGAAATACATTGCAATGTTTTAAGGTTCGGATAGTCTCTAAATTAAAAAATACAGGTCTTCTTTCAGGATATTATTTATTTAATGTCAATTTATTTTACAATTTACATTTATTTTTAACATTTTTAGCAACTCAAATTTATTTTCACAGTTCAGCACCACACACACTCTTTAATCAAAGGCGACTATCTGACTATCCTGGTGCACTCAATTTTGCTCTTTATATACGCTAGAGACAGAAATTTCTAGGGGCTTACTAGCCAGCACATTCTACCAACTTCGAGAATACAAAAGGATCATTCCACTTCTAGACTTCTTAGGCCTAAAATTATTGCTACCTACGATGTACACCTATATTTATCTACTATTTACATAACAATATAATTGATTTATTTTTGTTTTTCTTTCTTTCTTGAACTTAAAACCTCTGTTGAGTCATGTAGGCTGAAAGTGAAATGAATTTGTGTTTAATGAGTAACACAGAGATTCTCATATTATATGATTTTTTATATAGTTTTATTATTTTAAAAATAAATTCTAGATTTGCCACCTTTGGTTCTTAAGACACTATAATCTATCTGTAATCTTAGTTGTTATGATTTATTAACATTTAAAATTAATATTTAATGCATGCCCACAAACACATGCGTGTAAGTTCGCGCTTACAAATGCTGCAAGTGTGTTCACAAAATAAAATCAAAACCTCGAACGAACGTAAGCCCTGCATTTTTTGCCGACTTTCCCTGAAACAGGGGTGGCAAAGTGAACCATTTTTTTACAGTATGGGGGATTAGCCTCACATCAACCTTTAATTAAAAGCACTCATGACTTTTATTCTCTTTTTTATAAGCATGTAAATAATACATAAGGTGTTTATGTATTAAAACAAATTGTTTGTTGTAGGGTTGGTTAGAGGCTGCAAATAAAATTTGAGTAGACAATATTTTGAAGCAGATTCTACACCAAAAACTCATGTGATTGCAATACAAAGTTATATTTTGTAACATGCGTTCTTACCACAATCTTTCTACATCTTGTATTTGCCATATGCTCTCATATTGAAGTCCGTTCTGACGTGGACAGTTAGGATAGTATTTGAATAAATGTACCTGATTTTGTCGCATAACTACAAAGTGTTTTTTTTAGTCAAGAAGGGGAAAAACCAGGAATGACAGCAACAATAAGAATGTCTCTGGTTAAACATATAATCGTATTATCTACATTCTCTACAGTATCTACATTCACCCGTAAAATAAATAGGTCCCGAATAGCCACCCATTCGGAACTAACGCAGCTAAGACGTAACACTATATGTGTAGATTAGTTGCGTTGCGTTGCGTATTTATAATACTGTTTCTGGCCCGGCAAAACAGGGTGGTGAATCGCATTCCTAAAAAAAAATCATAGACTTATATAATATATGTAGTCTGAAGTTTGTCGTGAGCTGAGATCTGAATCCGTTAACTGACTAACATTATTGTGACTTTGCCTTGTAATACAAAAACAAGTACATACCAAAATAAATACCGGCATAATGTACTCAGCCTTCACAAAAAATGAGAACCAGCCCCCCCGGTAGCTGAAAAATTTCCACTTCACTTTCACTGAAAGTGATAGGTGTGAGGCCGGCACCCTAACCCGTAAAAATAAATAGGTCCCGAATCGACACATGCGACCCCTTCGGAAATAACGAAGGCAAAAATTTACACTATATGTGCAGCTTAGTTGCAAAGACCGGTCCGTAGCTCAGTGGTAACACTGCGGACTCTGAATGGGAAGGTTGTGGGTTCGAATCCCGGCGGAGTACAAAAAATAAACCATTTATATTTTCAAATTTGCTCTTCGCTGGGTTGAATTATTCATAAACCTTTACCAATGACCGGTCACCAAAGGTCCATCCAGCCTTACAGCAACTGGTTCTTGCTCGAGTATTGGCGCTTTGTAGCGACGACCAAGATCGTACACCTCTGCGGCATTACAACAAGTGTCATAGACACCTAGAGTCTCTAGAATCTAGGGAGTCTCCGGCACAGAATTTCTAAAAAAAAAAACATTAATACGTAGCATTTTTTACTTACTTACTATCCCAAATTACTTGCAGCGTCTTCATCAAAAAGTGCTTCTAGAAAATCCAGTATAGAGTTTTGTTCATCACGCCAACACACAGAGTCTTTGTGCGAAACAGGCGATCCTAACTTCTCTCCCAGACGGAGTAATTGTTAAAGTTGCGAAAATTCCCTCCAAGAGTTCGTCACGCCGAGACTTCTGGATGTCACGTGACGTATTACTCAGCTTTTGTTTGCCACGCGTCCAAATTATGATGTTACAATATTAATTTTGTTATGAACCAGAACAAATGAGATTTTTGGAAGTTTTGCAAGTATGGAAATTTCATTTTGATTGAAACGTGTGTAAATTAGTCATTTTTTAATTATTTTATTACTCATTAGTGAAATTTCTTATTTATTATTCAATGTTTAATGTTTTGACATTCTTGAAAAAAAAAAATAATGTTTTAATGTTTCGGTACATTCTACAAATTGAATGAATATTTAATAGTATTTTCTTATTCTAACACATTTCATCACAAACTATAGTAATAACATATATTATAGGTAAATAAATTGTAGAAAAAAAAGATTTGTACTTCGGCAGGTTGGTATTTTTTTGTTAATATTTGTTTGGGTCAATTTTCAAATTAAAAATTATGATAATTGTATCTACTGTTGACATTGATTTTTTGTTGCATTTTAAACATTATTTTGTTGACACAATTTTTTATTTCTTTTAAACTATAGAGTCCTTTTTATTCATTAAACTCTACGAGTACTCATTAAAAAAACCAACGTCATTTATTTTTTATTTCCACTTTATGTTATTTAGTTTTTAACTCTATTGTTATAATGTTAGCAGTGGCCAAAGCCTCTGCAGCTCTGCCTTACTTCTTCAAAAATATTTCAGCACTCAATCTCAAACCTCCACATAACTTGATATTCGCAAACGTTGCTAATTTTCTAAACGCAAATTTGTTCTGGCGTCCCAGCCTCGTAGCTGCTAAAATATTAACAAACTACGCGTTCATATGTAATCACCCCAGATCGGAGAACGTGCAAACATAATAATGTGGCCCCTTGTGCGTGAAAACACGGGCCGTCTATGTAATTAGGGCCCTTTTCAGGAGCACGAAAATTTGCACGCGAAGGCAAAAATTTCAGGTAAATTTTTAATCAAGCATAACGATGTTTGAATGTTTGGTTAAGCTGATTTACTCGTGTTTGGATAAAGTGCAAACATTCAAGATGTTTTAAATTAAATTATGATTTTATATTGTTAAGTTAATACTAACACATTGCTGCCTTAGTTATTGTTTGCCGTATAGACCATTAAAAGCAAATTTTACAGGATAATTTTTAATGTAAAAAACGTAAACGTAATTCAATTACCTATTTTACCGAAAGAACTGTAGGGCTGGCATTATAATTATCCATACAAATCATTATAATTTTACGTTTAATACTAAAAAAAACGTTTTTAAATGGATATACGCCAAAGATGCGCAACGAAAATTACGCAAAGTGCATATACGGCAAAATATCGGACTTTGACCGGACGCTTGCGACAATCTTTTAGTAAAATACATTTTTTTTTTTTTTTATTTTTTATTTAATATAAGACATTTTAAGTACATACATTACATTTTTCAAACTTATTTCTATTACATAATATTCATTTGTTTTATATGCTATACCTCTCCAAAAAGAGTCAAAGCTCTTGTGTGTGGTGAGGGATTCACAATTAATTTAGTCAATAGTAATAACAAATTTATTTCAGTTATTTAATATATTTAAATTATAAACTAGAAATTTATTTAAGTTACTTCATACACTTAAGTCAAATACTTATGATGTGTATTTTCAGTGTGAAGAGATCTGATATGTGGAGAAATCAAATTAAAATAAGAAAAAACTGTATAATAAACAAAAGCAAATATATAAACATAGATAATATAGGCAAGTAGGTACCAAAGTATAATAAAATAAAAACATATATACATATGATTTATAGAGGTCTACTAATGACAAAAAAACAATACAAGGCACAGGCAATAATATCAATTGGTATACAAATCTAATATTTTTCGAAATGTTTTTTAAGTTTATTTTTAAATACATGATAATCTTTTATATTTTTTAGTTCAGTCGGTAATTTATTAAAGTTTGTTACACCAACATAAATGAAGCTATTTTGATAATGTTTTGTGTCAAATTTTGACATTTTGAGGTTATGTTTGTATCTTGTTGAATGATTTGTTTCTAATTTTAATTGTTGTTTTTCCTTTAATATTTGCAATATGGCGTTTTTTTTAAAAATGATATCTACTGAGGGAACTTTAAATATTTTAAATACTAATTCAGTCGGGTAATTCGATGGTTTTTTTAATATTATCTTAATGATTAATTTTTGAATTATTTTTACAGGGTTTAATGTGTTTAAGTATGACCCTCCCCATCCTATAATGCCGTACTGTAATATAATATATTGCACAATTGCGTAGTAGACTCTTCTTAAGTTATCTATTCCGAGTATATTTCTAAGTCTTATAAATATGTATATGCACTTTCTGATTCGTTTTATCAGTTTACTAGTATGTTCTTTCCATTTTAATTTACTATCTATGTCAACGCCTAAATATCTTGTAGTATCTGTTTGCTTTAGTATTGAGCAGGTTAGATTACAATTCGTTTTATTACATTTATTTTGTTGATGAATAAATACGTTTAAATTTAGATTTAATTTATTTTCATTAATAGAGAACGGGACAATGTAAGTTTTTTCGCTGTTGAGTGTTAACAAATTCACGTCGAACCAGTGCTTTAAATTGTCAATGTCAACATTTGCTTTATTGGTGACACTATTCCAATTTGTATCTTCGATGATAATAACTGTATCATCGGCATAGGATATTATTTTTCCGTTTAGTTTCAGTGTAAATACATCATTGACATACAATATAAATAATATAGGGCCTAATACTGTGGCCTGTGGTATTCCGAAATTACTAGTTTCTATTTGGCTGTACACTTCATTTATTTTGACAACTTGAGGTCTTTGATATAGATAGCTTGTTATCCACTCGAGTGTCCTGCCTTGGAAACCGATACTTTCTAATTTTGAAGTCAATTTGTAATGAGATATGCTGTCAAAAGCTTTTTTTAAATCTATGAATATACCGATACATTTACGAGATTTGTCCAATGCATTCAGTACATAGCTAGTTAATTTAGCAATTGCATCTTGTGTGCTTCTATTTTCCATAAAACCAAACTGGTTTTCATTTATTATATTATTGCTTTTTATATATGCGTTGATTCTTCTTTTAACTATTTTTTCAAATATTTTAGCTATGTTTGATATTATAGAGATAGGTCTGTAATTTGTTATATCATCCTGTTCACCAGATTTAAATATTGGAATTATTATGGATTTTTTATATATATTTGGAAATTTTCCAGTCTCAAAACTTTTATTTATAATGTACATTAGTGGTTTTGAAATTTCTTTTTTAATGTGTTTTAGTGTATCGATAGTTATGCCATCAAATCCTGGAGTTGATCCTCCTTTCATATTGTCAATAATTTTTTCAACTTCCTGTTCAGTACAGCTGTTAAGGATTTCCATTTTGTTTGTGTTTGTTTTTATTGTTGGCATTGTGACTGTGTTTGTTTGTATCAGTTTAGCAAGATTTTTTCCTACATTAACAAAATAATTGTTAAAAATGTTTGCAACTTTAGTGGGTTTTGATTCGCAGCTTATTTTTGTGTTTTCATATGTGATTTCATTTATAACATTGGTTTTTTGTTTTTTTTTATCAATTATCTCATTTATTACCTTCCATACTCTTTTGTTATCATTTTCGGTGTTTCCTAACTTTTTTTCATAATATTTTTCTTTAGTGGTTTTTATTAAATACGTGAGCTTTTTTTTTGTACAACTTATAGTGTTTGTATATGCTTTCATCGTTTGGTCTTTTAGTGGTTATTTTGTAAAGTGTTTGCTTATGTCTTATTGAAACTATTAGGCCATGGGTGATCCATGCTTTGATAGGTTTATATTTAGATTTTGTTCTGTTTATGTTCTTTGTTGACTCATTAATGATTTCAGTTAATTTCTATAATAATAATCTATAATCTAAGTTGCAAGGATATATTCATTTAAAGCTCTCAGATGTATGCCCACAAACCAACAAGTGTAGTTCGCGCTTACAAATGCTGAATGTGTACTTACAAATAAAATCCAAACCTCAAATGAACATAAGCCCCACAACTTTTGCCGACCTTCCCTGAAACAGGGGTGACATTGGCAAAGTGAACCATTTTTTACAGTATGGGTGGTCAGCCTCATACCAACCTATAAGTCAAGGAATATGAATAATAAATTACATTTAAATATAAAAAAGAACAAAACCTTACAAAGAAATCTATACAAAAAAAGTCAAAAATTTCCTATGCAAAAAATGTAGCAAATGAATACACCAACATTAGAAATCAACATTGCAGATTAGCCGCCACTTCTTCCTGTCCTTGCATACTTCTTTCATTTCATCCAGAGTCATAACCTTTTTCATACAAGTCCTCCTTTTATTATGACTCTGGATATCCCAGTCATTCGCTATTTCAGAGATTTGATCCTTCCATACTTTTCTCGGTCTTCCTCTACCACGACATCCATCTATTCTAGCAACATATACTTTCTTCGTCAATCTTTCATCACTCATTCTCTCCAAATGCCCGAACCATCTTAACATACTTCTTTTAATCTTCACTTTCACACTTTCCCTTACACCACATTCTTCTCTTACAAAATCATTTCTCACCCTGTCACTTCGTTTTTTCCCAATCATACTTCTTAGATAGTCCATTTCTACTGTATGGACTTTACTAATTTCCCTTTCACTCACCGTCCAGGCTTCACTTCCATACATCAAGGTTGGCACTAGTATACCACCGTGCACCGCCAATCTAACATTTTTTGAGAGATTTTGGTTCCTGGCGATGCAAGCGGTCGCACCCAGTACACACCTGCCTTTCATTATTCTTCTTTCAAATTCACCGGCCATTCTTCCATCTTTTTCAAACTTACTTCCCAAATATACAAACTCATTTACGACATCAACATTCATTCCATTAATTTTAAATTCATAATTCATATTTTCATCATCTCTTTCAAAAATCAAAACTTTCGTCTTTCTTGCATTCAACTTCAAATTATTACCTTTCAAAGCTTCGTTCAATCTAGAGAGCATCATTTGCAATCCCACTGCTGAATCAGATACAAGGACTGCATCATCCGCATACAGTAGAACGCTTACTTTGCTCTCTCCTATCATTAATCCACAATCATCAAGTCTAGCATCTCGAACACACTTGTCCATGACTATGTTAAATAGCCATGGGCTCATCACACATCCTTGCCTTACACCCTTAAAAACTTCAAACCATTCACTATACTCACCATCAATACGAATGCAAGCCATACTATTCTCATAGTTCGCATGCACCGCATTGAGTAGAGCTCCATTCACTCCGTATGCTTTCAAAACATCCCACAACATACCTCTGTCCACTGAGTCAAAAGCCTTTTCCAGATCCACAAAGGCCGTGAATAGTTTCCCCCTCACCGACAATTGTTTTTCAACAAGTTGTCGTAGAGTGAAAATCTGATCAACACAGCCTCTACCGGCCATAAAGCCGGACTGTATATCGGAAACCCTTTTGCTAGTAGTCAGAATCACATTTTTTATAATCACCTTACAGAAGACTTTTCCTGGTATACTGAGTAGACTGATTGGTCTGAAGTTCTGACAGTCTTTTTTGTCCCCTTTACCTTTGTAAATGGGAACAATGACTGCCTTCCTCCAATCCATCGGTACCACTCCTGCATTCACACAAAGCTTACATAATTCAAACATCCAATCTATCACACATTCACCTCCTGCTTTCAACATTTCACCATTTATACCATCAAACCCAGCAGACTTCCCATTCTTCAGACGTGAAATAGACACTTTCATTTCTTCTTTCAAAATCTTCAATTCATTCTCTTCATCTGTCTGTTCATAAATTCTTCTTTCACCCTGGCCAAAAATTTCTTGAAAATAGTTCTTCCATCTCTTGCATACTTCTTCATTCTCCCATACCATCTCACCGGCAGCACTTTTGACTCCCGGAGTGGTCAATGCAGAAGATTTATTTCTATCCGCATTGATCCACCTCCAAAATTCCTTCTTACTGTCGGTGAAACTTTTGTTAATCCTTTCATCAATCTTTCTTTGTTCATTCATCTTGCTTTCATAAATTATAGTCTTTGCCATTCTCTTAGCTATTATTTCATGTTAAATAAATTGTTGCTTTCATTTACATCACTACATTTATATACTTCTGACCAATTTTCATTTTGTAGTTTATTTTTTAAAATGTCTAGGTGTAGAAACATGGTTTTTAAGTTTTTTTGTGTTGTATCATTTATTTTACTTGGAATATCTAATTTGTATTTTAAAATACAAGAATAATGGTCAGTAATGTTTGTATGTATGACTGCGGATATTATATTATGATATTCCGGAATATTTGTAAATATGTGGTCAATACACGAAGGTCTTTGATTTTTGATGTTTCTAGTGTAAGAATTTATACAAGATAAGAAGTTTAATTCGGCGAGCATATTTAAGTAGTTGTCTTTATCGTTCGATGAATAATCATTCGCTATATTTAAGTTGATATCGCCTACAATAATAGATCTTTTGTTTTTATTTCTAATTAATACGCTTTTTAATTCGTTAACAAACTGGGATAAGACTGTTGCATGGGTTCGATATATGGCAAAAATATTAAATATCTCGTTTTGTACCTTGATTTCAATATTAAGTATATTAGTATATTTTATGTCATTTATTTCTTTAAAACTAATCATTTTACATTTTTGTGATAGAAATAATGATACGCCGCTATTCTTATTAATTTTGTTTAGTGTTGTGAAGTAGCTATAGTCAGGGATATTATAGTTCATTTCACCTGCGCTATGCGTCTCCGTTAACACTATAACATCCGGTGAACATTTTAATGATTTTAATGTTAGTACAAATTCGCTAAAAATTTTTTCGATGCTTCTTATGTTCATATGAAATAATAATAACGTATTGGCGGATTTATGTAAATTTATGTTTATGTCATTAGTCGAATCAAGAACCCGTTCATCTATGTTCATTTTTTTATCAAGAATATTATCTTCGAAGTTAAACATTTTTTAATTTTAAGGTTGGATAAACATATATTAGGTATTATTCATAATCAATGCGTTCCTTTGCTCTTTTAATCATTTTTTGTCTGTAGCTACATGTTATGCTGGTTGTTCTATGGTTTGTGTCACTTTTAGTTTTATATTTAATATTCAAAAAATTGCAGTTGCTGCAGATTTGGTTGTTTTTTAAATTTGTACATTTGTCATACGTATGTTCTTCTGCGCAGTGAGGACATGTTGGGGGCCGTGTCCTGCTCAGGCATCTTAGTGCAGTGTGCCCAAACTTCAGGCAGTGGTAGCACTGCACCAGAGTATTACAGTCCTCAACTAGCGCTCTGTTGTATTTTATGTTTATTTTTCTTTTTTCTAGGAGGATTTTCCTTAGTCCCCCTGTGGTTTCCATGATGTAGTTTGTCATTTCTCTCTGTTTTCCACTTTGTTTGTCAATATTTTTTAGCTCTTTTATCGGTTTCATGTTGCTTCTTTCCCTTTCGTCTATACCCTCATTTTGCATTGTAATGCCCATTATGATTTCCTCTTCCGTAAGGTTTCTTTCAAGTCCTTTTAATACTATGTATGGTTTCTTTTTTTTAAATTCCTCTGCCCTTATTTCCTTCCCAAGTGTACTTGTAATTTCCTTAGTTAATTTTTCTGCACTTTTTTTCTCAGCGTAAATGATTGTAATTTTATTTTCACCTGTTGTTTTCATTCCAGCTATTCCAATTTTTAAATTCGTCACATCAATTCTATTTTTAATTTTTGTTTTCATTTCGTCCGCCTTTAATGTGTTTTTTTTTTATTCTACTTGTATTGCATATTTTGTTTCTTCTCTGTTTTTATCTTTTATAAATGTGTTGGTAGAGTTTGTTACAGTCGCGTATGTTTTGCGTCCACTTGTTGTTCCTCTTAGTTCTATTCTTAATTCTTGTATCTCCTTCCTACACTCTTCTATCTGTGATTTTAAGTCCTTGAATTGCCCATTTAATTCTTCTTTTATATCGGCGAATTTTTTTTCCATGAATTCCATGATTTCTTCCTTCATTTCTTTGTTTGCTCTCGTCATCTTCTCTTTTTTGTTTTTTGTTTATTAATCTGTGTTAATTTTTAATTTAGTCACTCAAGTTACTCGAACACATCGCGAACACGCGTTTGGTGACGCTGTAAATTTACAGCGTTGCGATGTTCCTCGCTCGGCGGCTGATTGTGAACATATAACATACAACAATGTGTTGGTGTGACATCATGCCCACGCGCGTCTGTGATTGGCTTACAATTGTAGATGACGCAGTCACGCATGCGCCTCTAGCGTTTGCTGGCTATACGGCACTCAAGAATTGAAATAAAATTTCGAACACAGAATATCGTATGTGAAAATGTTGAATGGCTCGCATATTTGAAGACAAATACGTATTTTTCTAAGCTCAGATTGTTTAGAATTTGATTTTTAAGACAACTGCATTAAAAGGTCTGTTTGGTAAAATTGGTTAACCGACATATAAGATACATAGTGTTATGTTATTTTAAAATAACATTGAAAGAACAATCTCGAAGTGAACAGTGTGTTTTGTGGGCTGAACGGAGCCGAACGATCACGGAAGCGGCCGAACTACGCCGTGCGAACAATCGGGCCGTTGCTCATCAGTTCTCGGCAATAGGTGAAGAGAGTCAGACGTCGCGTCGGCGACCAAGCACCAAGCGGTGCAAGAGGGGGGCATTACCATGGAGCTCCCTCCTCCCCATCTACTTGGATTTCCTGCCAGCAAGGCAACCGCCTTGTGAACTAGAGGCATAGGAGACATAGTGCATAGGAGCGCCCACCCAGGGGCTCCAACGTGTGGAGGCGTCCACCTCGTTAGCCGCCGCTAGCCTGGGGCGCTGCCCCAGGCCTTCAGATTGGAACTCCAGTCAACAGAGTAGGGAGTGTTTTAGTGACAAGTTACAAGGTCTGGCCATTTCCTTGTTTCCCCTTGTTCCCCCATATTAGTAAAGTAAATAAACCCTTATTTGTTCATGTTAAACTTATTTTTTACTATAAAGCCTTCCCAGAGTACAAGTAAGCAACACAAGGAAAGAACCCCACGCCCTGAGAGTGATGCTGATGAGAGCTAGCCGGATGTAAGTATCCTGTAAGTTCAGCCTGGAGATACCTTTATATTTAAACATAACAATAGTTTAAATTCATAATTTGTAAACAGCCTTTTCATTATACTAAATCATCCCAAAGACGCTTGTTCATACGAGTGTGTGAAGAGGTGAGTTTTAAGTGTTTCCTAAACATATTTTCTAAATCCATCTCGCGCAGGTCATCTGGAAGGCCGTTCCATGCAGTTGGAGCAGCCACCTTGAAGGCTCGCTTTCCAAAATTGGTCTTCTTTCCTCATCTATGTAACTCCAGACGCGTGCTGCACGATGCGGCTGACCGTAGTATTGCCGTCCTATAGTTTGCAGCCGCTGGTGCAATGAGGTCCTTCAGATACTGTGGTGCGGTTCCGTGCAGGGTCTTGAAGACCAACAAGCAATTAGGTACCAGAGTGTAAATCATTGCTGAAATTCTACATGGTAATTTTTTCCTGATGGTGCTTGTAGAAAAATGTATTGAAGAAACACGGTGAGTGATTTAGTGTTCATAGAATTTTCTGTACATTCAGACACGTATAATTTTGCGCTTACACAGTACACATGCCGCAGTCTCAAATGAGCATTATCCCTGCAACTCTTGCCTGAAACAGGGGTAACGTTGGAAAAGTAAACCATTTTTTACAGTGTGGGCGGTTAGCTCCTCATACTTATGTATAGGTCAAGCGACAAAAAAAATACATTATAACAAATTATAAATACACTTATTTCAAATCAATATTAGCCGCGAACATTGCAGATCAATCGCAAATTTTCCGGTCCTTGTATACTTCCTTCATTTCATTCAAAATCATAACCTTGTTCACACAACCTCTTCTTTCATTATGACAGGATATCACATCCATTCACTACTTCATGAATTACTTCCATCCATACCCTACTCGTTCTTCTTCTATTTTTCAATTCAACAATTTTTTATTTTATTCCCAATTTTTTTCATTTACCTATTTCATGTTGTGGTCTCACCAAACTCTGACGTCACAGCTTGATAGTTTAATATGCACCATTCAAATGAGTCGTCATAAAATGCGTTTGAATTGCTCCAACCTACCCTTAGTATAATATAAACCATAACCATAGCGTTCTACCAAAAATACACTAAAATTCACACTCCCACCAGAAGTTCTTCTTTAGTTTTCATACATTTTAATGCTATGCTTTGTGTGGATTTTCATGTAAAGTTTTAAACTTGGGATAGCATATCCTACCCCCTCTACAGTCATCCCTTCTCCCTTTAGATGGACCAGCCGGTGTTCTGTCATTCTGTTCTAATTTAGAATTGCAAATTTTAGCTCAGTGCGCGGGTCGCTTCGCCATTTTGTTGTTTAAATCATGACAAAATTCCCGCCATTTTCTGTACGCCAGAGTGCCTCAGGAAATAACTGCATTTTTTTTCGGAAAAAAACTTACAGGAACAAAATGCGGGGCACGACTGCAGTACGACTGTCATAATACGCATGGAAAATGTTTTGATATTTTTAAATGAAAAATGTATTGTTATTGTTGACTGATATGCAATGTTATTTTAAAATAGACCCTTCATTATTTAAATAGACAAATAATGGGAAGTCACGCGGTTAGTTTGCTAGGGCAAAGGCAAACTAATATTTTGTTATTAATTGCTTCGGACCAGTTACACAGACCTGTGACGTTTGCTTGCGAAACGCAAACCGCAACTAAGTTACACATATAGTGTTATTGGTTTCCGCATTCTCCCCGAAGGAGTCGCAAGTGGCGAGTGTATCATATTTATTTTTACAGTTAAGGGGGCCAGCCTTGCGCCAACCACTTCGGATGAAGTGGAGTTTTCCAGCTCCTGATGGGGCTAATACTAATACATTGTAAAGGCTGAGTAAAAATTGCCGGTATTTACGAGCTTAGTCTCACTTACATATTATGTACTTGTCGCTACAGAGCGTCAATTTTCAAGCGATACCCATTTTTTTGTAAAGATGGATGAACCTTTTGTGACCAGTCTGTTTTTTATGTTAATGAATTTTTCAACCCATTGAAGAGCAGATTTGGGAAAAAAAAAATTGATGTGCTCCGCTAGGAATTGAGCACACTACCTTTGAAATACGAAATACCGGTCGACCGGTCTTTCTAGTGTTTTTCATATTTCTTGTAACACTAAAATATTGTCTATAGCGTCAGCCTTTTTGTGCGATTAATTATGCATGCCAGAGTTTAACTATTCGCAATAAAAAGCACATCTGCCTCCACCAAGACAACCGACTTCAGGAACAACCAGCGGCGAAGCTAAAAGTAGAAGAAGAAGACGAAGGTCTGAAATTAAAAAGGAAACGCAATCTGTTTACGGAAATTTAACTTTTAAATTAGTCCTCGTACATAAGCGCGGAAGGATGATATTGCCTCGCCAGGGTGAGGGCAATATGAAAACTTGTGTGAGGCGAGAGCTTTAATATACAACTAGACATCTCAGTGCTTGTTTGGCATATCAACCACTTGATTTCGAGATGAATTTAAAATGAAGTTGTCTTAAGAATCACATTATTTAGATCTGAGCTAAAAAACACGTTAAACACGATCTTCTTCTTCTTGGTATCAGACACTACACTACTCTTGCCCAGTGTCGGGCAACATCTACTGCTTCACTATAACTCTCCATTAGGTCGGCCAGTGAGCAGCTTGTTGGGCAGGCCGGGCAGATCCGAAGATGATCCATTGACTGTTGGGCTCCGCGTTCACAGAGCGTGGTGTCATCTTGATGAAGGATTCCCCAGGCCCGCATGTTACAGCGAGCTCTGCCAACACCCGTTCTCAGTCTGTTGAGTGCTCTCCATACAGGCCACTCAAGATCCCGTCCAGGTGGGAGGCTCTCGCCTGGCTGCACAAAGTTTGCAGGTCGCTCCAGATTCCACAAGTGCAATCTCTCACCCGCCGGCTCAGTATTCAAAGGGTGCACGGAGCTAAGGAAACTGCGGCGCGACTTCAAGCGTTGCGATGATGAGCCATTTTGTCCAAAAAGGCAGTGCTGTGAATTCTTCAGGGTTTTTGCTCTTTCAACCCTTGAAGCCACTTCGCGCCTGATGTGTTAAACACGATAATGTGAGAGATGTTTAAAATACGTTTAAAATAAATTTCCAGTTTTCATAAGATACATTGGTCCAGTACACACAAACATTGCTCATATCGACGGTTTAAAGGAAGTAGGGCATAAACGATGTTATAGTCAAAAATGAGTTGTCTCTTCGCTCTTTCTAATGTTCTAACTCCCATAATTCTACGATGATTTTTGTTGTTGTTTATGCCCAAGCAAACAACTGCGTTTTTGAAGTATGGTGTTAGTGTAACCGACAAGATTTTAGCCTTTTTTGTCCTAAAGACGCTTGTGCCATAAAAAAAATCGTACAACCACATAAATAGGTTTTTTTTATTTTTATAAGAAAGCTTATGCGGGAGACTCCCTAGATTCGAGAGATTCTAAGGGTCTATGACACTTTTTATAGTGCCGCAGAGGTTTTGGTGATGTGGCAGTTGTCCATGTCCGGTTGCAGGGCCGTAAGCTGCGCAGTGCTGTGGTGTGTGTGGCGTTGCTTTTGTTTTAGAACACTGAGAGGAAATGGCGATTGATATTGGATTTGAAAAGGGCAAGGTTAAATTGGGATGGCAATAAATGCCTTTACTTTTTTTAATTATCGAGCTGTTTTGATTTTAACGATTTGATAAAAAAAAGATATGCCATTTTTCTGCAATCTCCAACTTTAAACTGTTCTCCTGAACAATTTAGTTTTTGCCGCTTAAATGCTCTACTTTCTTTAAACCGTCGATATGAAATTACCTCTGATGGACATAAGACAAACAAGCACTGACGGGACGAACCCGCAAAGTTTTTTTTAAAACCTACGCCGTAACGTACATCAGAGGATTACAAAATCATTTAAGCAACTTTTTTAATAACTTCAAAGAGAAAAACAAATTGTTTCGTATTTATAACGCGGTTTATTTTATATTTATTTTTACATCAACACGTACCTACATTTATTTTACAAATGCCACCACGGCTTATTTAATGGCGAGTCAAGTTTGGTAAATTTTGTATGTACACATGCAGCATGTGTAATCGCAAACATTCTGCCTGCGGGCGTCTATAATCTATCTATAATCTAAGTTGCAGAGATATACTAACATTTAAGGCTCTCAAATGCATGCCCACAAGCAAACACGTGTAGTTCGCGCTTACAAATGCTGAATGTGTACTTACAAATAAAATACAAACCTCAAATGAACATGAGCCCCACAACTTTTGCCGACCTTCCCTGACACAGGGGGGACAATTTTTTTTACAGTATGGGTGATCAGCCTCATACCAACCTATAAGTCAAGGAAATGTGGCGAGTGGAAACTATTTATTTCTTCAGCTATGGGGCCAGCCTTCCGCCAACCACTTCAATTGAAGTGAGGGTTTCCCAGCTCTTGAGGAGGCTGATACTCTTTTTTAATTAAGGCTGAGTAAGCCTTGCCGATATTTTATTTTGGGTTTTTGAAATAAACACCGAAATGGAAAATCATTTCTGACACCCTCGGTGGGATTCGAACCCGAGTTCTCGCCATGGAATGCAAGTACTCTACCAACTGATCTATCGACCGGACCTTTTACAAGCTTGGTCGTCGCTGCAAAGCACCAATTATCAAGCAAGATCCAGTTGCTTTAAGGCTCGATAGACCTTTAGTGACCAGTCTTTGCTAAAGGTATATGAATTTTTGAATGCAGCAAAGAGCATATTTGAAAATATAATTTTTACATTATTGCTCCGCTGAGATTCGAACCCATAACCTTATATTTACCACGAGGCTACACTCATCTTTGCAACTTAGATTATAGACGGGACGAGGGTAAATGACCGAAGAAGAAAATTAATATTTTGGAAGAGTACTTGATAATGTTTTTCGAGTGTCGCTTTTCATTTGTATGAGGCATCGCCCCTAGACGGGCGATTGTTATGCAAATCAGTGATTTACAGTGGCGTCGCTAATTCTCACTGGACGATTAATTTAGCGGTCTCCCTCCCCCACACCCACCTCCACCCCCCGGGTACCCCACTGGAGCAACAAGTACGAGAAAAACTACTTGTAGGGGTGACTCAGACTGCGACGGAGAATTCAGTGTCAAAATAGAACAGAGTTTTAGGCTAGATAATATTTGCTGTACCTACATTCAAAGTTTTATTTTGTTTAAATTGATGCGTTTTTTTGGGATTGGTAGATGCTTACTCACCTAATAAAGAATGCATAACGCAAAACGCAACACATACAGTGCAACTTCTTGCCGCGTTGCCCTGAAGGTTTCGCATTTGGTAAGCGAAAAATATTTATTTTTCCAGGTTAGGGGGCTGGTCTTACACCGTTCAAAGTGGGGATTTCCTTGCTCTAAAGGGGCAGGCACTTATTTCTTGTGAATGTGAAATAAGCCCTTCAGGTATTCTGATTATGTCAAGTGGTCTGAAGTCGAATGGTTAACACTTCTGACTCGTAAATGGAAGGTTGTGGGTTCAAACCAATTCCCGGTGAATCACTAAAAAATATCATTTTAATTTTCATATCCGCTCTTCGTCGGATTGAATAATTCATATACCTTTACCAAAGACCGGTCACCAAAGGTCCATCTAGACTTACATTAGCTGGGTCATGTTTGAAAATTAGTGCTTTGTAGCGACGAGCAAGCTTGAAGAGGGCTCTTGAGGTGTGATTTACACAAAAACAGCGCTCACCAAATAAACCAGCCTTTTATTTTTATTATTCAACTGAAGTGGTTAGCCGTTGTCAGGCCTCTTTACCTGTAAAATAAATAGGTTCCACTTGCCACATGTAGAATTTTGAGGAAAACGCGGCAAGAAGTTACACTAACCAAACTAACAAAATTAACTAACGTAGCGGTACATAAATGTAAACAAAAGTTTATCTTCTTATTATCCAAATTTATTCTCTGCATTTACATTATCCCAAAAAAAGTCACCAAAAATATTTTCTTTAAATTGCTCTTCTTTGAGATGGTCCATCAATAACTTCAGTCAGAGAAAAGTATAACTCCAGCATGACATATCCAGTTGACTTCCTTCCATACTTTTCATCCATAAATCAACAAGACGTGATGCACCTGAAACAAAATATAGAAGCAGATATATTGATTTACGAGCAGAGATGTATTTATTTCCAGAATATCCCTGAGAGGAGAAGCAAAATTTGAATGAGATAATGTGACAAGCTATAGGGCTTTGCTCCGGTCTTGGACTGACTTACAAAGATATGTGAGCTTCCTGAAAGAAATATAGTCTTGTCACAAAAATATCGCATACAGCCTTTTTATAAAATTATACTGTATGTTTTAATTTTCACATTTTTTCTTATGTCTGCAAGAGGATACGAGAAATCTACAGAAGCTGTGGCTGCTCCTAGCGGAATGTTGACAGAGTTACAGTTACAGTCATATTTAATTTAAGTCTGAGGACTGAAATCATTCAGTATGAGCATACAACATGATATTTTGGATACGGTCCAGACGATAACTCAGTTGGTAGAGTGCTTGCATTCTATGCCGAGAACTCGGGTTCGAATCCCACTAAACCGTGTCAGAAATGATTTCTTGTTTCAGTGTTTATTTCAAACCCGAAATCAAAAATATTTGCAATGTTAAATCAGCCTCCACAATAAATGAGTAACAGCACCTTCAGCTGCTGGGACATAACAAATTCAACTGAAGGTGTTGGCGTACTTTATCCACTCGCCACATGCGACCCTTTGGGGGAGAAAGTGGCAAGAAGTGACACTACATTTTATTTTATTTTATTTTATTTTATTTTCATAGGACAACAAACAGCGTTACATAAGAAATATAATAGTAGCAATTACAAAAAAACATGGCCAATTATATGTTGCCACGGATATAAAATTTAGGAAGTTGGAAATAATTACAAGATGTTAATTACAAGTAACTAATTACAAGAAAAAAAAAAAATAAAAAAAAAATACTGCTCTCAAAACAGAATATGATGTGAAAAAAAATGTAAATTTAAAAATAAAGAAAATCAGTTCTCCCTGAGTGAAGCACCCACCGCTTTGCGAAAGTGCGCCGTCTCTAAATGAAAAATATCAATGCTACTGAAACACTTGTTATAAGTTTCACAGACCCGGTAAATTGGCGCGCTCTGAGCATAGTTAGATTACTTAGTTACATGTGTAGCTTAGTCAGTTAGATTAATTAGTTACATGTGTAGCTTAGTCACGTTTATCTTTAAATTAACTTTATAAAAATATGCTGTATTTGCAGAAGTCGTTACTCTACAAATCTCGTATGAATGAATTTAAAAATAATATTTTTTTTAAATTTAAGGCTTTTGTTTAATATTTTGCTTCACTAGCACACTGTACATTTATTTTCAGGATCGTCATACTCCTCGATAGTCCGTCCGCACTCGTGTTCAGTGGCACATGAGACAGGGGCGGATTTGCATGAGGGCCGAGGGCTCTACGGAGAGAGGTACCGCGGCTTCCTGTTGACTGCTACGCCTCTACGCCGCTCGCCCACTTCCGGAGAGATAGCGTCTACGCCGTAGCGCCAGCGGACCGTAGACCCCACCCAAGTATGACACGATATATTCAAACTCAAAGAAAGCGTTTTATCAAAAACTGAAATGTTGGACTGTGGAATTTGTCACAGTGGAACTTTTTTTTTTAAGTTAAGGAGTCAGATTTACGTCAAGCACTTGAAAATTTTTCAAGCATTATTGGCCCTAAGAAATAAATTATTTATTTCATCAAAAGTTTTTGATAAAACGATTTGGTTAAGTTTTAATGTATAGTCCGGTCGATAGCTCAGTTGGTATAGTGCTTGCATTCTATGCCGTGAGCTCGGGTTCGAATCCTGCCGACGGTGTCAGAAATGATTTCCCGTTTAGGTGTTTATTTCAAACCTTAAATAAAAAAAACCGATAAGGTTTACTCTGCCTTCACAAGAAATGAGTACCAGCCCCCTCGGGAGCTGGGAAACCCCCCACTTCACTGGAGTGGTTGGCGTAAGGCCCTTACCTGTAAAAGTAATAAGGTTTACTTGCCATATGCGACCCCTTTGGGGATAGCGCGGCAAGAAGTTACACCATATGTGTATCTCATTTGCGTTTTTTTTTAAACATTATTTTTTCGTACATTATTTTTTTTATTGGATGTTTTTTTGCAATTCAATGTGAAACAAAAAAATGTTTTTTGTCCACAGATTTTTATGTCAACTTAAAAATAGTACCTACATCATGGAGCTATAGAACTTTAATACTGGTACTCGCATTGCATTATTTCTAAATTTGAATGTTAAAATAATAAAACCTGTGAAAAAAAACAAAGCGTTTTTGTAACAACGCGTTTAAATATCATTTGAATTAAATAATCAAGAAGTTTTTTTGAATCAGCCAAATATGAAGAGCATCGATTTAGGAAAAAATGTTATTAATAGGTACTTATGTATGAGTAGGACTCTTTCAAAGGGCGTTATTTTACTTTCTAGACATACATTGCTAAAACGCTATAATTTCGTTTGAACGTAAAATTTTGTAGTCGGGGCGCAGATATGGCAGAGAAAGTTAGAAGCGTAGCGTGTAAAGTGGCGCGGTGACGTCATTGTTTATGTTTGTATGACGTAATCTTATCTATGTTTGTTGCGGGACAACTTGGCCATTCAATGTGTTTTGTAATCATCATAATTGATTGTATTATACAATACTAAATTAAGGACGAATAAAATAAGAGAATGTTATAAGTATGGTCTCGGTATAAATCTAAATCTAAGTTGCAAAGATGTGTATCACTTGAGGTTCATATTAAATGCATTCCCTTATGCAGACACGCATAATTTCGCGCTCACACATGCCGCATGTGGACCTACAATATAAAAACCCAATCTCAAATGAACATATGCCCTGCAACTCTTGCCGACCTTTCCTGAAACAGGGGTGACATTGGCAAAGTGAACCATTTTTTACAGTATTGGTGGTCAGCCTCATACCAACCTATAAGTCAAGGAATGAAAATCAACAATTTTAACAGTAGAGTGAATGAAAAAGCAATTAAAAAACAACCTTGATAATGGAAAGTTTTTAAACCTTAAATGGTTTTCGCTGTCTTTTCTTCTTATGAAATAGGAAACATGAAAAAAAATATGAGAGGACAAAAATGACTTTACCTTTTTATTTACCATTTCTTAAGAATAGAGAGATACCGTTGAAAGGTGTATTGGGGTGTTTTTTTCGCAAGCATCTATTTTTTTTTATCTCTCAGTTTCGCAACTCCCTTCAGAGAATGCACATTAGGGCTTCGGCCATCGGGACGCCCTTCGGCAGTTTCCGGCGTGCAAAAAAATTTACATACAGAGATAAGACCGCCGTTTACGGACAAAAGTTTGCCAAAAAAATGAATACATTTTTACCTATATGTGTGTGCTTCGACCCCTTTCGTATCATAAAAGCATAAAAGAAAAATGTACACAAAGAAAATATTGCTTCTGTTTGCAATCTTGTTTTTTTGTTACAATAGAGGAAAATACTTTGGGAGTTTCTTTTTAAAAATCAACAAGAAATGTCAAAAAGAATAACTAATCTAAAAAATAAAATTTAAATCAAATAGAATTTTGTAGCGTAGTCCGTAACCCCTTGACTACGACCTGTCCGTGAGTGGTTAACGTACAGTTTGTCGCCTTACCTGTGTAGTTAAATAAGTTTTATTTGCCTCATTCAACTCGCTCGGAGACAACGCATTCAGATATTTCACTTCATGAAGTAATCAATATTTGTTATTTTCCTCTATTATCCAGAGTCTTAATCAAAGATCAGCCTGTATGAGGGAGGTTATGACTCTGGAAGAAATAAAAAAGTATGTACCTAAAGACAGAAAGAAATGGCGGTTAATCTGTAATGTTAGCGGCTAGGGTTTATTAAATTGGAATTGGTGCTGTTTTTAGTTTTGATACATACCATTATTGTTGATTTAAAAAAAACGTAATTTGTCGTGTATGTTCCTTGACTTATAGGTTGATATGCGGCTGACCACCCATGCTGTAAAAATTGTTCACTTTGCCAATGTCACCCCTGTTACAGGGAAGGACGGCAAGAGTTGCAGGGCTTATGTTCATTTGAGATTGGGTTTGTATATTGTAGGTCCACATGCGGCATGTGTTAGCGCGAAATTATACATGTCTGCTTGTGGGAATGTATTTAATATTAATCTTAAATGATATATATCTTTTCAGCTTAGATTAGATTAGATAAGATTAGATTCCTTTGGGAAATAGGCTTACATCAGATTGACCACAGATAATGTAAAAGTATTTTTTTAAATGCTAAATCATAATCCTCTTTTTGTGTTATGCAAATTGTACGTTTATTTCAAGTATTAATTTTCAATGTAAGTATGCCTGCAGTATATGTCAGCGCGAACATATATGTGTCGATATATACAGAAAGGTTAATTTTTTCATTATTTTTTAAACAGGTTTGTAAATAGGAATGCGATTCACTTACCTGTTTTGCATGGCCAGAAGCATGTACTAATATTAATAATTACCTTATGATATATTATGTTGATCCAGGGTTGAAGTTGTTATCGAAAAGACACGGCGCAGGCAGGGTTCTAACCGGCGGTAGTGTCAATAACGCAAATTCGAGTGCCAACAAATTGTCCCTTCGAACATCCTAGAGATAAATAAATACGTAATGTCTATCTATCTATAATCTAAGTTGCAAGGATATATTCATTCAAAGCTCTCAGATGTATGCCCACAAACAAACACGTGTAGTTCGCGCTTACAAATGCTGATTGTGTACTTACAAATAAAATCCAAACCTCAAATGAACATAAGCCCTGCAACTCTTGCCGACATTCCCTGAAACAGGGGTGACATTGGCAAAGTGAACCATTTTTTACAGTATGGGTGGTCAGCCTCATACCAATCTATAAGTCAAGGAATACGAGTAATAAATAACATATAAGTATAAAAAAATAAAAATAAAAAAAAACAACAACAAAATCTTATTAATAATTAAAAATTAATATTAATACTTACCTTATGATATATTATGTTGAACCAGGGTCGAAGTTGTTATCGAAAAGACACGGCGCAGGCAGGGTTTTAACCGGCGGTAGTGTCAATAACGCAAATTCGAGTGCCAACAAATTATCCCCTCGAACATCCTAGAGACAAATAAATACGTAATGTCATGGATAGAAAACCTACATATTTGCAACTTAGATTATACAACATGTAAAATGTGTTGGGCTTACTAATGCGGTATGGATGTGAACCGATAATAGGGATTTCGTTAAGCGCATTCTATTCGGGAATAATTCCCTCAATGACAGGTCGCGTTCATTGCATGTGCAGCCTGACATGCATTTAGTTTTAGCAAATGTCACATGGCACTGCAGCCGCCGCAAATAATCCCATTTCATAATGCAGATTGACAACTAATGCCACTATCGCCTTTGACAAACTACATCAAAATCCAATACTTTTTAGTCAAAAATAATTGGGGCATTATGCATTTAATATTAAAGGCTATAAGCGCCCTTGGAATGGCAGGTGCCACTAAACGGCGCTTTTTCAAATTATTCTTTAATCTAAGTAGCAAAGATATATTAACATAAAAAGCTCAATTCAAATGCATGCGCACCAACAAAGTTCCCGCTTACAAATGCTGAATGTGTACTTAAAAATAGAAATCCAAACCTTAAATTAACATAAACCCTGCCACTTTTGACATTGCCAAAGTGAACCATTTTTAACAGTATGGGAAGTCAGCCTCATACCAACCTACAGTACGAGTGGTCAAACTCATACAAACCTAAAACACAAGTAAAACAAATACACATAGACAAATGATGATGATGATGATTTGAAGAGTGCCGTTTTTGGTGACTACTGTCACTGCAAGGGCGCTTTCAGGCTTGACGCGGCTGTTAAAAAATGGGTCTTCATTCCCTTCTTAAAGCTCTCGATCCCTTCCTTGGCGCGCACTTCTGGGGGTTGCTGATTCCAGGTGGATGGTCCTGCAACGGCGAAAGCGCAGACTCCGTACACTGCGCTTCTTTTTCTGCATTGTGTACTGACAGAGGTAGGTAAAAGCACTGTCGGCAGATCGCAGAGTGAGCCGCCTCTCGCTCAGACTCCTCGGTATTATCAACTCCTGCAAGTACTCTAGCGCCACTCCATACAGCGCTTTATGTGACGTGAGACCCAGCTTGAATTTGATCCTTTCTGGAATAATAATAATAATAATATTAGGATGATTTATTTGGTGAGCGCTGTTTTTGTGTGCATCCCACCTCAAGATCCCTCTGCGAGCTTGGTCGTCGCTGTAGAAAGCGCCAATTCTCAAGCAAGACCCAGTTGTTGTAAGGTTGGATGGACCTTTCAGTGACCGGTCGTTGGTAAAGTTTTATGAATTTTTCAACTCAGCGAAGAGCACATTCGAAAAACAATGGTATATTTTTTGGGCTCCGCCGGGATCCGAATCCACAAACTTCCATTTACGAGTCCGAAGTGCTGCCACTGGACTACGGACCGGTCCAAGATGCCAATGACACACGGTGTACCTGAGCGGTAACCCATCCAAGTACTATCCGCGCTCAATGTTGCTTAACTTCGGTGATCTATGGGAACCGGTGCTTTCAACATGGTAACGTCGTTGACAAATGGGATCCTCAACCAGTGGAGCTTCTGGAGGAGTGCGGTGATGTGGCAGTATTTGCTCTGACCATAAATCAAGTGGACACACACACAATCACACATACGTAAAAATGCAGTGCTCTTTTATTTCTGAAAGTTTGAAATTGTGTCACCTTTTTGGTGGTTTCAAAGCCAAAACCACCTAGCTTCCAATTTCACCATGCATCTACGCCACTGCATCCGCGCGAGTGGCGGGGCATGTAGTTGCTGGTTTGCAGCAGCGGGCCCCTGAATGGAATCAAATGGCGTAACTGGTAATTTGGCAGTGACGGCTAATGGAAATTTAATCCGCTTGACGTGAGAGCTAAGCCCCTACACGTAGCTTTATAATAAGTGACGCTACTGATCTGGTTTATGTTGCAGTGCGAATATCATAATGGCAGAGCTTCAACATGTGTACAATAATTATAATAACTACGCAGTAACGTCATTCCATTTTTTGGGTACTTAACGAACCGTTATAGGAGAACCAAAATCATGCTCAAAGATTCGATGGTGACGTAGCCAACGTCTTCAGGAGACACTTGTTCAGCACGACTACTGAGGATAAACTCAACGAGAATTAAACATCTAAAAGATGTCATTTATCCCATAACAGTTCGTTCATTTTCCGAAAAGTTACCTAACTGTGTAGACTAACATGGACACACCTCTGACCTAGAGGTACCTGTTTTGTCGTGCCATTTATTTTACTTCATTAGGCTTTCCGCCAATTGAGACAATATGTAGCTTTGTATGAGCGTTCATGTGCTGTGGGTCCTTCTGACACATACATACAGACGGCAATGAGTAGAGTTTGAGCATACATCGAAAGACTTTTTTTTCAGTATGGCTAGTCTGCCTCTTACATCACCCATGGTTACAAAAAAAATTAATTTTCCGTAAAATAAAAATAAACTTTCAAATCATAACTTTTATCAAGATTTGTTGACATCCAGATTATAATTTTTTCTCGTAAAACAGCTGGATCGTAAAGAAACAAGATGAATGCTATCGGAGCGGCATCTAGTGACTCTGAAAGGCGAATAAACGTGCCTGGTATTCACTTTGAAGGCTGTTTTCACATGCTAACCCTACAACGTTCAACCACATCTGCAAAAAAAATGTGCACCAAATTCGGTGTGTATTTTTTGAGGAAATAATACTTCAATGACTTTCATGGCTTCAAAACCGACACTGAAAGTGATAAATGTATTGAATGCAGAAAAAAAATCATAAGTTTAATTGATAGGTTTTATAACGGTTTAAGATATATTTTTTTTATGTTAGTCTGCCCAGACCTATTAAGGATAACCTTCATTCAGTAGAAAATAAATCAATGCGGTAGAAAAAACGTTTGATTTATTATTTATGTCTACAAACGACAAAAATGTATTACTTTTCATTTTCTTTGAAGAATTTAAGTAACCATGATTAAAGTATTTTATATTCGCATCAGTCTTCTAAAAACAATGAAATTTGGCACTTCTGTACCCCTTAAATCGTTATATCATATTTTTCAATATCAAGAAATGTTTTCACAACAAAAATAACCCTGTTGGTTTTATATGGCTATACAAACTATTTTAAGATATTAATATACCTGGTGGTCACGGTCACGTGGCACGGGAGAACCGTGACAGGTAACCGAAAAAGATCGTCAAGTGGTGGGGTAGTAAGGAGACCCAAACTGATGTGGCTGAATGACATCAATGGAACTGCAGAAAAAGGATGGCTGAACATAGCAGCCAATAGATAAAAATTTAGAAGATTGGAGGAGGCTTATAAGATGTCCAGGAGTGGATTAAAAAAGGCTGAATAAAAAGGAAGAATAACCTTTCTCTTTTATCTTTAATATGAGTTGCAAACATATAATAACATTATAAATTTATATTAAACAGATACGTGTAAGTTTGCCTTTACAAATGATACATGTTTACTAACAATTCAAAAAACAAAACTCAAATGAATATAATCCCTTCACCTTTTACCAACCTTCTCTTAAACAGGAATAGGTATTGGCAAAGTGAAACATATTTTTTCTTGATTATTTTATGATTGCAAAAAACACCTAAACGTCGTAGGGTAAAGGCTGTACCGGCGCAAGGTGAATAGCCTTTGACAGGGAACCGAGTTACGGCTCTTTAAATTATTTATATCTTACTGAAACGGCACGGCGTCTCAAGATGAAGAGTAGCGATAGGAAAATCTACCTGAAATATCTGAAAGATTTGTGCCCGAGCTAAGTGAATTTCGTAATATCCTAAAAATGTTTTTAGTGACTTACAAGGCTCTCTAAAAGATCTACGCATAATTTTTAGCCTTCTTGAAAAGCTTTTTCTTTGAGGAAATGATTTTAAATTCGTATATTTTTTTATTTATAACACTTCTTGATTTAATTTACCATTCTTATATTGAATTAAACTTCTTTGCTTTGTGCTTTCTCATGCTTTTAAATCTCATGCCTAATGCTCAATTAATTTGAAAAATCAATTTCTAAATTAATAATGTTAAAATAAAACACTGTATTTTCATCACGAGTCGATTTATTTCCTAGAGCGCTTTCCATTTTATTATATCATTATCAATAGGACAACCAAATCGACTGCTCCGAGGAAGACGGAAGTAGCTCCGAAATTTATGTTTTTGACTTATTTCCATTTCTGAAGGTAACAAATCATTATCTTCATTCCAAAATGACAGCCGTGTCTCTGTCTCTTTTAAATTCGTTAATAAATTAATGTAAAAAAAGTTTAGGCATTGTTTTCCATGGAATAATTAACATTCAATTGGCTTTCCTGCAAAACTATATTTTTTGACTTAGTGCTGTCTTCCTTGGAGCAGTCGAAATCAAGGTTGTTCAAAAGTATAATGAATACTCAACAATCAATAACGTAAAAATAAAACAAAAAGTTTTTCTCCGTGAGTTGATTTATTTCCTTGAACACTTTCGATGTTATCACATCATTATCAACAGAACAACCAAATCAAGGTCAATTTATTTATCTTTCTACTCCTTTTACGGTCCATGTTTCAGCAGCATAGAGAAAAATAAAGTGAACTTTGCTCCTTACAAATTTCAAAGGAAGTTTAATTAACGTATATGAAATATCAAAAGTCAAACGTTTCCTTTCAAAGCACATCAAAATAGAAATTCGCATGAAACAATACCACTGAGCATGGCTTTAATTTCTTCATACAAGTTAAGAGACTTAACTGTTGTTAGACAATGGTAATGTATTCGCGGAAACTGCGGAAGCTCTCGCATATAAATCAGCCATCAGACAATGTGAACTAAGCACTCTACGAGTATGAATGCCCTGGTGTACTTTTGTTCGAACAGGTATTAGTTTCACCTTCCAATTGTTAGACACTTGTAAAGTCGTAGCAATTGTCTAAATTGAATTATTGAAAACGATATTACTTGACTTATAGGTTGGTGTATACCTGATCACCCATGCTGTAAAAAAATGTTCACTCTTCCAATGTCGCCCCTGTTTCAGAGACGGTCAGCAAATGTTGAAGGGTGTATGTTCAATTGAGGCTTGGATTTTAATTTGTTAGCGCAAACTTACACGTATTTATTTTATAAGAATGCATTTGATATTAATTTTAAATGCAGGTAAATATATCTTTACAATTTAGATTATAGATTGAATACTAAAAAAAATTGAAATTATTAGAGCATGCTAAGACAATGGACTTTAAAGTTTTAAAATATTTTTTTCTCAGAGCGCAAACGACACACATCTATGTGACAATGGTCCTTAGAAACCAATATCAAATATTGGTTAGCTTTTTCCCTAGCATTTTTCCAAATTACTTTTTTCCAAGTCCACCACCGAAAAAAACCGGCGGTTGATTGGTTGTTGGTGGTTGCTGTACAGATTTTTTTTTTATTACTGCTTTCATTTGACTTGCAGGTTGGTGTGAATTTGACGACCCACACTGCACGAATGGAATTACTTTTACCAATGTCACCCCTGTTTCGGGAAAAGTCGATAAAATTTGTATTTTGTTTAATATTCATTTGAGGTTTGTTATTATATTAACATTTTATAACAACACACGACGCATGTGTGAGCGCAAACGTATACGTATTTGCTTGTGAGCGTTCATTAGGTACCTTCACAACTATCTACAACTTCACGCAAAGCATTTGGTATCTTATCTAATCTAAGCTGCAAAGATATGTTATATTGGGGCTTCACATTATATGCATTCTCACAATCAGACATGTACAAGTTCGCGCTTGCACATGCCGCATGTGAACCTATAACATAAAAACCCAAATCTCAAATGGGCATACACCCTGCAACTCTTGTCGTCCTTTCCTGAATCAGGGGTGACATTGGCAAAGTGAACCATTTTTACAGCATGGGTGGTCAGCCGCATACCAACGTATAAGTCAAAGAACAAACACAAGAAATTACATTTTTTAAATCAATAAATAAAAATATGTATGGACATCAAAATTTAAAAAAAAGCTAAAAAATTATTGAAAGTAAGTAAAAAAAAAAGTGAACGAAAACGTTGTTGGACATTTTTATTTTTCCGAAAGGCATAAATTCAGTTGGGAAATATGGTTTTCTTATCAGGTACGAGCAATAAGTCAAGTTATCGAGCAGCCGAAACTTTTTATCAGAGAAAAATATGGTGACCCTAAGACGCGGGGAAATTCATCAAATATTCTGCTCTATCGAATCCAGAAAAAAAACGTAGGGGTACGTTTTTCACTTACTTTTACTGCACAAATAAATAAAACTCGTTCCTACCATGTTCTTTCAACATTTTTTTTCCTATATGAGTTTCAGAATTCCCCCTTCTATCTTTTATCTATAAAAAAATTAAGTTGCAAACGTATATCACAATTACAATTCTTTTTTTTTTTAATAGATTTGTGGAAAGGAATGCAATCCACCAACCTATTTTGCCTGGCCAGTTGTCTTCATGCGAAAGCAGAAGCTTGTGTGCATGCAACGGCATCTGCTGAACCAGGGTCGAGGTTATCGTCGCGGGATTCGAACCAACGTTATTCGCTTCCAAATAACCTGACTTGATCCCCGCGGCCATAACACCTACTTATATTACATGCATTTTCACTTATATAACCGACTTATATTACATGCATTTATATTATATGCATTCCCACAAGCAGACATCTATAAGTTTGCTCTTACAAATGTGGAATCACAATGAATCAGCCCCAATCTCAATGAACATAAGATCAGTAGGTATCTTGTTCCGAGCTTTCCTGAAAGAGGGGTGACATTGGCAAAGCGAACCATTTTTTACAGTATGGGTGGGCGCCTCATACCAACTCTTAAGTCATGGAACACAAATACTTAATTACATCTAACTAAATGAAACAAACAATTACTAAGTGTGGAAATAGTATTAAAAAAATATTTCAGCGGAAACTTTGTAGAACTCCATTTAAAAATATATACAAATGAATACAAACACTGTTTAATTCAATTAAAAAAGTACAAAATATCAATTAAAATGATAATTGAAAATTTTGAAGCTTTGAAAATAATTTATGAATTAATCTATAATCTATAATTTAAGCTGCAAGGATATGTTAACATTTAAGGCTCATATGAAATGCATGCTTACAGACAGGCACATGTAGGTTCGCGCCTACACATTCTGCATGTGTGCATACAAATAAAGAAAACCTCACATGGGCATAAACCTTTCAACTCCTGCCGCCGTTCTCTGAACCGTGGTGGCATTGGCAAAAGTGAACCGATTTTTACAGCACGGATGGTCAGCCTCGTACCAATCAGTCAAGGATATTAATCACATCTATTAAAATTACTACAACATATTAAAATCATCTTACCTCGACTTTTTTTGGTGTTATACTCAAACGGCTAAGCCAAGGCTCATCCACAGGCTACCATGAATTTTCCATGCAAAAAATCGATGATCCATGGATCGAATATGTTGTGGATCACCCTGTCGAACTTGAACTTCCAAAACATCTTAATAAAGCTCTTTTGTATTTTGCTTTTATGCTTTCCCTAGCGTAACATTTTTCTACCATCATCATCATCAAAAAAAGAATGTAATTTGAAAGAGGATGTGAAAGTTAAAGTACAAAAGAATGTGATGAGATGGTTTGGGCATGTGGAAAGAATGAATGATAATAGACTGACAAAGCATGTATACAAAGAAAGTGGGAAAGGAAAAAGAGGGAAGGGACGACCGAGAAAAGTATGGAGTGATCAGATTGAGGAGATTGTGAAAGAATGGGATATACAAATGGAGCGTAAAAGAAGAAAATGCATGAAAAAGGTGATGGATATAAAGGAAGTAAGTAAGCCTTATTCATTCTTAAATAGTTGCAGTGTTACAAAAAACTAAAGATGACCTCATTTGAATATGATATCGTAGAGAGGGGTGCATCCGTGAGTATACGTTACTTCTATTGGGTATAATATAATGCAGTAGATACAGATACAGTATCCGGCCGGACGCATCCTAATGCATGAACCTTGTTTGTTCGGGGCCTGCAGTGGCGCGGACACTGGCGCGATCTACACAACCTATTTCCGAGAGGGCGAGAGATGGGCCTGGGAAAAATCACAAAAAAATATCAGATACTTTTAAAAAAGTACACAAACTATCGATCGACAAATTTTAATGTGATTTTGTACACAAAGTTTCATTCTTAATCCGATTTTTTGTTGATAATTCAATAAATTCATATAAAAACTACTGTTTTAAATTAGCTCTTACTTAGGCATCCCAATGTGTTTTTATAAGCCAACAAATTTTATTTTTTAAGTCGTTCATTCTTTTCTTGAAGTTTTTACGTTTATGTTTTAGTCAAGCGGAGTTGATTTTTAAACAAATATACATAATTAGAATATTATACAACTTTTGTCTTAAAGTGAAAAAAAATGAATTTTTCATACATATGTAGAGATGCTGTTATGATTTTACTGGGTTCAATTTACAAAAAATTGCAGATTTATTATTTACACAAATTAATTTAAGTTGCGGTTCAAATACGTTCTACGTACAAAGAGTGGCTTTTGAAATGTATAGCTCGACAGCTTAGACACAAGTCTTACGCTACAGACAGCTTTGGCATGCATTGTTCTTCAAATATTGGGAACTGGATTATGTGAGATATCGCCAAAATATATTATTTAGAATATTCGAGTAAATACTCAATTAACAAGTGTGAGTGTAATTGTATGTATATTTATTTTTGGAGATTATTATACTTACACAATATCAAACGAACACAGGCACAATTTTTAAAGCACCTACATCTAGAGACTGACACAGACAGACTCATACCAACTCACACATACATATTATTACACGCAACGCAACTAAGCTACACATGTAGTGTAACTTCATGCCGCGTAATCCCCGAAGGGTTTTTTTTTGGGGAGTGGAACCTATTTATTTTACAGGCAAGGGGGCCGGCGTTACGCCAACCACTTTAGTTAAAGTGAGGGTTTTCGAGGTCTCGAGAGGGCTGGTACTCATTTCTTGCGAAGGCTGAGTAAACCTTGCCGGTGTTTTAATTTGGGGGTTGAAATAAACACCGAAACGAGAAATCATTTCTGACACCCCCGGTGGGGTTCGAACCCGAGATCACGGCATGGAATGCAAGCGCTCCACCAACTGAGCTATCAACCGGCAGCAATACAGAAATATCAAATTAAATCGTCGGTGTTATGGCCGAGGGGTCAAGCGGGCTGATCTTTCTGGCGTATTTGGAATAGAATAACGTTGGATCGATCCTTGCCTGGGTCATTTGACCATAACGACCCTGGTTCAACAGATGCTATTGGGTAATTATTAATTAATAATTCATTAAAATAAACAATAATAAATTATTTATTGATGATATTAATACCTGTTTCTGTCCAGGCAGAATAGGTTGGTGATTTACATTCCTCTCCACAAATCTATTGAAAAAAAAAAAAAACTTGAATACTTATCAGAATGTATCTGATCCGCAGGCTGTGAGGCTGAGTGTTGTCCCTCCCTACAGTGTTTATGTCGTGCAAATGGATTAAGTGTGTTAGTTCCGCCCCAGTCCGTCACGGAGCGGAGGCGCAAAACAGCGGCTGCTTTAATTGATACAAAAATATGAACCGAGAGGAGCCTTAAATAGCAAGCAATACTGAGAGAAATAAACGTCTAAATAATTATGTACTGACCTGTCTGCGGCTTTACAATTAACCTGCCAAAAGGGAGGATATTGTTATGTAAATAGTATATGCAAGATAAATACTTAGATAGGTATAGGTATTAGTTATAGCTGATAATAATTCTTTATAATATTGGTGGGTAGGATTAATGATAGTTGAGTTCATAGAGAACTCGCTAGGTTGTCAATTATTATGCGTTTCGTGAAGCTTCTGCCAAAATTAACCTTTAGAAGCTTATATCGCTGAAGTATATAAAGCGCGAACAGCTTGCAGGAGGAGAGTTCTTTTGCGACCTTATACCTGAGAAGTCTAACACCATAAGTGAACACAAACCATCTGTGAAATAAATAAATGTAAATTGGTAAATGTTTATTGTAAAAATAAATTTAACTGTAAAATAAATAACCTAAAAGAAGACCAGTGTTTCATTTGAAGACTATTAGAACCCTTAAATCATAACAATATAATTTTCTCTGACTGGCTATATTCTAAAATATACATTTGAAATATATTTTCACATTTTAATTACATTTTTATTAGTAACTTATATCGCACGCTTAATAATAAAGAGCAATAACTCAAAAAATAAGAATGTTGGGAAATCACGTTTGAAGTTCAGACAACCAGTACCTACAACTTGTATAGGATGAAAAAGGTGACCGATATTTTATCTCGGTCATATGCGTCCAAATTAAACGGCTGTCGCATTCTACCTATTCTTCTCGCATTGTTCTTGCGTTTTATTACAAAATCTCGATTTTCTCAATTTTTGAGTTATTTCTCTTTATTATTAAATTATTATTCCTTGACTTATAGGTTGGTATGAGGCTGACCACCCATACTGTACAAAATGGTTCACTTTGCCAATGTCGCCCCTGTTTCAGGGAATGTCGGCAAGAGTTGAAGGGCTTATGTTCATTTGAGGTTTGGATTTTATTTGTAAGTGCACAATCAGCATTTGTAAGCGCGAACTACACTTGTTTGTTTGTGGGCATACATCTGAGAGCTTTGAATGAATATATCCTTGCAACTTAGATTAGATATAGATTAAACGTGCGATATAAACCTAATTAATTTAATAGTTAATAATAAGTTGTTTTTTAAAATATATTTTCGGGTCTGTTTAAATGCAATTTAATCGAGTATTTTTATCACATCAATCATATAATAATAAAGACGTTACTTAATATTTCAGTCCTTTATTAAAAGTGTAAAACAATCCTCGAAAAATCGTAGAACTTTTTATTTTAAGATGAAACAAACTCAAGTTTTGAGCTCATATTTTTTTAGTCAAACATTTTCCAATGCCAGTTTGTGTAAGTATTTCTCGCACTTGTGTGACGTCATGTGATATTTTTATTCGCGCCTATTTCACATGAAAGAAATAAAAATAATTTGTTGATCCGTATATCTGTTGCGACAGTGGGTGGTTTAGTTTTCAGGAACCAGAGCTGACAATTCAAACCGCTTTGAAATTAGTTTTTTTCTTTACACCAAAATAATTTTTTCCCTGTTTATTGTTAACAGTTTATTTTAAAACATTGTTGTTTGAAGAAGCCTTTGTGTTTTAACAGTCATTCTTATTTTATACGATAATCATACTGTACAAAATGGTTCACTTTGCCAATGTCACCCCTGTGTCAGGGAAGGTCGGCAAAAGTTGTAGGGCTTATGTTAATTTGAGGTTTGGATTTTATTTGTCAGTACACATTCAGCATATGTAAACGCAAACATACATTTATCTGCTTGTTGATATAATCACATGTGTGAATCCGAAATGTTAATAATCTTGCGTCTGGCCCACTTGACCATATAACTTTGACCCTGGTTCAACAGATGCCATAGCATGCACACAAGCTTCTGCTTTTGCATGAAAACAACTGGCCAGGCAAAATAGGTTAATGAATTGCATTTCTTTTCACAAATCTAACACAACACTAAAAACTTTGCAACTTAGTTGAGTTAATTTTTTCAACAATAAATAAAAGAAAACACATTCTGTTAATGTGAAAATAAGAAGGTATATACGACAAACCATAAAAAGTATAGGTAGCTAACATTTTTCAAAAAAAAATTGTACTGGAAAACTCAAACCGAACCGTCAAATAATATTAACACGTTTCCTATCGCGGTGCAGATTGAAAGTTGGAGTGACAATCGTCCGGAGTCTATTCAGAGGAAGGGGGGAGTAAAGCTTCGGCCTTATCGGACTGTCCCAGTCGCCTCGGCCGAGTGCAGGGGTGGCAAAGTGGGAGCCGGGGAGGATTTAAGGGATTGTGGGGGGCCAAAGCCTGCGGCCGGGACTCTGCTTCATTATTATCGCAAACAAACTCATTCGCAGTGAGATTAAAAAAGGTGAGCAGGTCGGAATGGTCACCGTGACCGGGGGCATGCGCAGGGTGTACCTATTTACTGTTTTAAATTAAACTTAAAAAAAGAACGATTCTGAATAAGAGTTTTAGGCTTACACGGCCGGCTGATGATGCTAGAGTTATGTTTTCCGGGATCTGTTGCCGTGGTCTGGGGGAGCTGACGTTTCGCCCATTTCTACGATGGGTTTCTTTAGCGTGATGTATGATGATGAAGATGATCTTGATGAGAACAACTGTGATGATCATCTTCATCATCATACTTCACGCTGAAGAAGCCCATCGTAGAAACGGGCGAAACGTCCGGAAGCTCCAACTCCCACAGACCATGGCAACAGATCCCGGAAAACATCACTCCAGCAAAAACGATTCTTTCAGTTATTTTAAGGGTACTTCTTTACATCATTCTCTTTGTTTGGTTGGCGACGTTGCCAACGTCTTCAGGAGACACCTGCACTGCACGACGACTCAGAATTAGTATATTTTATTGAGTTCATCCTCAGTTGTCGTGCACATACGGTACGACTTTTGAACTGTATCGGTCGACCGCTTAGATACAAGTCTTCCTGCAGAGCATCTCAGTCTCTATTTAGATGTGAGCATAAGAATTATTCCGGCACATGCGAGAGCGCGTTAGAACATTCTAATTAGACTATTCGAGTAAACACTCACACAATCTTGAACAAATACAAGTACAATCATCTAAGTGCCTTCATTTAGATACTTCACAGACACAATGCATACCAACTCACACAGACACGCAATAACATATTCGCAACCATACACATTTGACTCTCCAGGCCACAATAATGTACAGAGAATGCAACTTGTTAATTAAAGTATGCAAAAAATCGCTTATAATATCAGGCTAATTTATTTTAAATTACAAGTGATAAGAGAGCGCCGTTTTTGTGTGTGTCACACCTCAAGGGCCCTCACCGATCAGGGATAATAATCTATAATCTAAGTTGCAAGGATATATTCATTCAAAGCTCTCAGATGTATGCCCACAAACAAACACGTGTAGTTCGCGCTTACAAATGCTGATTGTGTACTTACAAATAAAATCCAAACCTCAAATGAACATAAGCCCTGCAACTCTTGCCGACATTCCCTGAAACAGGGGTGACATTGGCATAGTGAACCATTTTTTACAGTATGGTAATAAGACTTTCTACAAAGGTGTGTCTTGAGTGCTTGAGTGCCGCGAAATACACCCACATATTCGGAGTTCTTCACTCCGGGTAGCAGTCTGTTCCACTCCACCGCACCCGCAACACGGAAAGCGCGGTCTCCGAAATTTGTACGAATCTGACGGCGTGTTCGTTATCGTTCCTGAGACGTTCAACGCAACGGCACGACAAAACAAAACGTTTTTTTTTCGTTGGTTTTTTCATGTCGCATCCCCACACGCGCCAAGCATTATCCCCGTTAATTATATCCGCCTCTCTGCGTGACGTGCGAGTGATGGGCGCGCATTTGTGTCGCGGTAGAATTCAATTTTGGCGCCAAGTCAAACCGGGAGCATACGCAAAACAACATGGCGGCGAGACGCCATATTGCCGAAACGTCAATCTGTCGCTCAACAACAAAAGGAGGATGGCAACATTAATTATTGACGCGACACGTGCGAGCGAGACGGGAGAGAATGCGTGTATGTGTAAACACAAACAAGAGAGAAATGAAAGAAAAACAAATCGGAAAATTTTGCATCGGAAAACAATTATTCAGAAGTGTCAGCTGAAACGTGATTGGAATGGAAAATAGTTTGGAAATTGAAAGTGTTCGATTTATTTTTCATGCTTACATTGTGGCTGTTACCGTTACTAAGCTGCCGTGCCGCTGGGGTTGGCTAGAGCTTTTGTGACGTTGCCTGAGCTACTTCTTCCTATTTTTTTTTAAATTAATTTGTAAGGAGGAATGCAAGAAGTATGTAAGGATAGAAAGAAATGGCAGTTGATCTGTAATGTTGGCGGCTAGGGTTTGTTAAAGTGAAATTGGTTTTATGTTTTAGTTTTTTTTTTTTTTTGTTTGATGTTTTGTTTATATTATTATTTATTGATTTAAAAAATGTAATTTGTGATGCATGTTCCTTGACTTATAGGTTGGTATGCGGCTGACCACCCATACTGTACAAAATGGTTCACTTTGCCAATGTCACCCCTGTTTCAGGGAAGGACGGCAAGAGTTGCAGGGCTTATGTTCATTTGAGATTGGGTTTTTATAATGTAGGTCCACATGCGGCATGTGTTAGCGCGAAATTATACATGTCTGCTTGTGGGAATGCATTTGATATAAATTTTAAATGATATATATCCTTGCAG
Organism: Agapetus fuscipes; assembly: GCA_951799405.1. Classification (NCBI taxonomy): domain Eukaryota; kingdom Metazoa; phylum Arthropoda; class Insecta; order Trichoptera; family Glossosomatidae; genus Agapetus; species Agapetus fuscipes. The sequence continues at coordinate 2,423,738 of OX637346.1, read as the reverse complement.
CTTAGATTATATTAGAATGCAATTCACCAACCTATTTTGCCTGGCCAGTTGTCTTCATTCGAAAGCAGAAGTTTGTGCATGTAATGGCATCTGTTGAACGCAAAAAAAAAAAAAAAAAAAAACGCAACTAAGCTACACATATAGTGTAACTTCTTGCCGCGTTATCCCCGAAGGGGTCGCATGTGGCGAGTTGAACCTATTTATTTTTACAGGTAAGGGGGCCGGCCTTACGCCAACCACTTCAGTTGAAGTGGGAATTTCCCAGCTCCCGAGGGGGCTGGTACTCATTTCTTGTGAAGGCTGAGTAAACCTCGCCGGTATTTATATTATTAGAACCAGGGTTGAAATTGTGGTCAAATGGGCCAGACGGGATTCGAACCAACGTTATTCTGTTCCAAATAAGCTAGTCGAACATGGGACTTGACCCTCGGTTATAACACTGACATCTTTCAAGAATTCAGTTTTACCAAAACGGGAAATCATTTTTGACACCCTCAGTGGGATTCGAACCCGAGCTAACCGGATGGAATGCAAGCACTCTTCTTATTCTTTTAGTGCCACATCTGTCGAAGACCATCATGGTTATTTTGACCTTTGGTGCTTTGGCTCGAAACAGAGACTCGGTCCTTTTGTTAAACCATTGTCGCAGGTTTTTCAGCGACGATGTCCTTCGGCGTCCCTGAAATCTTTTCTCCTCAATCTTACCCTGCAGGATAAGATGAAAAAAACGTCTTGTTTCTCACAATGTGACAGAAGTACATCAGTTTTCTCAACTTAATGTTTGGCAGAAGTTCCTTCGTAGTGCGCATACGTTGGAGAATTTTTTGATTGGTGACCCGATCACGCCAAGAGATCCGAAGCAACTTTCGGTAGATGCATATCTCGAACGCTTCTTTTTTCAAGCAACACCTCTGCGGTACCCTTCCAGGGTGACATAGACCCCCAAGACTTTCAACTATTGGGGAGCCTCCCGCATAGGATTCCTTAAAAAAATCGTCTCTCTAGCTAGCACTCTACCACTGAGCTATCGATTTGACATCTTACTAAGTTTTTATAGTAATCTGATCTTGCGTTTGTTGTGAATCGTGGATTTAAATCAAGACAAAGAAAAAGACTGTCATTTCCAACATTTAACGCAATAAACCCTCCATCAGGGTGTAACTGGAATACCGTAATGAAGTGTAAATTATCTCATTTTGCTTCCCGATTAGTGTTTGTACCCGCAGGTGAGGATGGGTGGGAGGGGAGCACTAAAGACGCACCCTGCTTTACACCTCGGGCGTTCTTAGCGCCGCTCATCATATCAGGCTATGAGCGAAATGTAGACGATGTAAATGAGGGATGGGAGAGATAAAAAGTATTGTCATTACTGGAAAAAAAAATCTTCCTTAACATAAAAAAAAGTTGATTAAGGTGGGCAGAATACATGATAGATTCCCACAAGAAGACAAGTATAAGTTTGCGCTCACACATGCTAAATGTGCACTTTGAAAATAGACCAGTATCCTTAGTACGAGTTGCAAAACTTGAGAAAAGTAAAGTTTACGGAAAATATAAAAGCGTGATTTCTCCCAAAATCTGCCGTTTTTGTTTCTTGCACTTTGTGGTCTTAGCAAAAGAGTTACAGTGATAAAGAAAATCAAGTTCAAACAAACAAAAACGGCAGATTTTGGGGAAAATCACGCTTTAATAATTGCCGTTAACTTTACATTACTCAAGTTTTGCAACTCGTACTAAGGGCCCAGACATCAAATAAACGGAAGCCCTGGAAATCTTTCTGATCTTTTCTGAAACAGGGGTACCATCGGGAGTGGGAACTATTTTTTTACAGCAGGAGGGGTCAGTTTAATATCCTTTTAGCCTTTGGTGACCTATTTTTGGTAAATGTATGTGAAATTTTCAACCCAGCGAAGAGAAATTTTAAAAAATACTCAATCGGCCAAGTCGCTTACATTTTTTGTCTTACTTGCACTTTTATGTTTGTCTTTTTTTTTAACATTTACAGCCTTGTTCATAAGATTGGTTTAACCTACAACCAGAGATAAACCTACGTTTAAGTATGGGAAAACTGACTGTAAACGTGTTTTAAAATTAATTTTTTTTTAAAAATAAGGGAGTTAATGTCTTCAACAAACCTCACCAATAAAGTATACAGTCAATCGACTAACAAAATACGAAAGTCAACCGTTTCTTCAATTTGATTTCATCCTCATCATTACTTAAAATTCAAGGTTACGGTATCGTTAAAAACTAAACTACCTGTTCCTGTCCCTTCCCTAGAGGTACTTACAGTACCTACATTGTAAGTTACCGGTATACGGCTGGAAGCTACGGCAATTTTCTCACCGCGAGCGCGTAAACACAATATCTTCTCATTAGGTTTTAATTAAGGTTTTGATTAAAACGCACGCGGGGCGTCGAGCCCATCCCTAGCGTAATATAAAACACCCATTAGACACTATATCATCAGGTTTCTTCCGTTTTGTATTAACTTCATAATATCGTGTTGACCTTGGTTAACAAAAAATATGTTTATCAAACTGAAGTTGATCGTCTGTAATCTAAGTTTGCAAAGATATATCAACATATAAAAATTCAAATTACTGCTACTGATGATGCGTTTTAAGGTAAAAACGTTCGAGCATAAATATTAAATAAAAGTGAATTGAAACTGTGTTTTTTTTTAATTAATATAAAAGTTAATGTTCAATGAATGCCCACAAACAAATATGTTCACGTTTGCAAATGCTGCATGTGAACTTAGAAATTTAAAAATCCAAACCTCTCAAAATTTTTAAGATAGGCTTAATACACAACCATTAAATGTCACCTTTGACGTTGTTATAACCTAATTGTACATTTTTGTCGAAACTCATTCTTATCATTTCTTTATAAAAAAAATCTTGTCAATTTTGTAACAGTGGCCTCTTGAAAATGACGTGAGCAAGTCGAAATTACTTATAATCTATAATATCTATAATCTATAATCTAAGTTGCAAGGATATATTCATTTAAAGCTCTCAGATGTATGCCCACAAACCAACAAGTGTAGTTCGCGCTTACAAATGCTGAATGTGTACTTACAAATAAAATCCAAACCTCAAATGAACATAAGCCCCACAACTTTTGCCGACCTTCCCTGAAACAGGGGTGACATTGGCAAAGTGAACCATTTTTTACAGTATGGGTGGTCAGCCTCATACCAACCTATAAGTCAAGGAACTTGAGGTGAATTAATAAAATAAAACTGTATTTTGAAAAAAATGTTATACTTTTTCATTAAGTTAATTATCTTCTAATCGTTCTTGCTACTTTTTATAGGCAAATACATACACATGTTAATATTATAATTCAAATGAATCGAATTGAAATTGAAGTCTCTGGAACCTTCTGCGTCCTTTGCAATAAGCAAAGCTCTGTAAAAAAAAGAAGACATGGGAAGGAAATGATAGCGTATAATATTATTGCGTGACCGCAGATGGCCGGGTAATGAGAACCGTTACATTATCATACGAAAATTGAGTTCGCAAACCGTTTCCTTGAATTTATTTTTTATACCGTGAAATACGCTCACAAACGACAGTTTTAACATTTTGTTTTACTTTTAAAAAAGCTGATAAAAAATACTTAAAGATATATTTCGTCCCGTTAGTGCTTGTTTGTCTTATGTCAGAGGTAATTTCACATTAGCAATGTTTGTATGTGTACTAGTCTTGTGTCTTATAAAAACTGAAAAAACTTCACTCTCACATTTTCGTGTTTTACGTTTTTTTCTCTCAGATTGTGTAGAATGTGATTCTTAAGACAAAATCATTGAAAGGTTATCTTTGAATCAAATGGTGGATAAGCCAAACAAGTAACTGGGAGGACGATTTGTGTAAAATATTGCCACCTTAAAGGTAAAACTGAATAATTGCTGATTCACTGATTTGAGAAATCGTGGATAAAACTTTTTATTGGGTGTAACTTCTTATAGTAAGTGAACTTATTATAATGAAGTCTATAATCTATAATCTAAGTTGCAAGGATATATTCATTCGAAGCTCTCAGATATATGCCCACAAACAAACACGTGTAGTTTGCGCTTACAAATGCTGATTGTGTACTTACAAATAAAATCCAAACTCAAATGAACATAAGCCCTGCAACTCTTGCCGACATTCCCTGAAACAGGGGTGACATTGGCAAAGTGAACCATTTTTTACAGTATGGGTGGTGTAAAGATCTGACTCCATCTATATTCGTTTATACATCCGTAATTCTATACAAAGTATAATATATCTTTCTATGGCACTTAAAAACTTGGAACAAAAAAAAAAGTACCCTCATAAAAAAAACCTTGAGCTGTCCTTGACAACTCCATTGCTGGGTTGAATTCAGTTTCGTTCTATTCACCGTGGGTGACGTGTCTCTTCTGTGTAAAATCATTAGATAAAATCCTGAAAATTGCTGTTTAATATTTGATTTGTGGGTGTTTGTGTGGAGATGGAGCTGAAAATGGACCTGAGATGCTGCCGGGAGAAAATAATTAAGCTTATTGCACTAAAAATAACTAATGTCGCGACATTAATACAAACTTAAAACCAGTGGCGTGTTCCTGTCCGTGAGTAAAGCGGTTTGCACAATTATTTTTCTACCATTCGAATTTCGATTGGTTAAGGCATTATTTATGGGGATGTGGAAAGGTCTTTCGTAGTCTGTGCTTCGGGTCTTCCACCCATATCGGGTTTTCCCGATATTGAGGTGCACCAGGAACAGGTTATGGAGTAGATATTTCCACAAATATTGTTTTGCCAGGTTTTCTTTATTTTGGCATCTGTCTCGGGTCTACTTGGCCGGACTTGCTGAGCATCAGACGGTGCCATGGTATTGCGAATTTTGGTGGAATGATGGGGTAAATTAGAAGCTGTCTTCCCTAACAAAAGCAGCTTGGAATAGAGTATGGAGTAGGCGCGCGTTAAGTTTTGGTAACGGGAATGCTGAAATATCCGACCCAGTGGGGTAACACTTAGTCGAAGCTGGTGACAAGACTTCCTTTCCTTTTTCCAAAAATTAGCGTGCTAAAGTCCTGTGACGATTCTTTGGTAGAAGAGAGAGAGCGTCAAGCTTGTAAACCGATCGGTTAATCTCACTTCGGGGTCGCAAGTCCCCGACTTCTCCATTGGAGCTAGCAGGCAGATTTTCTACTTAGAGGTGGGATTTTTAATTAAAATAATTATGGGGTGGGTGGAGGTAGATTTTTCATATTATTATAAATATTTTATACGTAATATATTTAGACGCAATGTAATTTATTCATATTGTTATTATAATGTTATTTTGTAAATTTATGTAATCTGTCAAATAAAAAGACTAACAAAAATTAACACATCAAGTAACTTTTCGCGATCTACGTCCCCCCTTTTTCCTTGTTCCCTATTTTGTATACGCCCTTGAATACGTTGACTGCCGTGTTTTTTTTCTATACGCCGTGACCTTACCAGAGCGGGTTCTAGTAATTTCACAGAAAACAAAATCCCATTAAAAATTAAAGTCACTTGTTTTAAAATCGGTTTTAATATCATATAGTCATTTTACAATACACGTAACTTAAATCTCGTAAGCTTTTTAATTATAATTTTGAATTTACAATTTAGTTAGAAAATGCGTATGTTCCACACCAAACGATAACGAATTTGGGTTTGCCACTAAAGTAGATTTTGAAACGGTAAAACAAAAAATCACACAACGTTCTGTTTCATAATCTTCCACACGACGAGCAGTCCTAACCTTAGCTAGACGATCACACAAATGGCCAAAACTACGACTACGATCCTCAGAGGAGGCAGCGAGGGATATTTACCAGTTCCAGTACGAGCAGTGCCAGCATCCACAAGGATCCCAAGATTTCTGATCTTTCTTCATCAACCAGGAGTTCACCATACCAGCATTCCCAGAATACCTTTTCCAGAACTCGGACCACTCTCCCTCATTTTTATTTCTTCGTAGGGGGGGGGAACTCTACAGTTGGTATCCGTGACCAAGGATCGTTTGGTTAGACAAGTGGAACATGCGTATTTTGTTAAAAATTCAATAGTAAATCAGTAAAATCCCTTTTAAATATCTTAAATCGAAAATGTCACGGTTACTGAATTAATTTTTGATAAAAATTTAATAATAAATTTTAAAATCGAGTATTAACTTCTTAAAGCGAAAATTTAACTAGTAAAAGAATAACGTATTTTAAATGTTTAACGTATCTAAAAAACTCAATAATAGTTTAGTAAAATCGCGTTTAAATTTCTTTAATTGAAAACTTCACGAGTAAAATGTTAACGTATCTTTCTTAAAAATTTAATAGTTGATTTGTAAAGTCGCATTTAATTTTATGAAATCTAAAACTTCGCGAGAAAAAAAGAGTGTATTTTAAATTTGGTTAAAATCGCCTAGGGCTGCTTTTTTACGCGCGCGGCCCTGATCTTGCTGCGACACATGTGTCGATTTTTTTGTGATCTTAGAATTTTGGTCTGGGGTCGAGGCAAGGGTTTTTTTTTGTTCATTATTTCCACTTTGGAAATAATTTATTGCCTTCCTTCATTTGAAAAAGGTTTTGAACTTGTTTGAAACAAGGATTTGTTGTTTTAGGAATACTATTTCAATATTAAGATGAATGCAAGATGTGTTTAAACGCGTAAGAAAGAAACCCTTAGTTCAAATAATATTATCGTTTTTGTTTTAAAAACCATAAATCCCGAGCCAATGTGATAAAATTTTATAACTTGCGTCGTTTCAAGTGAGAGTTATAGTTTATTTTTTTGCTTTCGTGTGAGTGATATAGGTTTTCATGTGAACAAAATATATTTTAAGTGTTGAGTGTTTTTATATTTTGGGTGAAGTGATTTTGTGATATACGTGCGTTTAGTTTATTAGAAATAATAATATACTTGAGTGACTTACATAATATATCTTATTAAGTTCGAAAAACGAACGTCATAAGTGATCATTGAGTGATTGTATTTGCTTTGTGTTGTTTTGAGGTGCAACAGAATTTGTCGTAATTTGGAAGCTTTTGGAAGGCATTTTTTTTAAAATAAATGGAAAAACAGATGGAGACGATTCTTCCATTGAAAATTGAGAGGCCGATATTCGCGGGGTTTGACGAATACCCTTTACGGTTCTTAGAAGAATTGGAAACATTTATAAGACTAACGGATGCCGGGGGACGTGCAATGCAGGTTGTTGATGAATGTTTGATTGGAAATGCTCGGCTATGGGCGGATATTTATCGTTCAAAATGGGCATGTTTTGCAGAATTCAAGAAAGACTTTTTGAAACGATATTGGGGATATATTGAGCAGCGAGAGGCGAGGATAAAAATATTAACAGGAAAATGGGACCCTCAAGGAAACAAAGATATGGTGGAACATTTCTGCGAGCATTACATGCTGTCGCAATCCGTGATACCACCCCAGGATAAAACCCAAGCTGTTGAAGACGTGATGAGACATTATCCAGACGATGTATGGAGAATGTGGAGTGTGACCGGAAAATCTACAGCCTGTGAAGCCGCTGAATACCTGAGGATGATACAAGACATAGAGGAAATCACGAGAGCTAGAGTGAACTCAACCGCAGAGGATTCCAGATGTCCTAAACATGAAGAGTCATGTCCACGAAAGACGAATGCTGACTACACCAAGCGGAGACGAAGGACAAAGTTGCGGCGACGGTTAAAAAGAAATGGGAAGGAGAAGGTCAACGCCTTAAAAGAATTGAACACGATTGCATTTGAAAAATAATTTTGTCTGATTTTATTTATGACTATTACCTTCAATTGATATAATACGTTGTGCCAATGCGATGATAATATGTTCTGATTTGGAAAATAAACATTACTGATTTATGAACACAAGTGCATATATCATTTTTTATTTTAAATTCTCGCCCACAAAAGTACACGCATAATATTATGTTGAAATGGTCCACGGGGTAAGACTTTTAGGGGGGAGAAGAGCGAGGGGAGTGGGGACTGACGCAACCCTAAGCGCTTCCAGATGTGTGTGAGATATTGGAAGGAGGAATGCAGCGGACAGAGCGAACGACACAACAGAGCAGTGCGGTAACCAAAGCATGGAAATCCAGTGATGGAAAATAAAAATATCGATTGTTCTACAAATTCGTTCGAAGATAAACATAAATGAAGTAAAATGATACAAATATTTGTGCGCGAGCTCAATTCGGAAATAATATTGATGCATTAATATTTTTTTTCATATCTTTAACTAAAGAATTTTCTGATAACTTTTCCATTCGTAAACTCTTGAAAACCTTCCATAAAATTAGGGGGGAATGTAAAGATCTGACTCCATCTATATTCGTTTATACATCCGTAATTCTATACAAAGTATAATATATCTTTCTATGGCACTTAAAAACTTGGAACAAAAAAAAAAGTACCCTCATAAAAAAAACCTTGAGCTGTCCTTGACAACTCCATTGCTGGGTTGAATTCAGTTTCGTTCTATTCACCGTGGGTGACGTGTCTCTTCTGTGTAAAATCATTAGATAAAATCCTGAAAATTGCTGTTTAATATTTGATTTGTGGGTGTTTGTGTGGAGATGGAGCTGAAAATGGACCTGAGATGCTGCCGGGAGAAAATAATTAAGCTTATTGCACTAAAAATAACTAATGTCGCGACATTAATACAAACTTAAAACCAGTGGCGTGTTCCTGTCCGTGAGTAAAGCGGTTTGCACAATTATTTTTCTACCATTCGAATTTCGATTGGTTAAGGCATTATTTATGGGGATGTGGAAAGGTCTTTCGTAGTCTGTGCTTCGGGTCTTCCACCCATATCGGGTTTTCCCGATATTGAGGTGCACCAGGAACAGGTTATGGAGTAGATATTTCCACAAATATTGTTTTGCCAGGTTTTCTTTATTTTGGCATCTGTCTCGGGTCTACTTGGCCGGACTTGCTGAGCATCAGACGGTGCCATGGTATTGCGAATTTTGGTGGAATGATGGGGTAAATTAGAAGCTGTCTTCCCTAACAAAAGCAGCTTGGAATAGAGTATGGAGTAGGCGCGCGTTAAGTTTTGGTAACGGGAATGCTGAAATATCCGACCCAGTGGGGTAACACTTAGTCGAAGCTGGTGACAAGACTTCCTTTCCTTTTTCCAAAAATTAGCGTGCTAAAGTCCTGTGACGATTCTTTGGTAGAAGAGAGAGAGCGTCAAGCTTGTAAACCGATCGGTTAATCTCACTTCGGGGTCGCAAGTCCCCGACTTCTCCATTGGAGCTAGCAGGCAGATTTTCTACTTAGAGGTGGGATTTTTAATTAAAATAATTATGGGGTGGGTGGAGGTAGATTTTTCATATTATTATAAATATTTTATACGTAATATATTTAGACGCAATGTAATTTATTCATATTGTTATTATAATGTTATTTTGTAAATTTATGTAATCTGTCAAATAAAAAGACTAACAAAAATTAACACATCAAGTAACTTTTCGCGATCTACGTCCCCCCTTTTTCCTTGTTCCCTATTTTGTATACGCCCTTGAATACGTTGACTGCCGTGTTTTTTTTCTATACGCCGTGACCTTACCAGAGCGGGTTCTAGTAATTTCACAGAAAACAAAATCCCATTAAAAATTAAAGTCACTTGTTTTAAAATCGGTTTTAATATCATATAGTCATTTTACAATACACGTAACTTAAATCTCGTAAGCTTTTTAATTATAATTTTGAATTTACAATTTAGTTAGAAAATGCGTATGTTCCACACCAAACGATAACGAATTTGGGTTTGCCACTAAAGTAGATTTTGAAACGGTAAAACAAAAAATCACACAACGTTCTGTTTCATAATCTTCCACACGACGAGCAGTCCTAACCTTAGCTAGACGATCACACAAATGGCCAAAACTACGACTACGATCCTCAGAGGAGGCAGCGAGGGATATTTACCAGTTCCAGTACGAGCAGTGCCAGCATCCACAAGGATCCCAAGATTTCTGATCTTTCTTCATCAACCAGGAGTTCACCATACCAGCATTCCCAGAATACCTTTTCCAGAACTCGGACCACTCTCCCTCATTTTTATTTCTTCGTAGGGGGGGGGAACTCTACAGTGGTCAGCCTCATACCAACCTATAAGTCAAGGAATACGAGTAATTAATAACAACAAAACCTTAAAAAATAAATCTATACAAAAAAAGTCAAAAATTTATTATTCAAAAAATGTAGCCAACTAATAAACCAACATTACAAATCAGCATTGCGGATTAGCCGCCACTTCTTCCTGTCCTTGCATACTTCTTTCATTTCATCCAGAGTCATAACCTTTTTCATACAAGCTCTCCTTTTATTATGACTCTGGATATCCCATTCACTCGCTATTTCAAAAATTTGGTCCATCCATACCTTTCTCGGTCTTCCTCTTCCACGACATCCATCCAAGTGCTCATTAAAAATACTAAGCAACTAGATTTTCAAATACAAATTATATAAATAATATTTATTTCTAGAGTGACTTCATTAGACTCAACAGCTATTAACTCACAAAGACAAACGCAACACAAAACTACATATCCATAACATCATCTTTTCTATTAAACTATTCGTAGAGTACTTAAATGTTTTATTTGATATTTCATACAGCATTTAATATCAAAAGTGGTGGATATTTCAACAATAGTTTCAAAAGAGTATATATTGGCAATTTTAAAAGCACTTTACCGAAATACCCGACTTGTTGTCGACCGTATTAGAAAATTCAATACAACTTTGCCTCATACTGAGTGTATTAGTTCAGAGGAAAGAGGCTTAACCAATGACCGGCTTAGTCTGGGTTTAATCCGACTCCATCCAACAATAATAACTCGATATGGACTCAATAAAGTCCCGGGCTATTCACAGACGCCGATAAACCAGGGTCTAACCTTTGGCATTAGGGGATAATCCAGGGCTCAGAGTCAAAGAAAACTTACGGAGGATAATAATTTGTTTTTGAGAACAACTAAAGATGTATAAGGTTTATTTAAGCTTTGTTGTGGAATTATCTGCACCAAAATTATTTCATTAACAATCAATTAATTTGATATTTTCTGTTTATTAAACCATGCCTTCTTCTTCTTCTATTTCCTCAGCCTTTTTTCAATCCACTCCTGGACGTAGGCCTCCTCCGATCCTCTTGATTTCGCTCCATCGCCTGCTGTGTTCAGCCATCCTCTGCTTGCAGTTCCCTCGGTGTCATCCAGCCACCGTAGTTGAGGTCTCCCCACTATATGGACATTCTGGACCGTCACTGGACGATCATTGCTTAAATTGTGAAAAAAAAAGTTCGTTGTCTAGAGGTTAAGCTTCCAACTTGAACCGAGAAGATCTGGACTTGGAATTTCTGCAAAGCACAAGAGCATATTTTAATTATTAAAATATGCTCTTCGCTGGGATAATGGATTAATCTACCTCAAGCAAAAACCCGGTCACAAAAGCTCATCCGGCGTTACAGCAACTGCGTATTGCTTGCAAATCAGCGTTGACTAGTGACGATCAAAAATACAGAGGGCTCTTGAGGTGTCGTCAACACGAATGAAAAAAACAGCGCTTATTTAATGCCAATCAAATAAACCCAAGTGAAGTAAAATCATTGACTCATAAGAGAAAAGGTAGGAATAAAGAACAGATATTTGGGAAAATATGAAAAAGTCCGGTTGATGGCTCAGTTGGTGGGGTGTTTGCATCGCAAGCCGAGATTCGAATGCCAAAGAAGTTTTCAGATATGATTTCCCATTTTGGTGTTTATTTCAAACCCAAAAGAAAGACAAGCAAGGTTTACTCAGCCTCCACAAAAAATAAGTGCCAGCATTCTCGGGAGCTTCGAAAGACAACTTCAACTGAAGTGGTTGGCATGAGGCTGGCCCCCTTACCTATAAAAATAAATAGGATCCGAAACGCCACATGCGACCTGTTCGGGGATAACGAACACAAAAAGTCAGGCTAACTTAGTAGCGAATAAACTCGGTTAAGATCTAGGTACCACGATTCCGTGATCTGTGGTACCATCCCTTGATTTAATTCCAAATTTTCACTCGAAACTCGTTTTTCCTATTTATAAAAGTTTATCGATCGAGTACGTACAATGCAACAAAACCCACACAATTATATTTTATGGATATTTTTGTTTTGGACGCTGAAATGGCACAGCAATATTAATCTTACCCTCCTCTCCCCCATTTGAGCCTGACCAGTGCTACACGGTTCTGCACTTCAGGCTAAGCGCATGGGGGAGAGGAGGGTCATGTGTAACACCCCCTGAAGGATCACCGAAAAACTGCATATGGAGGAAGCTCTGTAATCTGTAATTTAAGTTGCAAGATATATAAACATTTAATTCCCTGCCTCAAAGTTTGGTCAAAAAATTGTTCACCTTGCCAATGTCACCCCTGTTTCAGTGAAGGTCGCAAAAAGTTAGAAGGATTATGTTCATTTGAGGTTGGATTTTAATTTTTAAGTACACATGCAGCATTTGTAAGCGCAAATTTAAGCGTGCCTGCTTGTGGGCTTGAAAAAAAAAATTGTTTTATTCTATAGCCTGAGGATAGTTTTCGTTTTAATTCAATTATGTATGAAAGAAGTATGCAAGGATAGAAAGAAATGGCGGTTGATCTGTGATGTTGGCGGCTAGGGTTTGTTAAAGTGAAATTGGTTTTATGATTTAGTTTTTTATGTCCATGTATATATTGTTATTTTTATTCTTGGATTTAAAAAATGTAATTTGTCATGTATGTTCCTTGACTTATAGGTTGTTATGCGGCTGACCACCCATAATATAAAAAATGGTTCACTTTGCCAATGTCACCCCTGTTTCAGGGAAGGACGGCAAGAGTTGCAAGGCTTATGTTCATTTCAGATTGGGTTTTTATATTGTAGGTCCACATGCGGCATGTGTTAGCGCGAAATTATACATATCTGCTTGTGGGAATGCATTTGGTATAAATCTTAAATGATATATATCTTTGCAGCTTAGATTAGATAGATTAGATTAGATGTTTTCATTTCCACACAAGATCGATTTTGGTAACCTTTACTTAAAAAAATATGATAACCTAAATTTCATTTATCTTATCTTAATTAGGACAAACTTCAAGCACCTTCTGCGAGATTATTTGTCGATGAAGAAAACATCAATTCTCAAGCAAGACCCAGACCTTGCTGTAAGGCTGAATGGATCTTTGGCCACCGGTCTTTGGTAAAAGTATACGAATTTTTCAACCCAGCAAAGAGCATATTTGAAAATATAAATGGTATATTCCCATTCATTCCTATTTCTATCCCTCAGAGTTTTTCCTGTCATGCTTCTCAAATGCTTCATTTCCACCGTACATACTTTACTCATTTCGCTATCGTTCACTGTCCATGCTTCACTTCCATGCATCAAAGTCGGTAACAATATGCCATTGTGTACCGCCATTCTCAGATCCATCGTCAATCGCTTGTTCTTTGCTATTTTTCCTATTGCACCGACCACTTGCTTTCCCTTACACATCCTATTCTCAAGTTCTCACGACTTTCCATTTACAAATCCAAAACGCTATTCACTACACCATGGACTGGTCTCTCTTTCATACTTTTCACATTTCTGCACTCTAATGAAAACACAATATGTTAAATTTCCAAGAAGTATCTACTGACGCAATAATTTGACCCGATGTTCGTATTTCTCCAGAACGCAACAACTCTTGAAGAAAACTTCTTCTCCGAGCGATATTATTTATTTTGAAGTCCTATTCTAAACAGGCAAAAAAAAACGGTGCAAAATTTGTATAACATTGTACAAATTAAGACAAGTATTTTCACAGCTACGAAGTTTTCTTAAGAGAGCTGTAAATACCAAGTATGTTTTGATTTATTTTCCAAAATTACAAAAAAAACTGAGAGCTCCCGAGAGGGCTGGTACTCATTTCTTGTGAAGGCTGAGTAAACCTTGTCGGTATTTTATTTTAGGTTTCAAATAAACACCGAAATGGGAAATCATTTCTGACACTGTCGGTGGGATTTGAAGCCTAGCTCTGGCATGGAATGCAAGCACTCTACTAATTGAGCTTAGGACCGGACTTTTACGAGCTTAGTCTTCACCATAAAGCACCAATTCTAAAATAAGACACAGTTGCTGTTAGGCTGGACGGACCTTCGGCGACCGGTCTTTGGTAAAGGCTTATGAACTATTCAACCCAGCATCCCTGTTTCAGGGTAGGTCGGCAAGAGTTGCAAGTCTTATGTTCATTTGAGATTGGGTTTTTATATTGCAGGTCCACGTGCGGCATCTGTGAGCGCAAAATTATGCGAGTCTGCTTGTGGGAATGCATTTAATATGAACCTCAAATGATACATACCTTTGCAACATAGATTTAGATTTAGATTTAGAAGCTGTACTGTAACTGTAACTGTAACTGTAACTCTGTAACTCTGTCGCCATTCCGCTAGGGGTGGCCAGAGCCTTTGCAGAGTTGCCTCCATTTTTTCCTATCCTGACATACCTCTTTCAATTCCTTCATATCCATCACCTTTTTCATGCATTTTCTTCTTTTACGCTCACTTTGTATATCCCATTCTTTCACAATCTCCTCAATCTGATCACTCCATACTTTTCTCGGTCGTCCCTTCCCTCTTTTTCCTTTCACACTTTCTTTGTATACATACTTTGTCAGGCTATCATCTTTCATTCTTTCCACATGCCCAAACCATCTCATCACATTCTTTTGTACTTTAACTTTCACATCCTCTTTCAAATTACATTCTTTTTTTACCCATTCATTCCTAACTCTATCCCTCAAAGTTTTTCCTGTCATACTTCTCAAATGCTTCATTTCCACCGTACATACTTTACTCATTTCGCTATCATTCACTGTCCATGCTTCACTTCCATACATCAAAGTCGGTAACAATATGCCATTGTGTACCGCCATTCTCAGATCCATCGTCAATCGCTTGTTCTTTGCTATTCTTCCTATTGCACCGACCACTTGCTTTCCCTTGCACACCCTATTCTCAAGTTCTCTTGTCATCTTTCCATTCTTTTCAAACATACTTCCCAAGTATCTAAATTCATCCACAATTTCAACTTTTGTACCATTCAACATAATCGTGCATTCTTCAGTTTCATCCCTTCTGTCAAAAATCAGTACTTTCGTCTTACTTGCATTAATTTTCAACTTGCTTGCACACAGAACATGGTTCAAACTAGAGAGCATTGTCTGGAGTTCCGCTGCTGAATCAGCAATTAATACTGCGTCATCAGCATAAAGCAGAACTCCGACTTTTCTCTCTCCAATTTGTATGCCATGTCCTTCCAGATTCGCTTGTTTAACACAATGATCCATGATTATATTGAATAACCATGGGCTCATTATGCAACCCTGTCTCACACCTTTGTACACATTAAAATACTCGCTGTATTCTCCATCCACCCTGACACACGCCCTGCTATTTACATAGATGGCGCGTATCGCATTTAAAAGTGCTTTGTTTACACCATACTTCTCTAGCACACACCACATCATACTTCTATCCACCGAGTCGAAGGCTTTCTCAAGATCTACGAAAGCCACGTAGACCTTTTTATTAACGGCCAGCTGTTTTTCGACTATCTGTCGAAGCGCGAATATCTGGTCTACGCAACCTCTTTCTGGCATAAAGCCAGATTGTATATCTGAGACCTTCTCCTGGGTGGATAATCTTACCCTATGGATAAGAATCTTGCATAGCACTTTACCTGGCACACTAAGAAGGCTGATCGGTCTGTAGTTACGGCAGTCTTTTTTGTCGCCTTTACCTTTGTAAATTGGCACAATGACCGCCTCTCTCCAGTCCGATGGAACCTCCTTGACACTAACACACAATTCGCAAAGCTCTTTCATCCATTCGATCACACATTCTCCTCCCGCTTTCAACATCTCAGGTCTCACACCATCCACACTTGCAGCTTTCCCATTCTTTAATTCCTTTATAACCTTTCTTACTTCTTCTTTCGATATTTTCAAAACATTACCCTCATCATATTCTCCTTTCACAGTTAAATCACATTCATCTTCACCAAAAACCTCATTAAAATATTCTTTCCATCTCTTTTTTACATCTTCTTTATTCCACAGAATGTCTCCGCTGACATTTTTGATTCCCGGAGTTGTGGACTTACAACTTTCGTTGTTTTGTCTCACCCAGCTCCAAAACATCTTTTTATTGTCAGAGAAGTCATTCTGTGCTCTTTCACTTAATTTCTCTTCCATACTTCTCTTACTCATTTGAACTTCATTCTTCGCTAGCCATTTTTTCCTCTTGTACTCGGTCTCTAACATTTTATTCTTTCTATCATTAATCCATTTTAAATAACTATCTTTCTTCTCTTTCACTGCTTGTTTAACCTTATCGTTCCACCATTCATTGCCTTTTCTATGCCCAATCGTCACTTCTCCGCATACTTTCTTTGCACTTTCAACCAAACATGTTTTAAATGTTTCCCACATTTTTCCTACACATTCATTCTTCGCCAATTCCTTGCATTCGTCCGATTTCAAAATCTGGCTTACTTCCACTTCAAAATCATTCCTCACACTTTCATCATCTAGTTTTTCTACCTTTATTCTTTTCATCTTAATAACTTTCGTTCTTTTCAACATTTTCACTTTACCTATCATAACTGTGGCACACAAGAGATGATGGTCTGATCCCACGGATACACCTTGGTAGACTCTGACATCTCTTATGGCACCTCTCATACATTCTTCCATACATATGTAGTCAATGACAGTGCGAGTATTTGGCCCATACCACGTATATGTGTGCACGTCTTTATGTTTAAACCAGGTATTTGATACAAACATACCATGCTCCACACACATGTCGACAAGACGTCTCCCACTGCCATTAATGACACCTCTTCCATTTGGTCCTACGACCCTCTCATATTCATCCTTTCTTCTACCTACCCATCCATTCATGTCACCAAGAAGCAATAACTTTTCATTCTCGTCTTTCATTCTGACTGTGTCATCAAGCATATCCCAGAATTCATTTTTAGTCTCCATACATTCTGAATCTACTGGCGCATAGCATGCAATGAGTAAAAAGTTCATACTTCCATACCTGATCCTCACTAGAAGAATCCTAGGAGAGATCCATTCATAATTCCTTACATTAGAAGCATATTTGAAAATATAAAAGGTACATTTTGTGTTCTCCTCTGAAATTCGAACTCACAACTTTCCATTTAAGAGTGCGAAGCGTTACCAATAGACTGCGGACCGGCCATAATTTTTTAAATTATTACACGGCCGGCTGATGATGCTGGGGTGATGTTTTCCGGGATCGGTTGCCGTGGTCTCTAGAAAGCTGGAGCTTTCGGACATTTCGCCCAATTCTACGATAGGCGTGTCTTCAGCGTGAATTATGTTGATGATGATGATGATTTTGATGTGAACAGTTCTCCAGCTCCCACAGACCACGCCAACAGATCCCGGAAAACATCACTCCAGCAGAATCCGTTAATCATCATCATCATCATCGCGTGGTAGTAAGCCTCACCGTGCTGGACAGTTCAGAATGATCCCAGCCCGGGGAATCTCTGAGAAGTTGGAGCAATATAAAAAGTTGTGGTGCGCCTCTGAATGCCGTAAGTGCTGTTGTCGTAAAAATAAATTGCATGCATGTGACGAGCATCAAGGAGATATGATGCTTTGGAAATTTCTAGAAAACTTTATCTCATTACCTTGCGTCTAATCAGGAAACTCGTCTCTCGCATGACTCGTATTAAATGTTGTCCGTATATCGCGAGACAGGTTTAAAACGGTTTGCGGTTATTAAACATTACAAGGGAAACAAGAAAATGGGATTTGTTTCTTTCAAATACGAATAAAGTTTCTACAAAAAAGAAGATTTAAGTAATAACAATAGTAAGAAAAATTTAACTTCCTCTGTGAATTCACTACGAAGTAAATTATAAGAATAATAAATGAACCGTTGTAGATCCTTACCCTTTTCAAATCCAATATCAATCGCCATTACCTCTCAACATACACGACAGCACTGCGCAGCTAACGGCCCTGCAACCAGACAAGGACAACCGCCACATCACCAACACCTCTGTGGAACTATACTAAGTGTTATAGTGCCGCATAGACCCCTAGAGTCTTTTGAATCTAGGGAGTCTTACGCAAAGGCTTTCATAAAAATAAAAATAAAGTTGTTGGAAACGTATCCTATGTCTTCAGGAAGCACGCTCTCTGCACAACGACTGAGGATGAACTGATTTTGTAATACTAAAGCTATCACAAATCCCTGCGTACTCTTGACTTAAGTCTAAGTTGCAAAGATATGTATCATTTGATAGTCATATTAAACGCATTCCCACAAGCAGACGCGTAAAAGTTCGCGCCAATATATGCCGCATGTGGATCTACAATATAAAAACCCAATCTCAAATAAACATAAGCCCTGCAACTCTTGCGAACCTCCCCTGAAACAGGGGTGACATTGGTAAAGTAAATCATCTTTTTACAGTATGGGAGGTCAGCCTGATACCAACCTCCAACCGGAGATAATAATTATGATTGTGTACGTCACCATAATCTGTACTTTTATTTTGTTACGATTCTATGTCGCGAGGTGGAATAGTATTTTGAAATTTTAAAAGGGGTATGGCTTATAGGTTGGTATGAGGCTAACCACCGATACAAAAAATGCTTCAGTCTGCCAATGTCACCTCTGTTTCAGGAAAGGTCAGCAAATGCTTCAGAATTTATTTTCATTTGAGGTTATGACTTTTAATTTCTAACGGAGCTATTCTTAGACATTTTAGTCAACGGTTGAGCCCACGCTTTGACAAACTTATGGTGCATGCGCTGGAAGTTTCATCAGCACGGTCTTTACCTACCGAATTTTGTAATATTTGTATGAGAACAAATCAGCTGCTCACTTGCGGCCATCTTGGACTGACAGGTCTTCATACCAATGCAGCATTAGTTTGTCAAAGCGTGGGCTCAACCGACGACTAAAATGTCTAAGAATAGCCCCGTTGGTAAACATGCAGCATTTGCAAGGGCGTGTTTGTGGGCATGCATTTAATATTAATTTTAAACATTGTGTTGTGTATTTATTCTAAAATAATATGGATTGTAGATTATAGATATACTAGGGGTTCTTATCTGGTTAGCATGATAGTAAAAAAATGATTTATCTTTGTAAGATTGTAGTTAATTTATGTTTGTATTATTTTTCATTATGCGCATAAAGTAGGAAGGAGGATTTCCGTCTCGATTATAATCTCAAGTAACGCGAATTTAAGATAATAATAAATTTATTTTATGTAGGCCCGGCAATCGGGAAATTATTCATGCTTAAGGCACGTTCTCAACATTTAAATGGTATCCTCTCGACGCAGTGGTGGCACGTCGCTCCTGCAGGAACCACAGAAAAAAAAACTTTCGAAAAATATATGTTGAATTGTGATTACCCCGAGTATACAACATTGCGTAAATCTCATCTCGATTGTGTTAATCTAGAATGTATGGGATAGAAGACCAAGCTCGCAAAAAGTCCGGTCAATACGTCAGTTGGAGGAATGCTTGCAACCCGTTTTGAAACGTAGGGTTCGATTCACACCGAGGATGTCAGAAATGATTTCCCGTTTCGGTGGAAAATGCCCGTAAGGTATAATCACCAATTATATCACCAATTATATTATATATTATATATATTATATATATATATATATATATATATTATTATATAGATTATATAAAAAGTGAGAACCAGCTTTTTGGAGAGTTGGGAAACCCAACTTTAACTGAAATGTTTGATATTAAGTCGGCTCCTTTCCTTTAAAAATAAAAAGGTTCCACACTCGATATGCGACTCCTTCGGGAACAGCTGTAACTATCACTGTAACTCTGTCACCATTCCGCTAGATATTGTCAAAGCCTCTACAGATCTGCTTTCATATTTCCTATATTTGCATACCTCATTCAGTTCTCCTTTTTTTTCATTTGCTTTGTATATTCCATACTTTCACAATTTTACCAATCTGCTCCAACCATATTTTTTACGATCTTCCTTTTCCTCTTTTTCCTTTCACATTTCCTCTGTATACACACTTTGTAATGGGGCTTCCACACGCTTGCCAACCCATTACAAGCCAAGCGCACAGTGTGTCGTCTAGAACATGCTAGCTGGACAAAATTTTGTCTAATGGACTAATTTTGTCCAGCTAGCATGTTCTAGACGACACACTGTGCGCTTGGCTTGTAATGGGTTGGCAAGCGTGTGGAAGCCCCATTAGTCTTTCATACTATACACGGTGGATCACAAAGAGTCATTAATGGCAACCATTGAGGTTGATTGCCTAGACCTGGGCATGGTAGTACCTTCAATGCTCCAATCAGAATAGAACTGGCGGACCTTGGGTACCTTTTGTCTCCCGCGTGATCGGACAGAAAGAGGATGCTGAGCGCAAGAGACGAATGATGTAAATGTAGATAGTGTATTGCCAATTGATCCAGCTGAATCGTGAAGACATGCTGTACATGTAAAGACACACCACACTTTAAAGTCATGCTTCACGACAGAACCGGGGTGTGGCAAGATGACGAAGGGGGTTTTAAGTGAGTAAAAGTCTCACATAATATCCTAGCAGGGAAAACAATGTTTAAAGGTTTTCTCCTCTCACTGGAAAAAAAACTGAGTCTTGCTTGAGAATTGGCGCTTCGCAGAGGGCTCTTGAAATGTGATTCACACGAAAACAGCGTCCATCAAATAAATCATTGTAACATTATTATTCATATTACTTCTAAACCTAAATAAATGTTTTTTTTAAACATGAAGCAGTGTTCTCACGGCCGCCCCTGGCCCTACGCTGAACGAGATTAATATTTCACGAGTAATCATAAGCATTGGATTAAGACTGAGAACGGGGCTTAAGAGTGTGTGCAGGGAACGCGCAATTATTATTTTCATAAACAATGATAAACTGCGTATTATTTGTGCTGCCTACGCACGCGCAAAAATTAAATCGACTTGAATTTGTAAGCCCGGTGAGAAATCGGTTTAGTCAAGAAAAAATCATGCTAAAAATATATGTTCCCAATTTATGATTAAAACCCATTTTAATTCATTTGTGTACCCATATCATTTCTATATGATTTACGCGGGTTCAATTCATTATTCTTGCTGAACATCTCCAGTTACGGAGATAGCGTTTTTGGCCCTAGAATTGCTTTGAAAATTCCTCTTTTCTCCTTTTTTCTAATTTTATGATTTTTTCGGGCTTAAATTCATTAAAATTGCGTTGGTTTGCTTTTTACACGATTTATTTCAAATACATGTTGTTTGGATTTTTGATTGTATAAAAAATAACATTGATCCCAACATAAAAAAAATCGTCTTCTTCTTCTTTATGGCGAATTTCCGCGTACAGCAGGGGCGCCAGTATCAAGTTGTATTCAAATAACTCAATAATAAAACAATGTATATCTATGGTGATTTTAAGTAATAGTAGGGAATTGAAATGCAAGTAGGGAATTTTAAATTATGGGAGATAAATTAAATAATGTATGTAGGGAATTTATTCAACCTCAGATTTGTTGATGGTCTGACGTGTCAGTATTCTATTGGTTGACATTTTTGATTTGTCGAAGCCAAATGGTTTTGTTACAATATTTGCGGAGGTTAGAATTATGTGATAAATAAGCCATTGTTCCCAAAATAATTTGTTCTTCTCTCGCATCATATTCTGACAAGTAAAGTCACCAGTCTTCTTGTTAAATAAAAGTCTGTTACCTTTTCTGTAGTAAAGTTCTACATATCAAGCAAGAAGCAAATCTTTTGTTTGAAACTCCCATCCAAGACCACCAGCAACCGCCAAAATCCTGAACACATGTCACATACAGAGTCACATTACACCTTTAAATTACAGCTTCAACATACAACGGTCAATTGGTTTTTCTCTCTTCACAGACAGCTTTGATCCTTATTTATAGTAAGACTAAGAATAATTCTAGAATCACTGAGAATTGTAACATTTGAGACTTTACTAAAACATAAAAAAAATCGAGCAATATTGAATAATTTAAATATCAAGTACAGATTATAGCATAATTCATATTTGAATTATATAGCAGATAAACAAAACAAGCACTGGGGAGACGACATGGCTATTTAAACCAACATTTTCAGTTTTACAATCACGATGTAAGACAAAATATTGCTTATATTTTCTTTACTAAAAGAACAAACGTATCGTTAAAGATATAAAAAAAGAAGCCTGAAATTTTTGCATACATTTTTTGAACTTTTCACAAATTTAAAAAGTGTCTCATATTCCTCGCTTCCTTCGCTTACAGCGTACAAAATAAATATTTTTCCTGCCTTATGATTTTACAGGTAGTAAACACCCCCCCCCCCTCCCTAAGTCTTCAAAGGAAACTCCATATAATGAGCGCCTCACCCCCCCTCTGTCCTGATAACGAGCTAATTAGTAGCGCCTTCCCGCTCGCTCCGTAGAGCGTGGTCTCTCTCTCTACTGGAACCAAGCGAGAGCTACCAATTTTAAATTAGTATTTTGACGTTGAAAATGGGACGGGCAACCTTTGCATACTTAGTTTAGAACTAAAGAAAAAAATGTTGATTTAAGTTTTTTTACAAATTATTAGGGATAAACCGAATGTGGTTTGAACTAAATACGAACTTCGGCCGGACATTCGGTTAAAATAAAAAAATCGGCCAAACTTGGGTTGTGTACAAAAGTTACGTATTATAGTTTCTAGTTACTGTTATTTGTTGGAAAAATACTAAGTTTATTGCATATTTGTTTCAATGTGATATCTATGTAACGTAGTCGAAGAAGATCTAGTTTTTATCAAATTTTCTACTAAAATAAATTACCATGAGTGAGTATTATTATATTAACCGTAAAATAGTATTACTATTTTAAGGTTATAAAATATACGATGACATGATGTATTTTACTTTTTCTTACACCGAATGTTCGACTTTTGAACCGGGTTTCGGCCGAATGCTGAAGTTTGGTTCAAGCTGCTGAAATTCGGTTTGACCGAATGTGAACCGAACTTCGGCCCATCCCTACAAATTATCATTCATTATTTTTTTTTCCATTTGTGCAAAAAATAAATTGCTTAGAACGTTTGGCTATCTGTATTGTTGATCAGGTAAATAACTTTAATGAGGTCCGTACTGAATTAGCATAGACAATATAATAAACCTCACTCCCGAATGATATTTTATTTGGTTATTTCTGTCAATCGCGACTTTTGATACAGTTGAAGAGACAAGAGGCGTCTCTTCTCAATCAAGAACGAACCAGCACTGAACTTCACACGTTAGAGTTATTGTTACATAGTGAGAAGGTAAGCATGGACAAGGCTAATAAATGGCTAAGGAATTTACCCATAAAAAAACCTGTATAACAAATTGCTCAATTAATCTGTAAACATGTATTTTTTACTTCACGGTACTGCCACAGCATATCGCTACCTTAAATGTAAAACTAAATAAGTGCTGATTCACTGATTTGAGAGATCGTCGATAAAACATTATATTGATTATACCTTTAATTAGGAAGTGAACTAAATATATGAAATACCTATGACAAACTTCTAAACTGCAGGATGTTCACACTTTTTTGGTGTTTTCTCTCATAGAAAACGCCACAAAGGTGTATTTGTCTGAGAAACCCATGTAAGCTTAATTTAACACTTATTCAGTTTTACCTTAAAAGTATCGATATTTTGTAAGGGTTATCGATTTATACACTATTGAAACACTTTATAATTTTTCTCTTTTTGTTACGTGTGTCAGACCATCCATGTCATTCAAGACAAAATCATCTTAACCCATGAATTAAAAAAAAAAGATTATTTTCAAAAATGTTGTGTACACCTTTACAGCCGGCTCTACAAATTAGCAGGGAGCCCGTAGACTATATTTTCCTTGCTCCGCATCGTCGGACAGGCTTCTGTCTGCCACACCAAGGGACAATATGCCTCACACCACGCCGAGGCACTTGCGACCTTTTCAGCACGAGCCCCCTACACTCGAGTGTGTATTGCTAATTCCAAAGTGTGAGCAGCGACATCGCAAATTCAAAAGAAAACAGTCCTTAAGAGCTGTCTATGCAAATCACGGTTTTATACAGGTGTAATTGAAAATTTCTGACAGACACAAGCGAATGTCGTTTAGATGTTTAGGAGACAATTATGAAGGAGTTATCTTTACCTTTTAAGGAGTTGCAAGGTTTATGTTCATTTGATTTCCATATTTAGAAAATAGCCTCTGAAGATAGGCGGATAATGTGTTTTATAAAAAATATTTTTGATAATAGAGTGTTATATTATACCCTAAATCTGTCATTTTTGTTTGTTAAGCTTTTTGTAAAAGAATGATAGTAATAAAAAAATCAGGCGTATTTAATGATTATTTATCTTTGTGAATTATAAACGCTGAAATAAATATATAACTTAAAAATTGTCACCACAAAAACATATTTAAAAAAAAAAACACACGTTTTTCAAGATTTTATCGATTTTTGTACGTGCTATATTTTGGAAATCTATATTTTCAACGGAATTTTACACAGCTTACATATGGAGGTACTTTTTTATATAGTGTGTGAGAAAATAAAGAAAATCTGTGTGTTATAAATTTTAATAATTATTATGAAAGAAGTATGTAAGGACTGAAAGAAATGGCGATTGATCTGTAATGTCGACGACTAGAGTTTATCAAATTGGAATTTGTTTTCTGTTTTAGTTTTGATGTCCATACGTGGTGTTATTTATTGATTTAAAAAAATGTAATTGTCGTGTATGATCTTTGGTTTATAGGTTGGTATGCGCCCGACCACCCATGCTGTAAAAATTGTTCACTTTGCCAATGTCACCTCTGTTTCAGGGAAGGACGGCAAGAGTTGCAGGGTGTATGTTCATTTGAGATTTGATTTTTATGTTGTAAGTTCACATGCGGCATGTGCAAGCACGAACTAGTACGTGTCTGTTGGTGAGAATGCATATAATGTGAATCTCCAATGTAACATATCTTTGCAACTTAGATTAGATTAGATTGGATAATGCAGTTTCAATTTTTTTTTCTCCCGAAGAAAATTTAATTTGAGGTTATGTTTATTTTTTAATACACATAAAGCATGTGTAAAAGGAAACTAACACATTTGTACTATCTAATCTAATCTTATCTAATCTAAGCTGCAAAGATATATATCATTTAAGATTTATATTAAATGCATTCCCACAAGCAGATATGTATAATTTCGCGCTAACACGTATATGTTATATGTATAATATATTGTTATTTATTGATTAAAAAAAATATATAATTTGTCATGTGTGTTCCTTGACTTATAGGTTGTTATGCGGCTGACCACCCATACTATAAAAAATTTGTTCACTTTGCCAATGTCACCCCTGTTTCAGGGAAGGACGGCAAGAGTTGCAAGGCTAATGTACTATAAATGTGTTTAATATAAATTTTAATTGTTTAATAATTATATTTTGCAGCTTTGCAACTTAGATTATACATAATATATACATATGTACATAGATAGTATGACCACTTGATCTATTCTGAGGTGCGCCATTCTCCCACCACCCCTAATTAAATTGGCTTTCATTGTTTATTTGCTCTGAGTTGAATTGATGTCCGTGCTATGCGACTCCCCGGCCATTGTTTGAGGAAGCCGGCAGCGCGCTAATGGACTATACAGGTCGCAATAGTCCCTCGCTGAGGTGCTTCAGATCGGCTTGTTCTACACCTAACCCAAAACTCAACACGGTAACTTTAAAAACATTCCAAAAAGTATTTTTAAACGATTATTCAATTCTTTGACTTATAGGTTGGTATGCGACTCACTACCCATGCTGTAGAAAATGATTCACTTTGCCAATGTCACCCCTGTTTCAAAGAAGGTCGGCAGGAGTTGCAGGGAGTCCATTTGAGATTTGGTATTTATGTTGTAGGTTCACATGCGGCATGCTCAAGCGCGAACTTGTACGTGTCTCCTTGTGAGAATGCATGTAATGTGAATCCCCAATGTTACATATCTTTGCAATTTAGATTAGATTAGATTAGATTATTTGGGATATTTTACGTCCCTGAAAAGAATTATTTTCGACAGGAACATTTGAAATATTACATACCCATGCTGTAAATAAAAAGTTCCTTTTTGCCAATGCTACCCTGGTTTCAGAGAAAGGCGGCAGGAGTTTCTAAGTATATGTTCATGTGAGGTTTACATTATTCCTTGACTTATAGGTTGGTATGACGTCACCTGTGTTACCTCTGTTTCAGGTAAAGTCGGCAAGAATTGCAGTGCTTATGTTCATTTGAGATTTGGGTTTTTTTTTATTGTGAGTCCACATGCGGCATATACATGTCTGCTCATTGAAATGCCTTCAATATGAATCTTAAATGTAATATATCTTTGCAATTTAAATTATAGATAGACATAAGACAATCAAGCACTAATAATAAGAATAATAATAATTTGACAATATTTTTAGTGCCGTTTTGTGAGTTCACCGCAAGGGCACTGCAGATCCATAGCCCCTCCTGAACAGACATGTTTTCAATCCTGACTTAAAAGCATACGCCGATATCTTTGCAACTTAGATTGTCGATGGTGATATCTTATTCCAGGGGTACGGAATGCGGCCGCGTGACGTAGATCCTATATAAAGTGACGAATGAACCACTCGCATTAATCCCAACGTGGCGAGATGTAACTTGAACTAATGGCTGCGAACTTTTGTGACGGAACCGATAGGAAAACCACGCAAAAGTTTTCCTCTCCTGTTTATCTTACCCCTTAACTGCTAACACCATCGAGGTTACTGGGCATTTAAAAATGTAAATTCCAAAAAAATAACTATCATGATGCATTTCAAATAATGGATAACCAATGAATTCAAAAATGGTACACTTTTAAAATGTCACCCCTGTTTTAGGGAAGGTCGGCAAGAGTTTCAGGGCTTATGTTCATTTGAGATTGGGTTTTATATTGTAGGTCCACATGTTAGTGCGAAATTATACATGTCTGCTTGGGGGAATGAGTTTAATATGAATCTTTAATTATATATCTCTGCAATTTAGATTTAGATGTATATTTTTGACTGATAGGTTGGTATGAGGTCAACCACCCATACTGTAAAAAATGGTTCACTTTGCCAATGTCACCCCTGTTTCAGTGAAGGTCGGTAAGAGTTGCAGGGCTTATGTTCATTTGAGATCGGGTTTTATATTGTAGGTCCACATCCGGCACATATTCGTGCGAAATTATACATGTCTGCTTGGGGGAATGCGTTTAATAAGAATTTTAAATAATATATCTCTGCAGTTTAAATTTAGATGTCTATTTTTTTATTATTCATTTTAAATACACAGAAAAAAAAAATTCAACCTCTTGTCGTAGCAATATACGCAACGCTAAGCTTTTTTTACTTTCCTTGTCCGATCGATAGCTCAGTTGATAGAGTGCTTGCATTCCATACCGTGAGTTCGGGCTCGAATCCCACTGAGGGTGTCAAAAATGATTTCCCATTTCGGTGTTTATTTCAAACCCAAAATAAAATACTGGCAAGGCTTACTCAGGTCGGAGCAATACGAAGAATAGCAAAGAACAAGCGATTGACGATGGATCTGAGAATGGCGGTACACAATGGCATATTGATACCGACTTTGATGTATAGAAGTGAAGCATGGACAGTGAACGATAGCGAAGTCAGTAAAGTAAGTACGGTGGAAATGAAGCATTTGAGAAGCATGACAGGAAAAACTCTGAGGGATTAAGTTAAGAATGAATGGGTAAAGAAAGAATTTAATTTGAAAGAAGATGTGAAAGTTAAGGTACAGAAGAATGTGATGAGATGGTTTGGGCATGTGGAAAGAATGAATGATGATAGACTGACAAAGTATGTATACAGAGGAAGCGTGAAAGGAAAAAGAGGTAAGGAACGGCCGAGAAAAGTTTGGAGTGATCAGATTGAGGAGTTTGGGAAAGAATAGGATGTACAAAGCGAGCGCAAAAGAAGAAAATGCTTGAAAAAGATGATGGACATGAATGAATTAAAAGAGGTATGTAAGGATAGGAAGAAATGGAGGCAGCTCTGCTGAAGCTCGGCCCACCCCTAGCAAAATGGCGACAGAGTTACAACTTACTCAGTCTTCCCAAGAAATGAGTACCAGTCAACCGCCAACCACTTCAACTGAAGTGGTTGGCGGTTGACTGGTTGGCGGATTTTTAAAAGTAAAGGGGCCGCCCTTTACTTTTAAAAATAAAAAAGTTATACTCGCCACATGTGAAAACCTTCGGGGATAACGCGGCAAGGAGTTACACTATATGTTTGGCTTAGTTGCATTTTTAATATTACAAAGCGTGCATAAATAAAGTATACCATACATTTTACGACTACCGTCGTGTCATTTCGTGCAGTTCCGCTAATTTACATAACATTGTGAAATCACCGCCGTAAAACATGCTAATATTTTGAAATTGTCTACCGGCATCTTGAGCAGACCGCAAATTATCTGAACTTTTGGTAGCTTAAGTAATTTTTCAGTTAACAGTTAGAAAACCTTAAAATTGTTGTGAAATTACTAATCTAGATGAAAAAAAAAATTAAGCTCCTAAGAAAGGAATACATGAAATGCTAGCATGTGTTCTGGACCAATGCGTCTTATGAAAACTGGAAATTGATTTTAAGAATATTTAAAAAAAGCTCTCACATGTCTGTCATAATTTAATCTCACTGTACTGTATTTCTCGAATTGATTTGTGTTCCGGTGATAGAAGGATTAGCCGGCTTGATGCCGTTTCCAGGGGATGCCCGATTACTTTACGTATTATGAAACTTAATCTGCGTGGTGGCTCCTTCTTTGTCCCCCAGACTAGGAACAGGTGTCTTTCGTTGCTACAGTAGCCTCAAAAAATGGGGTTACAGAGATGAAGAAACCTGCGAGTGTGGTTCCGTGCAAAACAATGAACATCTTTTCCCTTGTCCCCTGATTGGAGCGACGTGCACGCTTGAGGACGTAGTGATGGCGAGCGAGAATGGAGTTCATGTGGCCGAGTATTGGGGGCTGCACATATGATGGTGTTCCGGACACGGAAAGTAAGTAAGTAAGCTCTCACATTATCGTTGTCACTTGTGGTTCGAGAGATTACCGAAAAAGTCGTTTTGAGAGATTTCTTAAGACAATTACATATATTCCTATATAGTATATACGACCACTTCCTCTCGCAACGCCTCTTCTGACCGTGAGGTGTGACACACAGTTACTGTCTTAGTCTGCTTCAGTCTGCAACTTGCTCCATCCACACGTCTTCCTATATACGACTACTTCCTCTTGCAACGCCTCTTCTGTCCGGGACGTTTCAACAAATCGTAAACTTTTTACGCGCTTCTGAAATCTTTATGTCGGCTTGTCTCAGGGCGTGATATAAAAGCGAAACCTCAATAATCGAACGCTTTGATATTTGTACATTTCTTCTTGTAGAAGTTTCATTTTTAAATAATTTGTTTTCTAATTATCTAACATTGAGATGACGTTAGTGAAAGATTTTGTTTTATTTGTTTAAAAGTGTGTGATTTCAAGGGTCGTGTTTTTTCACCTTATTTTATATCCATTTTTTTTCAACGCATTCCACATTCCACGCCGAGAGCTTGGGTTCGAATCCGAGGTTGTCAGAAAAGATTTCCGTTTTGGGGTTTATTTTAAAAGCCCAAATAAAATACCAGCAAGGTTTACTCAGCCTTCACAATAAATTAATTCCAGACCCCTCGGCAGCTGGGAAACCCCACTTCAACTGAAGTGGTTGCCTGTATAAATATATAGGTCCCACTCGCCACGTGCGAAGCACTCCGGGGATAACAAGGCAAGAAATTGCACTATACGTGAAGCTAAATTGCGTTGCGTTTAGAAGGCACATTGGTTCAGTGCACAGATAAACTTTGATCATCTGAAATAACCAATGAAGATAAGATAAGATAAGACAAAATTGGTATAGCGCCTTTTATAACAGTGTGTCACTACAAACGCGCTTGTCCGTATGATTGGACGAAGAAGTGAGTCTTGAGACCTCTTTTGAATGCTCTCTCCATATCCAGTTCCCTCAGTGAGGCGGGAATAGCGTTCCAAGTCATTGGAGTGGCTGCATTGAATGATCTGTCTCCAAAAACAGTGCGAGGCCTTCTTGCAGGGATGCCCAGGCAGTTGCTTCTTGATGCAGCTGACCACAGTGTTTGTCCGCGCGAGGTTGTAGTAGTAATGAACGATATACGATAAAGAAACACTTCGGTGACGTAATGCAGCATGGTTATTAGATTGTTTTTGCGTTTTTGTGTGTCCGTTTACTTCTACGTTTTGCACGGAAAACGCAGCTTAAAATTCAAATGACTTGCAACACGAGTGTCCCAGTTTCGAGGCGCCATTGTAGCAGTGTTATTGTGATCCGCGAGTGCGCGGGCTATCTGGTAAATTAGAAATTTTATTGCGTGGGCTGGAGCACTAAAAAACTGTAACCTGCTTTATTGTGCCTTAACCGCCAGATAAATAATATTTTTATTCCCCCAGCGCAATAAAACGTATTATAATTGTAACTAGCAAAGCAATTTGCAGGGATTTATGCGGACTTGATGCAAACGTATCGTATTTAGAGTGCCGTAATCTGCGCCACTTTGCTTTTAAGCCTATAATAGCAGCTGAGATTAACTAAAGCCTTCTTCTAGCTAAAAAGACTTTAAAAAAATGGCTAAAAAGACCGGTCCGTAGTCCAGTAAAACACTAACAGTGTTATTCTTAGATATTTTGGTCGTCCGTTGAGCCCACGCTTTGACAAACTAATGATGCCTGGTAGGTAAGAATGACCCCACGGCCATTCTTACCTACCGAATTTTGGTAATATTTCTATGAAGACTTATCATCTGTTTACTAGCGGTCATCTTGGATTGACAGATCTTCATACAAATGCATCATTAGTTTGTCAAAGCGTGGGCTCAACGGACTACTAAAATGTCTAAGAATCGCAGCGTAAGAAAGTGTGAAAATCCTGTAGTTTCGATGTTTTTCATGAGCACTGCCTTATAATTAGTTCACTTACTATGAGAAGTTACACGCAATAAAATATTTTATCTGCGATTTCTCAAATCAGTGAATCAGCAACTATTCAGTTTTACATTTATTTCTTTACTTATAGGTTTCCTTGACTGATAGGTTGGTACGAGGCTGACCACCCGTGCTGTAAAAATCGGTTCACTTTTGCCAATGCCACCCCGGTTCAGGGAACGGCGGCAGGAGTTGCAAGGTTTATGTCCATGTGAGGTTTTCTTTATTTGTATGCACACATGCAGAATGTGTAGGCGCGAACCTACATGTGTCTGTCTGTGGGCATGCATTTCATATGAGCCTTAAATGCTTACATATCCTTGCAGCTTAGATTATAGATAGATAGATAGGTTGGTTTGTGGCTGACAACCCACATTGTAAAAAAATGGTTCACTTTGCCAATGTCACCCGTGTTTCAAGGAAGGTTGGTATATGGTCACCTGTGTTACCCCTAGGTAAGGTCCGGTAGAGTAGCAGTGCTTATGTTCATTTTAGATTTGAGTTTTTATATTGTAGATCCACATGCGGCATTTGTGAGCGCAAACTTATACGTGTCTGCTTATGGAAATGCATGTAAAATGAATCTTAAATGAAATATATTTGCATCTTAGATTAAAGAAAAAGTCAAATGCCATATTATAGCAAGTGTATATGTACTCAGTATATTATTATTTGCATTCCTTGACTTATAGGTTGGTATGAGGCTGTAACGAGATGGATTTGTTTGTTAGGTAAAATGGAACATGAGATTTGAATTTGAATGAAAAGGAAAACAAAAGAATATAAAAAAAGAGAGAAAAAAGCTTGCCTGGCGGGATAGCCACAAGCCTGTGTAATTAAGAATAAAGAATATTATTGTGCTGTGGTTAATTGTGTATACATTGTGAAAGAAATAAAAGTAAACATATTAAAGTGGCTGTTAATTATTAATTGTGTCAATCAGCAGGACAGAGAAGAAAAACCCTCACATTTTGGCGCCCAACGTAAAAGAAAAATCTGTAAATGAAATTCCTATGAAGAAAATTTTTCACAAACAAAAACAAATGACAGTCAATTTCAACAAATGACATTGAAAACAATACAATATATGAAATGATTAAAATTGGACAGATTTATGGTTGTGAAAGCATCAACACGTTTAAAAGCTAGTGAAGACATCAACTTATACAATTTAAAACAAGAAATTGCAAGTTTTAAAAGGCGGTTTTGAAAATATTGAACGGCTGTTTTGAAAATATTAAAGGCAAGAGAATTCAAATTACCTACCTACGTTCGGAAGAAATGAACATTTAAAAATGGAACACCGCGGAAGAATGAAGAATGGATATGAACCAGTTTGTTTCAAATCAGTTTAGATAAATATATATAGATGGTGTTATATTTAATTTGTATGAAATTTTTTTTTTGAGATGAAATGATTTATTCTCTAATTGCATAAATTGAAAATATACAGCAAATGATGAAATCTAAAAAAAATAAATAATAAAAAGGATTTAGAAAGTAACACAATGGAGTCCATAAATTTTGATCCTCTCAAGTTAAAAATATCTTTTAATGGTGAAAGTGAACCAAATGAATTTATAATAAGGTTAGAAGAATTAGCCAAAGTCTACAAATTAAAATTAGATTATTTGGTAGAGTGTATGCCTATATTTTTAACAGATTTTCCGTTAACTTGGTACAGAGCAATTAACTGTGAATTTGATTGGAAAATTTTTAAAACCAAATTCTTACAACAATTTGAAAAATATGACTTTCAAAGGAATCTTAAGTTAGAAATTTTAAATATGGTACAAGGTCATGATAATGCATCTGTTTATATTTTAAAGGTAAAATCAAAAAATAATTTATTAAATAAAAGAATGCATGATAAAGAACTTATGGACATAATAATTTATGGATTGTCAGAAAAATATGCAACTTTACTGACAACATCTGAAATTAAAAATACAGAGGAATTATCTACAATATGTAGCAAGTTTGAATCATTTTTCAAATTTAATGAATGTAAGAATTTAAATGTAATGAATGACACAGAAGAGAAAAATGTAATGCAAAAATGCAATTTTTGTAATAAATTAGGACATGATGAAATACATTGTTGGACTAAAAATAGAAAATTAGATTACATACAGAATAAATGTAGAAGTTTCACAAATAATATAGTATGCTACTTTTGTAATAAAAGAGGACATGTGGAAAGAAATTGTTTTATAAAAAATGGAAATTATAAAAAACACACAGTAATCTGTTACTCATGTAAGCGTACAGGACATGTACAAAAAGATTGTTTTGTTAAAAATAAAAAAAGTGATTATACAGACAAAACAAAAATGAACAGAAATATAAATATACAAAACAGAACAAATACGACATACAATAGTAATTCAAAAAACTTGTAGATAGTCGGCCTTCAGTACAAACACAAAAATCAGAAATGAAGAGCTGGCTTAATTTCATTCAAATTTTTAATAAAAATTATCAAATTGCACCACTCATTTTTGCTAAACAATTTGATAAAAGACCATTTTTAACAGTAAATATTGAGAACAAAAACTTTACAGGTTTACTAGATTCAGGTGCATCTATTTCTGCAATCAATGAAAAAACATTTGATTATTTTTTACAAAGAAATTACAAAATTATAAAAACCCATGAAAGTATCTCGTTAGCAAATGGTAAAAATATAAAAATACTTGGTAAAATAAATTTAGAGGTAAAATGTGACAATCAAATAAAACATGTAGATTTTTATGTTTTACAAGGTTTACAACAAGACTTAATTTTTGGAATAGATTTTTGGATAAAATTTGAATTAGAACCGAGTTTAATAAGTAAAATTACATATTCAAATAGCAAAAATATTAGTGAATTAGGTAAAATTACAAATAGAACTAAATTAACAGATAACCAATTACAGCAATTAAAAACAATAGAAAATGATTTCAAGGACATCTCTTATGAAAAAATAGGCTTAGGATGCACAAACCTCATTGAACACAGAATTCAGACAGAAGGTCCTCAAATAAAACAAAAGTATTATCCACTCAGTCCAGCAAGACAGAGACAGGTTAACACAGAGTTAGATAAAATGTTAAAAGAAGGTATAGTTGAACAATCCAAATCTTCGTGGTCCAGTCCTGTTGTGATTGTAATTAAAAAGGATGGAACGCCTAGATTTTGTTTGGACTCTAGAAGACTCAATGAAGTAACAAAACGAGATAACTATCCCATTCCAAATTTAAATCAAGTTTTAGCAAATTTACGAAATGCCAAGTATATCTCTTCAATAGATTTAAGCAAGGCGTTTTGGCAAATTCCACTAGAAGAATCGTCCAAAGAAAAAACTGCCTTCGTCGTACCAAATAGAGGGTTGTTTCAATTCACAAAAATGCCGTTCGGTTTAAAAAATTCAAGTTCTGAAACACAGCGTTTATTAGACAAGTTATTTGGACCTAAATTTGATACTAACATATTTTGTTATATCGATGACTTAATTATTATTAACGAAGATTTCAATTCACATTTAAATTTATTAAAACAAGTTAAAAATATATTACAAGAAGCAGGGTTAACGGTAAAATTTTCAAAATGTGAATTTTGCAAAGAGAGTTTAAAATATTTGGGATACATTATTGATGAAAATGGATTAAGGCCAGATTCAAATAAAGTCAAGATTATAGAGGAATATCCTTCACCGAAAAATTTAAAACAACTACGAATGTTTTTAGGTTTGGTAGGATTTTATAGAAAAGTTATACGAAACTGCAGTGAGATATCATATCCACTAAATAAATTATTGAGAGGTAAAAAAGGTCAGAACAATTTTAATTGGTCAAAAGAATCTGAGGATGCATTTAATAATTTAAAATTAGCCTTAATCACAGCCCCTGTATTAATATGTCCGGATTTCACAAAAGATTTTTTTTTTACACACTGATGCCAGTAAAAATCAAGTAGCTTCAGTATTAAACCAAAATATCAATGGGTCCGAAAAGCCAATAGCATATTTTTCAAGAAGTTTGACAGTTAGAGAACAAAACTATTCGACATCAGAACGTGAGCTTCTTGCCATTGTAGAGTCAATTGAACATTTTCGATCTTATCTAGATGGGATGAAATTCAAGGTAATAACTGATCATATGGCATTAAAATTCTTGAATAAAATATCAAATCCAACAGGTAGATTAGCAAGATGGGCCATGAGACTTTCACAGTATGAATTTGAGATTGAGCATAGAAAAGGGAAAGAACATACAGTGCCAGATGTATTATCTAGGATTCCTGGTACTAAAGAAATGGAAGTAATAAATTCAAATATTGCAGATCCTTGGTATAATAATATCGCAGAAGGATGTACAAAAACACCATACAAATACAAAAAATTCAAAATGGTAGATAATAAATTATTTAAACTAATAAATGATGATAATCCTTTCACAGAGGAATATAATTGGAAAGAGATACCTATTATAGACAATAGATTAACTATAATAAAGAATCATCATGATAATGGACATGTAGGTATTTTTAAAACTTATAAATACATATCAAGATGTTACTATTGGAAAAATATGTATGCAGATATAAAAAGTTTTATAAATAAATGTCAAAAATGTAAAATGTATAAGCCGAATAATTTACCTCCAGCAGGAAAAATGGAAAATAGAAAAAGAGTGGATAGACCGTTAAAAATGTTGAGTATTGATTTGATAGGACCATTACCAAAATCAAGTACAGGTTATATACATATATTATCAATAATAGATGTTTTTACCAAATATTGTTGGTTATTTCCTTTAAGAAGAGCTACTACAGAAGAAATAGTAAAATTAATAGAAAATAAAATATTTTTAACAGAAGGAGTACCGCAAACGATAATAACAGATAATGGAAAGAATTTAAAGTCTAATGCATTTAAAGATTTTATGTACTCATATGGAGTACAGAAAATATTTTATACAACTTTATATACTCCCATGTGCAATAATGTAGAGACATATAATAGAACAATAGGATACACATTAGCTATTTTTGTTGAAAATGAACAAAGAAAATGGGATACTTTTTTAGATTCAGTACAAAGCATAATAAATAATACAGTCAATTTAGCAACAGGATACACACCTAATGTATTAGCAAGAGGTAGGGAGATTGTACTAAATGGTGAAATTCATGGTGAAATAGTAAATGATGAAATAGAATCAAAGGAAGACTTAGATAAATATAGAGATATGCATAAAGATAAAATGAAGGAATTAAACACATTATACAAAATTGTAACAGAAAATTTATGGGATGCATATAATAAAAATGCAAATTATTATAATAAAGGTAGATCAAATCGTGTCTATGATCAAGGGGATATTGTATGGCGTAAAAATTTCATACAATCAAATGCAGGGAAATACTTCTGTACAAAGTTGGCTCCAAAATTTGTCAAAGCCAGAATAGAAAAGAAAGTTAGCAAGATAGTCTATGTATTAAAAGATATAGACACAAATGTTATAAATAAATATCACATCAAGGACATAATCAAATTAGATTAACAAAAAAAAGAAAACATATTTTCATGTGTATGAAAAATTTGAGGTGATGCATGATATGGTGAAAGTTGATATAAAAGTGATCAGTGAAAGAATGAATTATGAAACATTGCATGAATGAAGGTATGAAATATAAATTAAACAAAGTATTACATATGAAAGTAAAGTTTTAAAAAAATTGATGGACTGATAAATTTATTAATGAAAAATAAATTTGAAATAAATTTAAATTTTGGGAAAGATGTGATACATGTTTAAAAAAAAAAAGTTATTTAATGAATTGATTAATTAACTGGTGAATGTTTATTATGTATTGTTATTTGATTATTTGAATTGTTGAATTAAGAATTAAAAAAAAAAAAAAAAGTTAAAAAAAAAAAAAAAACAAATATTTGTTTATAATATTGAATATGAAATTTGTGTTAAAAAAAAAAATATATTAATTTTAGTATGAAAATAATTGGCATTGTTAAAAAAAAATGTATTAATGACTGAATAATGTATCAGAAACAGGTTTTTTTTTATTTTCATATTTTTGAAATTTATCCTTAAAATAAAACAAAATATGTGGCGCCGGCTGAGCATTATGATACATTATTTACTCATTGTAAAAGAAAAAAAAAAAAAAATTGGGAATGTTTTTTTTTTTATGAGAGGAAGGAGGTGTATTGTAACGAGATGGATTTGTTTGTTAGGTAAAATGGAACATGAGATTTGAATTTGAATGAAAAGGAAAACAAAAGAATATAAAAAAAGAGAGAAAAAAGCTTGCCTGGCGGGATAGCCACAAGCCTGTGTAATTAAGAATAAAGAATATTATTGTGCTGTGGTTAATTGTGTATACATTGTGAAAGAAATAAAAGTAAACATATTAAAGTGGCTGTTAATTATTAATTGTGTCAATCAGCAGGACAGAGAAGAAAAACCCTCACAAGGCTTACCACCCAAACTGAAAAAAAATGTTTACTGACACTTTACCAATGTCCCCCCTGTGTCAGGGAAGATCGGCAAAAGTTGTAGGGCTTATGTTCATTTGAGGTTTGGTTTTTATGTTGGAAGTACACATTCAGCATTTGTAAGCACGAGCTACACGTGTTTGTTTGTGGGCATGCATCTGAGAGCTTTAAATGAATATATCCTTATAATATCCAACTTAGATTAAAGATTATTATGGATACAATATATGTTTGGCTATTGATGATGCTGATGGTATAAATATCGCAAAAAAAATATAAATCTGATCGTCATGGCATGTAGGGGCAGCAACCCGACACCCGACCACAATTAAGATTGTCAATAACATCGTGAAAGTTCGGGCGGACTCGGGGGGGAAATCCCGCCTCCGCGTACACCATACAATATGACGTCAATCTCGTGCGATGGACGTGCGGCTAATACGTGTCGCCCCCATTAAGGACGATGCTTACAAGTGAGAAATAATTATAAAATAATATTGCTTTTATGATTTTACCGGGTTCAATTTCATAAAACTTTCGGTTATTTATTTGAAATAACGGTTCACATAATGGTTAATACACAGAGTTGCTTTTGAGCTGTACTTGACGGATTAGGTACTTGTCTGGCTACAGAGCATCTTAGTCTATGTTTGTAGGTGAGAATAGAGGATATTCTCGAAACATTGATAAATGGCGTCAGAGCATTCTTCTTAGAATATTCGAAGGAGCACTCACGCGATCTCAGATAAATACATTTTAATTACTTATCTTATAAATATTTATCCAAAGAACCAGCATCTAGAGACTTCACAGACTAATTCAATCAAAGTTTGGATTTTAATTTATAAGTGCACATGCAGCATTTGTAAGCGCAAGCTGACAAGTTTCTGTTTCTAGGCATGCGTTTAATATGAATTTAAAAGAGTCGGTGTTATAGCCGCGGGGATCAAGACAGGTTATTTGGAACCGGATAACGCTGGTTCGAATCCCGCGACGATAACTTCAACCCTGCTTCAACAGATGCCGTTGCATGCACACAAGCTTCTGCTTTCGAATGAAAACAACTGGGCAGGTAAAATAGGTTGGTGGATTGCATTCCTTTCCACAAATCTATTTTTTTTTTTTTTTTTTAAATGTCAGCATATCTTTGCAACTTAGATTAAAGATTGTGCCGATGTAAAAATAAATATAAAACGATCCCCCTACTTCGAGTGAAGTGATTGGCTTGAGGTCGGTTCCCTTACCTTTAAAAATAGATAGGTCCCGAATCACCACATACGGGAATAAAGCAGGCAAGAAGTTACACTTAATGTTTAGCTTAGTTCTTAGACACTGTTACGTAACAGACACGTGGTAATCGTCCTTAACTCACCCCTACAAAATAATATCAAGGGGAAAAAAATGTATCAATTTCTCTGGGAAAATTGCTTAATCCAGTCACGTAGTTTCACCACTTATTTTCAAATAATATTTCTGGCCAACACGTCGGCCGATTGGTCAACTGCTGTCCCCCCGAACGGCTCTGGACCCTACGTTTCAGACCCTCACGTTTCAATTCAACTACAATTTTTTTCCAAAAAACCTCTGAAACCAAAGCAGCACTTCCAAGTGAACGATTTAATTTACGTACTCTTTTGGTGAAACGATTTGGTTTATGTCGAACTGATTTTTCTGTACTTGGAGCTCAGAAGGGAAACCTAATTCACCCTGGGAAGTATGAACATATTACTGTTTCTATCATATAGAAGGCTTTTGAGAAAGAGAAAGAAATGTTATTGCCTACGTCATATGGTTGACGTAGTGAATGAGGTTGCATTGATTTATAAACATTTTTTTTCTATTTTTTTATTTCTATATTTGAAATCAATAATAATCTAAGTTGCGAAAAATTATTAACAATGTTTATGAATTTTTCAACCCAGCGAAGAGCACATTTGGAAATATAAATGGTATATTTTGTGCTCCGCCGGGATTCGAACCCACAACCTTCCATTTACGAGACCGAAGTGTTGCCACTGAACCACGGACCGGTCCAAGAAATGCTCACAACACGCGGTGTACCTAGCGGTCACACATCCAAGTAGCATCCGCGCCCAATGTTGCTTAACTTTGGTGATATGATGAGAACCGGTGCTTTTAGCATGGCATCGTCGTTGACTATATATTCATTTACAGACAACAAAAATCTTAACGGTACTTTTGTACAATCTTTAAGATTTGCTGCAATATATTTTTATAAACCTTTTTTTTAAACACATATTTTTCCCGTAAAAGAAAATGCCTTTCCTCGACCAGCCAAAATTGAAAATATTTCCCGCCCTTAAGTCCACACTGGCGGCGTAGAAGGGAACATGGCGAGCAAAGAGAATCACAATAAATAGCCTTCAAAACTGTTTTTTGATGAAAACAGTTTGTCAACGTCGCCCACGTTTTCGGAAAGTAGGTATCATAAGCAAGCGGCTGCAGACAGATCCCATTCTAAGATTTTTATTTATTTTTTGTCTAAAAAATTGGTTTATTGTTTTGTCCCCCTTAATCAACGCCATCTATATAGCAGGCCGTCGCACTGCGTTTGTGACGTTGCAGGGAGGGGCTTACTAAGATATTACCTTTATTTTTAAAATAGTGTTTTCTTCCTGAATAGATAGATAGTAAATTAGTTTTAGGCATTTTTAATGACTCCATCCAGTATCTGCTTGTTTTGCTTTTGTAAACTGAAATTATGTTTTTTTCATTCACACTTTTCTTTAATGAAATCAAAGCTTTTTTTTTTAAATGAAACATTTTTTTTATTTTCAATTTATGATTTATTATGATATCAATGGTACATTTGTTTTATTTCTTATATACTTCTTATGTAATACAACATAAAATAAAATTTTGTATTTATTCACTGATACTATAAAACATTTTCAACATCATCTGGAATTTATGGATTTCTTAATAGAATATAATCCTAAAAACAGTCACTACATATTTTATTTCACAGCTGAATAAATGAAGGCAAAAATATGTAATACACATGTCAATTAAGTATATTTTGTATTTATTTACTAACATAAAATGTTATCAGCATGAATGGGCCTGAAACAAAAAGAAAAACTAAACAGGATCCCAAAAGAAAAAAAAACATTTTGTGTATGAATTATTTTTTCTAAAAATGTATAAGAATTGAAAATTAAATTATTTTTTCTTAAACGTAGTTTAATTTTCACAATAATATTTTATATCTCGAGCACTTTTGACCTTCAATACTCAGGTAATTATCAAGAGTGATTTTGATAATGACCTGAGTATTAAAGGTCGAAAGTGCTCGATATATAAAATATTATTGTGAAAATTAAACTACGTTTAAGAAAAAATAATTTTATTTTCAATAAAATGAATTTTCACTGTGTGAACACACAAACCCTACAAAATCTAATGTATAAAAATTATAAACATTGCAAATAAATGGCAAACAAAGTACTGTACTTAATGTAGTAATAAGTAATATGAGACAACTATTCTTTAAAAGAGACTGCAGGTTTAACTAATGTATTCAATTTTCTTTTATTACTACAACTAGGTTTTCGTAAGTCATTTTTTTCTGAACAATAATTTTTCATAAACGTATTAGTCGATGCTCTAATGATATATTTTAATGAATTTTCTAAGCAATGTCCTTCACTACACTGGTCAAAGTTAACAAACTCTAAATCTAAAACCTTTAAAAATGTTAATTCCGTTACAACACTGCGATGATTCTGTGACTTTAAAAAAGCATCTTCGAATTCCTGAGACAGAATTTTTTTCACCACTAAATAATTAATAGCTACAACATGTACAATATCTTGCTGAGGGCAAAGCAATCCACCCCTATCTAAGTTACGAATATAACGATAGTTAACATCCAAATCTAATCTCTTGTCCACGCTGAGAATGTTCCTACATGACATACAGGGATATTTTCTAAGGAAACTGAACACTGAATATCCTGCTAAGTAAGTTATTATAGGAAGAACACTGATATTCCTCAATTCTTCAATACTCAATGACATAGACATTAAAACCCTTTCATATTCCAAAATATCTTTACTATTACCATCACCTATTTCAAATTCTTCATCGTCAAAATGATCTATACTCAAAATACCAAATCTGTTAGAATGTAATGTGAGCGGTGCAAAATCTTGTATCCTAAGTTTATCCTCAGACTCAAAGACTTGAGTTATGGAAATATTATAATTTCCCCCTGAAAGCTGCCTATACTTTCCAAACCTATCTTCTAAAGGATCTGTCTGT
This sequence comes from Agapetus fuscipes, assembly GCA_951799405.1. NCBI lineage: Eukaryota > Metazoa > Arthropoda > Insecta > Trichoptera > Glossosomatidae > Agapetus > Agapetus fuscipes. The sequence goes on along the minus strand of OX637346.1, from coordinate 2,381,784 downwards.
ATTTTTCCCGGCAAAAAATACTCAAAACCTAACTCTCTATGGCAATACCTATTAATTTCTAAAATCGCATGGGTTGTATGAGAAAGAGCTAAATGCGTTTCCCTAGATAATTTACCATTATCACTATCTACAAGATTCCAAGTATCTAACCACACCAGAAAATCTGTTAGAAACCCTACACGAGGATCATTTTCATCATCCGTCAATGGTTCTTGAAAAATATTACCCAACCTTTTTCCTTTAAAGGGACTTTTTACATTAAAAATCTCAAACCATGTGCAAATTGTACCTATAAAACTGGCTGTAGACTTATAGTGATCAACACCTATCTTAATTCCCAACTCACAAAGCGCTTCAGGAATAAAACGATTAAATATTTTTAAAGCTAACTTGACATTCTGCCTTTCCATAGATGATGGATTCAAAGATTTGAAACTTAAACCAAAACCATACTTCAACAAACATTCATCACTTTCATATCGGTGCATTTCTTTCAAACAATGAAAAGACGCAGTCCCTAATTTTTCTCTCGAGACATCTGGTGATTTGAAATCAGGAAAATAAAGAGCTTGCCCTGCATTTTTTTGATTTATCCAGTTATTTCTGACACATTTTAAAATATGGACTGAGTCTAATGCAAAAAAAAGAGGCCTAGAAGAGTCCGCTGGATGTGGATAAACAATAGAGAGCTTGGGAGGAGAAGAAAAATTAGTCATCGCTTTCCGATTAATGGAGTTATTATCGCTAACCACACAAATCACCATAAAACCTAATCTCTCTAACCCAACAATAATTTTCCTAACAAAACTGTATAAATCGTTAGCAGTGAACTTACTAACTGGCAGAATATGCACGACATCCTTATACTTAGATTTAATCCCTTGAATCATAAATACATAAGCAGTGGTTGCAGCATTTGAAGAATTAAAAGAGGCTCCAAAAATACTGCCACCCTTGAAATCAAAATATGGTTTAATATGAATTTCATCTATCATAAGGACAACCTGTAAATCCTTCTTACTATCTAAAAGAGTGCGTTTAGATCTGATATATGACAAAAAACCACTATCTACCTGCTCAAACTTGGGGTTCAGACAATATTTATTAGTGAGTCGTCGCAAAGTAGCTGGATGAGGAATTACCATATTTCCAGAAGACATCATAAACCTATATGCATGAGGGGAAATAGAGAAAACAAGTGTGCAGAATACAAGCATTTCAGGAGAATACCTCTGCCCACCATTTTTAACCTTTAATAGCTTGATCTGCTCTATGATAAAAAATAAATCTCTATCACTATTCTCATTTACATTTTTCAAATATTTAACAATAAAATCTAAGCTATCTGATGACAAAGGCTCACTTACCAATTTAAGATACCTACAATCAGCATTGTTTATAACTAATTCAATATGATTGATATCCGTGACCTTATGGTCACTCTTATGTTTATCTAAGTCTACACTATCACCATGAAGGAACGCTAAATACTTCAAATCTTGATCAACAACTACAGAGGCTACAACTTTTGGACCAGGTTCCATCTCTATCCTTGAGAAGATTGCTTTTGTATCTAACTTAAAAAAAAACCAATTGCTCGGTAAGCTAACTTGCTCTATTTTGGAAAACAAATCATCTATGCTGACTATTTTAATCCTATCTTCATATGCCCTTTTTTCTGCAATGCTTTGAGCGACGGCCTGATGAAACATTTCAGTTTCCCGACGTGCTTTCTTTTCACTTGGTTCTTCCCTAAAAGAAACTTGACGACTTAAATAAGAAGGACATCCTGGAAATACTGATGGTATAGAATTTTTTACTAAACGACGTTTAAATAAAGGAACTGATAACATTTCACCTGTTTTATCATTAAAAGCTTCCACGGTCTTCTCAATCTCCTTGTCTTTGAAGTGTTTCTCGCAAACCTGAAATCACAGAAAAGGATTTTAATTTTGTACCTTTCTTTCATTTACAGAGTTATTTAATATTTTATTTATTTTTTCCTTGAAATTTTATCTTTGTAACTTAGATCATAGATAGATTTTTTTTAGTAAAACTTATAACTTTATGACTTAATTTATCCAATTGAAAATGAATGGTAATTACGCAACGCAAAACGCAACTAAATGCGTTTCTAAACGCAACAAATGGTAATTAGATAACTAAAAATTACTTCAATAAGCACAGCTATCCACAAGTACAAGTAGTTATTTTTTGATGTAAGTAAAATTTAAAGAAATCAATGTTTCAATCTTCTCTTACTTTTTCACGAAAAATACAAGCTTAGCGAAACTAATGTTTGCAGGGACCTGGCATTCATTGGCATCAAAACTCCTGTGTACTTTTTTACAATAAAGATAATGGTATTTGGTGTATTCAAACGGTAAGTACTTTGCTGTGATATTATATGTAATGATTCACAAAAAACGTAAATTTATACAATTATAGTATTTATTTTCGTTACTTACCCCTGAATATTGTGTAGGAGTAAAATTTGCTCGTGGTATGGCGCGTAGCCATTGTTGTTTGAGATGTCCATCGTTTGGGAATTTGAAGATGGACACCTTATTCTCTTTGTCGTAGTTTCCACGACAATTAGGCACCATACACTTCTTTCCCATGATCCACACAGTGTAAAATATTGTAATAATGTTAAATAGAGTTCACAGTATTTTAATTTCACAGCTTTTTATATATTTGAACGACAGCATGAAGCGCGTGGGTGAACGGTGAAAACAAACATGGCGCGGGCGGTCACGTGTCCGTTTGAGCTGTGCTGTGAACCATATTTTATAAAACCCCCGAAAACAAAAAAATAATGTCAAATCATCATTATATTTAGCTTTGGTAGAATTATAATTAATATCGAATGATTATACTTAGCTTTATTTGTGGAGAAAAATAATTAGATTTATGTTGCTCTCTGTTGTGTGTTAAATTATGAATTTATTCTTTTAAATATAGTCCCTTTGAACGAGGAATGAAGTGAGATTACAGCATTACTAACCGCTCCCTTCCCCTCCGCCCCTGCGGTCACCAAACCATCGTCAGCCCCTAGTCAGCCAATTTATGATGACGTAGCATGACGTCAGCGGAGCAAGTATTAGGGCCTTGATACAGGTGGTAGTGCCTTAATGCCCCCTTAATGACGGCTTTAGTCTTGGATCCATCAGAGGTAATTTTACATGAACAATTTTTGTATGTGTACTGGACTAATGTGTCTTATAAAAACTGAAAATCGATTTTTAAAATGTTTAAAAAAAACTTTCACATTATCGTATTTTACGGGTTTTCTTAGCTCAGATCGTATTGATTCTTAAGACAATTTCATTAAAAATTCATGTTTTAATCAAATGGCAAAGAAGGCAAACAAGCACTAAGGGGACGGTTTTTATACAAAAATGCACAAAAAATTACAATACGAAATTAATCTTTTTTATATTCATACACGAGATATTTTCCTTTGAATAAAATTGGCTACAAAGAAATAACAAAAAACTGGAAACAATCGCAAGAACTTATCCTTTAACTTATATGTTGGTATGAGACTGACCACCCATGCTGTAAAAAATGGTTCATTTTGTCAATGTCACCTCTGTTGAAGCGAAGGAAAAAAGTTGCAAAAATCTTATTTTCTAGTAGATAACCATGCCTCCTATCTGCCTGTAGACGCTCACAGTTTCTCTTGTGTAGCCGGCAGACTTGCGCCGTCCGGTCCCCTTGACGAATGTCCGCCCGGCTTACGTGGCCGGCCGTGCTCTCGCTAATCCGCCCCTCCACGTCATAACTCTACCGGCGACCGGCGCATGACGGATTATCGACGCGACGTCAGGCTGGACCGATGCGCACGTAAGACGCAAGATAAATTGTACAGATTTTCTAACGTCATGGGCACGCCTCTGACCTGGAGGTTTGTTTGTAACCGTGCCATTGCTCTTAACATCACGGGAAGGCCTTCTGCCACTTGAAAACACATAGCCATGAATGAGAGACCCGGGTCCTTCTGACACATACATGCAAGTAAGGGGGTATGAAAGATACCGAGGGAGCTGGTACTCATTTCTTGTGAAAGCTCAGTAAACCTTGCCGGTTTTTCATTTTGTGTTTTTTCAAATGAACGCCCAAAACGGGAAATCATTTCTGAGACTCTTGGTGGGATTCGAACCCTAATTTACGGCATGGAATGCCAGAACTCTATCGACCGGCAACTCTCGTAATCGTTTATTTTTGTACCTTGACTTAAAGGTTGGTATGAGGCTGACCACCCATCATGAAAAAAATGGTTTACTTTTCCAATGTCACCCCTGTTTCAAGAAAGGTTGCAGGGCTCATGTTCATTTGAGATTGTTGTTTTTTTTATGTCAAATGCATCCTGTATAAGCATGAACTCATACGTTTTTGCTTGTGGAAATGCAATAAATATGAGCTTTAGATGTCAATACATATTTGCAATTTTGATTATTACTTACTTACTTAGTCAGCCACTTCTTGTCTACTGCCGGACATAGGCCTCCCCCATATCTCTCCAGGCGTCTTTGTCCTGGGCTCTCTGCATCCAGTCACCAGCAACTCTTTTAATATCATCTGACCATCGTGTAAGAGGCCTTCCTCTAGCTCTCTTTGTTTTCACGAGGTCTCCATTCTACCACTCTTTTTGTCCATCTTTGCTCGATCAATCTGGCAACATGCCCTGCCCATGACCACTTCTGTTTTGCCACTCTTTTGACTATGTCAGTAACTCCCGATCTTCTACGTTTTTTTTTTTTATTATAGATGTATTTAAATTTTGAATATAGTAGATGTATTTAACAAGATTATAGGATCAAAGAGAACATATTTGTTTCAAATTCCTCTTTACAGAATTCCCATCCAAATGTATGTCTACATTCATACAACTACCCTGCAAAATAAGGGCACAAAACTTTTCCGGTGCCATTTTCAGAGGGGATCGGCGTCGTGGAAATACGAATGCAAAAGACTCCCACCCAACAATAAAAGAAAACACCAGGAGGATACCTTCTATAAAAGAAGATCCTACTCAATACTGCAAGTACAAAATTGTGCTTTTAAACATCTTCAATATCAGATTTACAAGAAAGAGTACTGAAACTAAAAAAGTGCCTCCTGAAAGCGCTTCAGTTTAAGTTCATTTCTGTAAAACGTTATTGTTGCGTTTATATAGTTTTTACTCGATTGTCCAAGTAGAACCGGATTAAGGGTGGTTCGATCGGTGCGACTGTACCAGGGCACCTGCGTACAAGGGGACTACAAATACTTTTCTTTGGGGGGGTTTTGGTTGTGAAGACCTCAATAATTATTATACATTTTAGTGTTGATCTGTCAATAATTATTTATTGAATAACACAAAAAAACTGATTTAAAAAATTGTGGCGTTCTTGGTGACTTTAATTTGGAGAAAAACCATTTATTAAACGACATAGATTTCTTGAACGACTTCCTTAGTAGGGGGGTCCCAAATATATTTTTGTAACCATTCTGCTCTTGAAGATGCCTCATTAGGCGAAAATATTCGAGCAAAAAAAAAGAAAAGTGAATTAAAACAATGTTTTACCATTTATATTTTTAAATATTTATATTCATTTGTGTATAGTGTAGAATATTTGTTTAAATAATTAATGACGATTGACTGACAAAGTATTGTTACGATTTTAGGGTTCCAAAAGTCTTTCAATTAAAAATACTGGTCTTCTTATACAGTTGTTTATTTTACACTTTAAATAATTTATTTTCACAAAGACAGTCTCGACTATTCCATTTCACTTGGTTTCTGTTCACTGGTTTTGGTTCAATGTAGTTGTAAAGCTCGTAGGGTACTGGCTCTGCAAGTGATTTGCACCCTTCTTATACTCTTCAAAACAGTATAATCTAGATCTATATTCGCTAGACAGTTCCAGAAAGGCGTAGTAATCATTATTTCTCGATGCTTCAAGTATTTTATTAAATTATTCCTACCCACACAATACAATACAGAATTCCTATAACTATAACTAATACCTACTTATTTTAAATATTTATATTTCATATTTACATAACAGTATATTATATACAGAGGAAGTGTGAAAGGAAAGAGAGGTAAGGGACGATCGAGAAAAGTATGGAGTGATCAGATTGAGGAGATTGTGAAAGATTGGGATATACAAAGTGAGCGCAAATGAAGAAAATGCATGAAAAATGTGATTCATATGAATGAATTGAAAGAAGTATGCAAGGATAGAAAGAAATGGAGGCAGCTCTGCAGAGGCTCTTACCACTTCTAGCGGAATGGTGACAGAGTAACAGCTACAGTTACAGAGATACATATGAAAGCCTACATTTTCCTCAGTTCTGTCAAACGCTGCAGTGGTGTAGTCATACAAAAAATATTTTTTCACGTCAAATTCTAAGTCTTCTTGCTTTCTCTATTTTGTGTTTTGAGTTACAGTTACAGTTACAGTATGATATAAAATGCATATTTTGTATTTTCCTGATTTTTTATGGGGGGTCTAAATTTGTACACGTTTTTAGGGCTTCAGTATTCTAAATCCGGTTCTGCTCCAAAGCATAAAACTTTATGTTTAAGCCCAAGCAAAGCGCTTACTAAAACGAATACTGAAAAAGAAACAGCACCTCTTGTGAACGTTTTTATTTAGATACATTTTTGGGAAAACACAAAAGATGAGTTTGAACGTATTGTTGTATACTTGTAGCAGAGGCATCTCAATTTCTGTTCGATCCGTAATAAAGAAAAGGTTGCAAAGCGTTTAGGCGAATTTTAGTTGGTCCCCGGACGCCTGCGTCAGAAGATAGTTTCCTCGCTCTCAGAAGGATAAGTTTTAAATAAAACTTTGAAATGTTCCAACTTGTTGAATACAATCATCGTCAGTCTTGGCGTAAGAATCTAGAATGGAGTTTTGTGTTTATAAAATGGGAATTGAAGATATTTGAATTCGCTGTTTTCTTAAATAAATACATATAATAGAGTGAATTTGTGTATGCCACACAATAAGAACCCTCTGCGAGCTTAGTTGCCGCTATACGCAACTAAACGCAACTAAGCTACACATATAGTGTCACTTCTTGCCACGTTATCCCCGAAGGGGTCGCATGTGACGAGTTGAACTTATTTATTTTTACAGGTAAGGGGGCCGGTCGTACGCCAACCACTTCAGTTGAAGCGGGGGCTCCCCAGCTCCCGAGAGAGCTGGTATTCATTTCTTGTGAAGGCTGAGTAACCCTTGCCAATTTTTTATTTTGGGGTTTGAAATAAACACCAAAACGGGAAATCATTTCTGACACCCTCGGTGGGATTCGAACCTAAACTCACGGCATGGAATGCAAGCCCTCTACCAACTTAGCTACTGACCAGATAAAAAGCGTAAATTTTCAAGCAAGATCCAGTTGCTTTAATGCTTGATGGGCCTTTGTGAAGAATTTTTCAATCCAGCAAAAAGCATATTTGAGAAATTCAGTGATTTATTTAGTTGTGCTCCGCGTGGAATCAAACTCATGACCTTCCGTTTACGTAGCGATAGCCACTAGACTGCCAACCAGTCAAGGCATATGATTTTTTATGAATAACTATCTGTAACCTGCCACCCTTTGTGGTGGCTGTCTAAGTTGTCGTACTGCATAATACAGCCATTCTATTAGGGGTGACCACTGACCATATCTCTTAAGATGTGTCTTCACTGCGTTGTGTCTTTGCACACTTATTTTATTCTAAAAAATTCCCTGTCACAATGTGAAAATAGTTTAAGCATATTTAACCTCTTATTTCCTTTATCATTCTATTTTTTTTTTCATATAAAAGCCTAAGTTGGTATGTAAACAATAACTCATGTAAGTTGCATTGCAATCGGTTCAATAGTTAAGGAGTCCATACAGGACAAACATTCATACAACCGTTTGATTTTATATGTTAGAAGAAGATAGATTAGAAGACTATTGAACATGTGGGCATTGATATTGTCCATGTGAAAAGAATGAATGATGATAGACTGACTAAGTATATATACAGAGGAAGTGTGAAAAAATAAAGAGGTAGGGGACGACCGAGAAGAGTATGGAGTGATCAGATTGAGGAGGTTGTGAAAGAATGGGATATATAAAACGAGCGTTAAAGAAGAAAATTCATGAAAAAGGTGATGGATATGAATGTATTGAAAGAGGTATGTAAGGATAGGAAGAAATGAAGACAGCTCTGCAGAGGCTCTGGCCACCCTTAGCGGTTACAGTTACAGTTGTATTGAACTGTTTTTTTATTTAACACAACGACCGGTCCGTAGTCCAAGTGGTAACGCTTCGGACTCATAACTGGAAGGTTGTTCGGAACACACAAAATATACCATTTATATATTCAAATTTACTCTTCGCTGGGTTGAAAAAGTTCACAAACCTTTACCATAGACCGGTCATCAAAAGTTCCATCCAGCCTTACAACAACTGGGTCTTGTTTGAGAATTGGTGCTTTCTACAGCGACGACCAAGCTGTAGAAAGAGCTTAAGAGCCCTCGTAGAGGGCTCTTAAGGTGTGATACACACAAAAAAAGCGCTCACCAAATAAATCAGCCTTATTTATTTTCATTTTTTTGTAACTTGGTTTTTCAACAGATTTTGGTTCTGAAATCTCCATCGTAAAAATACTACAAAACATCGCTAAGTTTTTTTTTGTTTTTTTTTTGTATATAAATTGAGTGGCCAGTAGTTTTGCTATTAGCTGCCGTTTTGCCGTTCCACTTCCCCTCCAGGTGTCCGCCCCGCCCAGCACTGCAGGGAAGCAGTTTTCCCGCCCGGATTTGTTTATTTTTTATTCTGAAATAAAAAGCATCCCCTCTTCGCGCTTCAAACTTTTGTCTGGGAGAAGTTGAGAAATATGGCCGCGGGCGGTTTTTTACGGGGAGCGGAAAGGAAATTCGTTAAAAAGTTTGGCCGGCACGGAATGATTAAAAGTAAATATTAAGCTTTGATTAAAGTTCCCGCCGTTACTTCTTACCCATCAACTCTCATGCTGCGAAAACACGTTTCTTCTTTCATTTCCCGGCTGCTAGAAACCTATTGTTGCTTTAAATACTGTTTGTTTTGTGTATTCACAGATTTGTTGTTGTATTTACCAATTTGTTTTCCAGTATTATTTTTGTGGCGCCACATGCGACCCCTTCGGGGATAACGCGGAAAAAAGTTACACTATATATGTAGCAGTGGCGAAGCGTGCCATACAACTTTTTTCCCATCGGCTTCTCTTTTAAAATGAGGCAACAAAGTAAAAATATAGTATAACATGAAAATAAAACATACTTATGTCTTTTATCTAAGTTGCAAATACAATTATGAATACGTTTTTATTCAAGATTTATAGGTCTTGTACCTACTTACATGCATCCTTTAAAAAAAAAACATTTACTTTCTCTTAAATTAGTTGCCTGAGTAAATCTCGGATTAACAATTGATTTGTGAAGTGATTTTTTCTGTCTTTTCATCAACAAATCTTTAATATGACTTACTTATTAGATTTTAATGATTTCAGAGATTCTTAATGGAGACTGATTGACGTTTATTTGATAGAAAAGTCTTTTAAATTTAAGATTATTATTGTAAAATCGGGTGACCTTATTTTTGACGGGAATTCCCGTTATTTAATTACATAGATTACCACGTTTCCCAGCTAGCATCACTACCATCACCCAAGATAAACATTAAACTTTTGAAGAATGAGGCGGGCAGTGCTGGCCCTCGAACAGAACCTAAAATTATTGTCCGTAACGGAGAAATCTACCACCAATATGATAATTACTCTTTACAGGGGCGTAACACACCATAGAAATATTTTTAAACATTTCATACCGGCAAGGGCAGCCTTGTTCTTCAGTCACATTTTGAGAAATGAGAAATACCGTCTTCTTTACCTATAATACAGGGTGAGATTGAAAGGGGGGAAGATCTAAGGGACGCCGAAGGACATCGTTTCTGAAAAATCCCTAAGCCTCTGTTTTGAGCCGCAACATCAAAGGTCAAAATAGCCATGATGATCGCCGATCTAGCCATGAAGTGCCAACAAAAGAAGAATACAAATGGCAACCTTTACAAGAAATGAGGACTAGCCCTCTCGGAAGCTGGAAAACTTCCACTTCAAGTGAGGTGATTGGCGTAAGGTCTTATAACCTATGAAAAGAACCTATGAAAATAAAAAGGTTGCAGACACAACCTACAACTCTTTCAAATACAACGCGACACATAATTATCACTCCCCCAGTTCTTGTTTATCGTATACGTCAATCTTGTCAAATATGACTTTTTCATGCAGTTGTCTTATGAATCAAATTCTACACAATCTGAGCTAAGAAAAACCGTAAAACTCGATAATGTGAGAGTTCTTTTAAATATTTTTAAAATCAATTTCGGGTTTTCATAAGACACATTGGTCCAGTACACATGCAAACATAACGCATGTAAAATTTTCTCAATGGCGTATACGATAAACAAGAACTAAGGCAGCGGTATGTATTTGCCCTACGCATCGATCTAAATAGATTTATATCGATGGCCCTACGTGTAAAGCTTAATAACGTTGTTCCTTGACTAATAGGTTGGTATTAGGCTGACCCCCCATGCTTGAGCACTTGTTTCACATTTGCCAATGCCATCCTGGTTTCTGGAAAAGGCGGCAAGAGTTGCACGGCTGTTGTTCATTTGAAATTTGGGATTTTAATTTGTAAGTACACTTACAGCATTTGTCAGCGCGAACAAACACGTGTCTGTTTGTAGGCATGCATTTATATGAGCTCAGAATGTTCATATATCTTTGCAGCATAGATTATTTATTATTTATTATTATATGTCAACCGAATCTGAAATAAATTGGGTAAAAACAAAAAACCGTAATTTTCATTAAATTATTCCCGCGAAAATCATTACAATAGAAAGAAGAGGAAAAATGGATTTTTTAAAGCAATTCCAGGGCCAAAAACGCTAGCTACGCCACTGTAGATGTTCGGCTAGAATAATAGGCCCCCAAATGGCAAATTTACATAAATCTGGAAAGACTCGCCGAATTTCTAAGGCCCTGCTAATTTCAGTTTGAGTTTCATATAATTAGACACGGAATTTTCGTAAATATTCATCGAGTTGGCAAACTATTTGGACCGAGAGAAAAATGGATATCTTATCTATTAAATACAGGGAAAGTTATTTTATGATTAATCGCCCATTACAGACGTTTAGAATTGTTTTAGATTATTTCAAGTTTCCAGACATCTCTCATTACCTAAACAACCGACAAATTGTAATAGGTAGCTGTTTCTGAACCACTATTCAATTATACTAAAAAAAAGCAACTAAGCTACATATATAGCGTAACTTCTTCCCGCGTTATCCCCAAAGGGGTCACATGTGGCGAGTTGAACCTATTTACTTTAACAGGTAAGGGGGCGGGCTTACGCCAACCACTTCAGTTAAAGTGGGGGTTTTCCGGCTCTAGAGAGGGCTAGTACTCATTTCTAAGGAAGGCTGTAAACTTTACCCTCAGCAATGAGGAACAAGATTGAGAAGAAGAACTGATGCGAGAAAATCGGGGAAAATCGTTTTCTATTTGTTTTAATTTTAAATTGAGTTTTCTACAAACACTGAAAACCTATATTCCTTGACTTATAGGTCGGTATGAGGCTGACCACCCATACTGTGAAAAATTATTCACTTTGCCAATGTCACCCCTGTTTCAGGGAAGGTAGGCAAGAGTTCCAGGGCTTATGTTCATTTGAGATTGGGTTTTTTTTATATTGTAAGTTCACATGCGGCATGTGTGAGTGCGAAATTATGCGTGTCTGCTTGTGGAAATACATTTAATATGAATCTCAAATGATTCATATCTTTGCAACTTAGATTAAGATTAAATTAGACTAAAAACCTTGGGTTTCATCATATTTTGGAGCAGGAATGTTCTTTTTTCTAATATGTAATATTATGTTCATGTGATGAAGAATTTACGACAACTACAAAAAGGATATCGCGAAACTTGCATGGAGAAAATAAGTAATTTTCTTTACTACGTTCTTCACATTGTGTATTTTTTGCAATATGAAAATTTTATGACTCGAAATAAACGAAAAGGTCCACACACACACACACACACACACACACACACACGCACTGCCAACCTTAATAATATTATATATGTGGATACAAATACAAACAGTCTTACTTTTATTGTGGGATAAATTATCTTCCATATTTTATTTTTCTTTATATATAAGTATATACATTCGTTGCGAAAACAACTAAGGAAAAATAATAAGATAAACGGTGAACGAAAAATTAAGAAATATATTCATTTCCTTTTTCCTTATAGTAGTTGTTTTTTTTTTTAAGTGAAGATACACTAAAATCTAAATCTAAGCTGCAAAGATATGTATCATTTGAGATTCATATTAAATGCATTCCTACAAGCAGACACGCATAATTTCGCGCTCACACATGCCGCATGTGGACCTACAATATAAAAAACCCAATCTCAAATGAACATTAGCCCTGCAACTCTGGCTGACCTTCCCTGAAACAGGGGTGACATTGGCAAAGTGAACCATTTTTTACAGTATGGGTGGTCAACCTCATACCAACCTATCAGTCAAGGAAAAAAACACAAATACAGTAATTTTCAAGTATTTTAATTTTTTAGCAAATTTCATGAAAAATGCATAACTCCACTTCAACTGATAAGTAGACCATAATGACTTGAATCGTTAAAAAAAACAAAAGTTACAGCGTTTTTGTTTATATTTATCTTGTTACGTGCACGTGCTGCATGTGTAGGCGCGAACTTATACGTGTATGTATCATAAATGTTAAAACATCTTTGTCGGTGCTATGGCCACGGCGGTCAAGACGCTTGTTCAGCTAGCGTATTTGGTTCAGATAACGTTGGTTCGAGCCACGGCTGGCCCCTTTGACCATAACATTGACCCTGGTTCAGATGTCGTTGCATGCACACAAGCTTCTGCTTTTGCATGAATACAACTGGTCAGGCAAAATAGGTTGGTGAATTGCATTCCCCTTCACAATTTTTTTTTTTTTTTTAAAAAAAAAAAATCTTTGCGACTTAGATTATGGATTATTTTAAATGTTATACCTGTGTCTGGCCAGGAAAAAATATGTGTGCGAATTCATTCATTATTCTTCACTAATCTGATCTTATCTAAGTTGCAAAGGTATGCAACATTGGGGATTCACATTATATGCATTTTCACAAGCAGACACCTATGAGTTTGCGCTTAAACATGCCGCATGTGAACTTACAACATTAAAACCCAACTTTCAAATGAACACACACCCTGCAACTCTTGCCGACCTTTCCTGGAACAGGGGTGACATTGGCAAAGTGAACCATGTTCTACAGCATGGGTGGTCAGCTGCATACTAAACTATAAGTCAAGAAACATACACGACAAATTTAATTTTTTTAAATATACAAATAATAATATTGTCGTGAACTTGAAATACGTGCGCTTATACTGATGACGTTCTAGTGATTGTGTGTGTACATAAGGTTCTGGTGGTGGAATGATCTTGTGAGTGCGAGAAAGACCCCTCTGGTTCATTATAAAAGAGATCAAAATCGTAAGGACAGGGAGCCGCAAAAGAGAAAAATTCGCCAAGTAACACCTATAAACAGTGATTGCCAAGTTATCAGATAAATTGTAAAAAGAAATGGCTCATTTGAGAAATATGACAGGAAAAACAATGAAAGATAGAGTGAGAAACGAATGGGCTCTAGATCAATGCGGAGTTAAAGAAAGCGTGAAAGTGAAAGTTCAAAGAAGTTTGATGCGATGGTTTGGACATATTGAAAGGATAAATGAAGACCGACTGACAAAAAAAGTGTATGAAGGGAATGTTATAAGTAAGCGTGGAAAGGGAAGACCTAGAAAATAATGGATTTATCAGATAAGTGAGATTGTGAATGAATGGATTGTACAGAGTGGAAACAAGAGAAGAGCATGCATGAAAAGAGTGATGAAATTAGATGGGAAGAAAGAAGTTTGCTAGGACAGAGTCAAGTGGAGGCACTTGTGTGGAGGTACCGGCCACCCATAGAGGAATGGCGGCAGGATACAAGACAAGAACACAAGTGAAAAATAAGTTGTGAAAAATAAATTCTGGCATTTTAATTAAACAGAAAATCCAGCAGAAACGAAACAATATGTATAAACATCAAAATCGCCAACAATAAAAAAATAAAATGTATTTAAATATTTTTCACAATGTCTATTTCGGGTGATATATTTCTGTATCCCATTAAACTTTTAATCCCCCCTTCCCGTCAGGTCCGGACCCTCTCCGGAGTCTCTCTCTCTCTCTGGGATCCGAGTGTCCGGACATCCGGGCGGTCTGCCAACAAACTGCGGTCGGACAATCGCCCCTCTAGCGCCCGCAAGCCGACATTTTTATCTTTTACATTTCAAATGACATGCAAGGGAAATAATCTTGTTTCGCTTTAGACTCCTTTTTATTTCATTTTCCTGTTCTATTTTATCTTGTCTAATTAATTATAGTACCGGCAAGGTGTACTCAGAGTTCACAAGAAATTATAAACCCGATTTCTCCGCACTTATCTAAAATTGATACGTTGGCGAAAGACCTAGTTTCGTACCTGTAAAAATTTTAAGTTTTCAAATAACAAAAATTATAATTTAAGCCAGTTATACTTACAAGAAACCATTTTTATGTATTAATCTCATTTTTAAAACAATTCTAGATTACCGCCTTTGTTCCATATAATCTATAATTTAAGTTTTAAAGATGTATTACATATAGAATTCATTTTACATGGGTTCCTATAAATAGACACGTGTAAGTTTGCACTTACAAATGCCGCATGTTGACTTACAACATAAAAAACCTCAATCTCAAAGAACATACACCCTGCAATTCTTGCCGATCCTCCCTGAAACAGAGACGATGTTTAAAAAGTGAAACACTTTTTACAGCATGGTCGGTCAGCCGCATACCAACAAACCAAGTTAAGGAACCTCTGACGGGCATAGGACAAACAAGCACTAAGAGGATGTAAATGACGCTAGCTTTATACCAACCTATTAGTCAAGATATACATCTCATATATTCAAGTGCTTTTTATTGACGAATAATCCATTAAATGAAAAATATTAAATTTAGGACTCATGACATCTGAGAGCTTTGAATGAATATATCCTTGCAACTTAGATTATAGATAGATGACATAGTTTTCTCAGGTTAAACCATGTTATATTTGCAGTCATGTTGCCAAAAGCAAGCGGAGTATAAAAGTGCCCCGTCGCTTCGAGCCTTGAAAACTTTGCCCGATCGAGGGAATGAAACGTCGGCAGGCAAAATCACTGCAACTAGAACATGGTCTAACCCGAGAAAAACTATGTCATCTAACACCGATCATGGAAGTGAATGTGAAAGTTTACAACTGTATTCAATATTAGGGCTGTATTTTGCATTTACGGCTACTTGTTAATTCTAATTTTATTTTTCTTACCTAACATGTCGTTTTTTCCTCAATAAAAAATAGAACTCCAGTTAAACTGTAGGTATATGTCCAGGTAAACTGTTTGTCAACGACGTTAGCCATGTTGAAAGCACCGGTTCCCATAGATCACCGAAGTTAAGCAACATTGGGCGCGGACAGTACTTGGATGGGTGACCGCTCAGGTACCGGTCCGTAGTCCGTAGTGGCAACACTTCGGACTCGTAAGTGGAAGGTTGTGGATTCGGATCCCGGCGGAGCACACAAAATATACCATTCATATTTCAAATGTGCTCTTCGCTGAGTTGAAAAATTCATAAATCTTTACCAAAGACCGGTCACTGAAAGGTCCATCCAACCTTACAACAACTGGGTCTTGCTTGAAAATTGGCGCTTTCTACAGCGACGACCAAGCTCGCAGAGGGCTCTTGAGGTGTGATACACACAAAAACAGCGCTCACCAAATAAATCATCCTAATATTATTATTATTATTGTATATGTATACGTCGAAAAGTTTTGAAATTTTATTCTGGCTAAATGTGTCATCATCTCAGGTAATGTGCGACAGGTACACCTGCAAGACGCTGTGTAACGAGAACCTGCATGTAAATTTGATGAAATTCGTAATAAGTTTAGCCGGTAATAGCCACCCCTTAATCTGGCGTGAAGTCTCGTCCTGGCAGGCCACAGCTAATACTCATTATGAGCGGAGACTTCTAGGGGTGGATCTTGAGAATATGAGATTAGAAGGAGCATGGGATGCAAGAAAAGTGAAAGAGAAAATCTGGAATATTCTGTTTTTTTTTTTATTGATATGTGCATTATAACCATAATCATAAAAAACAGCTTTATTTATTGGGTATTCGTTCCCGCAGTACTTGTTTGGCTTATATACTATTCGATTCAAAGATGACCTTAAAAAAAATGGTCCTAAGTACCACATTCTACACAATCTTATCTACAAGAAAAGTTTGTTATGCTGGTCGATAGCTCAGGTGGTAGAGTGCTTGCATTCCATGCCGAGAGCTCGAGCTCAAATCCCACCGAGAGAGATTTCCCGTTTCGGTGTTTATTTCAAACCAAAAAAACAAATGCTGGAAAAGTTTACTCAGCCTTTACAATAAATGAGTACCAGCCTCGTCGTTGACTGAGAAACCCCCACTTCAAGTGAGGTGGTTGGCATAAAGCCGGCCTCTTTACGTGTAAAAATATATAGGTTCACTCACCTCATGCGACCCCTTCAGGGAGAACGCGGCAAGGAGTTACTGTATACGTTTTGCTTAGTTGCGTTTCACATACCATATGAAAATGTGAAGGTTTTTTTTGTGTTTCATCATTAATCCTTTGAAATTACATTGTCACTTTGTTCATACTCCTAGTAAAACAGATTTAAGGTAACCACAATATAATTCATGGCGTTTCGATCGCCCCTCATAATGCCAAACTTTCATAGCAAATTTCACAGGTTCAGAAACATTTCTGGTATTTAACTTTTGCCCAGAGTGTTCCGCAGCTTGCGAGGGTCGTATAAATAGTGCCGACACACTGCCGCGCCGCTACGGGGCCTCGCTACAAAATCCAATTTCCAAGATTTAAATGAACGCAAGGTAATGGAGTTTGCCAGAAAGTTATCGACGAGGAGACACCAAAATGTCGCACCAAACGAGGGCAAACCAATTGCCAGGATTTGGTCCCAAAATGATCCCAAAGTAACTCCCAGGGATTCTGTTTACTAACTTTTAAAACATCCATGCCCCATTTCATCAACAAGTCCTACATTTAAAATACGCAACGCAACTAAGCTAAAAGTAGAATGTAACTTCTCGCCTGCAAAATTGTGGCAATTTGGAACCGTTTTATTTGTACGGGTAACGGGGCTGGTCTCACACCAACCACTTTAGTTGAAGTGGGGATGTCCCAGCTCCCGAGGGGGCTGACTCTCAGTTTTTGTAAAAGCTGAGTAAACCTTACCTGTATTTATTTTGGGTTTGAAATAAACACCGAAACGGGAAATCATTTCTGACACCTTCGGTGGGATTGGAATCCGAGATCTCGGCATGGAATGCAAGCACTCTACCACCTGAGCTATCGACCAGATTATATTGTGTGATGGAGGCATTTCTCATTTTTATATTACTATACACGATTAAGCAATGTCATAAATAAACATTAATTTTATCCTCAATTTTGGTATGAATTATATTTTAAGATAATCAAGGGATTAAGCCAGGGCGATGAATAACACTGGACAGTTTTCACAATCCAATATTTGTAGGAGTTGTATAAATCTCGTTTATGGTCATCCCCGTTGTTTGATGGTGATCCACAGATCCTGACTAAGCCCGCACCAGCGTAAACACATCGATATTCTGCACAGAAACAGAGGATTACTGGGGGTAAGCTCGCTAACACTAATCTTAGCAAGCGTTTGTGCATTCTCGACACTATGAAAAGAGTAAAAAACTTTGTTTTTTATATCCTCGTATTTATTTGGTTCAATTTGCGAATATCATGCCTGTTTCAAGGAAGGTCGGGAAAAGACGCAGGACTTATTGCACGCTTAATAATAAAGAGCAATAGCTCAAAAAATAAGAATGTTGGGAAATTACGTTTGAAGTTCAGACAACCAGTACAACTTGTATGGGATGAAAAAGGCGACCGATGTTTTGTCTCGGTCATATCCGTCCAAATTAAACGGCTGTCGCATTCTACCTATTCTTCTCGCATTGTTCTTGCGTTTTATTAAAAAATCTCGATTTTCCCAATTTTTGAGTTATTGATCTTTATTATTAAGCGTGCGTTATGTTTATTTGAGGTTAGGATTTAAATTTGAAATAATGGGATGATTTAAGATGAGTGTGAGAGTTTTGGAGTTTTCCAGTACCAACTGGGGTACGCTGGTGCGAATGGAAGAATCTAGACACGCTAAAGTGAGCTCTTTACCCTTTTTTGATCGATCAAATATAACAGTTTTACGAGAATTAAGAGAGCATTAGCGGTATTTATGTAAGCGTATAAATCTCTTTGCGTAATTTATATTTTTTTGTGTCTAAAAAAAAATATAAATAAAGATCACTGGCTTTTTTATGTAACCTTACATGGCAGAATTTTTCCTTTCACAAGACAAGTCGTCCCCTTAATGCTTGTGTGACTTATTCCATCAGAGATAATTTCACATGAGCAACGTTTTCATGTGTACTAGACCAATGTGTCTTATGAAAACTGTAAATAGAATTAAAAAATATGTTAAACGACTCTCTTGCTATCGTGGTTTACGTTTTTTTTTTAACTCAGATTATGTAATGGGGCGTCCACACGCTTGCCAACCATTCACAAGTCAAGCGCACAGTGTGTCGTCTAGAACATGCTAGCTGGACAAAAATTTGTCTAATGGACTAATTTTGTCCAGCTAGCATGTTCTAGACGACACACTGTGCGCTTGCCTTGTAGCCAAGCGCACAGTGTGTCGTCTAGAACATGCTAGCTGGACAAAATGAGTCCATTAGACAAAATTTTGTCCAGCTAGCATGTTCTAGACGACACACTGTGCGCTTGACTTGTGAATGGTTGGCAAGCGTGTGGACGCCCCATAAGACAATTTCATTTAAAGGTCACCTTTGAATTAAATGGCAGATAAGCCAAACAAGCACTGGGGGGACAAAGTAGCAAAAAAACGTAACCAACTGAGACTCTTGCACAACATGAATTTTCAGACACTGGTTGGTATGAGAGATGCTTGAACAAATTTGAAGGGTAATGGAAAAATCCCATACAAAATATATGAGGGCAATAAAGTAGGGCAGGCAGACCCTTGTGTTGTTGCTAATTAATCTCGCTGCCTCTGTGTGGGAACAGAATGCTCACGTGACGTAGCTACGGGGAAATATTGCAGGTATGGAATGAGGGTCAATTCATATACTCAGCTTCTCCGAGTTTTGATTGTGATATTTTAAATAAAACAAAGAATTTCAAAAACAGAAATAAGAAATTTTAATTGGATGGATCGTGATTGCCGTCACTGTTGGTTATGAACAGAAGATTTTTGGAACCAAAGTGTTAAGCAACGCTCCTTTTGTTACAAAAATCATTCCGAAAGTCCGGTCGATAGTTTAGTTGGTAGAGTGCTTGCATTCCATGCCGCGAGCTCGTGTTCGAATCCCACCGAAGGTGTTAGAAATGATTTCCCGTTTCGGTGTGTATTTCAAGCCCAAAATACCGGCAAGGTTTACTCAGCCTTCACAAGAAATGAGAACCAGCCCTCCCGGGAGCTGGGAAACCCACACTTCAGCTGAAATTCTTGGTGTAAGGCTGGCCCCCTTATCCGTAAAAATAAATAGGTCCCGAATCGCCACATGCGACTTCTTCGGGGGTAACTCAGGCAATAAGTTACACTATATGTGTAGCTTAGTTTCGTTGGCGTTTGCGCTACTCATTACAAACACAACTAATAGACGTTGATATTAGCAACAAATATTCGTAGCAAAGCTCTGAAGAAGTAACTCACAGCAAGTCGTGGTAAAGTGAATCAATTTTTAGCACATGGGTGGCCAGCCTTACACCACCCTTTTCATCAAATTTATTGTTACGAATATACAGGATATTGGTGGTTGTGTTTGGTTTGTGTGTGTTGTTTTGATGTTGGAAGTCTCTAGAAGTGATTAGAATCTTATGAAAAGTACCTAATAATTTGTATATATTCGAGATTAATTAAGTGTCGAATCGAATGTTCTGGTGAAGTCAAGTAAGGTGGTATATAACGCTTATCCATGGTGGTATATAACGGGAAGGACGGCAAGAGTTGCAGGGTGTATGTCCACATGATATTTGGGTTTTATGTTGTAGGTTCACATGCGGCATGTGCAAGCGCTAACTTGTACGTGTCTGCTTGTGATAATGCCTATAATATGAATCTTCAATGTAATATATATTTGCAACTTAAATAAGATTAGATTAGATCCATTTTTTGAGAATGTTCTTGATTATCTTTAGGTATAAGTATAAGTTAGAGATTCAAAAATATCTCAACCGTTGTACAATTAACATGTGAAAACTCTGAACCGAAAGTAAGAAAATATATTGTGTAAAATAAATACCGAAGGGGTTATTAAATAGAACCCGCTTCAAAACATGATAGTTTTTTAATCTCTTTAACACCTACATCCATTATTTAAAGTTCCTTTGAATGGAACTCTGTCCCTGCATTGATATATTTACATATCGTATGGAGAGGTTTCGAACCGTTAACTTTCAATCACATTAGTGGCACGCTATGTACGTTGTTCCACACATCCAACGAGGACCACAGACTAAAGTTAGAACTTATAATGCAGATAATGTTAAACCAATCGATCAAGTTGACAATATTGTAACAATTTACCTACTTGGATTCAATTTAATAAAATTATTTTATAGAATATATTTTAGGAATTTTCTCACATTTGGTTCCTAGTTTACAGTTTTGTATTTCTCACTTCACGGCTCGGGTACTGATCCCCTTCAAAGCACTGCAATCCGTATTTCTAGATGACTAAGGACTGTTCTAGCCTACACCAGACCATGCCAGAATCGTCTCAAACAGAAACTTTGAGTAAAGATGAGTAGGTACAACCATCCAAATACTTACGTCTAGACACACATATACAAGCAAGTAAAAAAAACACACAACCGTAAGTAAACATAAATAGACATAAACTCATACATTTGTAACAATATTGTCGATTTTTTTTTAAAGGGTGGGCTGATACTCATTTCTTGTAAAGGCTGATTAAACCTTACTGTTATGTATTTATTTTTGGTTTGAAATAAACACTGGAACGGGAAATCATTTCTGACACCTTCGATGGGATTCAAACCCGAGCTCACGGCATGGAATGCAAGCACCGGACAAGCATCGTTAACAATTATTAAGAATCGTTATTTATAGAAATATTTAACCCTGCAGATTTCAAAATATTTGTACCTACGTTGAAATTGATATCTATTGGATGTACGTGGAAGCTCCTTTGTTTTCCTGTTGGCAGATCAGCCGTGATAATATTATGCGAGTTCAACAAAGGAATAAGCAAGTCGACAGTAGATTTCAACCGTATATTCTTGTTTGGAACGGATATAATGCCCTGTGCAGATGGGTCGAGCTCTTTGCTGGCGAGTGGCGAGTAGCGAATAGCGAAAGCTCAGAAAGTCAAGGCTCAAACCAAAGATAGGTCAAACTGACCCAGGAGTTCGACAGGCTTATGGTGGATACGAGCCTATCGGGAGTTACACGATACATAATTAAAAACGATAATAATAATATGAGGATGTTTGTTTTATTTGGTAAGGCTGTTTTGTGTAAATCACACCTCAAGTGCCCTCTTTGAACTTGGTCGACGCTATAGAAAGTGCCAATTCTCAAGCAAGACACAGTTGCTATAAGCCTGGATGGACCTTTGGTGACCGCTCTTAGTAAATTTATATGAACTTTTCAACCCAGCAAAGAGCATATTTGAAAATATAAATGGTATATTTTTTGTGCGTCGCCGAGATCCGAACCCACAACCTTTCATTTACGGTGAAACGCTGCTCTAAAAAGTCATCATCATCATCTAGGTTCCATAGCAACCAAAAACGAAATCTTGTTTGTATATTGCCCTAGTTACTCGGCCGTGAAAGTGACTTTTTTTTTTCTTTTCGTGTTGTTTTGCAATGACGAGACCTCACTCGCCTAAAAAACTAACAAATTTTATTTCCGCCAACAGATGTAAACGAGTTTGTTTGTACTATCTAAAACACTATTTATGCATTCACACTCGACTCGTCTGAACTCTTTTTATACCCTAAGTATAAATAAATATTTTGAACTCAAATATGGCATTTTAATAATAACGTATGGAAACTAAAACGCTTACTGAAGCGC
Source organism: Agapetus fuscipes (assembly GCA_951799405.1). Lineage (NCBI taxonomy): Eukaryota > Metazoa > Arthropoda > Insecta > Trichoptera > Glossosomatidae > Agapetus > Agapetus fuscipes. The sequence continues at coordinate 2,359,389 of OX637346.1, read as the reverse complement.
TGTCCAGTTTTCCATGGTTTTTAGAAAACGCTGTGCTTTAGTTGGAACCTGTTTGGAAGTGTAAATAATGCAAGTCGGGGGTGTTGACTGTCTCTATGTGACATGAAATATTTGATGTGTGTGCCGCGAGTATAAAACTTTGGGTAAATTTCCCTCGATCGCGTTTATAGATAAAGGTATGGAAGATACACCAGCACTCTTAGCGAGTGATTTAGTTTTCATACATATTTCTGTTTACGCGATCGAAGGGAATTTTACGTAATGTTTTATACTTGGCGAACTGATGTGGGAACAATACTAAATGCAAATATATGCACTGCATGAGCGTAGCGAAAAAAAACGTCTACAACAACGTAGGACATAAACACAGACGATTATTTTACTGCATTGGTATGTACTTATGATATCTGTGGATTAGAAATGATTGTAACGAAACTAGAGATGAAATATCTGAAAAAAAATAGAAAATCAAAAACAATTTGCAGATGTTTAAGGGTCGAGCAAAATTTACTAATGAACGACCGGTCCGTAGTTCAGTGGTAACACTTTGGACTCTGAATGGAAGGTTTTGGGTTTGAATCCCGGCGGAGCACAAAAAATAAATCATTTATATTTTCAAATTTGCACTTCGTTGGGTTGAAAAATTCATAAACCTTTACCAATGACCGGTAACCAAAGGTCCATCCAGCCTTACAGCAACTGGGTCTTGCTTGAGAATTGGCGCTTTGTAGCAACGACGACCAAACTCGTTAAAAGGTCGATAGCTCAATTGGCAAAATACTTGCATTCCATGCCGAGAGTAAGGGTTCGATCTCAAGGTTTACTCATCCTTCACAAGAAATGAGAACCAGCCCCTCCACTTAAACTGAAAGTGGTTGGTGTGAGGTCGGCCCTCTTACCCGTAAAAATAGATAGGTCCCGAATCGCCACATGCGATCCCTTCGGGGATAACGCAGGCAAATTGTTACACTATATGTGTAGCTTGTTTGCGTTGCGTTTTTTGCTTTACGACCTGTCCCCTTTTTCACCCTCCCACTTTATTTAAAAAACCACAGATTTCGATTATAGAGCGCTTAAAATTTCACATAAATCCAATCCAACGATTTTTTATGAATTGTAATCGTCTTTACATTTTTCAACAGTACTAAATACGTCCTTTGCATGAATTTTTGCATCAAAATCCCACCTTGTCTCTGCATAAGCTTCAGGTTACTACCCAGGCCAGTGGCGCACCATATAAAAGTGAACACATGCAAGATGCACCGCTCTCTGACTCTGTATTTACGGCCCCCCAGACTGCCCCAAATTGTTTTCCCTGCCACAAAACACCGCACGAGAATGCATTTCTTCTCATTCTAACAGTCTCCTCGTTCTGCCTACAAGAACTGTAAAATAAAGTAGGTTTTACTTTGGTTTATTCAGAATTCAAATGTTTGCTTCATCAGTTATTCACTTACTTAAAATCCTTAAATCATGGTCAATGAAACAATAACCCACGATGGACGTTTCAATAGCCGTCGGTAGATCTTACCGTTTCTATTTGAAGATAGGATGGAATAAAACATGGCGTTGCCTGAACAGGTGATCGTTGTAACATATGAAATGAATCAGCTGGTAATACGCCGCCATGTTTTTATTTCGTTCTGTCTTCAAACAGATACGTTAAGGTATATTGACGATCTTCGAGACTTTTACCCGTGTAAGGGTTGCATAACCAATGATGAAATTCACGACTACTGAGGATTCTCTTACTTCAGTTCATGAACTTAGTTCATCCTCAGTCGTTGTGCAAAGAAGGTGTCTCCTGAATCACTTTTCTGCTAAATTCCTTACACATTGGATATCAATCGAAGTCGGAGCTTGTTAGCGATTGCGAAAGAAGTCCATCGATAAAAAATCACAGTACACCTTATTTTTGGACACGAATCGCTACCTCGTCGCCTTAAGGTCGTTAGGAATTTAGCAGAATGGCGCTTCTGAAGACGTTGACTACATTGCTAACGAAACGTCGAGAATAAAGAAAGTTCTCTAATAACGGTTCTACTAATATCCGAATATAAAAAAAATAGTCATATTAACATATTTACACATATTAACATATGACATATTAACAATTATAATAACTACACACTGAGTTTGTAGTTATTATAATTGTTAATATGTCAAACGACCGTTTAACCAAGGATAAAAAGAAATGGAGGCAGCTCTGCAGAGGCTCTGGCCACCCCCAGCGGAATAAGGACAGAATTACAGTTACCGTAATTTCAACTTTAACCTAACAAGTATAGAGTGTAATCCAAAGGTACGGTTTTTTCAAAGAAAAATATTTTTATATATTGGCATAGTGTTGACATTATCCAAAATATAAACATAATCCTGTGTGTTTGTTGCTGGCAACTTCACAGCTCGTCGCTGGAAAATTGTTTGTGATATTTTTCAGCCGTAAATCAGAAATTTCATCAGCTTTTATGAGGACCGCAGAGCTGGCTTATACAGCATGAGATCCGATATGCCGGCGAGGACTGCTACACATATTACTATGTTATATGTAATGCTGTATTGAAAACACGTATTGGGTGTGAGGAGGGAGACTCTGGCTACGTGCTTTATTAATTTACGGAAAACTAAAAATAGACTTCATCCATAGAAAAAAACGCAACTAAGCAACACGTATAGGGTTTCGTTTGTGTAATTTCTAACGCCTACGTTATCCTCAAAGGTGTCGCATGTGGCGATTCGAGACCTATTTATTTTTACGAGTAAGGGAAAAGACGAGTAAAAGAAGTATGCAAGGATAGAAAGAAATGGCGGTTGATCTGTGATGTTGGCGGCTAGGGTTTGTTAAAGTGAATTTGGTTTTATGATTTAGTTTTTTATGTCCATGTCTTGCAACTGACGTCGGTAGCGAGTTCTACTGAAGGTAGCTAGCATCCAACACCACTCCTTGGTTGTTGTGGAGGTAAATAAAAACACTTGATGGACAAACTTGATTTTAATATTTAGCAGAGATTACACAGTACCGTATTATAGAATATTATTGAGAATATATTATAATAGAGTTGAATATTATTAAGAATATTATAACTGAGTGATTCGAGCGTGGAGAATGTGACAACGACGGGGATGCGTCTTAACGAGTTGACAGTCGATCGCGGAGTGCAGTGCGTGCCGGGCGGTGATCATTCCCAAGATGGCGACAGCGAGTGGTCTTTCTTCGTGACCATATATGGTAATGAATTGCACTCTCTGTGACCATATATGGTAATGAATTTCACCGTCCAACGATGATGACGTCACATTGTATGTGACGCATGGACTGCAACTGTAATCAGACTACATAGAACGAAATGTGTTGTAAGTATGTTCACCACAGGTACCCCCTTCCCAGCGATTCAGATCGCGATAAAGGTAGAGATACATAGATGGGAATTTGTCTCGTCAGCAGTATGCGTCTGGTTGGATGATCAGACTTCTGCCAAATTCTCGTAGTCCATGGGTCATGAAGATGGTGAGGAGGATAACCACGATGATGAAAATGGTTATTGTGATTGTCTCCGAGTCGTTGTCCTTCCTCTTAGCTGGCCTGCTTGTCCCGATCCTCATTGACGGATCTTCGGTAGAGGCTGCTGGGTTTTCTCCAGGATCCGGAGCTGTGTCAGGACATCGTTTTTCACTTGTCTCCGGCATTTCCTCCACACTAGGTAAACACCAATGCTGAAGCACAAAATACATATTATGATTAATATTGAAAGGGTTAAACGATGCGTTGTCCTGTGAGCGCTGGTTTCAGCGGCTCCGGCTGCGGTCTGTGCGATGACTAGCTCTTCTTTGCTGGATGTTGATCCCATGTTGGTTTGTTGAAGACTGCTAGTGAACTGACACATTGACAATTATTTGAGTCATTATGTGATGCGTCACTATGATCAGTTTGCGATATTTTGGATTGTGCAATTGAGTTGGCTGATGAGTGTTTCATTTTAGCTGATGTTGCATGTTGCGAAAATATCGACTTTGGACTCTTGGTGAGTGACCTGATGTTGTGTTTGTATTTTGTGCCTTTTGCAGGGGTTGTCAACTGTGTTCTCTGCTTGTTAGTTTTACGATACAGTAATAAAATGATAAAATATGTATGTATGCGTTGTTTACACATCAAGCCTGTCAGGAAATTTTACTCTTCTTCCAGATTTTGTGGTTACGATTTTCTTGGAGGTTTGTTCTGGAAGGTTGGCTGGTTTTTCCGTGCTGGGGCTTGTTGGTGTTGTGATTACTCGTGCTTCCTCGCCCGTTGTGATGTAGGCGGGTTTGAGTCTATCAACAGTGCCTGTAATATCTTTGCCGTTTTTCCGTATGACGAAAGTTCTGTTGTTGCGCTTAATCACTTCATAAGGTCCTTCATAAGGCGATTGTAGAGGCTTTTTCACAGTGTCGTCACGTAGAAAAACATGTGTGGTTGTAGTAAGGTTTTTGAAAATGAAACTCTTCTTTTCCCCGTGGTGCGTTCCGGGTACTGGGCGTACGTTTTCAAAGTGCTGTCGCAGGATGTGTGCGAAACCGTGAGCATTTTCTTGTTGTTTGCTGTCAGAGCCAAGGAAGTCGCCGGGTAGGCGTAGAGGTGTGCCATACACAAGTTCTGCTGGCGTTGCTTGTAGATCTTCTCTCCATGCTGCTCGAATACCCATGAGCACTGTTGGGAGTGTCTGTGTCCATCGCTCATTTTCATGACATTTTATTGCTGCCTTGAGTTGTCGATGAAGACGCTCTACCATGCCATTTGCTGCTGGATGGTAGGCGGTTGTGTGAATTCGAGTTGTACCAGTCAGGTTATTCAGTTGCCTGAACAGGTTTGATTCGAATTGCTTTCCTTGGTCTGTGGTGATTCTACGAGGGGCTCCAAATCTTGTGATCCAGCCATCGTAGAATACTCGTGCTACGGTATTAGCTTCTTGGTCTTCGATAGGAAATGCTTCTGGCCATCTGGTGAACCGATCCACGCATGTCAGACAGTACCTATTTCCTTCGGACATAGGTAGAATGATGATGTCTATGTGGACATGCTCGAATCTGGCAGATGGTGGCAGAAATGTTCCTAATGGTGCTGAAACGTGTCGAGTTACTTTGTTTTTCTGGCATTGAATACAGTTTAGGGTCCAGTTCTTGCAATCTTTCTTGATAGACGGCCAAACGTATCGTTCCGTGATAAGCTTGGTTGTCGCTCTGATTCCTGGATGTGATAGCCTGTGGATGGAGTTGAATACTGCGCGTCTGTGCTTTGTGGTGACAAACGGTCTTGCGTTTGGTGTTGAGATGTCACAGAAAACGGTTACTTCAGTATTCGGAATCTGAATCTTCTTAAGTTTTAATACAGATTCTTCCTGTAAGAATGTTTGCATTTCCGGATCGCTTTCTTGATCCTTAGCTAGTGCGTTGAAATCTACTGTAGTAGTGTCGATGGCTTCAATCCTGGATAGTGCGTCAGCGACGATGTTGTCTTTTCCGGATACATGTCGTATGTCCGTTGAAAACTGACCTATGTAATCGAGATGTCTGAATTGTCGTGGTGTACATTTTTCCGCTTTTTGTTTGAAAGCGAAAGTGATCGGCTTATGATCAGTGAATATGATAAAATTTCGCGCTTCTACCATATATTTGAAGTACTTGATCGCTAGGTATATAGCTAGCAATTCTCGATCATAAGCTCCGTACTTGCGTTCAGCGGCGCTCAACTTTTTCGAAAAGAACGCCAGTGGTTCCCATTTTCCATTTACGAGTTGTTGGAGTGCTGCACCTACTGCTGTGTCGGAGGCGTCACTGATGATGGCTAGTTGGGTATCATCGCTTCTAGGATGAGATATCAACGTAGCGTCGGCCAGGCTCTCCTTGCAGGCGTCAAAGGCGACGATAGCTTCTGAAGTCCAGATAATCGGTTGTTTTCCTTTGGCGTTGTTCGTCAGTAGGGCGTTTAATGGTGCTTGGATCTGCGCGGCTTTAGGTATGAATCTTCTATAGAAATTGATTATACCCAGAAATCTGCGTAGATCTTTGATTGTTGTGGGGCGAGTGTATTTCTTGATGGCTTCGACTTTGTCAGGTAGTGGACGCGTGCCTTCACCGGTGACAAGATAACCTAGAAATTTTACTTCCTCTTGACCAAAGAAGCATTTTCGGGAGTTGACTACGATTCCGTAGTCTTGAAGTTTCTTGAACAAAATTTTGAGATGCTGTAGGTGCTCTTCTTCTGAAGTTGATGCGACGAGTATGTCATCAATATATGCGTAGCAGAAGTCAAGTCCTAGTAGGATTTCGTCAATGAAACGTTGAAAAGTTTGAGCGGCGTTTCGAAGACCGAACGACATGAATTTAAATTCATATAGTCCGAACGGCGTTGTGATGGCTGTCTTCGGAATGTCATCTTCAACGACTGGAATTTGGTTGTAGGCTCGAACAAGATCGATGGTTGAGAAAATTGTTCGTCCTTGCAGAGATTGAGCGAAATCTTGAATGTGTCGAACTGGATACCGATCAGGTACTGTCCTAGCATTTAAACCTCGATAATCGCCACAAGGTCGCCATTGCTCGTCAGATTTCGGGACGAGATGAAGAGGTGATGACCAGCAACTCTCCGATGGTTGGATGATCCCTAGTTGTGTCATCTTCTGAAATTCCTTTTTAGCTATCAAAAGTTTGTCAGGTGCAAGTCGTCTTGGTCTTGCAGAAACTGGTGGTCCGGGGGTTGTTTTGATGTGATGTCGTGTGCCGTGGCAAACTTCTCTCGATGTACCATCTGGACGTGTGAGGTCAGGGAACTGCTGAAGAAGTGCATGGAATGGTGACTTACCAGCAACAGTTTTGACGGTCTCAACATGCACGTTGCTGCGATGTCCAGAAGTAGTGAGCTGCGTAGTTCGGTCGAGAAGTTTTCCGTGTTTGACGTCTACCAGTAAACCGAAGTGGCCTAGGAAGTCCACTCCGATGATAGGTTTGGTTACATCCGCGATCACGAATTTCCATGTGAAATCCCGTCTCAATCCCAGATTTAGCGTCAGTGTGACGGTACCATACGTGGCTATGGTTGTCCCATTTGCTGCTGACAGTTCATATGAAGACTTGGCTGGGCGTCCTTGGATTTTTAGCCGGGGGTAGACACACAGGTCCGCTCCCGTGTCTATGAGAAATTTCGTTTTAGTTGAGTGATCGGTGATGAAAAGACGGCTTGACATCGGGCATGCTTCGCTGGCCGCATCTAGCGAGTGCCCATGTCGTTTCCCTGGTAGCTACAGGGTTGTCTGCATTTCTTAGCCCTTGAGCCAAATTTGGCGTGATACCAACAGGAACCGGATGGACTGTAGCCAGAGTTTTGGGGGCGTCCCGATGATCTGCTCCTGGATCTTCCCCGAGGAAATCTTGCAGTAGCTGTTGCTGGTCTTGAAACATGCTTGCCTGAAAACTCCCTGCGGATCTCAGCAATCTCCGCACGGAGAGCTGTCTCCATGTTTTTTATGACAGCAGTTAAGGAGGTCTCCACGGATGTTTCGTGAATGGACGGCGTGTTAGCGGTGGAGTCAGACATGGCGTCTGCTAGGTCGGCAACCCTGTCGAGCTCTACGCCCTTCTGCGTAGCCAGCACGACCTGCATAGACTGCGGCAAGCGACTCATCCAGAGCGTCCTCAGGACTTCGTCTCCCACTGCAGTCCCCGCAAGCATCCTCAGGTGTCTGAGAAATTGCGAAGGTTTCCGATCTCCTACCTCTTCGTGTTCCAACAGCCGTCGTGTCTTCTGTTCTTGAGTCGAACTAAGTCGTTTTGTCAGCTCCCTCTTCAGCAACTGATAGGCTCCTTTCTCCGGCGGATTAAGAATTATGTCTCTCACCTCAGTGGCGTATTTGGGATCCAGGGCGCTCAGTATATAGCCGAATTTTGTTTGTTCAGCTGTCACTCCAGCTGCTTCAAAGCTCCGTTCTGCCATGCAGAACCACATCTCGGGGTCCTGAGGGCAGAAGATTGGCACTCGGACAGCGACCCTGTCGATCGATGTCCTCTGCAGCTGGTTGTTTACAGTCGGACGTGTGACTGTAGGTGCAGGCGTATGTGCAGGTGCAGGTGCGGGTGCGGCTGAGGGTGCAAAGTCTAGGTACTCATCTTCTTCGAGCACCTCACTGTCAGGCGTGCCGTGGCGTTGCATTGTGTTTGTAGGTCACGGGATGTGTGTTGCGCGACGTGTGTATGCCTCAGCTGGTTCTTACGATAAGAAATCAGCTGATTTTTGCAACGGGCGTGTCGTATTGCAAACGACGCGATAAGCGGCTGATGACGCGTCGCTGTGCGATAACGGTTCGCTGACGTCACGCGCGCGGTGAGGAACAGAGGCGGTTTGCAGTCGCGCGGGGGGAAGTACACCGATGCAAGCGGATGACGCGGTGCACTGAGGAATGCGCGACAAGACAAATAACGCTGACTGTTTCTGTACCTTTACCGTCGTTGGCACTGATTGAATGACTCGCGATTCACTCTTTGTCACACTCCACACTCGATCACTGTTCAAGTTTGGGTTCTATTCACCTTCCAAATCACGTCGGGGTCACCACTTTAGAGATAAATGGCGTGTGGTCATTTATTGTGGTGGATGGCTATGAGAGATGATGCCATAACCATCGAAAGTGAGGTCACCACTTTCAGATAGTTATCACTGTCATTTACTGTTCTAAATTGACTCGCGTGTTCTGAAAGATAAGATTGGAGTTTGATAGAAAAGGAAACACTTGAATGCAGTTCACGAAACACATCGACATTTATTTATGAGAAAGTTACACTGGTGAATAGTTAATTAATATCTGATTAATTAATGTTAGAAACACTACAAATAAATGGGTGAACAATTAAGCGTAACACTGGTGTTGGAACGGACAGAGAATTCTCAACACAAAGTTAGATTGTAATACAAAAGACAAGATGGACGATTGATCAGGGCGTGACGGAACGTCTACTCAGGTCGGCGGTCCGAGTAGAAAAGGGAAGAGGAAGAAGGAGATGCTTGCTTCGTGGCGTGGCGTTTACTTCCACGTCACAGTTCTTCACCTGGTGGTAGAAAAGGGAACTTCAGGTTGGCGCCGATATTTGTATCGGGCTGCCACAGTGGTTGTTATTTTTATTCTTTGATTTTAAAAAATGTAATTTGTCATGTATGTTCCTTGACGTATAGGTTGTTATGCGGCTGACCACCCATAATATAAAAATTGGTTCACTTTGCCAATGTCACCCCTGTTTCAGGGAAGGACGTTGGACGGACGACAAGAGTTGCAAGGCTTATGTTCATTTGAGATTGGGTTTTTATATTGTAGGTCCACATGCGGCATGTGTTAGCGCGAAATTATACATATCTGCTTGTGGGAATGCATTTAGTATAAATCTTAAATGATATATATCTTTGCAGCTTAGATTAGATTAGATTAGGGGACCGGCCTCACACCGACCACTCTCAGTTGAAGTGGAGATATTCCAGCTCCCGGGGGGGCTGATTCTCATTGTGAAGGCTGAGTACACCTTGGGAGCGAACCCCTGCTCTCGGCATGGAATGCAAGCATTAAATCAACTGAGCTATCGACTGGACTTTTTACAGCTTGGTCGTCGCTGCAAAGTGCAATTTTCAAGCAAGACCCAGTTGCTGTACGTCTGGATGGACCTTTTGATGTCCGGTCTTTGGTAAAGGTTTATGAATTTGTCAACCCATCGAAAAACAAATTTTAAAATTTAAATGGAATATTTTTTGTGCTCCGTTGGGACTCGAACCCACAACCTTCCATTCCCGAGTCCAAAGTGTTCCCACTGGACTGCGAACCGGTCCATCCTTAATTTATTAAAAACCGACGGTCATGAACAGGCGCAGAAAAAACACCCTACAATAATAATAGTCGTTGAAACAAAACACCTTCAAGTGACTGAAACTGTAACTCTGTTGCCATTCCGCTAGAGATAGCCAGAGCCTCTGCAGTTTTTCTCTATTTTTTTCTATCCTTGCATAGTACCTCTTTTAATTCATTCATATACACCACCTTTTTCGTATATTTCCTTCTCTTGAGAGATTTTCTCTAGAAGAGACCTTCTTAGGAAATTATTTCATACAGTGTTAAGTAAATAACTTACATGCTTTCTATTTATAGCTGCATTGTTATGTTATTGCGTATCCAAACCCATTGTCTAAGATTTAATAACCACGCATAATACAATAACACGAAATACCTTACGGGATTCAGATGCCACATACCAGCGTCATACCAGGCTTAATACAACAATGCCAAGGCCGAAATCTTCTTATGATGTATACTCGTATGTCACGTTCACAGCACGTATGTCACGTTACAACATGTATGTCACGTTCATAACACTTATGTCACGTTACAACATGTATGTCACGGTATAACATGTATGTCACGTTGTAACACGTATGTCACTTTACAACATGTTTGTCACGTTTTAACATGTATGTCACGTTATAACATGTATGTCACATTACAACATGTATGTCACGTTACAACATGTATGTCACGTTACAGCATGCATGTCACGTTATAATATATACGTCACGTTACAACATGTACATATGTCATCATGTCACGACAAATAACTCGTCCGCAGTCAGCTTGTCGATTGACAAATCTATCACATGACAGTTCGTCCGCCCGACTTTTTGGTCAACAACATATTGTTTTAACAGATAACTTTTCCACAGACACATCGGTCATGGACAATTTGATCACACGACAGTTCTTCCACATGACTTTTCGGCTAACCACATGTATGTCAGATACAAAATAGGTCATGGACAGCTCCATCACAGAAAACTTACTCTCCAAAAATCATTTGTGATTACTGTAGTTGTAATTATTTTGAGCTTACTATGATGAAGCTGTCCGTGGAGCACATGATATGTGACCAAAATTTCGTTGACTGAAAAGTCGAATTGTTGTGTGACTGAATTGTCCATGAACGATGAGTCAGCCGCCAAGCTGTCTGAAGCCTAATTTTCGTTGACTAAAAAGTCATGTGACCTATTTTCCCATGTTTGGGCTGTCTGTGACCGATTTATCGTGAAACCGTGTGTCATGTCTTAACATACTCCCATATTATACTTATGTCACGTCATGACATTTACGCGTTAGGCAAAATATTAGTCTGTACCCGAAAATGTGACATAGAGGATCAACATTTTCTTATCGATGGTTGGAATACGTCACCAGCCACAAAATTAGTCTGTAACCCAACACGCATGTTAGATTAACACGATGTAAAATATGTGAGAGAATAAAATGGAGTAAAAGTCCAGCAAATAAAAGGCTGCAATAATAGACTGCATTGGCTGGGTCGCATCCAGCAAAGTGACCGTCAGAGTCTAAAGAAGTTGTGATGACTGTGCTAAAGGGGTGCTGAACAATGGGAAGAACCAGATTAATTTAACTGGATGGAGAAGTGGCAGACTGCAATGCGGTAAGAGTATGGGTCTGGAAGAGAAAGATGTATCATGTACACTCCTTTAAAGTGGCAAGGATCATAAAACGACATTTAACGAAATCATCATCATAATATTACAGAAATAAGAAGAATACATACGCAACGCAACTAAGCTACACATATAGTGTAACTTCTTGCCGCGTTATCCCCGAAGGGGTCGCATGTGGCGAGTTGAACCTATTTATTTTTACAGGTAAGGGGGCCGGCCTTACGCCAACCACTTCAGTTAAAGTGGAGGGTACCCAGCTCCCGAGAGTGCTGGTACTCATTTCTTGTGAAGGCTGAGTAAACCTTGCCGGTATTTTATTTTGAGGTTTGAAATAAACACCGAAACGGGAAATCATTTCTGACACCCTCGGTGGGATTCGAACCCGAGCTTTCGGCATGGAATGCAAGCACTCTACCACCTGAGCTATCGACCGGTCTCATGCATAAATTAAAGCAAACTTTTCAAAGACAGTTTTTGGGACAAGTACATATTTTTCTATGGTGCAATGTTTTGTTTGAGCGAATTGTGGGTTGGTATTTTTGTATATGGTCACAAACTATGAAATACCTACCATACTTATGTAGACATTTATAAGCCTTACAAGTCCTAAACTACTCACCATGTAACAATCCTGGCAATGCGTGCTAATTCTCGAGTGAGAAGAGACGTGTCTTGTCTCTTCGATTGCATCACAAATTGCGTGCAGTCAACAGGGAGAACCTTATAAAAGAAAATTATTCGGATGTGATGTGAGACCTTTTTAATTAGTCCAAGACTCTGTCCTTGTTCCCTGATAATCTGCGGCTGAGCAGTTATGCCTTTGATCAATTTTGCTCAAATTTCTCCAGTCCGATCAATAGCCACTGAGCTATCGATGTACGAATATAACAACTGTGTTAGAATACTTGGATTCCATGGCGAGAGCAGAAATAAAAAAAAAAGAGTCAGAAATGGTTTCCCGTTTCATGCAACCCCTTTAGGGATAACCTAGGCAAAAATTTACACTATATGTGTAGCTTAGTTGCGTTTGTGCCTAGTTTAATTAAGAAACAACACTCAATCTCCTCACTCCTAACGCACATGGTGAATTCAAAGTTGACTTCATACATACATACATATTAAAATTTGTTGATTTTAAAAATGTAATTTGTTGTGTATGTTTCTTGACTAATAGGTTGGTAGACGGCTGACCACTCATGCTGTAGAAAATGGTTCACTTTGCCAATGTCATCCCCTATTTCAGGGAAGATCGGTAAGAGTTGCAGGGTGTATGTTCATTTGAGATTCGGGTTTTTGTATTGTAGGACTACACGCGACATGTTTAAGCGTGAACTTAAACATGTCTGTTTTGTGAAAATGCATATAATGTGAATCTCTAATGTTACTCATATTTTTCAACTTAGATTAGATTAGATTAGACTAAAGTAGACTTAATGAACTCTATCGTTTTCCAAAATTAAATCACAGTTTCTTGTTTTCAGGAGCAGTTCCCAACAAGCAGCAGAACGGTGAGTACAGTATGTTAAGCAATACCCAGAGGCCGGGAGCCTTCGTCATTTGGGGCTAACAAGAAAGAATAGACGTGGGATGTACGGAGGCTTACGCAACACAAATAACCCCTGGGGCGTGTGTCCGGGACAACCAAGGCCTTGCTGCTGAAATACATGCAATAATTACAGAGGGAAATCTTAGGAAATTTACAATATACGTGCTTTTCTAATAAAGACCGGTCTGTAGTCTAGTGGTAAATTCTAATATATTTGGAAGGTTGTTGGTTGGATTCTAAGTAAAGCACAAAAAAAATACCACTTCATTTACACATATCGCCACCTTAAAGGTAAAACTGAATATGTGCTGATGCACTGACTTGAGAAATCGTTGATCTAACCTATAATCTATAATAACATAATCTAAGTTGCAAGGATATATTAACATTTAAAGCTCATATTAGAGGGCTCTTGAGGTGTGATACACACAAAAACAGCGCTCACCAAATAAATCATCGTAATTTTATTATTATAACTATCAAATGAATGACCACAAACAGACACGGAAAAGTTCGCGCTTACAAATGCTGAATGTGTACTCACAAATAAAAATCCAAACCTCAAGTGAACACAAATTCTGCAACTGTTTTCGACCTTCCCTGAATCAGGGGTGACATTGACAAAGTGAACCATTCTGTACAGTATGGGTGGGCAGCCTCATACCAACTTTTAAGTCAAGGAAGATTGGGAGAAACTTTTTATAGTAAGCGAACTAATTATAGGAAAGTGCTCATGACAATCTTTTATAACTTATTCAATTTTACCTTTGTTTCCTTTCTCCTTAGACCTATTTTTTCTCTATAACTTAAATATGCTAAGTCTAAGCGACAACTAAGCTCTTGAGTTGTAACGCAACTAAGCTACACATATAGTGTAACTTCTAGCCAGCGTAATCCCCGAAGGGGTCGCAGTGGTGCTTCGGGACCTATTTATTTTTACAGGTAAGGAGCTGGCCTCACACCAACCACTTTCAGTTGAAGTGGGGGTTTCCCAGCTTCCGGGGGGGGGCTGGTTCTCATTTCTTGTGCAGGCTGAGTAAACCTTTGATATCGAACACTTCAATCTATCAAATCAAAAACTCTCTCAAATCGTATTATTTATACATAATTTAAAAAGATTTACATTCTTATCTCGATTCGCAAACACCAAGACCAAGATTCCACACAGTAATTCTATTGAAGACCGTCGAATTCTTGCATATCACCCCCATGGGGCTGGGACTTGGCTTTAGGGCTTAGAGACCAGAATCAGGGGATGGGGATAGCCTGAGCCTTATCGAATGATAATACAGTATACATTGACCGCTTGGTGGTAGGGGATGTTTTGTTTTAGAATTACCGCCCTCCCAGACCCCTGAGGGCAGATCAACGGGGAGCCTACGCAAATATTGAATATTCGATTTCTCGAGCCCCACAGGGTGTCTAAGCTAGTGAACTATGTTTTTTGTTGGCTCTGAAGTTTTTTTTTAATGATTGGTGTATTTAACTTGAAAAGAAAATAATGGGATTATAACTGTTAGTATGAAAACTAGAACAATTCTTTATAACTAAGTAATCAAGAAAGGTTGAAAATAATGCATATTAACGGTTAAAAGGCAGTAGGGCATAAGCGACTTAAATTAAATTGTTCAGGAGAGCGGTTTAAAGTTTAAGATTGCAGAAAAATGGCATAACTTTTGTTTTTTTTATCAAATCGTTCAAATCAAAACAGCTCTGAAATAAAAAAAAAGGCATTTATTGGCATTCCTATTAATGTGGTTTTACGATCTAATCTAATCTAATCTAAGCCGCAAAGATATATGTATATCATTTAAGATTTATATTAAATGCATTCCCACAAGCAGACATGTATAATTTCACGCTAACACATGCCGCATGTGGACCTACAATATAAAAACCCAATCTCAAATAAACATAAGCCCTGTAACTCTTGCCGTCCTTCCCTGAAACAGGGGTGACATTGGCAAAGTGAACTATTTTTTACAGTATGGGTGGTCAGCCGCATACCAACCTTTAAGTCAAGGAACAATGTTTTACGATTTATTTATGTCACAAGTGCCTTGAGGACCAAAAAGGACAAAATCTTGTCGGTTACACCAAAACCATACTTCGAAAACGCAGTTGTTTGCTTGGGCCAAAAATCATCGTAGAGCTATGGGAGTTATCGCATTAGAAAGAGCGGAAAATTTTAACATGGCTTAGCATTCATAACTCATTTTTGACAAAAATGTCACTGCCTTTTAACTGCCTTTTAGCCGTCGATATAAACATACTATGAACAACTTAAAAAATGAGATCGATGTAATTATAAACGCGACGCAACTAAGCTTCACTTAAAGGGCAACTTTTGGTCGCTTTGTCACTGAAAGGATTGTATGTGGATCTTATAACTGTAATCTATAATCTAAATTGCAAAGATATACTCCATTTAAGAGTCATATTAGATGCATTCCCACAAGCAGATACGTGTAAGTTTGCGCTTACACATGCCGCATGTGGACTTTCAACATAAAACCCAATTTCAATTGAACATAAATCCTGCAACTCTTGCGGACATCCCTTGAAACAGGGGTGACATTGGTAAATAGAACCATTTTTTACAGTAATTCGGCAAAAATATACAGTAGCTTCTTTTGGTTTTTTTTCTAAATGCAATCAAATAAGAAGAACAAGGAAAAAACGATGTGTGTGTGTATGTTCCTTGACTCATAGGTTGGCATGCGGCTGACCACCCATGCTGTAGAAAATGTTTCACTTAGCCAATGTCACCCCTGTTTCAGGGAACGTCGGCAGGAGTTGCAGGGTGTATGTTCATTTGAGATTCGGGTTTTTTTTATATTGCAGGTCCACATGCGGCATATTAAAGCGCGAACTTATCCGTGTCTGCTTGTGAAAACGCCACACACCACAGCACTGCGCAGCTAACGGCCCTGCAACCAGACATGGACAACTGCCACATCACCAACACCTCTGCGGCACTATAACAAGTGTCATAGACCCTTAGAGTCTATCGAATCTAGGGAGTCTCCCGCATAGACTTTCTTAAAAAATATATATTTAAATATGATGTGAATCTTGAATGTTACATGTATTCGCAACTTAGATTAGATTAGATGGTTATTTCTTAGTCAACCTGTGAATGTCCACTTGATGTATGCAAATTTTCATCCATAGAAAAAGGGTTTTTATCTACATTGAATAAAGCTTGTTTTAGATTTACAATATTTTTTTGGGGTCTGTGTTTTTGCATTTATACATACCTACATATCCGATTCGCAATAATTTGCCGGCTCCCCCCGACAATACACTACACGAAATAATTCATTCCCTGAAAAAGATTTAACTCTGCTATCGTATTTTATCGCACAGAATATTTGTCTTTGAAATTTATCGATACAAGACCTGACGTGAATCTTTAATACGATTTGAAAACTGAATTGTAGTTTTTGCTAAAATTTTGTATCAAAAAATATTGTCAGATTATATCTGAGCGTATAAAGAACATATTATATAAAAGCTTCAATACAAGACTACAAAACGTTGGTAGATCCAAATTCCGTTGGATAGGTGGAGAAACGGTGCGTAGTCTAGGGGTAAGGCTTCAGACTCGTAAATGTAAGGTTTTGAGTTTGAATCCCGGCGGAGCACAAATAATATGTACAATTATTTTTTCAAATATGGTCTTTCTAATCTAATCTAATCTAAGTTGCAAAGATATTTTACATTAGAGATTCGCATTACATGCATTCTCACAACCAGACACGTACAAGTTCGCGCTTGCACATGCCTCATGTGAACCTACAACATAAACCAAATCTCAAATGGACATACACCCTGCAACTCTGGCCGTCCTTCCCTGAGACAGGGGTGACATTGGTAAAGTGAACCATTTTTACAGCATGAGTGGTCAGCCGCATACCAACCTATAAGTCAAGGAACTTGGGTTGAAAATTATAAATCTTTACCAAAGGCCGGTCCCCAAAGTTCCATCCAGCCTTACAGCAATTGGGTCTTGCTTGAGAATTGGCGCTTTCTATATTAACGACTAAGCTCGCAGAGGGCCCTTGTGTGATACACACAAAAACATCGCTCACCAAATAAATTGCATGTCTATTATTATTAACATTACTATTCATATGATTCATGGCTCATCGTTAATTTTGTTTGTAAAATTCACGTTAGGTGGCGGTTGAGTCATGGATTAGATGTGTGCGAATAACACCGTTCGAATGTAAAAATAAATTAAATCCACAATACAAAGTAACAACTTGTTCTTGATTTGGGCATATCATTCCTTGACTTATAGGTTGGTATGAGGCTGACCACCCATACTGTAAAAAATGGTTCACTTTGCCAATGTCACCCCTGTTTCAGGGAAGGTCGGCAAAAGTTATGGGGCTTATGTTCATTTGAGATTTGGATTTTATTTGTAAGTACACATTCAGCATTTGTAAGCGCGAACTACACTTGTTGGTTTGTGGGCATACATCTGAGAGCTTTAAATGAATATATCCTTGCAACTTAGATTATAGATTATAGATAGATTATAGATGTTTATTAATTGTTGGTAGAAGTCATTGAAAATAAGAGGAGCTTACACATTTCTTGCAAGTACATTCTTACCATTAATCGACATGTACTAAATTGTGACGTCACACTGCCTGGTTGCTAGAAAAAAGGAAAACGATTTTGTACTATAGGTTCTTTAGGACTGTAGTTCTATAAAGAATGACGTTTGTTAGCACGAAAAAAAAGTTCTCAAATCAAAATTTGTTCCGAGTTTATTTTACAAAATACATCAAAGAGCCTGATGGAACTGAAATTGAAAAGTGATTTATGTCCGTTATCCGCAGCATTTGTTTGGTTCCAGCCTATCCCACCTCGCATGACTTTGGCGCTCCATGCACCATAAAGATCGTATCCAACTTCCATCTCCGGTCTAGGATTGCACCTCCCGCGCCATCTGCACCGAAACACAAATCCACACCCACAAGCGCACTGTCATACGTGCCATTTTTGCATGCTTACACAACGTCCTCTTAATAATCCGTCTTTCCTTCGTAGACCGTTCCCTACCTAATCCAGTGGTACCACTTTGGACTAGTAAATGAAAGGTTGTGGGTTCTAATCCCGGCAGAGCACAACAAACAATTTATATTTTCAAAAATACTCTACGCTGGGTTGAAAAATTCATAAATCTTTATTTAGGACCGGTCATCAAAGGTCCATCTTGCCTTACAGAAACTGTTTTTTGCTTGAAAATTTGCGCTTTGTTGCGACGACCACATGCAGTATTTTTACGAGTATATGCGATGAACACATGCAGCATTTGTATACGCAAACTTGAACGTGTCTGGCATTTTTTTTTTTAAATAGATTTGTGAAGAGGAATGCAATTCACCAACCTATTCTGCCTGGCCAGAAACAGGTATTAATATCATCATTTAATAATTCATTATTGTTTATTATTAATGAATTATTAAATAATAATTATCCAATAACATCTGTTGAACCAGGGTCAAAGTTAAAGCCAAGTGACCCAAGCGGGGATCGAACCAACGTTGTTCCATTCGAAACACGCTAGAAAGATCAGCCCTCTTGGCCCCCGCGGCTATAACCCCAACTGGCATGCATTTAATATGAATTTAAATGTTAAAATATCTTTGTAACTTAGATTATACATAGATGTAGATGATTTGAAAAACATGACTTTATTAGAATGACAACGTATTTCCCAATTTTGTATTGAATATGATTTCTAGATCAAGTGCAAGAATGACACGTAAAAGTTACCATGTGTAGCGAGCATAATCTACGTATACAGTCACATGTACACTTTCACGTAGATGCACCTCATTTCACAGTAGTCCAGTGTCCCTTTTGGTCCTTACTGGTTATATGCAGCCAAGATATAAAGTAATGGTCCGGAAAACCTTCAGAATCAAATAATGATTAAAGTTGTTTTTGTAAACCAAAGAAAATTACCTTCTTTCATCTTATTTTCGATGTTTAAATCGATGTTTATTTAATGTAGATATTACAAATTAATACAAATAATTAGTATACATGTGTACCATTTTCACTTCACCTATAAATATATTATTTACTATTACGCCGTCTCTTTACCTCTACGCTTTTTGTAGCCTCTACGTTCTCTCTACGCAGCCGTAGCAGGTAGGTTCACTCGTTGTGGCGTAGCGCGTCTACCTTTAAGAGACTTAATGTACCGTGACCATCGCTGGAACTTTGGCGCCAAGAAAAACTCTGATAACTTAAAAAAACATCGTGCTATTTTATTTGTAGACTTGGAGACATCTTTTGATCGTCAGTCTTTCTCAAAATATATTTGTTTACTATGTCTGTCATGCAGTGCTCGTTTTGGACGATCTGCTTTTTAATCTTATAAACGTAAAACAGTTTTCATCGATGTTTTGTGAATATTTCAACAAAATAAGTTACATATATTCAAATGAAAAAGTAATCATCTGCTATGAGCCTTATTTGTAGTTCTCAATATACGAGTAAATAACTGAAAATCACTTCTCCTACAAAATAATAATGATAATAATAATAAGTTACCCTCTATAACGTATATATTAACTTTATGGATAAAAGAAAAGCACACTTCTACATTGAGTTATTTTGTTTAATACATTTGTTAATATTTTAGCCAAAGTATTTTGACCGGTTTTGACATTTGACCGATCCGTAGTCTATTGGTTAACACTTCTGACTCGAGAATGGAAGGTTGTGCAAATGGCGGAGCAAAAATAATACACCAATTATATTTTCAAATATACTCTTCGCTGGGTGAAAAATTCATATACCTTTACCTAAGACCAGTCACTAAAGGTCCATCCAGCATTACAGCAAATGAGTCTTGCTTGAGAATGGGTGCTTTCTACAGTGACGATCAAGCTCGCAGAGGCAGATTAGATGACATTGTATCCATCTTTATGTACCAAGTTTCTTTTTTTCTTTCATATATATTTTTATCTTAGCCACAAAACTACCAACTCAGTTTGGTTTTTTTTCTTATCGATAATCTCAGTTCCTACATTCCTCTTCTGCACCAGGACATCTCCTGAGTACGTTGGCTGAGGCTACTTCTTTGTGCGGAGCTGTTCGGCGGGCGTGAACACATTAGCCGCCTTCGCACCGCCGCTAACGGTCCCCCAGGGTACGCCACTGCCTCTCCATCTCCCCCCCCCCCTCCATAACTGCTGAAGAAGTGCGCCACTGCGTCATGTACCTACCTTTCAAAAAATATAAGGGCAAAAGGTTATATAGTTACGCCACTGCCTCGATACCTATGCCCATAACGTGCTTCGTGGAAAAATTGATTGCTAACCACTGCTGGGATGGATTCTACAGCTTTACGCCCCCAGCAATTATAATAGAGCAAGAAATCATGATCTTTCCACGATTCCCGTCTGCCGAACCAATGTTCTCCGTCAGTCTTGGGTAGTGCGTGCGCTGTCGCTGCTCAATACTCTGGCCTCCTCAGCCCCACACCTGAATATATTTACAACTGTTGTGGATCGCCTACTATCGGAGTCTGTTTGTATACTAGAACGGCGCGGGCGTATGGATGCGTAGAATAATGAATCTGTGCGTCTGTGTATTAGTCTCTTGTGTATATCATGCTTTATTTATTGCGATATTTTCCTTAGTCCTACCAGTCCTGTACATACTTGTTAAATAAATATATAAATAAATAACAGCTAAAGAAGTGCACTACTGCGTCATGTACCTACCTCTCATAAAATATACAAAAAGAAGATAACAAAGTTACGTCGCTGCCTCTATATCTACCCCATAACGCAAAAAAAAAAAAAAAAAAACATTACACTGAGAAAGGCTGAGGAGGAAGACCGGTCATTGGTAAAAGTTTATGAATTTTTCAAAACAGCGAAGAGCAAATTTGAAAATGTAAATGGTATATTTTTTGTGCTCCGCCGGGATTCGAACCCACAACCTTCCGTTCAGAGTCCGAAGTGCTACCACTGAACTTCGGACCGGTCATACCTCTTTCAATTTATCCATAGTCATCATCTTTGCATCTTTGAGGCGCTGCAAGGAAGTGGCGATTGATGTTGGTTTTGAATAAAACCGGATTAAATAGTGAAGGGAACACAGATACTGGTAGACTATTCTATAAACGGGCAGTTTGGCAAAGGAATGAGTCATGAAAACGCCAAGTTCTCATAGTTTTGAGATCGACTGCAAAGGGATGAATGAGAGTCGTACTACGAGTTTCCCTTGCTGAAATGCAAGGGGGAGGGATTAATGAATGGAGCTCATTAAATAATGATGAATTAAACAGGCCTTGTATATAATATATATAATAAGAAGGCCATAATAAGATGGCATTAATACATGATCTACTTGGTGGAGCTGATAATCCTCGTTCAGTGAATCTCTGCCCCACCAGCATCAGAGTTGGAGGGAGACTTGGCTCACGATCCTGGTCCCTCATTCCCCATATGCTAATTCAAGGACGCCAACGTACCTCCACACAAAGGGTGTGATGGAGGGTAGAGAATAGAGGCTAGGACTGAAAGTTCAGATCGAAAACAGAAAATATCTTTGGATTTTGTAAATCTTAGTGACCTAGCTTGAAATAATTATCATACCAATCCATCTAATCTAAGTGGCGAAGATACGAGTATGTAAAATTGAGGATTAACATTATATGCATTCTCACAAGCAGACATGTAAAATCTCGCGCTTGCACATGGCGCATGTGAAAGTACAACATAAAAACCCAAATCTAAAATTAGCATACACCCTGCAACTCTTGCCAACCTTCCTGAAACAGGGGTGACATTTGCAAAGTGAACCATTTTTGTACAAAATGGGTGGTCAGCCTCATACCAACTTATAATTGTATTGTATTTTATGTATTCCAAACGTAACTTTTAAAGTCTTGAATGTAATGACTGTACCCTTAGTACGGGTGTGCAAAACTTGAGAAAAGTAAAGGTTACGGAAAATATTAAAGAGGGATTTCTCGCAAAATCTGCCGTTTGTGTTTCTTACATTTTATGATCTTAGCAAAATAGTTACAGTGATACAGAAAATCAAGTTCAAACAAACAAAAACGGCAGATTTTGGGGGAAATCACTCTTTTATAATTGCCGTAATCTTTACATTACTCAAATATTGCAACTCGTACCTACTAAGGGTACAGTGTCATGAAAAAAAAACATATTGCATGTTTTTTTCTGTGACTGACAAAAATACCCTTTTTCACAAATCACGCATCAAAAATTCGAGTCTCAAATGACACGAGCAGTCCCCGCGGCGGGCAGGCTGTGTATTGCAAATGAGATTTCCTCGAACGAGCCATGCTGGTAATATGAACTGGTATAATGCGTTCCACACCATACCGAGGAAAAGATTCCCAGATAGGCTTGTTATCACCATTCTGCTACGCCTGCTTAAAGCGCTGTTTACACGGGCTTAGTGAGAGTGCATTAGGAGGTAACTGTATGCGTGCCCCGCATGCTTCCGCACTTGCTTTTAATTTAAAATCTAGCTCTCTGTTCTATTTGTTGGGAGCACCAGTGTTGAAAACAAATTGTCGTGAGATAAAATGACAAATACTGAGTTCTTTATTTTATTTTAAATGCCATTTTGAAATAATATTCATTTTCGCACCAAAGCAAATCTGGACCACGGGCGGGAGAAGCAAGGTGAGAGCAATTCTTTGTTCTGTTATCCTTTTTGTCCCGACCAATAGAAAATCTAGACTCTTGGACGGTTATTGCATCCCTTCGTCGTAGCATCTCAGTCATTGTCGGATTGAGGAGCCTCGAAAACTAAAGTCAGTCCACCAAACGAATATACGCGCGCGGAATCGCCTGTGCGCTTAAATTTTTTATCCAGAAAATTAAAAACAATCAAATGTCATGTTTACAATTCATGATACAACTAATACTATAAGTCAACTTCAAAAACAACTATATTTTTTTTCAAATTCATTGTTTATAATTATTTTTAAAAAAAAGGTTGTATTTTTCTATTTAAATCTAGCCGTGTGCTTTAATTACTGATATGTTATTCCGATATTTATATACATTAATATCTTGTTGGTAAAATATGCAGTGATTTTATTCATTTGAGATTTGGATTTTTATATTCTAAGTTCATATGCGGCATAAATGTAAGTGCAAACTCATACATGGCTTGTGGGTATGCATTTAATACTATTTCTTAATGTGATATATCTTGGCCACTAAGAATACAGGTTATTACGATTTATAACAGCTTTCACTTTTTACATTAGGTACCTACGTGTCTATTTTCTAAGCCTGGCCACCTAAGGGCCTTAATAAGTAACTACTTGTTGCTCGCTACTAAAAAACACAACCCGTGTGAACTAAGTCTAACTCATAGAAGCGTAGAGCCCTCCCCAGCTGAAGATATTTCATAATAGCGGATTTGAATGGATTTCCTTTTAAACACATTATATTCTTCTATTCACGCGTATCCTCTCGTTTTACATGACGTTTTTCCCGCCTTGGATATTTAGCTTTTTGTGCTCCGCTCGTGTGCTTCGAGACATATTGGATTTTCAACAACGATAGATGAAAATATTATTAACATTAGTCGCTAGTATCGCTATAGTCTGAGAGTACTTCCCATCAAGACTTCTCTATGGAGTATCTTGATGTACGGCTGCGAGACATGGTGTCTACCCAAAAAAGATAAACGAAGACTAGAGGCTTTCGAGATGTGGTCATATAGAAGACTAAGTTAGGAATTTCCTAGAGAGACCACACTACAAATGAGGAGGTAGTCCGAAAGGCGTGCAAGATGGATCGGCCATGTAATACGACAAGAAAGCCTCTTGCATGCCATAATGGAGAGGATGACTGAGAGGACCAACTCTAGGAGACACCCACGCCTGGAGGACCTGTTGGTGGACGTGCGCTGCTCATCATATGCAGACCTTAAAAGAACCGCACAAGACAGGGAAGAATGGAAGACATTGCTGCAAGCCAATCCCAGGATTGAATGATGATGATGATGATTTCTTTGTCAGAGCCTTTTCGTAACTCAATGTCACTCCAAGGGCGCTTAGTATTTTACTGGGCGAAAAAAAATGTCTTCATCCTCCTCTTTAGGTCCTCAACCGTCTTAGACCTCCGGATTTCTGGTGGTAGTTGATTCCAGTTGACTAGAGAAGAAGATGGTCGAGCGGATAAGGCATTGGCACACAATTTTGCGTTATTGAAACAAGTGTAAGTTTGAACCGACGATCACTTCGACCCTGGTTCAACAGATGTTTGAATCAGCGTTAGTGTCAATAACACATTTTCGAGCGCCACCGCTTTATCCTTCGACCATCCCAGCGACATTTTTTTTATAAAAACACACAAAGACATACTGAATCAACACACATTCAAACCTGTAATTAAGTTTGAAAACTTATTAAAGTTAACTTTTCAAACCAAAAAGGTTTGAAACTGTGAAATTAAAACACTCTCAAACTCATTAATATTAAGGGATGAAGGCTCCATACATAAAACTAACCCCGAGCGTTGGAATAAAACAACCCCAAAGTTGTAATTAAACTTTCGAGTACAATAAAATACGTTTCGTTGAAAGTAAACACGTACTTTTGGTTAAACACATAAAACCTTTACTGTCACACAAAAACCTTTGTTTTAACATTTCAATTATTGTGGAGAAACGTTACTGTCAAAATCCAAAATGGCAGATGCCGAATTTAAACCATTTAGGGGTTAAACTAAAATCAGTACAATTATTTTTTTACATCTAAATTTGTTGTACTATATAATCTTAATTTCAAAGATATATTATATTAAAGTTTAAAATTCATATAAAATGTGTGCCCACAAGCAGACACGTGTAAATTCGCACTTACAAATGATGCATGTGTACTTAGAAATCAAATTTGAAACCTGAATACCCTATAACTGTGGTATACATTCATTGAAACATGGTTAACAATAAAGCAAGTGTAACATTTTTTTCGTAGATATTTAAATACCATATTTTCATTAACAGATTTTTATTATAGTTTAAATACGTGTTGAATTAGCTGTTTGTATTTTACAATTATTAAATAATGTATTTTTTTCATCAATAAGAAATAATATTGTATTTGGACTTGAATAAGATATAATAACCCTAAAAAAAACATTTTTTCCACGTATAGAATATATAAACCTTCAGTAAAAATGGACAACTTCTGTCACGTTTTCCCTGAAAAATTCTCAAAATTTAGCTTTGAATCTATTTGCTATTCCACTAAGAGTTACCAGTACTTCCTTAGACATGCCTCCACTTCTCTGTATACTTCTTTCATCTCATCGATGTGCACCACTCTCTTCATGGATGCTCCAATTTCGAAGAAAAATATTATAATGCTTTATTAGGTGAGCGCTGTTTTTACGTGAATCACACTTCAAGAGCTCTGTGAGCGCATGTGCGTCGCTATAGGAAGCGCTAATTTTCAAGCAATACCCAGATACTTTAAGGCTGGAAGTATCTTTGGTGATCGGTCTTTGTTAAAGATATATGATTATTTCAAACCTATATTTTTTGTGCTCCGTCGAGATTCGAACCTACGCCCTTCTTCAACATGCTTTAGGCAACATGGATGATCAGTATTTTGCAATCGATGATTTATTTACTCTTTTGGCTAGTTTTTAACATTATAATCACAATTATAAGCTGATTCCGTCCAAGGGAATTTTTAATTTTAAAATCTGACACATTAACTATTTTGATTTACAACACAACCGTAACACTGCACATAAAATGATTTAGTCATAATACAACCTTTGATGTTGGCAACCCTTTGTGAGCCCTCCAACCCCCATAAGCTCCTCAAACTTTTTACAACCACGGCTGCGGTCACTTCAGTACAAATACCTTTTGCGGAGCCTTCAATGGAACCGAGAAACACTGATTTATTTTATACTTCAAACGGCAATGATGGTAGCTAGCTCGAAAAGCTGCTTAGTGGTTAAAATTAAAGCCCTCTGCACGGCTTATGACTTTAATATTCTGTTGTAACTAATATATTATAACATATGAATAGCAAGAACCAAAAACATAAAGACTTTTTAGATATTATTGAATCTCAAACCATACAAAATGTATAAACCAACTCATTTCCGAAAAATCCTAGATCATCGTATTTGAAATGCATAATATCTACTTACCTACCGCGATACCATAAACATAAAGTATCAAAACAACTTCAACGCGTTGAAATTTAAAACGGTGAATACCTACCTCGATATGATTTACCAAATATCTGGTGTGTATTTTTTTATCTGTATCTTGTAATAAAAATATAAACATATCAATTGTATTATTTATGATTGTAGATATTTTGGAAGATAGATGGATTGTGGAATTTTTGAAGTGTCAAAAATTCATCAATTAAATTGACGAAAGTGTGTTAAAAAATTGCAATCATTGGAAGATTTATTAAAGTATTTAGTAATTTTGAAAAGGCCAACTGCTAAAAACAATCTTACAAATAGAGAGCATTTTCTGAAAAATAAATACTAAACAAAAAATACCATTTTGTCCTTTAAGTTTGCAAATGTTTCAAAATCCCCGCAAAATAAATGAGATTCTCATATTAAGGTGAATCGTTTATTATTTTACGTTAACAACCTTAACATTTCTCATTTAAAATATAACGTCCTCCAATAACGCTGAACCATTTGCAAGAATAATGCCAAATTTTGAAATGTTAATTGAGCCCTACCGCCAAAAAACATACACAAGACACTCGAGTATAAAACCTAACTAGTGCTAGCCAAAAATGTTTACAAAACTGAAACGCTCAAAAAATGTTACAATAAAACTAAGCTACACATATAGTGTAACATCTTTCCTGCGTTATCCCCGAAGAGGTCGCATGTGGTGATTCAGGAACTTTTTATTTTTACAGCTAAGGGGGCCGGCCTCACACCAACCACTTTCTGTTTTCAGCTCCCGGGACGGCTGGTTCTCATTTCTTGTGAAAGCTGAGTAAGCCTTGAGATCGAACACTTGTTTTCGGCATGGAATGCAAGCATTCTACTAATTGAGCTATCGACCTTTTTACAAGCTTGACCGTCTTCGCTACAAAGCGCCAATTCTCAAGATAAGACCCAGTTGCTGTAAGGCTGGATAGATTTTTGGTGACCGGTCATTGGTAAAGGTTTATGAATTATTCAACCCAGCGAAGAGCAAATTTGAAAATAGAAATGGTACATTTTTTATGCCTCGCCGGGAATCGAACCCACAACTTTCCCATTCAGGTTCTGAAGTGTTACCACTGAACTACGGACCGGTCCGTAGAAAAAATGTGCTGCTTGATTTAGTATGTTTTTTTTAATAAACGCTTTGGTTTAGGTTAGAGTTTAGACGTATCGTTTTAGTATCGGGGTAGAGATAGTCATAATATTATGTTGGTACAACGTTTGGCGAGCGTTTTGAGGTGCGGCAAATGTCAAAAAAACACCTCACTAATGTACGGCGTAAATGTGAAACGACAAGCTGGCGTGACGTGTGAGAGCCATTATATTGCAGAGATTGTGGGGCAAACATCACATTTCCTTCTCCTTTTTCTCATTCCCACCTGCGTCTGTGGCCCAGCGGACGATAGCTCTACTTTTTGAACAGAAAGTGTGGGTTTTCATTTTTCAGCTTTTTTTCTTTTAGCCAAATTCCTAAAACTGTTTTTTAGATTTCTCTATAAAAATGAAGTAAGTCCTCTTTTATACATCAGATAACCTGTCTCTCCAGTGCTTGTTTTGCTTATCTACTATTTGAATCAAAGGGAACCTTTAAATAGAGTTGTCTTAAGAATCATATTCTACACTATCTGAGATAAGAAAAAGACGTAAAACACGAAAATGTGAGATTTTTTTTTTTAATTTTTCAAAATCAATGACAGTATTCATAAGACACATTGATCCAGTACACATACAAATATTGTTCATGGGAAATTACTTCTGGTGGAGATGAGACAATTAAGAGCTATGGTGACAATCTGTGGCTGCGGGCCAGTGGTCGAGAGCTCTAATTTTACTTTCTAATATTTGTTGAACAAAAAGATACGGTTTCGTTTCAGTGGTTATTAGATAAAAGAAAAACACAAAGTTGTTCTTCACGAGTAGATTTATTTCCTCGAGAGCTTTTGATGTTACTACACAATTATAAAGAAAACAACATACAGTTTGCAAACTTAAGTAGTTCTCTTAATAATGGGGTGATAACATCAAAAGTCATCAAAGAAATCAATCAAATTGTTCCACATAGCGCTGGACAAGCCTTTGATGATGATGATGATGGATGATTTATTTCCTGTGGCGCCTTACTACCACCATTTAATGGTCCATGACCATCCCAAGGGTGCCATGGCTTCTGGAAAAAAGCAGTGTCTTCAGTCCCTTTCTGAAGGTGGTGGTAGGCTGGTTCGCGCGAACACCGACGGGCAAATTGTTCCAGGCGACCAGCCCGGCCACCGCAAAGCTCCTGTCTGCTAAATTTGATGTGTTCGCTCTTTTGGGCACAACAGTAGGTAATCGTTAACGATTCAAATAGAAAAAAATAATTGAAATGGATCATTTAATTCTAAAAAGCTGATAAAGTGTATCAAATAAATAAACTTAAAAATCATTTACACTTTGCTTGTCATCAAAAATCCTTAAAACTCCTTTATATGGCCGACATGAAAACGGGTGAAATCATTTGGCTTGAATGTGTTCCGTCAGGCCGTTTGGCTGGGTTTAGAGCCTCGAGTGAGGTTGCTTCTCCGCGCAATAAAATGAGTAAGGACATACTCTTCCTGATGGTACAGAGCGCCTACAAATCGCGCTAACACGGGCGCGCCTGTATTGAGGGAGCACTTTTATGATGCAATAAGCAATCTTGAGACGTAGAAGCATCTAGATGGTTCCTTTTATAGTGTAGTGTTTTTGGGTTCGGATAGTCTCTCAATTAAAACATACAGGTCTTCTTTCAGGATATTGATTTTCACTTTATTTATTTTACAATTAACTTTTTTTTTAACACTTTTAGCAACCCAAATTTATTTTCACAGTTCAGCACCTCAGACACTCTTCAATCAATGGCGACTATCTATCTGTCTTGGTGCACTCAATTTTGCTCCTTATATACTTCAGAGACAGAAGTCTCTAGTGACTTATTTGCCAGAAAACTCTCGAACGTTCTACCAGCTCCAAGAGTACAAAGGGATTATTTCATTTCTAGATTTATTAGGCCTATAATTATTGCTACCTACGATGTACACCTATATTAATCTACTTTTGACATAGTACCATAATAATTATTACTACCTACGATGTGCACCTAAATTAATCTACTAATTACATAACAATAGCATTTCCGGTACGTAGTCTTTTGGTTAACGCTACCTGCTAATCGGAAGGCTTAGGATCCAATTCCTGAAGGAGCATAAAAATATAAATTAGTTTGTCAGAATTGCTCTCGGTTGAAAACTTATTTTCCTTTACCTAAGACCAGTCACAAAAAGCCCATTCAGTCTTAAAGATTGTCGGGTAGCTGGAGTCTCAGCTTACCTGTTATAAAGAGGAAGAAGACGTCCCGCGGTTTTTATCCTAGTTGTCACAAGATAATAGATTTTGTTTGAGAATTGTTTTTTATGGCAACTGCCAACCTTACACAAGGTTTTCGAGGTGTGATAAACACAAAAATAGCACTCGCTAAACAAAACATCCAATTCTTTATTTATCTCGTAGTTCCACATAAAATACACTTTATTTAAATGAAGATAAACTTTACAATTTATCACAGTTTTAACCACGGTCTTATCAAAAGCGTGCATTTTTTTTTATATACATAGATTTGTGAAGAGGAATGCAAAAGGCACACCAACCTATTTTTCCTGGCCAGAAACAAGTTTCAGAATTATCAATGAATAATTCATTATTTGAGTCGTATAAATGTAAACGCCGTCAACTCCTTACGCGATGATTTTGAGAAAAATAAACTTGTAAACTTGTAAAACGACAACATCAGTTGGAGATGACGACGTTTTCACGAAATCATACTTTTTCAATTAAAACTACGAAGGATTAAGTGAGGTTTACATTATCGCACACAACAAATGATTTGTTACACAGCGCAAAATCCAATTCAAGAATTATCTAAAAAATCATAAATTCTGGAGATGACGGCGTTTGCAGTTAAACGACTAATTTAATCCTTTGAATCTGTTCTACCAAGGTCAAAGTTATCGTCGAGAGGACATGGCGCAAACGAGGTTTGAACTTGCGCTTGTTTCACAAGCTCGAGTGCCAAAGTCTTACCAGCAATGATCCTTATTATTTAACATCCTTATTTTTCTACCAAAAACATTTCTTTAATTTAGTTTTTTGTACATCCATTGTATTTTTTTCTTTTTAAAAAAAAAAGAAGATGAAAAGCCTGTGGTTTTTATTAAAATATAAATGAAAATAGTACAACTAGTACAAGTATGACAGGAAAAACACTGAAAGATAGAGTGAGAAACGAATGGGTTCTGAATGAATGCGGAGTAAAAGAAAGCGTGAAAGTGAAAGTTCAAAGAAGTGTGATGCGATGGTTTGGACATATTGAAAGGATGAATGAAGACCGACTGACAAAAAGAGTGTATAAAGGGAATGTAATAGGTAAGCGTGGAAGGGGAAGACCTAGAAAAGAATGGATTGATCAGATAAGTGAGATTGCGAATGAATGGAATTTACAGAGTGGAAACAAGAGAAGAGCATGCATGAAAAGAGTGATGAAATTAGATGAGATGAAAGAAGTATGCAGGGACAGAGTCAAGTGGAGGCACTTATGTGGAGGTACTGGCCACCCCTAGAGGAATGGCGGCATGATACAAGACAAGACAAGACAAGCCGTTATTGTATTGTTTCACCTTACATCTGCTTCAAATGTGTCCTTTCAGTGTAAGGCTGCATTTTTCAAGCACGCACCGTCCCACCTCAGCTCAATTTGTAGAGTGCTTGCGTTCCATGCCGTGAGCTCGGGTTCGAATCCCACCGAGGTTATCAGAAATCCATTTCGGTGTTTATTTCAAACCCAAATTAAAATACCGGCTAGTCTTACTCAGCCTTCAGAAGAAAAGTGTACCAGCATCCTCGAGAGCTGAGAAACTCCCAATTCAACTAAAGTGGTTGTCGTCAAGCAGGTCTCCTTACCCATAAAAATAAATAAGTCGCACTCGTTAGATGCGACCCCTTGGTGGAGAACGTGGCCTGAAATTACACTATATATGTAACTTAGTCACGTGTAGTCACATTTTCACACCCGAAAAAATAAATTCAGTAAGGCACTTTCT
This sequence comes from Agapetus fuscipes, assembly GCA_951799405.1. Lineage (NCBI taxonomy): Eukaryota > Metazoa > Arthropoda > Insecta > Trichoptera > Glossosomatidae > Agapetus > Agapetus fuscipes. Next base: position 2,328,003 of record OX637346.1, on the reverse strand, counting down.
ATACACCGTACATCGTAGCCTTTGAATGTGTCTCGAGAGATTTCTGCTACGCGCGGGTTCGTAGCGCGAACGGTGCGTAGCGGCATAAACTTAAAATTTCACCGCCCGGCGTAGGCCGTAGAGGCTTGCTTCATATAAATTTGATTTGTTTCATTTCGGTATCAATGAAATTTTTATACACCTTTTGCCTGCGCGGGAAAAAAAACCCCGCGTAATCCTGTGGGAAAAACAAAAATTTATAGCAAGGTATTATTCATAAAAAAAAAAATCGGAAAACATTAATGAGATAAAATCAAATTAATGATTTTTAGGTTGTTTCGATTTGTTTTTCTTCATTTTATAATCAAATTCGTGTGATGATGAACGTTTTACTTTTTTTGGCGTTAATTCGTGACATTACCACTCTGAAAAAATATTCGGTGAACAGATCGGTCTTCCGACGTTTCTTGAAGTGACTACTATTGGCAATCTTGTAAGCTACAGGTAGCAGTCGATTTCATGCTCGTGGAGACGCCATTGCAAAAACACGCTCACCAAACACTGTTATAATAAGAGAAAAGCTCATTGACCAAAGTTTTGATTCCACATTCCACCATGTACATTTGAGGTTTGTATTTTAATTTGTTCGTATACATATGGCATTTGTAAGCGTGAACTTACACTTTTCTGTTTGTGAACATGCATTTAATGTGAATTTTAAATGTTAGTATATCTTTGCAACTTAGATTTAAGATGTCGGATACACTTTCAAGCATATTATTATCATACAAATTTGCATGCAAATTTACTTAGATTTATAATATCACGAAAAAATATTCATCATCTTTCAAACATTTAACAATCAAGAATTTTCATCTTTCAGATTCTTTTCTTGTCCAAGCTTTGTATTTATGTCTGTTTTTGTTTTAAAAAACAATTCACCGCTTTCTATGTCCGGTATCCTATTAACTAAACCTAAACTATTCCAAGTACTATTTTACGGCTGAACGAAGTACCTGGATTCCTTTTAGTACCTAAATACATCTGAATCCAGTTTCACATTCAGATAATCAGTACTAGATTAGATTAGAATATAGAATTGGCTTCTTACAACATCAAACACTCCATCATACAAGTCATTATTTGGTATTTACAGTCAGTTACATATTAAAGGACGAAACCAAAACAGACAAGACGTGATTCATCAAATCCTGTCGTCTCTCTCTACCTACGCCACATTCACGTGAGGGTAAGAGAGAGGTATTTGCTCACCCGACTCCATCAACAGAGTACACCTGTACCCTGAGTATAAAATATTTGAACCATATCGTAAATAGAGAAATGTATAGTAAATACAAGAGCACATCTAGTGAGTGTACTGATTATAGTATATAATATATGTTTACGCGATAGCTGAGTAATTTTCGCAATGATTTATACTAGAAATACTATGCTATCTAATTGAAATGGCACCAAGTCCTCATCAATCAATAATACAAATCAAAGGTTCACAATTAGGAGCAATATCACGCAAACATATTGCGTATTCCGGAAAATCAGACAGACTGATCCAAGGTGCAGATATTTGAGATTAACTCCCTATGCAAATGCAAAATCAAACATGTGCAGGATTGCTTTATTGTAAAAACAGTATAATTATTTTGTGTATTTATTTCATATGAGCATTTCTTGACTTCTAGGTTCGTATGAAGCTGACCATTTATACTGTAAAAAGTGGTTCAATTTTCCAATTCCACCGCTGTTTCCGGGAGCATCGGAAAAAGTTGTAAGGTTTATGTTCCTTTGAGGTTTTTTAGTACACGTGCAGCATTTGTAAGCGTCAACTTGCTCGTACCTTGCCAATTTTATTACAAAATCGAGGTGTGATTTTACTTATGTATTAGTCAGGCTACAAAACTATTCCATGAAAAACGTATAAGAAAGTTAACAAACATTTCTCAAACAATGCTGGAGTGATGTTTACCGGGATCTGTTGCCGTGGTCTGTGGGAGCTGGAGCTTCCGGAAGTTTTGCCCATTTCTGCGATGGGCTTCTTCAGCGTGAAGTATGATGGTGAAGATGATTTTGATGAGAACTGAGCCCATCGTAGAAATGGGTGAAACGTCCGGAATCCCCAGCTCCCACACACCACGGCAACAGATCCCGGAAAACATCACTCCAGCATATCAGCCGGCCGTGTAAACCTAAAACTCTTTTTTTCAAATATTTTTTTCACAAACCGATCTAGATAGTTTTTTTGTTCTTTAAATACTTTTTCAAGGATATTTATAATTGTCTTTCCGTGTTTACTTTGCAGTCAGATTGCTCTTGAGTTCACACACCATGTTCGGTGAACCTTTTGATTGCCTTACACAGGCGTACAAGTTTTCGTTTCAAATAATTTGTATCTCGTAAATTACTATTTATCAAAGTAATTATTGTTTTGCTAATGAAACCCTTTATGGTGTGTTATCGAGATCATATAACATACGAACGCACATCTCTTGGGAGTATTTATAATATCGGTAGCAGTACCCGGCGTGGTTCACTACGCAAGAAGCGTGTAAAATCAGTTTATTTTCATGAGTAAAGATAGCGTTGTGTCGTACTAGGCAACTAAGCTACACATGTAGTATAACTTCTTGCCTGCGTTATCCCCGAAAGGGTCGCATGTGGTGATTTGGGACCTATTTCTTTTTACGGGTAAGGGGGCCGGCCTCATATCAACCACTTTCAGTTGAATTGGGGGTTTCCCAGCTCTCGGGGGGGCTGGTTCTTATGTCTTGTGAAGGCTGAGTAAACTTTGAGATTGAACCCCTGCTCTTGACATGGAATGCAAGCATTCTACCAATTGAACTATCGACCTTTTTACGAGCTTGGTCATCGTCGCTAAGAAGCGCCAATTCTCAGACAAGACCCTGTTGCTGTAAGACTGAATGAACCTTTGGTGACAGGTCATTGGTAAAGGTTTATGAATTTTTCAACGCAGCGAAGAGCAAATTTTAAAATTTAAATGGTTTATTTTTTGTGCATCTTTGGGATTCAAACCCACAATCTTCCATTCAGAGTCCAGAGTGTTACCACTGAGCTACGGACCGGTTACCTGCTCAAAAATAAAATAGAACAATATAATATCTAATCTAAGTAACAAAGACATGTCCAAAATCTGATGTGATAGGAAACATTGATTTCTATTTTATTTTATATGTTAATTAACGAATTGTTTTTTTAGTGTTAGACATTTGTCTATTAGCATCTTATTATCTGGCGACGGTTTGCTTTCACGAGTAGAAAGCATTCTCAAGGCGATTTATGAAAGCAACGTATTATAAATATTACATGCGGCATGTGTAAGCGCGAAATTATGCATGTCTGCTTATGAGAATGCTTTTAATATGAATCTCAAATGATACATATCTTTGCAGCTTAGATTTAGATTTAGATTTAGAACGTGGTAGTTTTCGTTGTCTCCGCGGTCTCTCACTGTTCGTAAGATAAAAAAAAGCTGCAAATACACCATGGTCTAACCCGAAAATTTACAAAAAACATTTTGTTTAATAATACCGACCATGAAAGTGAAAGTGAAAGTTTCAAATTGAATTGATGTGTTAAGCTATACATTTCAATTATAATTGTGTATAAAAATAGCTAAAAAAGATATATTTATTTATATATTATCTAGGTTTTTGGCAGTTACTTCGTGAAAGTTCATTTTAATAGATTAAAATAAAAAACTTATTTGTTACAATTCACATGAGCTTTTATTATTTTTTAAACACTACCGGTTTCGGGAGAAGCAATACCTCCCATCTTCAGGTGTAAATATAAACTAACATACAAATACAATACATTATGACGTGAGGATTTGAATTACTGAGGGGGAGGGGGGGGAGTGTTATGTGGGCGGGGTGTAGTAGGAAACATAGAAAGTAGGGGAGAAGTGTTAGGAAATATAATACTATTTAAGAGGTTATTTACTGAATTAATATTTTTTTGGATTTCTAGGTTTTCAAAATTATTCATGATTTTACCTTTGTAGGGAATGGAGTGAAGGAGTTTTAGTGTGTGGGTATGAAAGGAATGGTAATATAATGGTAATAATAGAGTCTAACCATTCCTTTCATACCCACACACTAAAACTCCTTCACTCCATTCCCTACAAAGGTAAAATCATGAATAATTTTGAAAACCTAGAAATCCAAAAAAATATTAATTCAGTAAATAACCTCTTAAATAGTATTATATTTCCTAACACTTCTCCCCTACTTTCTATGTTTCCTACTACACCCCGCCCACATAACACTCCCCCCCCCTCCCCCTCAGTAATTCAAATCCTCACGTCATAATGTATTGTATTTGTATGTTAGTTTATATTTACACCTGAAGATGGGAGGTATTGCTTCTCCCGAAACCGGTAGTGTTTAAAAAATAATAAAAGCTCATGTGAATTGTAACAAATAAGTTTTTTATTTTAATCTATTTATTTATATTTGATCGACATTAAACTTCACACAATTCTTCGGAAGGGGTAAGCCTTACTTTTTCTAAAACTGTATCCCAATTTGATGTATGGCTTAGCCAGGAATACTGAACGTCGATTTTAAAAGTTCCATTTCTATAAGTTAAGATATGATTATGTACTATTATATGAACTGCGTAGTTTAAATAGTATGGATTCCATTTGAATTGCCACGTTCTGTTAAAAAAATCAATCTTGCGTGGCATTTTTGCGTGTTGAACCACGTAGGTATAAATCTATGACATTATATAAAACTCAAATGAATTGGTGATTTTTTTAATAAGTTTTCACCACTGGATAAACCTTTTTGGAACCTTCCTGTCTTGCGCTGTGACCTGCCCAACGCAACTTTAAGCAGTCCACTCGCTGTATAAAACATCAGTGACACCAGTACATCTACAGATCTCTTGGTTTGGAACCCTGTCTCTGAGACTGATTCCCAGCATCCTTCTTGCAATGGCTCTTTAGCACGTCCTCAGTCTGTTGGCGCTTTACTATACTGTACAACGATTTACTTGAGGTTCAATTAAATAATTTTTCCCTTGAATTTGTTTTACACAGATTATTTCCGAATTTGCTAACATTAAGATCACGCTTTAAATTCTTTGTACTGATGGCTTACTCACTGCTTCAAAGTACCACAGCCCATAGAATGACCAAAGACCATACTCGTATATACCAGACCATACGAGAAGCTTCTCGAACGAACGCTTCTAGCAAATACCAGAAGATACGACTATCAAATGCTTACGTTTAACACACGTATACAAGTAAGTAAAAACACATATTTACGTACATAAACTCATACATATCGTTACAATACTAAACTATACTTAGTGACAATTTTTAACTCATTTTCGGAATTCAAACGTGTAAAAATGACACTCATGGATTATCGTTTGCAACAGATATTTCCACAAACACAGCTTATTAGCAGTTAAACTTGACTAATTAATAATATTGTGTAATTTAATATTTGTTTACCAAACTAAACGCTTCATTCGCTCTCTGAAATACATTTGGTGTGGTCTTCCCCGCACACAAATCTTACCCATTAGTACTGAATGTAAACAAAACATATTCAAATGGTAATATTCATGTTATTCTAAGAATATTTAATTAACAATATTTAACAAGTAAAGAAAAAAAACTTACACAATCATGATGCCTTTAAAAAGGATGAAACGTCAGAACTTCCAGCTCCAACAAAACCATGTCAACATACTCGTATATAGCATGGCCGAAAGGTACGATACAATCGGATTTATGTCCGTTCTTTGTCCGATAATAACACAACTAAGCTACACATATAGTGTATCTTCTTGCCGCTTTATCCGCTTAGGGGTCGTATGTGGCGATTCGGAACCTATTCGTTTTTACAGTCAAGGGGGCTTGCCTCACGCCTGATTATTAAGTGTTCTGTGGTATTAGGCAGCTCTCTAGATGGCAGATCGTCCCTCCAGTGCTTGTTTGGCTTATGTACCGTTTGATTCAAAGATGACATTTCAACAAAATTTTCTTCATAATCTGACGATAAAGGGATCAATTTCTAGTTTTCATAAGACTTATTGGTCCAGTACCCACACAAGCATTGTTCATGTAAAATAACCTCTGATGGGCAAAAGACAAACAAGCACTAATGGGACGAGATTCGGCTGACTGATAATCCATATCTAATCTAATCTAATCTAAGTTGCAAAGATATATTACATTAGAGATTCACATTACATGCATTCTCACAACCAGACACGTACAAGTTCGCGCTTGCACATGCCTCAAGTGAACCTACAACATAAAAACCAAGTCTTAAATGGACATACACCCTGCAACTCTTGCCGTCCTTTCCTGAAACAGGGGTGACATTGGCAAAGTGAACCATTTTTACATCATGGTTGATCAGCCGCATACGCCATATAGTACGTAGTAATGTCATAAGCTAGTTTCTTCTCCATCAATTGTATAACTCAATGGAGTTATTTATACGTTTGCACTACCCTTATGTTTGTTTAATTAGTTTCAACAATTTGCAACCTGACTTCCTCGCACATCACCCCTTACATTATTAAGGATATGTCTCTTTGATTTCGCACAATTAGAGCAATATACGAATATCTGAACCCGGATAGTATTCCATTAAGTCTCTATATAAGTAGTATACGAACCATTGACTTCGAACAGAGATCACCTATATAATATGTATATAATGTGGCAGTTAGATCTACGCCACCTTAATAATCGTATACCTACTTTGGTTATGCCAGATATTTTCAAGGTTACCATAACGACTTTATACTGAATGAAAAGGACGCACTTATGTCAACAATGCGTGTAGTTTTTTTTCAAATCAGTTTAAAGTCACATAAGCCAACGTTGAAAATACTGACCATTAGTGTGTGCTTTAGAATTAGGATTTTTGTCGCTGCAAAAAAGCAAAAAAATGGGAAGTTTATATACCTATAGTCTAAAGATATATTTCATTTAATATTCATATCATGTACATTGTCATAAGCAGACACGTATAAGCACTCGCTTACACATGCCGCATGTGAACTTACAGCGTATAAACCTAATCTCAAATGAATCCTGCAACTGTTAATAATTAAATAGCTTCTCTGAAGCAGGGGTGACATTGGCGAAGTGAACCATTTTAATACAGTATGCCGTAATATGATAACACAGATAAAGGCATTTTCTATATTTCCATACATTCACCTTGTTTAAAAAAAATATCCTCGGCAAAAGTTGTGGGGCTTATGTTCATTTGAGGTTTGGATTTTATTTGTAAGTACACATTCAGCATTTGTAAGCGCGAACTACACTTGTTGGTTTGTGGGCATACATCTGAGAGCTTTAAATGAATATATCCTTGCAACTTAGATTATAGATTATATTATAGATCGCTGATTTTATTTTTTTCTATACAAATGTACCTGTTATGTATACAGTTAAGTAAGACTGCCTTGAAGTTAGCTATGATACGTGAATGGTATTGAAACATGGATTTTCTTTTAGAAATCGCACGTGAAGTTCTCTGTGATGCCTTGATGAATGCAGATATTTATTTTTAAATTTCGAACACCATGAAGTTATCTGCGATCCCATCATGGAATTTTGGTTGCTATTTTTTTTTTTTTTTTTTGAACGCCATGAAGTTAGTTGTGATACCATATTGAGTGGAGGTATTTATTTTTAAATTTCGAACGCCATGACGTTAGTCGTGAACGCATCATGGTAGGTATGTATTTTTTTAATATCGAACGCCATGAAGTTAGCTATGAAATTTAGTTAAATGCAGAGATTAATTTTTGAATTTCGAACGCCATGAACGCCATAGGATGTGTGATGAGTCCATGGCTATTTAACATAGTCATGGACAAGTGTGTCAGAGATGCTAGACTTAATGATTGTGGATTGATGATAGGAGAGAGCAAAGTGAGTGTTCTACTGTATGCAGATGATGCAGTTCTTGTATCTGATTCAGCAGTAGAATTGCAAACAATGCTCTCTAGATTGAATGAAGCTTTGTTAGGTAATCATCTGAAGTTGAATGCAAGTAAGACGAAAGTATTGATTTTTGAAAGAGATGATGAAAGTGTGAATTATGAATTTAAAATTAATGGAATTAGATTATAGAATGAATGTTGATGTCGTAAATGAGTTTGTATACCTGGGAAGTAAGTTTGAAAAAGATGGAAGAATGACCGGTGAATTTGAAAGAAGAGTAATGAAGGGCAGGTGTGTACTGGGTGCCACAGCTTGTATCGCCAAAAATCAAAACATATCTAAAAATGCTCGATTGGCGGTACGCAGTGGCATACTTTTACCCACCTTGATATATGGAAGCGAGGCCTGGACGGTGAATGAAAGTGAAATTAGTAAAGTCCATACTGTTGAAATGGACTTTCTAAGAAGTATGATTGGGAAAAAACGGAGTGACAGGGTGAGGAATGATTTTGTAAGAGAAGAATGTGGTGCAAGAGAAAGTGTGAAAGTGAAGATTAAAAGAAGTTTGTTAAGATGGTTTGGGCATATGGAGAGAATGAATGAGGAAAGACTGACGAAGAAAGTATATGTTGGTAGAATAGATGGATGTCGTGGTAGAGGAAGACCGAGAAAGGTATGGATGGACCAAATATCCGAAATTGCGAATGAATGGAATATCCAGAGTCATAATAAAAGAAGAGCTTGTATGAAGAAGGTTATGACTCTGGAGGAAATGAAAGAAGTATGTAAGGATAGAAAGAAATGGCGGTTGATCTGTGATGTTGGCGGCTGGGGTTTGTTAAAGTAAAATTGGTTTTGTGATTTAGTTTTTTATGTCAATGTATATATTGTTATTTTATTGATTTTAAAAATGTAAGGTATTTCTTTTTTAAATTTCGAACGCCATGAAGTTATTTGTGATACTTTGTTAAAAGTAGGTAGGTAGGTACTTATTTTTTAAATTTCGAACGCCATGAAGTAAGCTATGACATTTTGTTAAATGCAGATATTATTTTTAAACTTCGAACGCCATGAAGTTAGTTGTAAAATTTTGTTGAAAGTAGGTATTTCTTTTTCAAATTTCGAACGCAACAAATTTTATACATTTTTGATATGGTAGGTACATAATAATATATCTTTCAATTTTTAAATAGTTTTGATGCAATGTTTACAGCCTACATTTTATTTACTCTTTCTTAATGAAAAAATAGACAATAATTACTTCAACTACGAGTATAACAAATACAATTTAATTGATCATTATTGTTGTGGTTATTACTAAATCAAATTTCCTTCGTAGTATTTAAATATTTGTTTTCAAGCCCGTGGACTGGGCTTTGTTACAATAATTATTACTCCTTTCAGGGACACGCTAGGTTTGTTTTCGGAATAAAATCATCTGTGTTTTAATTAATACCATATTGGCACAGGTTTGTATTGATTTCCTGGAATGCCACAATCACGACACCTGAGATTATTCTGTGCTTCAAGCCCTCGTCTGCTTATTGGCTGCTGGAGCATTGTCTGCTTCATTAGCAGGGAATATTGTTATTCGAAACGTGGAAGGATGATTACTAACAATCGCTAATAATAATGTTTATTATTGCAGAGAAAATACCCAGTATTAAAGCAGTGCTATTTACACACATATATTGAAGCAAGCTAGATTTAATAGAGCTGCTAGTATCATAGTATACTTATCTATGAAGAGCTAGTCTAAAACATTGCAAATATGAATAAATAAAAATGTATGGTGAATGAATGGAGAGCTTGTATGAAGAAGGTTATGATTCTGGATGAAATGAAAGAAGTAGGTATTTAAGGGCAGAAAGAATGGTCAATCTGTAACGTTGACGTCTAGGGCAAGGTTTATTTTGTTTTTTTGGAAATGTAATTATTTTGATAATTATATTGAGTATTTATTGAGTATTATTGTGAATTATGTTCCTTAACTTATAGTTTGGTATGCGGCTGACCACCTATGCTGTAGACAAAGGTTCACTTTGCCAGTGTCGCCCCTGTTTCAGGGAAGGTCGGCAAGAGTTCCAGGGTGTATGTTCATTTGAGATTTGTAAAAATCAAAGTAACGCACCTACTAACGAAGCTTTTCATCAAGTTTTCATACTCATTAAAGCATCGCATTAATTTATATTCTCCAGGAAGATTACCAAACTAACAACAAAAAACATTTTTAATATTTCTCACCGACGAGTTTGTACGTCACATAAAAAAAACACAAGCCCCGCAGCTCTTAAAAACTTAAAAGTTGCCAACGTTTTTTCTGCTAATACATAAATAACTCTCGCTGCAGCGGAGGTTGTTTTTGTTTTATGCCGCACTTCACTCTACAACTTTGTTAATCTTAAAGTAATTGCCGATCCGACCTCTGCAGTTAAAACTTGTACGTGATTTCGTCCATGTTTGAAGTGAGGGAGCTCGCCCGGCGGGGCGCGCTTACCCCGCAAGAGGAGCTCCCCGCCCGTACTGACTGCGGATCCGCGACCATGGAGGAAGTAGGTACTCAATGGAGAAGCTACTAATGTGATTCAGCACCAATCAACATGATGCACCGTCTTTGACAACATACATTGTTTATAATGCTGTCTCGCTCACGACATATGAAATGCTTTTCTCATTTTCTATGTAAGCAACGTGTCTCTACTCCTTCTTCAATCTATTTACATACCACCATAAAAACCATGAAATCACCATGGCAACGGAATTTGTTACTAGTGTTGTTGAAAGTATGAAAATATCTGATAAATTCCGTATTCAAAAATGTTCCGATCTCATTGTGTACGGGATGATTTTCACAAGTATCTATTACCGCGAGCATAGAAGTTGCATATTTGAATAAGCAAGTACCTACAAACTTGAACATCACTAGTTCTAAAAATGGCTGTCACTTTCACGAGCAAAATATTTCAACAAATGAAAAATAAATTTTATGAACGTTATCATTCAAAATAGTTTTTTAAGTGAAATATTATTCCACATTTTTACAACATTTTATTTTCTTTTGTTAGCACGTTTAGAAAATATCCAGTTTTGCATTTTTATGGATTTTTTTTTCAATTGGGTAACACACCTGTTGACAGTTGAAAGGTTACCGAAAGACTGAGTTTGGAGTTTTGTATGATGAGTGGGGTAGCGTATTTCTAATTCTCAACGTTTGGATTTCTCAGCCCATCCAGTTCTATATATCGATGTCCGCGGCGACACTTTTCTCAACGAGTAAGGGGAGTGCGGGTAAAACAAACCCTTTTTTACGGTAACAGTTTAAAAAAAACATTAAAAACGCAACGCAACTAAGCTACACATATAGTGTAACTTATTGCCGCGTTATCCCCGAAGGGGTCGCATGTGGCGATTTGAACCTATTTACTTTTACAGGTAAGGGGGCCGGCCTTACGCCAACCACTTCAGCTGAAGTGGGGGTATCCCAGCTCCCGTAAGAGCTGGTACTCATTTCTTGTGAAGGCTGAGTAAACGTTGCCGGTATTTTATTTTGGGGCTTGAAATAAACACCGAAACGGGTAATCATTTCTGACACACTCGGTGGGATTTGAACTCGAGCTCACGGCATGTAATGCAAGCACTCTACTAACTGAGCTATTGACCGGACTTACCTTAAAAAATAACTCAAATTTTGCTTCATGAAAATATTTCAATAGTTTTTGTAGATAAAAGAAGTATGTAAGGACAGAAAGAAATGGCGGTTGATCTGTAATGTTGGCGCCTTGGGCTAGGGTTTTTAAATTAGAACATATATACCTATAATTCATTATTTGTTTTTTATTGATTGCAGAGGCATTAACTTTGTAATCGCTCATATTATTCGTTTTTAAAAGATGTAATTTTTTGCGTATGCTCCTTAACGTGTTTGTTGGTATGAGGCTGGCCACCCATTCTGTAAAAAAAATGGTTCACTTTGCCAAGGTCACCCCTGTTTCAGATAAAGTCAACAAGAGTTGCCGTACTTATGTTGATTTGAGATTTGGGTTTTTATATTGAAGGTCCACATGCGGCATGTGTAAGAACGAACTTGTACGTGTCTGCTTACGGCAATGCATTTAATATGAATCTTCATTGTAATGTATCTTTGCAACTTAGATTATAGATTATAGACTCATATAAACGCGCGAACCAGCCTACCACCACCTTCAGAAAGGGACTGAAGACACTGATTTTCTCCAGAAGCCACGGCGTCCTTGAGATGGTCCTGGACCATTAAATTTTTTTTTTTTTTTAAGAAATCCTGTGCGGGAGAGGAGCGCCACAGGAAAGAAATCATCCATCATCATCATCATCATAAAAAAAACCTACAACGTTTTGTGGCCGACGCGATAATCTTTCAAGTTTACAGCGCACTAAATGAAACAAACAAAAACAAATCCAGAGAGGGCAACAAAACACGAGACCACATTAAAAGCCCGTTAATCTGTTGGGATGCAGTCGTAAAGCGTCTCAGCGCGCCTTACGCCAACCGCAGGCGGGGAACGAACTGTGACATTTGCTCCGACCATCAATCTAAATCAACTCATCGCCAGAGTAAATCAAACTTTATGCTTTTACGTTAAGTCCGCCAGTAAAGCCGGTTTACGGCGGCTGGGGTTTGTACGGAGTGGACCACACAGACGTGATACCAAACAACTAGACTGACAATATTTCAGGAGATCGCAATAAGTAAAAACTGATTTCTGTAGTTATCTGTTAGGTTTGCTTTTGTCTTTGTGTCACAGGTTATTTAATCCTGTCATACTTTATATTTAGTAATAACAGCATAATAAAAAAATACACTTTATTTAAGCCTGTTCACGAAGAGGATGCAATACGTGACCAATCATAAAAAATGTACACTTATTTATAGAATTAGAGAATTAGACATAGATATCCTCGAAATTTACCTTAATTTGCCATCACCTCCTTTTCATCAATATATATTTATTTATTTTTTCAAAAAAATAGATTTGTGGAAAGGAATGCAATCCACCAACCTATTTTACCTGGCCAGTTGTCTTCATGCGAAAGCAGAAGCTGTAATATAAATAAATAATAATATTAAACCATAATAATAACTTTATTCCAGCCCGATCACGTGAGGGGTGCAATACGTGACCAGGCATATAAAAGTACATTCAGAAAATAGAAATAGGGAAAGTATATATGTAGAAACAAAGAAACAAGAAAAAAACAGAGGAAGAAAATATATACCTAAGCTTCACTTATAAAACCTAACTTCGAGTTCATGTGAAAATAATGATAAGTGGGAAACTTGTACATACATCAATGGATTATTGGTGAGTCTTTTCACAATTTACTAGACTCTGATCCGTATTTATATATGATCTGTGAAAACATTAGATGGATCACCAGTTTTTCTTGAAGCAGTGCTAACATTGGCAAAAGTAAACCAATTGTTTTCAATCATCTTCATTCAATTTTTTAAATGTTTCAGCGGAAACTTTGTAAAACTCCATTTTAATTTTAAAAAAACCAAACTTTGTTTTATTCTACTATGTTTTTATTTGAATTTGTTAAAAAACAAACCAAAATAAGTGAGTTGACCGGTTGAGGGTTGTCTGAAGATGGCCTAGAGGCTGAAACCGGTCATCTCACTTATTTTGGTTTGTTTTTTAACAAATTCAAATAAAAAGATAAAGAGAATAAAACAAAATTTGGTTTCAGCTTCATTCAAAGATTGAGATTCAAGGAGCATCATTCTATAAATGTTATCCCTTCCGTAGCAAGCCACAAAGCATCGCGGAGAACCATCATAAACATTAAATATGCACAATGTATCCCCGCACCCTCCCTCCCCCTGCCCGCATCCCCTCTCAGGGGTGCTGTAAAGCCTCCTCGCCAAGACACACCCTTCTCCAACTGCTCCACAACCCTCAACATGGAGGACGCCATCTCACAGGGGAAAATGGCCACTATATAAAGTGTTCCAGTATTCCTTATTCTGTCCCCAAAAGTGTCCCAACAAAAATAGGTTCTATCTCTCTTATTTTCTTGTTTCATGAAAAAGATTTTTGGTTTTGACAATTTTCATCTCCATATTCCTTGACTTATAGGATGGTATAAAGCTGACCGCCAATACAGTAAAAATGGTTCACTTTGCCTATATAATATATATAGTGGAGACATAGACTCCAAAGATTTTCAAGAGTTGAGGAGCCTCCCGCACAGGATTCATTAAAAAACAATGGCACTTAGTAAGGTTTTAAAATCAACCATAACAAAAACTTGGTTCCGAAACCTGCCTCGAAAACAGTAGATATTTAATCACTGATCCATCGACCCTATCCCAAGTCCCTGTTTTGAGCCGCAGCATCCATAGTCAAAAGAGCCATGATGATCGTATATTTTCGATAGAAGTGGCATACAAAAAAAAAGAAGATACATCAACTTTTTCAACAATACTCAAGATTTTTCTTTAAGCAGATTTGTGAAGACGAATAAATGCCATTTAAGATTTTAAATTATGATTAAAGTCGTTAGACATTTTTTGGAATGAAAAAAAGGGGTGTTACTGACCGTGTAAAGAGAAGAACGATTTTCTCTACGTTTCGTCGGAGTCATATCCGACATCCTCAGGAGACGTGTGTCTTCTGCAAGGAAGAAACACGAACTGTTGAATTATCTATCTGTACAAGTGGAGCAATTGCGACATCTATGGAAGCATCACCGAAGGTCAATAAATGTACCTACAACCTTCGATCTCGAGCAAACAACAATAATTCAACAGTTCGTGTTTCTTCCTTGTAGAAGACACACGTCTCCTGAGGATGTCAGATATGACTCCGACGAAACATAGAGAAAATCGTTCTTCCCTTTACACACGGTCAGTAACATCCGTTTTTTTCATTCCAAAGAATAAATGCCAGTTGCTTCATGCCAAAACAGAAGCTTGTGTGCAGACAATACCAGAGTCAAAGTTATGGTCAAACGGGACAGACGTGATTCGAACCTGCATTATTTTGTTCCAAACATGCTAGTTGAAGAGCGACTTGATTCTTTCGGCCATAACACTGACAAATATTTATTTACTCTCATTTTCAATCCCACATCAGCAAATTAATATTGCCATGTCCCAGTTAGCGTTCACACGCTCGCTCCATTGTGTTCGGATCTTTACAGAAGAGAATGCACCTCGCGAGCATTCCTGCCCTGCACACAACCCGTCTGCACAATACAAATGCCGGCACAACAATCGCGAGGCAGCGTCTCAGAGATGACGCGGCGAACAGCATTGTCTTGTGTTTGGAGCGCGCAGATATATCTACCAGTGACATAACTTTAAATTACTGATATGGGGATGGGTGCAACACGAAGGATGAAAATATGAATTACTAAATACGCGAAAATAATCAAATAATACTCTACAAATGAAAACTTCAGTCAAATTGAGATATTGTTATGTAAATAGTAGATTCATATAGGTGTACATCGTAGGTAGCAACAATTATTATAGGCTTAAGAAATCTAGAAATGAAATAATCCCTTTGTACTCTCGAGGCTGGTAGAGCGTTCGAGAGTGTGCTGGCAAATTGGTCCCTAGAGACTTCTGTCTTTGTAGTATATAATGAGCAAAATTGGGTGCAGGAGAGGAGATAGATATTCGCCTTTGATCGAAGAACAAGTGTGAGGTGCTGAGCTGTGAAATAAATTTAAGTTGCTAAAAGTGTTAAAAATAAATATAAAATTGTCAAATAAATTAAGTGTAAATAAATATCCAAAAAGAAGACCTGTTTTTTTTGTTTAAAGTCTATCCGAACCCAAAAACACTACAATATTGTTGCAAATTTGCAATTGGGTGTTTGTGTCAGTTGGTATGAATTGTGTCTATGAGTTAGTGAAGTCTCTAGATTTAGACACTTAAATACTTGTAAAGTGATACTGTACGAGTGTTTACTCGAATATTCTAAATAGAATGTTCTGGCGAGGTCTCGCATGTGCCAGTTTCCAATATTTCGAGAATAACCCGTATACAAATAGAGACTGAGATGCTTTAAAGCCAGACTTGTATCTAAGCTGTCGAACTATACAGTTCAGACAGAAGTATCTACCGGTAGATTACGACAATTTGAAGGTATTGAATACTTCATAAAGCTTCCAAAGCAAGCAAAACCCAGCTGCTATAAAACGAATGGATTTGTAGTGGCCTTTCTTTGGAAAAGGCATTGGAATATTTCAACCTCGCATACTTGAAAAATAAATGACATATATCTTTTGTTCTGGTGAAAATCTAACCCATTACGATTCCAAAGCAGTAAACACTGGACCATGGACATGTCTAATATGCTAATTGGCTTACATGGCCCTTAATAATTGTCTAAAATGACCTTCAAATATCCAAAAATAACTTTTATATTACAATATTCCTCAATATATGCTTTCATACCAATATTTTTTGTATTCTTCATATTTTACATTGGAAAAACCTTCAAGGCTCTATCCCACAAACATTCTGCCGAGAATACAAATGAAACATTTTGTTCATTTGCAAATGCCGCCTCAACGTTTCGTCGGAAGCCTCATTGGTTCTGCAAATCAGGTTCGCGTATTAATCATGAAAGTAATTTTCGAGGTATTCGCTCGTGAAAAATATTATTATTCCCGACAAAGAGCGCGTGACACGGATATCGACACCCAGCCCCTCCCTGTGTGGGGCTCACAATGCTTCATTTGGCTTTCAAATGGAGAAAACAAGTACGGCGGCGGGACTCGAATTACATATGCTTTGGCGTAGAACTTTTCTGAATGCTACGTGCTACGCCAAATTATATTTTAGTACAGAATGCAATGGTGATTTTACGTATATAATATACTTTTTATAATGCTTTTTTTGGCCTTAGAGGGCTATTGTGCTCAAAATGGCTATCCCGCTCCACAAAATTCAAGATTTACACTTCCATTGTTCGGCCAGTTGTGTTGTACGGATGCGAAGCCTGGAGTCTGACTCAAAAACAAGAAAAATCTCTCCAGGTCTTTGAGAACAAAATGCTTCGTCGCATTCTCGGACCTGTATTTGAAGATGACAGGTGGCGTATCCGGACCAACGCGGAGCTGATGTCCGTGTTTCAAGATGCTAACATAGTGTCGGTAATGAAATCAAGAAGACGCCAGTGGGCCGGACATGTAGCACGTGCAGAGGACTCCAGGATCATTAGAACAGTCTTGGATGGTGCCCCTTCAGGTGTTAGACCACTCGGACGTCCCAGGATGCGGTGGGCAGACAACATTGAAGCCGATGCCGAAATTCTGGGAGTGAGGGGACATTGGAGGGAAGCTGCACAAGACAGAGAGTCCTGGAGGATTGTGGTGCGGGAGGCCCTGAGCCTTCAAGACTTATGAGCCGAAGAAAGTAAAAGTATATACTTTTGATCATGAAGGTTTATTCAATGGAGGGACTTCGAATGTGATTTAGTACCAATCAACATGATGCAACGTCTTTGACACCATACATTGTTAATAATGCTGTTTCGCTCACGACATATGAAATGCTTTTCTCATTTTCTATGTAAGCAACGTGACTCTACTTCGTCTTCAATCTATTAACATATCACCATGGAAACCATATAATATCTATGGCAACGGAATTTGTTACTAGTGTTGTTGAAAGTATGAAAATATCTGATAAATTCCGAATTCAAAAATGTTCCCACCTCATTTTGTACGGGATGATTTTCACAAGTATCTATTACCGCGAGCATAGAAGTCACATACTTGAAGAAGCAAGTACCTTTATATTTGAACATCACTAGTTTTATAAATAGCTAAAAATAAATTGTATCAACGTAATCATATAGAATTGTGATTAAAGAGAAATAATATTATTCCATGTTCTATAACACAGTTACTCTCTTTTGTTGGCACGTTTAGAATATACCCAGCTTGACCATTATATGGATTTTTTCTTCAATTAGGTAGCACATCTGTTGACAGTTGGAAGGTTACCGATAGATTGAATTTGGATTTTAGTATGATGAGTGGGGTAGCGTATTTCTAATTCTCAAAGGATTGATTTCTTAGCCCATCAAGTTCTATATATCGATGCTTTTAATAATAATTTCAAAGTCCATCATAAATGATGTATGCGTGTATAAACGCACGTATTTGAAGTTCGCAACAATTAAGGTTTATATTTAATGCGTCCCTTCAAGCAACCACATGTTACTTTGAGCTTAAAGATGCTGCTCGTGTAATAAAAAAATAAACCAAACTCTAGACCCCTAGACCCCTAGACCCCTAGAGTCTAGAATCTAGGGAGTCTCCCGCACAGGATTTTGAAAAAAAAAAAAAAACATTCCTCAATATTCAGTTCTTCGTATTGTAACGAAATACACTGGTAGATGCTTATTGGTGTACGTGTGTTTTGAGAGAATGTTCTGGCCCAGACGATTGTAGTTGTAAGGTGTGTATGTAGGTAGAAAATGGACTCTTCAAGAAATAAATATGTCCAGAATCGTCTAAACAAGTGTGGTAGTGGAACTTTCTAGGGCCGGCTGGAATGGCCCCTAGGTTCCGCTATAAGAAGGGTGACAATCGGCTGGAGCGGGTTAGTCTTTCGAAGCACTCACACAGAGGAATATCTAGTTACTAGGGCGACCAATATGGTGTAAAATAAATGTAATCTGTACGAAATAAATAAGTGTGTTAAAATAAATCTGTTAAAATAAGTCTGTTAAAATAAATCTATTGTAAGAAAGTCTGTGTAAATAAACTGTATGGCTAACTTGTGTTGAACTTGTGTTTTAATTAAAAGGACCCTCAGGAAAAACGTAACAATATTCATATTTCAGAGATAAGGGATGAAAGACATCAGTGTGTGGTGGGTTTTGTTATTTTCCTTACAACATTAGTTCCTTGTGTACGAGAAATAATAAATAACATGTCAAAGATGAGACCAGTAACGAATGTGTCGTGAATGCCGAACGAGCACATGTTGTTGTGATGTTGGGAAGACTCTACAAGATATTTTTTTCCTTTACAAGATATACCACGTAATTTAATATATTTTCTTATCTTTTAAGTCGCTCTGAAACCAAAGAGAGAAATCTTGTATTATTTTTTTAATTGAAATAAACAAATTATCCCCACTTCAACTGAGGTGGTTGGTGTATGGCCGGCCCCCTTAAAACCACCCGTAAAAATAAATAGGTCCCGAATCGCCACATATGACCCCTTTGGGGGCAACGCAGGCAAGAAGTTGCACTATATGTGTCAGGCGCGTGCATAGGCTATAGGCAAATACATTTCAGAATAAATATTTTCTCCCATCCCTTGAAATAACTCATTTGAAATTGACTGACGTGCTAACGTTGGCTCCAACTGAATATAAATTTTGAATTTTAAACTTGAATATCAAGCTTAAATGGGTTTTTACCATTTATTGCCTATTTATTAGGCGCATGTGCCTGTATGGGATGCACGCCCCTGATATGTGTAGCTTAGTTGCGTTTTTTTTTTTATTTGCATGGAAAGACAGAGATTTTATTTTTCTGTGTTTACATGTATAGTTAATCCCACAGATCACGGAATATAAAGTTAATCCAAATCCAAAAAAAAATACAAGACTGCTCTCTTTGGTTATACCCAACTCAATTTTGTCGAGATTATATTTCTTGTCTCTTTGCGGGCATGCATTTATTTATAATCTTTTAAATTATAATTTTATAACAAAAATAGATTTGTGGAGAGGAATGAAATTCAACAACCCAATTTTCCTGACAAGAAACAGGTAT
Source organism: Agapetus fuscipes (assembly GCA_951799405.1). Classification (NCBI taxonomy): domain Eukaryota; kingdom Metazoa; phylum Arthropoda; class Insecta; order Trichoptera; family Glossosomatidae; genus Agapetus; species Agapetus fuscipes. Next base: position 2,308,272 of record OX637346.1, on the reverse strand, counting down.
TCACGTTATCAATTAATAATTAATACATTATTTAATATTTTTAATGAATTATTTGTTAATGCATAAAAAAATGCCATCATCGGAACTTTTTAAAGGTATTTTTTTAATAAAGTCAGTTTATCAAATATCAAATAAAGTGTTTTCAAATACACAATGTTAATTAGTAGATTACTTGAAAGCCATACAACATTAAACAATACCTCTGTTGTTTGCAGGTGTGAACAATACCTAATAAAGATTCCGGCACTTCACAGGCATCCGGGAACTCTTCGTATTTATCATTTCCTAATATAAAATATTCAATTTAATCCTTCACATCAAAGCAGAGTGGAGTAATCTCTTTCGCAGCGCCTGGCAGCGAGTCTGAGGACGCAATGGCGCACAAACACAAAAGATCGTAGATGAAGGTTGCAACTCTACACAAAAAGGGATCGTAGAACTGAAAAATAGAATGAAAATCTTAAAACTACTTCTTCATCGTTATAAGTTCATAGATAAAGGTATGTTAACGTTGTCCGAAAAGAACGTTACCTTCATATCGACGGTTAAAAGGTAATAGGGCATAAGTGACAACAACTAAATTGTTCGGGAGAGCAGTTTAAGGTTTGGAACTGCAGAAAAATGTGAAGAAAATTTTGATTCACTGTAAGCTCTCAAATGTGAATTTGTAAATGCCACTTTTATTATTTTCACTTTATCTTTTACAAATTATATTTGCTCGAATTATTTGGGGTCTGATGTAAGGCAGAGATGCATTTACCTTGTTACACAATGCCAACAAAGAAATCTATATAAATTCCATCGCTAGAGATTCGTCATAAAGCCGCTTGCTACGACAGCTGACGCCCCAGCCATCCACACCTTCCTTACAGAGACGTCTACGCCAGAGAGCGCTACGCCAGAGAGCTCTACGCCAGAGAGGTCTGAAAGCCAAGCTTGCTACGAGCTTCCGGTCTAAAGCGGATATGCTCTGAATAATGAAACATGATCTCCGTTAACACCTTTTATTATTTCCTGCCTCCAGCGAAGGAGAAATCCTGAAAAAGGATTCAAAACAACTTCAAATGAGATTCAGCTCGGGTGACTTCTTTGCTGCTACGTTTTGCAAAAAAAAAAGACATTAAAATCCGGATTTAAAACTTTTCATTACTTTCTATATACCTACATTCAATTTAGATATTTTATATTTTAACACGAAAAATATTAATACTTCAACTACCAATGGATTAACACAGCTTTTGTTCAAGTTCACATCTATAATCTGTAATCTAAGTTGCAAGGATATATTCATTTAAAGCTCTCAGATGTAAGCCCACAAACCAACAAGTGTAGTTCGCGCTTACAAATGCTGAATGTGTACTTACAAATAAAATCCAAACCTCAAATGAACATAAGCCCCACAACTTTTGCCGACCTTCCCTGAAACAGGGGTAACATTGGCAAAGTGAACCATTTTTTACAGTATGGGTGGTCAGCCTCATACCAACCTATAAGTCAAGGAATATGAATAAAAAATTACATTTAAATATATAAAAGAACAAAACCTTACAAAGAAATCTATACAAAAAAGTCAGAAATTTCCTATGCAAAAAATGTAGCAAATTAATACACCAACATTAGAAATCACCGTCAAATTAGTAACGTCTTCCTAGAATAAATTATTTTACATAATTAGGCAGGATTTCAAACCAAGAAAGTATGTTTGAGGCTTTCACGGCCAGATTCAGATGCTTGATTTTTTGGTTTCTGGTTTTGACCGTGGTCCATAATTTTGCTTATTTTCTTTTTCTTCTGTTTTGATTTTTCTTGAAGACTTTCAGCTGACGTTTTTCTCCTCTGTGGGCGACTTTTTCGGAGTTATCTATATATACCGACAACGTTAGTAAATATATAAAAATAAAATTAACGAGTGAAATAAAACAGTGTTTCAAAAAAATATAACTTTGTTTTTTGAAGTATAATATTATAAAAAAAAGTAACAATGAATTTTCACAGTGTGAATACAAAAACCATAAAAAATACAAGAAAATATGCAATACCTAAATATTTTTTGTATTTTTTCTCCTTGATACTTACACATTAACATTGGTACTTATTTTTTGTGAAGCAATTAGAAGGAAATGCGAGGAGTAGGTACGTAGACTTTTGCTTCGGCCTATTACAACTACTCGAGTGCTCTCCTGGGAAAAGTTTGCCGCGCATTCTCGCTCCCCAAGAGCGCCAATTAAATGTAAAAACTTGAACGTTAGGTGGCGCATTAGGGCTGCTAATGTGAGGCATATAAAGCCTTAAAGCAGGGGCGGCCAACCCGCTGTCTACTTGCGACCCGCGGATTATATGCACTCATTTTTTTTCTCTTACTGGCGTCAGAAGCTGCCAAGTTTTTGGTCATAATTATGTCGATGAATTTTTGAATTGTAAAAAATATTATATTTTGGATGTGGTCTTTTTTTTTCAAAAAATATTGAGAATCGAAATTTCATATCAAAAGAGTCGTCGATTTGTTTTGTCTTTTGTTGCATTTGTCAGCCCGGCATACGCAACTTAACTACACATATAGTGTAACTTCTCGTCTGCATTATCTCCGAAGGGGCCGCATGTGGCGATTCGGGGCTTATTTATTTTTACGGGTAAGGAGGCCGACCTCACACCAACCACTTTTAGTTGAAGTGGGGGTTTTCCAGCCCCCCCGGGAGCTGGGAAACCCCCACTTCAACTGAAAGTGGTTGGTGTGAGGCTGGCCCCCTTACCTGTAAAAATAAATAGGTCCCGAAGCGCCACATGCGAACCCTTCGGGGATTACGCAGGCAAGAAGCAACATTGGGCGCGAATAGTACTTGGATGGGTTACCGCTCAGGTACACCACGTGACGTTGGCATTTTGGACCGGTTCGTAGTCCAGTGGCAGCACTTCGGACTCGTAAATGGAAGGTTGTGGATTCGGATCCCGGCGGAGCACAAAAATATACCATTTATATTTCGAATGTGCTCTTCGCTGAGTTGAAAAATTCATAAACCTTTACCAAAGACCGGTCACTGAAAGGTCCATCCAACCTTACAACAACTGGGTCTTGCTTGAAAATTTGGCGCTTTCTACAGCGACGACCAAGCTCGCAGAGGGCTCTTGAGGTGTGAAACACACAAAAACAGCGCTCACCAAATAACTCATCCTAATATTATTATTAAGAAGTTACACTATATGTGTACCTTAGTTGCGTTTAGAGATGCACTTTAATTTCGATAACCAGCATTAAAAATCATTATTATCGATTGAAATATGACTATTTTTCAGTAGCATTTCAATGGAAAATGTCAAAATGAATACATTGATACCGATTTATACTCTTGATATGCTGGTATCTGTACAAAAGTAATATAAGAAAAGGTGGCACGAGGAAATAATGGAGGGGTCCCCGAGCAAGCAATTTTAATCAAAGAAATGTGAATTAAGCGTCTGAATAATGCGATTTCCATTACAATGATTGCTTTTCCGGGAAAGCGCCGTGGAAATTCTCAATCGACGGAAAACCCGTGAATAATAATTATTGATAAATAAATTTACTTGAGTTTCCCGAAAGGCCTCTCCCCATCATCCCCTCCCAAACCCCCGATATACTATTCCTTTCAAATTATTTAAATTTTAAAGTGAGCAGTCCATTCATATGCACATAAGGAGTATCAGAAGTATTTTGGCTGGCGTATTGTTATGTAAATGCTGCCCGGTGTGCTGTTGTGCTCGGAGCTTTTTCCTTTTGAAAGGCATCTCTAGTGCCGGGCTATGGTTTTTCATATTCAAACAGCATTGAGTTATAATATCGATGGAGACGAAACTAACGTATCATCCCTCCAGTGTTTGTTTGGCTCATCTACTATTTGATGTAAAATAAAACTTTTAAATGAAATTGTAAATATTTTAAAAGTATAAAGGCAAACAAGCATTAAAGTGGGGTAATTGCATTGTAACATACAATGAGGCTTACTCGTCAACCAGACCTGCCAACCACGGATGATGATGATGATGAGCTTAGAACGCCGTTTCGTGCTAGAGTCACTCCAAGGACGCTTGTAAAAATGATGCCAGAAATTTGCATGTCGAAGCTGTTAAGCACCACAAAATATAGTCAAATCCTTTGTTTTCTTGCTTTTTTTATCTATCCATAATCGAAGCTGCAAAGGCATATTTTAGGCTCATATTTAATACATGCCTTCAAGCAGCCACATCAAAGTTCACGCTTACACATAAAAATAAACCAAAACGTTACAGAAACATAATCTTTGAAACTCCTGCCGCCTTTTCCTGAATTCATTGGCATAAAGGCATAACAATAATGCAGAAAAAAATCAATATTTTGTCTGTTATCAGTGTGGTGATACTCGAACTATGATTATTACCTTTATAACCAACGGAGGTTTGTGTTGAGGTATGTTAAAACGGGTATAGAGTCTTCTTGCGTCGGAATATTTCTTTTTATTACAATAAATATTTTTTTATTATTATAAAACAAATCAGTTATTTTCTCTTCAATATTGTTGATAACTGTTCTTTTCTCTTCATTCACCTGATTTTTTTTATTATTGTTGATAATTTGTGTTATTCTCTTCAGTATTGTTGATAGTTGTTTTTTTCTCTTCATTTACCTGATTCTCTTTTTTTCACTATTTCACTTTTTTAGCTGAGGGTGAGCTCTCGGCGAAATTGTGTCACACTATGTAATTTTTGCACACTTTACTGGGTTTTTATTTATTTTAATTATGTTTTTGTTCCAAAATAAATCATGTAGAAACTGTTTGTTTGCTTAATAAATAAAATAAAATAAAAATATTTTCGACTCCGCTCCATGGAAACGCTGACCCGGCTTAGTTGTGGCGTACTACCGCCGGAAAACTATTTACCCGCAGAAAAGCTTTCAAACAATAAACGGATACTATGAAAAGTAATGCCGGGGAACGGAGTATTCAATATTTCGAACGCCTCAAAATATTCTCAGAAACGTTCAACCCAATTTTTACCTTCGTTTAAAAATACTGAACTTTAAACGAAGCAAAGGCTGACATTGTTTTTTTCTTCTTGTTATTTAAGATTCATATTTGATGCACGCCAACAAGCAGATACGTGTTAATTCAGGCTTGCCTATGTGTACTGAGAAAATAAAAGTATAATCCCAAATAAACATCACCTTGCAACTGTTGCCAACCTTACCTGAAAAAAAGGATGACTTTGGATTATTTTTTTTTGTTTCTTTTACAATTTGGATCAGCTTCACGAGAAGGCCTTCCGCCACTTTAAAAAATATAAAGCTGTGTATGAGCGTCTATGTGCAGTGGGTTCATCTGACACAAACATACCGGACGGGTAAGAGGAGGGTGTGAACATACATACGTGTCTGCTTGTGGAAATGCGTATAATGTGAATCTTAAATGTTAAAATCATAATATTTGTACGATTTATTCGGTGAGCGCTGTTTTGTGTGAATCACACCTCAAAAGCCCTCTGCGAGCTTGGTCGTCACCATAGAAAGCGCCAATTCTCAATCAAGACCCAGTTGCTGTAAGACTGGATGGACTTTTGATGACCGGTCTTTAGATTTTTTCAACCCAGCGAAGAGCATACTTGAAAATAAAAATGTCATTTTTTTGGTTCTCCGCTGGGATTCGAACCCACAATTTTATGAGTCCGAGTTGTACCACTGGACTACAGACCGGTCTTTATTACCTTACAGTTACTTTATATGGCGAGGCCCTAGTTTTTTATAATATTGAAGATTATAGATTATTATGTTCCTTGGTTGGTATGCGGCTGACCAGTGACCACCCATGCTGTAAAAATGATTCACTTTGCCAATGTCACTCCTGTCTCAGGAAAAAGGACGGCAAGAGCTGCAGGGTGTATGTCTATTTGAGATTTGTTTTTTAGTTGTAGCTTCACATGCGGCATATGCAAGCGCGAACTTGTACGTGTCTGATTGTGAAAATTGTAATGTGAATCTCCAATGAAACATATCTTTGCAACTTAGATTAGATTAGATAATGTGTGCCAGTATTGATTTGATATGATGCTACATCAACGTTAACACTTCCCCTTCACGCCCCAAAGCCAGCATGTTGATGCGCCGTGTGTCAGTGGGTATGCGCCGCTTACACAGGTGCAATCATTCAACCTGCCAGATCTAACTAAGAATGGCTTTGCTTCCTCGCTTGACGGGACCCGAATGAGAATCCAGTTTTGCACGTGTGGCTGGTACTCACGTGTCAATCAAGCAAAAGCTCATTCAACGCTCTGCAGTACAAGGTAAACGTAAATGTGTATTTTATGTGAATATGTGTGAGTGTTTTTCTTACATACGAGTATTTAATAAGATCTTCAATGGACAATGAGGTGTTTGTTTACAATTTGCTTCAATTTCAATATCGCACTTATTTGATTTCTCTGTCTGTGAGATCATCACAGACTAGAAGGATTTATTCAGTTCACTTCACAAGCGAAAGTACCCACTGACAGATGAACGACACAATGTTTAATACAACAACCACATTAAATGTTTACTTTATTCGTTTTACAATTACAATAACAACAAAACGCAATAATATTTATAATCCTAATTTACACCAGCTTGTGGCTCTCTAGCCAGGGAAGCTCCTTCTCTTTTTCGCATTCTTTTGTTTTCCTTTTTTCGTTCAAATTCAAATATAGGAATGCTCCATTCCACTAAACAAACAAATTCATCTTGTTACATATGTTACAATAACATCAGATGATAATTCCTTGACTTATAGGTTGGTTTAAGGCTGACCACCCATACTGTAAAAATGGCTCACTTTCCCAATGTCACCCCTGTTTCAGGGAAGGTCGGCAAGAGTTGCAGGGCTTATTTTCATTTGAGATTGGGTTTTTATATTGTAGGTCCACATGCGGTATGTGCTAGCACGAAATTATACATGTCTGCTTATGGGAATGCGATTAATATGAATCTTAAATGATATATATCTTTGCAGCTTAGATTTAGATTCAGATACAATGTTACTTCTGATGCTGGACAGTTGTTTTCCGGGATCTGTTGCCGTGGTCTGTGGGAGCTGGAGCTTCCGGTCGTTTCGCCCATGTCTATGATGGACTTCTTCAGCGTTAAAGTGAAATGATGAAAATTATCTTGATTAGATAAACCGGATTCCTTAACATAAAGGTTGGTATAAGGTTGGCCAACCATACTGTAAAAATGGTTCACTTTGCCAATGTTGCATGGCTTAGATTCATTTGAGATAGGGGTTTTATATTGTAAGTCCACATGTTGCATTTTTAAGCGTGAACTTATACTTGTCTGCTTACGGGAATGCATTCAAAATGAATTTTAAATTTTCATATAGCTTTGCAGCTTACATTGCAGATTAATGGTTATGGAAAAACTTTCATTATTCGTTCCCAATTGTCGTACAGACTGGATGCCTCCTGACGACATTTGCTACGATGCCATTGAAACCTCGGGAATCATGTTGATTATTGTAAAAAATAAAAACAGCTAACTAACTCTAGTGTTCAAGCTTTCTTTAAAACTTTTTGATAAGTTATCGGTTTCACACATGCGAGACATCTTAGGAATCGCTTTGAAATGGCGGATCAATCATGAAGGGAATTGTAGCAATTAAGAGCTGTGGTGCGCCGTGTCAGTGGCTCCCCACCGCGCCAGTCAAGCAAGATGTGTGGTGGTGATGTGACTGTCAGGGTGGTGTGCACGCGCGGCAGTTAGGAGAAGGCAACGCACTTCTAATGGAATAATACCAATTATTGAAGAGAAATCTAGGGCAGAATGCACAATGCGAAATATCATATAAATTTTCTAGAGTGAGTGCATTCACAGAGTGAAAATTGTTTGATTTAAATTTTTCAAAAAAAAAATTCAAACGAAAGCAAAAAAAATCTCAAACCCTACTCAATACTCATACCTGTCCTGTATGTATGTGTCGGAAAGACCCACAGCTCACGGAAGCTCATGCAAAGCTATAAATTTTCTTTTAAATTCACGCTTACAAAACTTGCATTTGTGCATAGAAAATAAACCAAACCTCACATGAATATAAATTTTGCAACTCCTGCAGTCAAAAGTGTTCCAAGTTTTTACAGAATGGGGGGTCAGCCTCATACAAATAAGTCAAGGAAAACAAAAATTTCGAATAGTGAAATAAATAACAAACTTAAAATCAAATAAACCTTTAATTACATTAAATTTAAATTAATAATGTAGTTAAGTGCGTATTTCAAAAACTACGCTGGTTAGAATATTTAGGAAATCTTTGTAATTATTTTAATCAACTTAAATTCACCATCCATCATAATGTAACAGAATTACTTGCAGCCCTTTTTGTATCATCAACATGTCGTTGTGCGAAATGTAAATTTTAATCGCTTGCCGCAAAAATCCAATCAGCCAATGGCGGACAATAATTCAGCTGCATAATTCATATTTTGTCATTAATCACGGACGTTTCAGGCAAAAATTATCATTTCTGCCGTATGCCGGAGCCTGTGATTCAAAAGTTATTACACTGAAATGGGAAAAGCGTTCATATCCTGTTGGCAATGCAAAATGAGCGTTGGGTACTACAAATATCCAAAATAAATACCCACTACTATTTTGTTTATTCTATTTAATGGATGGTTTAATACCCATGTTGACTTTAAAATCATATTGAACATTAAATGAAATAAAAGCTTATTCCGTTTTAATTATTTGTTTTATGAAAAGTTTTCAATACAAGCAAAGATTATTATGACATATTGTCTCACCCAGTGCTTGTTTGGCTTATGTGTTATTTGATTCAAAGATGACTTTTCAATAAATTTATGAATCACATTCTACACAATCTGAGCAAAGAAATAAACAAAAAACAAGATGATGTGTGAGTTGTTTTAAATATTTTTTAAATAAATTTCCAGTTTTCATAAGACACATTGTTCCGGAACACATATTAACATTGCTTACATATAAACGTGGAATTACCTCTAATGGACATAAAACAAACAAGCAATAAGGGGACAATATGAGACTACACGTAGAAAAACAATATCTTATGAGGCTTGCAAAAAAGAAAAATAACAAAGAGAGCTTGTTTTTGACATCCACCAAAAAATACATAAGTAGTTTATATATCTGTAGAAAACATCGCATAAATTCTAAGTGAGTATGGAAGGTACGAGTAAAACTGCACCCAAAATAAATCATTCAGTTTTAGAATAAGAGTTTTAGGCTTACACGGCCGGCTGATGATGCTGGAGTGATGCTTTCCGGGATCTGTCCTCATCAAGATCATCATCATCATCATACTTCGCGCTGAAGAAGCCCATCGTAGAAATGGACGAAACGTCCGAAAGCTCCAGCTCCCACAGACCACGGCAACAGATCCCGGAAAGCATCACTCCAGCATCGTTTAGTTTTACTTATTTTTTCTTACGTGAGGATATTTTTAAGAAAATTGTAATCCATACTTCTGACTTATGAAATACATTAAAAAATGCAACAATAAGTCTACTAGAAAAAGTACTTTAGTTGTACACTTTTAAAGAGAAACCTTTTTTCCCCAGCATCTACGACGGCGTAGCAGTTGCCTTTTTGTCGCCCGCTACGCGACACTGTCTGTCTACGGAGCAAACAAATGGATAGGTGTGAAGTTATGTCTTTGAAATATTGTGTAACTGTCGCAGCTAAATCATCCGTTATTACAAACGCCAGAGATCTATGAGCAGACTATAATATCAGGACTTGCTACCAGTTGACACGGAGCGAGAAAACGTGAAGTTTTCACTGGCATTACAAAACAGTGATGTTTCTCTTTATTCTTTACAGGTTTAGAAACTTATTTCTTACGAGCTTCATTTTTCAATTTTATGTCTTTCAGCACTGATTTCGGTGTTCTATACCTTTATGTTTTTATAATTTAGCGTTCAAGGGCTGCTCCTTGACTGATAGGTTGGAATGAGGCTGACCCCCCATGCTATGAAAATTGGTTCAATTTTGCCAATGCCACCCCGTTTTCAGGAAAAGGCACACAAGCAGAATGTATAGAAGCAAACCTACATGTGCCTGTCTGTGGGCATGCATTTTATATGAGCCTTAAATGTGTACATATTTTTTCAGCTTAGATTATAGATAAATAGATTAGAGTAAGGCGTTTTCTTGTCCAGAAAAAAGTTCCAAACTCTTAAATGTTTCAGACACCACGGGAGCTGGGAAACCTGCACTTCAACTGAAGTGGTGTAACGAGATGGATTTGTTTGTTTGGTAAAATGGAACATGAGATTTGAATTTGAATGAAAAGGAAAACAAAGGAAGGCAGAAAGAGGAGAAAAGCTTGCCTGGCGGGATAGCCACAAGCCTGTGTAATTAAGAATTAAGAATAATTAATATTGTGCTGTGGTTTATTGTGTATACATTGTGAAAGGAATAAAAATAAACATATTAAAGTGGCTGTTAATTATTAATTGTGTCAATCAGCAGGACTATTGAAAAAACCCTCACATTTTGGTGCCCAACGTAAAAGAAAAATCTGTAAATGAAATTCCTATAAGAAAATTTTTCACAAACAAAAACAAATGACAGTCGATTTCAACAAATGACATTGAAAACAATACAATATATGAAATAATTAAAATTGGACAGATTTATGGTTGTGAAAGCATCAACACGTTTAAAAGCTATTGAAGGCATCAACTTATACAATTTAAAACAAGAAATTGCAAGATTTAAAAGACGGTTTTGAAAATATTGAACGGCTGTTTTGAAAATATTGAAGGCAAGAGAATTCAAACTACCTACACCACGGGCAGAAGAAGATTTAAAAATGGAACACCGCGGAAGAGCGCAGAATGGATATGAACCAGTTTGTTTCAAATCAGTTTAGATAAATATATATAGATGATGTTATATTTAATTTGTATGAAATTTTTTTTGAGATGAAATGATTTTTTCTCATTACACAAATTCAAAATATACAGCAAATGACGAAATCTAAAAAAATAAATAATAAAAAGGATTTAGAAAGTAGCACAATGGAGTCCATAAATTTTGATCCTCTCAAATTAAAAATATCTTTTAATGGTGAAAGTGAACCAAATGAATTTATAATAAGGTTAGAAGAATTAGCCAAAGTCTACAAATTAAAATTAGATTATTTGGTAGAGTGTATGCCTATATTTTTAACAGATTTTCCGTTAACTTGGTACAGAGCAATTAACTGTGAATTTGATTGGAAAATTTTTAAAACCAAATTCTTACAACAATTTGAAAAATATGGCTTTCAAAGGAATCTTAAGTTAGAAATTTTAAATATGGTACAAGGTCATGATAATGCATCTGTTTATATTTTAAAGGTAAAATCAAAAAATAATTTATTAAATAAAAGAATGCATGATAAAGAACTTATGGACATAATAATTCATGGATTGTCAGAAAAATATGCAACTTTACTGACAACATCTGAAATTAAAAATACAGAGGAATTATCTACAATATGTAGCAAGTTTGAATCATTTATAAAATTTAATGAATGTAAGAATTTAAATGTAATGAATGACATAAAAGAGAAAAATGTAATGCAAAAATGCAATTTTTGTAATAAATTAGGACATGATGAAATAGATTGTTGGACTAAAAATAGAAAATTAGATTACATACAGAATAAATGTAGAAGTTTCACAAATAATATAGTATGCTACTTTTGTAATAAAAGAGGACATGTGGAAAGAAATTGTTTTATAAAAAATGGAAATTTTAAAAAACACACAGTAATCTGTTACTCATGTAAGCGTACAGGACATGTACAAAAAGATTGTTTTGTTAAAAATAAAAAAAGTGATTATACAGACAAAACAAAAATGAACAGAAATATAAATATACAAAACAGAACAAATACGACATACAATAGTAATTCAAAAAAACTTGTAGATAGTCGGCCTTCAGTACAAACACAAAAATCAGAAATGAAGAGCTGGCTTAATTTCGTTCAAATTTTTAATAAAAATTATCAAATTGCACCACTCATTTTTGCTAAACAATTTGATAAAAGACCATTTTTAACAGTAAATATTGAGAACAAAAATTTTACAGGTTTACTAGATTCAGGTGCATCTATTTCTGCAATCAATGAAAAAACATTTGATTATTTTTTACAAAGAAATTACAAAATTATAAAAACCCATGAAAATATCTCGTTGGCAAATGGTAAAAATATAAAAATACTTGGTAAAATAAATTTAGAGGTAAAATGTGACAATCAAATAAAACATGTAGATTTTTATGTTTTACAAGGTTTACAACAAGACTTAATTTTTGGAATAGATTTTTGGATAAAATTTGAATTAGAACCGAGTTTAATAAGTAAAATTACATATTCAAATAGCAAAAATATTAGTGGATTAGGTAAAATTACAAATAGAACTAAATTAACAGATAACCAATTACAGCAATTAAAAACAATAGAAAATGATTTCAAGGACATCTCTTATGAAAAAATAGGCTTAGGATGCACAAACCTCATTGAACACAGAATTCAGACAGAAGGTCCTCCAATAAAACAAAAGTATTATCCACTCAGTCCAGCAAGACAGAGACAGGTTAACACAGAGTTAGATAAAATGTTAAAAGAAGGTATAGTTGAACAATCCAAATCTTCGTGGTCCAGTCCTGTTGTGATTGTAATTAAAAAGGATGGAACGCCTAGATTTTGTTTGGACTCTAGAAGACTCAATGAAGTAACAAAACGAGATAACTATCCCATTCCAAATTTAAATCAAGTTTTAGCAAATTTACGAAATGCCAAATATATCTCTTCAATAGATTTAAGCAAGGCGTTTTGGCAAATTCCACTAGAAGAATCGTCCAAAGAAAAAACTGCCTTCGTCGTACCAAATAGAGGGTTGTTTCAATTCACAAAAATGCCGTTCGGTTTAAAAAATTCAAGTTCTGAAACACAGCGTTTATTAGACAAGTTATTTGGACCTAAATTTGATACTAACATATTTTGTTATATCGATGACTTAATTATTATTAACGAAGATTTCAATTCACATTTAAATTTATTAAAACAAGTTAAAAATATATTACAAGAAGCAGGGTTGACGGTAAAATTTTCAAAATGTGAATTTTGCAAAGATAGTTTAAAATATTTGGGATACATTATTGATGAAAATGGATTAAGGCCAGATTCAAATAAAGTCAAGATTATAGAGGAATATCCTTCACCGAAAAATGTAAAACAACTACGAATGTTTTTAGGTTTGGTAGGATTTTATAGAAAAGTTATACGAAACTGCAGTGAGATATCATATCCACTAAATAAATTATTGAGAGGTAAAAAAGGTCAGAACAATTTTAATTGGTCAAAAGAATCTGAGGATGCATTTAATAATTTAAAATTAGCCTTAAGCACAGCCCCTGTATTAATATGTCCGGATTTCACAAAAGATTTTTTTTTACACACTGATGCCAGTAAAAATCAAGTAGCTTCAGTATTAAACCAAAATATCAATGGGTCCGAAAAGCCAATAGCATATTTTTCAAGAAGTTTGACAGTTAGAGAACAAAACTATTCGACATCAGAACGTGAGCTTCTTGCCATTGTAGAGTCAATTGAACATTTTCGATCTTATCTAGATGGGATGAAATTCAAGGTAATAACTGATCATATGGCATTAAAATTCTTGAATAAAATATCAAATCCAACAGGTAGATTAGCAAGATGGGCCATGAGACTTTCACAGTATGAATTTGAGATTGTGCATAGAAAAGGGAAAGAACATACAGTGCCAGATGTATTATCTAGGATTCCTGGTACTAAAGAAATGGAAGTAATAAATTCAAATATTGCAGATCCTTGGTATAATAATATCGCAGAAGGATGTACAAAAACACCACACAAATACAAAAAATTCAAAATGGTAGATAATAAATTATTTAAACTAATAAATGATGAAAATCCTTTCACAGAGGAATATAATTGGAAAGAGATACCTATTATAGACAATAGATTAACTATAATAAAGAATCATCATGATAATGGACATGTAGGTATTTTTAAAACTTATAAATACATATCAAGATGTTACTATTGGAAAAATATGTATGCAGATATAAAAAGTTTTATAAATAAATGTCAAAAATGTAAAATGTATAAGCCGAATAATTTACCTCCAGCAGGAAAAATGGAAAATAGAAAAAGAGTGGATAGACCGTTAAAAATGCTGAGTATTGATTTGATAGGACCATTACCAAAATCAAGTACGGGCTATATACATATATTATCAATAATAGATGTTTTTACCAAATATTGTTGGTTATTTCCTTTAAGAAGAGCTACTACAGAAGAAATAGTAAAATTAATAGAAAATAAAATATTTTTAACAGAAGGAGTACCGCAAACAATAATAACAGATAATGGAAAGAATTTAAAGTCTAATGCATTTAAAGATTTTATGTACTCATATGGAGTACAGAAAATATTTTATACAACTTTATATACTCCCATGTGCAATAATGTAGAGACATATAATAGAACAATAGGATACACATTAGCTATTTTTGTTGAAAATGAACAAAGAAAATGGGATACTTTTTTAGATTCAGTACAAAGCATAATAAATAATACAGTCAATTTAGCAACAGGATACACACCTAATGTATTAGCAAGAGGTAGGGAGATTGTACTAAATGGTGAAATTCATGGTGAAATAGTAAATGATGAAATAGAATCAAAGGAAGAATTAGATAAATATAGAGATATGCATAAAGATAAAATGAAGGAATTAAACACATTATACAAAATTGTAACAGAAAATTTATGGGATGCATATAATAAAAATGCAAATTATTATAATAAAGGTAGATCAAATCGTGTCTATGATCAAGGGGATATTGTATGGCGTAAAAATTTCATACAATCAAATGCAGGGAAATACTTCTGTACAAAGTTGGCTCCAAAATTTGTCAAAGCCAGAATAGAAAAGAAAATTAGCAAGATAGTCTATGTATTAAAAGATATAGACACAAATGTTATAAATAAATATCACATCAAGGACATAATCAAATTAGATTAAAAAAAAAAAAAAAACATATTTTCATGTGTATGAAAAATTTGAGGTGATGAATGATACGGTGAAAGTTGATATAAAAGTGATCAGTGAAAGAATGAATTATGAAATATTGCATGAATGAAGGTATGAAACATTAATTAAACAAAGTATTACATATGAAGGTAAAGTTTTTTAAAAAAAAAAAATTGATGGACTGATAAATTTATTAATGAAAAATAAATTTGAAATAAATTTAAATATTGGGAAAGATGTGATACATGTTTAAAAAAAAAAAAAGTTATTTTAATGAATTGATTAATTAACTGGTGAATGTTTTTTATGTATTGTTATTTGATTATTTTGAATTGTTGAATTAAGTATTTAAAAAAAAAACAAATATTGTTTATAATATTGAATATGAAATTTGTGTTAAAAAAAAATATATATTAATTTTAGTATGAAAATAATTGGCATTGTTAAAAAAAAATGTATTAATGACTGAATAATGTATCAGAAACAGGTTTTTTTTTTATTTTCATATTTTTGAAATTTATCCTTAAAATAAAACAAAATATGTGGCGCCGGCTGAGCATTATGATACATTATTTACTCATTGTAAAAGAAAAAAAAAAATTGGGAATGTTTTTTTTATGAGAGGAAGGAGGTGTATTGTAACGAGATGGATTTGTTTGTTTGGTAAAATGGAACATGAGATTTGAATTTGAATGAAAAGGAAAACAAAGGAAGGCAGAAAGAGGAGAAAAGCTTGCCTGGCGGGATAGCCACAAGCCTGTGTAATTAAGAATTAAGAATAATTAATATTGTGCTGTGGTTTATTGTGTATACATTGTGAAAGGAATAAAAATAAACATATTAAAGTGGCTGTTAATTATTAATTGTGTCAATCAGCAGGACTATTGGAAAAACCCTCACAGTGGTTAGCTTAAGGCCGGCCTTTTTACATGTTAAAGTAAATAGGTTCACTCACCACATGAAATTCCTTCGGAGATAACACGGCAAGAAGTTACACTGTATGTCTAGCTTAGTTGCGTTTTGCGTTTGCATGTATCATAAGTGTGAAAATCAGATTTTTTTCTTCACACACTTGCTTCTGATCTATCTCCCTGTGCATCCGCCTCCTGCATTGCTTTGTCTCTGTTGTATTCACAGCGCAGCCTTCAGTCGTAGAGCTGCTGGTGTCATGTGACGTCACGGCGCCCCGCTACCCCAATTATTGCCATTCGTAGAGCATTACTCGCGTAGCTCCCCTAATGATATGTTGCTACGCCGTAGAGGGCTGATGTGATAACGAACTGTAAACTGCTACGAAATTACATCACACGCTGCTGTGAATGCTTTTGTCAGGGGTGTGAGAATACACGATAACCACAAAAGTTCTAGATTTTTTTCGAGACCCTATGGATAGTCATGTAAGCCATGCAATGATTCGAGTGATCTGATTGGGGCACTGACTGAAATGAAAGAGCGTGAAGTTCGCTCGAAGAATTTAATAATTTATAATATTCCTGAGGCTGCTGACAATGGGAACGAGGAATCATTCGTGAAGAACCTGCTAGATGATACAGCTCAATCAGATTTGGATGTGATACGCTTGCATCGCCTAGGGCTACCATCAACGGGTAAAATTCGCCCTATCAAAGTCATACTACAAAACTCGGAGGCGGTTAAAAAGGTCATGATGTCACGGCGTCGCCGAAATGATGATATAAAAATAAAACCTGACCTTACCCAGTATCAAAAAAAATACCTAGCAGAAAAATGGAAGGAGTTGGACAACAGGAAGGCCGCTGGAGAAGTGAATTTGATAATGAAGTTTAGAGACGGCGTTCCATACATCTTCAAAAATTCGCCAAAAAACTAAATCTGCAAATTTACTACCAAAATGTTAGAGGTTTGAAGAGCAAGTTGCACTCGGTTCGCGTTAGATCTCCCACCCTTCAGTATGACATATTTGCTTTAACGGAGACCTGGCTAACGGACGATATTTATAGTTCAGAACTGGGCCTCAAAAATTTCAATATTTACCGTTGTGATCGATCTCCTTGTACAAGTACCAAATCACGCGGTGGTGGTGTACTGATCGCGGTTATGAAAAATATTAAGTCCAAAATGATCCTCTGCCGTAAAAAATCTGTCGAACTAATTTTTGTAATGCTTCTTACCGAACCTGTTTCCATTATTGCATGCGTGTACTTGCCCCCTAATTCTTCCGTTGAGCTTTACAATGATTTTGCATCTGAGGTTGAGCTCACAAGAAGTAAGTTCCCACATTCCAAATTTTTGATAATGGGCGATTTTAATTTGCCTAACATATCATGGAATGAAGCTGATCCCTTGTTACCTAAATGCCATACTTCAAACTTCTCACTGGTGGAAACTACCATATTAAATCTTTGTAACTTTTTAAACTTTTTTCAAATTAATTTCACATTAAATGCTCGTAATCGTATTTTGGATCTAGTTTTTTGCAGTGATAATGCTGCTAAATCTATAGCATCATCTGATGTCCTTGTTCCCATTGATACATACCATCCACCTCTTTCTATCTCTCTTCCATCTAATGTACAACATAAAAACCATAATACCACTAATATTGTAGACTTTTCTAAAGCTGATTTTGTTCATATGAATATATTTTTTCAGAGTGTTGACTTTTCTTTTGTAAATAATGATGATATTGAAGTTGTAGTAAATAATCTGTACTCTATTCTATCTGAAGCGATTACTAAATTTGTACCTACTTTTAAGCTTAGTCCTTATTCTTGGAAATATCCCAAATGGTTTAGTCATGATTTAATTGATCTCATAAAGGATAAGAAAGTGGCTCATCTGAAATATAAAATCTCAAATTCTTCTTCTGATTATCTAGATTTTAAGAAATTACGTAATGATTGCAAAATTCTGTCCAAAAATTGTTATTTAAATTACATTTCCAACACTGAGCACTCTATTGTCCATAATGTAAAAAAATTCTGGTCATATGCTAACTCTCTGAGGAAGGGCGATCTCGGTATACCACATAATGTTTTTTATGATGATGTGTCATCCGATGATGTTCAAGAAATTCCTAACCTTTTTGCATCTTTCTTTAAAAGCGTTTATGATATTCATCCTGACTGTAATACGTTTGAATTTTCTTCACACATTGATTTACAACTGTCTAATTTGTCATTTAGTGTAGTTGATGTCATCACAGAAATTCAATCAATGAAACCACTTACTAATTCTGGCCCTGATAATGTCCCAGCGGTAATGTTGAAAAACTGTGTACATAGCTTGTCTCAACCTCTGTGTGCGGTATTTAATTTGTCCATCGCGTCTGGATGTTTTCCCGCCCTTTGGAAGCAATCGTATCTTTCTCCAATATACAAGTCTGGTGAAAGGAGTAACGTTAAAAACTATCGACCAATAAGTAAATTGTCAGCCATTCCGAAGCTACTTGAAAAGCTTGTACTTACTAAAATCCGATATGTTGCAACCAGGTCTATTTCAGTCCATCAACATGGTTTTTTACCAAACCGATCAACTACTTCTAATTTAATGGTATTTGAAAATTTCCTTTCTAATGCTTTGTCTAGCCGAAAACAAGTTGACGTAATATACACTGATTTTTCAAAAGCGTTTGATCGGGTATCGCACACTATCCTTCTTAGTAAGCTACGCGGTATGGGGGTGTCTGGTAGTTTTCTGTCCTGGCTGCGAAACTACCTTATTGATAGATCTTTGATCGTCAGAATAGATAATAATAGCTCACACTCCTTCTCACCAACTAGTGGTGTCCCCCAGGGTTCGCATCTGGGCCCGCTACTTTTTCTCCTATTTATTGATGATATTACAAAGCAATTTCCTGACACAAATGTTCTCCTGTTTGCTGACGATATAAAAAATTTTTAAAGCCATAGATAATGTGGCTGACTGTAATAGTCTCCAACTATCTTTGAATAATCTAGCAACCTGGTGTAATAAAAATGAATTGCCATTAAATGTCTCGAAGTGTTTAGTAATGAATTTCTTCAGAATAAAAAATCCCATTATATATGACTATACACTTTTTTCAAACACTCTTCGGGTGGTAACGGAGGTCACCGACTTGGGGGTTGTGTTTGACTGTGGATTATCTTTTAATTTACACATTGCTTCCATTTGTGCCAGGGCCATGAGAATGCTTGGTTTCATAAACCGCATCACCAAGGACTTTCAGGATACTGCCGCAATCAAAATTCTTTATACCACATTGGTTCGCAGTGTCTTGGAATATTGCTCGCCTGTTTGGTCCCCCCTCTACATGGTGCACGTAGACAATATAGAAAAGGTTCACTTAAAATTTTTGAAAATAGTTAATTTTAAACTCAAAATTCCCCTGTCACACTTCGACCCACTCTATTTAAATTCGATTCTAAATCTAAACTATTTGTCAGACAGACGTAAATTTATTGATTTAATCACCCTCTTCAAAATAAAACATGCTCTAATTGATTGTCCTGCACTACTTAGTGAGTTAAATTTTTTTACTCCACGTTCAGGGACTAGACAATTAGTTTCTTACCGCCCTGCATTTACAAGCACTAACGCACAAAGCAATAGTTGTATGCATCGCTTACAGCGCATTGGTAATGATTATGCCTCACTTGACTTGGTTCTGCATACTAATAATTACCATACCTATAACCAAGGTTTGAAAAAAATGTTTTTGGGACATCCATAATATATAATAAATTATATTGTTTTAGATTGTTATTATATGAACGATGTCTGCCTGGTGAATTTCTTTATTAGTGATATTTGAATGGTATCTGAAGTTTTTATTTTTAATTTTTTGCTATTTTTTAATTTTTATTGTTTGTATTTAGTTTACAGTTTAAGGTTTTTTAGTATTTTTATAGTTTTCTTATTTTCAAGTTTATATAGAGTTTTACTTTTATTTTCTTACTGTATTTTTTGTTTATTTGTAAAAGACAAAAACTGTTTTTGATTTAATTATGTACTTATTTTGTTAAAGGCTTACGCCGTAAATAAATAAATAAATAAATAAATAAATAGTCACAACCCAAACAGTTCAATACAAAGGGTTTTTTTGTGAAACGCTGTGGAAAGTCATTATATAAAGATGGTATTATTTTTTAAATATAAAATAAAAAATTACAACTTTAATATTTTTTAGTGTTGATCTGTTAACACAGTGAAAGTCCATTTTTATAAATATTTAAAAATATAAATAATTAAACATTGTTTTAATTCACTTTATTTTATTTGTTTATGCTCGAATATTTTCGCCTAATGAGGTAACCATTCTGCTCTTGAAGATGCCTCATTAGGCGAAAATATTCGAGCATAAACAAATAAAATAAAGTGAATTAAAACAATGTTTAACCATTTATATTTTTAAATATTTATAATTACAACTTTGTTTTCGTCCACATTCATTGTTGTTTCTTAAACCAACATAAAAAATATAGATGAAGCATTTGAACTGTTTTGTGTGCTAAAAAGAGTGCGTCCTCACTTTTATAGAAACGAGTTCTTGTAATTGTTACGTTTTTCTTAGGTGCAATTTTATTAAACTTTTATTTAATTTACTTTAGGATTCGCTCACATTTAACTTACATAATATTTTGCTCAACGGCTCTGGTACTAGTCCGCATCGCCATCTTTATTTATAGGTGTATAAGGGCTACACTGGATTTACTCCAGACCATGCTTAAATCTTTTTCATCAGAAACTTCGAGCAAATACTAGTACAATCATCAAAATATCTACATCTAGAGACACAGACAGACATGTTAGTAAAACAGCACAGACAGACAATCATAAGTAAATATACACAGACATACAATCACACATTCGAAACATTATCATCAGTTTCGAGGCAACCAACATAATTTGGTCTTTTTTTGACGTATTACTGACTACTAGTGAAAGGATTTCCGATATACAGTCCGGCTTTATGGCCGGTAGAGGCTGTGTTGATCAGATTTTTACTCTACGACAACTTGTTGAAAAACAATTGTCGGTGAGGCGGAAGCTGTTCACGGCCTTTGTAGATCTGGAAAAGGCTTTTGACTCAGTAGACAGAGGTATGTTATGGGATGTTTTGAAAGCATACGGAGTGAATGGGGCTCTCCTAGGTGCGGTGCATGCAAACTATGAAAATAGTACAGCATGTGTTCGTATTGATGATGAGTATAGTGAATGGTTTGAAGTCTTTAAGGGTGTAAGGCAAGGATGTGTGATGAGCCCATGGCTATTTAACATAGTCATGGACAAGTGTGTTCGAGATGCTAGACTTGATGATTGTGGATTAATGATAGGAGAGGGCAAAGTGAGTGTTCTACTGTATGCGGATGATGCTGTTCTTGTATCGGACTCAGCAGTAGAATTGCAAACGATGCTCTCTAGATTGAACGAAGCTCTGCTAGGTAATTATTTGAAATTGAATGCAAGTAAGACGAAAGTTTTGATTTTTGAAAGAAATGAAGAAAATACGAACTACGAATTTAGAATAAACGGAATGAATGTTGATGTGGTAAATGAGTTTGTATACTTGGGAAGTAAGTTTGAGAAAGATGGAAGAATGACAGGTGAACTTGAAAGAAGAGTAATGAAGGGCAGGTGTGTACTGGGTGCCACAGCTTGTATCGCCAAAAATCAAAACATTTCTAAAAATGCTCGATTGGCGGTACGCAGTGGCATACTTTTACCCACCTTGATGTATGGAAGCGAGGCCTGGACGGTGAATGAAAGTGAAATTAGTAAAGTCCATACTGTTGAAATGGACTTTCTAAGAAGTATGATTGGGAAAAAACGGAGTGACAGGGTGAGGAATGATTTTGTAAGAAAAGAATGTGGTGCAAAAGAAAGTGTGAAAGTGAAGATTAAAAGAAGTTTGTTAAGATGGTTTGGGCATATGGAGAGAATGAATGAGGAAAGACTGACGAAGAAAGTATATGTTGGTAGAATAGATGGATGTCGTGGTAGAGGAAGACCGAGAAAGGTATGGATGGACCAAATATCCGAAATTGCGAATGAATGGAATATCCAGAGTCATAATAAAAGAAGAGCTTGTATGAAGAAGGTTATGACTCTGGAGGAAATGAAAGAAGTATGCAAGGATAGAAAGAAATGGCGGTTGATCTGTGATGTTGGCGGCTAGGGTTTGTTAAAGTGAATTTGGTTTTATGATTTAGTTTTTTATGTCCATGTATATATTGTTATTTTTATTCTTTGATTTTTAAAAATGTAATTTGTCATGTATGTTCCTTGACTTATAGGTTGTTATGCGGCTGACCACCCATAATATAAAAATTGGTTCACTTTGCCAATGTCACCCCTGTTTCAGGGAAGGACGGCAAGAGTTGCAAGGCTTATGTTCATTTGAGATTGGGTTTTTATATTGTAGGTCCACATGCGGCATGTGTTAGCGCGAAATTATACATATCTGCTTGTGGGAATGCATTTAGTATAAATCTTAAATGATATATATCTTTGCAGCTTAGATTAGATTAGATTAGATTACATCTATATGTACCTAATGCTTCATTTTTGTTGTTGTTTTCCAAATGTTTTTTGTTTATGGCACGTTTGTTATTATGGAAAGAAACAGACGTAAGCCATTCTTTGTTTTTTTTAACCTATTGATCGTTAAACACATATATAATTCCAAATTACCTTTGATCATATTATGTAAACAATTAACATCAAAAACAGCACAGGCGGATCATTTTTGTTTATTCAAAATTTAATTAACTTTGACATGACGCAAAAACCGGCAACAATAATAATATGAAAAACAAAATATTCCGGCGAATTCAATTTCAAACCGTCAATTATCTACGGCAGAGTTACCAACGCAACGGAATTATTTCAATATATTAACGAGTTTTGTTTATTTATTGTGCCAAGCGATAATTTTAAATCAAACATCATCAGTAACCGGTCAGTTACGATGGCGGGAATAATGGGTGTGCCGCGAAAATAGGGTACCCATATTTGATTGGGTACCCATATTTAATAGGGTACCCATATTTAATAGGGTACCCATATTTGATTGGGTACCCATATTTAATAGGGTACCCATATTTAATAGGGTACCCATATTTCATTGAGACACTCAGTAGTTCAGAAACTGCCCATAATTCTAGGCAACAAAAGATTCCTAGCATATTGAGTTCACTGGGCCGACATGGGGAACAAAATTATTTTCTTAGACAGAAAATAAAAAGTATTTAAATAAAAGTTGCAGGCTTTCACGGGCGGGTGATGATGCTGGAGAGATGTTTTCCGGGATCTATTGCGGTGGTCCATGGGAGCTGGAGCTTCCGGACGTTTTGCCTATGTCTACGATTGTCTTTTTCAGCTGACTGACAAACACACTCTTGAAGAAGCAAGATATTTTGGTGAAATAATCCACAGTTTCAGATGTAAAGTAAATAGATTTCGCTGCTCCACAACACAACCCATACCAAAATATCTCTCCAGCAAACAGCACTTACTTATTTAATCCGGATCACAAGCCTTAAAGGCTCAAGGCCTCACGCACCATAATTCTCCAAGACTCTCTGCGTTGTGCCACTTTCTTCTACGGCCCCTTGCTCCCAAGACTTTCATATCAGCCTAAAAAGTGTATATCCATCGTATCTTGAGTGGTCTGACACCGAAGAGGTACTATCCAAGACATTTCTTAACATCCTGACGTTCTTTGTATGTACTGCATATCCGGACCACTCAAATCTTTTGATTTAATTATTGAAACGATGTTGACCCTTTAATATGGACCTCAGATCCACGTTGCTATGTACATATGTTTGTGCCATCTGTCTCCCTCAGGTACAGCTCCGAAAACGCGATGAAGCGTTTTATTCTGGATGATCTGCAGAAATTTACCTCAATTCTGAATCAGGCTTCAGGCTAGTTGTGTTGTACATCCGTACAACACAACTGGTCATACAATGAGTGTATATTTAATAAACAGAAAACAAATAGGTAGTCACATTATTTTAAGAGTGGACTTTTTCAAATCTATAACAGTATTTTGCAAAGTCAATACGAAATTAGAACTTGTCAGTATGATGGGGTAAGAAGGTGACAGTACTGATGTATCAGGATGGATGGTGACCTTATTCGTACAAAAATTATAAAATAGAATTCATAAACTCAACTTTATTACACTAAAAATGTATGATAATTAAAACACTCGCTAATAGCGCTGCTTTTTGTTTTCATATTTATTTGTTTAAGCTCCGTGGTACAGATTAAACGAAAATTTGTGTACTCGGGGCTATGTACGGAGAATGGCCGCTTGTTTGGTGTGACCGCAAAAGCGGGCCGGCAACAAAAAAGGCATCCAATTTACAGGAAATTATATGCGTTTCGTTCTGGCGAGCGGTAATTGGGTGACGTGTCCGCAAAAATACTAACGACGGGGGGAGTATTCTCAACAGTGTTCACAGTTTTACTCCGTGGCGATTCGGGACCTATTTATTTTTACGGGTAAGTAGCATTGGCGAAGGGTGCCATACAAGCCGATTCCCATCGGGTTCCCGTTAAAAATGAGGCAAAAATGATAATAAAGTAGACTGCATGGTTTCAATGGAGAAAAAATACGTATTGTTTCTTTGGATTTAATGTTTTTTTTTACTTTTTGCCTATATTTTTAACTACTTTGTAACATCATTTTAGAAGTAAACCATGCCGGCATAATTTTTTGGGTTTAAAATAAACACCGTAACGGGAAATCATTTCTGAAGCCCTTGGTGGGGATTGAAACCTATGTAGCTCTCGATACGGAATGCCAGCATTTACCATCTGAGCTATCAACCGGAAAGGATCTGGGGCTGGAAGTCTCATCAGAACGATAATTCTTATCTACCGAATATCGGTAATATTTGTATGAAGACTAATCAGCTGTTCACTTGCGGCCATCTTGGATTGACAGGTCTGCATACAAATATTACCGATATTCGCTAGGTAAAAATAACCGTGGTGGTGAGACTTCCAGCCCAAATTTATGTATGGTAAAAATTGAACAAGATGCTGTATTTGGGAAGTACCGTTCACATCAAAGATGAGTAATCTATTTGGTAGAAAAAACATACATTAGAATTAAGTATAGACAATTGATCTGTCAGACCCTAAAACCTTTTATAAATGTTTGTGAAAATTTGTGTATGATCATGTCGAAACATGTACAGTAATTACCGCATAAGAAATGCTTTATTCTTCATTGATTCTTGTTTCGAATAAAAAATGAATATTCAAACTTTCATAAAAGCCGTCAATATTGATTAAACGCAACGCAACGCAACTAACGCAACTAAGCTACACATATAGTGTAACTTCTTTGCCGCATGTGGCGAGTTGAACCTATTTATTTTTACAGGTAAGGGGGCCGGCCTTACGCCAACCACTTCAGTTAAAGTGGGGGTTTCCCAGCTCCCGAGAGAGCTGGTACTCATTTCTTGTGAAGGCTGAGTAAACCTTGCCGGTATTATTATTTTGGGGTTTGAAATAAACACCGAAACGGGAAATCATTTCTGACACCCTCGCGCTCGGTGGGATTCGAACCCGAGCTCACGGCATGGAATGCAAGCACTCTACCAACTGAGCTATCGACCGGTCAACAAATTAAACATTCATTAAAAAATCTTGTGGATTTGTTTTTACTTTGACAACATGGCTTATTATCAAAATAAATAAAAATTAAAATTAAAAAACCTTTTTTTTTCAGAATATTAACCCGACGTCATAAAATGTACAGAAACGTTAAAAATCAAATGACACATACATTGTCCTGTGTAGAGTTAAAAATTAAAAAATACATTGACTTTTTTACAGTCTATTATTAAACCTGTAAAGCCAATTGTATAAAAATCGTTGTCAATGTTACAAAAAGGGATGGTTTTAATTCTGGACAATGTATTTTTGATGTGAAAAATATTATCAGATTATAAAATGTATTTTTGTTTCTCTGTTGTTGAAGTATTCAGATGTCTTGTCGTTGCAATTGGAGTGGCCAGTACCTCCACAGATGTCTCTCCACTTTGCTCTGTTTTCTTGCACACTTCTTTCATATTCCTCACCCTCATCATGCATGCTCTTCTATTTTTCTCACTCTGCAAATTCTATTCATTTCCTCAACTTTTACCTCTAACACTTTCTTTATGGATATCGCATTTTTCCCTTTGCGATATAAAAACTATGCGAAGTTAGTGTTTTCACAACTCATTCCTTTGCCAAACTGTTCGCTCATGGAACGGGCTACCGATATCTGTGCTCTCACCCCAATTTAGACTTGTCCTATTCAAAACCATTATCAATCGCCGTTTCCTCTATGCATCTCAAAACAAAGCCAACGCAGCACACAACACAACACTATGCATCTAACAACCTTGCTACAAAGGATCACGACATCAACCGCGACATCACAAACACCTCAGCGGCACTATAACAAATGTTATAAATCCCTAGAGTCTCTGAAATCTAGGGATTCTGCCGCACAGGATTTTTTTTAAAAAACAACCCTTTGGAAAAAAAATTCGCCATTCGATCATCGTCTTGTTTTTCAAGATGTCCAACCATCTCATCTCATCTTCGGCTAAAATATTCTTTTCAAATTAAACAAACCCTCACAGAAACATAAATTTTGCAACTCCTGCCGCCTTGCCCTGAAAACGGCTTGGCATTGGCAAAAGTGAGCCAAATTTGTACAACATGGTGGTTCAGCCTCATACCAACCTTTATTAGTCAAGGAACATTTTTATTTTTTATTCAAAAAAGAAATAAATAAGTGAATTAAAACTCAGATTTTTTCCATTTTAATTTTTAAATAATTAAAAATGGACTTTCACTGTGTAAATAGATTAACACTAAAAAATATATTATTATTTTATTTTCTTCTACTCTCTTTTAGCTTCATATCCTCTACGACTCTCTTTTGGAGGTTCGTTGACCACCTTTAACACAAACATTCCACAACTCTGTATGTATGAACACATCTCAGGGACTCCAATTTCGCATGGTTCCGGTCGGCACCATATTTGGCAAATTGGAAAATTGCGGGGCACGTTCTCAATTCGCATTTAACAGCTGCTGATATTTCCGCTTTGCTAAAATATATTTAAAAAAATAACTGACCCAGCGACACGTGTGTAATGCGATCCTACGATTTGTTCAATCTGGTTTAATTAAGTTGGAAAATACTTTGTTTTTTGGTTCAAATAACAAACATGTCTGTTTCCAAACAGAATCCAATTTAGTTTTTCCTACACATGTCGATTTCTGTATGCCTTACATACACTACATAATATTAGAACTTTTTATTCTAATGACTGTGATCACCAATTTTTGTACAGCTTTTTTACAATTGAATTTTTGAAATCAAATGAAAATGGCGGTACACAATTGTATATTGTTGCCGACTCTGAGAAGTATGTCAGGAAAAATACTGAAAGATAGAGTGAGAAACGAATGGGTTCTGAATAAATGCGGAGTAAAAGAAAGCGTGAAAGTGAAAGTTCAAAGAAGTGTGATGCGATAGTTCGGGCATATTGAAAGGATGAATGAAGACCGACTAACAAAAAGAGTGTATAAAGGGAATGTAATAGGTAAGCGTGGAAGAGGAAGACCTAGAAAATAATGAATTGATAAGATAAGTGAGATTGCGACTGAATGGAATTTACAGAGTGGAAACAAGAGAAGAGCATGCATGAAAAGAGTGATGAAATTAGATGAGATGAAAGAAGTATGCAAGGACAGAGTCAAGTGGAGGCACTTGTGTGGAGGTACCGGCCACCTCTAGAGGAATGGCGGTAGGATACAAGACAAGACAAGACAAATCATCACAAGCTCATGACTTTTAGTTTGGTATCTGTAACTGTAACTGTAACTCTGTCGCCATTCCGCTAGCCTCTGCAAAGTTGCCTTCATTTCTTACTATCCTTATGAGGCTTCGAAAATTGGTTCACGTTGCCAATGGCACCCTTGTTTCTGTTTCTAGCAAAATCTAGCAAGTAGCGATCCATGTTTCGAGATTGATCTTTATTTTTAGCATAAATTTAAGACTGAAATCCTATGTAGTTTCAGAAATTATTGGACCGTCATACTATACTGTGCAAATGTAGCTCTGAACCGAAAGTGATAAAATAAATATACTGTTTTTTATTAAATAGAACACTATCATTTTTCACAAATTTCATACACTACCATGCCAACTTGAAACCCCTACCTTCTAACACACAGCAGTCTTGTATGCCATGCAATTCAAAGGCCCAGAAACGAGTCTCGAATACTAACTCTACAAGATACGACTTGACATCAGGAACACGCCCCTCTGTGGACCATTTGTCTTCGATCAATTTAAAATTTGCCGAAGTCTCTCGATTCGATTCCAAAATAAATAAAACAGCCCTTCCTCTTGGCAATGCATGGAAAGTTCCGTGGTTGCCCTTGTACTTTTGTTTTACAAAAAAAAAAAAACAACCGAATGCCCAAGATAAGTGAAAACCAGTTGGCAAACTGAATTAGGAGTTAAAATAAGGAGAAATTTATTTGGCTAGCTTTTCAGATTAACATTATTGTAGAAAAAATAT
Organism: Agapetus fuscipes; assembly: GCA_951799405.1. Classification (NCBI taxonomy): domain Eukaryota; kingdom Metazoa; phylum Arthropoda; class Insecta; order Trichoptera; family Glossosomatidae; genus Agapetus; species Agapetus fuscipes. The sequence goes on along the minus strand of OX637346.1, from coordinate 2,279,614 downwards.
ATACAATACAAAGCTTAAAGGATGCGGAAGGTAAACACATTAAAAGCAAATTTACTCTTCACCATTCAACCTTTAACGGAGGCTGTTTTTTGCAGATTTTTCATTTTGAAGCGCAAACGCAATTCAGCAGCATAAATATTGCAACATCTTACCGCATTATCCCTTGAAGGGTCGCAACCTATTTATTTTGACAGATTACCTGCCTTGGCTTATAGGTTGGTATGAGGCTGACCACTCATAAAATAAACCATACTATAAAAAATGGTTCACTTTGCGAAAGTCACCCTTGTGTCAGGGAAGGTCGGCAAAAGTTGTAGGGCTTATGTTCATCTGAGGTTTGGATTTTATTGGTTTGTAAACATTCAGCATTTCGCTGCCTTAGTTCTTGTTTATCGTATACGCCATTGAGAAAAATTTACATGAGCGATGTTTGCATGTGTACTGGACCAATGTGTCTTATGAAAACAAGAAATTTATTTAAAAAATATTTAAAAGAACCCTCACATTATCGATTTTTACGGTTTTCGTTAGCTCAGATTGTGTAGAATTTGATTCATAAGACAACTGCATGAAAAGTCATATTTGACAAGATTGGCGTATACGATAAACAAGAACTGGGAGGAGCGATTCGTAAGCGCGAACTACACGTGTTTGTTTGTGCGCATGCATTTGATATGAACTTTAAATGTTAATATATCTTTGCAACTTAGATTAAAGACCTCATGTTAATCATTTAACTGAATTGAGAATATTCCAGCTTGACTGGGGCACTAGTTCTCAATTCTTGTAAAAATAGAGTAACTTATCAATATTTTAGATTGCTGGTATTTTTATTTCGGATTTGAGATCAACACTTAAAATCATTTCTGACGACCTTGGTACCCATCTTCAAAAAAAATTATCCTTTTGTTTAATTGTTGACAAATAAAAAGTAAGTAATTTATTGTAGACTATATTTTTAATCTAAATATGGTCCTTCGAACCGGATACGCAAACTCTTTAAAGCTTGGTATGAGAAAATAAAACCATATCCAGAGGACGAATGAGAAATCTGCCACATTCAACTTTACCACCACGTTCCTACTTTAGTTAGTTACGGGCTGACTTCTCAACTTCATCCTTTCATAGTTCCTGCCACACACGCCGGTCTGGCGCAGCACACGATTCCTGAATTTTAATATCCAAGAGCGTTATCGGAGCCACAAGAACCCTGTTTATTGGTCACTGTGTAATGGTTCTGTAAAATATCACAGCGAACAAATCTGTGTAGTAAGTTAACACGTCTAAATCTTCGTGTTTCTTTAAAATGAAAATCGGAAAAAGCGGTTTTGAATCTCTTATATAAGAACATAAAAATAGAGTAAATGAATGGAGTAGGTACATTTCGATTTTTCCTTGACGATGATACATATGTCACAGATTCAGTACCCTGAGTTAGAGTTGCAAAACTTGAGTAAAGTAAAGTTTGCGGAAAGTATTAAAGAGTGGTTTTCCCGAAAATCTACCGTTTTTGTTTGTTTGAACTTGATTTTCTTCATCACTGTAACTCTTTTGCTAAGACTTTAAAGTGTAAGAAACAAAAACGGCAGATTTTGGTGAAAATCACTCTTTAATACTTTCCGTAAACTTTACTTTACTCAAGTTTTGCAACTCGTACTAAGGGTACAGATACAAATCGGCAGCTACATTATGTCTAACAGTATGTACAATGTTCTTCTTCACAAAAACAATCGCCTGATATGCTAGCGCTGACGAAGAGTCAAGAGCTCATTATACCGTATCAGTTTACTCACACACGTCAGCTAGATTAAATATGTAAAAGAGGGCTCCAGACACACACACTCTCACACTACAGTGGAGCCGCTGAGAGAATGAATTTCTGACAGTTAAAAAAATGTGTTGTTTTCAAATTTATTTATCTTTCCATTTCACCCAAAATTATAACAAATATTTCTATTTGACATGATGATTTATTTTGAAAGATAATACTGCGTTAGAACGACATTTTTTATTCGGTTTAAAATTATTGTAAATTCTTCAAAGTTACATCGTTCATATTATTACGACCTGTCAGAAATTCATTCTCTCAGCAGCTCCACTTTGTACCTAGTCTCCGCGACTGTAGTATTTTAAAAACTTGTAAAATCTACAAAAAAAGTCGTAGGTATATCTGGGATCACTTTTTCTATTGTCGATAAAATGTAAATCAATTCTTCATACAAGTGTTATTATCTGTGATCATTTGTTCAAATTTACATAAGTCGGCAAATACTCGTCATACAGCAAAAATAATGCAACAAATCAACGTGCTGTTTTCTATGTTATAAAAATATTTCCGACAAATTTGGAGCAACTAGGTTTTTGACATTTTGGCATTGAGGTATATATATAGAGTCGCAACAATCATACAATCAGGAAAAAAATGTCAAGCCGAAGTCCGTTGGAAACGTTTTAATGCAGATGCAATGAGACAATCAGTTTTTATCCCGCTTCTGCATCGAATAACGCGCACTGTACTCTCAGGTTAAAACGAGATAGCAATAATTTTACGAAACACGTGGCACACTTCAAACACGACAAAAAGGGTTGAGATCTCATTATTCTATGATACAGAATTCCCCTACAGTTATTATATTAAAATATGCATGTCAGAATAAAATGAAATTTCCAGAATAACATTTTACATTTAACAAAGGTTTCATAAAATCTAATCTAATCTAATCTAAGTTGCAAAGATATGTTACATTGGAGATTCACATTACATGCATTTTCACAACCAGACACGTACAAGTTCGCGCTTGCACATGCCTCATGTGAACCTACAACATAAAAACCAAATCTCAAATGGACATACACCCTGCAACTCTTGCCGTCCTTCCCTGAGACAGGGGTGACATTGGCAAAGTGAACCATTTTTACAGCATGGGTGGTCAGCCGCATACCAACCTATAAGTCAAGGAACACACACGACAAATTACATTTTATACATCACTAAATAATAATATCCAAATACATAATATCCATTTACAAATAAAAACAAATTCCAATTTAATAAACCCTAGCCGCCAACATTACAGATCAACCGCCATTTCTTTCTGTCCTTACATACTTCTTTCATTTCCTCCAGGGTCATAATTTTCTTCTTCGTGAAATTAATGAAAATAGATTTAAGAAAAACTTTTTTTTTACAAAAATAAATTATATCACACGTAATATTTTTAAAATTGCGCTAATAAACATTATTGGTATACAAAAGCTCTTACGTTCTTTCGTATTTTTATTAATATTTTTTTCCCTACTTTTAGGGGAAAAAATATGTAGCTCTACTTATGCGTTCGATATGTCGGTTTGACTTCACAGCGACGAAATATTTAAAGTTAAACAATTGTTTTAATAATTAATTTGTGCTAGGATCCCATGTGTTTTAGCATGTGCATGTTTTATAATTGATCAAGTTCACAAACAAAGGTGTTTGAAAACTCCAATCACAATATTTAGCCATTTATAGCAGTATGTATTAGCACCTGTCACGTCCGCTCGCTGAGTAAGTCTGCGTGAGACTGACGGGCCGTTTTTCTCGAGTATGACTTTCTACCATACTACAGGGTACCTAGTGTTTCGAGAAGAGTTACTTCTCTAGTATATATACCTCAATGCATTTTGGCGAAAACTCGTAAAATGATTGACTTTTTTCAATTGCACCTTAGAAGCTTCGCAAAAATGTCCGTGATGCCGTTTTGTCCACAATCAATGATTTCAATGTTAGTCGTTTTATAACAGGTTTTATATCAAAATTATTGCCCCGATTTTTATTGATGTTCGTTTACCTCAACCTCCCGATCGAATTCAACCGTGAACAAAATATTATAAGTTGTGCAATTTATTACTGTTATAAACACAGGTGGAAACTCCTTTAATATTCTCGAGCATGATAGTTATTATGAATAAGCTGCAGCTTAATTAGCTCAGCTTCACTGTCGGTCGACTGTTTAATTAAAAAAGACACTGATGACGTCACCGCGCCGGGAACTGCAGCGACAAACTTTCAACGGAATTATGACTTTCCTCGACTTGACTCGCAGAAAATAAGCTCGGCAAAAGGAAAATTGTAAATTGGGTTTTCTATAAAATAAAGTTAACACAGCATGGGATTTAATTGTAATAGCGCCATAGACAAAAAAAAACACGTTCTTATATTATTATAAATATTAACAAAGTAAAAATATGTTCATAATACAACCCTCACACGTCATGACAGCTTAGAAGAAATAAATATATTTATCTTGTTGTTTATTTTAACCCAAAGCATATTTTTATTTAAAATATAACATACCTATCCACCTGTCAAAAATAACCTACCACAGTAGAATTATTTGTGCGTTTTGTTGATTATGTGTGGCTACACTGATTTTATTGAAATGCTGTAAACGTTTAGTTTTTTTCCTTGTACATTTTAATACAGATTTTTAAATTCTGTAATTTGTGCATTGAATAGCTTTCAACAATTGAAATTTAATTGAATGATAAATACAATTAAAACTGGAATTTAATATATTTATTTAAAAAACAAAATTCTTCATTTACGTTCACAATGACGAATGAATGGAATATCCAGAGTCATAATAAAAGAAGAGCTTGCATGAAGAAGGTTATGACTCTGGAGGAAATGAAAGAAGTATGTAAGGACAGAAAGAAATGGCGGTTGATCTGTAATGTTGGCGGCTAGGGTTTATTAAAATGAAATTTGTTTTATGTTTTAAGTTTTTGATGTCCATGTATATTATTATTTATTGGTTTTAAAAATGTAATCTGTCGTGTATGTTCCTTGACTTATAGGTTGGTATGCGGCTGACCACCCATGCTGTAAAAATGGTTCACTTTGCCAATGTCACCCCTGTTACAAGGAAGGACGGCAAGAGTTGCAGGGTGTATGTCCATTTGAGATTGTTTTTTATGTTGTAGGCTCACATGAGGCACGTGCAAGCGCGAACTTGTACGTGTCTGGTTGTGGGAATGCATGTAATGTGAATCTCCAATGTAACATATCTTTGCAACTTAGATTAGATTAGATTAGATTAGATGACTATTTTAAATATTTTTTTATAATAAACGTTTCTAAGTATATATCTACTAAACCTTAACTGAACAATGAACTCAGCACATTTTTCTCAGTGAGTAAACGTCACATTTTTATGGGACAAATTTCCTTAGCAACCGATCACAAGATATTTATTGGCCCTGCCTCTAGCAACCTGGGCGTGTGAATGGCAATTTATGTGCTAAGTCCGTTATTAAAGTAGCAAATAAAATAATACAATCATTTATGATCCACATTATATGCATGCCCACAATAAGACATAAGGTCGCGCTTACTCATGCTGCATGTGTACTCACAAAATAAAAACCCAAATATCAAAAAAACGTAAACCTTACAACGTTTGCCTATTTCAACAGAAGTGACATCGACAAAGTGAACCATTTTTTTACAGCACGGGTGATCAATCTCATACCAAATTGTTTATCATATTTTAATTTGTACTTTCGTAACTAAAAATTAGTATTATTAATGAAATCCACAATTTAAAGCTAAATAGTAATTGACCACAGCACTGAATGGATCGGTTCTTTACGGCTGCGCTCGGTCGTTTCCGTAAATACCAACTGCACAGCAACAAAAATAAACTTTAAAAAAATACAAATCACGAATGGGCGACAGGGTGTAAAAAATATTTCTAAATTCAAAACCTTGTAAAAAGAGTTTATAAAAAACTTAATACTAAGGTAACTCAATATTGATTGTTGTGTATTTTATCAGTTTGTTTATAAAGTATGAATTTATGCGGTTGCTATCTTGATATTTAAATAATTTTTATTTCAGCTTTTGTGGTATTTTCCGTCATGGATACAGATGAACAAAAAAACGATTTCAAAACCCTATCGTTGTTAATGGATCAACATATGCAATCAACCAAAATGAGATTTCAACAAAACAACAATGATTTGACCTCAAGTTCTTCAAAAACAGAAATATGTCAAGATACAATCATGTCAACCGCCTTGCAAAACAACGACTCCCATCGTGTTATAAAATCGACTGCAAATCAACAATTCATAATTCCAAACGCTAAAAAACACATAAATAGAGAACATGATGATTTTATTACTAACTTAACTCAAAAATTACAAAAGAAACGTGAAATTGAAGTGCAAAAAGAAACTGAAGAAAAAATTGTGAAGGAATTTGAAGATACACTGCATATTGTTGATTTTTCGAAGTCGATTTTGAAGCCGACTCCTCAAGAGATGAACAAAGTTGAAGAAAGAAATACGTGCAATCAATTTGAGATACCGTTTATTGATTATGATTCAGGGATGTCGGATAAAAAAACACCAGAAATGTCGTTGCCCTGCCTGCTGACGGACCCACAGTTTTTCTTGTCGGGTCTGAAAAAGCGAAACAAGAATTGTTCGTCGATGGCCAAAGTCATCTGCAAAAGTAGAAAAGGAAGGGATGTGGAAGGATTCGATTTTTTAACAAAAACTGAAAGCTATGAGAATTTTAATATAGCACCTTTCAAATTTGATACACCGTCTCCTGATGAAATGAATGCCATGAAGAGAAATAAATAATTTATAAATCGCCACCTTAAATGTACCTAAAACTGGTGTACTGGCGAAATGGCGGTTGATCTGTAATGTTGGCGGCTAGGGTTTTTAAATTGGAAATTTAGTTTGTTTTGTTTTAGTTTTGATGTCCATAGATATTATTATTTATTGATTTATAAAATGTAATTTGTCGTGTATGTTCCTTGACTTATAGGTTGGTATGCGGCTGACCACCCATGCTGTAAAAATGGTTCACTTTGCCAATGTCACCCCTGTTTCAGGGAAGGACGGCAAGAATTGTAGGGTGTATGTCCATTTGAGAGTTTTGGTTTTTATGTTGTAGGTTCACATGAGGCATGTGTAAGCGCGAACTTGTACGTGTCTGGTTGTGGGAATGCATCTAATGTGAATCTCCAATGTAACATATCTTTGCAACTTAGATTAGATTAGATTAGACTGATTTGAGAAATCGTGGATAAAAACATTGTTTTGGGTGTAGCTTCTAGTAAGTGAACTAATTATAAGGAAGTGCTCATAGCAAACTTCTAAACTACAGAATTATCACAGTTTTGTAGTGTTTTCTGTCTTTAAAAGTAGGGAAATATGCGCATTTATCTCAAAAATCCGTGTTAACTTAATATGTCACTTACTCAGTTTTACATTTAAGGTACCGAATATTAATTTCCATATCTCATCCATTATTTATTTTATCCACATAATTTAGGTTGGCATAAATTACTCGAGCGCTTTCCGTCCACTACCGGGGCAAACTTTGTTTTTCTGTACCTTTAAAAAAAACATTATGCTTAAATATTTTACTCTGTAAATGTACAAAACTTTAGAAAATAAGCTTTATTATTTTTACTTATTATGTTGTACCTAATTCTGTACTTACTTACTATTATAAGTACCTACCTTCTTAGGAACTGTTTTTTTCCAATAAAATATCTTGCAAAAATTAAACTGTGTAGAATCACTTTTATTAAAATGTGCAATCTTTCCTTTTATGATGATGATGATTATTCCTTGACTTATAGGTTGGTATGAGGCTGACCACCCATACTGTAAAAAATGGTTCACTTTGCCAATGTCACCCCTGTTTCAGGGAAGGTCGGCAAAAGTTGTGGGGCTTATGTTCATTTGAGGTTTGGATTTTATTTGTAAGTAGGTACACATTCAGGATTTGTAAACGCGAACTACACGTGTTGGTTTGTGGGCATACATCTGAGAGCTTTTAATGAATATATCCTTGCAACTTAGATTATATTATAGATGATGATGATGATGATTTTTTATAGCGCCGTTTCGTAAACCCTGCCACTCCAAGGGCGCTAGGAGCTGTAGGCTTACACGGCCGGCTGATGATGCTGGAGAGTTGCTTTCAGGGATCTGTTGCCGTGGTCTGTGTTGTTCCTACCAACCAGGCCTGGAAGTCCCATCTATAATCTAAGTTGCAAGGATATATTCATTCAAAGCTCTCAGATGTATGCCCACAAACAAACACGTGTAGTTTGCGCTTACAAATGCTGATTGTGTACTTACAAATAAAATCCAAACCTCAAATGAACATAAGTCCTGCAACTCTTGCCGACATTCCATGAAACAGGGGTGACATTGGCAAAGTGCACCATTTTTTACAGTATGTGTGGTCAGCCTCATACCAACCTATAAGTCAAGGAATACGAGGAATAAATAACATTTTTTGTATAAAAAAATCACCATCACCACGGTAATTCCTACCTACCGAATGTCGGTAATATTTCTATGAAGATTAATCAGCTGTTCACTCGGGGCCATCTTAGATTGACAGTTGACATTCATACAAATATTACCGTTGTGATGAGACTTCCAGCCCAGGGATGGAAGTCTCGACGGCAGTCAAAAGATCTTAGTGTATCTATTTTTGAAGATAGGACGAAATAAAACATGGCGGTGCCTGTACAGCCGATCTTTGTTACATATAAAATTAATCAGCTGTGGATACGCCGTCATATTGTATTCCATCATATCTTCAAATAGATACGATAAAATCTTCGACGATCGTCGAGACTTCCACCCCGGAATAAGGTTATTCGGTAGCGCAAGGCTAAAGTTAAGCGAATACGGGCGCTGCGAGGTTTGATGGATGAGATCGCGAATTGATGGCAAGGTGTAGATGCCAAACATGTTGCATGCGTTCTATGCGCGCACATACCAACGCTCCTACAAGACGTAGCGCGTTATACAATCCTATAATATCAGTGGGGAAATGTGAATTATTCCTGCTTGTAGAGATGGGCGAATATTTTTTTTTTTGAACTCGGCACAAATTTGAATTCGTAACTTTTGCCCAGCACTCTGGCCGTGTGACGTCCCAATTTTGTAGGTGTCAATTATTGTGCGGAGTTTTAAATCTAAATCTAAATCTAAGTTGCAAAGATATGTACCATTTGAGGTTCAGGAACATAAGCCCTGCAACTCTTGCCGACCTTTTCTGAAACAGGGGTGACATTGGCAAAGTAAACCATTTTGTGAAGTATGGGTGGTCAGCCGCATACCAACCTATAAGTCAAGGAACATACACGACAAATTACAATTTTTAAATCAATAAATAATAATATATATGGACATCAAAAACTAAAACATAAAATAAATTTTCCTTTAATAAACCCTAGTAGTAAAGTAAATGAATAAATAAATTGAATTTTTAAATTATAGGTTATTATTTATTATTATTATGACCTTATGAGAGAGCAATAGAATGGACCTATCGCGCCTGGTTTCCAGGCTTCTGAATCCAGTTTCCCGAAGTAGTTTCTCATGATGCACGAATAGTGGATAACTTCCACGCCGCGCCGCCTCATGAGGAGATATCTAAAATACTTTTTTGGACTTATTCTATCATATCTACATAATTATATACTCTTGCTGGTAAGGAGTCCAAGCCTCGACAGCGTGGATATATATATACAAGGATAATTTATTTATAAGGTACACATAATTGAAGAGTGCCGTTTTTGTGTGTGTCACACCTCAAGGGCCCTCTCAAATCACGGATAAGATTTTTTGTAAAGATACGTCTTTAGTGCTCCTTTAAAGATACCAACTGTTTTTGCGTTCCTCGCATTAGGTGGTAGTCTATTCCACTCCATTGGGCCCGCAAACCGGAAAGCACGGTCCCCAAAATTAGTGCGTGTCTGACGTGACGGCTGGACTAAGTCAACCACCCCACACCCTGCAGATCTGAGAGTTTGGCGTGTCAAATCTAACTCAATAGTTGAGAACATGTCAAACAGGTATGAAGGAGCCGTACCATTGACAGCTTTGTAAACCATCAAACAAACACGGTAGACCACCCTCTCCGGAAAACGAAGCCAATGCAGTTTTTTCAACAATGGAGTAATATGATTAAATTTGGACATCCCGAATATGAGTCTTGCTGCAGAGTTCAGCACAGATTGTAGCCGGCTGAACTGTTGCTGGATCTAACAAAGGAAGAAGAAGAGGTAGCGGAAAATATATTAACGAAGTATTAACTCCGGATTTTTTGCACCCCTATGTGTTGGCTCTCCGGGAACATGGTGTTAGCACTTGATGTGCCTTTCACACATTTATCATCTCTCGCTAGGGTTGTTCCCGCACCTCCCTCCGCTATCTCTGCAGGCTTTATAACGACCAGTGTGCGGGCGTAAAGCGAAGCCGCCGCCCCATCCCTACACCCTTGATTTATCTTTGATTTTTTCCTGTTTTAATGGAGTCTCAACTTGGATGTATAACAGGATTATTACCTGATTCTTTTTAGAGGAATTTACCAAGATTTACATTTAGATTCAGATCGTACCAATATATTTTTCTCTAACCTTATATTAATAAAAACAGCGGTTAATTTATTTTCCACAATTTATTTTAGTTTCTTTTTAAGGATATTTTTGTTGACAGAGTGAAAGTTTTTGTAATTGTTTTATAAATTCAATGGACTTTCAATATAAAAGTATTTGTTACAATTATGCTCCTGAAGATGCCGTAGTAGGCGAACACGTTTGAGCAAAAAAATAAATAAAAGTGACGGAAAAGTTTGTTTGTCCTATTGAATTTACATCAAATATTTATATATTATCTATATTATGTTCAGGCTTACATTCGCACAGTATAGTTCAACCGTTGATTGATTTATCTAACTGCATGGAATTTTGAGTCTTAATTTATACTAAAAAAAAAGAACATTCTCGCAACATGAAGAATGGTTACAAACCACCTTGCTAGACTTCCCCAGAGCATTCGATTCAATACTTCATAAATCGATACAAATTATTACTATCAGGTACCTACCTAAGCGTTTATTTATTTCTAGAGAGACTTCTTATTTCACAAACACAGACTAACCAAACACAACTACACAATATCCTGCATATTTGTAACATTATTAATATTTTCAACGCATAACGACTTTATGTCGAATGCAAAGGACGCACCTATGTCGAATCGTGTGGGTAGTTTTTTTTTATTAATTTAAATTCACACACGTTCTAAATCTAAATCTAAGCTGCAAAGATATGTATCATTTGAGATTCATATTAAATGCATTCCCACAAGCAGACACGCATAATTTCGCTCTCACACATGCCGCATGTGGACCTACAATATAAAATAAATTGTACAGTGGACTGCACAGGACTTTATAGCACAAAATACGGTCATGTTTAGGTCATAGCCAATTTTCATAACAAAACATTTAGTTGTGTGTAAGTAATGAAGCTAATCTTTTTAAGCAATCGTCTTTTTGCAGTATTATCATTGATCCCGTTTGTATCAAAACTAAAACTTTGTTTGGTGGGTACCTATACTTTTCATTGATATTTTGGAAAGTTATGATTGATTATCATATGGGTACAACTTACTATTTTAAGACTCGTAGCCTAGTATTTTATATTAGGCGTTTTAGTACCAAGAATATTACAATTATTTTTGTATTAAAATTTGTCACTTTGTATGGTGGCTACACCTTATAATATTTATTTGAAAAAAGGAATGATTAATGTATGTAGGTATATATAAGAGCTTTTCAATTATAGAAAATTATTTTTAGTTAACCCGTTCTCTGCCGGGAAAACTTAAAATATTGTTTTCTCTTGTATGGCAACCCCCAAAACAAAGAGTATTAAGAGGCAATGCTTATTGTTGTTATATAGCAATTGATTGAGCGAATTGTGATGTAGGTTTATTTATGGGTATTAGACGTTTTGCTACCAAAAATGTTACAATAATTTTTTGTATGAAAATTTTTCACTTTGTATGGTGGCTATACTTTATAATATTTTTTTGAAAAAAGTAATGATTCATGTATGTAGGTATATATAAACGCCTTTCAATTGTACAACATTATTTTTTAGTTAACCCTTTCTCTGCCGAGAAATTTTAAATTATTTTTTTATCTTGTATGGCAACCCCCAAAGCAAAGAAAATTATGAGGCAATGGTTATTGTTGTTACATATCAGTATTATAATGACGATTATGCAAAAAAATTAAAGAAAATCCTAGGAGCCGTTTTTGAGAAAATCTCATTTGAAACTTTCAGCTGTTCGGAAGCCATCTTGAATTTTCTAAAATTTGAAAAAATTTTCACTATGAATTATAGTTATAAGAGAGTTCTTTCTATTAAAGTTAAAAAATATAAAAGTTTTTTGCGTTCTGATGGGTTTTTGTAGCCTTTTAATTTCAATTTTTGATATCACGTAAACGGCCTTTTATATTATTTTTTTCTAAATTTTTATTTAATTTTTTTATAGAATTTTATAGTGCGTATAATATTGTAGACTATTATTTTTTTGTCAACGCTTTCACTTCTGAGAAAATCACAATTGTTTATTTTTTTCATATGGCAACTCATAGACGCAGATTATCAAAAATGTTGCCATACCTAAATTTGGTAAGAATGTATCAAGCAACTACTTAACTGAAAATTTAAAAAAAATCGTTAGAGCCGATTTTGAGAAAATCGCATTTGAAGTTTTCTCCTCTGTGGAAGCCATCTTGAATTCTCAAAATAGTGAAAAACAAATTATAGTGCAAATAAGTATATAAATTTTTCTTTCTTGTGAACCTTAAAAAAGTTTTACAAAATTGCGTTTTTATGGTTCTTTTTAATATTTTCGATGAAAATTTTGAGATCGTGTAAACGGTACTTTAAGTAAAAAAAATTAAAAAGTTTTCTTAAATTTTTTGTAGAAATTAATATTGCGCGTAATATTGTAGAACATTTTTTTTTTGTCAACCCAGCCATTTCCGAGATAATCACAATCGTTTTTTTCTTTCATATGGCAACTCATAGACGCAGGTTGGGAAGAGTGTTGCCATAACAAATTTTCTTCGCGACAATTAAAGCAACGACCACACTGAAATTTTAAAGAAAATCGTTAGAGCCGTTTTTGAGGAAAATACAATTTTGTGTTTTTTTTTGTATGGCAGCCATCTTGAATTTTCAGGTTGGTGCCATGCCGGTCGGCCCATCAAAATCTGTGGTTGTCAATTCTCTAAATCCAAAAATTGGTGTCTCTGCGATTAGTAGTTCCGGCTGGGACATACATACATCCATACGGACGGACGGACGGACGGACGGACGGACGGACGGACGGACAGGTTCGACAAATTAGGTTTTTTTGCATGTCCTGGTGCAGGACAACTCATTTCCGTTGAAACCTCATTTTTTTTTTTCGGACGAATACAATACTTTATAACAGTCCTTCGGACTGCTATAAAGTAAAAATTAAAAAATCTCAAATGAACATAAGCCCTGCAACTCTTGCCGACCTTCCCTGAAACAGGGGTGACATTGGCAAAGTGAACCATTTTTTACAGTATGGGCGGTCAACCTCATACCAACCTATCAGTCAAGGAATAATGTTGAATGAACGTTAATGTTAATGAAAGTACTGAGCCTTAATGAAACAAATTGTTAGAAATGCATATTTTTCGCTTTTTCACTTACCCGGAAATTAAACTTTAAAACGGGACGCCTTGTCTAACTGCCCACTTAACAGTTTGGCCATTTCATTTAATGCAAATGCTTGTTCTCTAATCGCATTCTCTGCAGTCTTGGAATTGCAGTTGACATTTGTGCATCCTGTTAAGCTGAATTTTATCACTTGCAGAAGTGGCGGTGGTTGCCAAATTCCACCAGAGCGTCCGACTTTCTACCCAAACGGCAATGCGAAACAATTGCTTAAAGCCATCCCTTACTGTGGCAGGGTTCGATGCTTGGTAGGGTGTATTAGTAAGATGAGAGGATACATAACTTCAACTGAAATGCTTCCTTGAAGTTTTATAAATGATCATCGGTCAAAACTACAGAATTCCTACACATAGGCAGTGTAACTTGCTTTTAATAAATGTATCAATCAACGAATGCTTACGTTTTATGCAAGATAGAGGTCCAGGGTTTAATCCCTACGAAGTTGGAAAATTTCAGGAAGTTGCTTAAGACATATTTGTGCAATAAAAGCTTCTAATCTAATCTAATCTAAGTTGCAAAGATATGTTACATTGGAGATTCACATTATATGCGTTTTCACAGCCAGACATGTACAAGTTAAAAAACGAATACCTGATGATGACCTTCTAGGTCGAAAACGTTCGTAATTTTGTTTTAAAGATTTTAATCTTTTAAATAAAGTCTATAGTGAAAATAAACAGTGTTTTGCTTGAAAAATTTCATCCAAAAATTATAAATTAAAAAACGAATGTATAAAACTAAGTTCCACACGCCACATGTAGTCCCTTTGTAGACAGTGAGCGTAAATGAAGAAAATGCATGAAAAAGGTGATGGATATGAATGAATTAAAGAGGTATGTAAGGATAGGAAATAATGGAGGCAGCTCTAGAGAGGCTCTGGCCACCCCTAGCGGAATGGCAACGGAGTTACAGTTACAGTTTCAGTACAGCGGTAAAAAGTTGTAATACATGTTTTCAATGTTGGTCTTTGATCTCTACACAAACTGTTTAGATATCCCTGAAGTTTCTCAAATTATTAAAAAGCCGTTTCAAAAATACAGTCGGTGTTATGGCCGAGGGGGTAGAGGCGCATGTTCAACTGGCGTATTTGGAACAAAATAACGTTGGTTTGAATCTGCGTCTGGCCCACTTGACCACAACTTCGACCCTGGTTCAACAGATGCCATTGCATTCACACAAGCTTCTGCTTTCGCATAAAGACAACTGGCCAGGCAAAATTGGTTGTCGTATTGCATTCCTTTCCACGAATCTAGTTTAAAAAAATATTGCACATCAGTCACCGTCGTAGTTCGGTTAGTTTTTCATGTTCTGATGTATCTCGAAAACTCAAAGCTCTACTCTCCCTTTGAGAGAATATGGCCGAACAGGGTACGTTACCCAAAGTGTAATACTTATATTCGTGGTAAGTGAAGCATAACGTTCACTAAAAACGTACGTAACAGCGTCTCTAACCGAACCGGCCCGTAGTTCAGTGGTAACACTTCGGACTCTGAATGGGAAGGTTGTGGGTTCGATTCCCGGCGGAGCACAAAAAATATACCTTTTAGTTTACAATTTTTTTGAAGGAATTCAAAGAAAACACTGTTTATTTTCACTCAAATATATTTAAAAAGATAAAAATCTTTAAATAAATTACAAACGCGTTTTCGACCTAGTAGGTCATCATCAGGTAAAATAATGATGACCTACTAGGTCATCAACGCGTTTGTAATTTATTTAAAGATTTTTATCTTTTTAAATATATTTGAGTGAAAATAAACAGTGTTTTCTTTGAATTCCTTCAAAGAAATTGTAAACTAAACATTATGAATTTTCACAGTGTTAATACACAAACAATACAAAATATAAAAAATATACCATTTATATTTTCAAATTTGCTCTTCGCTGGGTTGAAAAATTCATAAAACCTTTACCAATGACCGGTCACCAAAGGTCCGTCCAGCTTTACAGCAACTGGGTCTTACTTGAGAATTGGCGCTTTGTAGCGACGACGATCAAGCTCGTAAAAAGGTCGATAGCTCAATTGGTAGAATGCTTGCATTCCATGCCGAGAGCAAGGGTTCGATCTAAAGATTTACTCAGCCTTTACAAGAAATGAGAACCAGCCCCCCCCCCCCCCAAGAGCTGGGAAGCCCCCACTTCAACTGAAAGTGGTTGGTGTGAGGCCGGCCCCCTTACCTGTAAAAACGAATAGGTACCGAATCGCCACATGCGACCCCTTCGGGGAAACACAGGTAAGAAGTTACGCTATATGTGTAGCTTAGTTGCGTTGTATTTTAAAATGTGCCATCCCCACCCACCTACGCTGCGGTCTCGTAAATTTCATATCACAACCAGGAACTATCCTTTAGTAAATTAACTACCATATATCGTAGAGGCAGACTGTCACCACGTAATGTGTGAAAAATAATTCATAAGCGAAGTGTTGTACAAGTCTTGCAGCAATCTTTGAAGTGAAATTTAATATTCTTTCTGTCATTTAATTAAGCCGTAATTTTGTCTCTGAAATGTAAACCACCATAGAAAAGGTCACCATCATTATATATGTAGGTGTGGCCAACGTTAATTTTTAAGAGTAAATAGTAGAGATTCTATAAACTATAATCTAAGCTGCAAAGATATGTGAACATTTAAGGCTCAAATTAAATGCATGCCCACAGACAGGCACATGTAGGTTTGCGCCTACACATTCTGCATGCGTGCAGTCAAATAAACAAAACCTCACATGAACATAAACCTTGCAACTCCTACAGCTTTTCCCTGAAACCGGAGTGGCATTGGTAAAAGTGAACAGATTTGTACAGCACGGGGCGTCAGCCTCACACCAACCTAGCAGTCAAGGATTGCTTGTGGATGTTTATTTAATATTTATCTTAAATTAATAAAGCAGAATTATAAAAAAATTTGCTTCACGAGTTGAGTTCAATACCTCGAGCGTTTTTGACGTTTTAACATGTCATTTTCAAGAGTACAACTGACAAAATATAACATCTAATAACTACGGTAATGTATTCTAGAGAAAGTCATAGGGGGCGGAGCTATGATAGGGGGTAAGGAAAGGGTAATCAGTAGGAGGGAAGCTGTAAAAGTCCTATTTATTTAACAAAAGCATCATATCTCTATTTAGATCTGCAGCGTCTTAATGGTCGTATTCCTCCTTTAGATTTGATAATGAAAGAATCAGACATTCTCATTTCAAAGTCAGTTCTCATAAATAATCATAACATAGTCAAACAGAAAACCCTGAACAAAAGTACAAATATATTTTGAATTGTTTGTGTATTAACACTGTGAAAATTCATATTCAATATTATTTAATTGAAGATTTAAATCAAAACACTGTTTTGTATTTTCACGATTAAAATCAATTTATTATTTAATTTACAAACGTTTTCGATAAAATATCATCGTCAGGTATACAAAATTTTTAAATCAAAGTCACTTTGATGTCACCTACCCTCCAAAGGTACACTTTATGTGTAGCTTGGTTGCGTTGCGTTAACCAACTCTTTCCACAACCAGGCATAGATAGTTAACACTATTTTTGTACTATGATTGATCAATTTTTACGAACGGATGAGTTCATGTGGGCATGAGCCTGGGCACGCTGGTTGGTGTGTGTGATGTCTCTGGTATAGTGTGGAACAATCTGGTATAGTGTGGAACAATCCTAGTGGAAGTATGTCGAACATCCAAGAATCGTCTCCCCCGCACATATAAAAACGAGCAAATATTCTGTGAGACAGAGAGAGTCGCTTTGACTATTGTAACGCGAAGACATGTAAGCAGAGAGTGAAGAGTGAACAGTACATTGTAACCTATAAACTGAATAAATTTATATTTAAAATATATAAGTAATATTAAATTTAAATCGCAATTCAATTAAAAGCACCTCAAGTCAAATCGTAACAATATTTTTTCATTTTCCCCCATATTAATCAACAGTAAACTCTCCTGTATGCTTGTACATCACATTGTCTCTGTTATCCATTCAGTATGTTTTGCTCATGGCGGCTTTCATGCCCTGTTGGCTTTCCAATCCATCTGCCCCGAGATACACAGATCAAAATATGGCGGAGGATTTGTGACGTCACGAGGCCGGGAAATAATAAAAAATAAACTACTGCAAATGGACAAACATAATTGATTTTCCGTGCTGTTAACGCTTCTGACTCGTAAATGGGACTGATCCCTAGTCTAGTGGTAACGGTTTGGACTCGTAAATGGAAGGCTGTGGGTCTGAATCTCGGTGTAGCACAAAAAATATACCATTTAATTTTTCAAATATGCTCTACGTTGGGTTTTAAAATTCATTTTCTTTTGACGAAGACCGGTCACAAAAGGTTTATCCAGACTTACAGTAATTGGGCTTTGCTTTCAAATTGACGCTTTGTAGCAACGACCAAGCTCGTAAAAAATCTCGGTCGATAGCTCACTTGGTAGAATGCTTGCACTTCATGCCTAGAGTTCGAGCTCGAATCCAACCGAGGGTGTCAGAAATGATTTCCCATTTCGGTATGTATTTCAAACACAAAATAAAAATACCGGCAAGGATTACTCAGCCTCCACAAGAAAAGAGTATCAGCTCCTTCGAGAGCTGGGAAACCTCCACTTCAACTGAACAGTAGCAGGCCTTATAAATAAATAGGTTCCACTCACCATATTTGACCTCTTCGGAGATAGCGCGTCAAGAAGTTAAAATTTGCGTGTATCTCAGTCGCATTTTGTTTACATATCCCTCCCCCAGTTCTTGTTTATCGTATACGCCAATCTTGTCAAATATGACTTTTTCATGCAATTGTCTTATGAATCAAATTCTTCACAATCTGAGCTAAGAAAAACCGTAAATCTCGATAATGTGAGAATTATTTTAAATATTTTTTAAATAAATTTCTTGTTTTCATAAGACACATTGGTCCAGTACACATGCAAACATTGCTCATGTAAAATTTTCTCAATGGCGTATACGATAAACAAGAACTAAGGCAGCGATATGAAGATTTGATTTGTTCTCTTGTCATATTTCTTTAATACAGGGGTGACATTGGTAAAAGTGATGCCCACATCTTTTACTCGTGATAAACCCGCGTAATATTTCATTTCATCTGAGATACCGCACCGCTGTATATTAAATTCCGCGCGGGCAAATGAAAAATTATCACCGTAAAATTGTTTTTAATGCGACTGCGAAAAAAACGCGCGCGCAACACAAATTGCAAAAGTAATTTCTCTGAGAAAAAATTCTCCCGCGCGCGTCCCTTGGAGAGCCCCCCCCTTAATCCTCGCCTGTGCGGTTTATATATGTGCCCCCTTAATGCTCTCGGCGACTAGGCGTGTGCCCGCTCGGTCGTCACCGGTTACAACGCATTGAACTAGTTCAATTTGCTTCATGAACTATATGACTGAGTTGATTCTATTTCGTTCAATCGGTTATCAAACCATTCAACCCTCTGTTAAACTTAACAGACAATTATTTACAAGTTTTTTAGGATTAAAAACGCAACTTAGCTACACATATAGCGTAGCTGCTTGCCGAAGGAGTCGCATGTGAAGAGTGAAGGTATTTTTTTTTTACAGGTAAGGGAGTTGCACTTAAAAACCACTTTAAGTAGAGGTTTCTTAGCTCGCAAAAGAGGCTGTTACTGATTTCCTGTGAAGGCTGAGTCAATATTGGCAGTATTTTTATTTTGGGTTCTGAAATCGGGAAATCATTTCTGACACCCTCGGTGGGATTTGGACCCGAGCTACTGGCATGGAATGCAAGCACTCTACCAACTGAGCTATCGACCATACAAAGCTGGAATTATGAAAAAGTATTATACCATCAAGTATTATATTTTGAAAAGATAAATAATTGTAACTAACGAGCTACAAAAATGTAGGAATAAATAAATATTAGGATAATTTATTCGGTAAGGAAAGACTGAGAGGAGCCGTAAGAGATAGCCGTGTCTATCGTGGGCCTGAAATAGGCAGTGACCACTATCTCTTATGCGCTAAAATAATGATTGGAGAAGTAAGAAAGAAGAAACGTAAGAAGAAAGTAAGAAAGCCAAGAATAAAAGTTGAAAGTCTGAGTGATGAAAACGTGAAAGTGAAGTATAAATCAGAAATACAAAAAAAGTTAAGTGTGAATGAACTTGAAAAGAATGTGAATGAAAAAGATATTGAAAGCATGTGGAAGGATATGAAAGAAAACATGATTGAATGTGCTCGAAAAGTATGTGGAGAAACGAAAGGTGGAAGATTGAAAGGGGATGCCTGGTGGAATGCTAAAGTAAAAGAGGCTGTGAAAGTAAAGAAGGAATGTTACAAAAAGTGGCTGAACGACAGGAATGATAGAAAGCTAGAAGATGAATATAAGATAGCCAAGCGAATGGCGAAGAATGTAGTTTATGAAAGCAAAGCGAATGAACAGAGAAAGATTGATGAAAAAATGAACAGAAGTTTCACCGACAGTAGGAAGGAATTCTGGAGATGGGTCGGTGCCATTAGGAATAAAGATTCTGCATTGACCACCCCAGGAATCAAAAGTGCTGTTGGTGAGATGGTATGGGAGAATGATGAAGTATGTAAGAGATGGAAAGAATATTTTGAAGGGATTTTTGGTCGTGGCGAAAGAAATTTGTTTAGAAAAATGACAGAAGAGAATGAATTTAGGATTTTGAAAGAAGAAATAAAAGTATCTATTGAATGTTTGAAGAACGGAAAGTCTGCTGGGTTTGATGGAATAAATGGTGAAATGTTGAAAGCAGGAGGTGAATGCGTGATAGATTGGATGTACGAATTATGTAAGCTTTGTGTGAATGCAGGAGTAGTACCGATGGATTGGAGGAAGGCAGTCATTGTTCCCATTTACAAAGGTAAAGGGGACAAAAAAGACTGTCAGAACTTCAGACCAATCAGTCTACTCAGTATACCAGGAAAAGTCTTCTGTAAGGTGATTATAAAAAATGTGATTCTGACTACTAGTGAAAGGATTTCCGATATACAGTCCGGCTTTATGGCCGGTAGAGGCTGTGTTGATCAGATTTTTACTCTACGACAACTTGTTGAAAAACAATTGTCGGTGAGGCGGAAGCTGTTCACGGCCTTTGTAGATCTGGAAAAGGCTTTTGACTCAGTGGACAGAGGTATGTTATGGGATGTTTTGAAAGCATACGGAGTGAATGGGGCTCTCCTTGGTGCGGTGCATGCAAACTATGAAAATAGTAAGGCATGTGTCCGTATTGATGGTGAGTATAGCGAGTGGTTTGAAGTTTATAAGGGTGTGAGGCAAGGATGTGTGATGAGTCCATGGCTATTTAACATAGTTATGGACAAGTGTGTCAGGGATGCTAGACTTAATGATTGTGGATTGATGATAGGAGAGAGCAAAGTGAGTGTTCTACTGTATGCAGATGATGCAGTTCTTGTATCTGATTCTGCAGTAGAATTGCAAACAATGCTCTCTAGATTGAATGAAGCTTTGTTAGGTAACCATCTGAAGTTGAATGCAAGTAAGACGAAAGTATTGATTTTTGAAAGAGATGATGAAAGTATGAATTATGAATTTAAAATTAATGGAATGAATGTTGATGTCGTAAATGAGTTTGTATACCTGGGAAGTAAGTTTGAAAAAGATGGAAGAATGACCGGTGAATTTGAAAGAAGAGTAATGAAGGGCAGGTGTGTACTGGGTGCCACAGCTTGTATCGCCAAAAATCAAAACATATCTAAAAATGCTCGATTGGCGGTACGCAGTGGCATACTTTTACCCACCTTGATGTATGGAAGCGAGGCCTGGACGGTGAATGAAAGTGAAATTAGTAAAGTCCATACTGTTGAAATGGACTTTCTAAGAAGTATGATTGGGAAAAAACGGAGTGACAGGGTGAGGAATGATTTTGTAAGAGAAGAATGTGGTGCAAGAGAAAGTGTGAAAGTGAAGATTAAAAGAAGTTTGTTAAGATGGTTTGGGCATATGGAGAGAATGAATGAGGAAAGACTGACGAAGAAAGTATATGTTGGTAGAATAGATGGATGTCGTGGTAGAGGAAGACCGAGAAAGGTATGGATGGACCAAATATCCGAAATTGCGAATGAATGGAATATCCAGAGTCATAATAAAAGAAGAGCTTGTATGAAGAAGGTTATGACTCTGGAGGAAATGAAAGAAGTATGTAAGGATAGAAAGAAATGGCGGTTGATCTGTGATGTTGGCGGCTAGGGTTTGTTAAAGTAAAATTGGTTTTTATGATTTAGTTTTTTATGTCCATGTATATATTATAATTTATTGATTTTAAAAATGTAATTTGTCATGTATGTTCCTTGACTTATAGGTTGTTATGTGGCTGACCACCCATACTGTAAAAAATTGGTTCACTTTGCCAATGTCACCCCTGTTTCAGGGAAGGACGGCAAGAGTTGCAAGGCTTATGTTCATTTGAGATTGGGTTTTTATATTGTAGGTCCACATGCGGCATGTGTTAGCGCGAAATTATACATGTCTGCTTTTGGGAATGCATTTAATATAAATCTTAAATGATATATATCTTTGCAGCTTAGATTAGATTAGATTAGATTAGAAGGTGAATAACACCTCAAAAGCCCTTTGCAAGCTTGTTCGTCGCTTTAAAATGCGCCAAATTTCAAGATAGACCCAGTTGCTGTAAAGCAGGATGGACTTTTGGTAAACGTTTTGTTAAAGGTAGGTATGTGAATTTCTCAAGGCAGCGAAAAGCATATTTTGAATATTAAATGAAATTTTTTTACGGAACCACAACCGTCTGATTGAGAGTCCATATCGTTAACCAAATAACAGACCTATCTTTAAAACAGTTTCGCATTATTTTATAGTTATTTTTACGACTAATATTGCCTTACTCGCGTAAAAACTGAATGCAAACAATATCAAGTCCATTTGCAGTGCTATATTCAACAACTTGCATTTCTACTTGAACCGTGTAAACAAAAAACACACTAAAAGACCGATCAGATGTTAAAACTATTACTTTTCTCAATTTAGAAATACACCTATTACTTTGAAAGCCTCCCATCACTATTGGTGACTGCAAATGATAACTCGGCTTGTAATTTTGGCGCCGAAACCTCCCCAGTCCCGGCACTGAAAGCGCGGGAAAAAATGACAGCCCGGGGACATCCAACCACCGATGTTTTTTGTATTACATGCTTTTTTACGGTTTGCCGATGATGTTGAAAAGATTGCATGGCTTTTTACACAGGGCTAATATTTTACAGACTGGTGTTTAACACTACGTACGTATTTATATTTTCACAACTTTATAAATTGTTTTTATATTATTACTTACTTATCTTAATGATTGCTATGAGGTTGGCCACTATACAAAACCAAGTGTTTCACTTTGAAACCATCATCCCTTTTTCATGAAAGCGCGGAGAATTGCAGGGTTATTGTGCATTTGAGAATTGGGTTTAATTTTAAGAACCCTTGCATATCTCGGTGCCGCGAGGATCAAGTCAGGTTATTTGGAACCGGATAACGTTGGTTCGAATCCCGCGACGATAACTTCTACCCTGGTTCAACAGATGCCGTTGCATGCACACAATCTTCTGCTTTCGCATAAAGACAACTGGCCAGGCAAAATAGGTTGGTGGATTGCATTCCTTTCCACAAATCTTTTTTTAGTAAAATAAAAATAAAAATGTTCGCGCAATCTTATACGCTTCTGCTTGTGAGCCTGCATTTAAAATGAATATTAAATGTGAATATGTAGATAAAACAAAGCTACTTAGATTTAATAATAATTATAGCGGTACCTTCTTCTCAATTTTGGAAAATAATCTTAATCAAGCAACCGATAGACAGACCTTTAAATAGCTCTTTGGCAAAAGTATTTAAATGTTTCAAGCCAGCAAACAACAAATTTCATTTTTTTTATATGCTACACTGGCAATCAAGCCCTTGACCTTCCAATTTCGAGTCCGTAGCAAAAACCACTAGTCTATTGACCGACCTAGACACTCACTATGTCACTTAGGTCCGGTTTTTTCAACGTTAGATTTAACTGAGAAAAAAACCTACCCACACGGTTGACATAATTTCGTCCTGCATTTAGTGTAAATTCGCTATGCGTACGTTGAAAATACCGAACCTTAGTATAAACTCATACTCATAGTGCAGCAATGTAAAAGCAATTTAGGGTCTACGACGCGTCGTAGCACAGAAGCTCAATATGAAATACTTTCATATCTCCTGCAGTGGAGGTTGTTTGTAACTTGAGCTTGCAATATGCCGCTACGGGAAATCCTCTACGCAAAGTCTGTAGAGCATCAGACGAGTCGCTACGACAACCCTGCTACGGATAGGCGAGTCTAATATCTACGACTTAGGATATTGCATAGTGCAAACTTTCACAGATTAAAGGTACAAAAATAGTTTGAATAATTTATCACAATAAAGTTGTGTTTATTTATTTATTTTCATATTCTGTAATGCTTTTTGAGTATCTTCTATTTGAAATAAATTTGATATTTTTAAATGGTTGTAATGTAAAATTTTTGACTGAAATAACAATTGTACCTAGTTGTTATTCCTGACCTTTTTACATGTCTGTTGGTAGGGTTACATTTTTAACGGGATGAATTGAATCTTGATTAGTAAAACAAAAATTAAAAGGGGTTCACAATTTAAGAGAGTACCCTGTTTCCATGATGTGAAGCAAGTTTTCATCAAGCTTAATTCCATTTTATGTAAATCTGTGAGTTAAACATCTGATATAATTTTTAAGTCTCTTGATTTCGACACCTTAAAGATAAAGCTGAATAAGTGACATATAAAGCTAACATGGGTATCTCAGATAAATCCACATTTTTATTATTTTTTACGAGATAAAACAGTGTAAAAATCTTTTAGTTTAGAAGTTGGTAGTTATTATAATTAGTTCACTTACTATAATAAAGTTATACCCTATAAAATTTATATCCACAATTTCTGAAATCAGTGAGTCAGCATTTATTCAGTTTAACCTGTACGGTGGTAATTTTGCCTCTTTAATTAAATGTGTCATTTACAAAAATTAATTCAAATTACAAACAACTCACTTCTGCTTTTTCAGCAACTGGGTATTGCTTGAGTCAATACTCAATACGCTTTGTAGCGACAACCAAGTTCGTAAACAACACCTCTGCGGCACTGCAGCAAGTGTCATAGACCCCTAGAGTCTCTGAAATCTAGGGAGTCTCTCGCTCAGGATTTTTTTTTTTTTAAAAAAAAACTTAATTGGTACTTAATTAAATTGCTACTCAGTTTTTTATCAACCTGTACAAAAAATCCATTTTTCCGATTTTTTTACTTTATGATTTTCTTTATACGACTATAAAGCTCAAACAAGCATTTGCTCTTTGTGCCGTCTACACTTGTACTTATGTAAAAAAAATCCTTTGTCGCATCTCGTTGGGGTTTTTTGTCACAGTGTCGGTCTCCTTTATAGGTTATGACGAAATCCTCTCGAGGAGAAAAAAAGTCTCTCCGGGCCGCAGGCCATCAGCCTAATGAGCGGCCTGCTGTGAGCATGCTCCACACAAGACATGTCGCAACGTCAGAGGGGGGGCGTAATGGGGTGTACTCAAATTTCAGTGATCTAAGAAAAGCAAAAAATATTCTAGCGGATGTCAAAAGAATATTGAAGCATTTCGTTAACTGGAAAAAGTGGGTTGCATTTGTGGGTGTGTGTTGTTGTTTTTTTAGCATGTATAGTTTTGCCAATCATTTTACTTGGAAGGACGTTTTCAATGAGGTCTAATTTTTTGTGTAAACTAATAAACCTAAGCGATTCTGGGACTCGAGTCAAAGGAAAATATAAAAGCGCGGAATAGATTTTTTTATCCTGATTTTCTAGCCCAACCTCCTTCATTTACGGAAAAACACAAATTAGCTGAACACTTAATGCACCTTCTAACTTTGTTTTTTTTTTTAAGAAATCCTGTGCGGTAGACTCCCTAGATTCTAGAGACTCTAGGGGTCTATGACACTTGTTGTAGTGCCTCAGAGGTGTACGAGCTTGGTCGCCGCTACAAAGCGCCAATACGCAAGCAAGACTCAGTTGCTGTAAGGCTGGATGGACCTTTGGTGACCGGTCATTGGTAAAAATTTATGAATTTTTCAACCCAGCGAAGAACAAATTTGAAAATATAAATGGTATATTTTTTGTGCTCCGCTGGGATTCGAACCCACAACCTTCCTATTCAGAGTCCGCAGTGTTACCACTGAGCTACGGACCGGTCAAAAAGTTGTCCGTGGAAGTGACACATATGGCAAGCTGGTATTACGCCAACCACTTCAATTGAAGGGAAAATGTCGCTGTTCTTTGCTTTTCATGATTTCTTGTAAGCCTTGCCGGTTGTATAGTTTTGAGTTTTAAATAAATGTTGAACGAGATATTATTTCTGATATCATTGAAAAACATAAAACCTTAGCCTTCTGATAATGAACGTAAACGCTCGAGAAACTGAACTATCGACTGTATCAAATGAGATTAACTGGAGGGTATTTTTGGTATGAAATAAAAATAATATAATAAGTTATATGAAGCATGTACTTTTATTTTCACATTTTTTTTAGTTGCATTGCCTAAGCGCTTTCGGGCTTTATCCGTCCATCATCAGAGGTTAACTCTTCATGTAACATTTTTCATATTTTAACGCAAATATATATAAACTATTAACAGAAATTACGAGAAACAAATCTTAAATGAACCACTTTTACATTCTTTACAGCAGCAAAAAAATATTTTAAATCAGTTAATACAAACTTCTCGGCAGAGAAGTCTCTGTAATTGTTTTTAGCAAGAAATTAATTAACCTGAATTTTTCTGGGCTTCCATCGTCGCTTATTTCTGAAATTATTTTTCCCTGAAATCTCTCGGGAACGGGGAAAACGCTACGAGAGTGCTACGCCGTACTAAATATAATTATTAGCTAGTGGCTCTACGAGGCATGGTGGTTATATTCCTCATTAGGAAATCTCTTGGTATCTTCCTGGATTTTTTGGACGATTTTGGGTTTGAAATAAGCACCGAAACGGAAATTCATTTTTGACACCCTCGGCGGGATTCGAACCCGAGCTCACGGCATGGAATGCAAGCACTCTACCAACTGAGCTATCGACCGGACCGGTGTGAAGAGCATAAACGTTATAATTGATGATATATAAATTCAAAGCCTTCCTTGGCTTATAGATTGGTAAGAGGCTGACCACCCATACTGTAAAAAATGGTTCACTTGGCCAATGTCACCTCTGTGTCAGGGAAGGTCGGCAAAAGTTGTAGGGTTTATGTTCATTTGAGGTTTGGATTTTATTTGTAAGTACACATTAAGCATTTGTAAGTGCAAACTACACGTGTTTGTTTGTGGGCATGCATTTGATATGAGCTTTAAATGGTAATATGTCTTTGCAACTTAGATTATAGAAACGCATATTTTAAATGACGATTGATAGTCCAGTCGATAGCTCAGTTGGTAGAATGTTTGCATTCCTTGCCAGTGGGCTAAGGTGCTATCCCCACCGAGGATGTAAGAAAAGCTTTCCCGTTTTGGTGCTAATATCTAATCTAATCTAATCTTATCTAAGATGCAAAGATATGTTACATCGGAGATTCACATTACATGCATTCCCACCACCAGACACGTAAAAAATCTGGCTTGCACATGCCTCATGTGAACCTACAACATAAAAACCAAATCTCAAATGGACATACACCCTGCAACTGGCAATATCATACCGAAAAACCAATCTACTGAATAAGAAAACCAGCGCTGTCGAAAGCTTGGAAAAAAAATGTTTTTTCCAACTTTCAAATTCTCAACGGGACCAACAATCTAAATTTCCAAATACTTATCCAGCTATTTGTATTTGGGGAAGCCAACTATGTAGCCGAAATAAGGAGACGAAAGCCTCGCAACACTTTGTCTCCCAGTTCACGTATCCTGTAATCTCATTCACGTGTCTTGGACCGCATTTTCTCGATGCAAGTCGTCTTCCTGCCAGAAGCTTCCGCACACCCGCATCCCGCACAGCGTCTTCACAGCCCCCTCCCCGCGCCGCATCTTCAGGTAAACAATGCGCTGCGGTCCGTGCGGCCTTATCTCGGCCGTGCGGACATTTGTATTCATTCCGCATCCGCAAGACATATTCTCATGTTGCGGCGATACCGCATACATGGACTTTGTACCGCCTCACTGGACTCGGCAAACTTATGACTCCATAGTATGTGGAACAACAATATAGTGCATAAAGAAAAAGTACCTATAGTATAGTTACATATGGACCGGTCCGTAGCTCAGTGGTAACACTTCGGACTCTGAATGAGGAGGTTGTGGGTTCGATTCCCGGCGGAGCACAATAAATATACTATTTATATTTTCAAATTTGCTCTTCGCTGGGTTGAAAAATTCATAAAACCTTTACCAATGACCGATCACCAAAGGTCCATCCAGCCTTACAGAAACTGGGTCTTGCTTGAGAATTGGCGCTTTGTAACGACGACGATCAAGCTCGTAAAAAGGTCGATAGCTCAATTGGTAGAATGCTTGCATTCCATGCCGAGAGCAAGGGCTCGATTTTAAAGGTTTACTCAGCCTTCACAAGAAATGAGAACCAGCCTCCCGTGAGCTGGGAAACCCCCACTTCAACTGAAAGTGGTTGGTGTTAGGCCGACCCCCTTATTTGTAAAAATAAATAGGTCCCGAAGCGCCACATGCGACCCCTTCGGGGATAACGCAGGCAAGGAGTTACACTATATGTGTAGCTTAGTTGCGTTTGCGTTTGCGTTACCTATAATAATCTATAATCTAAGTATAAAAGATATATTTACATTCAAAACTCATATCAAGTGCATGCCTACAAACAGACATGTAAATCCGCGATTACAAATGCTGAATGTGTACTTAAAAATTAAAACCAAACCTCAAATGAGCATAAACCCTGCAACTTTTGCCGACCTTCCTTGAAACAGGGGGACATTGGCAAAGTGAACCATTTTTTTACGGTATGGGTGGTCAGCCTCATACCAATCAAGGAATACAAATAAGAAATAACATTCAGATGTGAAATTAAAATCTACAAAACATATTCTATATACAATGAGAATTAAAAAAATTACAACCTTAGCCCTAACCGCCAGCATTACAGATCGACCGCCATTTTTTTCGGTGTCTTACAAACTTCTTTCATTTCATCTAGAGTCATAACCCTTTTCACACAAGCTCTCCTTTTATTATGACTCTGGATAGTCCTTTCATTCGTTATTTCAGGAATTCGGTTCATCCATACCTTTCTAGGTCTCCCTCTACCACGACATCCATCTATTCTTGCAACGTATACTTTCTTTGACAGTCTTTCATCATTCATTCTAAATTCTAGAAACTCTTTTATCATGTTCGCGCGAACCAGCCTAACCTTCAGAAAGGGACTGAAGACACTGCTTTTCTCCAGAAGCCATGGCGCCCTTGAGATGGTCCTGGACCATGAAATGGCGCCACAGGAAAGAAATCATCAATCAATCAATCACTCACGTAAATTTAAATATTTTTTACAATAAATATCCATTCCTTTCTCTAAATCCGGTTTATAGCTCAATTGGGAAAGTGCTTGCATTCTATGCCGAGAGCTCGGATTCGAATCTTCCCAAGGGTATCAGAAATGATTTCCCGTTTCAGAGTTTATTTCAAGCCCAAAATAAAATATCGGTAAATTTTACTGAGCCTTCACAAGAAATGAGTACAGTTAGTATGAAGCTGACTCATATGCTGTAAAAAGCTGTTTAAGGATGCACTCAGTTCATGAGAAGTGTATGAGAAAAAAACGGCCAAAATTCTACCATTCTCAAAGCAAATTATAATTATTTACATAATTGTGAAAATTGCATTTAAAACTTACACACCCTCAAATTAATTTCCTAAAAAAATATACGTTGTGAATAATAATTTACAACATTAAATAATATTCTAAACGCAGAAACAAACAGTTCGCTCATGCGGGGGTAGTCTATCCTCCCATGCAAGGGCGTGGTGACCATCCACTCCTCCCCTGAAGGCTGTAAATAAGGAAGACGACACCGCGAAGCCTGAAAAATGACGAGCATTTCTCACCGAGCTGAAAAAAGAGCGCGCAGAACATTCTCAAAGTCAATTTTCGCCGCAGCCAATAAATTCCTATGGCTTATTGAATCGATTTCAATTTGCATTCGAAATATATCGTACACATGTCACCCGAGGCACTCGTAGACCTTGAGGCAGGGACGCAGAGAGGGTGTGACAATTATTGTTAACCGCTCAGGGCGCCAAAAGTTCTTTAACATCAAGGACAATACTGGCTTACAGAAACCCAAAACTATTTTTACGTCTGCGCATAGAAAGATGCTACATCTTTTGGAATGTACTCTATGGCATGGAAGGGTCGACATTTACACAGTGCCTTGAGACCAGAATCACTGCCTTTGAAATGTGGGTCTGCCATCAGATATTGAAGGTTTTCTGGATGAATGCTAAATCCCTCTTTCGTATCATAGTATCGAAGGTGCAAATTGCTATGAGGATCGCGTATCTTCACTGAAGAGACATAGGAAGAAAAAGAAGTTGGAAATACTTTTTTTTATTATTTTTTTTTTAACCTTTGTCATTCTTTTTTTTGATAGTTCTTTATTTTATTTTTTGATAGGTCTTTATTTATTTTTTTGGGTAATTTTAGATATTGCTCTTCCGGGTCTTTACCATGGCTTATTGCTTTTTCTTGTTACTTACGTCTTACCTTTTTATGTGTGAAATTGAAAACCGCGAATGTCTTATCTGATCTATGACTCAGCAGCTAGAATGTTTGTTTTCCAAACCAGACGGTTAGGGTTGCAGTCCCCACCAGGGGGTATCAGAAATTATTTCCCGTTTTGGTACGTATGTATTTAATGCCTTAAAATAAACAAAATGGCAAGATTTACTTAACTTTCACAAAAGATAAGAACCAGCACCCTTGGGATGGACAACGAGGTAAGAAGTTACTTTACATGTGCTATGTTGTGATAAACGGTGTCATTAGTAGCAGGCTTAAAAGATTTTGAATACATCTTTCATCTCCTCTGCACTCATCACTTTCATCCTACTTAATTTTATATTCTCACTTTGAGGATGGTCAATAAATATAAAGACGTGTTTTTTTTTTTTATATTTTGCCCAAGGCCCCGAGCATCCTACTTCTGTTCCTGTCATCTCCACATACCGATGAGTTAGAGAGAATAAAATCCAGCGCCGTCTCGGTGCGATGGGGAGGGGGGTGGTGTGAGGTTTTGTGGGGCCCAGGGCGCCGGCTCCGATATCCAGATATGAGCATTTCATTTTATCATTTCACATTCGTTACATTTTATGTTCTCAAATTGATGGAATTTATTTTTTCCAAGAAGATTTCGCCCCACACTCAACCACATCATCACATCCCGTAATGAAACCGTATTCAAGGAAGTTTGATACTTTTTTGTGCTGCAAGCTAATTCGTTTTTCCTTTATGCTGAAATTTATATTATGTTCAGTTAATTATAAGCATATGAATACCTAAAAAATATTACTTTGTAATCTATTATTCAAATTGCAACGATCGATAACATTTAATATCCATATTTCATGCGTTGCCATAGCACACACATATGTATTAAGTCCACGCTAACACTTGTCGCATGTGGGCTTACATCATAAAAACCTTTTCTCAGATGAACATAAGCTCTGCATATCATGCCGGCTTTCTCTGAAACTGGGATGACATTGGCGAAGTGAACCATTTTTTTACAGCTCAATTCTTATTAACACAGTAATGCATAAGTCTTTGTTTGTGTATGTAAAAAAACACTTATATTGTAATCAATAAAGGAATTTACTACTTGCAGCTATAATCTAAGTTGCAAAAATTTATTGGCATTAAAAGCATCTTAATGCGTCATTTTTCATGTCTTTTTGTGAGTCAAAATTCTAAACTTGTTTACATTTTTTTAATGCAGGCGCTTTAATGTCTATGATAAATGCGCCTTTCACACATGTATTCACCTCAATCGTACATACTTCCTTCCCCTAAAACCAGCAGATTTACTCGTTTTTTTAATATTTTTAACGTGGCAATTGATTGCTTGATCCTTTTAAAAAATAAAGGAAAAATTGTTTGTCGTAGAATAATTTTAACATTTTAAAAATTACTGATTTTAAATTTGTAAATTACATACAGTCGTTGAAACATTGTATCTTGTAAATTTTTCATGTTTTAATTCGTCGTGATTTTGTATTCCAATTTTTTTTCATTTATTGTTTGTTTTTTACATTGCTTAATCTTTATAATATTTTGTATGCTTTTTGTATTAGCACTAAATTTTTTGGGTTTATTTATTGATCCATTTGATTATAATTATTTGATCTTTACTAAATTGTAAGGAACCAAATCAAATTTAAATAAACAATGTTTTATTTTCACTCAATATTTTATTTTAATAAATGTAGACGATCGTTTTCGATCTCTCGATCATCTTCAGGTGTAAAAAAATTCAAAAAATTATATTTATTACCATTTTTACTCTTCAACTTTACACAACTGCATGCTTACAGTTGTGTACTTATATAACTTAAACTCTATCTAACATTGTTAGTATGAGGCTGACCAGTGACCACTCGTCCTGTAAAAAATTACCCCTATTTCATGTAAAGGCCCCTACTTCAAGGAATCCGGTCGATGGCTCAGTTGGTAGAGTGCTTGCATTCCATGCCGTGAGTCCGGGTTCGAATCCCACCGAAGGTGTCAGAAATGTTTTCCCGTTTCAGTGTTTCTTTTAAGCCCCAAAATAAAATACCGGCAAGGTTTACTCAGCCTTCAGAAGAAATGCGTACCAGCTCTGTCGGGAGCTGGGAAACCCCCACTTCAAGTGAAGTGGTTGACGTAAGGCCGGCCCCCTTACCTGTAAAAATAAATAGCTCCCACTCGCCTCATGCGAACCCCTTCGGGTGTAATGCAGCAAGAAGTTACACTAAGTGTGTAGCTTAGTTAGGGCGGCTAAAACTGCAGCGATCACCTTTTAGCACCAATAAGACAAAAAAACTCTAAATTTTCTATAATATCTTGTGGAAAATTATACTTTATTCAAAGAACCCAAAAATAGCAATTTTCATACATTTGTTTTGTTAAAATACGAAAAATTCTAACCTTAAGAAAACCCACCATGATGCAAGGTGAAAATTGTTAGTGTAAAATGGTCATGACACTTGTTTGGCGGGAAAAGAAGAAAGGGGAGAGTACACGTTAGAGGGGAAACAGATTCAGCACCAACCAGACCTGACAGACATATCTCACACAATCCTGCAGCACAAGCATAAAACTCTACGTCCCAACTCAACATAGCGTTTACCAAAAACACTATGGAAACTAAAACATCGTCTCTGACGAGTGATTTTGTTTACGTGTATTTTTTATAGTTTAGTAACGTTTTATACTTGACGGATAAATTTCACACATTTCGCCTCCTCATCCGTGTGTGTAATCGCGCGCATGCCAGTGGCATGAAATGTATGAGCTGAAACATAAATAGGGAAAAAAGCTCATGAAAAATAAATTAAATTTGTTGTGAAGTAGTGGGTAATCATAACTGAAATGCTGAACAGAAGGTCCGTAGTTCAGTAGTAACACTTCGGACTCTGAATGGAAGGTTGTGGGTTCGAATCCCGGCGGAGCACAAAAAATATACCGTTTATATTTTAAAATTTGCTCTGCGCTTGGAAAAAAAAACCTAAAACCTTTACCAATGACCGGTCACCAAAGGTCCATCCAGCCTTAGAGCCCGTTTCCACTTGTCTGGTGTCGGACCGTATATTAATCGGAGGTTCCAGTGGCAGAACATTTTTGGACAAAATCGGATTCCGATAAGTGTGAATAGCTCCATACATAATGGTCTGCATCTGGAATTAATATTCCGATTAATATACGGATCCGACACCCGACAAGTGGGAACGGGCTCGTACAGCAACTGGGTCTTGCTTGAGAATTGGCGCTTTGTAGCGACAACGACCAAGCTCGTAAAAAGGTTGATAGCTCAATTGGTAGAATGCTTGCATTCCATGCCGAGAGCAAGAGTTCGATCTCAAGGTTTACTTAGCCTTCACAAGAAATGAGAAGCAGACCCCCCACATCAACTGAAAGTGGTTGGTGTGAGGCCAGCCCCCTTACCCGTAAAAAATAAATAGGTTCCGAATCTCCACATGCGACCCCTTCAGGAATAACGCAGGCAAGAAGTTACACTATATGTGTAGCTTTGTTGCGTTGTATGGTGTACGATTCTATCCTAACTGGGTGTTCAAAAATTCAATACATAAATGTTCTTATGAAATCCCTTGACTTAAAGGTTGGTATGAGGCTGACCACCCATGAAGTAAAAATGTTTCACTTAACCAATGTCACCCCTGTTGCAGGGAAGGACGTCAAAAGTTGATGGGCTTATTACATTTGAGATTCGGTGTTTGAATTGTAAGTACACTTGCAGCATTCGTAAGCGAGAACTTATGTGCACGCGTCTGTTTGTGGGCATGCATTTAATATGAACGTTAAATGATAATATGTATGACCGGTCCATAGTCCAAGTGGTAACACTTCGTACTCGTAACTGGAGGGTCGTGGGTTCAATTCCCGGCGGAGCACAAAAAATGTACCATTTATATTTTCAAAATTGCTCTTCGCTGGGTTGAAAAATTCATAAACCTTTACCTATAATAAAAGCCGGTCATCAAAAGGTCCACCCAGCCTTACAACAACTGGGTCTTGCTTGAGAATTAGCGCTTTCTACAGTGACGGCCAAGCTCGCAGAGGGCTCTTGAGGTGTGTACACACAAAAACAGCTCTCACCAAATAAATCAGCTAATTTAAAAAAAAATAATGTATGTATTTGCATCTTGGATTAAATGAAATTAGAATGAATTATTTATTTAAACTGTAAATATATGTTTCTAGACAAACTGAAATATGTTAGTGAATTGAATTTTTCATCGCAATTTTTTTTATACATACCTTTATTCAGGACTTAATATCTTACAAGCCCACCTGTGTTTCATTTTTCACATTATCACATAGAAAATATGCCTTATTTTATTAAATATTGCAATAGATATGCATAGGGCCTGTTGCATCAAACTCCAATCAGACAAAAATCAAAATTAAGTGTGATTTCTCCCAAAAAAATTAAAAAAATTGTTGCACATACATACGTAAATCAGCTGATGTACACCATATTTCCTGTTTATATTGTATCATATTATTACCCACTTCCGAGTAATATTTAACCGAGGTATTTACCAGAAAAGGAACCAAATTTGATGTTTCAATTAAATATTGATTGGAGGCTGGTGCAACAAGCCCATAATCATTTACATATTTGATTTTTTTTTTAACAACAACAACAAAAGCTTTAATAAACAATTTTAACTTATTGTAGTTTTGCGATATTCTTCAAAAACGTTTCTTTACTTGTACGAAATTTATTTATAAATTTCGTACAAGTAAAGAAACGTTTTTGAAGAATATTGCAAATATTTCAAATCAAAAATCTCCATTCTTCCTTCCTTTGAAAATTCCTCAGTTTTTTCGCATCGAACAGATTTGAGCAATACCTACTCACAGGGAGAATTTCAATAAGTGCGGACGCTTGTAACGCAAAAAGTCGGCGAGCTCTCAGGCATTCTGCGCGAGCTAGAATTGGCGAATAGTTGAATGTTTTTGAAATCCAATATCAGCCAGAGAATGTCATTGTTTTCCACCGTTCCTGTCTCATCGATACAGTACGTCCCCTTAGTGCTTGTTGGGCTTATGTCCATCTAATATAAGTCGCAAAGATGTGTAACGTTGGGGATTCACATTTGAGCTCGTTCCCACTTGTCGGGTGTCGGATC
This sequence comes from Agapetus fuscipes, assembly GCA_951799405.1. NCBI lineage: Eukaryota > Metazoa > Arthropoda > Insecta > Trichoptera > Glossosomatidae > Agapetus > Agapetus fuscipes. Next base: position 2,244,104 of record OX637346.1, on the reverse strand, counting down.
CGTATATAAATCGGAGGTTCCAGTGGCACAACTTTTCGGACAAAATCGGTTTCCGATAAGTGTGTATAGCTTCATGCATAATGTTCTGCCACTGGAACCTCCAATTAATATACGGATCCGACACCCGACAAGTGGGAACGAGCTCTTACATGCATTCTCACAAGCAGACATGTTCCTTGACTTATAGGTTGGTATGCGGCTGACCACCCATGCTGTAAAAAAGGTTCACTTTTCCAATGTCACCCCTGTTTCAGGGAAGGACGGCAAGAGTATATCCATTTAATATTTGTGTTTTTTGTGTTTTAGGTTTACATGCATTACAGGCATGTGCAAGCGCGAACTTGTACGTGTCTGCTTGCGAGAATGCATATAATGTGAATTCCCAATGCAACATATCTTTGCAACTTAGATTAGATTAGATTTGACACGTACAAGTTCGCGCTTGCGCATACCGCATGTGAACCTACAACATAAAAACCAAATCTCAAATGGACATAAACCCTGCAACTCCTGCCGACCTTCCCTGAAACAGGGGTGACATTGGCAAAGTGAACCATTTTCTACAGCATGGGTGGTTAGCCGCATACCAACCTATAAGTCAAGGAATATACATAACAAATTACATTATCAAAGGTTAATTAACATGAGCAATGTGTGTAAGTGGCGAAGGATGATTTTTGTCAAAAGGTACCCTATTAAGAAACCATACCATACGTTATCGGAAGAAGAGGCCAGTAGGTCCGTCAGGAATCGGATGTCGGGTGTATTCGGCTGTGTTCGTCAGTCTGCAGCTTTAGTTTACACGATCAAAGGAAGTTCGCGTGGCTTTCAAAAAAACACGGTTTTTTAGTTTATTTTTTACTAATGAAATGTATACTTTTATTATTTTGTATTTTTATTATTATTTGCGTAATTTCAAAGGAAATCTGATGGACATCGTGTCATTAGAACTCTACGCCACTGGACAAATCTGTCTTATGAAAACTGAAAATTGTTTTTAAAAATATTTAAAACAACTCGCACATAATCGTGTTTTATGTTTTTTTCTCAGCTCAGATTATGCAGAATGTGATTCTTAAGACAGTAACATTGAAAGGTAATTTTTGAATCAAATAGTGGATAAGCCAAACAGGCATTAGGGGGGCGAGTACCTTGAAGATATAACACATTGCGTGAATCTGAACTCGATACCGTAAAGCAAAAATGCATGGAATATGCGGTGGTACTTCTACAGAGTGATTTAGTTTTCAAACACTTTTCGATTTACGACATTGCGGTGAGTTTTTGCAATGTCTTATACTAGATGGAGGAAATTTCAATACAACATAATATGGAGGGAGGGCAAAGTATTTTTGTAGGGAAGGAGAAACGTGTAAAGGAAGTATTAAAGCATGAACCATTCAATATTATTGTGGATGGGTTGTAGTTCCTTGACTTATAGGTTGGTATGCGGCTGACCACCCATGCTAAAAAAATGGTTCACTTTGCGAATAACACCCCTGTCTCAGGGAAGGACGGCAACAGTTGCAGGGTGAATGTCCATTTGAGATTTGGTTTTTATGTTGTAGGTTCACATGCGGCATGTGCAAACGCGAACTTGTAAATGTCTGGTTGTGAAAGTGCATGTAATGTGAATATCCAATGTAACACATCTTTGCAACTTGATGTTTGATGAGATGGAAAAGGGTGGCCAAATTGACGTAATCTACACGGACTACTCGAAGGCCTTTGAGAGGGTAAGCCATAGCATATTATTGGATAAACTACAAACACTTGGCGTGCATGGGAATCTGCTGCGGTGGTTTGCATCATACCTGATAAAAAGATCTCAAGCGGTTGTTCTTGGTGGCTGCAAGTCGGACTTCTTTAGTATTCCGTCTGGTGTCCCCCAGGGCTCTCACCTCGGACCGCTTCTTTACAATGTATATGTCTATGACATTGAACAGTGTTTTAATTTTACAAAATGTTTATTATATGCTGATGATACTAAAATTTACTTAGGAATTAATAGCATTCAGGACTGCATGAAGCTGCAGGATAATTTGGACAACCTTACACATTATTGTATTAAAAACAAATTAGATCTTAATGTATCTAAGTGCCATAAGATATCTCTTACCCGCAAGACAAACCCCTTAAAGTTTAATTATCAACTCAAGGGTGAATACCTTGACACTGTGACTGGGGTGAGGGACCTTGGTGTTTTTATGGATGCTAAATTAATTTTTGATGCCCATATTTCCTCTACCACCGTTAAATCATACAAAATGCTGGGATTTATTTTAAGGACCTGTGAGCCCTTCAGGGGTTCTAATGCCGTTAAGATGGCCTATTGCGCGTATGTTCGCAGTAGGCTTGAATTCGCTTCACCTATTTGGAATCCACAGTACAGTGTTTATAAGGAACAAATAGAAGCTATACAAAAGAAATTTCTAAAGCATCTAAATTACAGGGAACATTTAACTTTTAATAATTATCATGATGCTTGCCGTCATCACGGTTTTATGTCCCTAGAAGCCCGTCGAATGCTATTAGATATGGCTTTTCTGTACGATATAGTACACGGCCATATTGACTCCACCGTTCTTTGTGAGGGGCTCACTTTGCGTGTACCTACAAGGCGCACTAGGTTAAATTCACTTTTTTATACGGGAGCGCACACTACAAATTATGCCAGGAACTCGACTTTAACGAGAGCTATGTTTTGTTATAACTCAAATTTTAATCACCTGAACATTTTTTGTTTGTCCAAAAACGCATTTCTTCAAGGGGTGCGGATGTACTACTTGAGAAAATGCAAAACTGATTGAATGGCATCCTCTTCCCCTTCCATTGTCCTTTCTATCCTATTTTCCCAAATCGTCTCTGATAAAAACCTCTGCATTCATATTATTTTTCTTTTGTTCTTTTCGTTTGCTGTTACATTTGCTGTAGACAAGCTTTTATTGTAATTATTTTTATTTAAGAAAACTATTATTGGCCTTATATGTATTTATTATAAATCTTTACTTGTTTCATGTGTATGTGCTGTTGTTTTCTGTAACAAAATAAAAAAATAAAAAATAAAAAAATAAAAAAACTTAGATTAGATTAGATGGATTGTTTTTTATTTTTGTACTTTTTTATAAAGATCACCGATCATCACTTTGACTGGTCATTAACCGGTCCGTAGTCTAGTTGTTAGCGCTTTCGGCTCGTAATCTGAAGTTTTTAGGTTGTATTCCCAGCAGACACTATAAAATGGCATTAATTTTTCAAATATACGATTCGTTGGGTTGAGTAATTCATATACCTTTACCTAATACCAGTCACCAAAGGTCCATCCAGACATAATATAGCAACTGGGTCTTGCTTGAAAATTGGTGTTTTTATAGCAATAATCAATATCGTAGAGGGCTCTTGAGGAGTGATACACTCAAAAACAGCGCTCACCAAATAATCATCCTGTACTATACTGTATCCTGCCACCGTTCCATTAGGGGTGGCCGGTACCTCCGCAGATGCGTCTCCACTTTTTTCTGTCCTTGTATACCCCTTTCATCTCTTCAACATTCATCACTTTCTTCATACATACTCTTCTCTTATTCTCACTCTGCGTCCTAATATTATTATTATTATTGGCAAAAGAGAACCAAGTTTGTACAGCATGGGGTATCAGCCTCATACCAACCTTTTAGTCATGAAACACTGTAATAAGAGCATTCATCATTAGAGCCCTCAGAAGCTGGAAAATCCCCATTTTAACTGAAAGCCGATCCGTTTACATGTAAAAGTACATTGGTTCCACAAACGCCACATGTGACTTCTTCGGGGACAAGAAGTTGCTCTTTATGTGCAGCTTAGTCATTTATCTTAAGTAATGTTCAGCTAGCGTATTTGGTTCAGATAACGTTGGTTCGAGCCACGGCTGGCCCCTTTGACCATAACATTGACCCTGGTTCAGATGTCGTTGCATGCACACAAGCTTCTGCTTTCGCATGAAGACAACTGGCCAGGCAAAATAGGTTGGTGAATTGCATTCCTCTTCACAAATTTATTTTATAAAAAATAAAAAAATGTTACTTATAGGAAAAAAATATTTTCTTCATGTGCCCCTTCAGTGAAGACTTGATCTCTAATCTAATCTAATCTAAGCTGCAAAGATAAATATCATTTAAGATTTATATTAAATGCATTCCCACAAGCAGACATGTACAATTTCGCGCTAACACATACCGCATGTGGACCTACAATATATAAATCCAATCTCAAATGAACATTAGCTCTGCAACTCTTGCCGTCCTTCCCTGAAACAGGGGTGACATTGGCAAAGTGAACCATTTTTTTACAGTATGGGTGGTCAGCCGCATACCAACCTATAAGTCAAGGAACAAACATCGCAAATTACATTTTTTAAATCATCGTAGCAATTCGCATCTTCGATACTGCAGCACGAAAAAGGGATACTGTGCTTCTGCCAGTTTTATTTGTTGAAAGTAAAACCACAAAAATTCGAAAAAAAAATATTATACAATCTGCTTTTTAGCGACTAAAAAAACCTCCACTTCAATATCCTCGAGATTGTTTTTTTTAAATAATACATATAATTTAACAAGTAAGGAATCTCTTCAAAAAAATCTTCAATGACAAGATACCTCACATTCCATACGTTTTATTATTAAATAAGAATAAAACGAAATTATCCCAAAAATATTCCTTCTCTACAAAAACGTGCATGATAAACATGTATGTTCACAAAAGGAAAAGAGTAAAAAATCTATATCTATAAAGAAGGATGTATGTATGTATGTATGTATGTATGTATGTATGTATGTATGTATGTATGTATGTATGTATGTATGTATGTATGTATGTATGTCCCCTATAGACTCATAAACCGCTCATCCGATTTTGACGAAATTTTCAGGAAACATGTAACATATTCTTAGAACGAATCCTGTGAAGTTTGATGGTGATCAAATAAACAGTGGTTCTCAATTCTCGATATTTCAGCAACGAGGTCGGTAAATTTCGAAACCACCCAATAGAAGACGACCATTATATTCAACTACAATACATAATCTTTGTTGCAAATATACATTTACATTAAAGATTCATATAAAATGCATGCTCACAAGTAGACACATGTAAGTTCACGCTTACAAATGCTGCATGTGTACCCACTCATAATTTAAAATCCAAATCTAAAATGAACAACCCAGTAACTTTTACTTTACGCCAACTTGAAATGGATGTTATTCAGCTCCTGAGTGGATTGACACTCATTTCTTATGAAGGCTGAGTAAGACTTGCCGGTATTTTATTTTGGGTTTAAAATAAACACTGAAACGGGAAATAATTTCTGACAACTTCGGTGGGATTCTAACTCGAGATCTCGGCATGGAATGCAATTTATCTATCTATATCTATAAAGAAGGATGTGTGTATGTATGTATGTATGTATGTATGTATGTATGTATGTATGTATGTATGTATGTATGTATGTATGTATGTATGTTCCCTATACTCATAAACCGCTCATCCGATTTTGACGAAATTTTCAGGAAACATGTAACATATTTTTAGAATGAATCCTGTGAAGTTTGATGGTGATCAAATAAACAATGGTTCTCAATTCTCAATATTTCAGCAACGAGGTTGGTAAATTTTGAAACCACCCAATAGAAGAAGACCATTATATTCAACTACAATACATAATCTTAGTTGCAAATATACATTTACATTAAAGATTCATATAAAATGCATGCTCACAAGTAGACACATGTAAGTTCACGCTTACAAATGCTGCATGTGTACCTACTCATAATTTAAAATCCAAATCTAAAATGAACAACCCAGTAACTTTTACTTTACGCCAACTTGAAATGGATGTTATTCAGCTCCTGAGTGGCTTGACACTCATTTCTTATGAAGGCTGAGTAAGCCGGTATTTTATTTTGGGTTAGAAATAAACACTGAAACGAGAAATAATTTCTGACAACTTCAGTGGGATTCTAACTCGAGATCTCGGCATGGAATGCAGTTACTCTACCAACTAAGCTATAGACCGGACTTTTTACAAATATGGTGGATCGATATCGGTTTGGTTAGGGGTAAGCAACCTGCGGCTCACCAGCCACATGCGGCTCTTTGGGTGTGAAGTTACGGCTCTTTAGCTTCATACGCAAATATAAAAAAAACACAGAATTATACTTCTGATCGAAAAAAACTAAATCGTTCTGAATCGATTAACGATCTCTCCGCTACTTGTACTCGCTTTTCACCCTCCCCCCGCCCCATCGACGCTATTTATTGTTGGCAAAAAAACATTTGTGGATCTTTACAAATCCAAATCCAAAATAAGATATGTATCATTTGAGATTCACATCAAATGCATTCCCATAAGCAGACACACATAATTTCGCGCTCACACATAGGTACCGCATGTGGAACTACAATATAAAAACCCAATCTTAAATGAACATAAGCCCTGCAACTCTTGCCGACCTTCCCTGAAACAGGGGCGACATTGGCAAAGTGAACCATTTTTTACAGTATGGGTGGTCAGCCTCATACCAACCTATAAGTCAAGGAAAAGCTTTGAAATTTGTAAATTGTAATTTTTGGCTCTTCCGACTCAAAAGGTTGCCGACCCCTGGCCTAGACAAAAGTTCCAAATTAAAAAATGTTATTCAAGTATTCCAAGTTGAATTTTAGAAATGTAAGAAAGCTTTTATATCCCGCACTTATAAAAAATACGATAAACGAAAGTTCGTAGGTCACAATTAGAAGACCATATTGAAATATATTATTATTATTAAAACCTTTTATTGAAACATACTTTTAATTAAAATAAACATAATATAGTTGTTTTTTCAAAAACCGCATTTCTGTAAAATTATATACTCACCACAAATTTAAAGATCGTTTTTTTCTCGGCGGTTAAACGTCTTTCTTCTATGTGACAATGGTCCAAACGCAAAAACGCAAACGCAACTAAGCTACACATATAGTGTAACTTCTTGCCGCGTTATCCCCGAAGGGGTCGCATGTGGCGAGTTGAACCTATTTATTTTTACAGGTAAGGGGGCCGGCCTTACGCCAACCACTTCAGTTGAAGTGGAGGTTTCCCAGCTCCCGAGAGTGCTGGTACTCATTTCTTGTGAAGGCTGAGTAAACCTTGCCGGTATTTTACTTTGGGGTTTGAAATAAACACCGAAACGGGAAATCATTTCTGACACCCTCGGTGGGATTCGAACCCGAGCTTTCGGCATGGAATGCAAGCACTCTACCAAGATAAACAAAATGTTTGCCTTTTACCTAACCCGGCCGTGCGACTTACAATTTTGTTGTCAATAGAAAATGTTCCGTGTGCACTACCTAAAACTTTCACTTATTGAAATAATGGATAGAGCACATTTTAAATGTGGGGAAAAAATGTGAATTCACTTGGCCGGGATAAAGACAGGACAGGGAGTCAAAAATTCAACATAAATTAAACACTTTTATGGAGATAGTTGAAAAAACACTTAAGTGCATCATATTGTATGAAGCATTTTCCCCAACTGCATACGTTTCACAGTGCGGTTACATTGAAAAATATTCCTGATTGTTTGGAATACATTTATTTCTTCACTTTGCTCAAAGAGTATAGTGAATTTTATAGATTAGTTCTTTAATTATATGATTATAAAATTTAATTTATTGTTTATATTCTTTTCTTGTATAGGTCAATATGCATCTGACCAACTATAAATAGAAAATGGTTCACTCTGCCAATGTCACCCCTGTTTCAGGGAAGGTCAGCAAAGAGTTGCAGGGTGTATGTTCATTTGAGATTTGGGTTTTTATGTTGTAGGTTCACACGCAGAATGTGCAAGTGTGAACTTATACGTGTCTGCTTGTGGGCATGCACTTAATGTGAATTCTAAATGTAACAATTATATCCATGCAACTTAGAATAGATTAGATGAGTGACGTTACATAGCCGATTTTTTTATCTTAAATATAAATGGAGCACCGCAATCGATTTTCCCTATGCTTGGCTCTGCTGCTTAACAGTTATACCTAGACCTTTTTTTTTAGAAAACGTGAAGATTAACCTAGAGATAAATTGTGTGAAGCTTGATTCCGATTAGCACACTTTTTTTTTTGATCCTGTTGTTTCCTCTTTTATCTGTAGAAAAAAAATGATACCACATGCCCAAATGGCGTAGTGAAACACGCCGGGTACTGCTAGTATTCATATAAAAGACGACACATATTTTAAATATAGAACCAAACCCGGTAATCTAGGTTTATTTTCTAAAATTTAATAAATATATGTAAACAGAGAAAACGAAATTCTCTTTGTTTCTAGATATTTATTTCATTTGCCTAAAAAAATCCTACATTGCCGGATCTGATTTTCTATACAACTTACATATGAATGTAGGATCTTCCCATTTTTTTTACCAGTCCGACTTTATGATTTTCGGGGGCTTACACCCAAGTACTAATCTGTACGTTTCAGCTCAACAATAGCGGATGCAAAAAAAAATGTACGAAAATGAAGGCAGCGCCAATGGTGGGTGTTTTAGTTTTGATATAATTGAGCTTAAACGTGAGGTTTTTAGTTATTTTGGGTACTGAAGACCCAATTAGGGGATCACGAATGTTTTGACCGGCATATATATTTGTTAAGGATTACAAAAGAAAACAAAATAATAATTCAGGGGTCTTTATTTATGATTGGAATTTCCATTTTATTTACGAAATGTTCGCATTGCGAAATTTTCCCTTTTCATATATTCACAAATTAGCGGGATAACGAATCCCGCGCGTAATTGGAAATGATAATGTATTTTTTATAATTTATTAGTTATGACTTTGAATCTAATCTTAGTTGAAAATACAGGTAATATTTGGGATTCCCATTATATGCCTTCTCACAAGCAGACACGTACAAATTTACGCTTGCGCATGCCGCATGTGAACCTACAACATAAAAAACCCAAATCTCAAATGGACATACACCCTGCAACGGCTGCAACTCCTGCCGACCTACCCTGAAACAGGAATGAGATTGATGAAGTGAATCATTTTCTACAGCATGGGTGGTCAGCTGCATACCAACCTATAAGTTAAGGAACATCCTCAGTTTTACCTTTAAAGTGGCAGGTATCGATATTTTGTTACGGATATTCTTCAATGCGTGGTATAACCAAAAAATAATAGACTACTCCTTTAGTAAACTTTCCAACATAAACTCAAATTTAAAAATAACACCTTAGCTGCATTAAACTAATTGTAAATCTTTCATTATTCCAACGGCCATTGTTTAAAGTCACATTGTGTTTGGCTGACCGTCCTCTAGTATGGCGGAAGAGGACCCCATTAGTCCGCCGAGAGGACAAACATTTGCATAACGGTTTTATCTAGTCTGCTCAGGCCATCCTTGCCCGGTCTTCCCCTGCAGGCTTCCTGTGGGGAGGACAATGCCCTCCCCGCGCCACTGCCTTTGTTAGTTTTATTAGTGTCAAGTGCAGTGATAAAGCGCGCTCTCCTTATATTAAATTATACACGACACACTCATATTTTCAATGTATTTTTTACGCCTGCTAATATGCTTCTTTTTCACTAATTCCCAAAAAAAAAACGCTTCTGAGCTGCATATAAAGTGCAACTTGTCTCCGAAGAGATCGCATGTGATGTGAGGAGGCTATATATTTGTACTACGTCGGGGTTATAGCCGCGGGGGCCAAGAGGGCTGATCTTTCTAGCGTGTTTCGACTGGAACAACGTTGGTTCGATCCCCACTTGGGTCACTTGACTTTAACTTTGACCCTGGTTCAACAGATGTTATTGGGTAATTATTATTTAATAATTCATTAATAATAATAAACAATAATTAATTATTAAATGATGATATTAATACCTGTTTCTGGCCAGGCAGAATAGGTTGGTGAATTGCATTCCTCATCACAAATCTATTAGTAGGAGTTTCTAAGCTCCCGAGGGGCTGATTCTCCTTTCTTGTGAAGGCTGAGTAAACCTTGCTAGTATTTTATTTTGTGGTTTGAAATAAACATTGAAACGGGAAATCATTTCTGACACCTGCGTTGGGATTCGAACCCGAGCTCACGGCATGGAATGCAAGCACTCTACCAACTGAGCTATCGACCGGACTCCTAAATTTATTATTATTATAATAAAATTATAACATGTCTATAAATTAATTATTTATCGTTGATTTGACAAAGTGACATCAATATTAATTTGACAATTTGCGCAAACACCTCCATCAGACCATCACATCAATATTTTACTAGCAGCGTGTGTACCTGCGCGATAATTTGATGAGGCGAAGGTATCGAGTGTTCGCTCAGACGGTCCAATTAACGCGCAATATCCGGACTCGCCTCTGACCCAGTTCCAGCACTCTCAGCCATGGAGGTATATTCAATGGAGGAGCTTTAATTGTGATTTAGTACCAATCGACATGATGCAACGGCTTTGACACCATACATTGCTAATAGTGTTGTCTCGCTCACGACATATGAAATGATTTTGTTATTTTCTATGTTAGCAACGTGTCTCTACTCCGTCTTCAATCTATGTACATATTATCACCATGGAAACGCATGAAATCACTTTGGTAACGTGTTTGTTACTAGTGTTGTTGAAAGTATGAAAACATCAGATGAATTCCGAATTTAAAAGTATTCCTACCTCATTATGTACGGGGTGATTTTCACAAGTATCTATTACCGCGAGCATAGAAGTTATATACTTAAGAAGCAAGTACCTTTATACATATCGCACGTTTAATAATAAAGAGAAATAACTCGAAAATTGGGAAAATCGAGATTTTGTAATAAAACGCAAGAACAATGCGAGAAGAATAGGTAGAATGCGACAGCCGTTCAATTTGGACGAAGATGACCGAGATAAAGCATCGGCCGCCTTTTTCATCCCATACAAGTTGTACTGGCTGTCTGAACTTCAAACGAGATTTCCCAACATTCATGTTTTTTGAGTTATTGCTTTTTATTATTAAACGTGCGATATTTGAACATCACTATTTCTATAAATGGCTGTCACTTTTGCGAACAAAATATTTCGACAAACGAAAAATAAATTTTATCATCGTAATCATATAGAATAGTGATTAAAGTGAAATATTATTCCATTTTCTATAAGTTATAACACATTTACTCACTTTTGGCACGTTTAGAAAATACCCAGTTTGGCGTTTATATGTTTTTTTTTTCAATTAGGTAACACACCTGTTCACAGTTAGAAGGTTATCGCAACGCAACGCAACTAAGCTACACATACAGTATAACTTCTTGCCGCGTTATCCCCGAAGGGGTCGCATGTGGCGAGTTGAGCCTATTTATTTTTACAGGTAAGGGGGCCGGCCTTACGCCAACCACTTCAGTTGAAGTGGAGGTTTCCCAGCTCCCGAGAGTGCTGGTACTCATTTCTTGTGAAGGCTGAGTAAACCTTGCCGGTATTTTATTTTGGGGTTTGAAATAAACACCGAAACGGGAAATCATTTCTGACACCCTCGGTGGGATTCGAACCCGAGCTTTCGGCATGGAATGCAAGCACTCTACCACCTGAGCTATCGACCGGACATCGATAGACTGAATTTGGATTTTTGTGTGATAAGTGGGGTAGCGTATTTCTAATTCTCAAAGGATTGATTTCTCAGCCCATCCAGTTCTATATATCGATGCTCTCAGCGGTAACTTCCTCGCGTACAGCGCGCTGGATACTAGTCCAAATCACTCTCCAATGTGTATACGGGTGTGACCTAGCAACTTGGTTACTCACCCAGGGAGTTTGGATGTAAAATTTGGTATAAATAAGAGGCAATTTGATTGACAGGAAGAGCGAAATCTCTTTATAGGCCTAAAGGTCGGTGTTATCGCCGAGGGGGCCAATTGGGCTGATCTTTCTAGCGTGCTTGGAATAGAACAACGTTGGTTCGATCCCCGCCAGGGTCATTTGACCATAACTTTAACCCTGGTTCAACAGATGTTATTGGGGAATTATTAATTAATAATTCATTAAAATAAGAAATAATGAATTATTAATTGATGACATTAATACCTGTTTCTGGCCAGGCAGAATAGGTCATCTCTCCATGGGGGTTAAACACCATAGGCGTAATAATAATACCAGTATGATTTTTTTCGTCAGCGCTGTTTTTGTGTAAATCACACCTCAAGAGCCCTTTGCGAGCTAAGTCGTCGCTATAGAAAGCGCCAATTTTCAAGAAAGACCCACTTGCTGTAAGGTTGAATGGACCTTTGGTGATCGGTCTTTGATAAAGGCATATGAATTTTTCAACGCAGAGCCCCTAGTGACGCTGAAGATTTGAGCTTTCCTTCCTTATTAATATGTAACAGATATGTTTTACAATAAACTCCACGATTAAAATTACGTGAAGGCAAACTTTTTTTGCTTTGAATTTTGCGTAAAAAAGTGCAAACGACTCAAAACTCACAAAACGCTTTTGCGAAATTTACATTTTAAATAAAAGATTTCTCGGCTCCGGACACTTCGCAAAAGACTACAAGGTGAATAAATAAAAGGAAAGAAAAAGTTTGCATCGGTCTGGCGACAATTGGGCAACACTTTCCCTACTTTTAAGCAAACAAAATTTAATTATTAATGAAATATTTCAGCGGAAACTTTGCAGAATTATCTTTAAAAAAATATGTATGAAAAAAGCCACTAGAATGAAACAGTGTTTTTTTTTCATATTAATATTTAATTCACTTCTGTAACTTTTTAGCATGCGTATTTAATACAAACAAATTTAGTTTTTCAAAATTTACTGTACATGACAGCAGACACGCACAAGTTCGCGCTTGCGCATGCCGCATGTGAATCTACAACATAAAAACCAAATCTCAAATGGAGAACCACCCTTCAACTCTTACCGTCCTTCCCTGAAACAGGGGTGACATTGGCAAAGTGAACCATTTTCTATAGCATGGATAGCCAACCGCAGACCAACCTATACGTCAAGGAACACACACAAGAAATTACAGTTTAGTCATAAACAAATGGATAATGGATAATTAATCAATAAACATAAATGCTGTACTTCCGAATTAAATGCTGTATTGGTTTGTTTTCCAAAAAACTTTTCTTTTATTCAAACATTGTTTTTTAATTCACACATATAATATATTCAAAACTTTTAAATGGGAAAGTTCAGATAAGAAAGAAAGGGTTTTCCTACCTGATGATGACTTAACAAAGTTGAAAACGTTTGTATTATAATTTAAAATTTTTAAATATATTATAAGAGTGAATTAAAAAACAGTGTTCGAATAAAAGAAAAGTTTTTGGAAAAATAAACCAATAAACATGAATTTTCAGTGTTAATACACAAACCATAAAATAAATGAAATACGGATTATTTGTCTCAAATGTACCTATGTATCGTTTCTTTCCAAGTAAAAAATTATAATCTCACCGAAAAGCACACCCCTGTAATGCGAAAGATAAATACATTAACATTAAATTAGACACACTTTGAGTCTTTGTTCTACGGACTCGGAGAGATAAAGTCGTTACAAGGCTTCGCAGGGGATGGACCGGACGGGGGTATAAAGAAAAAAGTAACCGACGCGAATGAAACCAAGGTGAGGGTTTTACTTATTCCTCTACAAATCTGCCAGGAGCCAAAGACAAATTTGCATGTCGTCCTCTTGGGAAATTTCATCTGAATTTGAAATGATTTCGTCGCATATTTTAAAAGCTTCGCGACTCGTAGAGAGGTAACGCAGGACGCTTGAAGTCTCTGTGAAGCTCAACCCGAAGACTCTCAATGAGTGAATGCAAGGATGGAGATAGTTTACTTCTGCCTGCAGCTTAGATGGCGGGAAAATCTGTGAGATTTAATCATGGCAGAGGTTTTAGGGAAATGTATTCATAACTGACTTTAAAATCCAGTTTTCTCATAAATATGCAGGCTTCAACGTATAATAAAATGGACTGGAAACTTGTTAATGGTGAGAAAACATTGTACGGTTTTTAACTATCTTTCAATAAAATATTTTCAAACCAAGTATCAAACATCCAAGTATCAAACAAAAGGGATAATTTTGATTAGGATAATTAAACATCCAAGTATCAAACAATAGGATAATTTTGAATAGTTAAGTAAATGTAAAGTGCTAAACTATAATAATAATAATAATTTATTCATAAAACCTTTTTTACAGAAGATTAACATAGGGTGCAGCTTTTTAACTTAAGTAAGAAAATAATACATGTGCCTGAACTAGGAAAACCTGTGTCTCAGGCGTGGACAGCTTCTATACAATATATCTGTATAACTTTATGATATTAATGATACACAAAAAATATTTAACATTACATTTTAAGATGTCTGAACAAATATGAGTTAAAATATTGAAATAAATGTTATTTAAACTTAATATGGAAATAAGAGAATAATAATCCATAATTGTGAATTGTGAGCACTCAACAGACTGAGAACGGGTGTTGGCAGAGCTCGCTGTAACATGCGGGCCTGGGGAATCCTTCATCAAGATGACACCACGCTCTGTGAATGCGGAGCCCAACAGTCAATGGATCATCTTCGGATCTGCCCGGCCTGCCCAACAAGCTGCTCACTGGCCGACCTAATGGAGAGTAATAGTGAAGCAGTAGATGTTGCCCGACACTGGGCAAGAGTAGTGTAGTGTCTGACACAAAGAAGAAGAAGATTGTGAATTGTTAAAAATAAATATAAATTGTTGAATAAATCTAAGTGTAAAATAAATATCCATGAAAGAACACCAGTTTTGTTAATTGAAAGACTTTTGAACCCTAAAAACACAACAATATACAAGATGAATGAGGATGTAAGTTTGAAGGGAAAGTGCAATATAGTTTCATTATTGAAAACACAATATACTTTAACAATATCACGACACAAAATGGCTCGGGCGACTTGCACAATCTTTCCGGGAAATTTTCATTAAAATTCAAAAACAATTTCTCAGTTAATTTCTTTGAGCGCGTCCTCTACGCCAACATATTACGCGGAGCGAAAGCGGAAAAACCAATATGGAAGTTACAAATTTGCTGCCGGATAGTTTTTCATGAAACCTGCTCACAACTAAGTTAGAAGTTTCTTGCCTTACACCACAACTAGTCGTAGACCCATCCTGAAACCATACAGATCATGATATGCCTGGACGTTTCTTGTAATGCCTACAATCAGAACACTTTTAAGTGATAATTTCTATTTAAAAGCTTTCTGAACAATATCATAAAAATCACAAAGTTTACATTATTTTTCCTTTAAACATTTGCGGGGCTATTCTTAGACATTTTAGTCGTCGGTTTAGCCCACGCTTTGACAAACTAATGATGCATTTGTATGAAGATTTGTCAATCCAAGATGGCCGCAAATGAACAGCTGATTTGTTTCCATACAAATATTACAAAATTCGGTAGGTAAAAATGACCGTGCTGATGAAACTTCCAGAGCAGGCACCATGAGTTTGTCAAAACTCAACCGACGACTAAAATGTCTAAGAATAGCTTGAGTTTTAAAACTTACAAATTTCTCACTTTAATATTTGATTGATTTTTCAGATTCTATATCTATAATTAATAAACTTAGTTGCAAAGGTATATAAAATCTAAGACTCATTTTAAATGCAATCCCATAAGCATACACGTATAAATTCACGCTTACACATGCCGCATGTGGACTAACAATATAAAAACCCAATCTCAAGTGAACATTAGCCCTGCAACTCTTGCTGAACTTTTCTGAAACAGAGGTGTCATTGGCAAAGTGAGTAATCTTAGTTCAATGCTCATTGTGATGTAAGATGTTCAATAATAAGATGAGAAAATAACGAGTACAAAAGTGTTCTGTGTAAGAAAAAACGGTTTATGTATAAATTTTAAATTCAATGAAAAAAATTGCAACGTTGTATCGTGAATATGGTCAAATTTAGTGGCTAAGCACATCGAGAAAACATTCAATACTGTTATTAATAAGAAACGCCTACCAAATGACAATTTTATCGGTTCTACAATCGGTCTACGCCAAACACATGCAATTAATTAAAGAAACATTCGATAATGAGATACATATTTCATACAGTTTTACATTTAATAAAGTGCCTAGGCACACTATGATTCGTTGGATTCTACGACCGGTCTACGCCGTAGCAGCATTGGCGACAGATACTGAAGTATCCAGGGGGAGAACAAGGGGAGCTGCAATGTTGGCGTAGGTGACAATCCAATCTACGGAGAAAGTTGCTTATAGCCTCTACGCACAGAACCAGATCTACTAGTCCCTTAATTATGGGTGTCAAGTATGAAAAAATAAATCAAAACATTATTTATAAATAATTCGAATACGAGTGCGTTTTTTTACGTGGATTTATCCGAAGTTTTCTTAGTTGAGTTGTTAATTTAAATGAATGGACTTAGCGCATGATTCCATGTAGACAAAATTGTGATGTGACACGCCCGGGCTGCCGGGTTAAGTTTTTCCTAACAACCCGGCCGTGTTACATCACTTTTTTTCATTCATTCACTGTCAAATGTAAGGGCCTTATTTTATGTCAAAATGATTATATATATACTGACGTATTATATAAAATGTAGACAGTAGAAATTTAATAACAACTATGTGACAGACACCGTCACTGGAGCATTGATGTCTTGTATGTACGTTATTATGTTTAATTTGTGAAAAAATAGTCAATGATCTGTTGGTGTTTTTACAAATAAATAAATAAATAAAATAAAATAAATTATCTTTAAATCCGTTTAATTTTCGAAAATAAAATCTAAACACACTAAAGTTTAGTTTAAAAGAAATTTAAAAACATAAAAAAGCATATTCTTTGACAAGAAATTTTCAACTCTGGTTCGATGTTTTGAAAGTAAATCCGTGCCTGCTGACATTGTGGTATAGCACATCCTCTACGGCGTAGCTAGGTTCACCTCTGGCAGTTAGAATTAACCACTCTCGGTACAGCCACCCTACACAAGTGCTACGCATCACGTAGAAGCGTAGCAGCCTTCAATCCTAGATACCTACAGGCGTAGAAACCTATAGTCGCAAAAATCAGTGGCGACGGGTCAATGTTTTTTGGAGTTCCGCTCGTCAATTTCAATCTAAAGAGCTAGTAAAATCTGTATCTTATAGTGAAATTAACTAAATCGTATGAAACTATTGTATTTCTATGAATAAATGTTCAGTTGTATACTCTCCTATCTACCGTATGCAAAAATCACATCGTTGTGAATTTCGAAAGAAGCATCTAGCGCTGGATGTACAAAGCTATTTCTAAGCTTAACTTGCATAATAGTTTGATTTCAACTAAATACTTTTTAACCAAAAATTCTGATAAAACACTGTTTTATTTTCACTTGATTATAAATTTTACTTTATTAATATATATTATATTTGAACGTTTTCGTTCTCGATAACCTTCAGGTTCAGTAAAAATAATATAATAAACTGAGGATGAAGAATGATCTCCGAAAACTTTTTTTCAAAAATAAATACTCACAGTGGAAAAACACAAAGTTTTTCATTTAAGTGTTCTTCATTTTTTTTTTTTTATCAAGTATTTAAAATGGAATTTCTCAATGTTTCACCAAAACAATTTAAAAAGTTTATTAATATAATCAACTGAAATTAAAACAGAGTTTCATTAGAATTTTGAGTTTTATAAAACTAAGTAGAAATCAATTAATATGAATTTTCATAGTATTACTACACAAACTGTATTAAATATATTAAAATATTATAATGAAAACATGGGTTAAACTTAAGAGTTAAACTTAATAGTACATCAAATTTAATGTTTTAAATTCCAGTTTATTAAGTTTTTCAACACACTATGTCACTGGATGATATCTATAGTCGTAGAGACTTACTAGCGTAGATATTTGAAGTCGTAGATACTTACTGGCGTAGATATTTACTGACGTAGATACCTATAGGCGTAGCTCCATACTTCCAGGTCTGCATCCTCAGAGTTGAGAAAGTTTCAAGTGTCATAAAATTTAAGTAGGAACAGTGTGTTACATGAGCAGAGTTTCACTGTAGCCTACGACGATATTAGGATTAGTTAACTTATATCACCCGTGCTGTAAAAATGGTTCACTTTTGCCAATGCCACCCCGGTTCAGGGAACGGTGGCAGGCGTTGCAAGGTTTATGTCCATGTGAGGTTTTCTTTATTTGTATGCACACATGCAGAATGTGTAGGCGCGAACCTACATGTGCCCGTCTGTAGGCATGCATTTCATATGAGCCTTAAAGGTTAACATATCCTTGCAGCTTAGATTATAGATACGTTATATTTCAAGTGAAAAAATATACTTTTACTAGTAAGTGTCTCAAATCAAATCCAACACAACACACAATACAACACTACGCAGCTTACAGTCCTGCTGCAAAAGAATCAGGACATCACCGCTTCATCACCAACACCTCTATGGCACTTCAACAAGTTCATGGGAACCTAGATTCTTTGAAATATAGGGAATCTCTCGAATGGGATTCTTAAAAAAGGCTGATGGACACCTGAAAAACGTTATCTGTTGTGTTTTATATAACAAAATATTGCCTTAATCCAGTATACGAATGATAATGAATAGGTATTAATTGTATTGTTACGAAATGTTTTTACTTTTTACAATGTAGGTATTTTTGTACGTCAAAAATAAGAAAATAAATTCCTATTATGGTTGATATCTACTGAAGAAGTATTTTTTTTACGTTTAAACTGAACTATACTGTTAAGCTTCAAAAACACAGATTGTACCCCGTTTGTAACACAGATGCCACCCCGGTTCAGGGAACGGCGGCAGGAGTTGCAAGGTTTATGTCCATGTGAGGTTTTCTTTATTTGTATGCACACATGCAGAATGTGTAGGCGCGAACCTACATGTGCCTGTCTGTGGGCATGCATTTCATATGAGCCTTAAATGCCTACATATCCTTGCAGCTTAGATTATAGATAGATTATAGATAGTACAACCCTCGTAACACGACACGGAACACGAAAATCAATGAACTTTTCATTCCAATTTTTTTTTCCGTTAATTGAGTGAGATGAAAGACTGACGAAGAAAGTATATGTTGCAAGACTAGATGGATGTCATGGTAGAGGAAGACCGAGAAAGGTATGGATGGACCAAATTTCCGAAATTGCGAAAGAATCAAATATCCAGAGTCATAATAAAAGGAGAGTCTGTATGAAGAAGGTTATGACTCTGGAGGATATGAAATAAGTGTGTAAGAACAGAAAGAAATGGCGGTTAATCTGTGATGTTGGCGGCTAGGGTTTTTAAAATTAGAATTTGTTTTCTATTAGTTTTTGATGTCCATACATGTTATAATTTGTTTATTTTAAAAATGTAATTTGTTGTGTATGCTCCTTGACTTATAGGTTGGTTTGCGGCTGACCACCCATGCTGTTGAAAATGGTTCACTTTGCCAATGTCACCCCTGTTTCAGGGAAGGTCGGCAGGAGTTGCAGGGTGTATGTTCATTTGAGATTCGGGTTTGTATATTGTAGGACTACATGCGGCATGTTTAAGCGCGAACTTAAACATGTCTGTTTTGTGAAAATGCATATAATGTGAATCTCTAATGTCACTTATATTTTGCAACTTAGATTAGATAAGATTAGAGTCGCTATTCAATCACTCCATTGTATTCTCCATTAGATCTTCCAATGAACAGCTTGTCAAACAGGTGGAAGAAATTCCAAGATAGTCCTTAGGTTGTAGGTCTCCGTATTTCTGCGTGGTGTCATCCTGTTGCGGGACTTCTCATGATATTGTTAGGAATGAGTAATTGTGTGTTTTGTGTGAGTTGGTATGCGTTGTGTCTGAGTGAGTCTGTGGGGTCTCTAGATGTAGGTACTTAATTATTAAATTAGTTATATTATAGTTATTATGTAATGAAGATTCACGTTAGATGGCGGTTGAACCATGGATTTACTGTGTTTGAATAGCACCGTTTGAGTACAAACATAATGGAAAAAACACATACAAAATAGCAGTTGATAAGAATACAAGTTTTTTCTCTGTTTGTTCTTCTACGACATTTACAAAAACACAGATATTCAAAATATTTCCAGATCGATCAGGTTTTACTTTTTTTTCATCAACGCTAAAAACCTTCCAATGACATCGACGAAAAAAAGCAATACATTTTTTCAGTGACAATGACTGAAAAATATTTTTGATAAAACCTGATGAAAAACACTCATTTGTTTCGGGGTGAAAGGTTCCGTTTTTTTGACATTCGCGTTCAAAAGATTTTTTTCATTTATTCTACCTGACAATCGAGACACCTTTCGTGTCTAAATCCAGCCCCTTTTCAAAAACAAATCACCTGGTTTCCCCGATATATTTGTACACTTTTCAATTTCTTAAAAAAATATTTGAAATGTACCTGTTACTCTGCCAAGGTTTGGTTTACCATAACCACCTCACAATTTTCGTCTCAACCTACAAATGTTGTTTAAAACATAAAATACCTTTTTTCATGGAGAATAAATAATCTCCAAGATGACTTTTGTATAATAAGATCTACCTGTATATAATCTGTATTCTACAATATTAATCAAATTAATAAAGTTCCAATTCACTTTTTACAATTTTATTTCTGTCTAGCACTTTCGCCTACAAGGCATCATCAGGACAATTATTGAATTGGAACTTTGTTAATTTTATTAATATACAATGGACTTTCACTGTGTAAGCCACCAAACCCTTTAAAATATATTCTACGACATTTTAATCTAAGTTGCTCAATAATATAATCTTAAAACTAAGATATGCGAACATTTAGTATTCATATTTAGTGCATGCCCATAAACAGGCACGTGTAAGTTCACGCTTACAAATGCTGCATGTGTACTTACAAATTAAAATTCAAACCTCAAATGAAGGTAAACTATCCAACTTTTGCCGACCTTTCCTGAAACAAGGGGTATTGGCAAAGTGAAGCATTTGTTACAGTATG
This sequence comes from Agapetus fuscipes, assembly GCA_951799405.1. Classification (NCBI taxonomy): domain Eukaryota; kingdom Metazoa; phylum Arthropoda; class Insecta; order Trichoptera; family Glossosomatidae; genus Agapetus; species Agapetus fuscipes. The sequence continues at coordinate 2,223,092 of OX637346.1, read as the reverse complement.
GGTGATCAGCCTCATACCAACATAAAAGTCAAGGAATCTTATTTTTAATTATAGTGAAGTCAAGCAGAAGACCTTGAACTATAATCTATAATCTAAGTTGCAAAGATATATTAACATTTAAAACTCATATCAAATGCATGCCCACAAACAAAAACGTGTAGTTCACGCTTACAAATGCTGAATGTGTACATACAAATAAAATCCGAACCTCAAATGAACAAAAATCCTACAACTTTTGCCGACCTTCCCTGACTCAGGGGTGACATTGGCAAAGTGAACCATTTTTTACAGTTTTACTGTAAAAATGTACAGTACAGTTTATTTTTTAACAAAAACACCAAATCTCTACTTAGAGCAACGGGTAGATGATCACCCATCTTCCATAGATGTGACACTGAAAGAATAAGAGATTTCTATTTTTAAATCCATTCTCATTCATAACCACGATGAAGTCAAAGAGCAGCTTCTATAGAGGGGTGTGCACTGTGCATACACACGCAGGGGTAGAACAGAGGGGTGCGGGGCCCGGCAAGTGTGCCGAGCACAAATTGAAAATCAATGAACCGCGGAATTCAATTTTATATTAAAAGCTATTCATCTTGGGGCCCCGACTTCCTGCGGGAGGTGAATGCAACCGTTGCTCTCACAGACAGACCTCGCGACGAGAAACGATGTACTCCTTCGAGTACCAAACAAGAGATTTCACGACGAATGGTCTAGGGATGCGTGGTCCTAAAATCCTAGTGAAACCTATTTAGTTTTACTGTTAAGGGATCCGGCCTTACACTAATCAGTTCAGTTCAAATTGGGGTCTCACAGCTCCATGCTCCACCTGTCCATGCTTTATGACCATTGGTGCTTAGATCAATATTTTGTGGATGATATGTTTTATTTCCTTGACTTATATATAAGTGATTGTGAGGCTGACCACCCATGCTGTAGAAAAGGTTTCACTTTGGCAACGTCACCCCTGTTTCAGGGAAGGTCGGCAAGAGTTGCAAGGTGTATGTTCATCTGAGATATTGGTTCTTATATTTTAGGTCCACAATGCGCACTACAAAGGAGCTCCTGCCTACCATTAAGCAGAGAAAGCTAATGTACTTCGGTCACATTATGAGAAATGAGAAGTACCGTCTCCTTCATCTTATCATTCAGGGTAAGATTGAGGGGAGAAGATCTCAGGGACGCCGAAGGACATCGTGGCTGAAGAACCTGCGACAGTGGTTCGGCAGAAGCACCAAGTCCCTATTTCGAGCCGCAGCATCAAAAATCAAAATAGCTATGATGATCGCCGATCTTCGTTAGAAGTGGCACAAGAAGAAGAAGAAGAATGCGACATGTCTAAGCGCGAACTTATACGCGTCTGCTTTTGAAAATGCATATAATGTGAATCTTTTCTGTCACGTATCTTTACAACTTAGAGTAGACTAGATTAAATTAGAAATAAACACCAAAACGGAAAAAAAACATTTCTGACACCGTCGGTGGGATTCGAACCCGAGCTCTCAGCATGGATGGAATGCAAGCAGTCTACCAACTGATCTATCGACTTTCATTAACTTAATTCAACGACACGAAATAATTGCTATACCCACATCAACCACAGTATTTTATATTATTTGTGTTTTTTAAAAAATAAAACTCAAGTGAATTGTAACAAAGTTAAAAAAGTATTTTAATCAACAGTATTTTGTTTGTACTCGTACACACCAGAAATTATCCTAACGTAAGCCCGAGCGGCGTAAACGTTCAAATGGTAGGTATTGAAAATGAATATAAATAATCAATTTTAGATTTGTGTTTATCAAAAATCTTTTGAGTAATTTCTAACAGAAAACTGTTAACAAATCATCTACATTATCTACAGACATAATAATGTGGCAGAAATTACTTCAGAATAAACTTCCTTTGTCTGAAGCCATCAGAGTTTTGATTAGTATTTGATATCTTATACGAGTACCTATAGGTATTGATTTACCTGAGTAAATCAAAAAAGAATCAATAACGGTTTTTGTCGTTTTAAGAATTTGAATATTCATTGAATCAACAGCATGAAAAACCAATATTTAAGAGGAAATTTTCGGCTTTTATTTAATATTCAATTTTGTCCATCAATACCACAATCAAATATTTAATTTTTTTACAGAAAAAAATCTGCTTCTAGTATGTTTTTTCAGGTTCCTTCGACGTAAACTATCACACAGGAATCGGGCAGCTCTGAACAGTTCCTCCACAGTCCAGTCCATTCTCAGATGGTTTTTGTGTAGTTAATTCTTTATCTCAGGAGAAAATTTTAAGACAAAATATTTTATTTCAAATTTACAAAAAAAAATCATAAATAATTGTTGCATTTGAATACAACAAAACTGAAGACAAAAATGCAGCTTCTGTTATTTTTTAAATACAATTATTATTATTTTATTGATTGTTGTCGATAAGCTCAGTTGGTTCGCATTTGAATACAACAAAAATGTAGTCTTTTTTTAATACAAATACATATTATGATTTTATTGATTGTAGAGGCATTCATTTTGTTAATGTATTTGTTTGGCATTCACAATTCATCTTAAAAAACAAAAAACTTTAACAACTTTCTTTTTGATTACCATTTAGTAAATGTTGTGTCATTTATTAGACGCATTTAGTAATTATTTAGCCACCTGTGGGTGCAAACGGATTGTTCGCGAAACCGGTCGTGGAACTGAATACACCCACCGTAATAAAAAAACAAAGTTGTTTTATTTTGTATCTTACAAGTATTATGCATTTTTTATATTTTTATCTGTCAAAATGCTTGATTTTTTGTTTTTCCAATAGAAAAGCAAATTGTTTTTCTGTACTTCCCCTGAAATCCAACCCACAACCTTCTGTTTAAGAATTCGAAGCATTAACCACTAGACTACATTTAAATTCTTCTTTGTCTGATCAAAATTGCCCTGCTGTCACTCAAATTGACAAATTTTCATCCCCGTTTTTATTGTTTATCCCACCAATTCACACACCCAGATTATCTCACGTCCAATTTTAATTTTTAAGTTAATTTCCATCGCTTAGCTGTGATTAAAGCCTTCGTGAATTGGGGGGCGCTATCTGTTTTTGATTGATCGAGAAATGTCGACACCTCGGCTTGATCGATCGAGACAAAGAAACTAACATTCGGGCAATGATATTGTTTCCGGTCCGGCCGCCCTTTGTTCGGGAAATTTGTAATTTTATTGCAATCAATCAAAAAAGTTGAACGCCGGGCGTGCCAAACAAAAACATGGCTTTGGATCGAACAATTAAACCCTCTAATTAAGGTGTTCATCAACAAAAACAACAAAAGCAGGGAAAACAAAATAACGCCATACAAATACACAAGTTTTTGTTTGTTGTTTCTATGCCGTTAATTTTAAATAATATGATTCATCATAATGACAATAGTAAATCAGACGTATAGAATCCAAGGCAAATAACAAAAAGTCGGATAATTTTCTAAAAATGAGATCTTCGATCTAAGCTGTTCAGGGAAGATCAGAAAAAGTTGCAGGGCTTATGTTCAATTTAGTTTTTTTTTTTTTGTAAATGCACATCTAGTATATAGTGTATGTAAGCGTGAACTAACTTTATAGATATGTAGTTGCTTTGGCAATGTTTTATTTGTTGAATCAATGATTTTCAAACAGGTAGGTAGTTCCTTAACTCAAAGGTTGATATGAGGCTGACCACCCACTTCACCAATGCCTTCAAAGCTTCAAAGGTTATGATCATCTGGGAATTGGTTTATTTTGTATTTACACAAAGCGCGAAAGCGTGTGCTACTTGCATCAAATATGAGCCTTAAATGTCAATATATCTGTTTTACCTAGATTAAATTAGTAAGATGGTTCTATTTTGTTCTGTTGGGACTTACTATTCGTTAAATAGCCCAACCCGAAACAATCTCAAAAATAATAATTTAACAGTATGTCCATCATTCGTGACTCCTTTCAGACACGTAGACTTTTCTCCTTCAGGCTGGACTCCATCATCCTCTGGGACCTCTTTTCAACCCTCATCCCTTACTCCTCAGGCTGTTTTCTCTCGTCCAAGGGGTCTGTAATTCAATTTTGAAGGCTGTTTTTGTTTTCTCTCCCGTGTCCAAACTGAAAAACTAATGGTTATTGCAGTGAAGGATTCAGATGATTATGTTATCCTCAGTCCAAAAGCAAAAATCACACTTTCAACAACTCAACTAAGCTACACATATAGTGTAACTTCTTGCCGCGTTATCCCCGAAGGAGTCGCATGTGGCGAGTTGAACCTATTTATTTTTACAGGTAAGGGGGGCGGCCTTACGCCAACCACTTCAGTTGAAGTGGCGGTTTCCCAGCTCCCGAGGGGGCTGGTACTCATTTCTTGTAAAGGCTGAGTAAACCTTGCCGATATTTTTTGGGGTTTGAAATAAACACCGAAATGGGAAATCATTTCTGACACCCTCGGTGGGATTCGAACCCGAGCTCACGGCGTGGAATGCAAGCACTCTACCAACTACCAGCTATCGACCGGACTTATATAGCGAAAATTACCAAAATCTACATACGAAGATGCAAAACAAATTGTCAGTTATTTTATATACCAAGGGTTATTTATTTTAAGGTACCTACACATAATTTGAGAGCGCCGTTTTTTTGTCTATCATATCACACCTTAAGGGCCTTTCAGTAACGATACATGCCCATTTAAAGACACCAACAGTTTGTGACAGTAAAAGTGTTTTCTCTAGTAAATAAAATAACTTTAACAAAATACGTTTACCGAGCTAGGAATAAATGGGTAAAGAAAGAATGTAAGTTAAAAGAGGATGTGAAAGTTAAGGTATAAAAGAATGTGATGAGATGGTTTGGGCATGTGGAAAGAAGAATTATGATGGACTGACAAAATATATACCTGTATACCAGGCCTGGCCAACCCGCGGCCCGCGGGCCGCATGCGGCCCGCGACGCCTTTACGTGCGGCCCGCGGTCATGTGTGATGATTTTTTTAAATTATGTATTTGTATATATTTTTATTTAAGAACTTTATTGCCGTTAAATTTGTACAATTTTGAAATCAAAACTACCCCAGAACTTTCCTAGTAAAAACACTATTTGACTGGACTAGAGATATTTTTCAGCGATTTGAGTTGCAGCGGCAACACATTTAAGCGTTAATACGTAATATATAATCTATAATAAATCTATAATCTAAGTTGCAAGGATATATTCATTTAAAGCTCTCAGATGTATGCCCACAAACCAACAAGTGTAGTACAAATGCTGAATGTGTACTTACAAATAAAATCCAAACCTCAAATGAACATAAGCTCCACAACTTTTGCCGACCTTCCCTGAAACAGGGGTGACATTGGCAAAGTGAACCATTTTTTACAGTATGGGTGGTCAGCTTCATACCAACCTATAAGTCAAGGAATATGAATAATAAATTACATTTAAATATAAAAAAGAACAAAACCTTACAAATAAATCTATACAAAAAAAGTCAAAAATTTCCTATGCAAAAAATGTAGCAAATGAATACACCAACATTAGAAATCAACATTACAGATTAGCCGCCACTTCTTCCTGTCCTTGCACTTCTTTCATTTCATCCAGAGTCATAACCTTTTTCATACAAGTCCTCCTTTTATTATGACTCTGGATATCCCATTCATTCGCTATTTCAGAGATTTGATCCTTCCATACTTTTCTCGGTCTTCCCCTACCACGACATCCATCTATTCTAGCAACATATACTTTCTTCGTCAATCTTTCATCACTCATTCTCTCCAAATGCCCGAACCATCTTAACATACTTCTTTTAATATGGGGGTGCAATTTTGAAAAAATATCGAATTTTTCCCACAAAAACATTGTCGTGGAGGGGGGGGGGGTTAGCGACAGGTTTGTGTGGCCCTTGGGGAAATTTTAGGCCATCAATGCGGCCCGGGGTGCAATTTGGGTTGGCCAGGCCTGCTGTATACAGAGGAAGTGTGACAGGAAAATGAGGTACTAAGGGACAACAGTGAAAAGTATATCTCTGTTAAAAAATACACAAAAGGTCTCTAAGTAGTCACTTTATTTTTATGTCAATTAATTTAGTTTTTTTAACACATTCTGCCTATAGTCCCTCTCTTGTGTGATCCCTTGGTTAGGTGTTTAATATGTAACATCCGTTCACAACAAAGAACGCTTAGGACAAAGTTTATCTTAGCAAGTCTACATGTTTATTTAGTTTAAAAGTAAAACCACGAGTATTCAGTATATGTTGACAATTATATTAATTTTAAAACTCAACAAATTTCAAAACTTAATTTAACTCCGATATTTTACGAACCGTTTAGAGAGAACTTACATCATTATTAAAATTAATGTAATTGTCAAAATGTCAAACGACCGTAATTCTAACTTAAACCTAACTATATGTATATGTGTTAAAAAAATGTCTTTGCGATAATACATTTCATTATTTAAACATATTTTCTTTGATTAGTAATGCTATTCATAGCGTTTCATACTTAAAATGCATACATGGGATATTAATTATAGCGCATACATAAAGATTATGGTCTATTTTGCTTAAAAAAATATGCGTTTTCGTCCCCCCAGTGCCTGTTTGGCTTATATACCATTTGATTCAAATATGACCTTTCAGTGAAATTTTCTTAACAATCACATTCTTCGCGATCTGAGCTAAGAAAAAAAAAAAAACATGATTATGTGAGAGTTGTTTCGAATATTTTTAAAATCAATTTCCAGTTTTCATAAGACACATTGGTCCAGTACACATTCAAATATTGCTTACGTGAAAAAAAAACAAAAACGTCATTCTCTGACGGATATGAGACAAACAAGCACTTTGAATACGTATTGTGTTCATACTTTATTGTCCGACATCGTAACAGTAATGAAATCAAGAAGATTTCTGTATAACCGGACATATTGTACGTGTAGAGGACTCCAGGATAATCAGAAATGTGTTGAATGGTGCCCGTTCCGTTGTCATACCACTTGGACGTCTCAGGATACAGTAAGCAAACAATGTCGAGGCTGACGTGGAAGTCCTGGGAGTAAGAGGACCATGGAGGGAAGCGGCACAAGACAGAGAGTCCTGGAGGATTGTGGTTCGGGAGGCCCTGAGCCTTTAAAGCTTGTGAGCCAGATTAAGGAGTAAGTAAGGGCCTGTTCAACCAAACTCCAATCAGACCAAAATCAAAATTAAGTGTGATTTAACCCATCAAATCAAATATTTGGTTGCATTTACGTAAATCAGCTGATGTACATCTTCTTTCCTGTTCAAATTCCATCATATTATTACACACTTCCGAGAAATATTTAACCGAGGTCCTTACCAGAATTAAGCAATCAAATTATATGTGTCAATCAAATATTGATTGGAGGTTGGTGCAACAGGCCCTTAGCATTTAATGCATTTTTTTTTCATTTAATGAATTATTTTCTTATGAAATGATTAAATATATGTAAATTTGTATGGTATTTCCATTATACATTTAAAATACAGTTTGAAGTGCAAGTCACATTTATCAAATAAATTCATCAAAGTCATTTATTTCATACCTCTCCGGCATAGTTCTAGATGCAAACAAAATAATCAACTTTTGCTCATAGCTTTCAACCTCAAACAGAACACCATTCCACTGCCTCTTCGAATCGACAATTTTATAATCTTTTATTTCTATTCTCAACCTAACATTGATGATTTCATTCAAGTATGACGTAGGAGGCTCTTGCGTTATCAGAGGTTTCGTTATAAACAACTTGTTCGTAGCCGCAGGGAAAAGCTTCTTTGTCGCCTTGAAAGCTTCGTCAATTATTGACTTATAATAATAGTTTAACCTTCCAGCTAACTTGGCTGAATCATTCAAAGTCTCAATCAATTGTTGATTCTCATCCAATACGCGCCTCAAATTCTCAATCGATTCTTCTGCATATCCTAATCTCCTAGGGCATTGCTCTGCTGTGTTCTGTCCACCTCTTGTGATATATTCAAATGGTGCAGGAGTGGTTTGATGTTGATTGAATGCTGGTGTAACGAATGACACTCCGAGCCTTGTGAAGAGCTCGTATTTGGCAGCGTTTAATAAAACTTCGCACGACAGTTTTGTATCGCTGAATACAGATGTGAAATTCTGGGTTGGATAATTTAAACTTCCTTGATTATGAACAGCTTGTTCTACTGTTGGTGAGTCTTCTTCGAAGCTGTGATTGATGATGTTTATATCTGAAAAAATGTAAGTTAAAGAGTTATAGTTTGTTGAAATGAAATAGACAGTAAAATATGTCAAGTCAGAGGTCAGAATTTAATGTTGTAATCTTCACCTCGACGAAAATGTGTTGATAATAAAACTAAAAAAATATTGTTTGTATGACATTAAATAATACACACTATTTATATTATTAAAAAATGATAACAAACTTTGTTTAGTTCTACTTTATTTATTTTTATTTAGTTACAAACAAAAATAACGAGTTGTGACCGGTTTCGGCCTCTTGGCCATCCTCAGAGAAACTGAAATCTTAAAATAATGGGAGACTATATAAAGCAAAATGAATATTATACACACAGTAGAATTAGGAGAAATATGAAAAATTATAAAGAATAACTTTGTGAATTTATCAAGTTGTATACTAAGAACAGTATGGACAAAAACAAATAGTTAAGTGAAGAGTAGGAAATTTACTAAGAATAAATTTAAGTAAATTTAACCCTTAACAAGGAACAATACAAAATTATGAACAATTAAAAAAGTAACTTTATTTACCAATACTAGAAAATTGACAAGTGTAAGATAATGTTCTGAGAAATGAACCATTAAGAGGGTTAAACAAACAAGAAGGAATGAATGTTTTATGTAAATTTCCAAAGAGAGCTAAAGTGAGTGTACCAAATCAAATACAAAGAGAGAAAAAACAACAAAAAATCAATAAATCAATCCAAGTGTATCTGTCAGAAACAAATTAAATACAAATAATCAGAATAATCCATTAGTTTATTTACTCGAATTGAAGACAGGTAAAGTGTTGATCAATGGAGTGAATGGAGGGATTTGGTTATTTATAATGTTAACACCCAATTTTTTTGCTTTTAGAATTTCGATAGCTTCTAATCTATTTAGGGTATAGCCATTATTTGACAAATGCAGAAAAGCGGTGTCTTCACTGACAAAAGTGTGGTCATGTTCTAAACAATGGTTTGCCATTTCTGAGAAGATGGTTCTGTTTTTGAACGACAGTTATTTTTGTTTGTAACTAAATAAAAATAAATAAAGTAGAACTAAACAAAGTTTGTTATCATTTTTTAATAATTAAAATGGAGTTCTACAATGTTTCCGCTAAAACTTTTCAAAAAACACTATTTATATTTTGCAATAACGGTAAAACTTGTATTTTAAACATTTAGAAAATCTGCATTTAAATTCATACAAAATGTTGAAGAAATTATTTTATAATGACAGTGTTCATTCATTGCCGTTTAAATATAAAGTAAGTAATATAATTTTTTGTCTGATAAATTCAATAAAAAAATCAAAGTTTTAATTCACTTTTATTTAGTTTTTGCTAAACCGTTTTCACCTGATAAGGTATCTTCAGGAGCATAATTGTTACAAATCTATTGAATAAATAAATAAAAATACAATAGACTTTTACTGTGTTAACAGAAATATCCTTAAAACATAAATGATTTCAATTTTGTTGATTGTAGAGGCATTCACTTTGTAATTATTCATGTTAAACGATAATAAATAAAAACAGCTTTGTTTTCGATTACGTTGAGTACCTACCTATGTATTAAATTCCACGAACGGTTTCGCAAACATTCCGTTTGCATCTTTTGGTGACTAAATAATTACTAAATGGTAAAAAATATAAAATCTAATATATCTTTCCAACTTTGATTTTAGATAATAAATATTAAAGATATTGCTTACCCTTTATTCTCACACCTCCTCTCTGTTGAAGCCTCTCCGTCCCAACTTGCGTGTGACTGATATATCTCACTTGGCTTCCTTTCTTCAAAAACACATCCATGTTCACAACGCACCACTCACTGCCAGTCTTCACGGTCGTGTCTCCAGAAAAATCATAGTGAGTGGTCGCTCTGGTCAAAGGAGGTCCATCTACATTCCCCTTGATGCCAAAAAGCCTCAAGTCTTCCGCATCGGCAATGCAAACCCTGAAACCTTTTGGTCTAAATGCAGTGAAAGATGGCTGAGAGCTGTCGGCGTTTTGATGTGCAAAAACAACGATAAAAGTCGTGAGAAAAAATGCCAAAATCTTCATTTTAAACTATATGGTATTACACGATGTTAAACAAAAATAAAATTCAGAATATTCTCTTGTAACCGTTGTTTTTGTTTACTTTTGTTCACTAGAAACAGTGACACTTTAGCAGAGCACGTCTTGCTTTGGTGCTTGCGTTGCTCTAATGATGCTTTAAATAAATAAATATTAAATTTATCAATGATAAGTACGTTTATAATTTAATCATGTACTCGTATAACAGTATTTCAACTATTTATAAAACTTAACGTTTAAACTCTATAGCTGTAAATGTAACTGTAACTCTGTCGCAATTCCGCTAGGGGTGGCCAAAGCCTCTGAAGAGTTGCGGTTATTGCTGCCTATCCTTGCATACTGCTTGTAATTAATTCATATCAATCACAATTTTATTACCTATTTTTATAATATATTCAAAAATGTGTGGATTTTTTTTTTACATTTAAGATACTAAGCTTCACATAAAGTGTACCTTCTTCAGAAGGTACAACGAGGGTACAGAAGGCACGAAGGTTCTTTAGAAGGTACACTTTATGTGTAGCATTCTGCCAGGCAGAAAAGGTTGCTGAATTGCATTCCTCTTCACAAATCTATTTTTTTTTTTAATAAATAAAAAATAGGATTGCTTACGGTAATAAATCTCATTTTATTTGATCATTAATTATACATGACTAAATAATTCTATAGGAGCTCCAATAGAGTAACCAGTTATACATACATACAGAGTCCATTATCGTCTATTTGATTTACAATTATTATTGCAGGTCCAGCGATTGAAGAAGGAAGATCAGATTTCTTAGCTGTTGTTCACGATGTTCTTGTCTGAAAATCAAAATTTAAAACTTTGTTACTTTTCAAATCATTTCATGCTTTATTTTTCATTTAATGTTGCAAAAATATACACAAAGCCGCTCATATTCACAGACAGTGCCATGAAAATCACAATGATGGGAGACTTCATAATGCTATGAGAGAAAGTTCTAAGCAAACGATGGTTTGAAGGATTTTCAAACGAGAGGATATAACAAGATCTGTAAGAAAGAGTATTATGTAAAAATTAAAAACAAAGGTTTTCTTCACGCTTTGATCTATTCCTTCTTGAAATATTATCACAGCATTCATTATCCTCTTTGTCCTTAGTTGTCCTCTTGTAATGATGCAATAGCATCGAAAGCGCTTGAGGAAATAGATCAACTAAATCTCATCTAATCTAATCTAAGTTGCCAATATATGTTACATTAAAGATTCGCATTATATGCATTTTCACACACAGACACGTAAAAGTTCGCGCTTAAACATGCCTCATGTGGACCTACAACATAAAAACCCGAATCTTAAATGAACATACACCCTGCAACTCCTGCCGATCTTCCCTGAAACAGGGGTGACATTGGCAAAGTGAACCGTTTTCTACAGCATGGGGGGTCAGCCGCATACCAACCTATAAGTGTAGGAACATACACAACAAATTACAATTTTTAATTTCAACAAAAAATACAACAAATAGTAAGGACATCAAAAACTAAACAGAAAAACAAATTCCAATTTTTAAAAATCTCGCCGCCAACATAACAGATCAACCGCCATTTCTTTCTGTCCTTACACACTTCTTTCATTTTATCCAGAGTCATAACATTCTTCATACAGGCTCTCCTTTTATGATGACTCTGAGTATTCTGGATATAGAATATTTGTGCTTTATTTTTACATTGTGAGAAGGGAAGACTGAGAACAGAATGGTTGAATCTGATTGTTGAAATTATAAAAGAATGGGACGAACAAAGCGAATGTAAAAAAAGGAAAAGTATGAAGTCATTTGTAAGATTAATAATGAATTTACACAGTGTTAATACACAAACCATAGGCTGCATTGGCTGGGGCACATTCAGCGAATGGACCATCGGAGCCTGGAGAAGACGATTGTGATGACGAACCCGGAGGGACTCCGGACAGTGGGAAGACCACGTTCAAGATGGCTGGATGGAGTGGTGGCGGATTTCTGTGCAGTGGGAATGTGGGACTGGAGGAGGAAGACGTTGGATAGACAGCGCTGGCAGCGGTTGCTAAGGGAGGCCAAGACCCACCCCGGGTTGTCGTGCCAATGATGATGATGATGAATACACAAACCATTAAAAATGTAAGAAAAATACAAAATTATATACCTTTAATCCTCAAATTTCCTCGTTGCTCGTGCTTTTCTGTCCCAACTTGCGTATAACTGATGTACCTGACAAAGCTTGCTTTCTTCAACAATATATCTGGATTCACAACGCACCACTGGTTGTCTTTCTTCTCAGTTGCTTCGCCGGAAAAGTCTAAATCTTTAGAAGCCTCGGATATTGGAGGACCGTCCACATTGCCCTTAATTGAAAAAGAAGTAATTCCTTCTCCATCTGGAATGCAAGCCTTGAAACCTTGAGGTCTAAACGCGGTAAAAGTAGGCTGATACAGCACCTCGTCTTCGTTTGCAGAAACAAAGACAAAAATCAGCGCAAAAAAGATTAATGACTTCATCTTTTGGCAATAAAAATTGATTGCGTACACAATAATTGTAAAGAACTCGAATTGTTTTGACGTTCACTTTGATTAACAGACGCCTTTTATAGTCCAAGTTGAAGAAGAAATACAGATAAGAAGGAGTAATTAAAAAGATAGTGGTGTTTGGTAGTGACAGACACTTTCACGATTTTTGTACTGGTTATATTTCGTCCCCCCAGTGCTTGTTTGGCTTGTCTTACGATAAATCATGGCTGCAAGCGAACATCTGATTGGGCGTTCAAACGTTTTCAATACAAATTGTAAAGCGAATATTTGACCGCTCGGTTCAGCTATTCACACGCGGTCATGTTTTATAGCTTTCTATCTAACCATACCCGGTCGGGCACCCTTGTCTTGTCTCGGAGTCTTGTCTTGGAGGTTACCAATTCACATTATATGCATTCTCACAAGCAGACATGTTTTCACATGCAAACCCAAATCTCAAATGAACTGCAACTGCACATTTGAGTGAATTTGTTCTCAACCTGCCACTCTTGCCATCTTTCCCTGAAACAGGGGGACATTTGCAGCACGGTGTCTGTTCTGATGAAATATTCTCACTTATTACTCCTACTCTCGTCACAACAAGGGCAAGTTGTAGAACGGCTAACATCCAACCATTTGCAATCGATATCAAAACAAGAGAACTTGGCGTTTTCACGACTCATTCCTTTGCCAAACTGCCCGTTTATGGAATGAGTTACCGATATATGTGTTTTCATCCCAATTTAACCTTACCCTTTTCAAATCCAATATCAATCGCCATTTCCTCTCAGTGTCTCAAAACACAACGCAACACACACGACAGCACTGCGCAGCTAACGACCATGCAACCAGACAAGGACAACTGCCACATCACCAACACCTCTGCGGCACAATAACAAGTGTCATAAACCCCTAGAGTCTCTTGAATTTAGGGAGTCTCCCGCATAGGCTTCCGTAAAAAAAATCATGGGTGGTCAGCCGCATACCAACCTATGCTTGATTTTTTGGCTCTCCATCTAAATACGAGACACTGATGGGGAAAAGGTGGTGAACGGAAGACATTGTTAGATGGGGAAGACAGCGAAGACGATGCTAGTACAAACATGTGTGTATAAATAGAATGTGAATCGATTGGATCCCAGGAATCGTTCTTCAAGGAAACCCAACTGGAAAAAGAGTTCTAGGAAGACCACCAAAAAGATGGCGTGATAGCAGGCAATCTGGATCACAGGCGGCAGAGGCCGCACAAACAGATCCTTTGCAAACGCACGCAACCAAGGCACACATATAGTGTAACTTCCTGCAGTGTTATTCCCGAAGTGTTTCGCATGTGGCGAACGGAACCTATTCATTTTTACAGGCAAGGGAGCCGCTTTACGCCAACCACTTCAGTTGAAGTGGGGTTTTCCAGCATCCGAGGAGGCTGATACAAAAAAAGGCTGAGTAAGACCTACTGGTATTTTATTTTGGGGTTTGAAATAAACATCGAAACGGGAAATTATTTCTGACACCCTCGGGGGCATTCAAACCGAGTTCACGGCATGGAATGCAAGCACTCTACCAACTGAGGTATAGACGGACATGTTTTTTGATCTATAAAAGAAAAAAATGCTTCTTTTCTTCGTGATGTGGAATGATAGAATGACAAACTCTGTTTCCTATCCACCATTGTGATTTGTTCTGTCAACAATATGGCTTTTAACTATCTGAATATGACCCATATATCACATGCTCTGGCCAGCATACGCCATTACAGAGCGTTATCGCGGTTTATTTCACAGGGTTTTCCCATAAAATGTTTTAGTCACACCTCGCAGATTATACAGATGTACTTGTAATGTGTTGTTCGGTCTTTAGTCTAGTGTTAACACTTCGGCCTCGTAAATGGAAGGTTGTAGATTCGAATTCCAGGGGAGCACAAAAAACATACCATTTATTTTTTCAATATGCTCTTAAAAAAATAATATAGGTTCCTTTACCAAAGGCCAGTCTCCAAAGGTTGCTTGAAAATAGGCGCTAAAGTCGTGAAAAAGTCCGGTTGGTAGTTCAGTTGACGGAATGTTTGTATTCCATGTCGAGAGAAAGGTTTCGATCCCCACCGAGGGTGTCAGAGATGAGTTCCCGTTTCATTGTTTCATGTCAATTTCTTGACATGGGTTGCTATGAAGCTGAACGCCCATACTTAAAAAAAAGTGGTTTACTTTGCCAATGTCACCCCTGTTTCAGGGAAGGTCAGCAAGAGTTGCAGGGCTTATAATAATAATATTAGGATGATTTATTTGGTGAGCGCTGTTTTTGTGTGTATCACACCTCAAGAGCCCTCTGCGAGCTTGGTCGTCGCTGTAGAAAGCGCCAATTCTCAAGCAAGACCCAGTTGTTGTAAGGTTGGATGGACCTTTCAGTGACCGGTCTTTGGTAAAGGTTTATGAATTTTTCAACCCAGCAAAGAGCACATTCGAAATATAAATGGTATATTTTTGTGCTCCGCCGGGATCCGAATCCACAACCTTCCATTTACGATTCCGAAGTGTTGCCACTACGGACTACGGACCGGTCCAAGATGCCAACGACACGCGGTGTACCTGAGCGGTTACCCATCCAAGTACTTTCCGCGCCCAATGTTGCTTAACTTCGGTGATCTATGGGAACCGGTGCTTTCAACATGGTAACGTCGTTGACAATGTTCATTGAAATTGGTTTTTATATTGTAGGTTCACATGCGGCATGATTAAGCGTGACCTTATACGTGTTTGCTTTGCGTGAATGCATTTCATATAAATCTAAAATATTATATATCTTTGCAACTTAGATAATAGATTGTATATTAAAAACTCAAAATAAATACGTGCAAGGTGTACTCAGCCTTCACAAGTAATGAAAACCAACCTGGGAAACCCCCACTTTAACTGAAAGTGGCCCACTTACCCTTAAAAGTAAATAGATTCTGAATCTCCACATGCAAATCCTTCGGGAATAGTAACACTATATGTGTAGCTTAGTTGCTTTGCGCAACTTATCAGCTGACCGAAAATTTACACTCTCAAAATGTGCTGTTGAAAGTGTATTTGGCGGTTTTTCATCCACGATATTGTTTTTGTTTTTTATTCGTGTGTTGTTTCCACTACTGAATATGCACTCTATTTTGCTGATAGCATTTCCAATGCATAAAATAATCCACATGACGTCATCCCTCCTCTGCACACAAAACATTATGTACGTTCTCATAACGCATTATTCACCCTTACCTATAACAAGAACACCTCTAAGGGATGGAAAAATTGGGTATTTACATCAAGTATCTATACCTCTTCTTTTTCATATTTATCTTTTTATACTGCTATGTTTTTAAGCGAGTTCTATTGAATAAAAACTACAGTTTATTTATTTAACACAATTTATTTTATCACTCTCGGTTCAGAGTTACGTTTGCACTGTATAATACAACGGCTGATTGATTTCTGACTCCCCAGGTGATTCTAGCCCTAATTTATACAGATTATAGAGAAAATTGTCCAAAGGTAGCCCAGGATGTCCAAGCGGCGAGTGGGAAGACCACAACTGAGGTGGCTGGATGACACCAAGAGAACTGCAGGCAGAGGATGGCTGAACACAGCATCCGATAGACAAGCATGAAGAGGATTGGAGGAGGCCTACGTCCAGGAGTGAACTGAGAAGGCTGAGAAAGAAGAAGGAAGATAGAGAACGTTCGCGAAACATGGAGAATCGTCACATACCACCTTGCTGGATTTCACCAGAACATTCGATTGAACACTTAATTAATCTCAAACGAATACAAATTATTATTAGGTGCCTAGGTAAGTTTCTACTCACTTCTAGAGACTTTATAGACCCACTATTAACTAACACAGGCAACCCAAACACAACTATCAATATCCTGTATATCCTGCAACAGTCTGATCATGCGAGAGAGCTAGAGGACCATGAAAAGTTCCGAAATAGACTGAAGACAAGCGATTTTCTGGCATCATTTACACAAGCCTCCTTGGAGTAACTACATCACGAAACGGCGCTATAAAAAAATCACCAACTCATCATCATAATATAGGCAAGTATCAGATACAGCGTGTAGCTAATACTTTTTGATGTAGCCAACTCTACGCCGGCGGTTGTAGTCGACACTTTTTGTCGCAAGATACAATCAGTTAATGGTATTGGGTGCTCAGGTGCGGATTTTATACAATAGAAAAGTGAACCTACTAACGCTACAGCGCGCCGTCTGTTCGGTACCACCCTGTACTTGGGTAAGCGATGGCCAACATTTCTTCACATTCAACTTCTTTCAGTGCCACTTCTAACGAAGATTCTCGATAATCATGGCTTTATTTACTTTAGATACTATATCATCTATAACCTAAGTTGTAAAGCTATATCAACATTTAAAATTCATATGAAATGCTTGCCCACAAAAAAACATGTATAACTGCATGTGTCTAATCTAATCTAATCTAAGTTGCAAAGATATGTTACATTGGAGATTCACATCACACACATGCATTCCCACAACCAAGACACGTACAAGTTCGCGCTTGCACGTGCCTCATGTGAGCCTACAACATAAAAACCAATCTCAAATGGACACACACCCTGCAACTCTTGCCGTCCTTCCCTGTAACAGGGGTGACATTGGCAAAGTGAACCATTTTTACAGCATGGGTGGTCAGCCGAATACCAACCTATAAGTCAAGGAACGTGTACTTACAAATTAAAAACCAAATCTCAAAGGGGCATAAAACTATCAACTTTTACCGACCTGTCCTGAAACAGGTGTGACATTGGCAAAGTGAACCATTTTTTACAGCACGGGTGCTCAGCATTATATCAAACTTAAAGTCAAGGGATAGTAGTTCATGGACATAATTTTTTTTTTTCGTACCATGACTTGTAAGCACATCAAGATTTGCATGGTATATGTTCACTTAAGATTTAGGTTTTTATTTTGTTTGTATATACCCAGAATCTGTAAATAAGAACTTACATTTGAGGTTTGGTTTTTAATTTGTAAATACACATGCAGTATTTTTAAGTGCCAACATACACGTGTTTTTTGTGGGCATGCATATAATATGAATTTCAAATGCTTAGATCTTTGCAACATATATTATAGGAAAAAATCTTATAATATATCAAATAAAAGGACATTTCAAATTTGAAATCTTCAGCCGCCGATATTACAGAATAACTGCCTACCGTCATTGCTTTTGATGCTTTGCTTTTTATGAAAGAAAATTAACGAATTATAAATACTCAACAACATTTTTACTTTGTTTCTTCGCAAAGGTTGTAATCCACTGAACAGCCATTCATTTCTTATATCGAAAACACTTTGCGAAATTATTTTATGTCGCAAAATGACATAAAACTCTTCTTTATAACACAATTTATTACATATACGTGTACAACACACGTAACGCGGCTTCTAGATCCATCACATCACTGACAATGGGAGAACTAGACGTGCAATTCATAACTTATAAACGCTTTGTCGACCATCTAGAAACATTACCTCAATAAAATAATAAAAGTACGACAATTTTTCGAAGGTAAGATTCATTGTTAATAATCGATGTATTAGTCACTAGATATAGGTTGGTATGTGACTGACCACACATGCTGTAAGAAATGGTTCACTTTACCAATGTCACAGAATATCCAGAGTCAAAATAAAAGAAGAGCTCGTGTGAAGAAGGTTGTGACAATGGATGAAATGAAAGAAGTATGTAAGGAAAGAAAGAAATGGCGGTCAAAAATGTAATTTGTTGTTTATCTTCCTTGACTTATAGGTTGGTATGCGGCTGACCACCCATGCTGTAGAACATGATTCGCTTTGCCAATGTCACCCCTGTTTCAGGGAAGGTCAGGTGTTGCAGGGTGTATGCTCATTAAAGACTTGGGTTTTGGCATGTGCAAGCGCGAACTTATACCTACGTGTCTGTTTGTGAGAATGAATATAATGTGAATCTCCAATATTACATATCTTTCCAACTTAGATAAGATAGAACCTATCTTTCAGGAAAGGTCGCAAAAGTTGCAGAGCCTTTGTTCGTTTGAGGTTTGGATTTTAATTTGTTATATTAATATAATAATATTAGGATGATTTATTTGGAGAGCGCTGTTTTGTGTGTATCACACCTCAAGAGCCCTCTGCGAGCTTGGTCGTCGCTGCAGAAAGCGCCAATTCTCAAGCAAGACCCAGTTGTTGTAAGGTTGAATGGACCTTTCAGGGACCGGTCTTTGGTAAAGGTTTATGAATTTTTCAACTCAACGAAGAGCACATACGAACTATAAATGGTAGATTTTTTTGTGCTCCGCCGGGATCCGAATCCACAACCTTCCATTAACGAGTCCGAAGTGTTGCCACTGGACTGCGGACCGGTCCAAGATGCCAAGATGTTATTTATGCATGCTGCATAAGTGAGCGTAAGCTTACATGTCTGCTCGTGGGCATGCATTTGATAAGAATTTTAAATGTTTACATACATTTATATCCTTGTAACTAAGATTATAGATATAGGACATAAGTTTACCATCAGCACCGTTTCTAGTGCCAAAACGCTGCGTCTTAGGGCGTCAGCGAGGTATGACTGTACTGAAAACAGAGACGTGAAGCCCATGAATGTTTTTTCTTGCAATGAAATATTTCAGAGCTAAAAAATAGGGAGTAAGAAAATACCCCCTTTATTTTATTTTAAGACTCTATTGACTGGAAAAAGTGGTAACGTAGATTTAGACCTTCCTAACATCTTTCGGTGCTATTCTTAGTCGTCCGTTGAGCCCACGCTTTGGCAAAGTAATGATGCCTTTGTATGAAGACCTGTCAATCCAAGATGGTCGCAAGTGAACAGCTGATTCTTCTTTTTGTGCCACTTCTATCGAAGATCGGCGATCATCATGGCTTAACTTTAGATGATGTGGCTCGAAACAGGGACTTGTTACTTCTGCCGAACCTTCCGATGTCATTCGGCGTCCCTGAGATCTTCTCCAGTTGATTAGTCTTCATAGAAATATTACCAAAACTCGGTAGGTAAGAATTACCGTGGTTATGACAGCCCAGGCATCATTAGTTTGTCAAAGCGTCGGCTCAACGGATGACTAAAATTTTGCCATTAAATTCCATTATTTTTTTATTCAATTTGTATATTAAAAAATTCCAAACATCAATATTATTTTATATTCTGCGAATTTTTACACATTATTTTTTGCAGTTACATCTGCTTCATGACAAAAAAAAAGTATGCATCCATTCCTGTTAAAAACAAAACCGAACATTTCGTATTCATTTAAAATACACGTTTTTGCGATGCATAAAGCAGTTATCACATTTTTGAAAAAGCGTTACTTGTCGGAATTCTGAAATCATCTGCTCTAATTGAATTTTCAGCGCTGAACATCCATACCGTATTTACCGCCAGAATCTTTTTTAACGAGAACCGAATGCAAAATGGACGCTGGTTTTTATTTTATTTGTGATGTGTGCCTTGCAGTTTCCAATAACCACACGCTCATTTTTCACATCATTGTTTTGCGCATTATTTTGAAATAGATATTTCGATGCATTATTTTCGATTCTTTCATGAAAATTATATCACCACAACAACAGCAAAACTTGTACCATCTCTGCAGTTTTTTTTCTTTATTCTGTGTGTATAAGTACAATAAATTCAGCTTTTTTCATAATTTTCAGGATTGATTATTTGGTGAGCGCGGTTTCTGTGTCAACAACACCTCAAGAGCCCTCTGCATGCTTTGTTGCAACGCAACGCAATTAAGCTACACATATATATATATATATATATATATATATATATAGGATAATTTATTTTAATGTACACATAATTGAAGAGCGCCGTTTTTGTGTGTGTCACACCTCAAGGGCCCTCTCAAATCACGGGCCTCTCAAATCAAGGGCCCTCTCAAATCATATAGTGTAACTTCTTGAAGAGGCTCTCCCCAAAGGAGTCGCATGTAACAAGTGAACCTCCGTGCTTGTACAGGTGAGGGGGCCGGCCTTACGCTAACCACTTCAGTCAAAGTGGGGGTCGATGACGTAAAAAGCTCCAACTACTCAAGCAAATTCAGTTGCTGTGAATGTATGAATCTTTTGTGACCAGCTGATGTATTTTCAAGAGAATAGCGTATTTAAAAAATATATTAGATAATATTGTGTTTTTCATGAAAAACACGTACTAGCTCTCAATTACGAGTCTGTGATCTTATTTCATCAATAAATTTTCATCTCACACACTTTGTTATTCTGCATCCATGTCCACAATAACCGCTGATCCATGGATTAGCCACAAGATTCTTTGAGACCGATTTTGCGACAATATTAAAATTCAACTTAATTTTTCTTTTTGTATTTAAAAAAAATTACTATTATTAATTATTTGTGCTCGAACATTTTTGCCTTAAAAGGCATCATCAGGAGCAGTGACTTGCAATAAAAATCAATGTTAATTTTTCATTCAAATTATTTTTTTCTTGCTGAATTTATAATACATACGAGTACGTGTACTGTATGAATTTTGTCTTCGTGTACTGCATATTATAATTAACGAAATATAACATAACAAACATAACATAACAAAATTCAAGATTTACACTTCCATTGTTCGGCCAGTTGTGTTGTACGGATGCGAAGCCTGGAGTCTGACTCAAAAACAAGAAAAATCTCTCCAGGTCTTTGAGAACAAAATACTTCGTCGCATTCTCGGACCTGTATTTGAAGATGACAGGTGGCGTATCCGGACCAACGCGGAGCTGATGTCCGTGTTTCAAGATGCAAACATAGTGTCGGTAATGAAATCAAGAAGACTCCAGTGGGCCGGACATGTAGCACGTGCAGAGGACTCCAGGATCATCAGAACAGTCTTGGATGGTGCCCCCTCAGGTGTTAGACCACTCGGACGTCCCAGGATGCGGTGGGCAGACAACGTTGAAGCCAACGCCGAAGTTCTGGGAGTGAGGGGACCATGGAGGGAAGCAGCACAAGACAGAGAGTCCTGGAGGATTGTGAGGATTGGAGGCCCTGAGCCTTCAAGGCTTATGAGCCGAAGAAAGTAAAGTAAAGTAAAAGTAAGTACTGCATATCATCGAGCCACTTACTTTTTGTGTAAGAGTTCACGAGACTTTCCACATACGAGTTATGGGCACGCCTCTGACCTAGAGATTCTTGTTTTGTAGTGCCGTTACCTTAAACTCATAGGAAGGCCTTCCACCACTTGAGAAAATATAAAGCTGTGTATGGGCTTCCATGTACTATGGGTCTTTTTGACACATACAAACAGAATCGGTATGAGGAGGGCTTTAATAATAATAATAATAATAAGCACAGAATTTATATAGCGCCTTTTATGACAATGTGTCACTACAAAGGCGCTTGTCCATATGATTGGACGAAGAGGTGAGTCTTGAGACTTCTTTTAAATTTCGTCTCCAAATCCAGTTCCCTCAGTGTGTCAGGAAAAGCATTCCAGGTCATTGGAGCGGCTGCCTTGAATGCCTTGTCTCCAAAAACAGTGTGGGGTCTTCTTGCTGGGACGTCCAGGCAGCTGCTTCTTGATGCAGCTGACCTCAGTGTTTGTCCACGCAAGGTTATAGTTGTTGGAGACACCAGCTCCATCAGGTACCCCGGAGCACTCCCACGTAGTGCTTTAAAAGTGAGCAGACCAACTTTAAAGGTAATCCTCTCAGGGATTTTCAGCCAATGCAGAGCTTGAAGGTGAGGAGTGATGTGGCAAGACTTTGCAGCGCCATATATGAGTCTAGCTGCAGCGTTCTGCAGCGATTGAAGCTTTTTGAGCTGATTTTTGGGTTAGAAATACGTTACATTTTTTTACGTGTTTCATAATACCACAAAGATGAGAACGTGAAGGTAATTAACTTGGATATCGTCCTCAGTGATGGGATTAATTCCCACGAAATTGTTCTTTTTTTATTTTGTAAATTTTGCTGTGACAATTATAGTCCTCCCCAGGGCTCTGCCCGGCTCTACCACTCACTTATATTCATTGTAAATAAGGGGGGGAAACCATGTACGAATACCGGAATAACAGATTGTTATGGCTGGTTGCATATTTCAGCTTTTGCGTGTTTAGAATAGAAGAAAGTATTTTTTGTATTATTAAAATATAAATAATACAGTCGAAGTCCAAGAAAAGTCGTCGATTATTTATTGATAGTCTCCAAGCTGAAATGGCAATAGGCTGGTCATGATTGTGGTAAGGCGAGAGGAGCTCCCGAGGGGAGCGGTTCTCATTTCTTGTGAAAGCTGAGTAAATCTTGCTTCCACTTTAATTTGGGTTTGAAATAAGCACCGAAACGTGAAATCATTAATTCTGACCGAGGGGTGGGGATCGAACCGTTGCTCTCAGCATGCAATGCAAAGATTCTACCAACTGAGATATCGACCAAAATTTTTACGAGCTCGGTTGTCGCTACAAAGCGACCAGTTGCTGTAAGGCTGGATGGACTGTTGATAACCGTTAATTGGTGAAGATATATGAATTTTTCTACTCAGCGAAGAGCATATTTGAAAATGTAAATGGTACATGTTTTGTGCTACGCCGGAATTTGAACCCACAACCTTCCATTAACAAGTTCGAAGTGTTACCACTGGACTATATATTCCAAATATAGATTGAAAAAATGTTATATTTTAAATACCGGTTTACCAGTTCTATTTGTTCCAATCCCTGTTTTTGGCGGCGCTGAGCGATCGCCCGGGATTATGCCGGGAATTATGACGAAGTTTCGCTGTCCGAGCGCGCCCGCGGGACCCGGTGATTACATTTTGTATTATTTTGTCGCCGCCGGTAAATTACCGACATTTTTAACCGCCCTCTCCCATCCCTAGTGGCGCAGCCGTATGACGAAGCGACAAAATACGAGGCAAAACATTTATTCAATAAGAGTTTTGGGCTTACGCGGCCGGCTGATAATGCTGGAGTGAAGTTGCCCGGGATCTGTTGCCGTGGTCTTTTTTTTCCATTGAGAGGGGAAAATCTTCAAAAAATTCCTGCCATTGTTTCCGCTGGCAGGATATGTGAGATTTTTACTCACTAAAAACCCCCCTCTACATCTTGCCACACCCTGAAACTGCCGTCAAGCATGACTTCAGAGTGTGGTGTGTCTTTACATGCACAGCATGTTTTCACATTTCAGTTGCGTCAATTGACAAATCTACACTATCTACATTATGCTAAGACTACTATCTACATTTTCTACAGAAACTACATTTTGGCGGGTCGTGTTTATCCTTCGCCTTACGCGCTCGGCATCTTCCTTCTCTTCGATCACGCGAGAGGCAAAGGTATCCCATGCCCGCCAGTTCTCTTCTGATTGAAGCATTGACGGTACTACCATGTCCAGGTCTAGTCGATCGACCACAATGGTTGCCATTAATGACCCCCTGTGGTCCGCCCAGGCAGGACACGACAGTAGCGTGTGCTCCGCGTCATCATTTTCTGAGTCGCAGTGCCAGCATGCTGCAGTTGCTTCTTTTCCTGTATGGTGCAGGAAAAATCCGAAACAACCGTGTCCACTCAGCATCTGCGTGAGCCGGTAGTTCAGGCAGCCATGCTTCCTCGAGTACCAAGGGTCGAGTTGGCTGACAAACCTGTTCGTCCAGCGTCCTGTTGGATTCTTCCGTCCGGGATCTGTTGCCGTGGTCTGTGGGAGCTGGAGCTTCCGGACGTTTCGCCGATTTCTACGATGAACTTTGTAAGATGGTTTGCTGATATACCCCATAGTTTAAAATACACAGATGTCGCTGCTACACAAAACAAACTCGTATGCAAAGTGTCTTTAGTTTCCACATATAAACCCCGAGTGTAGGTACACACACTTGCATCACAGTTCTCATCAAGATCATCTTCATCATCATACTTCACGCTGAAGAGCCCATCGTAGAAATGCGCGAAACGTTCGCAAGCTCCAGCTCCCACAGACCACGGCAACAGATCCCGGAAAACATCACTCCAGTAAAACATTTATTCATAGGAAAAAAGGAAGACTGAAAAAAGTGTGGCTGGATCAGGTTGGTGAAATTGTGAAAGAATGGGATGCAAAGAGTGAATGTAAAATAAACAAAAGTGATGGATACGAATGAATTGAAAGAGATGTGTAGGTATAGCAAGAAATTAATGCAATTTTGCAAAGACTCTGTAAAACCTTAGGGGCCGTCCATATATTACGTCATTCGAATTAAGGGGGGGGGGGGAGTCTGGTCCGCGGATGATGGCAAATGACGTACGAGTACCAAAAGTGACGTCGTTCTTGTAAATACCAATTTCTACAAAATATACATAATATTATGTAAGATATATAACATTATTAATTATTAAGCTCATCCATTATTACAGCAAGAGGGGGGAGGGGTCATTAGATAATGACTATAGGATGATTGTAAGGGGGGGGGGGGTCGAAAATCGGCAAAAATCGATGACGTAATTTATGGACGGCCCCTTATCAAAATGGCAACAGAGTCACAGTTACAGAATAGCAAACACCTTTTTTTGTCAGCTACTTTAAATTTGTAACATATTTGTGGGTTTTTTTTAGGATTAAGGCACTTTACTGTATATGTATACATTTTTCTTGTTCTTATAATTGTTGTATTATCTGTTTTTTCTCCTTAATAAAAAAATAATAATCATCGAGTCTTGTAATAGGCTCTTTCAAATTCATTTATTATCGGCGTACAAATGCCACATGTCTAGGTAATAGAATGTCTTTACCAACCAACCACAAAATATAAGTTAGCCTTATCCGTTGCAACCCAGCCGTATTACGTAAACATTTTCTTCTTTGAACTAGACTTCTAGGTTGTTATGAGACTGACGACCCATACTGTAAAAAAGGTTCACTTTGCCAACTACACCTCTGATTCAGAGATAGTCAACAAAAGATACAGGGCTTACGTTCATTTGAGAAATAGATATTGATTTGTAAGTACCTACAGCATTTGTAAGCGCGAACTTAAATACATCTTTGTAACATAGATGACAGATTATGGAAATCACTGATAGATTGGTATGAGGCTGTAGTGCTGTTAAAATTGGTTCACTGTTTCCAATACCACCCCGGTTTCAGGGAAGGTGCCAGGACTTGCAAGGTTTATGTTCATGTGAGGTTTTGTTTATTTGTATGCACCCATGCAGAATGTGTAGGCCCGAATCTACATTTGTCTGTCTATGGGCATGCATTTAATGTGAGCCTTAAATGTTAAAACATATCTTTGCAGCTTAGATTATTGGTAGTTTATAGAGTGCAAAATCCATTATAAGATTGTAAGCAATATACTTGCGTGAGTAAGTTACACAATTTTCATTGAGAAATCCTCAAAGCCAGCTATTTTCGTGTGAGCATAATACAATTCCGAATATTCACATAATAACATTAATGAATGGCTCACAAATTCATCTCAATAAAGTAAACCATATTATCATCAGCTTTCCGTCACTCATAATTAAATTAGCGAGGTGTTAGTCTGTATCTGATACATTAGATACATTATGTATCTGAGCATTGATACACCTTTGATGTGAAGTGAGCGCCGAGTACATAATCAAAGGCAGATGTATACCTGTCGGTAACGACTCCGTGCTTGTATCTATTAAATCTAATGTTTAGCGGTTTGAACCACCCTTCTATTTGAATATGGAGTTTGATTTTGTCTTCTTCTTCGTATTTATGTGTCTTTTCAGCGAAGAATGCTGATCATCATAGGTTTTTTGCAGACAGAAGCTTTGCGGTGGCCGGGCCGGTTGCCTGGAACAATTTGCCCGTCGGTGTTCGCGCGAACCAGCCTACCACCACCTTCAGAAAGGGACTGAAGACACTGCTTTTTTCCAGAAGCCATGGCGCCCTTGAGATGGTCCTGGACCATTAAATGGCACCACAGGAAAGAAATCATCCATCATCATCATCATAGGAATTTGCATTTTTTTACAATTTCACCAATCTGATCCAGATAAAAAAAATCGGTCTTCCCTTTCCTCTTTTTTCTTTCACATTGCCTCTGTATACTGTACACTTTGTAAGTCTTTCACCATCAATTCTTTCTACAATATGTCCAAACCATCTCTTCACATTCTTTCGCATCTTTATAATGATGATGATGATGATTTATAGAGCGCTGTTTTGTGACAACTGTCACTGCAAGGGCGCTTAATTTTCCCACTTTACTTTCCAACCTCCTTCAACTTGCAAAAATTGTCTATTACCCATTCATTGTAAACTCATATAATTATTTTTTATTACTCAAGTCAATGTCTTTTACATATAAAAGCACATTATCCCTTATTTAGAGTAGGTATAATACCGTTACGACTTGTTGGGTTCACTTAAATAAAACTTCGCTTAAATTTATTTCATACAATTTATTTTAGAATTTGCTTACACATGGTTCACACATTAACTTTTGTACTGATGGCTTCACAGCTCGCGTATTTATGGGGCACTGACTTTTTAAAGCACTACAGTCCATACTCATAGATGACTTAAGTTTATTCTCGCATGTACCAGATTATACGAGAAGCTTCTCGAGTGGACGCTTCGAGCAAATATGAGAAGTACAACTATCAAATACTTTATACACATAAAAATAATAATAATCCAATGTTTTTATAGCGCCTTTTGATGACTCTTGGTCATCCCAAAAGCGCTTGCTCATATGAGCGCGCGAACAGGTGGGTCTTCAACCCCTTTCTAAACGTGCTCTCCAGATCCATTTCGCGCAGGTCATCTGGGAGGCCGTTCCATATCGTTGGAGCAGCCACCTTGAAGGCTCGATCTCCAAAAACGGTCTTCTTTTCCCTTCTTGGAAACTCTATCCGACTGCGACATGATGCTGCTGATCGCAGTGTTGCTGTTCTGCTGCTTGTGGTGGCTGGAGCTATCATATGTATTAAATATGTCGGTGCAGTTCCACGCAGGCACTTGAAGACCAGCAACCCTATCTTATACTGGACCCGTTCATGAATCTTGAGCCAGTGAAGGGACTTCAGGTGCGGCGTGATGTGGCAAAATTTTGAGGCGCCATGTATAAGTCTGGCTTCAGAACAGACTGGAGTCTCTTCAGCTGGCTCTGGGGCTATTCGGCATATATGCCATTACAATAGTCGATTTTCGACAGCACGAAGGCATTGACAACCGTTTTTAAGGCCATGTATACAAGTAAGTAAAAAAAACATATACAAAAAAATCTATACATTATTTAAACGCCCTTGGAGTGATTACATCACGAAACGGCGCTATAAAGAAATCATCAACTCATCATCATAATCATCATCATTCCTAACAATACAGTACCTTCAAATATTTCCAATCTAATATACATCTTGTGGAACAGCATGTCTATCTAAAACGCTGGCAAATCTTTCTTTGCCTTCGTCACGTAGAGGGATATGGGGCCTACTGTCGAAATTACACGTGTCTAAATGACGTCACTTAGCTATTCGCAATAGGTAATGAGGCTGCGGCTACAGAAGAGAATATAATATGTATACATTATAGGTACATCAAGAGCTATTCCAAATTCGATATATTGTGTCAAAAAGATATTCGTTAAAAAATATGCAATTCACTTAATTATTGGGGCCTATTGAATAAACAGATATTTTTTTTTCATTTTTTTTACTGTAACTGTAACTCTGTGGCCATTCCGCTAGGGGTGGCCAGAGCCTCTGCAGAGCTGCCTTCATTCCTTCCTATCCGTACATACCTCTTTCAATTCACTCATATCCATGTAACCTTTTATTTTGTTCACTTTTGCCAAACTTGGTTCACTTTTGCCAATACACCTTGTTTCAGGAAAGGGCGGCAGGAGTTGCAAGTTTTAAGTTAATGTGGGGTTTGTTTTTTTGTTGATTCACATGCAGCATGTTTAAGGGCGAATTTACACGTGAATGAAGGTGAGCGTGCATTAAATATCTTTGCAACTTATATTTTCGATTATATTTACCTACATGTTGCCATATGAATTATAATCAAGGGAAGTTCATATAAGTAAAGTTTTCCTTAATATATAGATTATATAGGTCCATTGACGTATAATATATGTGGACTATAATCTATTTTAACGAAAATAGACGCTATATCCGCTTCTGCCAATCGAATCGCAAATTATTATTTGTTAGAAAGTGAACAAAATTTGCAGTGTGATTTCATTGTAAACAAAGGTTAGAAAATCTTTTGAAATTTTCAAGAAAGTTGACAGTTTTGAAATTCATGTCTGCACGAACTTTGTGCGCACACTTTTTTATTGTTTTGGTCTGTGAATATTTCAATTGTCAAAGAAGAAGGGGATTAGTATAAAAATATATAACGTAATGTGTATTTATTGAGTGTCGAAACACAAGATTGAGAAAGCAAGAAAACATAGGATTTCACATGATTATTAGGTACCTACTCGTGAAATTGAACAACTCTGTGGTTAGCATGTTCGGTTGACAGGTCCGGTCGACAGGTAATTCGCATGTATAATTACAAATATGTAGTTGTGTGTTGTGTTTATATGTGTGAGCTGATATTAAAATCTGTGAGAAATAGATGTGAGGTACCTATATATGTAAGGATAAAAAAATGTTCGAGATTCCTTGAGTGTTAGGTAGAATGTTCTGGCAAAATCTAGCAATTAGCGATTCTCCATGTTTCGTGAACGATCTTTATTCTTACAATAAAATAAAGACCAAAGCTATCTGTAGCTTCAGAAGTCAACCGAACGTTGTACTGTTCAGGTGTAAAGTGACAGTGTATCTGAAATAAATTGTGTAAAATAAATCACAGCAGTTTTGATTCAAAACAACTTGCATAAAATCAAAACAGTATGTTACAATGCCGTGAGTTAGTTTCGTCTCCACCAGTATTATCACTCCCTGTACATATAGGTCTCCTTCTCCTTTGGGTATTATTATTTTAAGTCCTTATTACTAGATGCCGAGCTCGTCTGGGATGTCGCAAATATTAATTGATAGAATGAGATTCGGCATCGTTACGTCATAATCCGATTATAGAATATAAGCCCACGTACGTAAGACGACTATTGCTCAGTCTTAGTTCTGGAAACTTCTGCTGCCTGCCTGCGTCACGTTATTAATGCCATGTATGAGATTAACACAACACCCTACTTGCGCCGTGATAACGTTGACTGTGTTTAAGTCTACACAAAACACTGCGCCACTGGGCTATGTGTGATGAACGCAATAGGCGGAGGTTTTTGAGATCGATAAGTGATCAATAAGTGTCCAAAAATATTATATTCAAGACACTATGTGTATATCCAGAGATAATAGATAATGAAAAAGATGAAAAGGGACGACCGAAAAAAGGATGGCTGGATCAGATTGGTGAAATTGTTGAAAGAATTAATGTAAAAAATAAGTAAATGTATAAAAAGATGATGGATATGAATGAATTGAAAAAGGTATGCAAGGATAATTTGACCAGTCCGCAGTCTAGTGGTCAACACTTCGGACTCATGATTGGAATGTAGTCGGTTGTGGCTAATCAGCTGTTCGATTGCGGCCATCTTGGATTGACAGGTCTTCATACAAAATATATCACCGATATTCGGTAGGTAAGAATTACCGTGGTGATGAGACTTCCAGCCCTGGAAGTAGGTAGTTTCCAGTAGGTAGGTATATACATTGTACAAAGCGCAAGCTTGTCGTCCATTTTCTACGCAGCTACACTTTTTAAAAGCTTCCACTCGAGTGTCTCTTCCTTTCTCATTCACAATATTGAAAATTTCCATCAACTTCTGCTTCCAGGAACTGGCGATGTGCTCTTTTCTTCCTTTGCTGCGATATCAGGAGTATTTCTTTGCAACTCCTGCAATCACGGATGTATAGAACTCTAGATGTGACCAAAACATGCAATAAAATATTGATTATTTTTCCTTCAGGACGGCTTCTAACGAAGATCGGTCATGATCATGATTATTTTCACTTTAGATCAGCGGTTTCCAAACTGGGGGGCGTGAGGTATGGTTAGGGGAGCCAAAAATATGCATAAAAATATTAGTATGAAAATTAAAAAATAAAACGTAAAAAGGGAGGCGCGAATTTTTTTTTTTTGAGGGAGCTAACTTTTCAAAATACGTGACTACCCCCGTCGACAGGAATTTTATGGACAAGATGAACTTTTGAAAATCGCGTGCCTACGTGATCTTCAATTTGTTTTGCTTACACATGCCGCATGTGGACCTACAATATAGACCCAAATCTCAAATGAACATAATCACTGCAACTCTCTCCGACCTGACAAAGTGAACCATTCATTTAAGTAGATTCTTAAATGTTAATTATCAAATTATCTTCGTCCGGTCGATAGCTCAGTTGTTAGAGTGTTTGCATTCCATGACGAGAGCTCGGGTTCGAATCTCACCGTGTGTTAGAAATGATTACTGTTTTGGTGTTTATTTCAAAATAAAAATACTGACAACCCTAAACCCAGTCTTTACAAGAAATAAGGACCAGATCCATAGGAAGCTAACTACTTATGCCGTATTTCACTTTAAGTAAAGCCAACCCCCTTACCTGTTCAAATAAAAATGTTCCACACACGACATGCGACTCCATCAGGAACAACACGTTTAGAAGTTACACTATGTGTGCAGTTTAGTTGCGTTGCATATATAGAAAATGTATTTTTTCTCTCAAACAACTCAATGTACTGTAATTCTCACATTAATGAGTGCAACTGAGACTTTTAAACCTTTTCGCGGATCTTGAGCATTTCTACATCAGCTTCTGCAATATAACCTCCAAATAAACGGTCCCACTTTCGAGAAATCCTATAAAAGCGACTGGATCCCACACAGGGGTATTGATATTTACGTATACCTGCTAGAGAAAGTAGGAAAATATTTTTTTACGGCGCAGGGGTATGATTTTCAATTTACAGAGGCAAAAATATTTTTCTGATATTGTGGATCATGGGTGGATATAAAAATAAATTGATTTATCCCGAGGAAGCATAAAATGAAAAGGTTTTTCATACAGAATGTACGCAGTCGGCCTTTTTATATGCATATTGTTTCAGCGGAATACATCTCCAATTCCTTTTCATGACTTCTAAGCTAATCTAATATAAGTTGCAAATATAAGTAACATTAGAGATTTACATTATATGCATTTTCACAAAACAGACATGTTTAAGTTTGCGCTTAAACATGCCGCATGTATTCCTACAATATAAAAACCTGAATCTCAAAAGAACATACACCCTGTAACTCCTGCTGACCTTCCCTGAAACAGGGGTGACATTGTCAAAGTGAACCATTTTCTACAGCATGGATGGTCAGCCGCATACCAATCTATAAGTCAAGGATTCCGTCTATAATTTAAGGACCTGCAAAAAACTCAAACATACACAAAGTTTTACACTTTCACATTCATGGTCGGTGTTATAGCGCCTCCTTAGTGATTGTTTGCCTAATGTCCATCAGAGGTTATTTCACATGCGCAATGTTTGCATGTGTACTGGTCTAATGAAAACTATTTTTTTTTTATATTTAAAACAGCTCTCACATTATCGTGTTGTAGGTTTTTTTCTAAGCTCAGATTGTGTAGAATGTAATTCTTAAGACAATTTCATTGAAAGGTCATCTTCAATTCAAGATTCAAATCAAATGACACATAAGCCAACCAAGCACTGGGGAACGATATGACTTGAGATGGAAAAAACGGTTGTAAAAAAAACGAAAAAACGCTTACGCTTTTTAAAATAAGCTTAAAAAGCGTTTTTTCGTTGTATTGTAAATATTGATTATCGAGCCACAAAAAAATTCCGCTGGCGGGGGGGGGGGGGGGAGGTGTTGATACGATTAAAAAAACGATTTTAATTTAAATATTTTGCGTCGCATATCCACGCAGGTCAATGGCCGGGAAGCAACTGAGAAATGATCTACGCCGCACGCGCGAGACAAGTCGTTTACAAAACGATTGAAAAAATGTAGCGCGCTTATTCAACGAAACTTAATGAAACGAAAGTTGCTTATGCTTATTTTATACGCTTATTTTTCAAACGCTTATACGCTTATTTTTCAAAACGACTTTTCGTTTAAATTGTAAGCGCGCTTAGTTGCTTAAAATAAAAAGCAGCTATTTTAAACTGCTTTTCGTTTAAACGGCCACCTCTAGATATGACCAAGCTCTTGAAGTGTGATTTACACAAAAACAATGCTCACCAAAGAAATCAGCAAAATATTCATATATTTTATTTATATTTTCATTTTAACTTAGTCCTTGTATTCAGCACTTCTGTATGATATTCGACTGAACGATTTTCATACAGTTTTTTTACAAACACCTTTACTAAGAATTTCTCGCTCTATGAAATCTTTCCGTTCGATTTCATATTGCCTTTCAATTATTTTCAAAACACTTTCCCACCAACTATTTCTTCTTGTCGATCAATTTCTTTTGTACAATTTTCTCCTCTCGATAACAGAATCCAATTGAATTTTCTGTTTAAGTAAATTGACGCGTCGTTGAATTTTAAACTATTGTCAAAAAAATAACGACTGGTAGAAAACCACTACTTCTGAAAGATTATGTTAAATATAAAATATTTTTTTCTCATTGTATTTCTTGACTGATAAAACCGCCGCGGTGCTTTGATAACTTACCTTGAGAATGCTTTCTGCTCGAGAAAGCGAAACGTCGGCAGATGGAAGAAATGCAAATAAACCATGGTCAAACCCGAAAGAACACTAAAACGATTTCCTAAAGTTGTTTTTTGATTTGACTGGCACCTCCAGAAATTGCCTTGGGGATTTATAAAGAGATTCTATAGATTGAACTCCCTAAAGAGAAACGAGAATTATTTAATACAGTCCACTAAAGCATCGCCCTAACCCTGCTAGTATGGAGTTTACTTTTAAATTCCAGTTTATATTTTTGATACATTCTTCTGGCTCGCAGATGGGCTTTGAATAATGTATGAAATCAATGAGTCATTGAATTTCTCCATTCAGAGCTAGTAATAATATAGATCTGCAGCTCAAATAAACATTATGTTAATGGCGAGTAGACGTCCGTATGAGCCGCTCGTAGTGGAGGGATCCAGCTTAAATAAATAAAAAATTCAAGCCATTGTTTCGAATGTATAATACATAAGAGAAAATAGAGAACCGAAACGGCTTCGGGCTCAACCGTTACTTCCTACAAAACTTATCTCAAGATGATATAGAATGGTGATGAGGGTATTTTCAAAACAATTTTTTTGGTGCACAACAGGTTACCCTAATCACAGTGCACCCTCACAGCCATCAACAAGCTGCGAGGAACTCTTTCGCCATACTTTTAAAGGTGTCAAACATGAGTTCGAAACTCCGAGTTAAAGGATGCTGCGCCAAGACATCAGTGTGTAATAGTTGGGTACAATCAATCTGAAACCCTCCAACAGGGTGGGACTGTCTATTAAACCATTGATGACTATATACTGAGTTCCTTGACTTATATGTAGGTATAAGGCTGACCACCCATACTGTAAAAAAATATTCACTTTGCCAATGTCACCCCTGTTTCAGGGAAGGTCGGCAAGAGTTGCAGGGCTTATGTTCATTTGAGATTGGGTTTTTATATTGTAGGTTCACATGCGACATGTGTTAGCGCGAAATTATACATGTCTGCTTGTGGGAATGCGTTTAATATGAATCGTAATAGGAAAAATGGAGGCAGCTCTGCAGAGGCTCTGGCCACCCCTAGCGGAATGGTGACAGAGTTACAGTTACAGTAAATGATACTTATCTTTGGAGCTAAGATTTGGATTTAGATAAAGTCGCTATTCTAACGTTGAAAATACCGGGCCTTAGAATACCTGCCGATCTATTCTTACAACCACAATATCCGCGTTACATTCTCCATTGGTGAGGTCGAGTCCCGCGGGTGTTACTCCTGGGCCGGTCTTGAAACTTTACTGCGCTGCAATCACTCTGTAACGCTCATTGTAATGCCATATCCATAACTCAGCCCGTAACTGGCCCTCCGAGCCCCGCAACTGTTATTTCATGTAGGAAAATTACACACGCTGCCCGCAAAAACACCGCCCGCACACAAGAAAAAATGGCCGCGCAGCTCCTCAACGAGATGAAGCCATCAATTTTCATTGCGAGGGTCAGATGAACGATTCCCATTGGAATATTTGATGCGTAAATTATTTCAATCGATAGGAATATGATTATACTAGGTTGCGTATCAGAAATAATGAGAAATGACAGCCGGTTTGTTTTCAAATAACGATGTATGTAAACACCGCCATGATGGCATTTTAGCCAATCGCTGACGCAGAATATCTGCGCATGCGCAGCGCCATTTGCATAACCACAGACAATAAACTTACACGGCTATTGTTTTCAAATTAAGAACGTGCCTGTTGGTCAATATTAATTAACCTACCCACATGTTTTTGATAGATTTTATTACTTCTACAAGTTTCATCAAACATTTATGTTTCATTTGAAAACATATTTAAGTAATCACGTTTTGAAACCAATTAATTATTGACTGTGAAATATTTTCTTAGTTTTGAATGTACCCACAAACATACTGCAACCAAAATATAATAAAGTTTATTTGAGTAGTGAACAAAAATTATACAAAGTGGGAAACGTAAAAACAATTTATCAGTATGGCGTGCCATTTGCTGAATTTTCTGAACATTATTACTAACGTTACACGCCGGAATCGAATAAATTCCATAAAAAGGGCATCATCATTTTTTTGTGTAAATTGTCGAAACATGATCAAATTGCAAACGGGCTGGTTTGATGAAATCACCTTTGCATTTATATGATTCATGTCTGCCGGGGGTCACTGGGTGGGGTTTCCTACCTCCCCACTGCCTAAAGTATAAAACACCACGTTAAAACTCAATAATAGCGTTTTACCAAAAATATATAGAAAGTCAACCACTCTCTAGTAGGCGTTGCTTGTTTTATAAAAAAAACAGCAACAAGATAATTCAGAGTGAGGTCCACACATAAATAGAGTTTATTGAAACGCAACTAAGCTACACATATAATGCAACTTCTTACCGCGCAATCCCCAAAGGGCATGTGGCGAGTGGAACCTATTTACTTTTACAAAAAAAGGGCTGGCCTTATGTCAACCACTTCAGTTGAAGTGGGGGTTTCCCAGCTCTCATACTCATTTCTTGTGAAGGCTGAGTAAACATTGCCGGTATTTTGTTTTGGTTTTTTAAATAAACACCAAAACGGGAATTTCATTTCTGACAGTGTCGGTGGGATTCGAACCCGAGCTCTCGGCATGGAATGCAAACACTCTACCTACTGAGCTATCAGCCGGACATTGAGATATTCAAAATTCTGATGTCGCTGGCTGCGTTGGGGGGGGGGGGGGGGGGGGGGGGGAAGCCAAATAAATATTTTGTTATTGGTTGCTAAGGACGTTGTCTCATACAACTAAGTAGGGGAGGGTGGGGCGTGTTGTGACGGGAGCAGGTTGTTACAACGCAGGTGCCCCGTCGCTTCGAGCCTTGAAAATGTTCCCCGCTCGAGGGGATGAAACGTCGGCAGACAAAATTACTGCAAGTAGAACATGATTCACATGCCAAGATTTTTTTTACCATAAAAGCTCCTTGACTGATAGGTTGGTATGAGGCTGACCCCCCGTGCTGTAAAAATCGGTTCGCTTTTGCCAATGCCACCCCGGTTTTAGGAAAAAGCGACAGGAGTTGCAAGGTTTATGTTCATGTGAGGTTTTGTTGATTTGTATGCACGCATGCAGAATGTATAGGCGCGAACCTGCACGTGCCTGCCTGTGAGCATGCATTTAATATGAGCTTTAAATTTTAACATATCTTTGCAGCTCACATTGTAGATTATTATAACTGTGGTTTGGTTTTTAGATGTGAAGTTTGATACTGGGCTCCTGACTCGGAAAGAGCGCCGTAGCTCAACACCCTCAGAGTCTCCGTTATAATGTGGAGCAGGGATCATATTACTCCCAGACCGATTGTTTCATCCCCCGTACAGAATCGCTTAAAATTCAGAAAGCCAGCAGCGTAACATTCTTTACTAGACTTCTAGTAGTTTTCCAATTCAAACTTACGCGTGATTGCCTATGGACTATAATAAAAATTTAATAAGTGCTGATTCACTGTTTTGAGAAATTGTGGAAAAAACATTTAATTGGATGTAACATCTCATTGTTAGTGAGCTCATGAAAAACCATTAACTACAGGATTCTCTCACATGTTACGTGTAGTGTTTTTTCTCGTAGGTAGAGAATAGGAAAAGGCGAGCATTTATTCTAGAAACAATTTTAGCGTAATACGTCACATATTCAGTGTTACCTTTGAGGTGTTGATTTCAAGTTTCACAGTATTTGTCTGATTTTTTATATTTTAAAGCCATTGCAATTATTTATTAATTATTAACCTTTTTTGCTGTTCCAATTTACAAAATGCGCCACTGCATCGTACTCCTCCGTACAAGAGTAGGTAGGTACAAGCTGGTTTTTTATTTTTTTAAATGGAACTATTGCCACATCGGAAAAGCCATCGGCATTTTTTCCCTCCCCCCTCCCAAGTATCTTACACTCCGGCATTCACCTCCCACTCGCCATATTCACCCCTTCAAGTCAGAAGCAATGTCCGGCAAATCTAAAAAAAAATGGCATGCATCAGTGAAAATTGGTATTATAAAAATATGATGTTCTTATACGGGACAAAACGACACATGACATACCTACACATATCTAATGATATTTGTAATGTTTTTCATGCGCCGCCCGGTATGTTCTGTTTTAGGTATGTTATGTTTTGTCATAGGGATGTATTGTCCTTGTGTTGTTTTGTCCTTGTGTTGTTTTGTTATAGTGATATACTTTCTATGTTGTTTTGTCATAGTGATTTTTTTTTCATATGATGTTCTGTCATGTGTCGTTCTGTTATGTGTTGTTCTGTCATGTGACGTCCTCTCATGTGTCGTTATGTCACTGTGCAATTCTATCCTGTCACTTCTCATACATAAGTTCTACCAGGGCTACTCACAACTAGGGAATGCAATGTCGGTATACCGAGATCTCGAAATACTGAGATCTCGCATCAATCTTGAAAGACGATCTCGCATCGAAAACAGTGCGAGATCTCGCAAAATTTGCGAGATCAAGCGACAGCGCGCCACGTGTGCTATCAGCGCGCGAGTGACGACGCGGGTGGACGCAATGCTGTTGGTGTTGTCTCTCTTGCTCCTACACCTACCCAATCTACTCCTGCGGTAATACAACTCGACAAAGATGACGACGTGCCACTTTCTGCTGTCTCTGCTAGAAACTTGCAGCTTTAAGCACAGCGGTGGCTCCCAGTTCCAATGCAAACTTCAATGTCAACCCTAGAATCCAACATCAAAAAAGAAATGCACCTCTTTGAATATGGCGGATCAAAAGGAAGATATTAACAGTAAGCGTATGATTGTCTGGTGACAATAGTGCCGACGAGCGAGGAATCTGAGAGGGCATTTTCTTCAGCAGGCTACGTATTGTCTCACGTAAGAAGCAGATTATCTGATGCCACGATTAACATTCTATGCCTCTTAAGGAGTTTTTTTCAAAAATCCTTATATTTAATGGGGCTTCCACACGCTTGCCAACCCATCTCAAGTCAAGCGCACAGTGTGTCGTCTAGAACATGCTAGCTGGACAAAATTTTGTCTAATGGACTCATTTTGTCTAGCTAGCATGTTCTAGACGACACACTGTGCGCTTGGCTACAAGCCAAGTGAGTCCATTAGACAAAATTTTGTCCAGCTAGCATGTTCTAGACGACACACTGTGCGCTTGACTTGAGATGGGTTGGCAAGCGTGTGGAAGCCCCATAATGATTGTCTATGATTCTGATTAGCTTTTCTTTCTGATTCTAGAAAAAAAAATCACAATAAAAGTTTTTTTTAATATACTTTCCTTGTCAACCTAAAGCAAAATGACACTTTTTAGCAAAAAAAATGTAACCATTTGGCCACTAAATGCGAGATCTTGCAAATGCCGAGATCTCGCGAGATCGGATTTACATAATCTCGCAAATACCGAGATTGCGATTTTGCTGCAAGATTGCATTCCCTACTCACAACACGTTTGACCCGTAGCTGATCCAGGGATCATCGTTTATTTGTATGAAAAATGCACTTTAGATGGCGGCTGACTCGTAGATTTTCTGTGTATGAATAACATCGTTCAGATCAAGAATGGGCTTGTAACAGATTGTCCATACTTTTCTCTCTTATGTATAAGTGCGAACTTACACGTGCCTCCTTGTGAGGCTGCATGTACAAAACGCTCCCCCAGTTCTTGTTTACCGTATAAGCCAATCTTGTCAAAAATGACTTTTTCATGCAGTTGTCTTATGAATCAAATTCTACACAATCTGAGCTGAGAAAAACCGTAAAACTCAATAATGTGAGAGTTCTTTTAAATATTTTTTAAATAAATTTATTGTTTTCATAAGACACATTGGTCCAGTACCTACACATGCAAACATTGCTCATGTAAAGTTTTCTCAATGGCGTAAACGGTAAACAAGAACTTGGGCAGCGAAAACATGAATTTTAAATTTGAATATTTCTTTGAAACTTAAATTATAGATATCACATAGCTGAGGGAGTATTTTAAATGCGCGGGCTACATCGAAATCCCTAGCCGCCAACATTGCAGATCCACCATGAATATTTTCTTTATATTTCAATCATGTTGATCAATGAAGTATAGTTTACACTGAAAGAGTAGATTCTTATTCAGCGTGTAGAGTAGCTAGTAGCTACTCACACAGTGGTGCTTTGCTTTGATCTCTTGCATCAGGATTTCAATAAGGTTATTTTCCATAATGGCGCCGATGGATGGAGAAACTTTTCCAATAATGTTTTAGTGTAACACCTTTCCGCTACGTGCTGCCAGGAACTTAATGTGCTCGAAAAGATTATGTAAAAATTCCTTCAATTTTCTACAAAAGAACAAGAGAGCATAGCTATATAGTAGACTATGTAGTAGGTCTATGTTTTTGAAAATCTATCATCTATCCCCTATGGGTATAGGGAGGGCTCCTACTAAGGAAAAGGTAAAAAAAAAAAAAAAAAAATATTGGTTGCTAAGGACCCAAGTCATATAAAGCTGTAACGTTTGGCCGCCGACAAAAACATTTTTTTTTAATTCATAGGTTCTACGATTTGTACCTACATAAACAGGTAAAAAATTATAAATAAACTTTATTGATTGTAGAGGCATTAACTTTGTAATCATTGAGGATAAAATAAAAACAGCTTTTTTTTCGATTACTTGAGTACATATATATATTTTATACCACAACCGGTTTCGCCAACATCCGTTTGCATCGTCAGGTGGCTAAATTACATAATACTAAATGGCTTAGAACGGAATCATCTTAGAGGGTGTCATTGTGTGAGGGTATGGGGGAGGGAGGGGGGGGGGGTGCAGGATGGCCATATGTGGAGTATGCATCAACTGGATAATTTCTTAGAAATTATCCAGATGATGCAAATAAATAAACTGATTAAAAAACCATTATCGCAGCTTCAAATGAAAAAAAATTGCATCTACGAACATGCTTGCAGTCTACTTGGATGAAAATTGGTTCGTGTCTTTACTAACGCATTTCCTTCGCCGTAAAGCTTCCATTTTTATTTGATAGATGGCAGTTAGTATGTAAAACTATTTTGTACAATAATATTTTTTATGAATTTTTTGTTGTACCTACCTGCGTAAACAGAAAAGTATCATGTATTATTCACAATATACATATATAATACCTTTTTCCTTCCTACCATCCAAGCGAAAATAATTATGTTGGTATATATTTTTAATGCGTCTCTTGGAATTCAACAGTTCGATAACAAACTTTATTATGGAAATATTTTACAAACAAACGCTGACTTTTATTTCATTGCGTAAGAAAAAATAATAGCACATATACGAACGGTGTATAAAAAATACACCAAGTAGGTACCATACTGGTAAAACTAATGTATCCTTTTAATTTCCCAGTAACTCGACCGTGCGACTTCACGATTCTTACCAAAGTCATTTGTGCGGTCTCCAATCTCATATATCAACAAAAAACAGTATAATATCGTATTGGGTATAGAATCGTTTACTGCTAAAGAAGGTAAATTACCAAGATGATTGTTTCTTTTCACTAGATAAGTCATTTACGGAAAATTACCGTTGTTTTATGTGATATGGGGAAGGCATGAGCAATTGCATGAAGGATATCAAAAGTTTTCCCTATTAGCAGCCTGCTAAGGGTTGAGGATACAATATTTATGGCGCTCTATCTCGTACAGCAGCGAGCGCCGGGCGGATTATTCCGCTCGTTTTGCGTTTAGTGTCCAACTTTTGTCCATACACAATATTATTACTCGCTGACATGTTGTTTTCATCATACTTTACCGCACAGACTTTACCGTATTAGATCGCTCCTCACGATAAGATTTGTCATCTCTATACGGAGCTTATTATCATATAAATAATAATTTATCGGTAGGTATTACATTATAATCAAATCGAACTTGGAATAATTATTTATTTCATTTTACAGCATTTGTTAGGTAGGTAAAATATCACTTGATGTTGTTCGAAATTCAAAATAGCCATTGGCAGCTCTGAAGGAAATTATGAGATTGAAATTCAAAATTAGAACCACGTTACTACATCTTTGATTAAAACAAAGAACACGCACGTTGTTTTCTTTTTTAATCATTTCGTAAATTCAATGGACACCGAATCGACTTTCTAAATTCGTTTTTTTGTCAGCTGAAAAATGAACAAATCTATGAAAACTGAATTATATACTATCGGTTTCCAGTTTACAAATGCTTTAAGTAGATGTAAAATCATTTTTGTACCGAATAATTTCCTAATTAAAAATAGCAGTTGGTAGCACTGAAACAATCATGAGATAATTATTCTAATTAATTTAATCTGTGGATCGAAATTTAAAATTGGAACAAGCAACATCTACGTTGTTCTTTTTCTTTTAATTCTGACAGTCAATTATCTTCTTTAATAAACATGTTTCATAAAAGATTTATGAAAGTTTCAACTATAACATAATTTTAAAAACCTTTGAAGATTCCCTTCATTAAAGAATTTGAATACTTTCGAGGCAAACATCCGATTGCGGGATTTCCCGCGACATTTTCTTCGTTCTCCACACTAAACTTGAACATTATTTCACAGAAACATTAGATCATTTCGGCATGTAAGTCTTCCCTGATACATTCGCATCTTCTGCTACCATAAATACAGAGCGTGAGACAGTTTTATGAAGGGACATATTGCTTATTACATGCGTCCCCTTGTACCAGAAAACCGCCGAGATTTTCCAGCTAATCCAAGTGAAAAATTTGTATCGCCATATTGTCCTCATATATTGTTCTTGCCTCGATAAGTTCGTGAACGTTAGAAAGTAACGAGATTAAATACGTTCTAGAAAAATAGTATTTTATGTCTGTCTTCTTCTTTTAAAATTTACTAATAAATCGAAGATTTGATGCCATTTCCTGTAAACTATATTTTGGTTAAACAATCCATCTGTAAATTGTTATCAAAGTCGCAACGATATAAAAATATTGATGATTAATTTTTAATGCATACCCACAAGCAGACACATGAAAATTCGCGCTTACACATGCTGCATGTGTAATTTTCTACGAGAGAAAACACTAAAAAAATCCTGTAATTTAGAAGTTTGTCATGAGCACTGCCTTATAATTATATGAAAAGTTACTCCCAATACAAATATGTTTAATCCACGATTTCTCAAATCAGAGAATCAGCACTTATTTAGTTTTACCTTTAAGGCGTGTTATAAAGCTAAATCTGCCGTTTTTGTTTCTTACACTTTATGGTCTTATCAAAATAGTTACAGTGATGAAAACAATCAAACATGTATATTTTTTTTTTTATCTTAATTATAAGGCTTGAACAAAGTATATAACTTAAGAATTGCCACCACAAAAAAATATTTTAAAAATCGCGTTTTTTTTACATTTTTAGCTTTTTTTTCGTGTGTGCTGTATTTTGTAATTTTTTTTTGCTTTTTAATTACAGAACTATACATTGTTTAGGTTCCGTACTTAACATTTTTTTACAATGTCAATAGTTTTTGAGTAAATATGGAAAAACTGTGTTCTTTGATTTACTTAAAATTTAATTCATTTAGTAGTTTCAGTTTTTCCATATTTACTCAAAAACTATTGACATTTTTAAAAAATGTTAAGTACGGAACCTAAACAATGTAAAGTTCTGTAATTAAAAAGCAAAAAAAAAATTACAAAATACAGCACACACGAAAAAAAAGATAA
Source organism: Agapetus fuscipes (assembly GCA_951799405.1). Classification (NCBI taxonomy): domain Eukaryota; kingdom Metazoa; phylum Arthropoda; class Insecta; order Trichoptera; family Glossosomatidae; genus Agapetus; species Agapetus fuscipes. Next base: position 2,179,916 of record OX637346.1, on the reverse strand, counting down.
AAATGTAAAAAAACGCGATTTTGTAAATATTTGTTTGTGGTGGCAATTCTTAAGTAATATATTTTGTTCAAGCTTTATAATTAAGATAATAAACTAATAAACATGCTCGATTTTTTTCATTACTGTAACTATTTTGCTAAGACCATAAAGTGTAAGAAACAAAAACGGCAGATTTAGCTTTATAACACGCCTTAAAAGGTGGCGACATATTTGCAGCTTAGCTTATACTTTCTTGTATTATATTAAACTTCTCATTTTTCATAAAATGTCATAGATTGTCGCCTTTGGTTCTATACGACTCAAAAAGTAGTCTAACGTGATTTAGTGTTTCCGTGTAACTTTTGCCTTAATCCGGAGGGTTGCGTGTAAAGTCAGCGGACAACAGGTCCACACATACAAGAACAGGTACCGTCGACTTATGATATCTGTGGACTAAAAACTATTCTAATCTAAGTTGCAAAGATACGTTACAGTGGATATTCTAATTACATGCATTCCTACAACCAGACATGAACAAGTTTGCGCTTGCACATGCCTTATGTGAGCCTACAACACAAAAACCAAATCTCAAATGGACATACACCCTGCAACTCTTGCCGTCCTTCCCTGTAACAGGGGTGACATTGGCAAAGTGAACCATTTTTACAGCATGGGTGGTCAGCCGCATATCAACCTATAAGTCAAGGAACATACACGACAAATAACATTTTTTAATTAAATAAATAATAATATAGTATATGGACATCAAAAACTAAAACATAAAACAAATTTCACTTTAATAAACCCTAGCCGCCAACATTACAGATCAACCGCCATTTCTTTCTGTCCTTACATACTTCTTTTATTCCTCCATAGTCATAACCTTCTTCATACAGGCTCTTCTTTTATTATGACTCTGGATATTCCATTCATTCGCAATTTCGGATATTTGGTCCATCCATACCTTTCTCGGTCTTCCTCTACCACGACATCCATCTATTCTACCAACATATACTTATTTGGTGAGTATTTCCTCATTCATTCTCTCCATATGCCCAAACCATCTTAACAAACTTCTTTTAATCTTCACTTTCACACTTCCTCTTGCACCACATTCTTCTCTTACAAAATCATTCCTCCCCCTGTCACTCCGTTTTTTCCCAATCATACTTCTTAGAAAGTCCATTTCAACAGTATGGACCTTACTAATTTCACTTTCATTCACCGTCCAGGCTTCACTTCCATACATCAAGGTGGGTAAAAGTATGCCACTGTGTACCGCCAATCGAGCATTGGCGGTATACAGTGCTGTAACAGTATTGTAACGAAAATATACACTATATACTTTTAGAGCCATGGGCACGCCTCTGACCTAGAGGTTCTTGTTTTGTCGTGCCGTTGCTTTTACTTCAAGGGAAGACCTTCCGCCACTACAGAAAGAAGCTTTGTATGAGCATCCGTGTGTTGTGGGTCCTTCTGACACATACACACAGGACGAGTACGAGGAGGGTTAGAGCATTATATCCGTTACAATAGTTTATCCCTGTTGCACTTACTGAACCGCAAATTGTTCTTGGTTAAAAAGTAAACAAAGATCTTTTCAGTGTCATTTAGTTGTAAACAAAAAGAACTCGGGTGTAGCAACGAAATCTTTCTTGAAAGTTGGTAGCTTTGTAACTCATATTTTGATCGTTGAATTTGACAACTTTAAACGGAAAAAGCATTATTTTCAGACATTATGGCATGTTGTTCCCCTAGGACTTGATTGGTTTATCTACCATTTGATTCGAAGATGAACTTTAAATAAAATTATCTTGAGAATCATATTATACACAAGCGGGGCTAAGAAAAAAACGTAAAGCACGATAATACGAGAGGTGTTTTTATATTATATTTTTAAAATCAATTTCCAGCATTCATAAGAATTTAATTTGTTGTGTATGTTTCTTGACTTATTGGTTGGTATGCGGCTGACCACCCATGTTGTAGAAAAGGTTCGCTTTGCCAATGTCTCTTCTGTTTCAGGGAAGGTCGGCAGGAGTTGCAGGGTGTATGTTCATTTGAGTTTCGGGTTTTTATATTGTAGGTCCACATGCGGCATGTTTGAGCGCGAACTTATACGTGTCTGTTTGTGAAAATGCATATAGTGATGTGAATCTTTAATGTTACATATATTTGCAACTTAGATTAGATCAGATTAGATTAGATAAGACACATAGATCCAGTACACCTACAAACATTGTTCAATTGAAATTTCCTCTGTTGGAGAGAAGACAAACAAGCATTAAGGCAACGATGTATTCGGCGTTGAAACACAAAATGAAGAAAGCAAGAAAACATTGGATTTCACAGGTAAGAACATATTTTGAATTACTACATCACTGCTGTGTATGACAGGACTGGGGACAACTGTGCCCCATCGTATGTATCAGTGCCGTAAGTTAGTTTCTTCTCCTCTATATGTTAGTTACACTCTAGCTCCGTATCTCTACACATGTACCTCAACTATAAATCCAACCGTAGCGTTTACCAAAAAAACTATAAGAAAACTGAAACAGCGCCTTAGTTTTCGTGTCAGTTTACGGACAGTTTTGGGTAAACGCTCCAGGTCATGTTTAGACTTCATACTTCAGTTACAGATAATGCTTTAAGCCAATGTTCTCATCTCTTCCCCGTTAATTCTAGCCGAGGGCAGAAGGGACGAAATCGCTCTGAGAGTAAATAAACAACAAGTACTCGTACATGGAACTAAGCTGGGCTTGTGTACTATCTAAAATCTAATGTACAACAGTAGGGGAGAGCTTCAAAGACATTGTGCACGAGAAGTAGGTAAGTATATAAAAAAAAATTACAATGAAAAACAAATCGACGTAATATCGTCCTCCCAGTGCTTGTTTAGCTGTCCTACCATTTGATTCAAAGATGACATGTTAATGAAATTGTCTTAAGAATCACATTCTACATAATCTGAGCTAAGAAAAAAACGTAAAGCACGATAATGTGAGAGTTGTTCTTAATATTTTCAAAATCAATTTCTAGCATTCATAAAACACTTTGAGCAAATACAAACATTGCTCATGTGAAATTACGTCTGTTGGAGATAAGACAAACATGCACTCAGGAGACGAGTGGTAAGATGAATATATACGCAGCACAACTTTCAATTAAGAATATTGTACTTGGCGGGCAAACGTCACACTTGTACGGGACTACAGTCCTTAGCAACCAATGATATTATTTTTTTTGCGTTTGGATGTACAATTTAAGCATTGGATAAAAACGACATAAACTTATAATGATTGATAATTTAATGCGTCATTAATTTTGAGATAAGCCTTTTCCTACCAATAAAAATCACAATTTTTCACCGCAAAAACATAACTATATTTATTTTTCAATAAACACCTATCAGGAAAATACTGCACATATGACTCTCCCGCATTCACAAGTACTACAAGGTTTTTTATTTTTTTTATTTCTTATTATAGCAAAATAATGCTAATTTAAACAATTACATATCAAGTCAAAACAAAAACAGTTATGTCAGAGGCGCTGTGCAAGTAGGAGGAACCTGACAACTTTCTCCTTAAATTTAATTACGTCACTAGTTTGCTTGATTTCCGCTGTTTGTTGTAAATAATAATAGTCATATTCGGATGATTTATTAATTAGTGAGCGCTGATTTTGTGTAAATCACACCTCAAGAGACCTCTGCGAGCTTGATCATCGCTATAAAAAGCGTCAATACTCAAGCAAGATCCAGTCGCTGTTGGGCTGGTTCGACCTTTGGTTACCGGTCTTTGGTAAAGGGATATGAATTTTTCAACCCAGCGAAGAGCATATTTGAAAATATAAATGTTAGTTTTTTGTGCGTCGGGATTCGAGCCCACAACCTTCCATTTACGAGTCAGGAGCGTTACCACTAGACTACGGACCGGAAACCAAGTACCTACGTTTTTTTAATAACTCACCAGCAACACCTCTTGTGTTTCACTACGCCATTTAGTAACATGGTAAGGGCTTAATGCATTACTAGACTCCCAATCCGGCGCCGTGGAAAAAGGACCGCAAAAACATTATTTTATTTTTATTTCATTCATTTATATATAAACGGCTTTATAGCCTTTTACACAGTATTACAAAAAAAAAACAAGTTATAGAATAGAGTTACACATAAGAATAAGCAATACAAGAATGAAGTACAAGAAAGAAAAAAACTAAATAGTACAAAATAAAATAGGAAAAAGTATACAAATCAACAAAGACAAAAGAGAAACAAAAACGATATTCAAAAGAAGAATAACAAAAATAAAACAAATCTTATCATAAAAGTAATCATGTATGCATAAAGAGAAGCTAAAACAAAAATACATTAATAAAATACAACCAAAAAACTATAGTGGGTTACTAACGGGATCTAAAAAACATTTTGATTTAATTTACTGTTTGACCCAAAAGAATGAGCATGAAAAAATATCAAAATCATTTAGGTGGTATTTATTACCTGTAGAATGACAACAAGGAATAATCGTATAACGACAGTTTTGTATTGTTATTTAATCGACATCAAAGTTCATACGATCAATCAGGTGAGTAATCTACACGTTTACTTTTTATTATTTTTTTCAGAATCTGATGAACTGTTTGATCAGGCAAATAGAGCAAAAAAAAACACTAGCGAAAAACTAGTTTGTTTTCCGATGAACATCAAACTTCACAAGATTTTTTACATTCTCACTAAAAAAATTGATAAAATCAGTTGAGAGTTGCAGGAGTACTAAGAAAACATACACACAAATATGTATATATTTTATTTTATAAAAAAAATGTATTTTGTATTAGGAAATACTAATTTTAAGTTGTGCTTAATAGTTTTTTTTCACTCAGATAAAATCTTGAAGACTTGCACTTTTTAAAAGCATAAAAACAATTAATTAGTATTCAATTTTTAAATTGTTTCAGCGGAACTTTGTAGAACTCCATTTTATTAGGTCCTTATATTATGAAATTGGTGTTTTGCCGATTGAGAAGGGATTTTAAATTGAATTATTACTTGTGATGAAAAATGAATCCTGTGCAATAATTGGAAGTGCTCGTCGCAATGGTTGAACCCTGCCAAACCAGCCAAATCATGCCCTAAGCGAAAATTGACTCAAAAAAGTTACTTGTGAGCATTTGGTGGACTAGTGCCGGTGTCGTTCACTACACCTTTGTTTAATCTGGTCAGATGATTACGGCAGATGTCGTTTGTCAGCAACTGCAAACCATGATGGAAAAGCTAGCTGCTAAACAACCGAGGCTGGTCAATCACTCTAGGCCACGGCTGTTTCATGGCAACGCTAGACCACACACTGCACAACAGACGGCTACCAAATTAGGAGATCTTCAATTGCAATGTTTAAGACATTCCACGTACTCTCCGGACCTTGCTCCAACAGATTATCATTTTTTTCGAAATTTGGATAACTTCTTGCAAGGGGAATAATTCAACTCCAATGGGGCAGTCCAAACCGCCTACAAAGATTGTATTGATTGCCGTCCGAATGGTTATTTTAGTAAAGGGATCAATGAAATACCTCTGAGATGCCAAAAGTGCATAGATAGCTATGGTACATACTTTGATTAAATAAATATATTAGAATAAAAAAAAAGACTTTTTGTTCCTCCCATACAACACGCCGATTTCATATGTAAGGACCTAATAATTAAATAAAAATGAAAATAACCTTTGTTTTAATAGTAGAATAAAACAAAGGTTGTTTTAATTTTTTTTAATTAGTATTCAGCTAGTTGAGAGCGTCAGTTGAAAATGCCAGCTGAGAGCAATAATGTGTAGGAGATATTCAACAATTTTCATAATAGAATAACATTATCGTTGCATATAAAATAAGAAATAAACATGTGCGAACAGAGAACCCTGCCACGCATTGCAGTGGCTCAGTCTAGTTACTGTTACTGTTTAAAGTCACCATTCTGTTAAGAGTGGCCATTACCCCTGCAGATGTGCCACTGTGGTCTCTTTTTGCACACTTTCATCTCCTAGACATTCATCATTCTCTTCATGCATGCTCTTCTCTTTTTCTCACAGATTCCAGCCATACGCGATCTCGTTTATTTGATTATCCCTTGATTTCCTCATAACTTCCCTTCCCGTTCCACTTTTATTTTTATTTGAATGTATGAAAGCTGTTCTCATGCCAAAATTTATATTTCTATAATTTATAATCTATAATCTATGCAGTGGAACTACAAACAATGCTCTCTAGACTGAACGAAGCTTTGAAAGATAATCATCTGAAATTGAATGCAAGTAAAACGAAAGTTCTGATTTTTGAAAGAGATGATGAAAATATGAATTATGAGTTTAAAATAAATGGAATGAATGTCGGAATTGTCGAGGAATTTGTATATCTGGGTAGTAAGTTTGAAAAAGATGGAAGAATGACAGGGGAATTTGAAAGAAGAATAATGAAGGGAAGGTGTGTACTGGGTGCCACCGCTGGTATAGCCAAAAACCAAAACTTATCGAAAAATGTTCGATTGGCGGTACACGGTGGTATACTAGTGCCCACTTTGATGTACGGAAGTGAAGCTTGGACGATGAATGAGAGTGAAATTAGTAAAGTCCATACGGTCGAAATGGACTTTCTAAGAAGTATGATTGGAAAAAAACGGAAAGATAGGGTGAGGAATGAGTTAGTGAGAGAAGAATGTGGTGCAAGGGAAATTATAAAAGTAAAAATCAAAAGGGGTTTGTTAAAATGGTTTGGACATATGGAAAGAATGAATGACGAAAGACTGACGAAGAGAGTGTACGCTGCAACTTTGAATGGAAGCCGTGGTAGGGGAAGACCGAGAAAAGTATGGATGGATCAAATTTCCGAAATAGCGAATGAATGGGATATTCAGAGTCATAACAAAAGGAGAGAGTGCATGAAAAAGATTATGACTCTGAATGAAATGAAAGAAGTATGTAAGGACCGAAAGGAATGGCGGTTGGTTTGCAACAATGGCGGCTAGGGCATTAATTCTAAGTGTAATATTAAGTTTAATTTAACTTTATTTTAATTTTAATTTGTAATGTGTCTCATTATGAATTTCTGTAAATCATTTATATTTTTTTGTGCTCCTTGACTGATAGGTTGGTACGAGGCTAACCACCCATGCTGTAAAAATCGGTTCACTTTTGCCAATGCCACCCCGGTTCAGGGAACGGCGGCAGGAGTTGCAAGGTTTATGTCCATGTGAGGTTTTCTTTATTTGTATGCACACATGCAGAATGTGTAGGCGCGAACCTACATGTGCCTGTCTGTAGGCATGCATTATATATGAGCCTTAAATGCTTACATATCCTTGCAGCTTAGATTATAGATTATAGATAGATAATCTAAAAATTATTAAATGCATGCCCACAAACAGACACGTTTAAGTTTGCGCTTACAAATCCTGCATTTGTACTTACAAATTAAAATCCAAGCTTCAAATGAACATAAGCCCTGCAAATTTTCTTCCCTGAAATAGAAGTGGCATTGGTAAAGTGAACCATTTCTTACAGTATGGGTGGACAGCCTCATATTAACCTGTAAGTCAAGGAATTTTTCATTTATTATATTTGATATTAATAACATGGTCTCCTGTCGGGTGGTTTCAAATTTACCGACCGCGTTGCTTGTAAATCGAGAATAGAGAACTGTTTTTTATTTGATTGACACCTATTTTCACAGAAACTATTCCAAAAATATTTTACATGTTTGCTGAAAAATTCGATATAATCGAATAAGCGGCTTAGGAGTTCATAGGAAACAAACATACACACATACCTACATACATAATCTATACATCCTTTTTTAATATAATATCTTAAAAGACAAAGCGGATATTTGTACAATAAATATGTGTTTAATATGTTTAATCTTTATTTTATACATTTAACCCACAAGGTTTTATGTTATCCAAACAATATAATTTACATATATAATAATAATATAAGAATAATAAAAAAATTATGCAAACAATATGTCACCGCGTTCTTCCTTATTAGTATTTTCCTTTTACATACCTTATTGTAAAGCAAAGAAATACACAATAATGGAATGTAATTATGATAAAATGGCAAATGTACAATGTGCAAAAAGTAAATTTATGAAATACAAAAGAAAAGAAGAAAATAAATAGTAAAAACAAGGAAAACTGGTTTTCCTTTAAGGTTCTTTGAAAAAAAATTATAAATTTTCACGGTGTTAATAATGAAACCTTAAAATAATATATACTCATACACATAAAAAAAATATATATAAAATTTTAATTTCAGTACAATATGTATATTAAAAATTCTGATAAAAAACATGTGAGTGGGTTGATAAAAATACATTAAAAAAAAAATGGTGAAAAACAAATTAATTATTTCTACAAAATTTACTTCAATTTACGGATGACATCCAGAGGTTAAAAGCAAAGATAGAACTGTTTCCGCAATGAGAATAAATCAAACAGATAGGATCCACTCCTTGGCGTAGGCCTCCTTCAATCTTCTGCGTGTCTTTCAATCAGTGTTTTTTATTATTTATGATTCCGCTGTTTAGTTTCTGAGAGTTGACAATAAGCCACCACATTTTCCAGACTGGTTGCTAACTACCTGTTGGTCCGTGAGAACTATTTAATTTCATCCCTACCCTCATCAATACCCTTGCAAGTATTATGTTGTCCCCTTCGTTGTGATGCGCTGTCTAGGATTTACAAGTTCCTCTGATATGTCTTTAATTTCAAACAATTGTTAAAAAAAGGCTGACAAAGTAGAAATGAAAATAATTAAAAGTGCAAAAGTAAAAAAAAAACCTTGAACTGAATATTGCTCGAGCACTTGCTTCCATAATTGGGCGGTTAATACTCAGGCAGGTGTGATACTCGTACATGATTATCTTATTAATATGTATGCTATAATTTCACTGGGCTGTCATGATGAAAGTTTTTTTATTCAGCTTCTGTCTTTGGTTGAAAACTGCCCAATCAACTAAAAAAATGTATGAAAGATTACGCCCTCACTGGGCGCTGTTTAAATTTGCATACATTTTTTGGTAAGCGTTTTATTTCAGTAATGTTTAATACTTTGGGTACAGAGTAACTCAGTCAAAAATGAAGTTACAACATAATTACTGAGATAATATTTACGTACCAGACTTTTGGTCTGCGTTTTAACGTGAGCATGTGCTTGATGTGTTAATGAAACATCCAAACCAGTGGCGTACCTGCGTGAAAAAAACTATAATCATAAAAAAAACGATATGTTTTCATTTCAGGCGATGAGCAAGCATTGTCAATTTTTAGACAAATGGAGATCTTATTCATAAAACAAAAATATAATTAATTATTTTATTATGTATGGTAGTAGGTATGTTAAATTATTTACTGTTATCTAATCTAATCTAATCTAAGCTGCAAAGATATATAATAATAAATAATAATAACAGGCTGATTTATTTTAAATTACACATGATAAGAGAGCGCCGTTTTTGTGTGTGTCACACCTCAAGGGCCCTCTCCGATCATGGATAAGACTTTCTAAACAAGTGTGCCTTGAGTGCTCCTCGAAATACACCCACAGATTTGGAGTTCTTCACTCCGGGTGGCAGTCTGTTCCACTCCACCGGCCCCGCAACACGGAAAGCGCGGTCTCCGAAGTTTGTACGAATCCGACGGCGCGGCTGAACCAAATTGACTACTCCATCACCCGCAGATCTGAGTGTCTGCCTCCTAACACCCATTTCAACAGGTGAAATCATATCAGCCAGATAAGGTGGGGCCAAGCCATTGATGGCTTTATATACCATTAAACAAACACGGAAGACCACCCTCTCCGGGAAACGAAGCCAATGAAGTTTTTTTAACAGCGGGGTGATGTGAGCGAATTTGGGAATCCCGAATATGAGTCTTGCTGCCGAATTCAACACAGATTGAAAGCGATTAAACTGTTTCTTCGGCTGACCACTATAAAGCGTCGAGCAATAGTCAATCCGAGACATCACAAACGCACTCACCAGGGTCTTAACCGCATCTGACGGCAGACATTTTCTTATTGCCTTTTTTTGGCGAAGCGAAAAAAAAGAAGAAGCTATTGTGGCATCTATTTGCCTATCCAGTGTCAGGTTACGATCCAGTAAGACTCCTAGAAGTCTTACCGAATCAGAAGGCTGGATTAGCTTACCTCCTATGGAGAGTGGTACTCTATTCACCAGAAGGTGGTCACGCCTCGATGTGGCTGCCCAGAGTATCTCTCCTCTCTATATCATTTAAGATTGATATTAAATGCATTCCCACAAGCAGATATGTATAATTTCGCGCTAACACATGCCGCATGTGGACCTACAATATAAAAACCCAACCTCAAATGAACATAAGCCTTGCAACTCTTGCCGTCCTTCCCTGAAACAGGGGTGACATTGGCAAAGTGAAACATTTTTTTACAGTATGGGTGGTCAGCCGCATAACAACCTATAAGTCAAGGAACATACATGACAAATTACATTTTTAAAATCAATAAACAACAATATATACATTGACATAAAAAACTAAATCACAAAACCAATTTTACTTTAACAAACCCCAGCCGCCAACATCACAGATCAACCGCCATTTCTTTCTATCCTTACATACTTCTTTCATTTCCTCCAGAGTCATAACCTTCTTCATACAAGCTCTTCTTTTATTATGACTCTGGATATTCCATTCATTCGCAATTTCGGATATTTGGTCCATCCATACCTTTCTCGGTCTTCCTCTACCACGACATCTATCTATTCTACCAACATATACTTTCTTCGTCAGTCTTTCCTCATTCATTCTCTCCATATGCCCAAACCATCTTAACAAACTTCTTTTAATCTTCACTTTCACACTTTCTCTTGCACCACATTCTTCTCTTACAAAATCATTCCTCACCCTGTCACTCCGTTTTTTCCCAATCATACTTCTTAGAAAGTCCATTTCAACAGTATGGACTTTACTAATTTCACTTTCATTCACCGTCCAGGCCTCGCTTCCATACATCAAGGTGGGTAAAAGTATGCCACTGCGTACCGCCAATCGAGCATTTTTAGATATATTTTGATTTTTGATTCAAAATCAAAAATCAAAAATAAAAAATCAAAATACTGTTAAATAATGTAAAATTCTTAGGGTCTGTTGCATTAACCTAAAATTAATATTTGATTGACACATCAAATTTGATTGTTTAATTCTATAGTAAGGACCTCGGTTTAATATTTCTCGGAAGTGGGTAATAATATGATGGAATTAGAACAGGGAAGATGATGTAAGTCAGCTGATTTACGTATATGCAACCAATTTTTTGATTTGATGGGAAAAGTCACACTTAATTTTGATTTTTGTCTTATTGGAGTTTGGTGCAACAGGCCCTTGACAACGTTAATAATTGTTTCTGGCTAGGCAAAATAGGTTTGTTAATTGCATTTCACTTCACAAACCTATTTTTAAAAATATGTAAAAAATTCAGAGAAAACAAGTACTTACTACACTTTGTTTTGTCTATTCTTATTGTAGTTTTCGTAGCAAACTAATAAATGGATGCGCCTCTGTGCACCAGAATATGCAATACCATTTATTTGAAATAAATATTGCAACACGCGGCTGACCACAGATCTCGCCGGCTCGCCTAGTGTTGAACGATCACAATATTTTTGGCACAGTAACTTCTCCTCGACTACTCGTACAACTCGGTCTGTCAACTGCATTGTTTCGCTGCACAAATCCGTCAAATGAAACCAGATCCATCAGCTGACAGTGCAGCTTAGTAAACAAGAATGCTTACACAATACTCGTAAAAAATAACTGAAATCAAAACAGCTGATCTTTTTTTTATTATGCTTGTTTTGTTTGTGTTTAGTGCTCTCGGAAAACTGTCAGTGAAATAAATAGTTATAAAAAATTAATCAGTGTAATTAAGAGTATGAAACTTTATTGCCTTCGTGAGAAAAATTGTAACAATAAACTTTATTTATTAGTTTTTTAAACGTGTCTAAACCCGGCATTGTTTTTCTTTTAATACTTTTTTAAAACGCGGTTAAAAGAGCAGTGTTTGTTTTTCTTTTATATCAAAAGTTTTTCATTAATAAATATGACGTGCATAAATGGTAAATTTTAAGCAAGATGATACCTGTGATTTTGTGTGAAATGAAAATTATTTTATACACAGTTATTTAGTTTTCACTCAATGCACGGCCAACAAATTGTAAAATAATCATTGTTGATTTAAAAACTGTCACCTTTGAGTAAATTTCATTTTTTTCTCACATACGAGTCCGTTTGATAGCTCAGTTAATAGAGTGCTTGCATTCCATGCCAAAAGCTCGGGTTCAAATCCCACGGAGGGTGTCAGAAATGATTTTCCACTTCGGTGTTTACTTTAAGCCCAAAATAAAAATACCGACAAGGTTTACTCAGCCTTTACAATAAATGAGTACCAACCCCGTCGCCGGGAGCTGGGAAACCCCAGCATCAACTGAAGTGAACCTTTTTTCTTTTATAATTGGTTGGCGTGAGGCTGGCCATAAAATCCAACGCTGTTTCATATACCTTTGATGAAAAAATCATATACCTTACCAAAGACCGGTCACCAAAGGTCCATCTAGCCTCAGAGCCAGCCTGGCTCTTGCTTGAGAATTGGCGTTTTCTATAGCGACCACCGAGCTCTTGAGGTGTGATTGGTTAAAAAAACAGCGCTCACTAAACTGATCATCCTAATATTATTATTATCACCTGTCCAGCTCTTTCCATGCATTATTTTGCAAGGTCATGTGGTCATGTCAATTTGCCGTGCATGTTCCTTGACTTATAGGTTGGTATGCGGCTGACCACCCATGCTGTAAAAATGGTTCACTAGGCCAATGTCACCCCTGTTTCAGAGCAGGACGGCAAGAGTTGCAGGGTGTATGTACATTTGAGATTTGTTTTTTTATGTTGTAGGTTCACTTGCGGCATGTGCATGCGCGAACTTGTACGCGTCTGCTTGTCTGAATGCATATAATTTGAATCCCCTATGTAACATATCTTTGCAACTAAGATTAGATGTCCCCCATGGGTTTAAACGAGTGATTTGAGTTCCTTGACTTATAGGTTGATATGCGACTGACCACACATACTGTAAAAAATGGTTCACTTTGCCAATGTCACCCCTGTTTCAGGGAAGTACGGCAAGAGTTGCAGGGCTTATGTTCATTTGAGATTGGGTTTTTATATTGTAGGTCCACATGCGGCATGTGTTAGCGCGAAATTATACATGTCTGCTTGTGAGAATGCATATAATGTGAATCCCCACGGTAACATATCTTTGCAACTCGGATTAGATTAGATTAGATGCCCCACATGGGCTTAAATGGGCTTAAACGAGTGATTTCAGATTTCCTTGTCACTGATTGGGACTTGAATTGCTGTACAAGGTTGACGCCGCAACAATTGACTTGCAGTTCTGCAGTTGAACCACAGATCAAGTTGAACCTTTCTATACATTAACCAGTTGCATTTATGAGTATCAAATTACACTTTGCATATTGCATTGTAATAATAATAATAATATTAGGATGATTTATTTGGTGAGCGCTGTTTTTGTGTGTATCACTCCTCAAGAGCCTTCTGCGAGCTTGGTCGTCGCTGTAGAAAGCGCCAATTCTCAAGCAAGACCCAGTTGTTGTAAGGTTGGATGGACCTTTCAGTGACCGGTCTTTGGTAAAGGTTTATGAATTTTTCAACTCAGCGAAGAGCACATTCGAAATATAGATGGTATATTTTTTGTGCTCCGCTGGGATCCGAATCCACATACTTCCATTTACGAGTCCGGAGTGTTGCCACTAGACTACGGACCGGTCCAACTAGTTTAGTTATTTAGGAAATATGTAGTTATTTATAGCAAAGTTATGAGGGTTATTGTAACACGAGTGCTGGTTTGTGCCATGAAACGCAGCTGAATAGTACAATAGACAGCCGAGTGTTACAATGGCTATTAAGTGCAGTGGCATACAATACTTTTCTATGACCATTAAATAAACGATGTTTATAATAAGACTTTATAATGTACTCGTCCATTTGAATTAATTTAGTGAGAAGGTATCGAATCTTGAATAAAATAATTTACTTTAGTGCATTTCAAACAATCTAAAACAACTCAACAATTTTTTTAAATAGATCAAATACATGGACTTTTTAAAATATCTCATTCATGATTAGGTGGGCCCTTGAGGTGTGACGTACACAAAAACGGCGCTCTTTTGTCATGTATTAAATTTTAATTAAATAAATTATCCTCATATATAAATATATATATGGACGGATATTTGTAGGAACCGTTATTGTAAAATCTCAGTTTTCCCACCGTTTCGTTGGTTTCTTATCCAACGTCATCAGGAGACACATCCTTGCTCGTCTAAATATGTCTAACGACCCTAAATCTAACCTTAATTCGATTAGAACCAATTATTCTAGGAAAATACGTAGAAAATAATTAAACACCTACATAATAATTAACTACGTACAGAATTAGTGTTAAATGCTGTAATTTTTGTTTGACAGATAATGATCGCTTACAGCAGTATTTTTTCTGCGTTATTTGCTGTTTAATTTAATTTTTAGTATCAGATATAGCATCTTGTTTGCATTTAAGTGTTTGCTTTACGAATAATTGTGTCACACGAATTCGGGCTTAAGTTTTCTGTCAATTGTGAATTTTACAGTTTGCTTACTCGCAGGTGGCTGAGTGCTTTTTTTTTTAACATTAAAACGAGTTTGTTTTTACTTACCCAGTGAATTCGCAATCAACGCGGCTTTATTACAGTTGTTTTCTTTTTTACAATCGATAAAAAAATATGTAGAAATCAAATTGCAGAGTATTGAAAATATTTTAAAGAATATTTAAGTGGCGGTCATTGATCCATTAACTGTGACACTTGATTGCTCAGTTGGTAGAGTGCTTGCATTCCATGCAGAGAGTTCGGGTTTTAATCCCATCGAGGATTTCAGAAATGATTTCCCGTTTCAGTGTTTATTTCTAAAACCCAAAATAAAATTCCGGTGAGGTTTACTCAGCCTTCGCAAGAAATGAGTACCTGCCCCCTCGGGAGCTGGGAAGCCCCCACTTCAGCTGAAGTGGTTGGCGTAAGGCCGGCCCCTTATCTGTAATAATAAATAGGTTCTACTCGCCAAATGCTAAATCTTTCGGGGATAACGCGGCAAGAAGTTACACTATATGTGTAGCTTAGCAGCGTTTGCGATTGAAAAAATACACTAACCACCGTACAGATGAAACTGAGAAAAAAAAGAGAAATTTGCAAGTATTCATCAGATATTTCAGCAAAATAAAACAAAGTTACTTATTAATGCAGCTCACACTAAGCCCTTTCATCCGCCATACATTTGGTACAAACTGTCGTTTACTGTGTGTGTTATTAAGTGCCTTTTTAAATCTCCAAATTCCAACTCTCAGTGATGAAATTAGTTTTGATTTACGTGTGGGCAAGTTTATTTTTAGGGACTAAGAGCCTGCCTTGGCATAAACAACCAAAACTACATACCACTGCGGCACTACAACAAGTGTCATAGACCTCTAGAGTCTCTAGAATCTAGGGAGTCTCCCGCACAGGATTTCTTGAAACTGAATATTTTGGTACTTAGTGCCTTATTTAAATCATCCATTCGAATGTAGATTCACGAATTTCGTTTAATCAATCAATAATTTACCAACGACATATATTTATGTTAATTAAAAGTCAAATATATCTTCAACAAGGTCTGGGATGGAATTCTAACCGACCCTATTTTATTTCAAACTTACAAAAGTTAAATTGCCTCCGCCTTGTCCGCTCGACCATAGTGACGACATATTGAGATCATGAAATTTTCATGGCGCTGTAAATTGTATTCGACTTTGAATATATTTTTTCTATTTCATCTTTATTAATTTAACCAGCAAACACGAGTATATTTTGCATACATTAATTATCAATTTATTTGACTTTTGAACTTTTCCTTGTGCTTGACAATGATATTTTGTAAATTTTTCATTGAAATTATTCGTTCACCAGTATGTCATTGACGATTTTGCAAGCCCGACTTCCTAATCAAAAGTGCAAATTTCAGACCGTGAGATTATTTTAGAAGCTGCAATATTTTTTTTTTTTTTTTTTTAAACGTGTTTTATTTTTGCCAACAACCTTCACCCAGTCAAGTGTTTGATCAAATTAATATTTATTAGCATATTACATGCTTTGCAGTATTTTCATTCGCTCGTCAAATAAACGCTTTAGTATTTTACGATTCGCCAACAGAGATATATGTAATCTAAAGACAAACATTACATTCAGTACATCGTATCACACATCATTATAAGTAGACTTATCTTGGTGATTAGAGTAACTGATTGATTCCACGTTTATTTCACTTTTTATGTACAGTAGTATCCCGCGCACTGGCGACAAGTCGCAATCCGCTCCAAGATGTTTATCCGGAAAGAAAAACAATTGTGTTTACTCTTCATTGTGTACAGTGCAGTGTTGAACAATGTGGACGCATTAAGAATCCTCGGTATTTTCCCCTACCAAGGGAAAAGCCATTTCGATGTATTCGAACCGTTATTACACCGGCTTGCTAACAAAGGTCACGATCTGACTGTCGTGTCAAATTTCTCCCCCACTCCCTTGCCAAAAGGATGGAAGCAAATCAACATTCCAGGATACGACACCAAATCAACAAACGTCATCAACTTGGACATATTTGAAATGGAATTCTTCGGCTTGGAGCGGTTCATCCATTTGAGAGACACATTTTACTTCTTTTCACGCTCGGAGGACAACTGCAGAACTTTGACGACGATGCCTGAAATCGTTGAAATGGTTCGGAATCAAGAGCAGTTTGATGTAATCATCATTGAACACTTTAACAGCGACTGCGCGATGGGCTTGGCTTACATCTTGAATGCTCCTGTAGTTGGGATCCAAACCAACATAATGATGCCGTGGTCTTTTGACCGTTTTGGTCAGCCACAGAACCCTGCTTACGTTCCATGCCTCTTGGTTGAGTACGGACCTCACATGACCTTCCTGGAGCGGGTCGAGAACACGATTTTCCACGTTTACTACAAGTATTTGTTCAGCTATTGGGTTTGGGGGAACGACAAGCGGATTCTGGAGACGAACCTGAACGTGACGCTGCCTCCCATGGAGGAGGTCAGCAGGAACATGAGCCTGCTGCTCACCAACACTTACCACATCTTGAACGGAGTGAAGCCGCTGGTGCCAGGAGTTGTGGAAGTGGGAGGGATCCACATCAAGAACAGGGATATTTCAATGCCACAGGTATGTTAAGTTATGAATACAACATTAATATTATGTTAACATAAACATACATTCGAAATTAGTATTTGATCAGTTTGATAGTTTCTTGACTTATAGGTTGGTGCCTATGAGACTGGCCAACCATACTGTAAAAAATTATTCAATTTGCTAATGTCGCCCATGTTTCAGGGAAGGTCGACAAATTTGCAGGGCTTATGTTCATTCGAAGTTTGGATTTTAATTTGTAAGTTCACATGCAGCATTTGTAAGCGCGAATTTTCACGTGTTTGTATGTGGGCATGCTTTAAATGTGAATCTTAAATGTTAACATATATTTGCAACTTAGATTATAGATAATATAGAATTTGTCACAAAAATTGTTCACTCAAAAATAGCAAATAGTTTTGAGTTCCTGAATATGGAAAAGTTTATAGACAGAGCAGCATATAATATACCATTAAGGTGTGATTCACACAAAAAAAAACACTAAGCAAACATCGTCTGATATTAATTTTCTTAAACACCTCGTATGTAAGCTATATAAAAGCCAAATCAATAGTAACTTTTCAAATGAAAATGCTAAAAAGTAAAAATCGTCAGGATAAAATACGTATATACATACATTAGACTTTAATTATATGTCATATCGAACGCATCAGATGATGAATGGCTATTTATTATTTTACAGGTGATGTCTATCGAATCTAAATTTTTGATAAAAATAAAATGTATGTAGCAATTAAAAATAAAATATGAAGAATCAAAAAAAGTCTATTGATAAGATAAGACAAATGTATTTAATTAACTTTATTATACTTCAACAAAACCCTCAATAGTATTTTTTGTAACTAAATTCACAACCTAATTTTGTTTTGATTTTAATTTTTGTTAAATGAGGTCCGCATGTGAATTAACGTATACAAAATTGTATCGTCACCCGGCCGGGTTGCTAGGGCACAAGGCACGTAAATTATTTGTTATTTGTTGCTCAGGATAAGGCTGACGTTTGGTCGCCGAGAAAAAAGTTTCAAATTCAAAAACGTCCCGAGTCTATTACAAAGATTTAATTACTGAAAAATATGCACGTCGCATAATATTTTTATGTATCTGTTTTGAGCATTCCTTTCCAAAGTAGATAGCGGCAAAAATGCTAATGATCTGTACCCGTAGTAGGTACGAGTTTTTTCACAATACTCGAAGTATTGAGTATTCGAGAAAAATATATGTGAACTTGAAAAGCACCTCTGGTGAAACAAGTTTCGAAACTTTTTTTGCCAGAGGTGCTTTTCAAGTTCACATGTATTTTTCTCGAATACTCGATACTTACAGTATTAATTAAAAACTCGTACTCGGTGTGTTCACGATATTGTTTATATTTTCGGAAAGTCCAAGTTCAAGCCGTGTGTGATAATTTTTAATCGATGATAATTTGAGCCTTGAAATAAAAACGCGAAATTTCGTCCATTAAAATTGATATAAAAAATAATACAAATAAAAAATAATTCGAATCAAAAAAACATGTCATTGAGGTGGCTAGTGCCACTAAACGGCACTATGTAAAATAATTATTATTCTCATTATCATTAGAGAAAAGATAACGGGCAAGTTTTCATTGAGGAACATTTTTATTTGTTTTCAAATTTCTTGAAAGAGGAAATGGAGAATATGACACTTTGTGTGTAAATAATATTTTTCATATATTTTTGGAAATCACACATCAAGAGCCTTGACCGTCACTAAAGAAAATGTCATTTTCTCAAGCAAAACCCAGTTCCTAAAAGTCGGTTTGGTCTTTTGGCGTAAAGGTCATGGGAAAAGACATAATTTGTCAACCCAGCAAAGAGTGTGTTTAAAAACAATTGGATTCCAACAAAGTTTCCGCTGAAACATTTCATTATTTAGTGCTCCACTCATTGGCTCCACTGGAAATTGAACCCATTATCTTCCGATGCAGAGTACCTACGTAGCGTTAACCACTAAAGTAGGTACGGACCGGTCAAATATAGCAAAAATATGCAATTTGTTAAAAGTTCATCATTAAAATGTCATGACGTTATATTTTAACTTAAAGATGTTTCAGGAAAAATGACAATCTATTTTACATGGAGTTTTGTGGTTAACTGCAAAACTATTTTCTTAGGAAATTTGTCAGTTTTTGTATTTTCTAGTCTGATAATAATAAATCAGAATATAATTATGCTATTTTCTTTATTTATTTATTAAAAAACACGCCATCTTCTGAAGAAACCTGACAACAAAATGATAAGAAGAAAACTTGTTCGATACTCAAACAGCAATGTCATATGAAATCTCTGCCCCGAGTATAAAGACTGACATAAACTCACCTCGATAGCGTAAATCGCAAAAATGTATATAAACTATATCAGTCTCTAGGAATGCCGACGCATATTCCATACATTTCCGGTTTTCGCAATCGTGGGGAGATTTAAAATGTTTTACAATACCTACTCGGAGTACTGAATAAATATTAATAAACTAAAAGTTGTTCCAAGACATTTAGATTCAATACAGATGGCACTATTTCCGTGTAAACATAAAATAAGCAACCATCCTAAAAAACTAATTTATTTCCAAAGAATATACCGACAGATTCTAATCTAGAGTTAAAGTTACGGGCTCGAAATTAAAAGGTAGTGAGCGGATTTGAGTCCAGTCGAAGCACAAAAAAAAACAAAAATACTCTTCTCTAGGTTCAGGTTGTTTTTTTTTTTTCAAACTTTTATGAAAGATGCTGACGGAGTCATACTAATCATGGATTAAAATATGTACCAGTAAACACATACGATAGACCACTCTCTCAGGAAAATGAGGCTAATGTAGTTTTTTCAACAGCGCAGGGATGTCAGAGAATTAAAAAAAAATCCAGTAGTTTATCTCTTTTTATATTGAAAATTGCTTCGAAACCAAATCGGCATCTTTAGTTAGCAATTCAGTTATAAAAACTCTTGTCAATAATAATACATACTAGACGCATTCTGCCCTTTTTGTCTATGGATTACCAGGTCATGAGTCTAGTAGCGTGTGGGGATGTTTGAAAGCTTTCACACAGTCTGTCCGGTAATCCATAGACAAACCGGGCAGAATTCGTCTAATGTGAAAAGCACCGAGACTTAACTTTTATGGCTGTCGGTAGATCCTATAGTATATATTTGACGATAAAACGCAATAAACATGGCGGTAAGTGAACAGCTGATCATTGTTCCTTGTAAAGTATATCAGCTGTTGATACGCCGCAATGTTTTATTCCATCCTATCTTCAAATAGATACGGTAAGATCTACCGACAGCCGACGAGACTTCTACCTCAGGGCTCTGATTATAGTAATGTATTTTTCAAACTCTTTAAATTCATCAAAAAAAAATCAAAACCACCACCGCGACTAAATTACTCACTTTCCAATGTGTAACAAATCTGCCAAACAAAATGTATTAACTATATTCAATGAACAAATCTTTCTCGTTATATTTGAGTTGGATCTGGTTGGATCTATCAGCAGCTTTAATATCGCAATCAGTAACCCGAGTACAAAACTCAGCCGTAATGTTTGCAAAAAAAGCATATTAAAACTAAAACTCACAATAGAGACGCTGTTTTAGCTTCAACATATTTTTTTGTACAAACACAATGCTTGCGTTTTAACGTTTCGTGATATACAGTACCCCGAGTATAATGCATTACATAAGCTCAATCGGGAAATGTAAGAAAACTTAACCAACTCACTATGAGTGCTGTCGTAGTTTCAATACATTTTTTTATTTGAGCGTTCGAGGGGAGTCAATATAAATGTTTTACGTTCGGTTTACAGGTGTCATGACGCGGCTGTTGTTAATGAATTTACGTGGTATGGAGTGAGTGTCTGTTTTATTGGCGATTAGCCACACACTACAAATCAAGTTGGCGCTCCCCTGATTAATGCAACTCGATCATTTGGCGATGTTCTCTCCTATCGCGAACTGCAGGCGGGAAAACTGATTCAAACGCAAAAACTAAATCTCTCAATCAAACGATAAATTACAATCAAAAGAAAATGTTTTTCAATAGTTTAAATGTTTATTTAATTAGTGCATTTTTATTTTTAAATGTCGACTGCTATAAAATTCTGGGACTCTTCCCCCATCTCGGTAAAAGTCACCACGACGTTTACGAACCGTTATTATTACAACTCGCTAAGGAAGGCCATGAGCTAACTGTGGTTTCCCATTTCCCACCAAATCCCATACCTGAACGATGGAAATTCATAGAAATAAAAGGATTCAAAGAGAGGGCTACCAATGTGATAGATTTGTCGTATTACGAAGGAAAAATTTGGACGACTGCCTTTCAGAGTGTATCAGTGATTACTAAAATCAGTGAAATGATGTGTAATGTGTTTACAAATATGACTGAAGTAAAGGAAATCCTTGATAACGATGAACAGTTTGATGTGGTATTGGTTGAACAGTTTTGTAGTGATTGTGCTTTGGGGGTTGCCCATGTTTTAGGGGCCCCTGTGATTGCCTTGCAGTCCCATGTAGTAATGCCTTGGACCACTGACCGTTTCGGCCAGCCCAGTAACCCTTCTTACGTCCCTGTCATCTTTTTAAACTTCCCCTCTCAAATGACCTTTTTAGAGCGTTTAGAAAACTCTATTGTTCACTTGGCACTCAAGATATATTACAAGTATTTTGTTCTGCCGGTAGAACAAGCTATACTAGAAAGCAACTTAAACAGGACTCTGCCTCCACTTGAAGACTTGACCTTGGAAACTGTGATGCTTCTGTCGAATTCTCACTACACTTTGAATGGGGTGAAACCTCTGGTCCCAGGAGTGGTTGAAGTCGGAGGGATCCACCTAAAAAATATCACAAATACAATCGATAAGGTATTAGAGTTTGTTTAATTATATAATACAGTACCAAAAAAAGTTTTTGACTGACACAAAGTTAGTAACAACAATGAGGGTCGCACATTAGATACATACCGGGTTGCTAGGAAGACGGCTATAATAATCTATCTATAATCTAAGTTGCAAAAATATATTAACGTTTAAAAATCATATCAAATGCATGCCCACTAACAGACACGTATAAGTTCACGCTTACAAATGTTGAATGTGTACTTACAAATTAAAACCAAACCTCAAATGAACACAAACCATGCAACTTTTGCCGACCTTCCCTGAAACAGGGGTGTCGTTGGCAAAGTGAACCATTTTTTTACAGTATGAGTGATCAGCTTTATACCAACCTATAAGTCAAGGCTAATTAACATTTTTTTTAACTTTTCAGAGTGTGTGTATTTACACATTGAAAAATCATCTGTATGAGAAAATATTAAAAATTTTAACAATTCAAAGTTTTATTTTCATAAGTTTTGACTTATTTGTTGGTATGAGGCTGACCACCCATACTGTAAAAAATGGTTCACTTTGCCAGTGTCACCCCTGTTTCAGGGAAGGTCGGCAAAAGTTGTGGGGCTTATGTTCATTTGAGGTTTGAATTTTATTTGTAAGTACACAATCAGCATTTGTTAGCGCGAACTACACGTGTTTGTTTGTGGGCATACATCTGAGAGCTTTGAATAAATATATCCTTGCAACTTAGATTATAGAGCATTTATTTCACCTCGAGTACCTACTTTAGACTTGCTTTAAACGTCATTTTCAAGAGAACATCTGATATTTTTTCATTAGTTACTAAAGGCTTTAGTCAAATTGGTTGGTTGGTTGGTTGCTAAGGATCGGTACAGGTGGCGTTTGCCCGCCGAGTGAAGAATTCTTACTCCAAATTTTGTAAAAAAAAAAAATTTAAGCTACTCGAACACTTGACAAGTATTTTAAAGCTGTTGCCAACCTCAGCAGAAAAGCGTTAGATCTACAGGTACAATTATCAAAGAAATCTTTTAAAATTTCAATAGCCGTGAACTTGTAAAAATGCTGATAAAAGGAAATATAGATAATTAATTATTGTTTAATATTTTCCACTATAATAGTAGATAAGAAAATTACAAAAATAAATGTACGACTAATAACTAATTTGCAGTTTCTAATCTTAGTTCCATAAAAACAAATAATATATCTATAGTCTAAATTGGAGTACATAATATAAACTTTAAAAAGATTCATATTAAATACATGCGCTCACTGGTAGACGTAAATTCGCGCTGAAACTTGCTACATGGGTACAATCACAGATCAAAGAATAAATTAGATCTATGGGTTTTGTTTTATACTGATGAATTCATGGCACATCTCTTAGATCAGGCTTGTCCAACAAACGGCCCGCGACGACATCTAGTTATTGCGCAATATGTTCTTTATCTTTATTTATTAAGGCAGCGGTTTTTTTCCAATTGGAGGGTGCGACCAATGAACTTCCAAAATTTTGCGTGACCCTCCGTCAACAGAATTATTATGGACAAAATTACAACAAAAAAATTCTAGCCCGCCACGATTACACAAGTACTAAATGCGGCCCGCCACGATTTGACACCCCTGTCTTAGATTATTTTATCTATCGGTACAATGAAAACACGCTTTGACTAATAGGTTGGTATGAAGCTGACCCCTCATGCTCTAAAAACTTTGTAGTATATTTTTTTCTGTATTATACGAGTACTCGTATTATTTATAATTTTCGAAAAATCCTCAATTTCCGAATTTGGTTATTACTATTTGGATTCTTTGACTTTTAGGTTGGTATTGTTATGAGACTGACCACCCATACTGTAAAAAATGGTTCACTTTTCTAATATAACCCCTGTTTCAGGGAAGTGCGGCAAAAGTTGCAGGGTTTATATTCATTTGAGGTTTGGATTTTAATTTATTAGTAGGTACCTGTAAATAAATAATACTACCTGCACATACTGCATTTGTAGGCGCGAGCTTACAGGTGTCTGTTTATGGGTCTGCATTCAATACGAATTTTAAATGTGTATACATTTTTGCATCTTAGATTATAGGTTCTATCGGCTCACATGTACTTATTTATTTTATTTTACGAGCATATACTACGTATTTAACAACAGTAGGTATTATCAGAAGCAATAAAGCCATCACAAAATCCCCACGTGCTTCTATGAAAACGACATTTCCCTTGACCATGAAAATCATTCACTATAATATGACATCAATAGTAATAAAGACCGCACAAATGACATTGGCAAAAAAAATTTACGTCTTCAAAGAGAAACTATTATATTGTTAAAAGCCTAAGGGTTTGTATATTAAAATATTTATATATATTTTTTAAGAAATCCTGTGCGGGAGACTCCCTAGATTCTAGAGACTCTAGGGGTCTATGACACTTATTGTAGTGCCGCAGAGGTGTACGAGCTTGGTCGTCGCTACAAAGCGCCAATACTCAAGCAAGACCCAGTTGCTGTAAGGCTGGATGGACCTGTGGTGACCGGTCATTGGTAAAGGTTTATGAATTTTTCAAACCAGCGAAGAGCAAATTTGAAAATATAAATGGTATATTTTTTGTGCTCCGCCGGGATTCGAACCCACAACCTTCCCATTCAGAGTCCGCAGTGCTACCACTGAGCGACGGACCGGTCATTTCAAATTATTTTTCTTCACAAGTTAAGTTTAATAGGTATAACATATTATCAAATATTTTGTATCGATGTTACTAACGTAGACCTGTGACGTTTGCCCGCTGAGAAAGAAATCAACTTTAGACCATCCGTTTCACCTTTTAGGAAATCTATCTAATCATTTTACCTAGGAACAAAATAACTAAAATACACCTAATGTTGTTATATTTTTACGTGGGTTCTATTTCATAAAAACAACGGTTCATTTATTGTGCACAATTTATTTTATCACTTTCGGTTCAGAGTTACATGTGCTATTATATGGTATGACGGTCGAATGATTTCCTCAGCTACATAGGATTTCGGTCTTTAATTTATACGAAAAATAAAGATCATTCTCGAAACATGGAGAATCGCTACTTGCTAGCTTTTGCCAGAACATTCGATTCAACCAACCACTAACAAATACAAATTATCATCGAAACTTATCTATGTTACAAAGATATGATACATTGGGGATTCACATTATATGCATTCTCGCTAGCAGACGCGTATAAATTCGCGCTTGCACATGCCGCACGTGGACTTACATTATAAAAACCCAATCTCAAATGAACAAAAGCCCTGCAACTCTTGCCGACGTTTCCTGAAGCAGGGGTTGCATTGGCAAAGTGAACCATTTTTACGGCATGGGTGGTCACTGGTCAGCCTCATACCAACCTATAAGTCAAGGAATATTATCAAACACAAATTATATACCTAAGTGTCTATTTATTTCTAGAGACACTTATTATTACACTAACACAGACAAACACACATGGGTGTACTCAGGAAGGGGCAGGGGGGGGGGAGAGAACTGCCCCCCCCCCCTGGAGGTAGAAAAACCTAAATCGTTGCTGGAATTTATTACTTTTTTTTTAATAACCGTTTTCATAATCAAAATAAGGTTGTGTTTGGGTCATCTTCAATTTTTTTTAACTTGCCCCCCCCCCCCTAATTTTGATTCTGGGTACGCCCTCGCAAACACAGCTAATAATAATAATAAAATATTCATAGTGCCGTTTTATTATAAATCACTGCAAGGGCGCTATTAAACTCTTACATATCCGAAAGGCTCTAACTCATAGGGTAGGGCATTCCACAGCACAGGGCCGGCTATGCAAAAGGCTCATATTCGTATTATTATTTCAGGATTTGGAGAAGTTCATGAACTCCTCGGACCACGGGGTGATCCTGTTCAGCATGGGGTCCATGATCAAGGCCACGACCTTCCCCATAGCCAAGAGGGACGCCTTCATGAAGGTGTTCTCGGAGCTGAAGCAGAAGGTCATCTGGAAGTGGGAGGGCGAGCCCTTCGAGGGGCTGCCCGACAACGTGTACATCATGAAATGGCTGCCGCAGTACGAGATATTACGTGAGAAACACACACTATATTCTTCTTTCTCAGCCTTTACAGTCCACTCCTGGACGTAGATCCCCTCCAATCCTCTGCATTCATGTCTATCGACTGCTGTGTTCAGCCATCCTCTGCCTGCAGTTCTCTGGATGTCGTCCAGCCACCTCAGTTGGGGTCTCCCCACTCCCCGCTTGAGTATTCTGGGCCACCATTTTATCTAATGTGGATCTTTAAAAAAAATAAGTAAGTAAAGAAAAGGTCCACTTTGCCAATGACATCCCTGTTTCAGGGAAGATTGGCAAGAGTTGCAGTGCTTATGTTAATTTGAGATTTGGGTTTTTATATGATAGGTCCACATGCGGCATGTGTATTGTGTAAGTGCAAACTTATACATATCTGCTTATGGGAATGCATGTAATATGAATCTGAAATATAATATACTTGGCAACTTAGATTATAAATACCAGAAACTACTTATATTACTTGTATTAGAAATAAGCTAGCTTTTTTTACATCTGGGAGTTAAGATAGAAAGTCAAAACGTCCGCAGGTAACTTAATACTGTGGAATATTTCAAGTTTGGCAACATATTCATTCCATTTGAATGGTTTCAAATCTCGCTTTATTTGGCACAGTGCAAAAAATCACATTACGCCCAAGATGAATAGACTGAGATAGTTATTTATGCCACTGCCAAGTAATGATAGTCTTTTTAACACGAGTGCTAGTTTGTGCCATGAGGCGCAGCCGAATGGCACAATAGAAAGCACGAGTGTTACAAAGACTAATTACGTGCAGTGGCATACAATACTTTTTCTACGACCATGAGAGAATTAACAAAATAGTGAATAATAGTCATTATAATGTACTCGTCCATTTGAAGTAATTAAAACCTTACCTTTGTCAAAACGTGTGATTTATCATTCCCTTCGATTATCTAATCTAACCTAAGTTGTAAAAATAAATTATATTTAGGTTTCATATTGAATTCATGCCCACAAGCCGACACATATGTATAAGGTCGCGCTTTTACATCCTGCATATAAGCTTAAACATTCAAACCCAAAACTCAAATAAACATATGCCCTGCAGTTGTATTGGCAGGTGAATCAAATTTGTACAGCATAGGTGATCAACCTCATCCTCACCTATTAACCAAGTAACTTTTTGAGTTTGTTTATTTTTTGCGGTGAAATTTTTTGTATTGTTTTCCTTTCAAGCCTTTTATTTTCCATTGAAAAAAGGAAAGCTTTATTTGGAGCAATCCGATAAATAAATTCGATAAATTTTAGCACTATTAACAATTTTTATTTGACTCTACACATAAAATATACTTATTTATTTTCATCTGAACAGGGCTGAAAGTCTCATCACCACGGTAATTCCTACCTACCGAATATCACTAATATTGTATGAAGCCTAATCAGCTGATCGCTTGCGGCCATCTTGGATTGACAGGTCTTCATACCCCCATACAAGGTTGACATTTGAAATTAAAAAATGGTTCCAATTCTGACAATGCGCATGCGCACATGTTCATTTTAACACGGTTACCGGTTGCATAATGTAACATTATGCAACGGGTGTAGAAATGTATGGCATTGTGATTGCGTTAGCCGTTTTGTAATTAGTAAATTACCAAATGGGAGTGGAAAAAATATATTAGAATAGTGAAAACAAGATAGAAAGCGAAAGTAATGTACCTAACCATTAATTAGTTCAAACAATAGATACATTCATAGTTACAATTTTCTTGGCAGAGTAATCGCAGGACTATGTGAATAGGGTAATTAGCAAACAATAACAAAATATAAGTTAACCTCTTCTCAAGCAGCCCAGCACGGTGACGCCACAATTTCTTTTGTAGCATTTCTTTCTTGTTGAAATCTTCATCCATTGATAATACCTTACAGCTGCAAAGTCACATGATTTTTTTTACCTAGAGAAAAATATTTTTTCAAAATTAAATGTAATTTTTTTTGTGCTCCGCCAAATCAAACCAGGGACATTCAGATTAGCAGACCTTAGCGTTAACCACTAGACTACGGACCGGTCAAATATAAATGTGAATATCTACAAGCATGACTCCATAATCTAAGTTGCAAAGATATATTCACATTTAAGGCTCATTTTCAATGCATGCCCACAAGAAGGTGCACAGTTCGCGCTTACACATGCTGCATGTGAACTTAAAAATATACCAACCCTCACATGAACATAAACCTTGCAATTCCTGCCACCTTTCCCTGAAATCAGGTTGGCAAGTTTTTACAGTATGGGGGGTCAGCCTATTTAACCAATATTTTAGTCAAGGAACAAAAAATCAGTTAAGTTAGAAAATAATAAATATAAGCAATTTTGGCATTAATTCCCTTCCAGATCACCCCAAGACGGTAGCGTTTGTCTCCCACGGCGGCCTCCTGGGCATGACTGAGGCCGTGCACGCCGGGGTTCCCATGCTGGTGGTGCCCGTGTACGGAGACCAGCACGTGAACGCTGCTGCGGCTCAGCAAGCAGGACTCGGGGTCAAGCTGCCGTACACCGCAATCACACAGGAAACTGTCGCTGAGGCCATGAAGGCCGTGCTCTCCAATAAGTCAGTATTGCTTTATTTATTAACACTTCATTCAAACAACATGCTTCATTTAAAATCTAAGTTGCATAGATATATTAACATTTAAGATTCTAAATTAAATTAAAAAAAAAAATGTATAGCGCCTTTTCATGATACTAGATCATCCCAAAGTCGCTTGTTCATATGAATCATCAGAGGTGAGTCTTAAGTGCTTTTCCAAATCCATCTCACGCAGGTCATCTGGAAGGCCGTTCCATGCAGTTGGAGCAGCCACCTTGAAGGCTTGCTCTCCAAAAACGGTCTTCTATCCTGTATTAAATGCATGCCCTCAAACAGAGAAGTGTAAGCTTGCGCTTGCCTATGCTGAATGTGTACTTACAAATTAAATTCCAAACCTAAACCCTGCAACTTTTGCCGAACTTCCCTGGAACAGGACTGACAGAAGGACGGGAAAACAGGAAGACAGAACTACTATACCTAGTGACCAGGAGGCGTAAGCCCCTCCTTGACCAGTCTCCGGTTGACATATGTGGTAGTGCTGTCATCCCAGCAACCCATGTCCGAGTTCTTGGAGTAGAAATTGATCAGCACTTGGTACTCGATAGGCAAATTGGCAAAACAGTTGTCAGGTTCTTCGCTCTCCGACAAATTAGAGCGATCAGAAGAAATCTGACAACAAAGGCCTTAAAAACTGTTGTCAATGCCTTCGTGCTGTCGAAAATCGACTACTGCAATGGCGTATATGCCGGACAGCCCCAGAGCCAGCTGAAGAGACTCCAGTCTGTACTGAATGCCGCGGCAAGACTTATACATGGTGCCTCAAAGTTTTGCCATATTACGCCGCACCTGAAGTCTCTTCACTGGCTCAAGATTCATGAACGGGTCCAGTATAAGATAGGGTTGCTTGTCTTCAAGAGCCTGCGTGGGACCGCACCGAAATATTTAAAGGATATGATAACTCCAGCCACCACAAGCAGCAGAACAGCAACACTGCGATCAGCAGCATCATGTCGCAGTCGGATAGAGTTTCCAAGAAGGAAAAAGAAAACCGTTTTTGGAGATCGAGCCTTCAAGGTGGCTGCTCCAACGATATGGAACGGCCTCCCAGATGACCTGCGCGAAATGGATCTGGAGAGTACTTTTAGAAAGGGGTTGAAGACCCACCTGTTCGCGCGCTCATATGAGCAAGCGCCTTTGGGATGACCAAGAGTCATGAAAAGGCGCTATAAAAATACTGTATTATTATTATTATTGACATTGGCAAAGTGAACCATTTTTACCATACCTATGGGTGGTCAGCCTCCTACCAACCTATATAAAGTTGCACTATAGTCACAAATAAAATAACCTACAGTCAGGCTCAGTAATTCAACTTTAGCTTAGTTAACTATAGATTTTATATAATTTAAACACATCTCTCTAACTTACAAATAAGGTAATACAAAGCTGTATTTATTGAATTGAATAAACAGGTATTCAACTTTGTTGGTACATTGTCTCAAATATACATAAATTGTTTTTACAGAATGCGAGAGTCAGCCAAGAGTCTCTCCGAGGAATGGTTAGATCGTCCATCCCCACTGAAGCTCGCCGTCGACAAAGTGGAGTACATTGCCAGGCACGGAGGAAAGAGGATCCGCAGTCCCAGCTTGGATCTGATGCTCCACCAAGAGCTCCTCCTGGATGTGCTCCTGTTTGTGATTGTTGTGTTGTTAGTGATGTGCTTCATAGCCTACAGGTTCCTCTGCTTCGCGCTCTCCGCGTTCTGCAGGACAACCAAAGCACCACAACTGCCAAAGAAGGACTATTTTGCACATAGCAAATTTAAAGAGCAATAGAATTTGTTAATCAATAGCATAAGTATAATAAATTGTAGATATTTTAATGCATAACTTTAATACAATCAATACAGAAGACATCATTTATTTTTTTATTTAACAAATATATACAGGACTGACAGTGAGACACCAAAACGTCACAATACATATAGCATTGCAGACATAATAGAACAATACACAGATACATTATTCTACGCATCCATACGTCGTTTTAATATACATACAGACTCCGATAGTAAGCGATCCACACCAGTTGTAAATATATCCAGGTGTGGGGCTGAGGAGGCCAGAGTATTGAGCAGCGACAGCGCACGCACTACCCAAGACTGACGGAGAACATTGGTTCATTTCAAACCATGTTTAAAAAAAACAAAAACTTTTTGAGCAATCATATATATTCAAACATACTCTCAAAGATGTTCACCAATTTAAACATGATCAAGCAGACAGTTATACATTTTTTGTAGTTTCAGCCGAACCATTGTAGAATCACTTGAAAAATTATTTTCATTATAAAGTCTCGTACCTACATTGTATTTAAACGGCTTTGACGCTATTTAGTTGTCGTCACTGGTCACGACGTCCAGTGACTCTGAACGAAATGAGTTGTTGCTGCTTTAATTCACCAACCTATTTTGCCTGGCCAGTTGTCTTTATGCAAAAGCACAAGCTTGTGTGTATGCAATGGCATCTCTTGAACCAGGGTCGAAATTATGGTCGATGGACCAGGCGTGATTCGAACCAGCGTTATTCTGTTTGAAATATGCTAGTCAAGAATAGCGACATGACTCCCTCGGCCATAACACCAACATTTTTAAGCATTATAATTTTACCTCAAACCTTTGGTCCTCATTTAAAACATACCTGATGGTGTTGCCAATCATAAAACCAATCCTGTGATTTATTTAGTTTTTTAATATTGCATAAACAGATGCTTCATGATTTCTAGAAATAAAAACTCTTAAGACGACACATTGCAAGAAATTTTCATTTTTTTGGCTGCAAAACACCTGTATCTGATATTAGCTATGAGCAATCTCAATTAAATATAAGCAATCTGGCCTTGGATAGTCAATGGGATGAAAATTGTTTTGATTTCCAATCTCCAGCGGTGATAACATCTGGAAAAAATATAAATATTTAGCAAAGAGAAACAAATTAGCATCTTTATTTTTTAATTAGCGTCAATACTCACATTTTTGTTTTGTATTAATTGTAATATTTATGCTCATCTCATGTAGGCCACTCATTCAAAATTAACATTTTTGAATATGGAACTTTTTCTTGGCAAGCTAATGTCAGTCTTGTATGGGACTATCATCCTTAGCTATCAAAAACAAAACATTAATTTGCCTTTTCCCTAGCAACCCGGCTAGATGGTGACAAAAAATTTGTCTGTGTCAAATCATATGCACACCTCATTGTTATCTTGTGAGTAAAAGCATCTTTAAGGATTACCATGTTTTTCTCATTTATTAAGTAAATCACAAACTGCTTTATTTATTATCACTTCATTACCTCTTATCACACTATGTGGTGCCTAGACAAAACCAAGGTGACCTTGTCAGAACAAATTTCTTCCTATATTTGTTACGGTTTGGTAGTTCACACAGTGAAAGTCCATTGTATGTATTTGAAAAATTACACAACTGTAGTTCAATTTTATATTTTGAAATTTTATTTATTGCTCAAATATTTTCGCCAATTTTCTTCCTGTTACCTTCATGATACCTTTCCCCACTTTTTTACATTGTTTAAGAAAACATCATGTACCTAAATCAAACAACCAAAAATGTACAAACTAATTTTACCTCCACTTCAACACCTTTACAATTTATACTATTAATTATAAACTATTAAAACTAACAATAAAACATATTTATTATTAATGGTTCTTTTTAATTCACTTTAATTTTCAAACATTCAAAATCATCACAAGCACCTACCCCTAATATAAAACATAGCGCGAATCGCAAAAATGTATGAAGACTAAATCAGTCTCTAGGAGTGCTATTGTAAATTCCATACATTTACCATTAACGCAGTTGTGGTGAGATTTACGCAATGTTTTATTCTCTGTATATAGAAACTGTAAGTAAATTATAAAATAACATATCGATGATTGCAAATAATTAACAGCAATATGTACTTCAACAAGGTCTTTCTATCCTGGAATAATTAACTTCATTTTCCTTTTCATCAATATTTTTTGGTGCCGAGTCTTCAACATCGTTCAGATATTGCTTGAAATAGTGCCTTGTAAATGCCAGGATCTGGTCCGGCTTCAACATCAATATCTCCTCTAGATAGTTTATCAATAAATCTTGCAGACGATTACTCTGGCTTAATTTTAATTCCTTCAAATACTCGGCATTTTCAATGTAAAGCTTTTCCTGAAAAAATTATGCGCATATTTAGTTTCTTTTACTCATTACATTTCACCAGAAACCTTTATAAAAACAACACATTCTACAAAACCTTTTGCCATTGAGTCATGAAGAAGCAGAAGCTGCAATGTAGGGTTTTTGTACAAAATGAAATAATAAAGGAAACATTGAAAAGGGCATTTTATTGATATTGGAAAAACCCAAGTTTCCAGTCTTTGATTCTAGATTACATGTATATTGCGATCAAGAGAAAAATATATTGCGATTCAAGAGAAAAATAAGGAGAACAATAAGATTAAAAGTATTAAATAAAAATACAATATCTCTTGATGAAATACAAACTGGAAAAACCGTCAAAATTCCAAATCTGTCGCCAGAGTGACAACGCAGACTGTTTAATACTAAAACACAAACACAAGTTTATGTTGTACCCTTAGGAGTTGCAAAACTTGAGTAAAGTAAAGTTTACGCAACTAAGCTACACATATAATGTAACTTCTTGCCGCGTTATCCCCGAAGGGGTCGCATGTGGCGAGTTGAACCTATTTATTTTTACAGGTAAGGGGGCCGGCCTTACGCCAACCACTTCAGTTGAAGTGGGGGTTTTCCAGCTCCCGAGGGGGCTGGTACTCATTTCTTGTGAAGGCTGAGTAAACCTTGCCGGTATTTTTATTATGGGGTTTGAAGTAAACACCGAAATAGGAAATCATTTCTGACACCCTCCTCGGTGGGATTCGAACTCGGGCTCACGGGGTAGAATGCAAGCACTCTACCAACTGAGCTATCGACCGGACAAAAGTGTTACGAAAAGTGTTAAAGAGTGATTTTCCCCAAAATCTGCCATTTTTGTTTCTTACACTTTATGGTCTTAGCAAAAGAGTTACAGTGATGAAGAAAATCACATTCAAACCAACAAAAACGGCAGATTTTGGGAATACCACTCTTTAATACTTTCCGTATACTTTACTTTACTCAAGTTTTGCAACTCATACTCAGGGTACAGATAACCCATTTCAGATTAACTTACCTATACACTACAAAACATTAAATTAATCAACTTACAATTAGTGAAATACTCACTTTGATCTTCAAGTATTTGGAATAAATGAACATATCATCCTTCCATACGTATTTGAGAGGCGCAGAAGTTGAAGTAAAAGCATTGGTGAGTGGATCAATGGTGAAGTAAGGGTTCACATGAATCACAGCTTTCTTGTCGCTGCATTCATGCTGCAGCAGATGCCCTGAGGAAAACAACATGCTCACAATAATGAGATGCATACCTACAGCATGAATCATTCATTTATAATGAAGGATTAGTTACACTATATGTGTAGCTCAGTTGCGTTGCGATTGATCACTTCAAGGAACGACATAATAAAATGAAAGCTGTCTAGTCTATAGTTCAATGATTAACGCATTCAGTAAACATGCAGAAAGCATCTTTTGTCAGAAATGGTTTTCTGTTTCAGGATTTTCTTCTTTATCAATTATTACTACAGGAAAGGTTTATCTGGATTCCAATAGAATTTACCACCTACAAAAGAGAAACTGCCACGTCCACTCAAGGCGTTTATCATAAGGTTGCGTTACCTGTCAGAAATAAATAGTTTCAATAAAATGTCTTTAGGAAGCTGCAAACTCAATGTGCAACTGTGATACATACCTGAAAAGCTATAAGTTGTCAAAACATGCCTCTTTGGGATGAAAATACACGTCTCTTAATGGCGTCGGATACCACTCCAACATGAACCTGTTTTTCTCAGTGAACCAGTTACAGTTACAGTTTGGAGGTGCCCAAAGATTTACAAATACATAAATGCAGTATTATAAAGTACAGCTGACTCCCTTAGTGAGACATGGTTGCTAAGAAAATCTGAAATGTGAATCCATCAACGAGAACATGAAAGATAAACTTACCATTAAATGTAAGGATGTAAGATTCAACTGTAGGAGTTCCAGATTTGTTAAAGATGGTTTTTGTTGCCCAGAGAACACTCAGCTTAGTATCGTTGGTGGGATAGTTATCCACAATCTTAGTGTCCTTCAAGAAAACCAAACATTAGATCAAATACCTTCTATTACACAAGAACAACCAGGATACAATAATACAAGTACATGAAAATAAACCTGTTAATAAATCTTTTCTGTGAACAAGAAGTATTTGAAAACATAAATCACACAATAATTTAAATTCCAAAACAAATGAAGGAACATTATTTTATGTTTTCAACAATTCAAATCTCTGTTAGCTAGAATTTTCTCGACACATTTTATTAGAAAGACAAAAGCATACATATTTATCTAAAATAATAAAGTTTGAAAAGGAAATTATCATTGATTGTAGCTGATAATTGAGGAAAACAGTAAATATCGGACTCGGACCGGTCCGTAGTCCGTTGTGGCAACACTTCGGACTCGTAAATATTTGGAAGGTTGTGGATTCGGATCCCGGCGGAGCACACAAAAATACCATTAATATTTCGAATGTGCTCTTCGCTGGGTTGAAGAATTCATAAGCCTTTACCAATGACCGGTCACCAAGGGTCCATCCAGCCTTACAGCAACTGGGTCTTGCTTGAGTATTGGCGCTTTGTAGCGACGACCAAGCTCGTACACCTCTGCGGCACTACAACAAGTGTCATAGACCCCTAGAGTCTTCAGAATCTAGGGAGTCTCCCGCACAGGATTTTCTTAAAAAAAAAAAAAAAAAAAAAATATGATAATATGAAAGATTGTCATAGTTATGGCATATTATGAAATTATCAATACCCATACTGTAAAAAATGGTTCACTTTGCCAATGTCACCCCTGTTTCAGGGAAGGTCGACAAGAGTTGCAGGGCTTATGTTCATTTGAGATTGGGTTTTTTATATTGTAGGTCCACATGCGCCATGTGTGAGCGCAAAATTATGCGTGTCTGCTTGTGGGAATGCATTTAATATGAATCTCAAATAAATATATTTTTGCAACTTAGATTTAGATCAATAAATAATGCAGTTCCATAATAAAACTATCATTTATTGACATGATATTTTAGGGAGAGGATACGGGGGAAGAAAAAAATCTTGCCTCAAAAATATACAAGATTTTATAGGATAAACAACATTACCCTCAACAATAAAACATTGCGTTAACTTACTTCAATCATGTAAACATCAAAATGTATGAAAATTTAATTACTCTCTAGTGGAGCTGTTCTTTCTTCTTTCTTTCATACTTTTTTAAATTTGCACACTCGGATAGTTTTATATTCAAAGTATTTATCCGTGAGATAGAAAACAGGCATTGAACAAATCAAGAGGCTGAGAGGATTGAATATTAAGGATTGAAAAACTTGTTGTGTCAAGATATAGCAGACATAGGAACAAAAAGAAAATACAAAAAGTTTTAAAAAACAGCCATTCATTGCCGACATTCAAAATGTTGATTTCTCAAAATCTGTTGCACGTGGAAACAGCAAACTTTGAAAGCATATGACACAAACTATCTAGAATGTATTACATATTGGACATCAAGAATCTCCCCCGTCATGTTGACAAACTTCATGGTGAAGTGTCCCTGGTGCTGCGTGAGAGCCAGGTAGCGCAGCAGCAGGATGCTCCCTCCCTCCAGCACAATGTTGTGGCAGTCCATGTGGCGAAGATAGTCGCTGCTGGTCTTCTTCTCCTTGTCCTCGTTAGCCACATACGTGGAGCACTCGCTGAAGTAGCCCTCCTCGCAGAGCAGCATGTAGTTGTAGCTCTTGCGGAGGGTCTTGTCCTCCTTGTGGGCGCTGCAAACCATAACTAGCTTTCATGATTAAGTTATGTTTTGAATAGTTGTTTTAATGATAAACAAGAAGGATTTTGTATTGATTGTAGAGGCATTCACTTTGTAATCGTTCATTTTAATAGATAAAATAAAAACAATTTTGTGTTCGATTACGGCGAGTATATTATAATTCCTCGACCGATTTCGCAAACATTTTAGTATTTATTAGTGACGTGAAGGCCGAGGAAAGAATGGTTAGACCAAATGATAGACCAAGGGGAGATTGCGAAAGAATGGAACCTGCAGAGTGAAAATAAGAGAAGAGTACCTATGTATGAAAAAGGTGATGAATATTGAGGAAATGAAAGTGGTTTGTAAGGACAGAAAAAAGTGGAGGCGCATCTGCGGAGGTACCGGCCACCCCTAGTGGAATGGCGGCAGGATACAGTAACAGTAACAGCTTGACTGATAGGTTGGTATGAGGCTGACCCCCGTGCTGTAAAAATTGATTCACTTTTACCAATGTCAGCCTGGTTTCAGGGAAATGCGGCAGGAGTTGCAAGGTTTATGTTCATGTGAGGTTTTATTTGTATGCACACATGCAGAATGTGTAGGTGCAAACCTACTTGTACCTGTCTTTGGGCATGCATTTAATCTGAGCCTTAAATGTTAACATATCTTTGCAGCTTAGATTGTAGATTATAGCCCTGAAGATGCGAATGGATTGTTCACAAAACTCGCCGTAATCGAATACAAAATTGTTTTTATTTTATCTATTAGGAGTGATTTTGCTGGAGAGATGTTTTCCGGGATCTGTTGCCGTGGTCTGTGAGAGCTGGAGCTTCCGAACGTTTTGCCCATGTCTACGATGAGCTTTTTCAGTGTGAAAGTGAAATGATGAAGACGAGCTGTGATCATCACAGTTTCATCAAGATCAACTCACATGGATCTGGCTTCCTCCAGTGTCCGCAGTTGCATGTCTACCACACTCAGGACATCGCAGGTGATGGGGACTCCGTCTTCTATGTACTTCAAGCATTTGTAAATCAAAAAGTGATCTCGTTTCTCTCCCACCACCTCCACAGATATCTTCATGCCTAAATAAAACACACAACAACCAAAATATATATTCATAAAACAGATTCACAAAATATAAACCATTGCGTTAACTCCCCTCGATCGAGTGAATATAAAAATGTATAAAAATTAAATCACTCATTATGGGTGTTATTGTATCGCTGCCCTAGTTCAATACTCAGACATCTTACACAAAGCTAGTTTCGAGAAAATCGAAAAAGAAGGTTTGTAATCGCTATGATAATTACAGTTAACTTTGTTTTAAAGTCACTTAATGCAACTAAGCTACACATTGTTGCGTTAAGTGACTTTAAAACAAAGTTAACTGTAATTATCATAGCGATTACAAACCTTCTTTTTCGATTTTCTCGAAACTAGCTTTGTGTAAGATGTCTGAGTATTGAACTAGGGCAGCGGTATGTTCCATACATTCTTCTATTGAGATTGAGGGAAGTAACAAAATGTTTCATTATAATGCTAAAGATAGCGAAGCATTTGTGAATAACGTTAAAACAACATTTAAAATGCATACAATACAGCATGTTCATTATGAAAAGAAAAATAATAATGGTATGGCATCCATAATCTAAGTCGCAAAGATATATTACATTTCTGATTCATATTAAATGCATGCTCACAAACAGAAATATAAGTTCGCTCTTCCACATTCCGCTTATGAAATTAAAACATAATAACCCAAATATGAAATGAACATAAGCCCTGCCACTCTTGCTGACCTTCCCTGAAACCGGAGTAATATTTTCAAAGTGAACCATTTTTTACAGTATAGGCAGTCAGCCACATACCTACCAACCTGCAAGTTAAGGTTACAAAAAAATAATTTAACAAAAAAACAACTAAGTTCTGGAATATTTCATGGCTGGATTTCAATACAACCTTATGACAATAGTGCTTACCTCCCACCACATCAGCATCATTCATTCCATTGGTGAAATAATTTTTAGGAATAACAAAAGTTTCTTTGCTAGAAACTTCAGTTTTCTTTTCTTGCTTTGCCCTGAACTGTTGAACAACCTCGGGACTACACCTGCATTTCCTTTTGTTTGCATCGTCAACATCTATCTTGTCCTCAATCTTCTGTAAAGAATATCATATGTCCATAAACACACGGCTCAGATTACTAAAATAAAGTTTGTAAAATTTCAGGCACTGATTTAAAAAATCCATGTAGTTATAGTCAACCTTGTCTTGATGGAATATTTCTTCTTTCTTCTTCTGATTCTCAATGTTATCATTCAAACTAATGTCCGCTCGTCGACTAGCAATTAAAGTCTCAGGAAAGCAAATGCGTTCTCTGATGTCATCGTCACCTATGGAGCATATTACAAGCAGTTTACCCACTGATACTGGAGTGATGTTTTCCGGGATCTGTTGCCGTGGTCTGTGGGAGCTGGAGCTTCCGGACGTTTCAGCTCCCACAGACCACGGCAACAGATCCCAGAAAACATCACTCCAGCATCATCAGCCGGCCGTGTAAGCCTTAACTCTTATTCAGTTTACCCACTATTAACATAAATCAGTGAAACCTCGAGGGTATAAAATTAAAGGAAGATCTTATTTCTATTCTCTTCTTTCTTTTCCTCAGTCTTTCTCAGTCCACTCGACATAAACCAGCCCAACAACTTAGTAAAACATCTTGGGCAATTTATTGAAGAAGAATGCAACAGACATAAATATCCTTTATTCTTGTATTTTTTATTACAACAAAAACAGAGACATTTCAACCGAAGTCATCAATTCAGTTGCAGGCATCGATCTAAATAAAATATCTAGACGGAGCATTAGCGTCTATTCCCGATCCACATCATGTGCACCCAAAACGATAGTGTGCGCCCAATTTACAATCAGTTGTTTACCAAGCGTCGGCAAGGAAGCATCGAGGTACCTACATGTAAATTGAAAATGAATATAATGCGAAGATAGCCTGACAGCTCCATCAAATTTTCAAATTTCCCCATATACTTAATAGAAATATGTTAATTTAATGAAATAAAACTATGATAAGTGCGTGACGAATTATTACAAACTAATGAATATCGATGTATTTTATTTATATCGATGGTTGCAGGTTTTCTCCTTACCAATATGAAAATCTGGGAAGATCAATGTTATGTCGGAAAACAATTCAGTCTTTCTATGAAACATATTTTTATTTAATGTTGATTCTGTATGTGCAATACTGAAAACTATGCACTTCTTATTGGCGACCTGAATAAAAACATAAGAATGTCAAACAAAATGTTTACAACACCTGTTGAGCATAAATATAATTTGAAAATGGAATGTCATAAAGCGAAAGAAACATTTTATGGCTAAAAGAACCATAATTTGTAACAACCTATCAATCAATGGAATCAGGACCAATTTGAATTTATAACTTTTTCTCATTCCGCAAATGCCAGCCACACTTGTGTAATACAGTCGTTAGACACTAACCTGGAGAATAAGATACAACGAAGAGCTATAAAACATCTATGAGGCTCCCAGGCTCTCTGTACATGCTAAATTAAACAGGCTAAGATGGGCCGGACATGTGCAGAGAATGCCATCTTTACAGGTACCAAAAGGGATCCTTGATGGACATCCAGGTAAGAAAGAAGAGTTGGCAAACCTAGGCTGAGATGGGAGGATAATGAAAAATCACATGTGTTATTCACGAGTTTATTTAAAAAAAATCAAGACAACAAAAAACTAGACGTAACGCATTTCTTTGAAAAAAAATCTGTAAAAAAGATAACATGTTTCATCTGTGTGTACATTGTGTTGATTTAATACATATTATGTTTTTAGTAAATTAGTATATATAATATTCAAACGATCATCTCCAGTTCACTGGCGTAGGAGATGGTTTGCTCGGCGAGCTCCAGGGCAGGGAACGGGGACTTCACCTCTTCCTTTTCTGAACCAAACTGATAGAAACTTTGCGCATTCAGATTCCAGTTTTTCTGAAACATCAAAAATTGAACAATTCAACAAATACGAAAGATTCCATTATCTGCGTACCTCTCAAAGCTGTCGTTCCGTTGCATAATTTTACTTTAGCTACTTGGGTTCGGCGTACATGAGTGTGTCTGGTCGATAGCTCATTGGTGGAGTGCTTGCATTCCATGCGAGAGCTCGGGTTCAAATCCCAGTGTGCGCGACGTTTCGTTGGCTTCATATCCAACAATATCAGGGTACACATCCTTGTTTGACGGAGGGCACCACTGAGATTCTTCAATAATGGTTCGTATAAGCATCCGTTTTTTTTAATTTATTCTTATAATTTTACAAATATTTGTAATTATCTCCACTTCTTCTTTCTCTTTCGTCAATGACGATACCATGTTGAAAGCACCGGTTCACCGAAGAACCATCAGATCACCGAAGTTAAGCAACATTGGGCGCTGATGCTACTTGAATGGGTGACTGCTCAGGTACACAGCGTGTCGTTGGCATTTGTTGGACTGGTCCGAAGTCCAGTGGCAACACTTCGGACTCGTAAATGGAAGGTCGTGGATTCGGATCCCGGCGGAGCACAAAAAATATACAATTTATACTTCCAAATATGCTCTTCGCTGGGTTGAAAAAATTCATACAACCTTTACCAAAGACCGGTCACTAAAAAAAAAGTCCATCCAGCCTTACAGCACCCGGGTCTTGCTTGAGTATTGGCGCTTTGTAGCGACGACCTAGTTCGTACACCTCTGCAGCACTACAACAAGTGTCATAGACCCCTAGAGTCTCTAGAATCTAGAAAGTCTCCCGCACAGGATTTCTTAAAAAAAAAAAACTTTCTTGTAGATCCTCTATTCAAAAACACATTCCTGTCACTATGCAGTGAATAATTAACATTGGTGTCCAGTACCTTGGAGCTGAAGCTGGTCATGGCATTCTGTGAGGTGATGTTGAGCCTCCTGGCCGCCTCCGTGATGGACATCTTGTGGTACGCCTTCTCCAGGCAAGCTCCTATCTCATCCCGCACCGTGTCTAATAAAATATCCATGAAGAAGTTGTAGCTCTCGGCTGGCACGTTTCCCTGGAAAATGAATTACATTAAATTTGAGATGATAAAAAAATCTTGGTTTATATTAATTTTAGTTAGGGAATTTTAAGTTCATATGCGGCATGTGTGAGCTCAAACTTATACCGTTCTTTTTGTGAGCATGCATTTAATATGAATCAGAAATGTAATAATATGAATGCTATAAAATGCAGTGCACTTAAAAAATAGGTGGAAGAAAAATATGTTGACAGACAATAATTTAATACATAGAGAAAATGTTAGTACTCGTCTGAGGTTATGTTGAGTGTTTATGATTATGTATTGGCCTGGATTGCTATTCCCAATTCTCACAAAACTCTCGAGTACTCAAAATCAATCTAATCTAATCTAATCTAAGCTGCAAAGATATATATCATTTAAGATTTATATTAAATGCATTCCCACAAGCAGATATGTATAATTTCGCACTAACACATGCCGCATGTGGACCTACAATATAAAAACCCAATCTCAAATGAACATAAGCCTTGCAACTCTTGCTGTCCTTCCCTGAAACAGGGGTGACATTGGCAAAGTGAACCAATTTTTTACAGTACGGGTGGTCAGCCGCATAACAACCTATAAGTCAAGGAACATACATGACAAACTACATTTTTTTTTTAAATCAATAAATAACAATATATAAATGGACATAAAAAACTAAATCATAAAACCAATTCCACTTTAACAAACCCTAGCCGCCAACATCACAGATCAACCGCCATTTCTTTCTATCCTTGCATACTTCTTTCATTTCCTCCAGAATCATAACCTTCTTCATACAAGCTCTTCTTTTATTTCAAAATCAAGATTCACAAAAAATGGCCACCTCGTATTCTGCAATGCAAGTGTTTCTGTCTAATACGATTCTATCAAAACGATTTGGCAACGTTGTTTTTGATCATGCTGTCTCACTCTAAATCATATATTTTTATTCCCTCTCGCAAAAGTCAGCTGGGAATTTAAAATAATTAGACTTTTTAAAGTTTGTGTATTCACACAGTGAAAATTCATTTTTATAAATAATTATAAAAAATTATAAAAAAAACACAGAGTTTTATTTTCACAAATTGAGTATTTAATACCACCTCAAGTACTTTCGACTTATTCACGTCATTATCAAGAGGATACTCAGTATCCTCTTGATAATGAAAAAAATTAAATACTCAATTTGTGAAAATAAAACTCTGTGTTTTTTTTTTATAATTTTTTATAATTATTTATTTAAAATAATATTATTATTTACATATTTTGGACAGTGTTATTATTTTCTGATATTATTATCGTGTTAAATAACGTTGCATTGGAATTGCAATAAAAGTACTTATAATGTTTTCATCGACCAAGTTGTTCACCTTAAAACCTCGAATTCTAAATTAAAAATATGATACTGAAGTACTTCTTAATAGTATGATATGTTATTTTACGGAGGAATAACATTTCGCCTTTTAAAAAATAAATACTTCTCAAAATCTTCGCAACATAACCTCCGTAACATAGATCTTCATACATTGTGAGCGCTCGAGATGTAACTCACCGGCAAAATGGCTCATGATTCTTCTCTAATGACAAGAATCGAGGTGAGACCTTGTGGAATACCGTTTATGGCTTTCTTGACATATTTTCGTAAATTCTAGAAGATTATTGTCTATGGGTCAAATGGGAATAGCAGCCCTGTTGCTCTCAAGTTTGAGTGGGTAGATCCTATTTCTAATGGTTTTACTGCTTGCATCAAAGGACTTTAAACCTGTAAATGCTCTGAGGCCTGATTTCAACACCACGAGAAAAGGAAAAGGATCCAATGAATGTAAGCAGGTAATAAAACTAGAAAAAATCACAAAAGATGTATTGCTTGACCGCTCCGTAGTCCAAGTGGTAACACTTCGGACACGTAACTGGAAGGTTGTGGGTTCGAATCCCGGCGGAGCACAAAAAATATACCATTTATTTAATTTATTATCATCAAATTTGCTCTTCGCTGGGTTAAAAAATTCATAAGCCTTTACCAAAGACCGGTCATCAAAAGGTCCATCCAGCCTCACAACAACTGGGTCTTGCTTGAGAATTGGTGTTTTCTACAGCGATGACCAAGCTCGCAGAGGGCTCTTGAGGTGTGATACACGCAAAAACAGCGCTCACCAAATAAATCAGCCTAATTTTCTGTTATTTCTTTTGCTTATACTCATATAGAGTTTGTACAAAAGAACAATCAAGTAATACAGACTCTCGACAGTACAGGTTAAAAATGCAAATATATTTCTTAAAATTCTATTCTATTTCACTTTAGAACTGCCACCAGGGGTGCTATTAAAGCAGCACCTCAGGCTCCCTTGTGTTGGCTGATCTAAAGCCTGTTGAAAATACAAATGGTAAATATAAATGGAAGAGAAAAGGCATCGGTCTTGTCACAAAACAACTTCCAAGTAGATGGCCAGATGGAAAGATAGGATGTAGTGAGGAGAGATGCTTGCAGCTTCTACAAGAGACAACTTGTAGCGGCATTGTAGAGAGAGAATATTAATGGCACCTTAGCCAGGAAGATCTTGTTGTAGCTGCCCTCCATGAGGTACTGCTCCAGGGCCAGGGGATGGCGGATGTAGGGGTCTGACTGGATGCTCTCCGGGGGCAGCAGCTCCAGCTCTGTGTGGAACTCCGCCACCCTGTTCTGGGACAGCAGGAACAGCAGGTTC
Source organism: Agapetus fuscipes (assembly GCA_951799405.1). NCBI lineage: Eukaryota > Metazoa > Arthropoda > Insecta > Trichoptera > Glossosomatidae > Agapetus > Agapetus fuscipes. The sequence goes on along the minus strand of OX637346.1, from coordinate 2,135,307 downwards.
AGCCCCAGCAGCTGGTACATGTACGCAGACTCTGGTAGGGAGCCCCTGCAACCAACAAATATAAAAATCAATCATTGTTTACATTAAATTCTTAACTTTTTCAATTATTTTCAAATTAATATACTTATGTGATCCGTCACCTCTGTTTCATGGAAGGTCAGCAAAAGTTGTAGGGTGTGTGTTCATTTGAGATTTGGGTTTTTATATGTAGGTACTTAAGTCCACATGCGGCATGTTTAAGAGTGAACTTATGTACGTGTCTGCTTGTAAAAATGCATATTATGTGAATCCATAATGTTACATATCTTAGCAACTTAGATTAGATTAATATCAAGATTCATTCATGATGACAACGTCAACGACGACACCATGTTGAAAGTACTGGTTCTCATCAGATCACCGAAGTTAAGCAACATTGGGCGCAGATGCTACTCGGATGGGTGACCGCTCATCAACACCGCGTGTTGTTGGCATTTCTTGGACCGGTCCGTAGTCCAGTGGCAACACTTCGGACTCGTAAATGGAAGGTTGTGGATTTGAATCCCGGCGGAGCACAAAAATATATATCATTTATATTTCCAAATGTGCTCTTCGCTGGGTTGAAAATTCATAAACCTTTACCAAAGACCGGTCACTGAAAGGTCCATCCAACCTTACAACAACTGGGTCTTGCTTGAGAATTGGCGCTTTTTACAGCGACGACCAAGCTCGCAGAGGTCTCTTGAGGTGTGATACACACAAAAACAACACTCACCAAATAAATCATCCTATTATTATTATTATGACGATGTAGAATCAGTTGAATGAACTTTTTTCATTGGACCCGTTTTGTGATGTTGTCATTTCAAGGGTGTCTTATAAGATTCGGTGAACAGATCGGTCTTGAGACGTGTCTAGAAAGTAACTGCTGTCAACAATCTCCAAAACCATAGATGGCAGTCGATTCTATGCCCTTGAAGACGCCACTGTAAAAGTACACTTTTTTTGGTTGGGAATCCTGTGCGGGAGGCTCCCCAATTCTTGAAAGTCTTTGGGATATATGTCATTATGGAAGGGTCCCACAGGTGTTTTGAATTGTTGCTTCTGTTGTAAGGCGCTGCAAGGAAGTGGCGATTGATGTTGGTATTGAATAAAACCGGAATAAATTGGGAAGGGAACACAAATACTGGTAGATCATTCCATAAACAGGCAGTTTGCACCTTAATTCATTACCATTAAACATCTAGAGCAGAGCAGGATCAAGACGAGAATGGTGTATGTCGGAGAGATGGAAGAAGTGTGCAAGGACAGCACAAATTGGAAAAACATCATCATCTTATTCTCAAGAAGCCAGTACCATCATCAGAGGTACTGGCTTCTTTTAACAGGATAACGGTTAAGTAGAAAAATAAACTTTTTTTTAAACAAATAGATGTTGAATAGGAATGAGTTACTTGTAATCATAATAGTAGCACTTGAGCTGCGCCATATAGCGCTCAAAGGCCGCAGTATCCTTAGCCGCCACTGCCCACTGCGTCCCAAACTCCAGGATGTCCCGCGCTAGCAGCAGCTCCTTCTGACTCGCCACATTGTTGCTGGTGGGCAGGAAGGGCATCAGGGTTAAGCCGAGCTGAAAAAACAACACAAAAATCATCCACAAACTACCAAAAAAAATCCGACAACGAAAGCATTTTCAGTGACTTGTCAAAAATTTTAAAGTCCATTGTAAGACGTATCCACACAGAATACAGATCGAAATTAAACAAATAATTAAAGACTTACCTTTAGTTTTTCGAGTATTTCACCGCATTTGTCTAATTTCACAGGTTTCTTTGTCCATTCTGTTTTTAAAGTTTGATAGAGAGATAGAATGTCACCCGCGGCCGCCATTGTTGTTTTTTTACAGTCTTCTTCTTTCAACTGATGAAATGCAGAAATTTGACAATCACGATGTGTTCGGATTGAAATATTTTTATTTTAATGCATCATCTTTATTTTTCCCCATTTAAATTGAACCTACCTTTGTTTGTACAAGGCTGAAAATAAAATTACATAATAATCTAGCCATAAACAATTTAGAAATCAAGCAAAACGTCAACTTTTCTTGCATGTCAAAGCGAATTTTGCTTATATTTTATTTAATATTTAAAATCATATTTTCAAAAAATGTTTAATTATTTCAACTCGCTTTTAATGCGAAGCGCAATTAGATTATACTCTTCTCGAGGTACTTTATATATTATATGAACACTAAAACTACATTTCTTAACGTTAACCTAACTTTTTTATTCAGATATTTTATTTTATTCTACAGCTTTCTCCGCTGAAGCAGCTGCTAAATGGGACATCATAGCGTCAGTCTGCGTGGAGCGCCTGCCGCTCATCACTCCTAACCTGGACGACATGCAGAGAAAGTACAGAACACACATATCCAAGCTGGAAGTTGAGAACAGCTACAAATCAGAACACGAAGTCCGCCACGAAAAAGATTTGTAAGTGATAAGACTCCTCACATATCCGCTTTCATTTTATTATAATTTGATTCATATGAAGCCACACTGCCGGGTAGCTAGGGAAAAGGTGAAACTCCTGCTTCTCATCATACAGGGAAGATGAGTTCCAGGTTGAAGGAGAACATCGCGGTTGAAGAACTTGAAGCAGCGTTTTGTCAGAAGCACAAGATCCATCTTTCATGCCGCAGTATCTTTGGTTAAAATTTGCTCTGATTCTGGACGTCTCGCCCATGTGTGTGTTGGGCTTCTTCAAAAAGCTCAAGTTCTAATAGACCACAGCAACAGATCCTGGAAAGAAACACTCCAGTGTTGATATTTTGTTATTGGTTGCTAAAGACCCTAGTCAAATAGATGTGCAACGTTTGCTGGTGGAATTTTTTTTGTTTCAAATTTAAGTCAGTTTTCTAAAATTGAATCTCTGAATGAATGAATGATGATAGACTGACAAAGCATGTATACAAAGAAAGTGTGAAAGGAAAAAGAGGGAAGGGACGACCGAGAAAAGTATGGAGTGATCAGATTGAGGAGATTGTGAAAGAATGGGATATACAAAGTGAGCGTAAAAGAAGAAAATGCATGAAAAAGGTGATGGATATGAATGAATTGAAAGAGGTATGTAAGGATAGGAAAAAATGGAGGCAACTCTGCAGAGGCTCTGGCCACCCCTAGCGGAATGGCGACAGAGTTACAGTTACAGTTACAGAATCTCACTGTGTGAAACACCAAACGCTAAAAACACAGCTTTATATTATACCCGCAACGTAATATGCTAGTTATGCGCCCTTGGAGTGGCAATCTTCCCGAAACGGCGCAATATCAAATCATCATCATCGTCATCATCATCAATATGTATGGATTGTTTTAATTTCAGAATTCATGCAGAAATGTTGAAAAAAGAATCAGCCAACCTCGACTTGGACACGGTCAGCAAGATCACTGCGCATGACTTTGAAGACAGTTGTGAAGAAGAATTGAACAAATTTAAATTTCCTTCAGTCAAAACAGGTAAAATTAATATCTATCGTCTGTACTTGCTGGTTCTTAGATGGTTTTTTCTTCAGATGTTATGCATGTCTTAATAAGTGTCTTATTGATTAGGTTCCCAAATTAAAATACATATTATAGATTTCTTCAAAGAATGATCCTTGCATTACCTTTCTATTCCAAATGGATTGCAGAGTCATGACTTGCACTCACTCTGCTATATCTGCCATTGAATGTCACCCCTGCTTCAGGGAAGGTCGGCAAGAGTTGCAGGGCTTATGTTCATTTGAGATTGGGTTTTTTATATTGTAGGTCCACATGCGGCATGTGTAAGCGCGAAATTATGCATGTCTGCTTGTGGGAATGCATTTAATATGAATCTCAAATGATACATATCTTTGCAGCTTAGATTTAGATTTAGATTTAGAATAAATATAGTTTCACTGTATCTAGCTGCCATTTCTCAAATCTCTGAAATAGCGAATGAATGGGATATCCAGAGTCATAATAAAAGGAGGACTTGTATGAAAAAGGTTATGACTCTGGATGAAATGAAAGAAGTATGCAAGGAGAATGTTGATTTCTAATGTTGGTGTATTCATTTGCTACATTTTTTGCATAGGAAATTTTTGACTTTTTTTGTATAGATTTCTTTGTAAGGTTTTGTTCTTTTTTATATTTAAATGTAATTTATTATTCATATTCCTTGACTTATAGGTTGGTATGAGGCTGACCACCCATACTGTAAAAAATGGTTCACTTTGCCAATGTCACCCCTGTTTCAGGGAAGGTCGGCAAAAGTTGTGGGGCTTATGTTCATTTGAGGTTTGGATTTTATTTGTAAGTACACATTCAGCATTTGTAAGCGCGAACTACACTTGTTGGTTTGTGGACATACATCTGAGAGCTTTAAATGAATATATCCTTGCAACTTAGATTATAGATTATAGATTTCACTAGGTGTAGCCAGTACCTTCAAAGATGTCTCTCCATTTCATTCTGCCCTTGCACACTTCTTACGTGTCCTCGACGTTCATCAGTCTCTTCATGCTAATTTTTAAACTGGAGTGGCAGTCGTTTGATGTATTTACAAATTATAATTTAAGGTTTATTACTCGAACTTGAATATTAGACGATTTTAGTCTCTTCCTGCACGCTCTTCTCTTTTTCTGACCCTGCAGTTTCTAGTACTTTGTAATCTTACTTCTACAAAATGAATTACTGTAGACAAACAAGAAATCTTAAAGATATTCCCTAGAATTACTGAAGGCATATTTTTGAATGGACAAAAAATTCCATAGCAAACGTGGACTCACCGTGGATCCAAATGTATTGCGCCATAACTAATATGATGTTTTCTGTCATCTTTAGAGGCAGATTTGAAGAACGACCATCAGTCTCTGGACAGAAATCTGCAGTCACATTTAGTGTTGCTCGTTCAACAGAAAATTGGCGACCAGAGCATGTTTGTGTTGCCACAGGGAAAATATAATGACGGAGAAACACTCAAACAAGTGAGTAAACACCTATTTTTTTCATAAAATGTAAAACAATAATGACACTTAGAAAACTTAACGGACTTTTCAAATTCCTACAACATAATCTTACGTCGCGTAAACTTCTTCTTTCTCTTGTTTTAAATCTGTGATTCACAATAAACTTTAAAAAAAGATGTCAATTTAATTTTAAATAATCCACCCTAAGTAATTGCTTTTATATCCTTATTCTTCGATGGCCATACTAAATCTAAATCTAAATCTAAGCTGCACAGATATGTATCATTTGAGATTCATATTAAATGCATTCCCACAAGCAGACATGCATAATTTCGCGCTTACACATGCTGCATGTGGACCTACAATATAAAAAACCCAATCTCAAATGAACATAAGCCCTGCAACTCTTGCCGACCTTCCCTGAAGCAGGGGTGACATTGGCAAAGTGAACCATTTTTTACAGTATGGGTGGTCAGCCGCATACCAACCTATCAGTCAAGGAGTACAAGCAATTAATGCAATCAAATATATAAAACAAATAAACTCTAAGCAATTAAACAGTAAAAAATTAAAAATACTACAACACATATTTTTTTAAATTTAAAACCCTCAGCTTTAACCGCCAGTATTACAGATCAACCGCCATTTCTTTCGATCCTTGCATACTTCTTTCATTTCATCCAGAGCCATAACCTTTTTCATACAAGCTCTCCTTTTATTATGACTCTGGATATCCCATTCATTCGCTATTTCGAAAATTTGGTCCATCCATCCTTTCTCGGTCTTCCTCTTCCACGACATCCATCAATTCTCGCTGCATATACTTTCTTCGTCAGTCTTTCCTCATTCATTCTCTCCAAATGTCCAAACCATCTAAGCATACATCTTTTAATCTTTACTTTCACACTTTCTCTTACACCACATTCCTCTCTAACAAAAGCATTTCTTACCCTATCACTCCGTCTTTTCCCAATCATACTTCTTAAGTAGTCCATTTCTACTGTATGGACTTTACTAATCTCTTTCACTCACCGTCCAGGCTTCACTTCCATACATCAGAGTGGGCACTAGTATACCACCGTGCACCGCCAGTCGAACATTTTTTGAAAAATTCTGGTTCTTGGCGATGCTAGCGGTAGCACCCAGTACGCACCTGCCTTTCATTATTCTTCTTTCAAATTCACCGATACAGCTCGTTAAAAAAAATAATAATCAGGCTGATTTATTTGGTAGGCTATTTTGTAGATTATTTTGTGTGTATCACACCTCAAGAGCCCTCTGCGAGCTTGGTCGTCGCTGTAGAAAGCGCCAATTCTCAAGTAAGACCCAGTTGCTGTAAGGCTGGATGGACCTTTTGATGACCAGTCTTTGGTAAAGGTTTATGAATTTTTCAACCCAGCGAAGAGCACATTTGGAAATATAAATGGTATATTTTTTGTGCTCCGCCGGGATTCAAGCCCACAACCTTCCATTTACGAGTCCGAAGTGTTACTACTGGACTACGGACCAGTCAAATATCTCCTCTTGGCCTCAATATCATGGCCTTAAATCTCCCCTTTGCCTCAATCAGCCTTCGCTTCCAACTCCTCCTGTCTACCGCTGCGGCTTTCCAGTTTTTTAGCTGTAGTACTTGACTTGCATCCTTCCTCACCTCATCCTTGGTCTGCCAACACTTCTTTTCCCACCCGGATCCTTTTTGGTACCCATGAAGATGGCATTCTCTGCACATGTCCGGCCCATCTTAGCCTGTTCACGGCTATCTGGCCCATCTTTATCCTTATACGAAGTGTGAAATCCTTATCATAATCTTCTAACATAGAAATTTGAACACAATCTGGTATTTTTTTATCACATATATTTAGTCTGATGCTCTTCTGTAGTTCAATATTTTGTTGTGTGTTCCCAGACAGCTGAGAGAGTCCTGAAAGAGTCGTGTGGGGGAGAGCTGGAGGCGCAGATCATAGGCAACGCTCCATGTGGATATTACAAGTACAACTATCCTAAACCAGTGCAAGGTGCCAAAGGAGCTAAGGCGAGTTCTTATGTCATAACTCCTCAGTTTTTCTTTGAACGCAGGTTTTACAATTTAAATTTAACATGTTGTTTACGTTGAAAATGGCAAATATTTCACATGCTGTGAGCGAAACAGCAGTCCTGTCTTTAGCCTTTCAAGTGACATCACATTTGAAGACTCAAGGGAAAAACAAGGAACGTCAGCAAAAATAAGAAAATAATCTACTGATGCCATCTAGTGGCACCTGTGTGTATCTAAAAAGCAACAACACATGCACAAACACAACAAATTTGAATGCAACAACAGTCGCTATCACAGTTTATGGCGATATTTGCGTTTCTCTGTGACCATGAGAAATACAGACTTTCAAATTTATAATTTTAATTTACTCAAAATGTTCTTCAACTGACATTCCTTGTTCTTCCCTCGTAGTCTTCATTTTTTCCCCATATTTCACAGATTCTGAGTCCATTTTCTGATGATTTTATTTGTATTATTGAACTCTTGTAGAATTTGGGTTTTGAAGTGTTATACTTTATAAAACATTATGTTTGTCCAGGTGTTCTTCTACTATGCCCGCCACCTGTCAGGGCAGGTGCAGCAGGAGGCCAAATACAAGTGGCTGACTAGAAATGAACTGGAGACAACCCTCAACCCCAATTACCACTCTACCATCTCCGACTTCCTCGTAGCAGAAGAAAATGCTTAACCATATGCCTTGTAACTCATGTAGTGATCCAATAGTATTTTGCTTTGTGTATTGTGTTACCTCATAACAATGGATGCAAAGGAGATACAGTATCAAATATTAAATTGTTGTTTCCATTGAAAGCACATCAGGATACGGAACTTTGTTAACAAATATAGAGCAAGAATAAGCTCATTATTTTGTATTATTCTGTGCCTGAGAATCTTGAGTGGGATAGTGACCATCGCATTAAAGAAAATTGCAATGTTTTTTATCTGAAAATGAAGGTAGGTCTTAATTTATATTTGAAATTGTGTAACCTTCTAACTAAAATAATCTCCTGCTGGTAATATTTTATGCTGAAAATGAATGAAATGTTTAGAAATATGATATGATGTACAAAAGGGTGAAAAATGAAAATGAATAAGTCAGTTTTGGCTTTGTCAGCGTTTTTATTTTGTTTTTCCTTAACAGTTTTATAAATATGAGAGTTGACAACACAACAGTGTTTTTTATTATTATTATTCTTTAGTTTAATTAATTGTCAAAACATTTAGCGATCTCTGTAATCGTTAATTTTATTGCAATTAAAACATCACGATGACTGGGAAGGCATTGCTCGTTATATGGAACTAAGAATTACATAATTATAATAGAATAAATTGTCAGAATGCTTTCCTAAAATATGTTAAAAGTTAAAAACATTTCAAATTTCACTATTGTACTTCAAAGAAAATCACATTCCGTCTCTTTTGCACACACAGGGTATAAGTACAAGTAGAGAGAGAGAGTACAAGATGTCTGGGTGAGTTTCCTTGGGCACAATGCAGATTGTGAAGAGCTAAGTTCGAGGGCCTTCTACTTACGTAAGTTGCGCTCGCCAGCTTCTCATTCTTTATCCTCACAAAGCTAAAAGAGATAAGTCGTGTCTAAAATGACGTAATAATATAATGAATAATAATGGCACGGGCCGCGACTCACAAACCTAAAGACACTCCTGCCGCCTCTTGAGCCAAAACACATTACACATCAAGTAAAACTCATTAAAACTTAAACTGTCAACATAGAACATCTGGCCTTGCGCATGGTGATGCTACCCTTCCTGTAATCTATAATCAAAGCTGCAAAGATATGTTAGCATTTAAGGCTTATATCATATGCATGCCCACACTACACATTCTGAATGTGTGCATACAAACAAATAAAATCTCACATGAACATAAATCTTGCAACTTCTGCCACCTTTCCCTGAAACCGGGGTGGCATTGGCAATTTTTACAGCACGAGGGGTCAGCCTCATACCAACCTATCAGTCAAGGAGCCACAACTCATTTATTTCTTCTGAATTCGCAAGAAGTTTTAATTTGTTTCCCGGGTTACATTAGCATCTACCAGACCATCAACATTTAAATGCACAATGTTACAAATTCAATTCAACAACAATTGAAAACAAAAGGATTCCCCTAATAATTATAACATTACAAACAAATTCATAAAATGATGCGGCACCGGTGCCCCGACGCGCCCGCCATTAAGTACATTTACAAATAAATAATATTTAGTCATTGTGTTGTTTGTGAGTCGCCTGCGCAGGATGCCTTACTGATATAGTTACGCTCTATTATAATTATTATAAAGTAGACTCGTAATAACAATGTGTGGGTGTTTGTGTGTGAGTGTGTGTGTGTGTCGGGTATTTACACGTGGGGACCAAAAGGGCAACAATTATTCATACTCCTACCTCGCCATCTAGCGGGCTGATAATGCACCTACCTATATATTACTTTAATTAATTAATCAATAAGTTACCCTACTAATATAACTTTATATGTCGTACAGGGGAGGGGACTTGTTAATAATTAAGTTAAGCACTTTCAACTGTTCTTCTACGTTCAAATTTACAATTGCAAAAATAACTATTACTCACATTATATAAAAATAAGTTATTAGAGAATATGATACACACGTTGTCTGTCAGAGACTACACTCAGAAAACATTAAACAAACGTCATACATTCAAATGAAATATATCAGGATTATAGAATATTATATTAGATTATTTAATATATATATTTATTTTTTATATTTAATCTATGCATAGTAAAAGAGACAAAACATATAAATAATTAGATGTTAGAATACAACTAATGACTTTACCGTTGTGGTACCTACATAACGTTAACTGTCTGGATGAACCGAGGTTAGAAGCTCTGCTATTCATTTACAATTTTGTCAAACATTGTCGGGGTTATAGCCGCGGGGGCCAAGAGGGCTGATCTTTCTAGCGTGTTTCGAATGGAACAACGTTGGTTCGATTCCCGCTTGGGTCACTTGACTTTAACTTTGACCCTGGTTCAACAGATGTTATTGGGTAATTATTATTTAATAATTCATTAATAATAAAACAAGAATGAATTATTAAATGATGATATTAATACCTGTTTCTGGCCAGGCAGAATAGGTTGGTGAATTGCATTCCTCTTCACAAATCTATTTTTTTAAATAAAAAAAAAAAAAAAAAAAAAAAAAAAAAAAAAAAAAACAAGTTTATTCATTATTCAACACTACGGCCTCACAGATATTCACCCAGAGCCTGACAACACAAGCTTACTTCTTCACCAAACAGACGTGTCACCTGCTCGCTTTCAAATGTGTCCATAAACAAGTGAACTATACACGTCTGCGTGAATGTCAAACGATAAAATATTAAGAGACGTATTTCATTGATAATACAGTTAATTTAAAATGCCAAACTTTGTGCATCTTATGATATAATTATTGCTGTCAAGAATTCTGACAGTGATAGGAATCCCTCACACGACTTTTTGTTTATCATTTAACCGGGAAAACAACAATTTTTTAATCAACTAAAAAATATAGCTGCATAGATTCAAATGTCACCTAGTTTTTACAAGCATTTCAGATATACACCAGGCTTTGTATAGTATAAAATTCATATTAGAATCGCACTCATAAAACACATTTATGAAAAAGATAGATATTTTTGAAACTGCCCTTTCAAAAAAGGGTTGCATGTGGTGTACGGAACTGATTTATATTCACAGGCAAGGACGTTAGCCTTATGCCAATCAATTCACTTAAAGAAGGGGTTGCCCTGCTACAAGAGGGCAGGTTTTCTCATGAAAATATAGTAAACTTTTCCATCGCTGTGATTTCCGATTTAAAATCAACGTTAAAACGTGGTGGGGATCGAACTCTTGCCCTTTGGCTTCCAACTGAACTATCGTCTGGACAGTTATACCAGACCAGGCAGACATAATACAGCCGTCCCTTGATCAAGGTGGATTACGGAAAATGACGGATTATCAAAACTGAATTTTCTATGTGTATTCGATCGAAATAAGCTAGGACCATATTTTTTTTATGAAGTACTGTTCTTTATTAATAACCATTACTTAAATACTTGGGAGATTATAAAAACCCCCGACGAAGCTAACAAAATTATTTTTTTGTAGGCTGCAGTACAGATACATATTCTGGCCTATACAGTGTTGGTCAAAGATTTTTAAAACAAATCCCGTCGGACCACCGTGTACGTCAAATTTCAACGCGTCAGATTATCGAGGGACAGCTGTACTAACAGAAGCCCACTAAGTTACAATCAATGAAATACATTGCGTTGTGGTGTTTGCACTATCAGCCCGGGTTGCTTGTACCATGTGAGCAGTGGCATGTGAGAGGAGGAGCTGGGGGGGAATGGGGTGGGTGAGATTCAGCGTGAGTGGACCTCGGTGAGGGAGGGGAGGGTCCACTGTGGACGGGGTCACAGCGGCTCCCTCTGCGGCACCCAGATGGTGGGCCCGCTCTCCAGGGTGATCACCTCCTTCACCTTGACGTAGATCTCCTCGGGGGTGTCGCCGGTCACCACCGCTGCAAGCATAACAACCACAAACATGAGCACTACAGCTGGTTACACAATAGTTGGAGGCACAGACTACAAGAAATGAGTTGAATTCCTGCGGGAAGCAGGGGCGCCAGTGTCAAGTTAACAAAATGTGGGGATTGGGATACGGGAAACCAAAGCCTGATGAAAGCACCGTTCAGAAGAGAATAAGGTCCACAATGATAATGTACAATTAAGGTTGAAAAGCTTAACTGATATTTAGGATTCACGTTCAATGCAGGTTAACATGCTGCATGTGTACTAAAAAGATAAAACCCGAACTACAAATTCACATGAACTGTGCAACTCTTACTATCTCTCCCTAAAACAGAGATGGCATTTGCAAATGTTAACCAATTTTTACATGGGAGATTAGCCTCATCTATAACCTGTACAATCTAGTTGTAAAGATATATTACCATTCAAAGCTCATATCAAATGCATGCCCACAAACATGTGTAAGTTCGCGCTTACAAATGCTGAATGTGTACTTACAAATAAAAATCCAAACCGCAAATGAACATAAACCCTGCAACGTTTGCCTCATACTAAACTAAATAAGATAGCCGGCTTTGGTGGTATGAGACTCAATTTAGAAAAAACAAAAAATCTTGAGTAGAGCGCTTGTAAATTTCTAGGCAGAAGGGTTGAGGGTAATTGAGGTTACCGGTGAAATATTCAGCAAACTCCTGCTCCATCTTTATGGCGCGTTCAAAGGTCTTCTTGGCCTGCTCCTCCGTCATGCGCTTGTTCATCTCCCTGAAACAATTATTCCAACAATCAATAGCATTCCCACTCTACACATGCACTACATTTGTATTCCTTTAAATAAGCTAAGAGTGAAACAGCCCAATGATGACAATGACAGACATGACAATTGAGGGAGGAACGGATTTTCCAAATATTTTCGTAAGTCTCTCTACCAAAAATATACATGGATTACAGGTAGTTGCAAATTGCACAAAATATTTTGGCTTCCTTGCTTAATTTTTTTTCAATTCAACTCAGTGTGGAAAACTTCGGGTTTTTATAATAATAACTTTTCAACCGGCTTCCCTTCTGTTGAATGTCACCCTTCGCCACTGGTAGGCAGTTTGAAAAGACACTAAAGTGGTGCGCTTTTACCGCATTTAGCATTACCACCAACTGTATGGGCTGGCAGTGCTGTGAACTAGAAAAATCCCTGATTATCGGAAATCCATTATTTTATTTAATATGGTAGAAGTCTATTAGTATGGTAGAAGATATATTTTGAGTATTCGGCGTCTATTAACTCCATCTCCAGAAAAGGACTGTGGAATTGAGAACCAGACTGTCTGGTAAATAGTGAAGGAGTGCCCCACCAGAAGACACCCTCCCGGCATGAAATACTTCCACGAAGCCACGCCAGGAGCAGGGAAGTGGATAAAGGGTTTGTATCTTCACCTCTGCTGCAGCCCAATAGCCACAAGAATAGCTAGTCTTGCTAGATATATTGAGTAGTAAAGTAGCTATGAGTGAAGTGATGTGTGTTGCCTTACATGACAGAGTCGACGCTCTTTGGCTTGAGGAAGATGGCGATGGGGAAGAGCTGCGCCACCTGCAGGCGCTTTATGGCATTGCCGCTCACATCCAGGATGCAGTGCTTGCCCTGAAACACACATAAATCACACAATTATATAATGAAAAAAATAATCCTATAGGAGTTTTACGTTACACAGTCGGCTGATGTTGCTGGAGAGATGCTTTCTGGGATCTTTCTTGGACCAGTCCGTAGTCCGTAGTGGCAACACTTCGAACTCGTAAATGGAAGGTTGTGGATTCGGATCCCGGCGGAGCACAAAAATATACCATTTATATTTTGAATGTGCTCTTCGCTGGGTTGAAAAATTCATAAACCTTTACCAAAGACCGGTCACTGAAAGGTCCATCCAACCTTACAACAACTGGGTCTTGCTTGAGAATTGGCGCTTTCTACAGCGACGACCAAGCTCGCAGAGGGCTCTTGAGGTGTGATACACACAAAAACAGCGCTCACCAAATAAATCATCCTAATATTATTATTATTATCTGTTACCGTGGTATGTGGGAGCTGGAGCTTCCGGACCTCTCGCCCATGTCTACGATGGGCGTTTTCAACATGAAAGTGAAATGATGAAGATGATCGTGATGAAACTGTGACATCTAGACATTGGCGAAACGTAAGGAAGCTACAGATCCCGGAAAGCAACTCTCCAGCATCAATTTTTCCTTTAGTTATACTTATCTAGTAAGTTACTTGATTTCATAAATATTTATAAGCTAGCTTTAAATTTTTGCACTGTAACTTCCAGTAAGACCAATGATGCTTCATCTACAAGCTTGGTCGGTCAGCATGGCAGAGCGCTATGGTTCGATCCCCACCAACGGTGTCACACTTGATTTTCCATTTTAGTGTTTATTTCAAACACGAAGGTTCAGCCTTCACAACAAATGAAAACTAGCCCCCTCTGGAGCTTGCACATGCAATCCCTTCAGGGACAATGTGGTAAATAGTTGCAATGTGTTATATGTCCAGCTTAGTTGTGTTTTGGCCATTGCCAAAGAGCATCGATTTAAGCAAGCTTTCAGCTTGCCTATGGACACATGTCTATTTGTTGAATGTCAATATCTTTTAACCATTCCAAAGATGAAACAATATTTGCTCTTGGTCATTTATTATTTTTCTATAACGTATCAAACTCACGATAAGATCACTAAGTTGAGATGACAACCACTAGACCATTTACCTTCTCGGCGACTTGTTTGACGGAGGCCACAGAGGTGCCGTACAGGTTCTCATTATACTGCCCCGCCTCAATGAACAGATGGTTCTGGATGTCTCTCTCCATCTGCTCCCGGCTGCTCACAAAGTGGTAGTCGCGCCCGTCCACCTCGTACTCCCTCTTGGGGCGGGTGGTGTCTGCAAGCACAAGCACAGCATGCAATAGGATTGGAGATGTTTCCAGATTAAACCAACAAATATAAACTGCTGATTATTCATCTGAATGGTTTTGAAATTTTTTAGTTTTCAATACAGATGACAAGAATTGAAAATTTAATTTAACATTTGTAGAAGAGAAAGCTGGTAGAGTTATAAATACTTGGGGTCGTAAAACATCTGAAAATACAAAGGCGAGTAAAAACCCGATCTCTTGTTAAATCTTTGCAGTACACCTTGAGATGCATACACAAATATTTATAATAGGGAATTGAAAAAAAGGTTAAAACATCTTCTTCTTGATATATGATCTGTTTACTGTGGAAGTCCCTGCTGTGATGCAAAATACCAGCTATTCTTCCATCTTTTGGGAGGGCCACTTGGTAGTCTGTCTGTCCTGTGCCACGACTCGGGCTATTCTTCCTTCGTTCATGCGGTCTATATGGTTAAAACTTATTGTGAGTAATTTTGGCTAGAGTGTTAATATTTACGTGGCACGCAGCTCCCGAACTTGTCGGGGAACTCGGAGATGAGGTCGTCGTTGACGCGGTCCTTGAGCGGGCCCAGGATGATGACGGGGCGCGTGTAGCCGATGGTGAGCTGCTGCACCGACTCATACGACAGCACGGCTTCCTCGCCACCTGCAACACCAGCTGACACTGAGCCACCAGCTCACCGACTACTCACGCATGTCTGCTGCTAGTCAGGTGGAGCATTCACTGTGATAGAGGGAACCAAGGCAGCACAATAGTGACATACATATTGTGAGATACACATGACGTATTTCCATAGCACAGCAGGCGCGCTTGGAGTAACAATCTTTACGTCATCATCATCTAATGATAAACATTCTTTTACATTGCTTTACAGGTGCATAATTGATGCATACCTTAGACTTAACACAACTATAGAAGCAACTTTATCATCACATTATCCCCTTTTTTTCAAAGGAAGAGACTGGAAGTTCTTGCAAAGGCTGAGTAAACCTTGACGGTTTTATGGTATTTTGGTGTGAAATGGGAAATCATTTCTGACGCCCTTGGTGGGGACTATTGACCGTGCTCATTCATCAATTCAGAATTCAATTACAAGTAGATTAATGATTGACCACAAATAAATAGTCTCATATTAGGTAGTTTTTACAACCAATATCCATTTATTAGAAGGTAAAGTCCGGTCGATAGCTCAGTTGGTAGTGTTCGCATTCTATGCTGAGAACTCGGGTTTGAATCCCACTGAGAGTGTCAGAAGTGATCCCGTTTCGGTGTTTATTCCAAACCTAAAAAAACACTGGCATGGTTTACTCAGCCTTCACAAGAAATGAGTACCAGCCCCCTCGGATGCTGGGAAACCCCCACTTCAACTGAAGTGGTAGGCGTACCTTCAAATGAATCAAATTTAACAATGATTCAGCACACATTTATTTTGCGGTGTCACTATTATGCAACCAAGACTCAAAAACTGTGATGATCCATGGACTAAAGGTATCTAATGAATTATTTTACTTCTAACACTAGGCGGGTGTTCAGAAATGTGAATTCACGATCACATAAAATTCTAAAAAGCACTTTATTTCAACTACTTACATTTCCAGTTCATTTGAATTAAAGTAAAACATACATGAAGATGTTAATACAACAATGAATGTGAGAACTTTCTCTTTTTTGTATGATTTACTTTGATGAGAACATTTTTTCAAGTAGATACTTTTTTGCATGGATCATGTAATATTTGAAAAATGAATGGTTGATTTTAAATAAGGTTCCAAGTACCAAAATCTTCAATTGCAATGAGGGTCCTTATGCCAAGGCAAATAACTGAAATATGACCCTAGTCCTTGAACGAAAATTGTGTGTTTAAAACTGGTTTAAGCACTGTATGTTTGATTTTTTAAATTTAAAATACCACACACCGAAAACGACATAAAAAGTTACTCTGTAAGATTTTGTACTAAAACCGACAAATACATATTCTTGTTTTTCTCAGATTGACGACTTTAGTACTTAACGTCTTTTTTAAACAACCATCCAAATACAAATCCAAAAATTATTCATATAAAAACCATAAATCTATTTTTGGTGTGATTTTATAGAACAAGATTGTACTACTTCAGTAAGGACACTATATTATTTTTTTGTATTGTAGAATCGAGATGGCAAATTAAAGGTTATCTTTACTTTGATAAAGTAACATTCTATACTAAGGGTTTTCAAATATTAAAGTGAATAGGTTATACATTACGGTCCTGTACATAAAATTACGTAAATTTGAATGTTTGAGGTACAAAGTACAGTTAAATATATTCTACCTTTTCCTGGCTGAACTAATTCCAAAAACCAAATGGGGTATTTTAATTCAAAAGTTTACAAAAAAAGTGAAACCATTGTATCCCGATGATATCCCACTTTCAGTACAGACAAAAAGAGATTAAATATTAATGGTGAGTTACGATAATGTGACGTAATAAAACAATCATCTCAATGAACTAAGTTAAAGCTAAGAGTTGACAAACACTTGAAACATTCCTTGCAAGAATTAAAGAATAATATAAAGATGATGTGTGTTGATTTTATAAAAATATTGATAAAAGAGTGAAAGACATTTAAAGCTGTGAAACTACGAAAGAAAGAAAAGCTGCGACTTGTGTGACACCTAATGAGAGAAGAGAACAATCATTATTGTAAGAAAACATCATGTGAGGAGAACATAAGATGTGAATGATGAACAACCAGGCATGCCTACTGCCTACCAACGGCTAGATGATGAGCAGCGACTTCCCGTGCTCCAGTGAGGGTGAGGGTGAGGTGGGGGCGTGTGGGAGCAGGGAGGGGGACGGACCGGGGGGAGGCAGCGCCGGAGCCAGCATGCACTAGGGAGATGTGGCGCATGCACATGGATGTTCCCAAACAATAAAGAAGAGTGACTGTCGCGGGCCAGAACAACATGGGGGAATGATCACTTGTTGCCTTGCAGTGCTTCCAGTGGCCTTCAGACCCTCGCCTCCACATCATCGTACAAACAACAAGTGAATGCAGAGACGAGACCTGTCTGTGTGACACTTGTCTGTTAATTGTTGTTGATGATTGAGCGACTACTTGTTTAATAATAATCTAAGAATATAAATGTCAGGGCAATGATAACAAATGCAGGAGACAAGGTAAATCTACGGCACGCGCAAACTACACCTTCCTCCGCTTACGGTTACGGTTACGGCGGGCACTTACTGTCGTCTTCTAGATATATGAGCGTTATCTCCTCCATCAACGGAAGTTCCACTCGGTACAAGATCTCTCCTACGTACAAACAACACATTATATCACTATAGTGGCTGACTACAGGCAACTAGAAGCACCGCGCCCCTCCTCCTCCCCCTCCCCCCGCTACTACAGGCAGGGGAGGCGGCAACTGTCAACACCAGCAGCACATTATCCTCACGTGTCGCCTGCCTCACTAGTGAGGACACAACTACAACATGGATCATAGATCATATCATATATCATAAACATACATAGAGGTATAATCAGGTCTCTAGACTAGTGAAACTAAGGTGAGTCTTCAGTGCTACAGTGTGTTGTCCCGTTGCTAGTTACTGTGTGTTGTTTGTCCCTGTTGGGAGGCCGTGCTGTTGCTGCCGTGCTTGTCTCACACGGACATTACGTCACCGAGGGATGCAACACATAAATGATGTCAACTATAACACCTCTCTCTCCCAACTCCAATGAAAACAAAACAAAACATAATGTCCCTTTGCCAAATCAAAAGAAAGCAGAAAGCCTGCAAAGAATGCATAGCAAGCTCGTAATACAAGTGTTGTCAAATGAAGGGTGTGAGCTTGTCTAACAGAGGATGCGTCACACGACGTCGCGGGTGCATGTCATACTAGCGCACTCTCACATTGTCCATGCATGTCCCAACATCCCTCGTCAAATTAACACAACACAGGACACGTCACACTGCGTCACCTGTGCACAGAGGTGTTGGCACACTCATACAACATTCATGCATCTCTCCAGTAATCAATTAACTATTCTTTTAATGTCGTCTGTGAAATTTCACAACAATGACACTGTGAAACCATAAAATCTTCCAAAGAAGTAGGTACCATAGCACATTTCTAGTTGTTTTATTGGCACAAAACATTCATACATACAGGCCCCCGGTATCACATCACATCCCTAGGCGTCAAAGTAGAATGTACCAATGCACCACAGACTACACACAATATATTGTTAACTATTATATGATAACATTCTAATAGACATTTATAGTGATGTAGGTACTATAATGTAGCTGTAAGTTTTATAAGTGAGCAGTCTAAGTATATTCTAATATATTGTCCATTATCATCTGATGAACAGTGTACTCGACATTGTTTGTAATACATTCTAACATTGGAAAACCTTGAAGTCACTCGCAACTTGCAACTAAGCTACACATTTAGCGTAACTTGTTGCCTGCATTATCCCAAAGGTGTATTCAGGACCTACTCTAGGGACACAAAATTGCAAAGCTGAATGTTTTTGAAAAATATAAGTACTTTAGTGAAGTGTAACTTCAAATCGCAAATAAGCTGCACATATAGTGACACCGCATTCTTCTCAAAGTGGGGTATGGAGATCGGTTTTACGCCAACCACTTCAGTTGAAGTGAGGATTTTCCAGCTCCGGAGGGGACTGTTTCTCAATTTTTCTAAAAACTGAATAAGCCTTGCCGGTATTTTGACGTTTGGTATCAAATAAACACCAAAACGGGAAATCATTTCTGACACCCTTGGCGGGGATCAAACTTCTGGAATGGAATGCAAGCATTCTACCAAATGAGCTATCGACTGGACTCGGAATCGGACCCGACTAAATAAAATAACATCAATTTACAGGAGCTTCATGGTTTTCCAATTCTAAGAGAATGATCCACAGTGCTATTTGTATAAGACAAATAAAATACATAAATATATGTCATGATTGTCTATAGGAGTGTACACTACACATGTGTATATACTATACGGGAGTGTGGTGTGTGTGTGTGTGAGTGATATACAGTATATTATATATATTAATATATTGAGGACAGCTCTATAACACAAGCATAGACAAGTACCCCAAGTATAAAGCATTTACATTAACTCCCCTCGATTGCGTATGAAGAAAAATGCATGGATACCAAATCACTCACTAGATGTGCTTTTGTATTTTTTATACATTTTTCTAATAGACAGGATAGTTAATAGAAAAAGTAGTATTAGTATGAAAAATAATAAATAAAACGTAGAAAGAGAGGCGCGAAGAGTTTTATGGACCCCCCCCCCCGTTGACAGAAGTTTTATGGTCAAAATGAACTTTTGAAAATCGCGTGCCTACCCCCCCCCCCCCCCCCCCCCGTCGACGATTTATTTTGGTGATGACTTTTCCAAAAAAATTAACGTAAAGAGGGAGGCACGAAAAATAAAAAAGGGTTTTAGGGAGGCGTGGTAGCATACAGTTTAGAAACCGCTGATCTAGAGGCTAGAATTGTATGTTGTTTTTATGTGTTTTTAACACAAAGTAATATAATACAGCTACTAAATTGATTAAATCTGCAAAATAATTCAAATAGTATGCAACTTAAAATTTAAATTGGAAATTAAAAACAATTTTATTTTTATAATTATTCAACTCACCAACTTCAATTTGGCATATTTCCATTGTAATAATACAGAGCTGATTTTTATAGCGCAGTTTAGTGCCATTAACCACCTCAATCTTAATTAAAAATGCAAGCAATTTAGGTTTAAAAATAATTTCTTGTAGTTATTAAAAAAAAAACTACACTGAATAAAATATTTATGGGTATTTTTAGTGACATTTAATATCAAATAATAATGTATTGTTAGTGTTTTCTTTGATGTTCCGAGCTTGAAACGAATACTGTAAAATTAAAAAATCCCTGATTATCGGGAATCAGTATTTTAAATATACTAACTGGAGATTTAACTTAAGTGATTCCAGTTGTCATTGTAGTAAATTAGCATAATTTTGCAATAAAAAAATAATAAGATCGGTGACGTCACATAGCCGAGGGATATTTTGAATGTACAGAGTCCATCACGCAATGGAGGGGAGTCAATGTGAATGTTTTACACTCGGGGTACAGATTTCTGATTGGTGGTGGTGGGTCAGTTGGCCGGGTGTGGTAGAAACGCATGCTCAGACACAGCGTCAACCCTGTATACATACACGGTCAAGTATTGTAAGCGATTGTTCTCATTGAAAGCTAAGTATACGTGTGTGTGTGTACGTAACATAGTAAGCGTCGTCTGGGCACGTACCTTCCGCGTTTGCGTCGTCTTGCGTATAGCACAGCATGAACGCTGGAAACATAAAGAAACAACACGTTGTGATCATTCAACTCATAGTATTCAATGCTATTTAACTATTTGCATTACAATCAATAATCTTAGTTACAAGGATTTATTTACATTTAAGATTTTAAGTTAGCGCTTGCACACAAGCCGACCTGTGTAACTTTGCACTTACACATGCTGCATGAGTACTCACAAAATAAAAACACAAATCTCAAATGAACATAAGCACGGCAACTCTTGCCAACCTTCTCTGAAACAGAGTTGACATAGGCAAAAGTGAAGCAATTTTTACAGTACGGGTGGTCAGGCTCATACCAAACTATAAGTCAAAGAAACGCAGCGCAACGCAAAACGCAACTAAGCTACACATATAGTGTAACTTCTTTACGCGTTATCCCCGAAGGGGTCGCATGTGGCGAGTTGAACCTATTTATTTTTACAGGTAAGGGAGCCGGCCTTACGCCAACCACTTCAGTTGAAGTGGGGGTTTCCCAGCTCCCGAGGGGGCTGGTACTCATTTCTTGTGAAGGCTGAGTAAACCTTGCCGGTATTTTATTTCGTAGTTTGAAATAAACACCGAAACGGGAAATCATTTCTGACACCCTCGGTGTGATTCTAACCCGAGCTCACGGCATGGAATGCAAGCACTCTACCAACTGAGCTATCGACCGGACGAAAGAAGGTTTGAAATATTACTTATCTAGAACAAAAGGTCACCATCTATGAAAGAAATGTGATAAATACAAAATGTGAAGACAGTGTACACTAATTGATAAAATCATCTTGATGTTTCCTTTAGTCTTTAATGGTTAAGCGTAGTACAGTAACTGCCTTACGTTCTTGATCAGATCCATCCTCTGACTTGGCGTCATCTCTGCTCTTCATGAAGGGGAACCGCCGGCTGAACGACAAAGTCTTCTTTTTCCTCTCCAACGTTGATTGTTGCTGGAAACAGTAACCAGACAACATCACACATTGAAACGCTAACAAAAATTCTCAGTATTGGGAAATTATAAGCCACAAGCTTAGAAGTTTTCAGATCGCTGTTGATGGTTCTATGAAGGATCGGTGAGCTCCTAGTATCTCAGCAACAGTAATATCCTGAGAGAAGTTGCCCCATCCTACATGTTTGAATTGTGCAGAAGACCCACTCTTCGTTCTGCGCAGGCATGGATGTGAGCTGTGATTACCTGGGAGCTGGGCTGTCCCTGGAACTTGACCTGCCTGTCCTGCGCCCTCTGCTTCCAGCGCCTCTTGGATGGCACAATGCCCACAACCTCCGGCTCCCCACTGCCTGTAGATGATGTGAGCGTTACCTGGGAGCTGGGCTGTCCCTGGAACTTGACCTGCCTGTCCCGCGCCCTCTGCTTCCTCTCCCAGCGCCTCTTGGATGGCACAATGCCCACAACCTCCGGCTCCCCACTGCCGTCTCCTCCAATCCTTCTGGAAACATCAACAGCCTATTTAATCCCATCAAAATCAACTTATCTAACAGGGGTGTGAATTCCATACAGGCGCATGCGCCTAATAGGTAGGCAATCTAATCTAATCTATTTTTGTAAAAAAAACACAGTTTAAATTCACTTGTAATTTTATATGCTTAAACGTTTTCGCCTCAAAAGGCATCATCAGAAGCAATTGCAAGATTGCTTCACAATCATTGCAAACAATGGTGGAAAGGGTAAAGTGATCTGCAGTGTCAACTGCCAATGTGAAGGCCTGAAACTTACATAAAAAAACATTAGTTTAATTTCCACGCAGCTTCTATACTTTTAAGTCATATGAAACAGTTTAAACTTTGATGACTCATTATGTTTTGTTAACAGTTGGTTCTTCCGCTTACCTTGCTTGCCACCACTCGTCATCAGAGGCATTTGTGACGTGCAGAATGTCCCCATATCGGAAGGGAAGTCCCCGAGACGGCAGACCATCGTCTCTTATGGGGTCGTAATCAAACAGGGCCCTGTAATCAATACAACACAATGCAATTATAAAGCCTGGGAGCTAATACTTTAACGTAAGGTATATAATAATCATCAGCAAGTACTCTGATGATAGAATAGATTTCAAAATATGAACATTTAACTTTATAAAACAAAGCGTACATAGTTTAAAAACAAGTACACAAGAAAATTTAGAAACAAAGCTGACTTCTCATCGAACTGATTTTTTTTTTTGTAGATCATGCCAAAATCTTGGGTCCAACTGGGTAAACAATCCTTCTTCTAATATATCACACTCTATCCACTCATAAAATCATCTCAGATCTGCAACCACAGCCCTGCATAGATCCCTGGCATCCATAAAAATAGGCTATAGAACGAGAAGTAACCCGCTACTCTCTGCTTTCAATGGCATCTTCTATCATATAAAAAAAGACTCCCATATGGACGAATAATGATCGAATTAAGAATGTTGGACTCCATTTGAAGTCAATAAATCCACCAACTTATCACTCTGCCACACCAGGAGGTCCCTGGATTCAATTTTCTGTAAGGACTGTGGATAATCTTTAACAGGGTCCACATTGATCAAGAAAGTTACAACTTCCTACTCCATGGATGGACACTGACGCCATATTCGCAATTGTGACACGGAGAACCAGACTGTCCTACACATAGTGGAGGAGTACCCCACTAAAAGACACCCTCCTGGCCTGAAAGACTTGTACGAAGCTACACCAGGAGCAGTGAAGTGGATGGAGAGTTTTGATCTTCGCCTTTTGATTTGCTACGCTTGCCAGACACAAAGAGTAAGTTAGATTGGCCTCTTTTCAAAGCTTCACTGAGTACATCCTATATATTGTATTTTCAGATTTCACAATCCGTGAAAGCTTGATAAGCCTTCAAAATGACCACTACGCTCTGCCCTCACTGCTGTCAACAAGGTCATAGTGCCCAAAATAGCGAACACATCAAATTTTGCAGACAGGAGCTTTGAATCAGCCTACCACCACTTTCAGAAAGGGACTGAAGACACTGCTTTTCCCCAGAAGCCATGGCGCCCTTGAGATGGTCCTGGACCATTAAATGGCGCAATGGGAAAGAAATCATCCACAATCATCATCATCTTGGGCATAGTTTTGTGAACTGAATTGCAAGTGTGCTGTACCTGACGTAGAGAGTTTTCTTCTGTGAAGTCCTCAGCAGCGTGTGGTGTTGCTTGAGCTCATTGATGCGCGCCTCGAACCTGTTGTAGTCCTGTGGTCGGTACACCACTTGTAACGTGACGTGCTGGCCCGTGCTCTGGAACACGTAATCAACAACTGCATTACGCCAGCTTATCAACAATTTCCTGCTGCAATACATTCATCATCAAGCGGTGTTGTG
The DNA here is from genome assembly GCA_951799405.1 of Agapetus fuscipes. NCBI lineage: Eukaryota > Metazoa > Arthropoda > Insecta > Trichoptera > Glossosomatidae > Agapetus > Agapetus fuscipes. The sequence continues at coordinate 2,111,122 of OX637346.1, read as the reverse complement.
GCCGAGGGGGCCAAGTGGGCTGATCTTTCTAGGGTGTTTGGAATAGAACAACGTTGGTTCGATCCCCGCCTGGGTCATTTGAACATAACTTTGACCCTGGTTCAACATATGTTATTGGGTTTTTATTAATTAATAATTCATTAAAATAAACAATAATGAATTTTATTAATTGATGATATTAATACCTGTTTCTGGCCAGGCTGAATAGATTTGTGAATTGCATTATTCTTCACAAATCTATCTTTTTTTAAATATTTAAAAAAAATCATGTCCATCCAGCCTTACAGCAACTGGGTCTTGCTTGAGTATTGGCGCTTTGTAGCGACGACGACCAAGCTCGTAAAAAAGTTGATCAATCTTTTTATCAATATTTTTAAAAAAAATCATGAGCCCGACAGCCCTGGTGAGCCTTGGCTGAATCAACATTCTCCTCCACTCTCGCCTGTTCATCACCTTTGCTCTCCAACTACGTAATCTGCCTTAGCTGCATCCGCATTGACACCGTCCATTCACCACATTTTTAATCTTCATGATCTGCTTTAGCCTAATGGTGCTGAGAGTTTCAAGCAATCAATTGGATTGGCATCGTCCGCTCTACTTTATTTATTGCGTTGACAGTCCATCCATCACATTTTTGGCCTTCCTGCTTAATGGGGTTGACGTCGTCGATTCTTATCATGCGGCCAGCCCCCTGCAGGCGTCGTACTTTAGATGTCATCAATTTCTTTGTTGTACCAACGACTTCCCTGTGAAAACGAATAAGTTCCACTCGCCACATGTGACAGCAAGGTAAGAACTGCACTATACATGCAGCTTAGTTGCTTAGTTTGTTTACCTTAAGTGCTTGTGCGGCCTGCTCGTGTGTTGCACTAGCCAGATCTGTGTTGTTGACCTTGAGCAGCTGATCGCCGCGCCTCAGCTCTCCCCCTCTCTCCGCGGGGCCGCCTGCGAGCAAGAAAGAGACGAAGATGCCCTCCCCGTCTTCCCCGCCCACAATGTTGAAGCCCAGGCCGCTGGACCCCTTCTCCAGCTCTATGGTGCGGACCGGTTCCTCTCCCACGGCGTCTGCCACCCCCATGGAGTGCAGGGCCAGCGAAGACGCTCGGGCTGAATCTGGAAAATGTACACACACATTATAGGATATGAACGGAATTTTTGTGTGTTTTGAAATCCTTGCATTCAAGAGACCTATCTATAATACATAATTTAAGTTGCAAAGATATAATAATAATATTAGGATGATTTATTTGGTGAGATCCGGTCGATAGCTCAGTTGGTAGAGTGCTTGTATTCCATGCCGTGAGCTCGGGTTCGAGTCCCACGGAGGTGTCAGGAATGATTTCATGGGTCACATTCTCAAAGTACACATCACCAATTGGTAACTCACTGTTGGGGGAGTGTGCGGAGGAGACGGTGAGTTGGTTGGCTGAGCTGGAGGTGGGCTGCACCAGCAGCAGCACGCGCTCCTTGGTGGCCTTCAGCGCTGCCACCTACATAAGGGTGAAGCAACATGCTCCTTGTTGGTAACTCACTGTTGGGGGAGTGTGCGGAGGAGAGGGTGAGCGGGTTGGCTGAGCTGGAAGTGGGCTGCACCAGCAGCAGCACGCGCTCCTTGGTGGCCTTCAGCGCTGCCACCGCATCCTCGTGGGTCACATTCTCAAAGTACACATCACCATTCTGGAACATACATCAAAATAAAACTTGTGTATTCACTACATATTACCAATAATAGTAATACATTTAGTGTACATTTTGTGCTCTGCCGAGAATCGAATCCACGACCTTCCATTTACGAGTCCGAAGCATTACCACTAGACTACAGACCGGTCAAACCAAATCAAACATCAGTGGCTCTGCTCATCCATAGCTCAATCGTTGAATCATCAACAAAAGCTATTATGTTGTAATAGTTTGTGTATTAACACTGGTTATTTTCCCTACACTTTTACTCGTATAAGAATTACCAACATTTTCAGTCCTCTGTCCATCATCCGTTGGAGCCACCTGGAGATTTAAACTGCGAGCTACTTTACCTATGAAATATTTAACTTGATATTGGTTCATTTTCCTAATTTCCTAGAAACTACCAGACAGGAGCCTACACCCTTTAATGTGGTAGTTTTCAGTTTCTTTCCACATCCTATTCTGTTGATAAAGAAGGTTTTTCCGCCATTTGAGATCATTCACTTCTACTACACAAACGAGTGCCCTATTCCAATATTTGTCTGGTCAGCTTATTTCAGCTGATGCTCCGTCTTTTAATTTAGCTATCTAAATGGTAATTCTTGTAATCGATGAATCATCCCTCTACTAAAGTGAATTTTGCAAACAAAAAGAGAACATCTACGGAATAAATGCCTTGAGATGATGATTGTAGTTAGAATGCAATATGCTTCTTACATTGGTGTTCTTGACGGCCAGCAGTTTGTCGCCAACTCTGAGGCGGCCGTCTTGGTGAGCGGCCCCGCCTGCCATGATCTTGGTGACGTAGATGCCGTTGTCACCCGGGATGTGCTGGTTGCCGACGCCCCCCGCTATGCTGAAGCCCAGCCCCGCACCCCCCTTCACCAGCGTGTACTCCACCCCGGCCCCCGCTCCTGCCACGGGGGCCGTGCCGTCAATGGCGTCTGCGGCCATGCGACGGCAGATGCGCTGGAAATGTTTAATCGCACAATCATTATTTGAATCTCATTTTAAATCATCAAGAGCAACTGGAGATAAGCCTTTTTTAAATTATTGAAATACGACAATTCATGCATTTTTATTGCAATTTAAGTAAGTAGTCTGTTACTAACAAGAATTAACTTGTATTCCTAATGTTAGGCAGCAGTAATTTGTATATATTGCCGTTTGAGAAAACTATGTACATATATTTAAATGGGGCCTATATATAGATTGTCAATATGGACTGAAAGGGAATGATACTTATAAGAGGATTATACAATATAAACTTATGTAAAACTTGCATTTGTCCGCTGAAAGAAATACTGACTGTACTCATACATTGATAATTATAAATAGAGAATTTTACAAGGCAATAAACAAATCGGAAAATATTAACCAAACTTTGGCTAAAGCTAATGAAATGTTCAAGAGTTACATACTTACTTAAAATATCTATTTGAATGAAATATTCATTTAATTTTTAAAAAAAAGGCAGAGTGAATTTCTATCATTCCATAAGCTATTATATTTTCATGCTCAATGAATGAAAAATATACTTTATCAAACCATTTTTTGATTACGTAGAAAAGGACCTTAAAAAAATGATAGAAATGAGATCTTTGGATTCAAATGTACCCATGACAGTGTGACACATGCGTATCAGACTGGCTTCATTGGACAGGAATAAATTAACTTCCTGCATTAATATTTTTAACAGTAAACTTTTATGAAATCAGGCAACTGTGAGAATAAGATTTCAAAAGATGTCACAGATCCATTACTAAATTTATTTATAGAAATACTACAGAAGATAAAATCATGTATTTTACAAAACAAACTTTACTTAAGTAAATATGTGTAGAAATTACTAATACTGTATTTATAATACTTAGATAATATAACGATGTATCAATAATGAACACTAATTACCTTACACAAACGACATAATTACCTACAAAACGTGAGAAAATATATCAATTTTGCACAGTGCAGTGCCGAGTGATGCAAATATATACAAAACAAATAATGTAAGTACAGACAAAACACAAAAAGCTGAATGATGCATGCAACAAAACAAACAAACCACCATTTAAATATACAAACCTCAGTCCGCATGCACAATGGAGTCCCATTCAAACACAATTACACTTGAAACAAGACAAACGGAAGATTAGACCCAGCAAGCGGCAATCCAAGCATCTCCCCACATCCACAAAGCACCGGGGCCCACATTCCAAGACAGCATATCTTCATCGATACACAAACAGATTTCAAAATAAACTATTCAGCGTGAAATAGAGTTACTCTCTCAATTTCTTTTGCAGCAACAGTTAAGATTGACATCTATTTGTAAGCAATGAACTCATTTGCTTTTTAAAATCATTGCAATTCATGAAGAATCAAAGTTTTGCAAAGGAAAACTGCAAAAATATCAAAATACAAATTTTAATATATTGATACCTTATAAAGGTAAAATTGAATAAGTAACATGGGTTTCTCAGATAAATGCACCTTTTTTCCTATTTTCTATGAGAGAAAACACAAAAAATACAGTTTATAGTTGACCAGTCCGTAGTCCACTTCGGACTCGTAAATGGAAAGTTGTGGATTCGAATTCCGGCGGAGCACAAAAAATACCATTTCATATTTTTAAATTTTCTGTTCGCTGGGTTGGAAAATTCATAAATCTTTACCAAAGACCGATCACTAAAAGGTCCATCCAGCCTTACAGCAACTGGGTCTTGCTTGAGTATTGGCGCTTTGTAGCGACGACCAAGCTTGTAAACACCTCTGCGGCACTACAACAAGTGTCATAGACCCCTAGAGTCTCTGAAATCTAGGGAGTCTCCCGCACAGGATTTCTTAAAAAAATAATTTTTAAATTTTTAATGAGCACTTCCTTATAATTAGTTCACTTACTATGAGAAGTTACACCCAATAGAATGTTTCATCCACAATTTTTCAAATCAGTGAATCAGCACTTATTCAGTTTTACCTTTTAAGGCGGCGATATTACATTTTTCAACAGTTTAATCTTTGCACAAATATTCGGTTGAATACTTGAGAGTTATTAGATTTTTCATGGGTTTACAATGAAAAGAAAAAACAATAGATATTTGTTCTCTAGGAGAAATGCCTAATACAGAAAGAAACTGATGATGTATGTACACAATCATATGATGAAGAGATCAAGCTTCTTGGCAGATTTACACAATTGTTTCAATCTATACAAGACAAGGTAAAGAGATCAGAACACAGGAGCAGGTAATGCACACAGAATATACAATCTCAAAGGAAAATACTCACTAACAGTGTTTTTTAAGCATTCTTAATTGAACTGAAAACACATTTAAATTAGTTGTGTTTTCATCAACTAATATATGAGCTGTATATAACCAAAACCAGCAATTTAGGATTATTTTTCAAAATGATATAAATACACAGAAATGATGTGAAAATGATTTTCTATGCTTTCATATATTTATCTCGTTTTTGAAAACATCCTAGATTTCCATCTTTGGTGATACACGACTCATATCTGTGGAGTAATGAAGTGATAATGAAAGAATCTTGACTTGACAATATTGAACAGAAAAATGAATGAATTATTTATTTGGAATTGTGAAGCTATGTTTTCTATTTTATGTTTTGTATTTATTAAAGTTCCTACATTTAAAAAGTGAAAATACATTTTTAAACATGAATTAAAAATAGCTTTTGAGATGAAAACACATTGTTTTAATTTTAGCGGTTTTTGAGTATAAATGCCTACTAGAATTTATTAGTCCATCTTCCGAGGCTTACTCATACATTGATATTTAATATTCTGTGTGCATTCCTTCTTCCATTAAAAAACAACATCTAATCATGACAAGAGGGCGTTCATATTGAGGATTCAGGTTGTCTCCGTTCCACGGCTACGAAATACAAAAAAATTCTACACGTAGACCGACCAAGAGTGTCAAAACCAACCAGTTTGACTGTGGTGCCGGCCTTTTTGAGGGCGTCGACTGCCTCGGCGTGCGTCACCCCCGCCACGGCCGTCTCGTTGACGCGCAGGATAACGTCGTTGATCCTCAGGTCGCTGGAGGCGGCCGCACCCCCCGGGATGAGCTTGGTGACGTAGATGCGGTGGTCGCCGGCCAGGTGGGGGTTGTCGGTGCCGCCCGCAATGCTGAAGCCGAGCCCCGCCCCCCCCGCCCGGGAGAGGCAGACCCACGAGTACTGCCAGCCCGCCTCCTCTGGGTGCTCCGCCCCCTCCCCTCCACCGCCACTCACGTCGTTGCCGTTCACCTGCTCCAACCATCATCATATATCACATCACAACACCTAGGTAACCTCAATTTCATAGCAGTAGTACATTATAAACGCTGTTTAATTGACTTCCTAAATTTAATTTATTAAGTCCCTGATTTCATCAACAGTTTTATTGTTCTCTGATAAAAATTCACAAGCCTTTCAATTTAAAACACCTCTTTCCATCGATCATAATAAAATAAATGACGGAATAATAAATATGTTGAATATGATAGCTTGGGTTTGAACCCCATTGAGGGCATCAGAAATATTTCCTGTATTGGTGTTTACTTCAAAGCCAATATAAAATACCCACAAGGTTTACTCAGCCTTCGACTGCTTTCATATAGGTACTACGCCCTAGGTATAATCTATTTGGCACACCACTACGTTTCATCTATTTATTTTATTTTGAACAATGATTGGAGAGATCAATTACAGAAAGTATTAAAGAGTAACCTTAATTTCAGCTATTAAATTCTATTTTAAGACTAAATAACCCAAATTTTGTGCTTGTTTTTGAAAGTGCAGCACATATTGCACTAATTGAGTGAAACTATTCTCTAGCCAGACTGATTTTCCTCTAACAATAATCTCTCTCATGATCTACCTACTGCTGTAATCAACTCACTGCTAGATCGGCGGATAAGATAACACATGGCTGTTAAAAAAATCACACAGCAATTGAATTGAAATTCAATGAATATGAGAAAGTGTGAGCTGAATGCAGTTCATCACCTCTCATCATACAAAATGGATCCATCAGTTAGTATTCTTGCAGTCACTATGTTACAATACTTTTTAAGATTCCGTTTTGGAAAAATTAAAATAAAAAACATTTTACTTGTACCTATATGAATTGCATAGAACAAAAAGTGGCAATTGAAGTTTTTTTCTACAACAAGATAAATATATGGAAATGATGAGAAAGTGTTTTTCTGTGTTTCTTTTCAGGTTTGACCGGTCCGTAGTCTAGTGGTAACGCTTCAGACTCGTAAATGGAAGGTTGTGGGTTCGAATCCTGGCGGAGCACAAAAAAGATACCATTTCTATTTTCAAATATGCTCTTTGCTCGGTTGAAAAATTCATAAACCTTTGCAAAAGACCGATCGCCAAAGGTCCATCCAGCCTCACAGTAAATGGGTTTTGCTTGAGAATTGGCGCTTTGCAGCGATGACCAAGCTCGTAAAATGTCTGGCCAATGGCTCAGTTGGTATTCCATACCCAGAGCAAACGCTCAATCCCCACCGAGGATGTCAGAAATAAACCAGCCCCCTCGGGAGCTGGGAAACCCCCACTTCAACTTAAGTGGCTGGCATGAGGCCAGCCCCCTTCCCTGTAAAAATAAAAAGATCCCGAATCGCCGAATGTGACCCCTTCGGTATAACGCAGGCAAGAAGTTACACTTTATGTGTAGCTTAGTTCTCCTTACATGTATCTTGTTTTAAAGAAAACCTAGATTGCTGCCTTTGATTTTATACAACTCATATTTTACCTGTGAAAATAAATTCACTTATATGGGTGATGCATCGATGAATATTTTACATGAAAATAAAACTGGCTTTTATAATAATAGATATTGTTTTCGGTGCAAAATACTCCTGTATTGAATGATTCTCGGATACCCTAAAACATGTTTAATTAAATAGCAAGTTTTATGTGCTCTGTATATGAATTTTAATGGTTATAACATTTTTAGTGGCGCTCAACCTGTTGGAAATTTAATTAATAATACCTCTCAATATTAAAAATTAAATGCTGTACAGGATTATGTGCCAATTTTTTTAAATTTGAAGATAAAACAATTTCTTTTAGATTCCCGGAACCAAGTAAGTAATTATTTCCCTACATAAACCGCCCTAGATTAATATTTTGGGAATCTCTAATGATACTTATATTTTGCAACTATGATTAGATTAAAGATTAGATTATGGCCTCACTGAGGATTTGTTATATAAGTTTTCTTGTTTTTGAAACACAAATCAAGTAATTCTTACAAACATTTTTTGATTAATTAATGAAAAAACACTAGATGATTCTCCATTTTGCGTAAATTCAATGAAGAAAATAAAAGATGCCATAATATTTGAGTCTTATGATGACTGTCCCGAATCGCCACATACGACCCCTTCAGGTATAACACAAACAAAAAGTCACACTATATGTGTAGCTTAGTTGCGTTTGCATCAACCACGAGTCTGCTACAGAGGTTTTTTTGGAATATATTAAAGTTATCAATGCATTTGTTAGGTTTTCAAACTCAATTGGTATGAAGCCGACGACTCATACTGTAAAAATTGCTTCAATTTGCCAACGTCACCCCTGATTCAGGGAAGGGCAGTAAAAGAGTAGCAGGGTTTATTACCATTTGAGATTTGCTATTTTATAAATACACATGCGAAATGTGTAGGCGTCTACATGTAACTTGTGAAAAATAGTCAACAACAAAAAACCTGATAGTGAATACAAAACATTAAGTGTATGGACTTATTTAAACAGCGTTGCTTATCGGTGTTGAAAAGTAGACATTTGTGTTTGGTACCTAAGCTCGACGAGTACATGTGTACCCCAGAAGTATTGAGTGCAATCAATACCTGCCTTTGCCAGGCCAATAACCATTATTCAGGGAAATGACTCACTCTCATAAAAGTGCCAAGATAATAAGTAGTTCAACCTTCAAAAAATAATTGCAAAATAGCATATTTGCAATCGTACATGCCAAAATAAATATAGAAAAATAGCTGAATTGATAGCATTCAAGTTTAATGTTTTCTTTTTAATTTTGAGGACAACTCCTGCAGTCTTGACTACTTATAAGTATATAGCGATCATATTGGTAGATAGAAAGCCGAATGTGTTGTCAAATGTTCTCCATACAAACTTTTATTGACCGCTAAACTGCAGGATTTTCACACTTTCTTGGTGTTTTTTCTCGTAGAAAATAGGACAAATGGTGCATTTATCTGAGAAACCCATGTCAGCTTAATAGGTCCGTTATTCAGTTTTACCTTTAAGGTATCAATATGCAAGCAGTAAGATTTCCTATTGATGTACTTTACCTATTCATGGTTTAGGTACGTTATCAATGCAATAGGTAATTATTTTAATGTATGAAACAGGTACGTAATTAAATACTCCCCGCTAAGGTCATGTAGGCATGTTTATTTGTCCTCTCTAGTACTACTATGCTTGCTATAACAATCGACTTGCGTATTTTATGCCGTGTTAGATAATAATCTCTAATTTGTACATGACAAAAATATTCAAACACTTGAAATTGAATAGAAAAGACATAGAATGAAATAAAAAGTTAATTAATTGCAGGTTATACAATGTGGGAATAAATATTCATCAAGATGCTGTGTTTATTTTTCAGCTCATTGAAAGAAAGATTCTCTTGCCTGCGTAAGAAGTAGGGCAACCACATAAAAATTCTAATGAGGTGTTTTGAGCTGAAATTCTAACGCGGGGGTTCTCCAACTTCTAGAGACTGCAACCCCCTTTTTAGGCTGAATATTTTAGCGATGCCCCCAAAGTTTTAACAAATCTAATCTAAGTTGCATTTTCACAAGCAGACACGTATAACTTTGCGCTTGCACATGCCGCATGTGAACCTACAATATAAAAACGCAAATCTCCAATCAATATACACCCTGCAACTCTAACCGACCTTCCCTGAAACAATGGTGGCATTGGCCAAGTGAACCATTTTCTACAGAATGGGTGGTCAGCCGCATACCAACTTATAAGCCAAGGAACATACACAACAAAACTTTAAAACAATAATTAAAAACTACTCTCATGGCTATGTTTTATCGTTAAAAAAAACACAAGGAACTAGTAAAATAAACATGAATTTAAAAAAAAAAAAAAAATCTTGAATTATTTTATAGTAAGAGACAGTAGAGGACCTTACACTAGACTTACTGAAATCAAGAACTGGTTGTACACTGGAAAATTACATTGTTTTGTGTGTTACAAAGCTCATTCCAGACATTAAAAAAAATATTAATTCCAAACAAGCTCATATTTTCCACTAATAGAATAAAATAAAATTGTATACGTATTAAAAACTTTTATGTGTATTCTTTTTTCAATAAAAACTACAGAAATAACTAGTTTTTTTTTACTTTTCCTCCACATCTTAAGACTTCACTGGACATATACCGCTGGGGGTCGCGACCCGCCGTTTGAGAGCCCCTGTTCTAATGTATACTGGCTGCCTAATGGACTGGGCCTTATCTAACACATTTTTTATTTGTATATTTAATCTTCACAACAAGACGCCAGTTTACTTACAACCATTTTTCTGTCAGGTTATCTAATTGCATGTCAAGAGATAAAAAAAAAAAAAATTATTATGCCAGTAAAATTTGTGATGTTTGTTCCTTGACTTATAGGTTGGTATGCGGCTGACCACCCATACTGTAAAAAAATGGTTCACTTTGCCAATGTCACCCCTGTTTCAGGGAAGGACGGCAAGAGTTGCAGGGCTTATGTTCATTTGAGATTGGGTTTTTATATTGCAGGTCCACATGCGGCATGTGTTAGCGCGAAATTATACATGTCTGCTTGTGGGAATGCATTTAATATAAATCTGAAATGATATATATCTTTGCAGCTTAGATTAGATTAGACCCCAAGTAAGTACTATATAACACATTGCCTAAACTCCCCTCGATCATGTAAACAGAAAAAATACAATTCATTTCAAAGTTTTTATTACACTTATCGGATATAAGACGAACCAATATGGGAAAACTTGCATAATTCTCGACGTTTCGTTGGCGACGTAGCCAACATCTTCAGGAGGCACCCTCTCTACACGAGGACTGAGAATGAACTGTTATTACTATGAATTAAATCATTCACTGGTGGTATTGTCTTATCTTCCAAACATTTTTCTATTTAGGCAATCAAAGAGATTTAATGCAATTTTTTGTACTCAGGGTACAGGTTTAGCACTTATAAATATTGACAACTTAAAGGTGAATAACCTTTTTTCATATTATCTACAAGAGAAAACACTACAAAAGTGTGAAAAGCCTGTAGTTTAGACGTTTTTCATGAGCGCTTTCTTATAAATAGTTCACTTACTATGAGCAGTTTCACCCAATGAAATGTTTTATCCACAATTTCTAAAATCAGTGAATCAGTACTTATTCAGTTAACTTTTAAGGTGGCGATATGTTCTTTATATGATAGCTTGTTAACATATCAACCATAGCTTAGGCGACTTCAAACTAATCAAAAAACTACCTGAATGATTCTGAAAAGTTTGTCATTTTTATTCCGTTTAAAATCCCTTAACTATTGATGAAACACCACATCCTAAGAGAGCTACATTTTACTTTTATGGATATATTGAATTTTAACACATTTTTATATTACAAATGTATTTGAGAGGCTTATGTGCGAGTCAAAGGCAGATATTGATTGTTTACTCAATCCATCCAACATAAAAAGATAATGTCGATCAATGTCTAGTCTTGGTCAAGCGTATATTTTCTGGCTGAGAAACTATAATTTTTATTTCATACAAATTTCTATGGCTGAAAGGATCTTGTTTAAGATTGTTTAAACATATTAAAATAAACAAATTGATAATAATTAGTAGGAAAAGTAATGCCAACCTGCTTCATATCCCCAGCAGGAGAGAGGTGAGCCTGAAATGTGATGCAGTTATAGACAGTGGCACATTATCAATAATAAATGATTAACATAAATATCTTTAATTTATTCTAGTAGGCAACATTATTCTCAATCCAAAAATAAATAAATATGACATAAACCACATACTTACTTAAATGTAAAATTATACGAAAATAGTTTTGAATAAATCAGCTTGTATATAAATGCCCTGTTAATTAAAGAAACAGAAAGAAAACAATAGACACATCTTTTGATGAAAAAAACAATATTAGGTACCTACTTACTGCTTTTATTGCAGCTCCAAATCCCTATTTAGGGTAGCTGTCATTTTCTATGATTCATGAAAATTTTAGTGGGAGGGACTAAGTCGTAAAGGTCCTACATGCGATCAAGTCACATAGACAAAATAATGGGTAAATGAACATTTTTATTTCATTGTGAATCTTGATTTTTTAAATCTATAATGTAAATTGCAAAGACATACCTATTAGCATTTAAGGTTCGTTTTTCATGCATGCCCACAAGAAGGCACATGTAAGTTCGCGTATACGCATGCTGCATGTTTACATACAAAATAAACCAAACCTCACATGAACGTCAACTTTTTAACTCCTACCGCCTTTCCCTGAAACAGGGTGGCATTGGCTGCTAAAGTGAACCAAGTTTTTACAGCATGCGGGGTCAGCCGCATACCAACCTATAAGTCAAGGAAATACTGTAACTGTACCTCTGTCGCCATTCTGCTTGGGTTGGCCAGAGCCTCTGCAGATTTGCCTCCACTTTTTCCTATCCTTGTACATACCTTTTTCAGTTTGTTCATATCCATCACCTTTTCCATGGCACATAATCATTTTACAGAAATGCAAATTAAATGATTCAACCACATTGCAAAAAATACCAGGATTTTCCATTAGGGTTCATGGGAACTTATAGTATGTTTTTTTTTTTCGCGACAGCATAAGCTAATCAATTGATTATCTTTTGAAATTGGCAGTACAGCTTCTTCACATGGAATTGCCAGTAAGTAGAATTAATTGGAATGGAGTGACAGTTGTACGTGCATGTGGATGTCAATAGTAACATCATAATATCACAACTGGCACACTTTCTGTGGGTATTGATTTTAAAATATCAAATTGTGTGACACAGTTAGTGGGTGCACCTCTCCACCCAGCCATAGATAGACCACAAACATGTGGCGAGAATATTAAACACTGACCACACACCTGGGAGAATGCTTGCTCTGGGTGAGACATCTAACAGGAAAGGGCTATATGCATAAAAATGATCTTTCAATGTTATACTGTTATCAACAAAAGTAATGTAAATTTGACAAAGTTTAAAAATCAAGAAATCTAGAGTATAAAAATGACATCAATCATCTGTTTTTTTTATAAATTCAATAGAAAAAACAAACTTTTAGTTCACTGTGTTAACAGAAATACCCTTAAAAATATCAATAAATTCGATCATCAATTTGCGTTTAAATTTGCCAAAGACAAACAACCAATAGGATTGGTCCAACAACTAGATTTCCTCTAGACATTTTATTATTTGCTTTCCTTGACTTATACATATGTGGGGTTGACCCCATACTGTAAAAAAAGTGGTTCACTTTGCCAATGTCACCCCTGTTTCAGAGATCTATGATCGAGGGACACACAGGAAATCAACAATCACCATTACGCTTTAGAAGAATTCTTTCACTTTTTCAAACCCTGTTTAGATTATAAGACGTATGAAGGAAGAGTTCCTAGCTGATATTAAAAATAACTTTTATGTTCAATTTAATGTGTCCATTCTTTATTTATTTTTTGGATTGAGAGTAAAAAATATGTATTCTTATAGGTAAAATGTACAACTCAAATGTCAAAAGGAAAACCTATTAAGTTACGGAATCATCTATAAATTATTGGGAAACTGTGGCTTTTTAAAAAAAAAAATGGCTGTCATGAAATTTATGTATACTTTCTATAAAAAATGATTTGTCTTTAATATAATCAAATAGATTATTTTATCTCCCTTAATTGCTTTTCTGTATAGCCAATACAAATGTAAAATAACCACTAATTTATTAATAATAATAAGTCATCACCAACAATTTAATAAAGATAAATTATTTTCAAATTACTGTGATACATGTAAGTTGTCATTTGTTACTGTTTATCTATATTTATCCTTATTTTATTATTTTTATGATTAAAAAGACTTATTGATTCATTGCACTTATTTGACAAAATGTTGTAATTTTTAAAAATGAATCTTTATTTTGTATCAAAATATTGTCAATGGATACATGAAGTCTTTTTACCATAAGACCAGAAATGTACTAGCGGTTGGCTATCTAAGTAGGTAGTTCATACATTTTGCTCTTTTGATTTTTACAATTGCTCATTTGAATCGCCTAGGCTCGTATGAAACGCCTTGGCTCTTATGAAAGCCTTGGCTCATATGAAGCGTATGGGCTCGTATGAAATGCCTAGGCTCATATGAACCGCTTAGGCTCATATGAACCGCCTACGCTTATATAAAACACCTGGGCTCATATGAAACGCTAGTGCATTCCTGGATTCAGTTAACAATAAATACAACCCTCCAAAAATCACCCATTGACCAACTCGCAACTCGTAATTGCAACTCGCATGGGTTAAAAAAAAACTCCCGTGAACTGTTCCTGTTCATAATTTTTAACACGTTTAAACATGTGAAAGGGGATTTAGATTTAAGACATACAATTTTCAAAACTTCTCAGTTTTATTTTCACTGGGAATATTATCAATGGTATTATTAACTGGCAAAATGATACTTTCATATAAAGAAAAGCACACTCGCAACCAAACATAAGTCACACGCAATTTGCGAGCTAGCGAGTAGAATTTTGGAGGGTTGAATAAATACAAAGTGATATTATCTGAGAGTAGAAATAAAAGTATTTGAAATTGGTATGAGAGTGTAGAAGTCTGCATCCAAAAGGGTTGTTAGTGAAGAGAGAAAAAGGATTGTATGGCTCACCGTCTCCAAATTAAACAAGGAAGAAACCTTCCTCAAGAACCCGTTATGGGTGGTCTTCTTCTTCCTGCGTTCCGTCATGCTGCGTGAGATGTTACGTTAGGGTGATCCCTCCTTACCCGGCTATATCCACATGCGTGTTAGTCACTGTTCACATGGTCTTTATTGTCTCTGGCATGCAACTTATCACCGCCGCACAAACTGTTCCATTTTTGAATATTTAAAAAATATAAAATGACACTTATGTTATCTATGGTTTCCACATCCCACAACTTATGATGTGCGCTTGATAGGTATTACATCTAGTGTACGATGCCGCTGAAATTCAGGAAATTAAACAAATTAGTGAATGTTCCCAGTGTAAAATATTAAAACTAAACAAGCCATACGAGTTATTCTTTTAATCAAAAACTTTTAGTTAGGTTAGTTTTCCCGTTGGTAT
Source organism: Agapetus fuscipes (assembly GCA_951799405.1). Classification (NCBI taxonomy): domain Eukaryota; kingdom Metazoa; phylum Arthropoda; class Insecta; order Trichoptera; family Glossosomatidae; genus Agapetus; species Agapetus fuscipes. Next base: position 2,096,058 of record OX637346.1, on the reverse strand, counting down.
ATTATTTCCGTCTGTTATTAATTGAAAAGTGAGCAGAATTTTTATGCCATTACTCCCATTTGAACTTTATTTCACCGACTGTTTTCAATGGTGGACGGTTAAAAATGGAATATAATGAAGACCTTGCATGCAATTAATGGTTAAGTTGATGAAGATTAGATGCGTTTAAATTAGCCGGCCATGCATCGTGTAGATGAGGAATGAATCGTGATAAGATGTTACTCCCGAATGGAGCGTGAGAGGAATTATTGATGTAATGTGAATGTGGAGAGCGACTTCCCGGTTGCTCCCTTTAGGTCTCTTGGTGAGTTATTGATAGCCGGGAAGGAAGATAAGGAAGTCATGCAAGATAACAGCTACACCTTAGATAACTTAACTACGACTCCACTATATAATAATTATTAACTCATTATGAAATCCCGCTTTTGGAAACTATTCTGTTATCTTTGTTGTCACTGGGCTTAGGAATTTCATATTTCCTAACACGGCAAGTGAGTAATTCTAAAAGGTGAATGTATTACAGTAATAATATTAGGATTATTTATTTGGTGTGCACGGTTTAAGTGTGTATCACACCTCAAGAACCATCTGTAAACTCTGTTGTCGCTATGGAAAGCATCAATTCCCAAGGAAGACCCAGTTGCTGTTAAGCTGGATGGCTTCACGGGAGGGCCTTCTGCCACTCGTATCTCACATAACTTTTGCATGCGAGTCCTGTGACACATCCCCGGATGGGATGGATATACAGGGCGTGGGTCAGTGGAGGGGAGACTGACCCTGAGAGAAGGTGTTGTTAAGCTGGATCAACCTTTAAAGACTGGTCTTTGATAAAGGCAGAGGAATTTTTCAGCACATTTGAAAATTAAATTGAATTTATTTTGTCCTCTGCTGGGAATTCAACCCACTACCTTCTGATTTGTAGTCGAAAGTTGTAGCCATTTAACTACAGACAGTTCTAATTGTTGAAATGAATTGTTTATACTCACGGTTGACAAGTATTTTGTTTATTACTTTCGTCTTTCCGCCATGGGAAAGCTTGCAATTATAATAAAGAATGTCTAATCGCTAATAATAAAGTTCTATTACAGGCCGTGACACCAGATTGTACGCTGGCGGCGCAAAATGCCGAAACTCGCGCAAACACAACACTCGCGTAAATTCACTAAACTTTGCTGCTTCCAAAATGTAATGTTCAACAAACTTTCAGATATTAAATCTCACACGCCCATTCCAAGTTCACCTCGCCGAGGTCTGTTTTATGTCAAAGTTTGAAGTGCAGCGACATAAACTCCGCCAAAGATGTCAGCATATTAATGAGCATTAAAAACCGATTAAACTACATGAAATCAACTTCTTCGAACTTTATAAACATTTAAATTACACCTGTGATTCCGGAGAAACAGGAAGGTTGCGGTTAGAGAGTGGATTTAATACATGATTCCGAAAATATAACCCATATTGATGTCCCAAACCATCAAACGTCAGATGAGGAATTCGTTAGGCTCAGTTTAGACACACGAAATTTTTTTGAAAAAGTTTCGATAGTGACGTCAGACAGCGATTTTTAGCGGCAACTATCGGTTTTCCGTCTCCACACACATTTGAACAAAATATTTTTTGAACAAAACAGAATCTTTTTCTTCTAATGGCATTTAGCTGTTGCGGTTTATTCAAACATCGAATGGGATTAAAATAATGTAGGAATTAAATTATTTTAATACGTGTTAAGTTTAACTATGCGTCGGTAAAAATAAAGAATCATACAGATAATTTAAAATTCATTGTGGTGTTGTACAAACTGGCTGAATATTCCAATGTTAGTTGTGAAAATATATTACGGGTTCTTAACCTCAAAAATATTTTTATGAAACAGAATGCAATATTGCAATTGTGTCATTAATATTGCATTGGTATTTTATATTGTGTTCACATTATATTGTGTCTTTGTTTTTGGCGCTTATTTGCCGAGACAAACATTAAATTTACAACTTCCCTTACGACTGAAATTATTTACGACTTATAAAAATAGTTGATGAACATGTTTCTTCCGTGAAAAGTTTCACGGAATCATTTCATAATTAAAACGTTGCAATAGAAAAAAACACCGTCCTGAAATAAAATTGTTTTTAATCCAAAAGTAAGAACAAACTCAATTTAATTATTACCTACTTCCTTTTTCTTTTCAAGGGGTTAACAATTATTTTATATTTTCCAAATTGTTTTTAGTTTTCACAGAAAATAAAGGTTTTCGAGTTTTAAAGTAACAAAAAAATTTAAAATACCTACCAAAATTGTCGAGTCCATAGCATTATTGTCTTTGACTTTTCAGACATTTTAACTCCGAAGTGAAAATGTCTGACAACTCAGTCTGACCAACATTACGAAATAAGCGGGTCATGCGGCATTTTGTAAAAATCATCATAATATCAAAATTGCCAGCAACTGTCACTGCGGAGCGGCCATCTTGCTTGACGTCACTATCGAAACTTTTTCAAAAAAATTTCGTGTGTCTAAACTGAGCCTTAAAAATATTGTATTGACAACATACCTACCGCTGGCTACGTTATGTACCTACAGATCTAGTGTCCCCGAAGCCAGCGAGAAAGATCGAGGGGCTTCAACGGAAAACAATCGCACTCCACACTGAACAGAATATTTTAATGTACACATTTCCCGATATAATTATATTTTAGGTTATAAATAGGCTACACCGAAACGGAGGATCGGCCTGCCGCCATTACGAACCACTTGTAGAATATTTCACACACGAACGTCATCAAAACAGAAAACTTCACGAGATTATTATCTGTAATCGCCTCCCTGCTTTACCTACAGCTCAATAACAATTTATCTGAGCGATCGATAGATGGCGGCAGCGAAGGAAACGGCGCTGTTTGCAAAGTTATTTTTAAATCAATTACAAAGTTACTGATCCATGTTTTATAATTTTTGCATTTTTAATTTGAGAATATTATCACTTTTGAAACAGGCAGACCTTGAAATCTTAAAAGTTACCATTATAAAAAAACATACACCAATTTCAAATATTTTTATAGGTAGATACATACTTAACATCTATTTCACGTCTCCCAAAAAAAGGAGATTTGAAAACAAAATATCTTTTCATTCATCCATCAGAAAGTAACATAATCACATTTTCTTCAATAAAAAAAATACATTAATAAACTTGTGATTAAACAATGCTGTAAAGAAACAAATAAAAACATTATGTATGAAAAATCCTATATAAAAACAAAACATTGACTGTATATTTTATTGTCTGGTCAACTTTCCTGAAAGAAAATAAACAAATATAATTTTTATGAGTGAAAAGTATTTTCTGTATGAATTTGAGCTGACCACAGCAATTTTTATTTGTTTGCAAATATAAATTAAATACTTGCATATTAATGATTAATTGTGTATTGTGGGTGTAATATTGATTATTGTAGATGTTATCATAAAGGTGCTTAAAGTTGTGAAGGTAAAGTGAGTGCCGGACCGATGCTCAACAACCCTTTCGGGCCCTAATTCCTGAGAGCATTGGCAGCCCGCCATTTTAATCAATCGCGTGGCATTGTGTTTAGCGTGACCGTGAACGCGCGCGTCCTCAAGTGCACTTATTTAAATATAACAGGTAGGTGATTAATGACACCAAGTGCACGATCAATAATATCGCCATGTAAACGAGACGCTTAAAGAAGTAACGAGCATCACAAAACAGACAAAAATATTCAATGCAGCTTTAAACTTTCACCGGGATGACAAATTCTTTTTGGATTCTTTCACGTTGAACCATACCCGCTGATGGAAACTACACATCCAGGTGTGCAGATGAAATAACTGCCCATAAAACATGGTCCAACCTACATAATATAAAATACTTCAAAAATAATTTGACGTAGGTACCTAAGTGTATTCAGTTTTTTTTTCTTTTAGGCTTATTTTTTTTTGCTGTTTGAAATGAAATCAGTGGTTGGTAAAAAATAAAGATCAAAACACTTGATTTGATTAAAAAACCTCGGTCTCTTCGTTATTTAATGACAGTAACGTAAAAAAGAAAAAGAAAACGTGAAACGACATTCAAGGACGTGTAGCAATACACCTTCATTGTAAAACTTTTTTTTTTAATTCGTCGTTTTCCCTAAATGTGCTATTTTTGTTTTAAAATAATTTTGTTGGTTTTATGACACTCCTTCTTTCTTTAAGGGTCTTTCAATACAGTAGTAGATGTAATCAGTCAATATGTGTCGGAGACAGAACGGCAAGCCGAGTAGGTATCCTCAAGATCACCATCTGCCGGGTGATGTAGACGTCATCATCAGAAGAAGCTGTCAGGGCTGGAAATCATAGCCAAAACCAACTCCTAGTGCACAACCAAAATCTCACAACAGTCATCATTCGGCCCACCAGACATCAAACAACAGAAAAATCATTTTACGGTGTTATTATTATTTTTTAAATTAAAAAAAAAAAAAAAACATTGTTTTCTTCCACTTTTTTCAAGTCGTTTTCCACAGCGTTTCACAAAAACTTTCAAAAATTCATTTTTGTAATGTAAATGATATTTTCAGAATCCAAGGTCAAAATAGCCATAATTATCACCAAATTTCAATAGAAGTGGCACCAAAAGAAGAAGAAATGGCTTCACGTGATTTTAGTATCAGTACAGAGAGGAAAATAAATAAGTTTATCAAAGCAATGCTGATTCAAATCAACGTAGTAGCAATTACGAAATGAAAGTACATACCTACATAGGTATGGCAAAAAAAACTTCTCAAAAAAGTGTAACATTAGCTTGAAAGAGAAAATATGGTCGAAAACAGCTCTAAATGCGTTGTATTCTGTAATGACAAAGTTTTTTTAGGAAAGAGTTCATTTAATCCCTATGTAGGCACATAGCTTATATGAAAATTGCTTTTCTTTGCTTTAGGTACTTTTTAAGAAGCTCTTTAAACATTTTGAAAAAATAGTTCCTCGTATACTGTTTGTTTATATACTGAAGGCTGTACAGATTTAAGCGTTGTTTGATGTATTTAGAGCCATTTGACGATCAGTTTTATTGTTGGCAGCAGATAATGGTAGGTACACAAAATAACAACAAACAAAAAAAGCGTGTACATCCCACAACACTAAGTACACACCAAAAATCATAAAATAAAATCACCCATTAAATAATAATGAATATGTTGTGTGAATATAAAAAAAATACTGATGTAATGAATTCTCAAAATATATTATAATAAGTACCCAAAGCTACATGCAAGTTTTATTATTTTGTGATGTATTATGTTGTGTGTTTAGTAATGGTTGGAAGCAAGATGGCGACTTACCGCGGCGATTTCCGCTTCCTGCGCCGGCGACATCCTGTGAGCGTGACTTCCGACATTGTTGAGCTGAAAAACAAAACATTCCGTCAGAATCTCTCTCAGGTAGACAGCAAAGAAGACTACGGCTACACTAAAGCAACTACATTCTACCAGGGAGCTACAAGCACTTCCTACTCTACGGCAATCAATATTCACAACCCAAGCAGAAGCTGTTTCATGTACCTATTCAACTCCAAAATAAATACCAAGGTCTAAAATTTTATTTAACTTCAGATTTATAGTAATTCTTTTCTTGAAGTTCAAACTGTCGGAAGAGAAACTATCAATTGAAAATGATTGGGCTGTGAATATAAATGAATTAAAAGGAAAATCATCAAAAGAGATATTTATAGTTTTCGAGTAGTAGGTACCCATAGGGAGATGGTATTTTTAAATCCAATCAAAGGAACTAAACAAATTTTGGAAGATTTGTTGAAGTAAGATAATTCAGTAAATATTATGACAGGTGTGGGGTAAACAAACATAATAAAGTGACATAAAAAGCTTGCATGAGGTTTTTCTCAATCCATGTAATTTTATTCACCCCGGAAAACTTTTAAAATTAGAACACAATCGACAAGCCATATCCGGGACGCGCGCTTTTTTGACAGCTAGTTTACGATTGCGAAATTATTTACACATACGTATTCAGGATTTCAGAATTTTGATTGATGAAACCAATCGTTCAATTTATTATGTAAAATAATTTGTTTCATTAACTTGCTGTCATGTTTTATGTTTAATTTAAAAGCGCGTTTTTTTTTAAATTAATACAAGCAAAACAAGATGGATGCAAACAATAACTAACTTGGTGGATGTATTCTGCAGTTCCTTCTTCCTGAAAGTTGTCGATTATTGACTGTGTCAAGCTAGGCATAAAGTCCTCTTCGGGAAAAGCCTGCGAACAAAGACGGCCTTGGAACACGGAGGATGCGATGCGCTTTCTACTTCATTTGTTTCCTTCCTTACAGACGGAAAACTACGCCAGCCATTGCAGTCAGTTTATAGTACTGAATGTTTTATGTGGGTAATAATTTTATTTTATTGTAGCTACAAGTTTTTTTTAAATTGTCATTTAATTTTTAAAGCTTAGGTATTTGTTAATGTATTTATATGTGTTTTTATTCGCGCTTCTTTTAAATGAAAGTATCTGTATTTTTGTGTGTTGAAAGTATGTAGTTAAAAAAATAAATAGAATATTCGGAATAAAAATACCTTTTATGGATTTATTGATTGAATTAAAAGTAAACTTTTTATAATGCTATAGGGATTTTATGGCAACTTTTTTTTATTGGAAGTTGGTACTTCACGAAAGTATTCTTTTTTCAAATATATAAGTCAACACAGTGAGGTAGGTACCAACTTTTGCATAAAATATAATATTTAAGGCGGTGTCTATGGAAAAGGCTTTTATGTATTTTACACGACGACCTCATGAAACTCCCTTGAAAGGAAACACTTTGAATATTTAATTTCACTTTTCCGGCGCCAAATTTAGAGAGCTACTCTGCAGACGTGAGGGGTTTTATTCTATGCTACTCAACCATGAGCTGTCAGACGGTACATTTTTTGAACAACACTAATTTAAGTACATTTTTTGATTTAGGTACACAGAAAATTGGAACATATTTATCAGATGATTTTAACCCAAGAATATAAGATTTACGTAACTAAACTTTGGTCTTTGATATAAAAATATCTAAACTTATGTTATTCAAAATAAATAAAATCTTTAGATTTTTATACGACGAGAGATGTCCCGAAAAACTTCAATCAACGATACTTTTTTGAGCATTCATTTAAAAGAATCTTTATTTTACACAGCCACATCTTATTTATTTTTTGAGTGCTGTTTTTGGGTGAACCACGTCTTAAATAGTTATAAGAGAGCTTGGACGTCGTCATAGAAATTACAAATTCTCAAGCAAGACCTAGTTGCTGTAAGGTTGGATGAACCTTTGGTGACCGCTAATTAGTAAAGGTAGACGAATGTTTCAATCCAGCGTAGAGACTAATAATTGCAAAATTATGCATGTATAAAGTGTATAAAGCGAATGTAACAGGTAAGCGTGGAAGGGGAAGACCTAGGAAACAATGGATTGATCAGATAAATGAGATTGCGAATGAATGGAATTTACAGAGTGGAAACAAGATAAGAGCATGCATGAAAAGAGTGATGAAATTAGATGAGATGAAATAAGTATGCAAGGACAGAGTCAAGTGGAGGCACTTGTGTGGAGGTACCGGCCACCCCTAGAGGAATGGCGGCAGGATACAAGACAAGACAAGACAATTCGAAAGCTTAGGTCACTTTCCAAGATATTTGTGTTCCTTGACTAATAGTTTGGTATGAGGCTGACCCTTAATGCTGTATAGACTTTGTTCACTTTTGCCAATGCCACTCCGTTTCAGGAAAATATGACAGGTATTGCAAGGTTATTTTTCACGTGAGGTGGAAATAATGATAGACTGACAAAGTATATATAGGTACAAAGAAAGTGTGAAAGAAAAAAGAGGGAAGGGACGACCGAGAAAAGTATGGAGTGATCAGATTGAGGAGATTGTGAAAGAATAGGATATACAAAGTGAGCGTAAAAGAAGAACAAGTATGAAAAAGGTGATGGATATGAATGAATTGAAAGAGGTATGTAAGGATAGGAAAAAATGGAGGCAGATCTTCAGAGGCTCTGGCCCCCCCTAGCGGAATGGCGACAGAGAGTTACAGTTACAGGTTTGGTATATTTTGTATGTATACCAGCTGAATGTGTTAGCGTAAACTTACATGTGTCTGTTTGTAAATGTGAGCCGTGAACGTCAAATTGCAAATTAGATTAAAAATTGACTTATTTATGATTATTTTATGGAATGAAACTCACTACCTTCCTCAGCGTCAACCACTAGACTACAGACCGGTATAGATGACTTCTCCAGAGTATATTTTAGGATTACCTTATCTTAATTTTTTGTTTTATGACCGGTCCGTAGTTCAGTGGTAACACTTCGGATTCTGAATGAAAGGTTGTGGGTTCGAATCTCGGCGGACCACAAAAAACATACCATTTATATTTTCAAATTTTCTCTTCGCTGGGTTGAAAGATTTACCAATGACCGGTCACCAAAGGTCCATCCAGGCTCACAGCAACTGGGTCTTGCTTGAGAATTGGCGCTTTGTAGCGACGACGACCAAACTCGTAAAAAGGTCGATAGCTCAATTGGTAGAATGCTTGTATTCCATGCCGAGAGCAAGGGTTCGATCTCAAGGTTTACTCAGCCTTCACAAGAAATGAGAACCAGCCAACAAAATGAGCTGTTTTGATTTTAACGATATGATAAACAAAACAAAAAAAGTTATGCCATTTTTCTGCAATCTCAAACTTTAAACCGCTCTCCTGAACAATTTAGTTTATGTCGCTTATGCCCTACTGCCTTTACAGCGTCGATATGTAAGTTTTGTCAGGCTGGATGTCGTCCTGTCGCTTTTCCGGAAAACAACGTGGCGGCCTGTTTGGAGCCGTCCGTGAACTCCATCGTGTTCCATTTGTGTGCAAATGCAGCCGAGCGCTCACAGTACAACGATGGACATTATGACATATTACAACATAGCAAAAACAAAACATGGACAGTATAAAAGGTACATTACAACAACTATACAATTAATGAATGAGTAAAATAATAGGTTTAATTTGGAAAAATGTTGCGTACGATAAAGGGTGTTTCTGACTTTATTGTTTAAAAGTTGTACAAGGTTATATTTATTATGCTCTTAGTTTTGATAGCTCAGTTGGTACCTGATGCGCTGTTCTACTAAATTCCTTTCAAAAAAAAAAATCCCGTTGTTTTTAAAAATATGTTTCTTATACTTTATGGCCTTAGTAAAAGAGTGACATTAATGAAAAAAATCAGGCGTGTAAAATAGTTTTTTATATTAATTTTAAAGTTAGTTTTTTTATGTAACTTAAAAAATGACGCCACATTTTTTTTTTTAAAAAACTCGTTTTTTTAAAGTTTTTTTTGCTCTCATTTTGTTGTTTTGTATTTTGGAAATATTTTTTTTCTTCATAAATATAGAATGATACAAATTCTAGTATGTGATGTGATTTTTAATAGAATTATGTGAATAGTTTTTGCGACAATATGAAAAAACTGTTTTCAAGAATTAAATAAGTTAATTAGTTTCAGTTAATTAGTTCAAACTAACTTTAAAATTAATATAAAAAACTATTTAACACGCGTGATTTTTTTCATTAATGTCAATTTTTTACTAAGGCCATAAAGTATAAGAAACATATTTTTTAAAACAACGGGATTTATTTTTTGAACGGGGCGACGAGCTGGCGATTCGTGCCCAAAACAAGTCGGGAGCGCTAGCGCTTGCGAAAGAACTCTATAGATAAAAAATCACAGTACATTTTATTTTTGGAGACGAATCGCCAGCTCGTCGCCTTAGGTCGTAAGGAATTTAGCAGAATAGTGCTTCTGGGTTCGAATCGCACAGAGGGTGTCAAAAATACTTCCCGTTTCGGTGCTTATTTAAGCCCAAAATAAAATACCGGACAGGCTTACACAGCCTTAAAAATAAATGAGTACCCGATGGGTCGACAGTTGGGAAACCCCCACTTCAACTGAAGTGGTTGGTATAAGGCCAACCCCCTTACCTGTAAAAGTAAATAGGTTCCACTGGCCACATGCGACCCCTTCGAAGTCACGTCTCATTAGTCACGTAAATTTCATTGAAGACCAGATTTGTCACAGTTGATTTAATATAATACAATAGCAGATTTTTGTATACAAGCATTTAAAAACAGAAACCCTTTAGCGTACCACAATAATTATTGTTTTTTTAGAAATTTAGAAAATTCTGCACAAATTTAGCCAATTCAAAGCGGAAATATAATTTCACAAAAAATGTCACATATACCTTCTTCGTCAAACTTGTCACGGTAATCTCAAAATGGTATATATAGTTAATTTAAAATCCATTTAGATTATTTCAAATTGACTTTGATTATTTCATAACATAAATCTTTTTTCTAAACATATAAATTGGATCAAAAGAAATGCTCTCGGGCGACAAGCTTTTGTGAAATTGTATTTTAAATTTTGGAAATGTTCCAATGATAGGTGTGAGGCAAATAATAACAATCCAATAGTATATAATGTGAGAATTTTTAGAATAAGATAAATCAAGAGAACAAAACGATCGAATAATAATAATATAATAAAGACTGTCACGTGTTGAGGATTATTGTTTTAATGTGTTTCAGCAGACATACACTTTGTGATTTTTTTTTTGATTTTTCATGAAATAACTACCAACACGCTCCCCCAGTTTTTGTTTACCGTATAGACCAATTCTGTCAAACGTGACTTTTTAAAGCAGTTGTCGAATCAAATTGTACACAATCTGAGCTAAGAAAAAACGTAAAACTCGATAATGTGAGAGTTGTTTTAAATATTTTTAAAATCAATTTCTTGTTTTCATCAGACACATTGGTCCAGTACACATGAAAACATTGCTCATGTAAAATTAGCTGAATGGTCTATACGGCAAACAAGAACTAAGGCAGCAAACAGTATAGGTTTTAAAGCACTATAAAACACACTATAAATTCTAAAATTCAAATTTAACATTCCTTGATTAATGTGTCGGTATGAGGCTGAACACGCATACTGTAAAAATGGTTTACTTTGCCAATGTTATCTACCCCTGTTTCAGGGAAGGTCGGCAAGAGTTGCAGGGCTCATGTTCATTTGAGATTTGTTTTTTTTGTTGTAAGTGCGAGCTTAGGTATACCTACTTGAAATGCATTTAATATGTAATACATCTTTGGAACTTAGATTATACTTAGATAGAACGCGTAAAGAGAAGTTGTGTTGAAGATACCACATCGTCTCTAGTGAATACTTAAGTCTTCATTTTACAGGATATTTGAGTTTTACAAAATGTTTTATACCTACACGAGGTTCTTCTACTCGTTCTAGAAGTTTCTAGAAGAAATTCTAGAAGTTTTTACACGCCTTGATTAACATTTCTTCGCCCCAGTGCTTGTTCGGCTTATCTATCACTTGATTAAAAAATGACCTTTCAGTGAAATTGATTTAAGAATCACATTTTAATTTTTAGTGCATTCACGGAGTGAAAATTCATTTTAATTTAAATTAAAAAAACTTTTTTAAAACATAGTTTTATTTTCACTTATTTGAGTTAACAAGGCCTAAGCGCTATCGGACTTTATCCGTGTCTGATGATGGACGGATTAGCCTCTGATGATGGACGGATAAAGTCCGATAGCGATTAGGCCTTGTTAACTCAAATAAGTGAAAATAAAACTATGTTTTAAAAAGGTTTTTTTAATTTAAATCACATTCTACACAATCTGAGCTAAGAAAAAACCTAAAACCCAACAATGTGTGAGTTGTATTAAATATTTTTTAAATCAATTTCCAGTTTTCATAAGACACATTGGTCCAGTAAACATACAAACATTGCTCATGTGAAATTACCTCTATTGGATACAAACAAGCACTAATGTGACGATTTTTCATAGATCACTAGTGCACGTCTGCCTGTATGTGTTTTGCGTGTGTGTATGTTGGCTGGTGTTGCCACAAGTGTCGTGTCGTTTGAGGAAGCGCACTTACATCTTTGAGCGCGGCGACCTCCGCGCTGACCTCCCACTTGTTGGCAATGCGTATTGTCTCTACAGTTTTCTGTTGCACCGTCTTGGAATCGTCGAGGAGGGTGAGCTCGTAGAACTCTTGTATATCTGAAACAAAACAAACTAAATAAATACCGATGAAAGTACCCTCAAGAAGAATTAGTTTTCAGTTTGTTAACGCAAGATAGAAAAACGAGAACTGGAAAATCGACGGATGGATAATCGACAGATAGAAATCGAGAACTGGTAAATCGACAGGCAGAAAATCGACCGATGTCAAATCGACAGATAGAAAATCGAGAACCGGAAAATCGACAGCTAGAAAATCGACCGATGTCAAATCGACAGATAGAAAATCGAGAACCGGAAAATCGACAGCTAGAAAATCGACCGATGTCAAATCGACAGATAGAAAATCGAGAACCGGAAAATCGACAGCTAGAAAATCGACCGATGTCAAATCGACAGATAGAAAATCGAGAACCGGAAAATCGACAGCTGGAAAATTTAATGCTGGAAAATCGACAGATAGAAAATCGAGAACCGGAAAATCGACAGTGGAAAATTTAATGCTGGAAAATCAACAGCTGGAAAATGTACACTTGGAAAATCCAGCTGGGATTTTTTCAGCTGGAAAGTCGACAACTGAAAAATCAATAGCTGGAAAATCGACAGATGGAAAATTATTAAATTAATGGTTTGAACCGTAAATTAATCTGAAAAAGGACGTTAAAACATTATTTTTACGAGTATTTACAATCATTTCGGTGCGTCCGTACTCGTTTGTATGTAGATGTTACTTAACGGGGTAAACTAAGATTGGAAAATTCCAAACTTTCAAAGTAATTAGTTTTTATAAATCGCGCGCTTAAAATAGAACACCTTTTTGTTTCAGATACTTACGGAAATTCTGTAGATTAAAAGAAAAGCATCGAAATAGTTAATTTTACGTGTTAATCGTGCAGCCATAACTCTCTGGTCCGGCCCACGCGATGGAGATCCCGGATTTGTTAATTTGAATTCTCCGGACGTTCCGAACAGCTGCTCAGACACACAACATCTATATCACAAATATACTATTGAGTAACCTGTAGCTGTGGTGCTATTACTTTACACATGGCCGCGTATACATAACGCCACACCGACATATTTACTCCTTTTCCTATTATTGTCGTAGAATCGCCCGCTGCAAACCTGTGGCTCTCAATTCACACATTTAATTTCCTCCGATTTTGCCAACTTTCAAATAAAGTCCATTGTGCCCTGCCAACCTTGAGAGTTTAATGTTTTTCTTGTACAAACAACATCAAAAACGCTTACTTTCCACAATTTATTTGTTCAACTTCTGAAATCTTAAAACTTTTATCATATTTACGAGGGTGGGGTGAAAAGTTTCCGGCCTGACCAAGAGATGGCGCCACTAGGTCTACTTTTGGAGCGGCGTCCTACAGTATCATTCCTATCGAGCTTGTATGCACAGGTTCAGCCCAATCGCTACGTTAGTTTGCGTTTGAGAGCACATCGCGCGAGACGCTTCCGTTGTTTACCTTAAAATGGAGAAATTGGAAAAACGTGCTGTCATCAAATACTTCCATTTGAAAGGTTTTTCACCAAAAAAAATAAAAGAAGAGATAGATTCAACACTAGGAGACTCCTCCCCATCATATTCAACTATTAAGCAGTGGGTTTCTGAATTTAAAATGGGTCATGTGAACACCTCTGACAACCCTCGCTCAGGACGGCCCGTTGAGGTCACAACCTCAGAAATGATTGAGAAAATCCATAAAATAGTGTTGGAAGACCGCAGGTTGAAAGTGCGTGAGATAGCTGAGACCTGTACGATATCAGATGAACGTTTGCGAAATATTTTGCATAAGCATTTGAACCTGGAAAAGCTGTGTGCAAGGTGGGTGCCGCGTTTGCTAACGTTAGACCAAAAACTGCTTCGAAAAACCATTTCTACCGACAATTTGGCGCTGTAAAGGCGTAATCCAAACGATTTTTTGCGTCGATTCATAACTGTCGATGAGACTTGGGTCCCCCACTACACTCCTGAACATAAAGAACAGTCAAAACAGTGGGTTGGAAAAGGGGAACCAACTCCAAAGAAGGCAAAAACAATTTTATCGGCTAACAAGGTTATGGCTACTGTTTTTTGGGATGCGAGAGGAATTATACACATTGATCACCTTGAAAAGGGTAAGACTATCACTGGTCAATACTACGCAGAGTTATTACAACGTTTGAAGCAGGAGGTACAAATTAAACGACCTCATTTGGCGAAGAAAACAATTTTGTTTCATCACGATAACGCACCAGCGCATTCGTCGATTGTTGCCATGTCCAAAATCCACGAATTGAAGTTTGAATTGATGCCGCATCCATTCATTCTCCAGACTTAGCCCCCAGCGACTATTACCTGTTTCCTAACCTCAAAAAATTGCTTGGCGGTAAAAGATTCAAGAACAACGAAGAAGTTATCGAAGCTGTAAATCAGTATTTTGAGGAGCTTGACGAATCTACGTTTAAAACTGACATAACTAAATAAGAAACACCGTTATGAGAAATGTATCAGTGTTGATGGAGATGATGTTGAAAAATAAAGCATAATTTTTAAAAAAAAAAAAATTTTTCTTGGTCAGGCCGGAAACTTTTCACCCCACCCTCGTACCTTTAAACAAAAGAATTGGATTTCAATGGTTTTATATTTTTGTGCAAATGAAAGCTCTTATCCAGTTTTCGGTTGCAAATAATATTGTTGAACTTTCAAGCTGATTTTGTTAATAAAAGCGTAAAATTTAAAACACGAAATATGAAAACAAAGTGGATTTTCAGAAATCAAACAAAAAACTTGACCCAGTTATACAAACGTAACGAAATAACTTTTAGATATCTAATTTATTTATTTATATATTTCGAAGCTGAATTTCCACGAATCTGAAGAGCTCGTTTATTATTAAAGTTAAAAGAACTCCTGAATCTCTCCATTTCAATGGAACGTCTTCGAGTATAGCTTTTAGCAGGATCTTTGATAGGATTTGTTTTAATGGGGATTATCTGCGATTCACAAATGAGTCAATGATTTGAATCTTATTTTGCCTTTAGTAAGAATAAACTCAGTAATACATTAACAATATAACATCGCTTTTAAGAAATTCAGATGGGTATTACGGGTATAGAAAACAATCCCGAGGGGTCAGTTAATATCCTTTGTTCTTTTTCATACATTAATCAGATCTGTCCACACCAAAATTTTAAATTCGATTCTTTCAGATTAAACAATGTTCTATTCGCATTTTTGTTGTTGTCTTAGATCTGCTTAAATCTCCAACTTTGACCAACAAAATGATCACATCGAGTCGTGTCTCTAGTCAACGAAAAACTTTTAAACTAAGCTACCTTGCCTGGTATCTAATCTTATCTAAGTTGCAAAGATATGTTACATTGGAGATTCACATTACATGCATTTTCACAAGCAGACACGTACAAGTTCGCACTTGCACATGCCGCATGTGAACCTACAACATAAAAACTAAATCTCAAATGGGCATACACCCTGCAACTCTTGCCGACCTTCCCTGAAACAGGGGTGACATTGGCAAAGTAAACCATTTTTACAGCATGGGTGGTCAGCTACATACCAAACTATAAGTCAAGGAACATACACGACAAATTACATGTTTAAATCAATAAATAATAATATGTATGGACATCAAAACTAAGACAGAAAACAAATTACAATTTAATAAACCCTAGCTGCCAAAATTACAGATCAACCGCTATTTCTTTGTTTCCTTACATACTTCTTTCATTTCCTCCAGAACCAGGTATGACTTTAAAAACAAAACAACAGATTATGAATTCATAACAATCTAAATTCAACGCCCCAGGTTGTCGCCCATAGGAAATAACTAATTGGATTTCGGAACTAGCGTCCTTATTCACAGTGTACTTTATTAGGAGCGTACCTAGCAAATCTACCAACCACAAATTTGAATTCGGAACTTTTTCTCGACAGGCAAACAGCACACTTGTATGGCACTATTGTCTTTAAATTGAAACCGCACACATATTTGTATACGTAAGCAACCCGACCTATGAATTTTGTCTATGTCTCTTTGCGGATATCATTGACGTCACATTTTTCGACTCCATAATTTAAAAATCTATTTCTTGGTTAATCATCTACAGTTACTAACAAAGGACTCTAAATGGCAAACTATTTTTTTCATTGTATGCTAAGGATCCTAGTCACTCCGACAGGTAACTTTTGCCAATCGAAAAAAATATATACCGGCAAATTTAATATCGAGTCCAATATTAACCGCATTGATATGCTTTGTTATTTGTTTACATCTTCATTTAGGTTGGTATGAGGCTGACCACCCATACTGTAAAAAATGGTTCACTTTGACAATGTCACCCCTGTGCCAGGGAAGGTCGGCAAATTTGTAGGGCTTATGTTCATTTGAGGTTTGGATTTTATTTGTAAGTACACATTCAGCATCTGTAAGCGCGAACTACACGTGTTTGTTTGTGGGCATGCATTTGAGAGCTTTAAATGAATATATCCTTGCAACTTAGATTACAGATTATAACTGTTTTTTTGTTTCTTTTTCAAACTTTGAGAGGCTGCGTGCTGTCAGCTGCCGCACGGTGAAGACGTCAGAAATACGAATCTGACGCAAGCCGAGCTACGTACGTCCTGAAATGATACACACGGCCATTATAATAAGTGTGCACAGCTTTTTGCGGGAAAATTGCGTCGCTTTTCGGAAACTTCTAGTTCTACGCTTGTGGGCAACTTCAAGTCAAACAATGCTATTCAAAAACAATACTCACCTTTAAGCATCCTCATTCACTTATTTTAATTAAACTCTGAACTTTGTTTCCAGATAAAAAAAATATATACAAAGTGACTATAAAATAAAACTTATTTTTACATTACGGACGGTCAAGTATTTATTTCAACATTTATTCAAGTGAATTCTCGAAGTAATGAATAAGATTTAGGTTAACAAATGTTTCTGAATAGCTGTGAAAGCGCCCCGTGCTTTGCGCTGAAAGAAACTTTGTCTGCGATAAAAAAAAACTTTTCTTATCGTGGGCGGGTTTGTGAGAAAAGTGGAAGCGCCAGTGTCGAGTAAAAGAGACGGGGAAACTACTTGAGCTGCGAATTTTCAATTCGTGTTTTATACATTATGCAAAGAATACTCGTCGCTTTTAACCACTTAAAAAAATAATGAGAAAGAAAAAACAAACCCCATTAAAATTTTCATTTTTGTAACCCTTACATTTTAGGGATTTATTTTTTCACGTTGCAACATTTTTTTAATTATCAAAGTTGGCATATTTTGTTATTAATGTCATTTTAATTTGTGGTAGGTATATACGGTTTATTTGAACTAAAAAATATATTTGTTAGTTAGAAATACGAGTAGGTCGCGTATATTTGGTGGGCATTACTTTGATCTCGCCATATATATTGAGAATTGAATAAAAGAGTTGTTGTTGAAATGAAATGGGAGGTTTGAAATAAGCACCGAAACGGAGAATAATTTCTGAAACGTTCCGTAGGTTTCGAACCCTTGATCTCGGCATGGAATGCTAGCATTCTACCAACTGGGCTATCGACCGAACTTTTTACGAGCTTGGTCGTCGCGCCAATTCTCAAGCAAGACCCAGTTGCTGTAAGGCTGGATGGACCTTTGCTGATCGGTCTTTAGTAAAGGTATTGATTTTTTCAACCCAACGAAGAGCAAACTCTGAAATATAAATGGTACAATTTTTTTGTACTAAGCCGGGATTCGAATCCACAATCTTCCATCTACGAGTCTGAAGTGCTACCACTAGACTACGGACCAGTCATATCCAAACCGCTCGTTCTTAAATATGTTATTAATTAAAAAGCATTGACTGTGTTGGGACGTGAAGCCGTGCCTCTCCACCTTGCCGGCAGTCTCAGCCCCTGGGCCGCGCTCCACCGTCTGCCGGCCGCGCGTGGTGTGACCCGGCCTTGCCCCATTTTCTATTTATATACCCGCGCGCCGTAGGGTGCCGGGGCGGGGAGGGAGAGGGACGCAGCTTCCCGGCGGGAAAGAGAAGAGGGATAGGGGGGAGGGACACCTGACTGCACCTTCAGCAAAGACACGGCCATTTCAGATACAGCGCATTCTGCCAGGATTGTCTATGGAATACCAGACAAACTGTGTGAAAGCTTTTGTACATCTTCATAGATGACAGGATAGAACGACACGTGACAAAATATCACATACCTAAAACAGAACATTCATCACAAATTTCATGTGGTGTTTTTTCATGTGCTGTTTATGATATGTTCTGTTTTGTGATGTTTTTTTTAACATAGATTTGTGAAGAGGAATTCACCAACATATTCTGCCTGGCCAGAAACAGGTATTTATATCATCAATTAGTAATTTCATAATTGTTTATTTTAATGAATTATTCATTAATAATTACCCAATAATATCTGTTGAACCAGGGTCAAAGTTATGGTCAAATGACCCAAGCGGGGATCGAACCAACGTTATTCTATTCCATATCCGCTAGAAAGATCAGCCCGCTTGGATCCCTCGGCCATAACACTGATGTTCAGCCAATGTGATGTTTTGTCTCACTTTGTTCGTTCTATCATGGAACCATCTCCAAACACTGTTGACATCCAAACCGGCGCCAGATAGGAAAAAAAAACACAGAAAAACCGGACTGAATACGTCTAGTGTGTAATGGCTGACTAAAGTATCCAGTACCCTTAGTACGAGTTGCAAAACTTCAGTAAAGTAAAGTTTACGGAAAATATTAAAGAGTGATTTTCCCCAAAATCTGCCGTTTTTGTTTCTTACACTTTATGGTCTTAGCAAAAGAGTTACAGTGATGAAGAAAATCAAGTTCGAACAAACAAAAACGGCAGATTTTGGGGAAAACCACTCTTTAATACTTTCCGTAAACTTTACTTTACTCGAGTTTTGCAACTCGTACTCAGGGTACAGCAGTACCTACTTCAAGTATAAAGCATTGCGTGAACTTCTCTCGATCGTGGAAATAAGAAAAATGTATGAAAACTAATCACTCACTGCAGGTGCTGTTTTATACTCCATACATTTTTATATTTACGCGGTCGAGGGGAGTTTGCGCAATGCATTATACTTGCAGGGAGTGTGTAGAGTGGAGACTATTCAATATTCCGCGGGGACAATGCTTTACAATGCGACCATGGAGATGTGGCAGAATGCATTGTCATGAGAAAACCTATCCGCCATTTTGACTTACCTGAAACATATAATATCGCCAGGTAAACTAAATAAGTCGCTGCCTTAGTTCTTGTTTACCGTATACTCCATTGAGAAAATTTTACATGAGCAATGTTTGCATGTGTACTGGATCAATGTGTCTGATAAAAACAAGAAATTTATTTAAAAAATATTTAAAAGAACTCTCACATTATCGAGTTTTACGGTTTTTCTTAGCTCAGATTGTGTAGAATTTTATTCATAAGACAACTGCATGAAAAAGTCATATTTGACAAGATTGGCGTATACGGTAAACAAGAACTGGGGGAGCGAAGTGCTGATTCGCTGAGTTGAGGAATCGTGGATTAAACATTCCATATGGAGTAAAAAATAATTATACTTTTAGTTTACGTACCTCTTATCAGTTAGACATCATGTGGGTTAATAATAATAATATAATATTAGGATGATTTATTTGGTGAGCGCTGTTTTTAAGTGTATCACACCTCAAGAGTCCTCTGCGAGCTTGGTCGTAGCTGTAGAAAGCGCCAATTCTCAAGCAAGACCCAGTTGCTGTTAGGCTGGATTGACTTTTCAGTGATCGGTCTTTGGTAAAGGTTTATGAATTTTCTTTGGTAAAGGTACAAATATTTTATTTTGGTAACTAAGGATGGCAGTCCCATACAAGACTGACGTTTGCTCGCCGAGAAAAAGTTTCAAACTAAAAAATGTACGGATCTCATTATTTTTTACTTACAATCAATAACATAAAAAAGCAAGGGGTACCAACTCCACAACTTGTACAATAATTCTCACAAAGCTAAAAAAAACTTCCAAAAAATGGCGACTGTAAAAAGTTTATCGATAATAGATTTCCCTCCAATTCTTTTTAAAGAAGAAAAACAGTTTCTTACAATGCTATTCACAGTTACTAGTAGACTACGCTCTTTTCTAATCACTTTTAAAAGATTTTTTATTTATGGAATGAAAAAAGTAAATACTGCTATTTAGAGACATACCTATAGTTTAATGATTTCTTAAGCCAACACACAAAACATGATGCATTTTCTCTTTGATTTTGATTGTAAATTACTCTGAAATTAGTGAGTAAAAGTTTAGTTTACTAGTGACTCTGAATAGCAGTGTACGTGTGTGAGGTTAGGGAAGGTGTAGGGAACGCTGAGATATATTGGGGCAGGGTAATGTATTTATTGCTTTGGGTTCTACGTTTGCCCATTATAATTACTTCACCTCTACTGCGATGGTTACTACATATTTTGTTGTACAATCTAATCTAAGTTGCAAAATATATGTAACATTAAAGATTCACATTGTATGCACTTTCACAAACATTCATGCACAAGTTCACGCTTAAACATGCCGCATGTGGTCCTACAAAATAAACCCCGAATCTCACATGGGCATACACCCTGCAACTCTTGCCAACCTTCCCTGAAACAGGGGTGACATTGGCAAAGTGAACCATATTCGACAGCTTGGGTGGTCAGCCGCATACCAACCTATAAGTCAAGGAACATATACAAAACATGTGAATTGATTTAAATAAGGAAAAAACTGTAAAAGTAAGGCTTTCATTGCAGTTACATTATTGAAAAAAAGGATAAAAAAAATTGCACACTTCTTGAAATGACATAGTTCCTTTTTGGTTACAGTTTGACTGAAAAATTAACATCTACGACAGACTTTGAAGTTACAAGTTGGATATTATTTAATTATTAAAAAATTCAAATGGATAAAACATAGTTTTAATTCACTTATTTATTTCTTTTTTTGTGCTCGAACATTTTCGCCTAATGCGGCATCTTCAAGACCAATATTTTTTCATTAAAACTGAACCGGTTAAAAAGAAGCACATCTGACACCACATTACATGTAGATGAATTACAAATGTAGATACAACAGTTGAAATGACCATTAATTTTTCTAATAATGATTAGAAACAAAACAAAATATAAAGATAAATGTGAAAAGTAATACAAATTCAAAATGGTAAAATTTCCAGAGTGAATTCACAAATAGGTGCTTCAATTCTACTAATTAAGCTAGTACGTACTGGTGAACTCATTGACTTGGTGAACTCTACGGACTCGTAATCCAAAAGACACGAGGTCGATACCCTGCGTAGCACAAAAATATATTTATTTTCATTTTCAAATACGCTCATCGTTTGGTTGAAAAATTCATTTTCCTTTAAAAAAAATGTCAATAAATCCAGCCTTACAGTAAATAGGGCTTGCTTGAGTATTGGCGCTTTCTATAGGGACGACCAAGCTCGCATATGGCTTTTGACGTGACGTGTGAATCACATAAAAACAGCGCTCTCATAAAAAATCATCCTTATACCATCCTTAAACCATAAATCATCCTAACACCATCTAAAATCATCCTTACTATAATTACTGGTATGTTTTTATGTAATTGAGTCAATTTTCAACATTTTTGAGGATGGACAGGTGGAGGCAACACTTCGAGAAAGCCAAGACCCAAACCAGGTGATTGCGCCAATGGTGATTATGAACAATTTTTCAGAATATTCGTTATGTTATTGTTACGTGCCACAGTATGAACAAACAGGATTTATCTTGTGAGGTAAAATCCTGAAAATGTTACGTAAGCGTGTAATGATATTTCCTGAAAGAGTTTCAGCGACCAGCGTGGCGGATTTTCAGGGAAATGGGGGCAAACCGTGATAATTTATTAATCCACTTGGGGGTCTAACTTTATTTGGGAGGGGCAAAATGTATATTTGTTTGGGAGCCTGAAAAATACACAAAGGTTCTCAAAAATATATTCTCGTTAATAAAAATGAGTAATGGATGATTCAAAACGCAGTTGAAATTTAAAAACTTAAAAATTAAAGGTGTTAAAAATGACAAGTTGGAAAATATGTCCCAATATATTTTTTGTAATCAATATATCGATGGAATTTATGAACAAAATAAAATCAGTGCTATATTCACAGTTATTTTATCCAACGCTGATCTACGGATTGTCGTTTTTTTTTGTATGTAGGTAAGTAATATTCCATGAAACGTAAAAAAAAATCCAATGTAACCAATCTCCTAAAAAATCTACAGTGGTAACACGAATTTACATTGCAAGTTTTGGTTACATTGCGAGTTGAATTTTAATATTTAAAAAATGTACTAGATACCACGCACGGTGAACAACAGTTTGTACCAAATGTATGGTAAAGATGATGGCGTTGTGTGAGTTCGTTGTTCATGTGTACACCGATGTGATATATCGTGGATACAACATTTTATTGGGTGTAAATTTTCATAGTAAGTGAACTAATTTTAAGGCAGTACTTACCTACTCATGAAAAACTTGTAATCTACAGGTTTTTGTGCACTTTTTTCTCACGTAAAAAATTGAAAATATGGTGCGTGTATATGAGACACCTATGTAAGCTTAATATGACACTTATTCAGTTTACCTTTAAGATATTGATATGTACTGTGAAATGTTATTTATTACTCATATTCCTTGACTTATAGGTTGGTATGAGGCTGACCACTCATACTGTAAGAAATGGTTCACTTTGCCAATGTCACCCCTGTTTCAGGGAATATCGGCAAGAGTTGCAGGGCTTATGTTCATTTGAGGTTTGGATTTTATTTGTAAGTACACAATCAGCATTTGTAAGCGCGAACTACACGTGTTTGTTTGTGGGCATACATCTGAGAGCTTTAAATGAATATATCCTTGCAACTTAGATTATAGATAGATTATAGACCGTATTTGAGGAATTAATAAAAGATTTCATTACGATTAAAAAGTACATTTCATATTCATAAATTCCATGCATGTTTTTTAAGTTTTTTTCTGTAAAGTGATGGATTTTTTAGTGTTCATAAAAGTGGCTATATATTTTTACTACGAGTGTAGGTAATTGTACACGAGGGGAGGGAAGCGTGAAGAGGGTGTGAGTCTCAAGGGTTGAAACTAACACGTGAGGGTAATTTTTCTGCGAATCAAAGAGAGAGCCTTTCACTGAAATTACAGATGAAAATGTGAAGAGGTGTACACTCACTAGACAATGCTGTGTAAGGTAGAGATATAATGGATCAACCCACATATTCAAGAAATTAAGTTAGACGCTTGTCCAAACATTTCTAAAGGATCCATTCATTTTTAAACTACGTAAAAATCTGTTTCTTCTTTTGTTTCAATCCAAGGATAGGTTTACAGCAATTTTCATCCATCTTAACACCATTTTTGCCTATTTAAGGCACTCTTTTATATTGAGCTCCTTGTAAACATGGAGTTCTATTAATAGTCCTTATAAATCCATGCTTGTAAATAGTAAAAATGTCCCAACCTCATTGCACCGTCACACAGGGTGGCCCTTCTAATAAAAATAATGTTAACTTGACACTGGCGCCCCTGCGCTCCGCAGGAATTTGACACAAGGAAGAAGAAGAGTATTTTTCTTAGGCTTGGTACCTAAATCTTACAATAATAATAACTCACAGATCACGGAATATAAATAATAACTATTCAGTTAAAATTTTCCTCGGATATTCGACGAACCGTTATAAGAATTTTAACTTTATAGTCATTATTATTGTTAATATGTCAAACGACCGTAATCCTAACCTAACAAATCTTACAATACCAACGCTTCCGGCCATAGATAAGTATACTATAATACTACGTATTACTTCCGGCCTCGGCACATTTTCCAATGGTTGCCACAACCTCACCGTGATGCAAATTGCGAAATCAACAGTGAAAGAAAATTCGCGACGTTAAACTGATTTTTCAGCGGTGAGGGCTTAACAACAGATGAAATTAACTGATAATGCTTTTGTATGACTTGCGAGAAATTCAGGGTTTTATTGTTGATTTTTATGCTTTGTATTAAGTCCTAAAATTAATGACGGAAATACTCTTTTGTTAAAATTTATCAATGGACTCGGAATAAATACAGCAGACAACAAAATTATGACGCCACAAGGCCGGGTCGTTAAGGAAAGCAACATTTCCTTTTGATATTAGTTGCTTAGGACCACAGTTTCATAGAAGGGCTAGGTATGTTTTCCCTAAAATAATACAATTTGTTTAAAGTACATTATTCAAATGATGGAATTGTATAACGTCACAATACATATTTTTCAAATGTGCCGTCTTCATTGTAAGTAAGGGGGTAGGTTGAGATATATCGCTTGATAGTAAAACAAAGCAAGCTTACAGCCAATGCAATGTATGCCATTTTAAAAAATGACAGCAAGAGATTTTGTTGTTTGAAATTAGACCACCAGTAGGTACAAAATATGAATAGCAGGTTGGTTAAAAAGTGGCCACGAAATAATTCAAACAACAGCCATTTAACTTAGGCGGAGTGTTCCAAATTCAAATTTATTGACAGATAAACGCAGTTCATTTGTTTTAAATATTTAAAGCTATTCGATCGCATACTTTTTTGTCCAAGGCTAATTCAAAGGTAGGTTAAAAATATTTTGTAAATTTAGGTAGGCTAAAAATAATTCACGTTCTAAAAACACACGTTAGCTAACAGCCATTAAAATGAAATACACTCATTCTTTTTTTAAATATTTTTGACACATTCTTCTGTTTCATTATTTACGATTTTCATGTCATTTCAAAAATGTGAAAACATAAAAGATTGAAAGATTCAGACTTTTTACATGTTAGGTATTACCTTATCTTTCATTAATTTCTTGAGCTATTGATCCATTATTACTCCTCTGTGACATACGATCTTTTCTTTTGTTGGATGATTAAATGACAACCCGTTGTCCTCAGAGAGTGAGGTCATCGACGATGTCATTAATCTATCTCATGCCTTCTTTTCTTTGTGTGGAGCAACTCATTTTTATAAAAGCCTACATTCGCAAAGTTGAGAGAGAGCCGTAGACGGTTCGGGATAGTAGAGAGTCGGCCATTACTTACAAAATGAATATTTAATGTCGCTTTGCTGCGCAGGTGTGTAGAGGGGTTTCTGATCGAATCTACTGCCAAGAGGAGCCCGCCCAACAACTGTTACATTAACTTTACTTTTTTGAATTTATGAATTAATTAAACTAATAATTTTAAGGGTTTTGTGTGTTGTCGCTTTCGGCGTGTTCACATACCATTTTTGCTTGAGGCATGGTTCACTTTGCCAATGTTTCAGGGAAGGTCGGCAAGAGTTGCAGGGCTTATGTACATTTGAGATTGGGTTTTAATATTGTAGGTCCACATGCGGAATGTGTGAGCCCGAAATTATGCGTGTGTGCTTGTGGTAATGCATTTAATATGAATCTCAAATGATACATATCTTTGCAACTTAATTTAGATTTATTAAGCTCAGCCGGTGAAGTAAAAACTTTTTTTTTTTTTCTTTGCTTGATTAATTCAAAAACATAGGTAAAACACACACACAATCATAAGTAAACCTGCATAGACATAAACTCACATATTCCTAAGATATTTTTTTCAAGCTGACCCTCTTTTGTTCGTTTGACACTTCAGTTTTCAACGGCTTACATTAGGAAGGTGAGATTTTTACAAAAGAAAAGTCGTCGGCGCTGATATGGCATAAATTGTGGCGCTCATTTACATATTTCGATATTAAAAAGAAATCTTATCATACGAAAGAAATGCCAGCGACACCCATAACGGCCAACCTTGTATATATATGCCGCCATTATGGAAATTTATGGGAGCAGCTTTGGAAGTCAAGTCGTCCCCTTAGTGCTTGTTTGTCTTATCTTCAGCAGAGGTAACTTCACATGAGCTCTGTTTGCATGTCTACTGGACCAATGTGTCTTATGAAAACTGGAAATTGTTTTATATTTAAAACAACTCTCACGTTATACTGTTTTACGTTTTTTTCTTAGCTCAGATTGTGTAAAATTCCAAGTTCATCCAAAGATAGCGTTATTCCCATTATTCAGCTCATTTGTAATCAATTGCTCTCCCTCAATTTTCATCCTTCTAATTTAGGTTACTATTCTTCAATGAACAGAATGTCTCAGTGATCTGTGGAATGTCTCGTCTTGTAAACTCTTCATGTCATTAGATTTCTGTGGTGTAAATCTGTCTGAATTCCGTAGAGCTTTGTTTTGTTCAGGAAATTGTATCTAAATAAATGCATTCCCACAAACAGACATGTATAAGTACGCGCTAACACATGCCGCATATGGACCTACAATATAGAAACCCAATCTCAAATGAACATAAGCCCTGCAACTCTTGCCGACCTTCCCTGTAACAGGGGTGACATTGGCAAAGTGAACCATTTTTTGCAGTATCTAAGTACTTACTAATAATTGTATTAACTGTGGTATGAACCCATCAGTTGTAAAAAAGAATAACTGCAGATTCCTACAAGCAGTGTACCTACACGAGTTTAGCATTCAGGAGCTGTTGTTACGGTCGCCGGTATTTGATAAATAACGTGGACTTGTCTGTCGGAGAATTCCTGCGTGAGAAATCCAACAGAAAGTAAATACCTAGATGTAATCCGTTCCACTAATAGCGCGGCCGCTAAAACCAAGCGCGTATTTTTACATAGAGAGCGTGAAAATAAGTTTGAAGGGCGCGATATAACAGATATACAGATGCGGGTGTAGTATGAGGTACGAAGCGTGTCACCACAAATCGGGCAAAGATGTCTCGTCCATTGACAAATCGGTCACACGACAGTTCATCCACGCAACTTTTCGGTCAACAATTTTACTTGCAGGAGCTGATAATGCCGAGGAGCCTGAGTGAGAGGGGGCTCACTCTGCGATCTGCCGACAGTGCTCTTACATCTGTTAGCTCACAATGCAGTAAAAGAAGCACAGTGTTCTGAGACCGCGCTTTCGTCGTTGCGGAACTGTCCACTTGGAACCAGCTGAAGTGCGCGCGAAGGAAGGGATCGAGAGCTTCAAGAAGGGAACGAAGATCCATTTCTTCACCGCCGCGTCAAGCCTGAAAGTGCCCTTGCAGTGACAGTAGTCACAAAACGTGCACCGAAAATTTCGCCACAGATATCTCGTTCATAGACACATCGGTCAATGGCAATTTAATCACACAACGTTTCGTCCACACGACTTTTCGGTCAGCGGCATTTCGGCCACATACAATAATATATCGATACATTAAAGATAAAGCTGCATAAGTGGCATATTTACCTGACATGGACCTCTTAGATAAAAATCCTGGAGTTTAGAATTTTGCCATAAACACGTTAGTTCACTTACTATGAGAAGTTACACCCAATAAAATGTTAAATCCGCGATTTATCAAATAAGTAAATCAGCACATACTCAGTTTTACCTTTAAGGTGGCGATATATGGTCCACAGACAGCTCCAGCACAGAAAATTGCAATCAATTAAAACTGCAATAATTAAAAAAGTTTTTTGGAGAGCAAGTTGGACTTATATTGCATGTGACCGAGATTCACAAGGGTATGCTCAAACCCTCCTCATACCCGTTCTGTATGTATGTGTCAAAAGGACCCACAGTACATGCAAAGCTTTATATTTTCTCAAATGGCGGAAGGTCTTCCCGTGGAATAATAGCAACTGCACGACAAAAAATGTCGTTGGCCAAAAAACGTGTGTGTGAACTGTCATGTGACCGAATTGTCCGTCACCGAGATGCCTGCGAACGAGCTATCTGTGGCCAAGTTGTCTGTGACCGAAAAGTTGTGTGGATGAACCATTTGTGACCCGTGACCCATTCGGCCATAGACGAATTGTCTGTGGACGAGTTTTCTTTGACCGATTTGTCCTGCCACGGATACGAGGTGTAAGAACGAGTATAATAACTTGTAGGAGAACGTGGAAAAATAACTTTGCAAAAACCGGCGCAATGTGCGAGAGCACGTGCTACCAATACACTATTCATAACTGCATGCAAGAATTAACACATTTCTTACGCACTTTCCCCTTCTTTATCTATAATCTAAGTTGTAAAAACATACAGTTACATTGAAAATTCATAGTTGATGTATTCGCACTAAGAGACATGTATAAAATCATGATTATACATACATGCCGCATGTGAACTTGCACCATAAAATTCAAATCTCAAATGAACATAAGATCTGTAACTCTTACTGAGCTTCTGAAATGACATTGGTGAATAGAATGAAATAGATGGTCAACCTTATATAAATGTAGGAGTTAAGGGCCTTACCAGTAAAAGTAAATAGTCTAATTGACTGTTTTAAATGTATTGCAGTTAACAACAAGGCACCCGAAAGCGCTGCACGGAAAGTTCGTTGGCTCGTCTAATGGGGCTTCCACACGCTTGCCAACCCATCACAAGTCAAGCGCACAGTGTGTCGTCTAGAACATGCTAGCTGGACAAAAT
Organism: Agapetus fuscipes; assembly: GCA_951799405.1. Lineage (NCBI taxonomy): Eukaryota > Metazoa > Arthropoda > Insecta > Trichoptera > Glossosomatidae > Agapetus > Agapetus fuscipes. Next base: position 2,067,442 of record OX637346.1, on the reverse strand, counting down.
TAGTCCATTAGACAAAATTTTGTCCAGCTAGCATGTTCTAGACGACACACTGTGCGCTTGACTTGTGATGGGTTGGCAAGCGTGTGGAAGCCCCATAACAACTTTTATAAATAAGAGGCAACGTCCTTGAGGATCCAGCCCCACCTCTCCTCTCTCACCTCCTCGCCCGTTTCATTAGCTTTTTATTTATGTTTCTACAAAGAAAATTAATCCTCGTTGCTTAGAGTGTCATGCTTCTGTGATAAAAGGAAAATTATGAGCATTTGTGAAAAACCAAAACGAATTTTTTATTGTTGATGTTAAAATTGACTATGAATGAACAAGTTTTAAAATCAATAATGTCTAATCTAATCTAATTTAAGTTGCAAAGATATGTTACATTGGAGATTCACATTACATGCATTTTCACAACCAGGCACGTACATGTTCGCGCTTGCACATGCCGCATGTGAACCTACAACATAAAAACCAAATCTCAAATGGGTATACACCCTGCAACTCTTGCCGTCCTTCCCTGAGACAGGGGTGGCATTGGCAAAGTGAAACTAGTGAGACTACGAATTAAAAAAAGTTTTACAATCAATAAAAATAAAAACAGTATTCCAATTTACTTCTTTCTTTATTTTTTTTAGTTTTAAGGATTTGTGTTTTGACATTGTGAAAATTAATTTTAAATTAATCGTCAAAAAAAATAAAAATAAATGAAGTTTTTCTTCATGAGTTGATTTATTTTCTCGAGTGCTTTCGGTGGTATCACACCATTTTCCAGAAAAGAATTAACAAATCTAAAAATTAAAAAAAGAAAGAAAATCAATCAACACGTGACCGGATCGACTGGACCATCCACTGAAGCTGTCTAGCGTGCACACCTTTTGGAATCCACCTTGGAATAGTTGCATGATTGGTTGCAAGCATGGAGCATGGATCCATTGGCTGATAACATCTGTGGACTAGAAATTATTTTGATGAAAATAGACATCTATCTGTTTCAACTTCCTTACGAAAATGGGCATTAGTAAGAAAGAGAAGGAAGAACTTCACAGCTGCATTTCCATATGTACAAAAAACTCGGCAGAACGACAGCGAAAATATTGAATGTTGGTACCAGCTGCCGACTTTACCGGAACTAGCAAAAGTTGATTTCACTGGAGAGGCAAATAGATGCCACAATAGCTTCTTCTTTTTTTTTTCACTACGCCAAATTAAGGCTATTAGAAAGTGTTTACCGTCAGATGCAGTCAAGACCCTAGTGAGCGCGTTTGTGGTGTCTCGGATTGACTATTGTTCGACGCTTTATAGTGGTCAGCCAAAGAAGCAGTTCAATCGCTTTCAATCTGTGTTGAATTCGGCAGCAAGACTCATATTCGGGATACCCAAATTCGCTCACATCACTCCGCTGTTAAAAACACTACATTGGCTTCGTTTCCCGGAGAGGGTGGTCTACCGTGTTTGTGTGATGGTATATAAAGCCATCAATGGCTTGGCTCCACCTTATTTGACTGACATGATGTTGCCTGTTGAGATGGGTGTAAGGAGGCAGACACTCAGATCCGCGGGCGATGAAGTAGTCAATTTGGTTCAGCCACGCCGTCAGATTCGTACAAATTTCGGAGACCGCGCTTTCCGTGTTGCGGGTCCGGTGGAGTGGAACAGACTGCCACCCGGAGTGAAGAACTCCAAATCTATGGATGTATTTCGCGGAGCACTCAAGACACACCTATTTAGAAAGTCTTATCCATGATCGGAGAGGGCCCTTGAGGTGTGACACACACAAAAACGGCGCTCTCTTATCATTTGTAATTTAAAATAAATTAGCCTGATATTATTATTATTATTGACAGATAACACGCGTTATAAAAAAATGTGATCGCTAAAATTGGTGTCAATATTTCATATTTTCAAGGTGTATATTCTATAATCTAATCATAATCTAAGTTGCAAGGATATATTCATTCAAAGCTCTCAGATGTATGCCCACAAACAAACACGTGTAGTTCGCGCTTCCAAATGCTGATTGTGTACTTACAAATAAAATACAAACCTCAAATGAACATAAGCCCTGCAACTCTTGCCGACATTCCCTGAAACAGGGGTGACATTGGCAAAGTGAACCATTTTTTACAGTATGGGTGGTCAACCTCATACCAACCTATAATTCAAGGAATACGAGTAATAAATAACATTTAAGTATAACAAAAAACAACAAAACCTTAAAAATAAATCTATACAAAAAAAAGTCAAAAAATTATTTTACAAAAAATGTAGCAAACTAAAAAACCAACATTACAAATCAGCATTGCAGATTAGCCGCCACTTCTTCCTGCCCTTGCATACTTCTTTCATTTCATCCAGAGTCATAACCTTTTTCATACAAGCTCTCCTTTTATTATGACTCTCGATGTCCCATTCACTCGCTATTTCGAAAATTTGGTCCATCCATACCTTTCTCGGTCTTCCTCTTCTACGACATCCATCAATTCTTGCAGCATATACTTTCTTCGTCATTCTTTCCTCATTCATTCTCTCCAAATGTCCAAACCATCTAAGTATACTTCTTTTAATCTTTACTTTCACACTTTCTCTTACACCACATTCCTCTCTAACAAAATCATTCCCCACCCTATCACTCGGTCTTTTTCCAATTATACTTCTTAATGCCCAAACCATCTCATCACATTCTTTTGTACTTTAACTTTCACATCCTCTTTCAAATTACATTATTTTTTTACCCATTCATTCCTAACTCTATCCCTCAAAGTTTTTCCTGTCATACTTCTCAAATGCTTCATTTCCACGTTCCACCGTACATACTTTACTCATTTCGCTATCATTCACTGTCCATGCTTCACTTCCATACATCAAAGTCGGTAACAATATGCCATTGTGTACCACCATTCTGAAATCCATCTTCAATGCTGGCGGTTAAAGCTGAGGCTTTTAAATTTTAAAAAATATGTGTTGTAGTTTTTTAATTTTTTACTGTTTAATTGCTTAGAGTTTATTTGTTTTATATATTTGAATGTATTAATTGCTTGTATTCCTTGACTGATAGGTTGGTATGCGGCTGACCACCCATACTGTAAAAGATGGTTCACTTTGCCAATGTCCCCCCTGCTTCAGGGAAGGTCGGCAAGAGTTGCAGGGCTTATGTTCATTTGAGATTTGATTTTTTTTATATTGTAGGTCCACATGCGGCATGTTTAAGCGCGAAATTATGCATGTCTGCTTGTGGGAATGCAATTAATATGAATCTCAAATAATACATATTTTTGCAGCTTAGATTTAGATTAAGATTTAGATCACTCATCTCATTATAATTATTGTGGTAATTGTGCGTAATTCTTGTAATTGTTGCCGCCTACACCACTGCAACGTTTGACAGGAAAGAAACAAAAGTGGTAGCAAGTATGTATCAATTCAGGATGTTAGTTTCCGCTCCCCTATGTTATTACTCAATGCATGGATCGATAACCAGTGGTGCACGAGAGCAAGGTAGAAATATAGGAAACTATTATTATTATTTAAGCGACAGCAGGGTCGTTATCTGCCGCCCCGCTAGGCTAAGAACTTAATGCTGCTGTGTTGGATTCCGTCCAATACTGAGCACACAAATTGTGTGCACCAGATCAATGCGAGTAACGCAAAATGGACTGCAATAATATCATGGTCCGATAAAACAGCGCAGGGAAACATTTCCTTAACTTGAAACATTTAATAAATACCCGGGAAATAATGGAAGTGGTAGATTAATCAATGAAATGTTCAGAGAAAAATAAATACCCGGGAAATAATGGAAGTGGTAGATTAATCAATGAAATGTTCAGAGAAAAATAAATGAGGTTACAGAATGCTGAGCAGAAGATCTCATGGCGTGATCGGGTCATCAACCAAGAAGTCGTTCTTCAAAGCATGGATCGCAATAAAAAAAATTAAATCGACTATTTAAAAGAGGAGTATGAATGACTTAATCTAATCTAACCCAATCTAAGTTGAAAATGTCACCCCTGTTTCAGGGAAGGACAGGAAGAGTTGCAGGGCTTATGTTCATTTGAGATTGGGTATTTAAATTGTAGGTCCACATTCGGCATGTGTTAGCGTGAAATTATACATGTCTGCTTGTGGGAATGCATTTAATATAAATCTTAAATGATATATATCTTTGCAGCTTAGATTAGATTAGAATCAAAAAAATCAGAACATCGAGGATTGTGCCTTTCTATTATAATAAGAGTTTTTTTTCTTGAAATTAAATCTTTTTGAGATACTATGGCACAAGTTTCAAAGGTCTTGTACCGCTGACTGTTCAGCAAAATTCATTCAAATTCATAAGTCAAAATATTTAATATTGTTTTGGCGATCAAAGATGCGCAATCTAATAATCCGTCATGATTATTACCCTTGTAAACATTCATATTTCACAGGAATTTTTCATTTTATCTGCTTTAATTAATTACCTACAAATGTTTATTCTTCGTAAAATAACTTTGGGAAGTAAAATCAAACAGGAAATGAAATAATGTAAGCCTTGATTAGTTGCGGAATACCATAGACAATTCAAATTTGCAAATCAAAAGAAAAACGTTCCATTTGACAGTTAGGTATTCCACTTAAAATATTATGCATTGCTCACATCGATATATAGAACAAATACATAAATATACCTACACGATTGCTCATTAGTTCGCAATTTTCTTATCTGGGGATTCGACATTGTTTTTTTCACGAATTTTGATATGAAAAATATTAAGTGTAAGATTTTTAGAAAAAATTGTGTCTGTTGTTTACTGTTTAGCCATTTTTATTCTGTGGTGGTAGGTAAGGAAGCGAAAGGTGAGGAGAGTTCATTGCATGTCTGCGCTCAAAACAATCTGTCTCCATGACAACCACCGACCTTTATGGCTGCACTCTCTCAGACACCATGACAAAATGGCCGCGACCGTAAAATATATACCTACTAGCAACACCATAAAAAAAGGGTTGGAGAAAAAGCTCTTCACGGAATAGGTACGGCGGAGTTTTTATTTTAAAAACATCACAAAAACACACAATATGTTATGAAACAACTGTTTTTTAAATTTACCATTTGCTAGTTCACAAAATTAGGCATATTATATAAATATACGTATTCTGGAAAGGAACTTTGTGGCTTTTTGCCAACATCATCTTTGACCATCTTACCTTTGAAACTTTATGCCATTTAAAAATCTTTCCTACTTTCACTGAAAATTAATAATATCATGAAAAGAAAAATAAACCTTTTTTTTAATATTTCCAAATTAATGTTTTTACAGTGTAAAAATGTAGGCAGGTACAAATAAATAATCAATGAAATTACAAACAGTTTTTTCGATCATCTAAAATGTCGAGTCTTATTCTGTGTAATGAAATGTAGCAACCCTGAGATTATTTTTTTAAATTTATTACTTATGGCTATTCGAACTAGATTCAAAATGTAGGTAGGTACATATAAATATTTTTGAAAAGCTGTTATACAGCTACAAAAGATTACAGCTTTCCAAAAAACATTTTTAATAGAAAAAAAACAACTTAAAATTTAGTAAAAGTTGAGTATGGAAAACAGTTGCCAAAAAACTTAAAAAAAATAACAGGCTATCATTTTCAAAGTTCCGTTCAAATAATTATGAATTTTTAATGAAGTCAAATGTTTTTGTAAACCGTATAAACTTATAATTGAGGAATTACAAATCAGTTTGTAAGTTTAGACACGCACTTAGTTAAAACAAAAGCCAGAAATCATAAGTATTATTCAACTTACTTATTTTATTATATGATCCAGCTAATCTCAAATCCATTGAACACATTTTATTACGAGTACCTGCATAAACCCTTCCATTACAATTTGTAAGCGTTTTTAAAATATAATTTCCTCAAATTGTAACCAATATTGTTATTGAAATCCATTTAATCTTCCTTAGGTGTATGTTGGTATGAGGGCAACCAGCCATACTGTAAAAATGGCTCACTTTTTTAGCATCTATAATCTATAATCTAAGCTGCAAGGATATGTAAGCATTTAAGGCTCATATGAAATGCATGCCCACAGACAGGCACATGTAGGTTCGCGCCTACACATTCTGCATGTGTGCATACAAATAAAGAAAACCTCACATGGACATAAACCTTGCAACTCCTGCCGCCGTTCCCTGAACCGGGGTGGCATTGGCAAAAGTGAACCGATTTTTACAGCACGGGTGATCAGCCTCGTACCAACCTATCAGTCAAGGAGCACAAAAAATTATAAATAATATACAGAAATTCATAATGAGACACATTACAAATTAAAATTAAAATAAAGTAAAATTAAACTTAATATTACACTTAGAATTAATGCCCTAGCCGCCATTGTTGCAAATCAACCGCCATTCCTTTCGGTCCTTACATACTTCTTTCATTTCATTCAGAGTCATAATCTTTTTCATGCACTCTCTCCTTTTGTTCTCTCTTTTGTCTCCATACCAGAGTTAAATTCAAATTCACCCCTTCAGGGTTAATTTACATTTGAGATTTGGGTTTATTGTTTACACGTGCCTGCGTGTGGGCACATTAAATTTGAATCTTAAACAATTTTAAATATGAAAACAAAACACTGTTTGATTCTCCTGACATAAAATGAAATTTATGTATTTTTTTAAATGGAGATCAACAAAGTTCTACAAAATGGAGTTCTACAAAGTTTCCACTGAAGCATTTTATAAATTAAGTCTGAAATGTACATAAATATTTGCACCTTAGATTATAGGGATTAAAGATTACAAAAAGGTGCATATTTTAAATGTGAAATAAAAGTAAAACATAAAATTGAATCACAAATTATGTACCTCACAAAATTGTAAAGAGAAAACGATTGCATCAACTTGATTAAAATATACCTACGATTAGGGAGAAAGAATGGCTTACTTTACAACCTAGCTACCATTTAGTATACAGTACAATTCTTACAGAAAAAAATCTTTGCACTTTGTTGCAGACATTATCGGCTTACGTATTCATTAGATTTGTTACATTAACAATTAAGCTCAAACTTACTTTTTAGTAAAGAAAAACTAACATTAAACCGGATAAAAATCAATAAAAAAATGTAAACAAAGGGTATCAGTCTCTGGTTACACAAATGATTGAGAACCTCTACGCTTCTGTCATAACTTATTCAAAATATATGCGTGACTTTTTGTCGCTTTTGAAAATGGATAAAGTTTTCCGTATAAAGGGATTTGTCGACCATTGATTTTCCATCAGACGGCAATGGCTGCGGCGGGGATTTCTAACCGAGGGTCTCTGGATCTAAACTTCATGGTGCTAACAGTGGGAGGACTGTGGCCTCCCGACTCCTTCAGGGACACGTGGAAGCTTCGCGTGTACCACGTGTACTCGGCTGTTGTTCTCGGCTTCTTCTATTTCACCTACATGCTGACAGAGATCATCAACATCATTGTGGTATACAAAAGCATTCATATGAACTTCACAAATTAAATTTAAGATGACGAATCCCATTATAGGTAATTTGATTTAATTATTAAAGCGCGTAGAATTAAAACACGTTTGAGGCATATACTTCTATATATAATAATCTATAATCTAAGTTGCAAGGACATATTCATTTAAAGCTCTCAAATGTATGCCCACAAACAAACACATGTAGTTCGCGCTTACAAATGCTGAATGTGTACTTACAAATAAAATCCAAACCTCAAATGAGCATAAGCCCTACAACTTTTGCCGACCTTCCCTGACACAGGGGTGACATTGGACAAGTGAACCATTTGTACAGTATGGGTGGTCAGCCTCATACCAACCTATAAGTCAAGGAATACAAATAATAAATAACATTTAAGTATAACAAAATAATAAAACCTTAAAAAAAATCTATACAAAAACAGGCAATAATTTCCCATACAAAAATGTAGCAAATTAATGAACCAACATTACAAATCTTCGTTGCAGATTAGCCGCCACTTCTTCCTGTCCTTGCATACTTCTTTCATTTTATCCAGAGTAGGTACTTCATTGGGAAAAAATACCACCTTCATCAACAGGGTTCCAAGTTAGAAAGACACAGTGGCAAAACGACACATGACAGAACAACACATGACAAAACATCACAGGAAAGTTCATTACAATAACAACAACAAAAACTCTTGATAAAACATTACATGATAAACATCACATACCTAAAACAGAACATACCATAGACGGCACAAGAAAAAACATCACATGTTTTGTTTTAGGTATGTGATGATTTGGCATAGTGACGTTTTGTTCATGTGATGTACTTGTCATGTGTGGTTTAAAGTCTTTTTCCATTTCTTTCTTTTCCATTATCAATATGTCACTTCACAACAAGAAGGTCGATGTTCAACTGTCCACTCTCTTGTTTATTGACAGTGGAACATCAATTATTCAAATCTGAATAATGTTCCAAATAGTCAGTCTTGCCAACACTACACGCCCCCATGATGTTACCATCATTAAACATAGTCGTGGAGCCAACGCGGCTTCACTCTTGCTCTCTGAGGTCTTGGATCCAGCTCTAATGGGGGCAACTCTGACAAAAGCTGTAGGTTTTCTGATGATGGCTGATCAACAATCAGCTCATCTCCCGGCGCCATCCTCAGATCCAGCACATGTCTTGGCATACCATCCACTTGTACAGTATTATCTGAAACAATGGCATCAACATGACCTCTATCCCAGGTTGTGGTGCAGCGCGCTCCTGGAGGCTTCACCAGCACCCGATCTCCCACCCGATAACGACACGACTCTTCCGTTTCCTTCACCACTGGTAAGGACGCTGGATGCCGCCATTTGTATGAGTAGACACTTGACGACGGCGCGTCTCGGCCCCGTGTCCCCTCACTAGCCAAATTGTACCAGAAAGCTGCCATCAGTGGGGATATACCACTTCTGGCTGCCACTCGCTTTACTGTTCGGTGGTTACGCTCGACAATTCCATTTCCAGATGGGCGATAGGCCGCTCGAAACCGCTGCGCTACTCCCCAACGCTCACACAATGCCGTAACCTGTTGCGAGCGGAATGCGGTGCCATTGTCCATCAATAGCTCGTCAGGTGGACCACGTTCTCGGAACACTTCGTCAAGGTTGCCAGAAATTTCACATCCACTCTCCGTTTTAATCTCCCGCCAAACAGCGAATCGTCCTGGACCACAATCAACAATAGTCAAGAATCGGCTTTTGCCATAATGCGTCACATCCACTGACAGTCTACTCCAAGTCTTCTCAACAGACAATACTCCTTCTTCGTGCGTTGTAGGTGCTGGATCGATAGACGCACATCGCTCACACGCTCTCACGCAGTCTTCAACCGCAGCCCTTGTCACTGAGGAATCGACCATCTTGGCCAACTGAAGACTGCGATCAACTCCAAAATGATGCATAGCGTGAAGACTCTCCACATTGGCCACACATGCCAGTGACTCCTTTGCCAGCCACCGTTGACACACCCTAGTCAGCACGTCAGCCTTATTCTTCTCCGACGGCACAAAAGTAACGGTGATCTCCAGTGCACATTCCCGAGTGAGGTCACTGAAAAGGCCAAGTCTTCTTTTGACCAGCATCTCACTGGTTCCTGACACCTTGGCTCGACAATCTCCAACAAGGACTGACCTTAACCACCGCTCGGCCGTCTTGGAGTCAATCATAAGCTCAAGTTTAGTTAAACCCCACTTGAGAGCAAGGTTAACACCTTTAATGGCAGCGTCCAACTCGGCGATATTGATGTGGGCTAGATCGGCACCTTTTCTAAGCCATGCTGCATCCTCTACTACAACGCCTTCAATCTCGACGACAGCTCCCAACGCCAGAGAGCTCGCATCTGTCCAAACTCTGCCACAGGTAGTTAATGGCACATTCCAAATACCACGTACTGGATCTTCTAACTGCACTCTTGCCACAATGTTACGAATGAAAGCGTTTGCTTTTGCGCCAACAGGATCCTCCCAACCTTCGCCTTCACCGACACGCTTAGCATAGCTGCACGCTACTCGCAGCCAACTACACACCGGATAATGGCCCACAAGCTGACCACAAATGGAAAATAACTCTCGCTTCGAAAGAGCCTTATCCCCAAGTGAAGGGAGCTCATTCCCTCGTCGATATTCCAGTTGGCCATCGCTTCTCCGCGCGATTGCCAGCCCAAGGGCATGTCCGCCATCCAGCGCCTGCGGAACCTTAGCCTCCAAGCCATACCTCCTCAAATGTTCCGTCACCCTCTGCGCACTGACTACACATTCACTCACCAAAATATCGTCAATATAACTAGCAGTACCCCGAGCAACTGCCTCGTCCAAACTAAGAACATAGTCAAGGATCCGACTCATTATTCTCGGCGCACAATTAAGCCCGAACCCGAGACGAGTCAAGTGATAAGTCTGATTTCGGAACTTCACCGTCTGGTACGGCCATAAAGTTTCGTCCACCTCGATTTGAAGGTAAGCAGACTTCAAGTCCACCAACACGAGGGGCTCTGCCATCCGCCGCCACTCTCGCAACGATTGATCGCATGCAGCTGCATCAACACCTGGCCGACTTTCTACATGTTTATTAAGTTCGCGATAGTCCAGCACAGGGCGAACTTTATGTTTATTTGCCTGGACGATCGCCATCAGAGGCAGCAATCCTGCTTGCGCCTGATTTGAAGTCGGCTTCAACCAGCCCTCCTCAATCCATCGCTGGACCTCGTCCTCGTAGGCTTCCTTACTTAGTTTATCAAAATTATTTTTATACGCGGCGACTCTGTTGGTTAGCTCTGGCGGCCCCACCTTCCACCTCCATGCAACTTTCCAGCGTCCATGTGTTCTATCGAACACGGCATCAAAGTCTCTATCTTCTATGTGATGGTTCTTTGTCCCTTCTACCGTTGCACCACACTCATTTTTGGCGAGAAAAATTTTTCCACTCGACACACAAACACCCCCCGCCACACTAATAAAATCCATACCCAACACTATGTCAGCCCCTGAAAACACCTTTTCCAGGAGTAAACAATCCAAGCTCACGGTCATCCCGAGCGCCTCCAGCTCAACGACCGCCCGTCCTGCACAAGAAATTCGAGAGCCGTCGACTGCTACGACGCTCTCGCAGGGCCTCGCCGACTTTTCTCCTGCCCACAAATCCGCCCTGACAATGGACCTCGAACAGCCCGTGTCCACTAGGGCTCTGACGCGCCTACCCTGTAGCCGCGCCTCCACCACAGGAAGCGCCGTTAATTTTTCATGGAGGCTGCCGGCGCACAAGCCTCCTTCCGCCCGTTTCCCTTCTTTGGGCAATTCTTTAACACGTGGCCAGACTCCTGACAGGCCCAGCAGGTGACGGTAGTGTCCGTCCCACGCTTCAAACAGTCTTTTATCATGTGCGGACCTCCGCACCTGTAGCACTTCAAGGGCTTTTTTCTTTCTACAGCCACCGATGAAAAAAATGGGCTACGATACTCGCAGATGAGTAATCGCGCTTTAGCGACAATAGTTGGCAGCGGTGGCAATCCATCCCCGGATTCCAATTGAAGGCGGAGCTCCCTGGACACGGACTCGGGCATCCCAACGACCAACGAGAGCGCGAGGATGTTATCACTCAGTTTAACTCCGGCTTGCGAAGCCAGCATCCGTAAATCCGACACGAAGACGTCGACTTCCTCTCCTGGCTGCCAGCGCCTTTGCAAGAAACGACTCCAAGCTGAGAAGCGTCCGACACCAAACACACAGCTGAGTGCTTCAGCCGCCTTCTCCCCGTCACCCTGTGTCTCTTCTGGCAAGTCAGCAAACCGATCAAACGCCGCACCTCTCAAGAAAGATGCCAAGCAACGAGAAAGATTTGTCTCCCCGTACAACTTCATCATCAATCGCAAACGTCTAAGCCACGGGTCAAACTCCCCGCCGACAAATGGCTCCATCACGTCCGCGAGTCTTGTAGACGAAATAGCTTGTGGTTTAAAGTCTTTTTCCATTTCTTTCTTTTCCATTATCAATATGTCACTTCACAACAAGAAGGTCGATGTTCAACTGTCCACTCTCTTGTTTATTGACAGTGGAACATCAATTATTCAAATCTGAATAATGTTCCAAATAGTCAGTCTTGCCAACACTACAGTTATGTCATGCATCGTCTTGTTATTGTTATGTTGTATCCTGTCACCCCTCAACAGATAAATTAAAGCTGGACCAATGACTAGTATAAGATTCACTTTTAGTAACATTACAAAACGGATGAAAAAATGGATGGACCAAATATCTGAAATTGCGAATAAATGGAATATCCAGAGTCATAATAAAAAATGAGCTTGTATGAAGAAGGTTATGACTCTGGAGGAAATGAAAAAAATATGTAAGGACAGAAAGAAATGGCGGTTGATCTGTAATGTTGGCGGCTAGGGTTTGTTAAATTGTACCTAATTTGTTTTCTGTTTAGTTTTGATAATTATTATTTACTGATTTATAAAATGTAATTTGTTGTGTATGTTCCTTGACTTATAGGTTGGTTTGCGACTGACCACCCATGCTGTAAAAATGGTTCACTTTGCTAATGTCACCCCTGTTACAGGGAAGGACGGCAAGAGTTGCAGGGTGTATGTCCATTTGAGATTTGGTTTTTATGTTGTAGGTTCACATGAGGCATGTGCAAGCGCGAACTTGTACGTGTCTGGGTGTGAGAATGCATGTAATGTGAATCTCTAATGTAACATATCTTTGCAACTTAGATTAGATTAGATTAGATTAGACAAAACAAACAACATTTACTAGTGGATTTAGAAGAAAACCACCAATTTCAATTCTTATTCCTGTTGGCATCTGTGTTGTGTCTTGTTTTCAATCATCTATCGCAATGTCTATGTTAAGAAAGGGGATGAAACAAAAAGGGAAATCTGTATTTCGTTCACTTTCTCGCTGCCTAGAGCGGATGCGAGCAAAGCCAAATGCCTTGTCGTGTGCTGGGTTTGCTTTGAGAGAAAAAACACAATTTGTTTTATCCTCGCAAGGAGAAATCATGGCGGGGAAATTGAATCAAAATGCAAAGATTTGCCGCAAAACCTCCTCGGAATAAATCAGATATTTCTTTGAAAAGATTTGTTTCTGTTTTGTGTACAATGTTGACAAAGATTTTTAACGCATTTTGTGTTGAATAGTAAGGATTTGTGATTGGAATCACATTTAATTTTTTGGCTTATGGTTTATTGTTCAAAGTGGATACGTATTTTAAATATCTTGCTGGTCACGTATTGCACACTCCGTGGTACTAGACTAGAAGAATTTATTATTATTTTTACAGTTAAGTATTTCCTGAAAGTTTTGGAAAATGGCAAAAAGCAAAACGATACGGCAGAAGCGCACTCGAAAAATTTGAATGGATTTTTTAAACTTTGGAATAATTGAATACGTTTGTTTTATTATATTGACCACCCATGCTGTGGAAAATGGTTCACTTTTCCAATGTCACCTCTGTTTCAGGGAAGGTCGGCAAGAGTTGCAGGGTGTATGCTCATTTGAGATTTGGAGTTTTATGTTGTAGGTTCACATGCGGCATGTACAAGCGAGAACGTAAACGTGTTTGCTTGTGAGATTGCATATAATGTGAATCTCTAATATTACATATCCTTGCAACTTAGATTAGATTAGATATTTTAGCGTAAATAAAGTTATGTTAGTACCAGTATTTTCTTGGATTAGAATTAGTGATTTTGGAGAAAAAAAAGATTAACAATTATAATCTGACCTTTCATAAAAGACCATAATAATATGGCATGTACGAAAGCTTTCAAAAAAATCCATGGAAATCTCTGAAAAATTGCGTTGGATAGATTGGCCACGTAATGCGTCATCAAGGCTTCCTAAATGATGTGATAGAGGGAATATCTGAAGGACAAACTACCAGAAGCGCCTTCGCATCAAGCATTTTTGGAACTGAAGACAGCTGTTTAAGAAAATTTAGAGTATCAAGATCAGATGTAGAGCTTTTCTTCAAAGCGCTACACCAGATTTAAATCAGAGAATTGTGTTGTAACATTTACGCTTTACATTTGTTTCAGGTTTGGGGAAATATAGACAAGGTGGTGGAGGCGTCCTTCCTCCTGATCACGCACATTGCCCAGCTGGCGAAGACCTTGAACTTCTTGCTGCTGAGCGACAACATCAAGTGCTTAATGGATGACCTGGATCGTAAGTCAATTGACACAATCTAAGACATTTGTATGAATTTTGAGCAATTACTTTGAAATTGTTAAGATTTACGGATTCATTTATTTCACACAATTTATTTTACGTTTCCGTTCATATTTGGAACGACGATGACCTCAAAGATGACCTTTAAATTAAGTTGTCTTAAAAATCACAATCTACATAATTTGAGCTAAAAAATATGCGAAACACATAACATAATGTGAGAGTTGTTTTTAATAATAAAATTGCAAAATCAATTTCCAGCATTCATAAGAAACATTGGTCCAGTACATATACAAACATTGCTCATGTGAAATTACCTCTGTTGGAGATAAGACAAAATACAAACAAGCACTTAAGCGACGGACTGTCTTGCGATAGAAGTATGGGCCTGTTGAAAGAAGATTTAGGATAAGCGATTCTGGCAGTGGTTGATCAGAGATGTCAAGACCATATCCGAATCGACGTGTTATTTATTATGATGATGGCCTTGTAAATGTTCCAGAGCCGATGCTCAAAGCTGTCAAGACCCTTTCCGAATCGACTGTAACTGAAACTCTGTCACCATTCCGCTAGGGGTGGCCAGAGCCTCTGCAGAGCTGCGACGTGCCAGTGATTATGCTGATGGCCTTATAAATGGTTTTCCAGAGCCGATGTTCAACACCGGCTTCCCCCACCACCGCCCCCCGCTGCTGCGCGCGCACCGCATCGTCCGGCGCGACACGCGCGTCTTCCTGTGCCTGGCCGCGGCCACGGTGTTCCTGTGGGCCATCTTCCCGGCCCTGGATGTGGAGGAGGGCTGGCACCTGCCGCTCAAGGCCTGGTACCCATTCTCTACAGCAGAAGCACCCTTGTAAGCAACTGTGTATAATAATATTATGATATTCTATAATCTATAATCTAAGTTTCAAGGATATATTCATTTAAAGTTCTCAGATGTTTGCCCACCAACACGTGTAGTTCGCGCTTACAAATGTTGAATATGTACTTAAAAATAAAATCCAACCCTCAAATGAACATAAGCCCCACAACTTTTTCCGACCTTCCCTGACACAGGGGTGGCATTGCCAAAGTGAACCATTTTTTACAGTATGGGTGGTCAGCCTCATACCAACCTATAAGTCAAGGAATGATATATTGACTTTAAAAAATTAAAAATTAGGCTGATTTATTTGGTGAGTGCTGCTTTTGTGTGTATCAAACCTCAAGAGCTTTCTGCGTGCTTGGTCGTCGCTGTAGAAAACGCCAATTCTCAAGCAAGACCCAGTTGCTGTAAGACTGGATGGACCTTTTGATGACCGGTCTTTGGTACAGGTTTATGAATTTTCAACCCAGCGAAGAGCAAATTTGAAAATATAAATGGTATTTTTTTGTGCTCCGCCGAGATTCGAACCCACAACCTTCCATTTACGAGCCCGAAGTGCTACCACGGGACTACGGACCAGTCGGTAGTGCTTGTCTGGCTTATATACCATTTGTTTCGAAGATGACTTTTAAATGAAATCGTCTAAAGAATTACATTCTACACGATCTGGGCCAAGAATAAAACGTAAAACACGATAATTTGAGAGTTGTTTTAATTTTTTTTTTCAATCAATTTTCAGTTTTCGCAAGACACATACAAACTTAACATTGCTTATGTGGAATTACCTCTGATGGACATAAGGGGCTGTCTATATATTACGTCATTCGCATTAAGGGGGGGGGGGAGTCTGGTCTGCGGATGATGGCAAATGATGTACGAGTACCAAAAGTGACGTCGTTCTTGTAAATACCAATTTCTACAAAATATACCAAATATTATGTAAGTAATATAACAGTATTAATTATTAAGCTCATCCATTATTACAGCAAGAGGGGGGGAGGGGATCATTAGATAATGACTATAGGATGATTGTAGGGGGGGGGGGGGGGGTCGAAAATCGGCCAAAATCGATGACGTAATTTATGGACGGCCCCTAAGGCAAACAAGCACTAAGGCCACAAGATGGCTAATTCCAATTGATTCAAATAATAAAAGGTACATTATATACTCAAAGAAGAACCGAATACCTTCCGTATTATCTTTGCAATAAATAAAAAGCTTCCACTTTCATCTGATGGGCGCGGTAATAAATATAATTTACGATTAAATCATCATACAGGATTCCGGCAGATGAGTTATGGCAGAATAACGCTTCCCGCTCATATTGTTTATACGTCACTTTTCCCGCCGAAACAAGCGGGCGAACCACAGACAATAAAACACCACACGAACAGGTAGGCTTACTAATTTAAATACCTAACGGAAATTTCAGTGAGATTGTATATTATTTATTACAATATGACAGTTAGAATAATGGTGCTTTATTTACAATTTCTGCAGTGGACTCGAAACGGATTTACCTTTTTTTCTCAGCTGAAAAACGTTACAAATCTTGTAATTAGGGTCCGTTATAAATTAATAACAATTTTTTATTGTAAAATTGGCATTATAAGCACAAGGTTTTTTATTTCAGTTCACAAAGATAAATATAAGACAATATTTATAGTGCCGTTTTGTGATAAATCACTGCAAGGGCACTATTCATCTGTAACATCTCCAAAACAAACATGCCTTCAATAGCGACCTAAACGCACTTGCACTCTCTACGGCTCTAAGCTCATGGGGTAGGGCATTACACAGCACACGGCCGGCTATGCAAAAGGCACGATCCAAGTATTTTGCTTTGTAATGTGTCTGATTTGACTGTAAAATAATATTGAATGCATGCTTACAAGCCGACGCGTGTAATTCGTGCTTACACATGCTGCATGTGTACTTACAAAATAAGATAAAACCCCAAATCTCAAATGAACCTCGCAACCCTTGCCGCCCTTGACATTGGCCTATTAATTTTTTTTTTATGGTTCACATTGTTTATAATGCTGTCTTGCTCACGACATATGAAATGCTTTTCTTATCTTCTATGTAAGCAACGTGTCTCTACTCCATCTTCAATCTATCTGCATATCACCATGGAAACCATGAAATCACCATGGCAACGGAATTTGTTACTAGTGTTGTTAAAAGTATGAAAATATCTTAAAAATTCCGAATTCAAAAATGTTCCGACCTCATTGTGTAGTGTGTACGGGATGATTTTCACTATTACCTGAATTTGAATTTTTGTATGATGAGTGGGTTAAAGCATTTCTAATTCTCTAAGGATTGATTTCCTAGCCCATCCAGTTTTTATATATCGATGGTAGTCAGCCTCAAATTAACCTTTTTATGTAACGGAACCGTATTCCTTGACTTATAGGTTGGTATGAGGCTGACCACCCATACTGTAAAAAATGGTTCACTTTGCCAATGTCACCCCTGTTTCAGGGAATGTCGGCAAGAGTTGCAGGGCTTATGTTCATTTGAGGTTTGGATTTTATTTGTAAGTACACAATCAGCATTTGTAAGCGCGAACTACACGTGTTTGTTTGTGGGCATACATCTGAGAGCTTTGAATGAATATATCCTTGCAACTTAGATTAAACATTATAGAACTATTGATTTATTAAATAGATTTTCTTACTGCAAAGTATTATAGTACGTTAGTTATTATGTATACTGGCAAAAAAAACACTTAATTCTAATGTAACTTTGATTTCAGATTAAAAATAGCGGGTTGTAAGTTTCACCACGGGTTTTGTTTTGCTCCTTACTTCAATATAAATCAATCTTTTTTATGAGGCATTTTCTTTGGTAAGATTAAAGTAAAATTGATTTAGCCAGTGGCGTAACGCGTAACTAAAGCGAGTCACATTAGCGTGTGGAGACTAAACGTCCCCCCAGTGATTGTTTGGCTTATCTACCATTTGATTCGAAGATGACCTTGAAATGAAATTGTCTTAAATATATCATTATAAATAATTTGAGCTAAGAAAAAAATGCAAAAATCGATAATGTGAGATTTGTTTTAAATACGTTCAAAATCAATTTGCAGTACAGTACACATAAAAACATGGTTCATGTGAAATAACATCTGTTGGAGATAAGACAAACAAGCACTAAGGCGACGTTATCTAATCTAATCTAAGTTGCAAATATATGTTACATTGATTTTCACATTACATGCATTCTCACAACCAAACACGTACCTACAAGTTCGCGCTTGCATATGCCTCATGTGAACCTACAACACAAAAACCAAATCTCAAATGGGCATACACCCTGCAACTCTTGCCGTCCTTCCCTGAAACAGGAGTGACATTGGCAAAGTGAACCATTTTTATAGCATGGGTGGTCAGCCGCATACCAACCTATAAGTCAAGGATTTTTTTACGTTAAGTTTGTCAAGACTTTATTTTTAATTGTACATTAATTTTCCTTAGGAAAAAAGTTTTAGTTTATTGTGTTTGAAGAGTGATTTAACCATAATGGTATTAAGACGTTAATATGGGGAGATGTTTTACATACAACAACTCATTTCTAGCATCACCGAAGGCGTCGGCGCTCGAATTTGCGTTATTGGCATTAACGCTAGTTTTAATCCCGCCTGCGTCATGTTCTATCAACAATCACTTCGACCATTATCATAAAAAAATCTATTTATGTAGGTATGTTTTTATATTTATTTCACGTCATCCAGGTGAAACAATAAAGAAAAGAATGAAATGATAGGTTTCCTTTGTAAACGTCAAAGAGCTTCCTTTCCCCACAACAATGGCGCTTTGTGGAGAGAATACAGGGGGGGGGAGCGGAAAAGGGAAGCGAGGGGGGACTTTTTTTCTAAATAATCATGACATTTTTTTGTGTTGTTTCTTTCTTTTATTTACCTTGAGTATTATTTTTTCACCGATAGGTTTATAATCTAATTTGCAAAAATATATTAATATAAGTTCGCGCTTACAAATGCCGCATGTGTATTAAAAAAATAAAAACCAAACCTCAAATGAACATATACCCTGCCACTTTTTCTGACCTTCCCTGAAACAAGGGTGCAATTATAAAAGTGAACTTTTTTTTACAGCATGGGTATAAGTCAAGGAATCGACCCCAAAAATATATTTTCATCGAAATGAAAAAAATATATATAATTATTCAAGTCATCGCATTGAAAAGGGTGTCTTCTGTAGACGTTGGCTACGGCGCCAACAAACGTCCAGAGTAATGAAAGTTCTTCCGCAATTGAAGTAATTAAATATTCGAAATGTTAATTAACTTTAATTTGCAAATACGCAACGCAACGCAACTAAGCTACACATATAGTGTAACTTCTTTCCGCGTTATCCCCGAAGGGGTCGCATGTGGCGAGTTGAACCTATTTATTTTTACAGATAAGGGGGCCGGCCTTACGCCAACCACTTCAGTTGAAGTGGGGGTTTCCCAGCTCCCGAGGGGGCTGGTACTCGTTTCTTGTGAAGGCTGAGTAAACCTTGCCGGTATTTTATTATGGGGTTTGAAATAAACACCGAAATAAGAAATCATTTCTGACACCCTCCTTGGTGGGATTCGAACCCGAGCTCACGGGGTAGAATGCAAGCACTCTACCAACTGAGCTATCGACCGGATAAATACGAGTACATAAAATGGCAAACGACCGGAATTCTACTTAAAATTCAATTCCTCACACATTTCAATTTATTTTGTGACAATAACACTTTGTCAGGAATCGATATTGAGTAGGTACGCCATTGTTTTTTTTTTAGAAAGTAGTAACTTTTGCCTTATGTGCGGGTAAGTACGTAGGGTATATCATATTTTTACGTTGTGGAAAAACGTAGTATATTTATCACAATCTCAAATATTGATTATAATCAGTATTTCTGGTATTTATAAAATATATTATTAAGTTGCGTTAGCACGCAAGTGTCATGGCGCTTCAGGACTATTCACAATGGATGCTAAAAAAGAAACAAAAAATACTTAAAACTTGAAATAATGGACAAAAATGATAAATGTCATCTCCGGCAAAAGGATAAAATATTTTCATCCAACGGACATAGCACATTTTAAATCAGGGATAAATGAAACGACACTTTCTCGAATATAAAATTCAATAAAATAATATGTAAAATTAAAAAAATTCAAATGGATAAAAACAGAGTTTTTATTCACTAACTTATTTCTTTTTTTTGCTCAAACATTTTCGCCTAATGAGGCATCTTCAGGAGCAGAATGGTTACAAATATTTTTATAAAATAATTTTCAAAACAATTTTTTTCAAAACAAAAACAAAAGTTCATAGACAAAACTCTGTTGTTATCCATTTAATTTTTAAATAATTAAAAATGGACTTTCACTGTACATAGATTTACACTTAAAATACAAAATATTATGTAGGTTGACTGTTGACACAGCAAACCCACGGCTCAACCGCCACCTAACGTGAATTTTCCATACAAAAAATGATGATCCTTGGATCAGCTGTAGATCAAACGTTTTCTGAATAGCACTGTAAAGCACTACGTACTGCATTTTGCATATTTGTTAAAGGCATATATTTCACAAAAGTGAAAAATAAAATAAATCACTGATTTGAAAAAAATACCACTTTTTCTTTACTGTGGGTGACGTCACGTAGCTGAGGTATATTTTGAATACTTGGATCCCATAGCAACGTGTATCATAAATTATACTGAAAAAATATATTTATGTCTATAATCTATAATCTAAGTTGCAAGGATATATTCATTCAAAGCTCTCAGATGTATGCCCACAAACAAACTCGTGTAGTTCGCGCTTACAAATGCTGATTGTGTACTTACAAATAAAATCCAAACTCAAATGAACATAAGCCCTGCAACTCTTGCCGACATTCCCTGAAACAGGGGTGACATTGGCAAAGTGAACCTTTTATTACAGTATGGGTGGTCAGCCTCATACCAACCTATAAGTCAAGGAAATATATATAAGTCAATGTCACTCATCGATATATAGAATATACCTCCATGATGTCAGTTTCTTCTTATGTAATCTTTAATCTATCTATCTATAATCTAAGTTGCAAGGATATATTCTTTCAAAGCTCTCAGATGTATGCCCACAAACAAACACGTGTAGTTCGCGCTTACAAATGCTGATTGTGTACCTACTTACAAATAAAATCCAAACCTCAAACGAACATAAGCCCTGCAAGTCTTGCCGACATCAATATAATAATAATAATCAATAAGTAATTTCAAGAGAGCCTGTTTTTTTGTAATAATAAATTCTCTTTAAGAGTGTGTGAAGTCAAAACAAAATAAGACATTAAAAAAATCTCGTTTGAAATTTATTAATAAAAATTTGAAAGCACATTTTGCATACACCTTTATGTCGGCGGTGTGTTCACAAACTGGCTCACATTTTTAATCTCACATACATTTTGTTTTTATTTCCAGAACTATTTGTGGCAACAATAAAAAACACATGCGGGAAAACATTTTTTTCGTTACAACTTTTGTAAGAGGATTTTCTCAAAATGGACTACAAAAGGATTTTTTTTATTAATTCATAAATTACTTGAAATATTCATATGAAAATCTCTGTAGGAAAAAAAATGCGTTCATAATTACAAGACTTACATTTTTGCACCCCAGAGCCATTTTTGATTCAAACTTGGTCTTAGACTTATCAGCGCTTGTAGACTCTACAGTCTACGGGTATCGGTAGTTCTTACCGTATCTATTTGAAGATCCTAAGCAATAAAACATGGCGTAACTTAAACAGCTGATCACTGTACAATACAAAATTGTCCAGCTGTTAAGCGCCGCCATGGTTTTGCTACGTTCTATTTACAAATAGATACGGTTAGAATTACCGGCGCCCGTTGAGACTTCAGGCCCAGGGGGGGAAATCTCGACGACCGTATCTACTTGAAATAAAACATTGCGGCGTACCAACAGCTGATCCATTTTATATGGAACAACGAAACAACCACCATGTTTTATTCCATAATATCCTCAAATAGGGACAGTAAGTTCTATTGACACCCGTAGGAACTTCGGGACCGAGAACGTTGATCACCAAGAATTGATTTTCGTGTGTTGTTTATAGATTCCAGTGCGTGTACGTGTACCAGATGGTGGCGGTGATGTTGGACGCCGCCTGCAACATCAGCATGGACACTGTCGCCTCCAGCGTCATGGCGCTCACCGGGGGACAGCTGGATGTGCTCAATCTGGACATCAAGAGCATCAGAGCAAGCAACGGGAGAGTCCACCAAGGTATAATCATTCCTAGACAGTAGTAGCAACATCAGCATGGACACTGTCGCCTGCAGCGTCATGGCGCTCACCGGGGGACAGCTGGATGTGCTCAATCTGGACATCAAGAGCATCAGAGCAAGCAACGGGAGAGTCCACCAAGGTATAATCATTCCTAGACAGTAGTAGAAACATCAGCATGGACACTGTCGCTTCCAGCGTCATGGCGCTCACCGGGGGACAGCTGGATGTGCTCAATCTGGACATCAAGAGCATCATAGCAAGCAACGGGAGAGTCCACCAAGGTATAATCATTCCTAGACAGTAGTAGCAACATCAGCATGGACACTGTCGCCTGCAGCGTCATGGCGCTCACCGGGGGACAGCTGGATGTGCTCAATCTGGACATCAAGAGCATCAGAGCAAGCAACGGGAGAGTCCACCAAGGTATAATCATTCCTAGACAGTAGTAGCAACATCAGCATGGATACTGTCGCCTGCAGCGTCATGGCGCTCACTGGGGGACAGCTGGATGTGCTCAATCTGGACATCAAGAGCATCAGAGCAAGCAACGGGAGAGTCCACCAAGGTATAATCATTCAGTTCCCTGGTCAAATTACATGTTTATAGTCATGAGAGGTTTGTAATAACTGGAAGAAAAGACATTTAGAGAGTCAGGGGTGGATTTCCAACTCGGTCGATTGACAACCAGCCAGACAAATGTTTTCCAAACAAATTGCATTGTGCCAAATCAACTGTTTATTTGTTTTATTAAATGGTACAGGGCTGCCAGTGAGAAACTAAAACGTCGCAGTACATATTATTGCGACGAATATGTAATTGTGTTTTGTTTGTCTGTGTTAGTATTTGAGATATAAATCGTCTGTGAAGTCTCTCTATAAATTAGGTCAGGTACCATTGTTCGAGATTGCTCGAGTGTATGGATGTTCTAGTAAAGTTTTGCATGTTACACTTTTCAACGATTCGAGAGTTATCTTTATTCTTGCTATTAAACAAGGGCCAAAACTCTCTGTAGCTTTAGAACCCAACCAACCGTTGTGTGTACGTGTATATGAACCGTATCCGAAATGAATTGTGTAAAAATAAATCACCGCAATTTTAATTATACTGAACACAAACCTGAAATTATAACATTAAATTAACAAATTATAAATATTAAATTAACAAACAAATTATACAAATACTTAACGTACTCCTATACTCATTATTGTAAGTACTCGTATAAAATATAACAATCTACAAACGCACAGATAGTCCCTTCTACGCCTCCACACGCCGTTCTAATAAACATTTCAACAGTAATCGATCCGCGTCATTTGTAAATATATCTAGGTATGGGGTTGAGGAGTTGAGCTGCTCACGTGCGGCCATGTTTTATCGTTTGCTATCGACCGGTACGATTGCTAGCTTAGATGGGACTGCTCACCCCGAAATCGCTGTAGGGAACTGTGGTGAGATATCGTCTTGTGTTCGAAACACACAAACAGAATCCTACGATATTTACTAATGAGGTAAATAACTGTACCCTGAGTACGAGTTTTTTCACTTTACTCGAAGTATTGAGTATTCGAGAAAAATGTATGTAAACTCGTAAAGCACCTCTGGCAAAACAAGTTTCGAAACCTTTTTTGACAGGGGTGCTTTACAAGATCACATACATTTTTCGCGAATACACAATACTGCGAGTAAAGTGAAAAAACTCGTACTCAGGGTCCTGGAGACAAAATATCAACTCAGCCGTAGGAATTTAATATTTGAGTTTCACTATTCAACTATTTTACAAATAACATCGTTTGTTTTGAGTCTAATGATATCGTCTGTTAAATCTATAATCTCTTTAATCTATAACCTAAGTTTCAAATGCATACTATCATTGAAAATTCATATTAAATGAATGCCTACAAACAGCCACGTGTAAGTTTGCTCTTACAAATGCTGCATGTGTAGCAGTGGCGAAGGGTGCCATACAAGCCGGTTCTCATCGGCTTCCCTTAAAATGATGTAACAAAGTAGTTAATAAATATAGGCACAAAGTAAAAAAAATACATTTAAAACCAAAGAAACAATACGTATTTTTTCCCCATTGAAACCATACAGTCTACTTTATTATCATTTTTGCCTCATTAAACGGAAAACCGATGGGAATCGGCTTGTATGGCACTCTTCGCCACTGATGTGTAGGTACTTACAAATTAAAAACCAAACCTCAAATGAACAAAAAAAACATAAGAACCAAATTTTACCGCATATGGTGGTCAGCCTCATACCAACCTAAAAGTCAAGGGATCCAGCAATCAAACTCGTTATTTACCTAATGAGACTTCTATGCATGTGACCTTATGAAATTATTGTGAATTTATTTCAGCTGCTGACCTTGGCGCCAAAAAGAAAATGTCTGCAGATGAACAGACAATGAAAGACACGCTCCTGAAATGTATTCTGCATCACCAAGCCATAGTCACGTAAGCAAACCCTCCTCCATTCAAAACTCCCCCAAACCTACAAACCTACAAGGCTAAATTAAACGTGGTGCAAATATCGCAATCTTGTATTACGTCCACATTTTTTTTTTTAATTTAAGTAGTATTTTTTTGAAGGAATAAAAAGGGTACCACGACAAAATGTCCACCGACAATTTTTTTTTAATACTGTATACTATAATCTATAATCTATAATCTAAGTTGCAAGGATATATTCATTCAAAGCTGTCAGATGTATGCCCACAAACAAACACGTGTAGTTCGCGCTTACAAATGCTGATTGTGTACTTACAAATAAAATCCAAACCTCAAATGAACATAAGCCCTGCAACTCTTGCCGACATTCCCTGAAACAGGGGTGACATTGGTATTATTGGTATTATACGATTTGTTTATTATGTGATTTTGTACAGTTTTCGGTGGATATTATGTTGTGGGACATTTTGTCGATGGATATTTTGTCGGTGAACATTTTGTCGCGTCGACATTTTGTCGCGTGAAAATTATGTCGGTGGGCATTATGTTGGTGGACATTTTGTCGATGGATATTATGTCGTTGGACATTTTGTCGATAGATATTTTGTCGGTGAACATTTTGTCATGTGGGCATTTTGACGCGTGAACATTATGTCGGTGGGCATTATGTCAGTGGACTTTTTGTCGATGGACATTACGTCGGTGGACATTTTGTCGATGGACATTATGTCGGTGGATATTTTGTCGATGGACATTATGTCGGTGGACATTCTGTCGATGGACATTCTGTCGATGGACATTATGGCGGTGGACATTATGGCGGTGGACATTATGGCGGTGAACATTTTGTCGGTGGAAATTTTGTCGCGTGGGCATTTTGTCAATGGACATTGTGTCGGTGGGCATTATGTCAATAGACATTTTGTAGTGACTAAAAAATGAATAAAAAGTAATAAACATTGATTATAGAAGCTTGAAGGCTTTAGATTTGTTACAGCGCCCTAATTAAGCTGTCATCTAAATTCATTTAAAGCCGTGTACACCTGTAAAGGCTGTTCGAAATTCAAACTTAAAAAATACACCTACCTAACAAAAAGGTTTTTTTTTCATATGGTATTACAGCTCGAACATTCAAATTTGTCTCTGGTATAATCAAACCAATCAGAACTCACGTCCCATGTCCGTGCTGTTCTTTTTTTTTTGAATTTGAAAGTCATTCCATTTGTAAATTATGAAATGAAATTATTGTTTACAGTTTTGTACAGAAGCAGGAGAACTTGTTTACATGGGGAATAACGGCACAATTTTTCGCTGGAGTGATCGTCATCTGTTTAACTGCTTTTCAATTGACATTGGTAAGAACTTACTTACTTTTTTGTCATTTCGTCCCCCCAGTGCTTGTTTGGCTTATCTACCATTTGATTTAATGATGACCTTTAAATGAAATAGTCTTAAGAATCACAATTTGAGCTAAGAAATAAAAGGTCGATATCTTACTTGCAAGGATAAACTTATACTATTAAAGATTCATATGAAATGCAAGTGAACATAAAGCCTGCAACTTTTGCCGCTCTCCTGAATCAAAGATGACATAAGCAAATTTTTACATTGTGGGTAGTCAACCCATGCTGACTTATAAGTCATGGAATATAGTAAAAAAAAAAATTGCTACGTTTAAGTTGATATCAAAAACGTTGAAAACATGTCTTTCCCCTGATTAAGTTTCCAAATTTTCTTCTCTTAATCTCCAAATCTTCGTTAATGTCACTCTTAAGTACCGACCTCAGCAAGGCTTTGATCTTTCAATTGCATCCTTTCTATACTACCCCAACCACAAAACATTTCGTTTCAATTTAACTATAGTGTTTTACCAAAATTGTATGTAAACCAAAGCACTCACCAGAGGCGCTGTTTTAGTTACCTTACATAATTCGGTAAATGCTAAGGCAAAATTTCATAGGTGCTTGAAGTTCTTGTCACGTATTTACGTATAAATCCATATTTGTGTCGTATGAAATCAAAAACGGAAATCTAGTATTTGGTTAAAAGAAAGATAAATGTATGGAAGTGATGAGAAAATTATTTTCAGAGTTTCCATACATTCATATCATTTCAAAAAAAAACTTATATTGCCGTCTTTGATTCTGTACGAATAATTTCTGCAAGTTATGTAAAATGTACATAATGTACTCGATATTTTATGTACGACACCTGTCCCCAAGTACGTAGACTCCCGTCGATCACGTAAATGGAAAAATGTTTGCAAACCAAATCGCTCACTAGGGGTGCTATTGTATATTCCATACTTTTATTTTTAGCACTCGATATTAAATTTCATGTACGACACCTTGTCGCCAAGTATAAAACATTCAGTAAACTCCTTTGGATCGCGTAAGTTTAAAAAATGTATGCAAACTAAATCATGCACTAGGGGTGCTGTTTTATATTCCATACTTTCATCTATTTACGCGATCGTAGTGAGTTTATGTAATTTTATACTGGGGGTAGTGAAATGGTTTATGTAGAGCAGGGGTGCCCATAGAGATCTTGAGGAGATCGACCTAGCAAAAATATATTAATAGGAGATCGACATTTTAACTGTTTCTCCCACCAAATATAACTCATAACAATGTATAAACATTTATTAAGAAAAAAATTAGCATAAGTAAAACTACATTGAGTGCAGAATGTCAAATTTGTATTAAATTTTTAATCTCTAACATTACAAAAATAAATAAAAAGAATACTGGTACAATATAAAAGTATAAATTATCTTGATGCTGATGTCGAAGCGTGACATTGGTGGTCCTCCACAAAATGTTCGTAGTTAGGGATATTCTCAGTTAAAGCTAGACGCAAGCAGGCTGTCAGGTGGTCATTTGTGAGACGAGTAGCTACGATACATTTTTCTTTTAAAAAAAGCTACAGTTTTAAGGTCGATCGACCTTAAGCCCTCCCTCGATCGACCGTATGGGCACCTCTGATGTAGAGCATACTAATAAAGCCAAAGATGCAAAAGCCGCATCCTTTGTGGGGGTAATAGTGGCATGCTCTAGTAAAAGCATTTACGATAGCTAAGTACATGAAATACGGAAAGAATATTATGTACCTATCTAATATCGAAAGTCCATGTATGTGCATCCTTCTGACAGATACATACAGAACGGATACGAGCATGTTTTGAACACACATGACCGATCCGTAGTCTAGTGGTAACGCTTGGGACTCGTAAATGGAAGGTTGTAGGTTCGAATCCCAGCGGAGCACAAAACAATACCATGTACTTGTTTTCATTGATACTTAAAAAATAAATTTACTGAATAGACAATGTGTCATGCTATTTATTTTGATCTGTTACTCCGGAACGTTTGAACGATGCGTAAGAATACAGGCACGCTTTAATGAGCTCTCGATCCTTCTTCAGCGCTTGTACATAAGGCGTGTAAAGAGTGAAGCAAGAGAGCATTTATTAATGTCGAACAGTTTCTGTACAGGTATATTGTGGTCCATAATCTATGTTGCAAATATATATATTAACATTTCAGATTCATATTAAATGTACGCCAACGTGAAGACAGTTATAAGTTCACGCTTACACATGTTGCATGCGGACATACAAAATAAAAATAAAAAACACAAATCTACAACAAACATGTGCTTTGAAAAAATTTTCCAACCTCTCCTGAAACAGGGAATTCATTGACTAAGTGAACCACTTTTTACAGTATGGGGGATCAGCCTCATACCAACCTAGAAGTCAAGAAAAACAAATAATTTATTACATTCAACATAGGTACATAACACAAACAAAGTCGAAATTTACACACATTACTCCTCTTCTCCAGAAGCTTCACTGGCTCCGTATACCGGAGCGCATCGAGTTCAAAGTGTGCACGATGGTCCACAAAGCTTTATTTGGAAAAACACCCAAATATCTCGCTGATTTAATCAAACCAGTCACCCTCGGCAAAAAAGCCTTACACTACGCTCGGCTGAGACTGGAGCCAAATCAAGGATTGAAGAACCTATAAGAAGAGTTAACACAATGTTTGGAGAGCGTGCATTTGCAGTTGCTGGCCCTCTGGCCTAGAACCACCTGCCACATCATGTGAGAGAGCTAGAGGACCATGGAAAGTTCCGGAATGCACTGAAGACAAGCAAATTTCTGGCATCGTTTGCACAAGCGCCCTTGGAGTGACTACATCACGAAACGGCGCTATAAAGAAATCATCAACTCATCATCATCATCATCAATCACTTTGTAAAATAATAAACTTGAAAATAAAAATCGTTGGCATCTTGGACCGGTCCGTAGTCCGTAGTGGCAACACTTCGGACTCGTAAATGGAGGGTTGTGGATTCGGATCCCGGCGGAGCACAAAAATATACCATTTATATTTCGAATGTGCTCTTCGCTGGGTTGAAGAAATTCATAAACCTTTACCAATGACCGGTCACCAAAGGTCCATCCAGCCTTACAGCAACTGGGTCTTGCTTGAGTATTGGCGCTTTGTAGCGACGACCAAGTTCGTACACCTCTGCGGCACTACAACAAGTGTCATAGACCCCTAGAGTCTTTAGAATCTAGGGAGTCTCCCGCACAGGATTTCTTACAAAAAAAAAATGTACAAAATATCTATAAAAACTTAAATAACATAAATTCAAAATGAACATGGGCCTTAAGACTTTGGCCGACCACTCCTGAAATATTGATGGGATTGACTAAGTGAACCATTTTTTACAGAATAAGTGGTCCACCTCATACCAGCCTAGTGATGTGCCGGTTTTGAGGTCGCTCCTTTGAGTCCGTTCCCCTTTGTTTCGCGTAGCGGGCCGCTCTAAGTAGAAATCGATACGACTGATAGAGCTAAACAAAAATAGCATACAAAAGGAAGTGAATAGACATTTCATGAAACGCTCCCAGTGCCTACCCACACACTGCGGCCTATTAGAATTAATAATAATGTGAAGGCCTACCTTATAATTGCGCTCGTGCTTTTAATGTCACCTTCAAATGTTCATTCATGATTTTTTTTTTTTTTTTTTAAGAAATCCTGTGCGGGAGACTCCCTAGATTCTAAAGACTCTAGGGGTCTATGACACTTGTTGTAGTGCCGCAGAGGTGTACGAGCTTGGTCGTCGCTACAAAGCGCCATTACTCAAGCAAGACCCAGTTGCTGTAAGGCTGGATGGACCTTTGGCGACCGGTCATTGGTAAAGGTTTATGAATTTTTCAACCCAGCGAAGAGCACATTCGAAATATAAATGGTATATTTTTGTGCTCCGCCGGGATCCGAATCCACAACCTTCCATTTACGAGTCCGAAGTGTTGCCACTACGGACTACGGACCGGTCCAAGATGCCAACGACACGCGGTGTGCCTGAGCGGTTACCCATCCAAGCACTGACCGCGCCCAATGTTGCTTAACTTCTGTGATCTATGGGAACCGGTGCTTTCAACATGGCTAACGTCGTTGACAAATGATTGTCACTTTTGCATCTAATCTAATCTAATCTAAGTTGCAAATATCTGTTACATTGGAGATTCACGTTACATGCATTTTCACAAGCAGACACGTACAAGTTCGCGCTGGCAAATGCCGCATGTGAATCTACAACATAAAAAACCAAACCTCAAATGGACATACACCCTGCAACTCTTGCCGTCCTTCCCTGAAACAGGGGTGACATTGGCAAAGCGAACCATTTTTACAGCATGGGTGGTCAGCCGCATACCAACCTATAAGTCAAGAAACATACACGACACATTACATGTTTTTTTAAATCAATAAATAATAATATGTATGAACATAAAAACTACAACAGAAAACAAACTCCAATTTAATAAACCCTAGCCGCCAGCATTACAGATCAACCGCCATTTCTTTCTGTCCTTGCATACTTCTTTCATTTCCTCCAGAGTCATAACCTTCTTCATACAGGCTCTTCTTTTATTATGACTCTAATGTATGTAATATTATGTAGTAGCAGTAAAAAAAATAAAAATCTCCCGAATACACTAGAATTTTCTTATTTCATTGTTGGTCATCTCACTTTGCCATCAAGTTCCTTAAATAAAATTTTAGTGTCAAGGCAGGGCATACTGACGCATGCGCCCAATACGTAGGCAATATATGGTAAAAAATCATTTAAACTTGATATTCAGATATAAAATTCTTAAGTTAAGTTAAGGAGCCATTGTTAGCACTTCAGTCAATTTCAAATGAGTTATATTAAAAAAAAAGGGAGAAAATATTAATTTTTTCAACCATTTTTTTACAAAATGGGTGGTCAGCTCAGTTGATTTGTCAGTTGGTTTGAACCAACCGTCATTAAAGGTCCATCCAGCCTTACAGCAACTGGGTCTTCCTTGAGAATTGGCGCTTTTTATAACGGCGACCAAGCTCGCAAGGGACTCTTGAGGTGTGGTTCACACAAAAACCGCCCTCACCAAATAAATCATCCAATTTTTTTTTTTTTTTGTCCCATTTGAATATTTGTAGACCTCAAACAATATGCTCAAAAAGATATGCATACGAGTACATGCAAAAATGACACTTATAAATAACCGTTTACCTGAGGGATTCCCATGGCAAAAGTGAAGTTGATTCGTTTATTATTAAGGGTGGAAATAACTCCTATCGGCGCCGTGTGGCTAGGCAAAACTCTGTTGTAGGAGCAATCATTGAGTGTGGCAATAAATAATTGATGAACTGCAGTAATGATAGCGAGGAAACTTTAAATATGCATAAAAACATGACACTGTACCCGTATGCAATGTGTCATTTCATAGATTGTTGTGGGTTTCCTTAGATCTATGTATTTATTTGTATATTTCATTTGAAATGTACACTGTGCGCTTGGAAAACAATTTAAGAAGAAAAGTAGGCCTGATGATTTATAATAATAATAATAATAATATTAGGATGATTTATTTGGTGAGCGCTGTTTTTGTGTGTATCGCACCTCAAGAGCCCTCTGCGAGCTTGGTCGTCGCTGTAGAAAGCGCCAATTCTCAAGCAAGACCCAGTTGTTGTAAGGTTGGATGGACCTTTCAGTGACCGGTCTTTGGTAAAGGTGTATGAATTTTTCAACTCGGCGAAGAGCACATTCGAAATATAAATGGTATATTTTTGTGCTCCGCCGGGATCCGAATCCACAACCTTCCATTTACGAGTCCGAAGTGTTGCCACTACGGACTACGGACCGGTCCAAGTAATTTATAATCGTAGTTGCAAAGATATTGTAACGATTAACTTGGGGTTCACTTTCATAACGTTTCAATTGAATTTATTTCACACACTTTATTTTTACAATTTTCTTACATACGGTTCACACTTTAACTTCTGTATTTGTAATTACACAGCACGGGTACTAATGTGTACTGATCATTCTAAAGCATTGCAATCTTTATTTGTAGAGTGACTAATGGCTAGTCTAGCATGTACCAGCCTATGCTAGTAGAATGATCTCGGGCAGACGTTTCGAGTAAACACGAATAGATATATTCAAATACTTCAAGACACACACATACAAGTAAGTTAACAAAAATATAGACACACAATCATAGGTTAGGTTATACTTATACATTTGTAACAATGTTACATTTAAGATTCATACTACATGCACTTCCATAAGCAGACAAGCTTAAGTTCGAGCTTACACATGCCATATGTGGACCAAAAAATAAATAAAAGGTGTAAACTTGTTCAAGTTAATCTTTATTATCGGCTATAAAAAATCTTGAAAACCTTCTTTATATTTTGTCACCATTTACACTAGACGCATTCTGTCCGGTTTGTCTATGGGATTACCGGATAGAGTTTATGAAAGCTTTCACACATCCCCATGCTCAATTAGACTTCTGACCCGGTAATAATAATAATCTAAGGATGATTACTTGGTGAGCGCTGTTTTTGTGTAAATCACACCTCAAGAGCCCTATGCAAGCTTGGCCGTTGCTATAGAAAGCGCCAATTTTTAAGCAGGACCCAATTGCTGTAAATCTGCATAGACCCTTGGTAAACGTGTAGGAATTTCTCAACTCAGCGAAAAGCATATTTAAAAATATAATTGTATATTTTTTGTGCTTCGCTGGGATTTCAACCTACGACCTTCCATTTACGAGTCCGAAACTTTATCACTATGACCGCGGACCGGTAATCCATAAAGAAATAATAATATTAGGATGATTTATTTGGTGAGCGCTGTTTTTGTGTGTATCACACCTCAAGAGCCCTCTGCGAGCTTGGTCGTTGCTGTAGAAAGCGCCAATTCTCAAGCAAGACCCAGTTGTTGTAAGGTTGGATGGACCTTTCAGTGACCGGTCTTTGGTAAAGGTTTATGAATTTTTCAACCCAGCGAAGAGCACTTTCGAAATATGAATGGTATATTTTTGTGCTCCGCCGGGATCCGAATCCACAACCTTCCATTTACGAGTCCGAAGTGTTGCCACTGGACTACAGACCGGTCCAAAATGCCAACGACACGCGGTGTACCTGAGCGGTCACCCATCCAAGTACTATCCGCGCCCAATGTTGCTTAACTTCGGTGATCTATGGGAACCGGTGCTTTCAACATGGTAACGTCGTTGACAAAAAGAAATCGAGCATGAATAATAATAATAATATTAGAATGATTTCTTTGGTGAGCGCCGATTTTGTGTAAATAGCACCTCAAGAGCCCTTCTAGTATGTAACGGGTCTTAGCATAGAACTTCACACGACTTCAGAGATATTTCAAGTTTCTTTACCTTTATATTTCCTGGCATCCCGTTTACCTGTCCCCCATTCCTTCAGCGCCGTCGGATAAATCAATAACGCGTACATCTTAATCACGAAATCTGTCGCGAGAACTGCGGCTAACGTGATTAAAGCTCGCGGGCGATCACGGGCCCCTCCCTTGCTCCCTTACGCCCCTTACTCTCTTGCGCCCCCGTGGCCGCTCTGACGCCCCGCTCCACTGAACAAATATCGGGTTTTTAATCCAAACACAGCTTTGTAATCGCTTCGTGAAATACCACAATAAAACAAGGATATTAGTTATAACTGTGGAAAAATTAATCGTCCATAAAAACATAGTTTTCTTGAAGAATACATAACAAGATATGTAGATACCTACTAAACAAAAAGACTAGAAAATATATTAACGGGGCTATTTTTGGACATTTTAGTCGTCGGTTGGGCCCACTCTTTGAGAAACATATTTATTTATTTATTTAACAAATATGTACAGTGATACACCAAAACGTCACAATACATATAACATTGCAGACATAAGAGAACAATACACAGATACATTATTCTACGCATCCATCCGTCGTCGTTCTTATGTGCATACAGACTCCGATAGTAAGCAATGCCTGGGCTGGAAGTTTCATCACCATGTTCATTTTTATCTACCGAATTTGGTAATATTTGTATGAAGACAAATCAGCTGTTCACTTGCGGCCATCTTGCATTGACAGGTCTTCATACATATGCATCATTAGTTTGTGAAAGCGTGGGCTCAACCGACGACTAAAATGGCCAAGAATAGCCTCGAAATAGTTTAAATAATAAACTCAGAACAATTTTTTTTCTAGCCTGGCCGACGTCACATTTATAATGGACTACGGTCCTTAGCAATCAATTATAAAATAAATCCCTTTCCCTTCTAAGCTGGGCCAAGTGACGACAGAATTTTGTCTTTTTCGATTCACATGCGGAGTCTGTACATTATGCATGATTTTACATACAAATATGTGAGTTTCTAGAATTCCCAACTATAATACTGTCGTACAAAAGCTCCTCACAACAACAAAAATACGATAACTTTCACATCCTCTTTCAGCTTACATTCTTCCCAGCAAGGCTGCTTTAAAGTGATGTAATTAATATGAATTTGAATGAGTGGACACATTTTAACGTAAATAAATTAAAATAGGAATTTATAATCGAATAAAAGTCTTTGGTAGGATTTTGACAAATTGCATTTTCCATGTTTCATGTAATTACCTCCGCCATAAGCGCTCAGCCACAAACTCAAAGCGGATGTTTTGTACAATTTTACCTACGAACGTTTCCTACAAAGTTATAGCTTCGCTTTACATCTCACCTCGCTCTCACTGTACTTTTATATCTACTAACTAGGCATTGGGTATTTGCGTCATTACTATTTATAATTTATTTTATTGTACTGGACCCTGAGTACGAGTTTTTTCACTTTTTTTTCAGTTTTTTCAGTATTCGAGAAAATGTATGTGAACTTGTAAAGCACCTCTGGCAAAACAAGTTTCGAAACCTTTTTTGCCAGGGGTGCTTTACAAGTTCACATACATTTTTCTTGAATACACAATACTTCGAGTAAAGTGAAAAAACTCGTACTCAGGGTACTGAATTGACATTTTTACCTAACAATTTTTTTTCTACTTAAATGTCTTTTTGAATTTTATTTTTATTGTACCTGAAGATGATCGAAAACGTTTGACATTCTGTGAAAATAAAACAGGATTTCAATCGAAATTGTGGTTCTATAAAATTATTCAGAAATCAATCATACTAACTTACTAACACAGCTATATCTCCCTTTTCACACGTTCCGGTTTGTCTCTGGTTTTTGATAGCGAAATAAATGAGATTGCTGAACCAACCGTTTTAAAGCTATCACACATCTTCATACACTACTAATCTTCCAACCTGGTACCGGGCTGTGCCGTGTACAAAAGAACCTTAGAATTAAAGTTCAATTTTCACTGTCATATTCGCAGCCTCCATGAATATTTATTTTATTTCTTTTCTTCAATCTTATAGCACCCTTTCGAGAATGAGATCTCCTCACAGACATTTTGTAGGAGCTACCAAAAATGTGGATTATAGTCCTTTTCTGAGAATACCACATTCTGCATCATCTAATACTAATTTCCCACTATAAGTTTGAAGCTTCACATATTATCTGCATTTAAATACGAGTAATTATCCTTTGGGTTTCATGCAAAGTCATACAAGCAGAGACTCCTACACTCCGCTTAGGACTAATTTTAACTCAAATTCAAACGGCTTGGACTTTACACACTACGAACGAAACAGGGTGTTCACAGTGGCAAACTCCCCACTGTCACTTTTACAGATCTTCAAAATAGGTCTGACAAAATTGCAAAGGTGTGAGTCAAGGTTTTCCTTGGCCTTTTTTTAATTTCAGTTCTACAAAGTTTCCGATGAAACGTTTCATAAAATGATTATTTTCAATTTGTCCTTAACGAATACTTCTTGTGAACGTTTTTTTTTTAAATGAATAAAAATCATCAAAACAAATGAGATAATAATCTGTAGACCGCTTAACGTGTCAGAAGTGTAAGTCGCCATCATGGTGTAGAAATTGCTTTTCATTTGCAAAGTTGAAAACTCAATTTCCGCTTCTGAATCAGGTCGGCAACTTAGCGCACACACTGGCGGCCATCTTTGGATACATTGTAAGTTATTACAGAAACGTCAAAACAAAATTACGCTCTTACATCTTGGCTTTAAGTAGATTACAGAACACTTGGCTGTTTATATATACACAATCAACTTTGAATTTTGCAGCACATTTACTTTAAGGCACGAAGACACTGGATTTTTAAACTAGCTTCTAACGATGAAATATCTACTGTTCTAACTATGATAATAAAGTCAATTTTGAAGAAAATTCTAAGCCTCAAACTAGCATTTAGAAGCAAATGTTATCCTAAGGAACTTTTTATTAAGTATTTGCTTGATGTTTACAAATTTTCGTAAGCTAATTCTATGAGTGTTATTCTGAAATATTCAATCCATAGCCAACCTACGGATTATTGTTTCTTACAGTGGAGCCGCCGAGAGAATGAATTTTTGACAGGTCGTAATAGTATGAACGATGTAACTTTGAAGAATAATTTTAAACCGAATAAAAAATGTCGTTCTAACGCATAATTATCTTTAAAAATAAATCATCATGTTAAATGGAAATATTTGTTATAATTTTGGGTCAAATGGAAAGTTAAATAAATTAGAAAACAACATTTTTTTTTAACTGTCAGAAATTCATTCTCTCAGCGGCTCCACTGTAGTCTAGAACATTCACTTCAAACGTCGGATGATTCATGAATTTCCTGCCTCTAATTATTACCATGATTGCTTAGATTTCATGATGACTATACTTATTTTACAACAAAACATAATTTTGACCCATTCAATACATTTTTAAGTCCTTAGTAAATTTTATAGAACAATACCAGATGAATCTTTATTGTATTGGAACACTCGTCTCCTTCACTCATTTTTTATTGATATACTAACGTTTTCGATCACTCACGATCATCATCAGGTACAACAAAAATCCCTTTTTTTAAGTGTACAAATTTGACCGGTGTTATACGAATGCCTATAATCTCACACCTATAAAAAAAGAACGAATTTAAAAAATAAGCATCAAATATCTATAAAATGTGTAAAAAAGGTACTTTATATTTTAGACTTCAATCGCAATTAATTTGATAACTAAAAAGGGGATTTGAGTTTGAAATTTCATTACTTTTTTCTTGTACTTGAAAAAAGTGCATCCAGCTTTGTAGTCTTGCTGTGGCACTTCTGATTGCATTTATAAAGTCAGGAGCTTCGCGTTCACTTAGGTATGCCAGTGAGTGGCAACCATACCTTGAAAAATAAACAATTTATGTTTTATAGGGTATAGCGGTTCACACAGTGAAAGTTTATATAATTTCGATCTATAGTTTTTTCTTAATAATTTTAATTTGACATACATCACTCTTGATAATGACCTAAGTATTGAAAGTCGAAAGTGCTTGAGGTAGAAAATAATATTGTGAAAATAAAACTACGTTTTAGGAAAAAAAAAAAAAAAAAAATATTTTATTCAAAACGCAGTTCAAATGAGGTCCGTACATGAATCGACATAGACAAATTTGCATCGTCACAAGGCCGGATTGCTAGGGAAACGGCATACAAATATTTTGTTATTGGGGTATGAGGCTGACCCCCCCTTGCTGTAACAACATGGTTCATCCTTACCAATGCCACCCTGGTTTCAGGGAAGGAGTTGCAAAGTTCACGTGAGGTTTGGTTTATTTTGTATTTATACATGCAGCATGTGTAAGCGTGAACTTATGTGTGCCTGCATGTGAGCATGCATTAAATGTGAGCTTTAGATGCCAATATATCTTTGCAACTTATTTTAAACATTATTATGGATAGGGTGCGAAGAAAAACAGTCCCATACTACATAGAGTGACGTTTGCTCGTTGGGAAGAAAATCCAATTTCAAATTACTGTGCTTGGTCCATTATGTAATTAATGTAAATGAATTAAAGTCTAATCAACGACGTTACCATGTTGAAAGCACCGGTTCCCATAGATCACCGAAGTTAAGCAACATTGGGCGCGGACAGTATTTGGATGGGTAACCGCTCAGGTACACCGCGTGTCGTTGGCATCTTGGACCGGTCTGTAGTCCGTAGTGGCAACACTTCGGACTCGTAAATGGAAGGTTGTAGATTCGGATCCCGGCGGAGCACAAAAATATACCATTTATATTTCGAATGTGCTCTTCGCTGGGTTGAAAAATTCATAAACCTTTACCAAAGACCGGTCACTGAATGGTCCATCCAACCTTACAACAACTGGGTCTTGCTTGAGAATTGGCGCTTTCTACAGCGACGACCAAGCTCGCAGAGGGCTCTTGAGGTGTGATACACACAAAAACAGCGCTCACCAAATAAATTATCCTTATATTATTATTATTATTATTAAAGGCGTTGTTTTAAATTAATTATTGTAATAAATTAATTATTTGTGTTAATTAAATTTACATTTCTCCTGTCAGAAGTTGTGGAAATTATTTTTCTCTGTTTGTAATTATTAGGAGACCAAAACTGATTTTCACTTACAGCCCCCCTGAGATTTTTTTTCATTTCTTTAAGATTCTCTATACGTGCAGCTTGGGTACGTCTCACGTTTACCTCCAAGGTTGGCCAGCACCTCCTTGCAGTCAACTTCTGCTTTCAGTAGCTGAAGGCAGGAATTAAATTATGCATTTCCAGTCGCAATACTCCAGTTCGGCGACTCTACGCTCCTCTCCTCAAAGGTCTCATCCATAGAGTCATAATAATACTTGCTCTATGGTCTCATCCATAGAGTAATAATAATACTTGCTCTATGGTCTCATCCAGCACTCGCACACTAATCTCCAGTCAAAAGGGCATGTAGCTTTTCACGCTTATGAAGAAGTATACAAGGACCGGAATAAATGGGGGTTAATCTGCAATGTTGGCTCTTGATTTTTATTTATTTTAATTCCACCTGCTTATTTTTAAATGTAAATATTTATTTATAAATTATGTTTTTGTTTTGTAGTAAGTTTTTGTTTCAGATGTACTTACACAATATTTTATTTTGTTTTCCATAAAAAGGTGTATGCCGCAAAGTAAATAAATCAATAGACACAGATTTGTGAAAAGGAATGCAATTTACAAACCTATTTTGCGTGGCCAGTTGTCTTCATCCGAAAGCAGTTTGTGTGCATGCGATGGCATCCGTTGAGCCAGGGTCGAAGTTATTGTCGGTAGGACAAGGCCGGGCTTGAACCGGCGCCGCGGCGTTAGTGCCAATAACACAATTTAAAGTACCAACGCCCATTCCCTCGACCACCCCAGTGATAATGTACTTTTATTATTTTTCTGTTAGCTTCTAGTCGATATAATGCTGAACCTCATGCTGTAAAAACTTGGTTCACATAACATGCCTCCACGGTTTCAGAGAAAGGTGGCAGGTGTTGCAAGGCTTGTTTTTGTGAGATTTGATGTATGTACTTTGTAAGTGCATATGCAGCATGTGTGTGAGTCTGCTTGTGAGCATGCAAAAAGTATGAGCTTTAAAAGTAAGTATATCCTTTCAACTAATATTATAGACCAGAAAAAAAAAAAATTTTGTTTTTTTCCAGACGCCTATTTCAATACTATTCTTCTCGATGATTCTCTACCAGGGATGCATGCTGACGGAAATATTCCTCTACTGTTACCATGGCAACGAGATTATAATCAAAGTAAGTGTAACCTTTTGTTATTTTCACAGCTACAACCACATAATTAAATTTGTTAAAATCTGTTCTTAGAATGATCACACAGTATAATGCGAGATCGCATCCACAATGACCGCACACAAAAAGTTTGTAAAATAGAGGACGTAGTGCAATGGAGCAGATCCAGAAGCGCTATTCTGCTAAATTCCTTACGACCTTAAGGTGGCGAGATAGCGATTCGTGTCGGTATCTCAGTTGGTAGAGTGCTTGCATTTCATGCGGAGAGCTAGGGTTTCGAATCCCACCGAGGGTGTCAGAAGTGATTTCCCATTTCGGTGTTTATTTCAAACCTAAAATAAAATACCGGCAAGTTTTACTCAGCCTTCACAAGAAATGAGAACCAGCCCTCTCAGGAGTTGGGAAACCTCCACTTCAACTGAAGTGGTTGGCGTAAGGCCGGCCCCCTTACCTGTAAAAATAAATGGGTTCAACTCGCCACATGCGATCCCTTCGTTGATAACGCGGCAAGAAGTTACACTATATGTGTGGCTTAGTTACGTTTTTGCGAGTTGCGTCCAAAAAAAGGTATACTGTGATTTTTATCAATGGAGTTCTTTCGCAAGCTCCAACTTTGATTGGTATCGAAAGTGTAGGGAATTTAGCAAAATAGCGCTTCAGGAGGCGATTTTGGAGAAACCACGTCTCCTGACTGATTCATGAAAGACTTGCACACAACATAGCTGATGAGATGCCAATAGGTCAGCACCCAGCTGGAAGACCTGCTGAAAGGTGGAAAGATAGCTGGACATCCTCGTCTCAAGATACACGAGTTTATATAAAGTTTTTGTGTGAATAACAGATCGAAAGATGTAATTAAGAAAAATAATAAGATGATTGAAAGTAATGCAAAACATATTTTGTGAAAATATAGATCCTTTATGTGTTGAATGATCAATGTATAAATCAACACAAAAATAAACAAATGGCTGTAAAGCTTGTCAGTCCATGATGGAGGTATTCAAATAAAATCAATAACGTATTGTTATGATTTGTTTCGGGTTAACTTTTAATAAAATTCCAGTTGAATTAATTAAACAGTATTTATTTTTTAACAAGTTGATTACATAATATGGTTCACTCTTCACACTTTTGTTTTGTCGGTTTCACGGCTTATGCGTTTATCGATCACTGAATGCTTCACAAAACTTCAGCCTTATTTATATGTGATCAAGGCCTATTCTCGCGTGTTCCTGAACAGACGAGGAACCTCTAAAATGGACATTTCCAGAGAGTACCAGAAGTATCAACAGCTCAAAGTGTCAAACACTCACGTCTACACACACGCACATACACAGCATGTAAACACGCTTAGACATACAATCACAAAAATACGCAAACATGAACCTATACATTCGTAAGAGTATAATATATTTTCTAGAGCTCTCAATGAGGCTTGAACATGAATTGACGTAGACAAAATTGTCTCATCACCCAGACGGGTTACTAGGGAAAAGGCAAGCGAATATTTTGTTATTGGTTGCTAATGACGGCTGTGCCATATAAGGCTGACGTTTGCTCGTTGAAAAAAAGTTCCAAATTCAAAAATGTTCCGAGTCTACTTCTAAATTCAAGTCTTACACGAGTTCCGTCTCCTTGGCCTGAAGTGTTTGAATTATTTCATAATTTCCTTCAGGTAATGGCTGCCAGTCACTTACGCGTATTTCGGAATAATATTTCAATTAATTTCAGAAATGTATTTCATTTATCATTCCTCCGTCATTTAATCAATCGCCCCACAACACTGAATTTATTTTACTTCTACACTTTTCCAACAGGGTCTTTTCAAATTTTCGCATCTTGATTCATTTTCTGCCGCCTTTAATTTTGTTTTCCAAAACTACACTATTCTGCTAAGTCTAGGTTTCATTAAAATCTTTTATAGCGCTTCACAAAAAAAACCCCTTTCTAGATTGTTAGCCTTTAGTTTTTTTTTTTAAGTACGAAGATTAGATATTTAATTCAAATACATATATGATTCAAATTTAGATTACCGTATTATTTGAGTTGCACTTACATATTATGCAGGTTTTTATTCGCACGTAAGTTGCAAAGGTATGTAACATCAGGGATTCACATAACTTGCATTTTCACAAGCAGACACGTATAAGTTCGCGCTTATACATGCCGCATGTGGACCTACAATATAAAAACCCAAATCTCAAATGAACGTACACTCTGCAGCTCTTGCCGACCTTCCCTGAAACAGGGGTGATATTGGCAAAGTGAAATATTTTTTGCAGTATAGGTGGTCAGCCGCATACCAACCTATAGGTAAGTCAAGTAGGTATTAGAAAAAATGAATTCAGTTTTTCAGATTATCACGAAAACAAGAAGGAAACCCAACAATATTGCAAACGCAACTAAGCTACACATACAGTGTAACTTCTTGCCGCGTTATCCCCGAAGGGGTTGCATGTGGCGAGTTGAACCTATTTATTTTTACAGGTAAGGGGGCCGGCCTTACGCCAACCACTTCAGTTGAAGTGGAGGTTTCCCAGCTCCCGAGAGTGCTGGTACTCATTTCTTGTGAAGGCTGAGTAAACCTTGCCGGTATTTTATTTTGGGGTTTGAAATGAACACCGAAACGGGAAATCATTTCTGACACCATCGGTGGGATTCGAACCCGAGCTTTCGGCATGGAATGCAAGCACTCTACCACCTGAGCTATCGACCGGACCATATGGAATATAAACTGTAGCTGTATTCCTATTGCAATTCTACTAGGGGTAGCCATAGCCTC
Source organism: Agapetus fuscipes (assembly GCA_951799405.1). Lineage (NCBI taxonomy): Eukaryota > Metazoa > Arthropoda > Insecta > Trichoptera > Glossosomatidae > Agapetus > Agapetus fuscipes. The sequence goes on along the minus strand of OX637346.1, from coordinate 2,024,810 downwards.
TGCCGAGTTGTCTCCACTTTTGTATTTCCTGGCGTCTCTTTCTACACACTAATGCTCTCTCTCTAAATCTCAATTTTTTTAATCTGAAAATACGCAAACAATACTCCGGATTGGAACTTGCGTATCTTATCCACTTGGTCAACGTCAATTTTCATCACCAAAATTTTGTATATTCTTACCTTCATATCTTCAACAACACTGCTCGGCAGGATCGTTACTAATTTTAGCACTGTCACTAACGTTTCAGAGTGCAAGCATCGTGGACTCTTTGTACGACTGTGACTGGTACACCCAGGGCAAGGACTTCAACCAGATCCTGATGTTCATGATGGAGAGGACCAAGAGGCCGCTGAAGATCAGCACCGGGAAGCTGTTCTCCCTGTCGCTGTCTGCTTTTGTCATGGTGACATAAACATTGCCATTTTTCTATCAAGACATTAATGCCTCGACCTCTTTATATCCAAGCATACTTTTTCCGATTTCATTGCATCCATCACGTTTTTGTGCCTCCAAATAATTACTTTGTTTTTAGAAAAGATTTTTCACATTTAATACACGCTCACAAACATCACACACATGTAAGTTCTCGCTTTCACATGCAGAATGAATATCTACAGAATACAAACAAAACTTCGAATGAACGTAAGCCCTGCAACTCTTGCTGACCTTCCCTGAAACAGTGGTGATATTGGCCAAAATAAAGCAAGGTCAGCTTCATTTCAACCTATAAGTAAATGACTAATTTCATCCAATTCCGATAATTTCAACCCTTGAAGGATTTTTAAAAGCCCGTAGTATTGAGTAACCCTTCAGGTTTGACTTGTATGTAGTCTAGTGGTTAACTCTACGAAATCGTATTTGGAAGTTTGGGTGCTTGATTTCCAGGGGAGCACAAAAAAAGTATCAAAACTTTCAATGTACGCTCGTAGAGAAATATGACTTTCATTTTATCTTCGCCATTGTAAAAATAATGATGCCTAGAATCTTGGGCTTAGTGGTAGTTGGCTAAGTCTAGAATCTCCCCTCCCATCGGTGTAGGTGTTGGATATCAGCATTAGACGTGACATGTCCTGGACTAGGGATTATTATAATCTACATTTCATGACGTGAACAAAGCAATGCGTGTCTCGCTTCAAGTGTTTCACGTATTGGCATTTTCAGTTGGATACATTGAGCAAAGTCACTAGGGAGTTTGTGCGTGTCCAAACGTATTTGGAGATAGGTACAATTACACATTTAAGATTCAGCCTTTAGAAAACGAAAAACAGGAAAAGATGAATTGCAAGGGATGTACTTTTTTTTAAAACGGTATATCAATGTTTTTTGTTGACCACATACCATCCTTCGAATAGGTACTTAATATATTCATTGAGTCTTCCTTGACTTATAGGTTGGTTTCCTTGACTTAGAGGTTGGTATGAGGCTGACCACCCATACTGTAAAAAATGGTTCACTTTGCCAATGTCACCCCTGTTTCAGGGAATGTCGGCAAGAGTTGCAGGGCTTATGTTCATTTGAGGTTTGGATTTTATTTGTAAGTACACAATCAACATTTGTAAGCGCGAACTACACGTGTTTGTTTGTGGGCATACATCTGAGAGCTTTGAATGAATATATCCTTGCAACTTTGATTATAGATTATAGTCGCATGGATTATAGAACCAAAGACAGTAATTAAGCTTTTTTTAAAGATTCGCCGGTTCGAGCCCAGCCTTGTCCCATTGACAATAGCTTCGACCCTGGTTCAACAGATATCATTGAATGCACACAAGCTTCTGCTTTCGCATGAAGATAACTGGCCAGGCAAAATAGTTTGGTGAATTGTATTCCTCTTCACAAATCTATTTAAAAAAAAACTTCTCTCAACTTTCATCAAATAATCATCAGAAAATTTAAAGAATAAAGAAAAAAAATGTGGAAGAAAAATCTTCGCTCATAGTTGAACATAAGCATCTAATTGTTACTAAAGGCAATAAAATAGAACTTGACAAAAAATTTACACAATCTTGTTGTGTTCGAGAATATTTATACGTGGCACAAAAAGTAAAGAATATCGTCTTGAAGAGACGTAATGTTTGCTTGACGGAGCACATTTTGTGAGAAATTGCGATAACGGGCTGAAGCCTGAAACTTGTTGTGTAACAATGGGAGGGTGGGAGGGAGGAGGGGGCGCAGTACAAGGGTGGGGGGGGGACAAGGCTGACTACCATGGAGACAACTGACAACGCTACTATCATAACTTCTGTTGGCAGCACAGGGCGCGAAATGTAAATACTAAACTTACTGTATGATGCCCTAAATAAACAAATACAATGCGGATCTATAACCTATGTAGCAAAGATGTTTTACATTTTTCAACAAGATTCATATTAAATGCATTCCCACAAGCAGAGACGTGTAATTTCGCACTTTAACATGCCGCGTGTGGACTTACAATATAAATACTCAATCTCAAATTAACATTAGCTCTGCAACGCTTGCCGACCTTCCCTGAAACGGGGCATGACATTTGCAAAGTGAACAATATTTTACAGCATAGGTAGTCAGCCTCATACCAACCCATAAGTCATTAGTATTATTCCCAATTTTCCATTGACTTATAGGTTGGGGTGAGGCTGCCTACCCATGCTGTAAAATATGCTTCGCTTTGCAAATGTTCCCCCTGTTTCAGAGAAGGACGGCAAGAGTTGCAGGGTGTATGTCCATTTGAGATTTGGGTTTTTATGTTGTAGGTTCACATGTATGTGCAAGAGCGAACTTGTACATGTCTGCTTGTGAGAGTACCTACACATAATGTGAACCCCCAATGTCACATATCTTTGCAAATTAGATTAGATTAGATTAGGTACCTATCTATAAGGGTCATTTTTACATGCACAATAAATTAATGCAGTTAATTGTACATTGAAGCTTTTACGGCCGGTTCTTGTTGACACAAAAATCACTTTTTTTGGGCTATGTAGCCGTGGTCTGGTAGATTCTTTCCGGACAGTTTTTCCCATTGCTCCGATGGGCATTAGTACCGCTGATAATGCCCATCGGATCAATGGGCGAAACTGTCCGGAAAGAATCTACCAGACCACGGCTACATAGCCCGAAAAAAGTGATTGTTGTAGCAACAATGCAGTTAATGTTAATATGAAAAGTTGGCCCAACCTCTACCGTAAAAATTAGAACACCTTTGAGAAAAGGTTACCTACATTTTACGCGTGTGAAACCGTGTATGCGAGCTGAAACAAATTGTTTAACCTTACAGCAAGTATAACCGCTTGTTTAGCGAGCTGTGATTATAAATAGCAGCACTTGAAACACTCGTAAGTGTTTTTGTGTGTCGGCCCTCCATATTATTGAATTGTTATTTGCAAGACGGAAAATCCAGAAGTGGAGTTCCATGACAAGCCGCCATTGTGGCTTATACCTACCTGCTCATATTATGCTTTATGATTATACTTCTCCCTGTAACCCGAGTATAAAGCATTTTCCGTCTCTCAAGCGTATCACGATCGAAACAAAAAAGTGTATGGAATTCTAAAATACGACAGCACCCCTATTGAGTACTGTTCTGTACTGTATCCTGCCGCCGTTCCACTAGGGGTGGCCGGTATCTCCGTAGATGCGCCTCCACTTTTTTCTGTCCTTACAAACCACTTTCATTTCCTCAATATTAGTAATTTAGTTTTAACTTGGAATGCTCAGGATACTGTGCTACATGTACAAAACAATGCATTCTAACGCATTCATATCATTTTATCAAAAAATATACAGTAGCCTGAGTAATTTTAATTTAATTTATATTTTGATTTAATGTTTTGTAGTGTATAGGTAAGTTAATCTAAAATAGGTTATCTGTACCTTGAGTACGAGTTGCAAAACTTGAGTAAAGTCAAGTTTACGGAACGTATTAGAGAGTGGTTTTCCCCAAAATTTGCCGTTTTTGTTTGTTTACACTTGGTTTTCTTCATCACTGTAACTCTTTTGCTAAGACCATAAAGTGTAAGAAACAAAGGTGGCAGATTTTGGGGTAAATCACTCTTTAATACTTTCCGTAAACTTTACTTTACTCTAGTTTTGCAACTCGTAATAAGGGTACTGAAACTTGAACACCCACTATAAAGCAGTGGTGTAGTTTTGTATATTTGTAAACTCTGTTTTTGAATTTAAACGTAATTCGAATACTCGCAGTACATTACTTCAAGTACAAAATATTTCTTAAGCTCCCCACGATTGTATAAATAAATAAAAATGTAAGAAAACTGAATCATTCATGGGAGTTGCTGTTGTACCTTCCATATATTTTTTGTTTACTCGATGGACGGGAGTTTACGCGATGTCTTATACTTGGAGTTGTGTATCGAGGCTAAGCTTGAACGTAATCTTATTATGGAACACGCAAATCAGAGCCGAGTATATGAGGAAGGTTGTTTCAAATCATTTAACTATAGCAAGGGTTCAATGTTCTCCCAAAAACGATTCTTTTTTTTATTCATTTCGGTTAAACTTTTGGTTGTCGCTGGTATGGTCAGGGTGATAAGACATCGTTACTCAAATTTACGTTATTGAGACAATCGCAAGTTCGAACCCCGCCTGCGTCGTGTAATACTCGTATCGACAATAACTTTAGCCCAACTTCAACACACGGGTAATGGTTAATTAATGATTCATTAAATTTTCAATAATAAATTATTAATTGATAATGCTAATACCTGTTTCTGACCAGGCAAAATAGGATAGTGAGTTAAGATATATTAACATTTCAAGGTCATATCAAATGCATGCCCTAAAACAAGCACGTGTAGTTCGCACTTGCAAATGCTGAGTGTGTACTTACAAATAAAATCCAAACCTCAAATGAACATAAACCCTACAACTTGGCCGACCTTTCCTGACACAGCGGTGAAATTGGCAAAGTGAACCATTTTTTACAGTATTGGTGGTCAGCCTCATACCAACCTATAATTCAAGGCAAAACAGTCAGCAGTCCTCTTCACAAATCTATTTTTAAAATGCGATAGAGCAGGACATCCCTAATTTTCAGAAAAGTGAGAAGTGTGATATATGTTCCACTCGCCACATGTGAATCAAGAAGTTGCACAATATGTACAGCATGTTTGCGTCGTGTTGCGTTTATGAAATCTTCCTTTTCAGGTATTTTAGCGCCTGTGGTATGGGCAACAGAAACAATCCACGCTACAAGCTTGAAATGTCATACCTTTTGTTTTATTTTTGCAGATATTGCGATCTTCATACTCGTATTTTGCCGTACTTCAAAATATGCACGAGACAAAATAAAGAACAAAGTGTTTTAAAAACCATTTTTTTACTAATTGCTCATTGTTTTATAGAGATAAAATTACATTTGTGGTGTTATGCTAAAGAGTATTACCCCCGTATTCACGATCAAAACTGATTTAAGTGCCTTACTCAAGCGCTACACTTACTCAAGGGTCGACATTCTGGAGCGTTTTGTTTCACAAAGAACACTCAAGCAGTAATCAGCGTAGTGCCCAACCCCCAGGAGACGTACGGGTTTGTCATTGGCTCTCGAAAAAACCCAGCTCTGTAATTGGTCAGTACCTTCCGACCGATATTCGGCGTACTTCACTCTTATCATTGCCGCCTCTTTCAAATTTCAATGTCATATCAACTTTGCATAAAACTTGACAACAAATAAGTACGTATAACGCAATTACTACTTTAAGTAAACCGTAAGTACGAATTTGTTTGTTTAAAATTTCTATTAGTTTTTAAAAATACATTTATGTAATATCCAATGTAAAGTGTTTTGATCGATTTCAGCGCCAAAAATATTCATAAAAAGTTGTTTTCTCCAGCGGAAAAGGAGCTGCTGGTGGCTCTGATTAAAGAAAAACCTGTAATAGAAGATAAAATAACAGATCGAAGAAATCGTTGGCTTTGCAACCCTCAATGAGCAACGGCAAAACTGTATACAGAACGACGCGTTTTTTCAATCAAAAACGTCGTCTAAATTCTTCCTCTTCGTAACACGTAAATGGGTCTTTACAGTCTCTGATATATTTTCTTGGGACACTATTTTTGAACAAAACAATGTTATTATTCTCGTTGAAGTCAACTGTATCGAAAGAATTCATTATTTTATGTAAATAATTCACAACCAAACAAAAAATGTGCTGATGAAATGCGGCGGAATATTTTGACAGTTCATCTGTCATTGCAGTATGGTCCTAGACCATACCGGAGAACAAACCCAATTCTGATGGTCAAGCAATGTAAATGAACTCGTCAAAACAATGTTAATACACTTGTAAAAATCATGTTTATAGTAAGAATTCATTTTTTCATGTAAATTCACAATCAAACAAAAAATGTGATAACAATGAAATGTGACGGAATATTTTGACAGCGCTTAAGCGTTGGTTAATATACGTGTCGACCTTACTTACCTGAGTGCTAGTTTTTGGAGCGCTTAAGCGCTAATTTTACCTTAAGTATTGTTCTTGAAATGAATTTCCCCAATCTAAGCGCTGGTTTGCCCTTAAGGAAGTGCCAGTTTTGATCGTGAATACGGGGGTTAGATACTTACATAAATATAAATTTAAATTAATAATTTATTTAATGTTTCTTCTATAATCTAATTTTATTTTGTATGGTTTGTCTATTCACACTGTGAAAATGCATATTGATTGATTTCTACTAAATTTTATTTTAAGAAAACACTGTTTTATTTTGACTTTCTTATTACTTTTATTTTAATTAATGTATACTAACGTTTCCGATCTCTCGATCATCTTCAGATACAATAATTTTATATTGCACCAAACTCCAATCAGACAAAACTAAAAATTGAATGTGATTTATCCCATCAAATAAAAAATTTGGTTTCAAATACGTAAATCAGCTGATGCACATCATATTTCCTGTTCAAATTCCATCATAATATTACCCACTTCCGAGAAATATTTAACCAAGGTCCTCCCCAGAATTAAGCAATAAAATTTTATGTGTGTCAATCAAATATTGATTGGAGGTTGGTGCAACAGGCCCTAAGGCATACATTTTATAATTTACCTTACAATTTAGATAATAAACATGTTTTTGATGTTGAATCTGTGATCATAGATAGCAACCAGCAGCATTTGTTTTTGCTCCGATGGAGAATAGAACCCTCAACGCTCCGATATCGAGTATGAAGCTTTAAACACTAGACGTCATAAAATGGCGTACTTACCTAGAAGTGCCTGGAATAATCTGGACTTGAATATCCTGATGACCCTCTCTATAGCGATCCGCAGTTGTCTGTCCTGCGGCTTCACCAGCTTGGAGTGGTAGTCCTCCAGCAGCTCCAACGCACGATGCGCTTCTGCAACAATAACAACATGGCATCATATCCTGCCTTAACAATATCCTGATGACCCTCTTGATGACCATATCCTGCCTCACAACCAAACCATTACACATCCCCACTCACCCTTACACGCCTTAACTCTCACTAGACTGACGACTGAGGATGAACTCATCCGTCGTACAGAAATTGTGTCTCCTGAAGACGTTCGCTACGCCACTGACGAAACATCGAGAATAATGTAAGTTTTCTTATAACGGTTCGTTTAATATCCGAGTAATAAATTTTAACTGTCTAGTTATCATTCTTGTAAATAAGTCAAACGACCGTAACTCCAACTTAAACCTAAAAATATTAAGTTTTACCTTTACCCTCCCTGAAACAGGAGTGACATTGGCAAAGTGAACCATTTTCACAGCACGGGTAGTCAGCGTCATACCAACGTAATTTCACAACTCAAAAAGCACACGAGGCTTGTCCCTACGTTTCCCAGACATAATGTTGAACGGCGTTTTTGTTTCATTGGACCACAAATAGTTTATCCGTCTTGGGCCAAGGCTCCCCTCCCCCTCCCCCCCTCCTGTGATCGCGTTTCCATCCGAACAATACGGCATAAATCGATGACGTCGCACTAATCTGAACATCGAGATTGGTGTATCGGCAATGGCATTGACGCTTTTGGCAAACCGCACCAGCGCGACACTTTTTTGTCTCCCCGAGCTAAATATACACATTATCTGCCAGACGCGTGCACCGCACACAGGCAAACACATGCCAGGAAAAACAGCTGTGCCTTTGCCTTAAAAAAAACTCATATGAGAAAATGAAGATTCCTTGACTTATAGGTTGCTATGGACTGACAGTGACCACCATCTAAATCTAAATCTAAGTTAAACAGGGGTGGCATTAGCAAAGTGAACCATTTTTTACAGTATGGGTGGCCAGCCTCATACCAACCTATAAGTCAAGGAATACTGTAAAAAATGGCTCACCCCTGTTGAAACAGGGGTGAGCCAGGGAAGGTCGGCAAGAGTTGCAGGGCTGATGAAGAGAAATGCAATGCACCAACCTATTCTGCCTGGCCAAAAACAGGTATTACAATCATTAATAATTAATTAATAATTGTTTATTTTAATGAATTATTAATTAATAATAACCCAATGACATCTGTTGAACCAAAGTTATGGTCAAATGACCCAAGCGGGGATCGAACCAGTGTTATTCTATTCCAAATACGCTAAAAAAATCAGCCACTTGATCCCTCGGCCATAACATCGATACTTTGTTACGAATTTTAATTTGCAAGCATGTTTAACCATTATAATTCTAGCTTTAATTCAATTCTGTCCTAAAAATAGGAATAAAAATTATTTTCCCCTAAAATGAGGGTGGCATCAGTAAAGATATTCTTCTTCTTCTTTTTGTGCAACTTCTATCGAAGAGCGGCGATCATCATGGCTATTTCGACTTTAGATGCTGCGGCTCGAGACAGGGACTTGCTGCTTCTGCCGAACCACTGTCGCAGGTTTTTCAGCCACGATGTCCTTCGGCGTCCCTGAGATCTTCTCCCCTCAATCTTACCCTGAATGATAAGATGAAGGAGACGGTACTTAAAGTATTGACAATGAAAAACATGGAGAAGGGCTTAAAGTAAAAAATATTTCAAAAGAAAAAAAACAAAGTAATTTACTCCAAGTTAATCACTATGAAATTAAAAGCTAACACCCAATGACAGTTTTGTGTCATTAGCTCGCTCTTCTCTACATTTAATCGGCAACTTTTGGCACACATTTTCACCGTTGTGAAACTATTCACATCAAAAGCGTTGGATTCGATTATCTGACTAAACGAACGTAGGAAAGAAGAGTCAAATTCACTCAATAGACTCGAAGTATTGTGAACATTTCTTGGTTTTGTTTGGCACCTGAGAAGTGAGCAGATAAGGATTAAATCAAGATATTTGTTTGAAATGGTGGAAAGGTCCTTGAAATTATGCGCATATTTAATATTGGGTCACTATTATATCACAAACAATCACAAAGTATAGTGATGTGAAGATGGACTGATAAATTTGGTATTTGCCGTTTAATGCTGAGAACGGCAACCTACTTCCCCAAATGTAGGGAAATTATAATGTGAATTTATTGATATTGATATGTTCATGATTATGTGATTGACGTTTATTATGTGCTATACTCAGAGTGAACTGATAAATATAAAACTTTCCTCTTCATGCAGTATAATTACAACTGAACTCTGGCAACTTCTAAAAAAAATGCAGGCATTGAAGTCAATAATTCATACTAGATATCGGCGTACGCGTTCCAAATCCAAATAAAATTCAAGCTGTGTATTCTACTCCAAACAAAAATTCAAGTGTGAACAGTGAATTGTAGCGGGATTCTCGACATGTATTCCAACGAGAGGCAGTCTGCCCTCGCATTGATTTTTGGATGTAAAATGTGGTTTGTGTTTTCGTTCTGTGCACTGTTTACTGGGACTTGTTACGTGATTGCTGGCGCTGGACACATATCTGACACCACCGGCTGCTCCGCCCGTCAGTTCCAGTGCGCCAACGGGCGCTGCATTCCCTGCACCTGGGTGTGTGACAAGGACGACGACTGCGACGACCACTCTGATGAGAGCCCCAAGGAGTGCCAAGCTACAGGAGGCTGGGTGTTGCACGGCAAGAGGGCCCAGCGTAGAGACGCGGGCATGGGCGAGGACAGCCTGCCAGGAGCTACTCCGGCAAGGAGCTTGCCGACTCCCCCCCGATATTTGCCCGATTTATTTTATATTTATAATTTAATAATTTTTTTAATACCTTAACGATTATGATAATGATTTGATTGTTTTAAATATTTGACATTTTTATTTTGACATTTTTATGTACTTACACTTTATATAATAATTGTTATTATTTAATATAATTAATTTATTTTTGTAATTAATAAACCCCATGTTCGCCAATATAAACGCAGTTCCACTCTGCAGAAAAACCGCCATAAACTTGCTCAGAGAGAATGAATGGGTGTTTGGAACTTGGAATGTCAGAAGAATGAATGAGTGTAAGGAGAAGGAAATCGTGAATGTGATGAATGAAAAAAGAATACAAGTGATGGGTGTGACAGAGACAAAAATGAAAGGGAATGGTGAAAAAGTATTAATGAATGGTGAACTGTATATCTGGTCAGGTGTGGAAGATGGGAATGAAAGACAGGGTGTGGGTGTGGTTATAAGTGAGAATGTAAAAGGATGCATAACGGGCTACCAAAGAATCTCTCCAAGAGTTTTGACTGTTAAACTCAAAACAAACAGGATGAAAATTTTCTTGGTGGCCTGTTATGCACCTGTAGATTCAGAGTGTATGGACGTGAAAATGAGATTCTGGAATGAGTTGAATGCAGTTGTGCGCGAAAGCAAGAAGAATGAATACATTATAATTTTGGGAGATATGAATGGATGGGTAGGTACGCAAAGAGATGAGTGTGTGAAAATTGTTGGTCCTAGTGGACGAGGTGTAGTCAATGATAATGGGCGACACCTGATAGCTTTGTGTGCAGAGCACAGCCTTTTTGCATCAAACACATGGTTTCGACATAAGGATGTGCATCTGTACACAAGGCAGATTGTGGGAAGTCGCACAATCATTGACTACATCTGTGTGGATGAAAGACTGAGAGGAGCCGTAAGAGATAGCCGTGTCTATCGTGGGCCTGAAATAGGCAGTGACCACTATCTCTTATGCGCTAAAATAATGATTGGAGAAGTAAGAAAGAAGAAACGTAAGAAGAAAGTAAGAAAGCCAAGAATAAAAGTAGAAAGTCTGAGTGATGAAAATGTGAAAGTGAAGTATAAATCAGAAATACAAAAAAAGTTAAGTGTGAATGAACTTGAAAAGAATGTTAATGAAAAAGATATTGAAAGCATGTGGAAGTTTATGAAAGAAGGAATGATTGAATGTGCTCGAAAAGTATGTGGAGAAACGAAAGGTGGAAGATTGAAAGGGGATGCCTGGTGGAATGCTAAAGTAAAAGAGGCTGTGAAAGTGAAGAAGGAATGTTACAAAAAGTGGCTGAACGACAGGAATGATAGAAAGCTAGAAGATGAATATAAGATAGCCAAGCAAATGGCGAAGAATGTAGTTTATGAAAGCAAAGCGAATGAACAGAGAAAGATTGATGAAAAAATGAACAGGAGTTTCACCGACAGTAGGAAGGAATTCTGGAGATGGGTCGGTGCCAATAGGAATAAAGATTCTGCATTGACCACCCCAGGAATCAAAAGTGCTGTTGGTGAGATGGTATGGGAGAAGGATAAAGTATGTAAGAGATGGAAAGAATATTTTGAAGGGATTTTTGGTCGGGGCGAAAGAATTTTGTTTAGAAAAATGACAGAAGAGAATGAATTTAGGATTTTGAAAGAAGAAATAAAAGTATCTATTGAATGTTTGAAGAATGGAAAGTCTGCTGGGTTTGATGGAATAAATGGTGAAATGTTGAAAGCAGGAGGTGAATGCGTGATAGATTGGATGTACGAATTATGTAAGCTTTGTGTGAATGCAGGAGTAGTACCGATGGATTGGAGGAAGGCAGTCATTGTTCCCATTTACAAAGGTAAAGGGGACAAAAAAGACTGTCAGAACTTCAGACCAATCAGTCTACTCAGTATACCAGGAAAAGTCTTCTGTAAGGTGATTATAAAAAATGTGATTCTGACTACTAGTGAAAGGATTTCCGATATACAGTCCGGCTTTATGGCCGGTAGAGGCTGTGTTGATCAGATTTTTACTCTACGACAACTTGTTGAAAAACAATTGTCGGTGAGGCGGAAGCTGTTCACGGCCTTTGTAGATCTGGAAAAGGCTTTTGACTCAGTAGACAGGGGTATGTTATGGGATGTTTTGAAAGCATACGGAGTGAATGGGGCTCTCCTAGGTGCGGTGCATGCAAACTATGAAAATAGTACAGCATGTGTTCGTATTGATGATGAGTATAGTGAATGGTTTGAAGTTTTTAAGGGTGTAAGGCAAGGATGTGTGATGAGCCCATGGCTATTTAACATAGTCATGGACAAGTGTGTTCGAGATGCTAGACTTGATGATTGTGGATTAATGATAGGAGAGAGCAAAGTGAGTGTTCTACTGTATGCGGATGATGCTGTTCTTGTATCGGACTCAGCAGTAGAATTGCAAACGATGCTCTCTAGATTGAACGAAGCTCTGCTAGGTAATTATTTGAAATTGAATGCAAGTAAGACGAAAGTTTTGATTTTTGAAAGAAATGAAGAAAATACGAACTACGAATTTAGAATAAACGGAATGAATGTTGATGTGGTAAATGAGTTTGTATACTTGGGAAGTAAGTTTGAGAAAGATGGAAGAATGACAGGTGAACTTGAAAGAAGAGTAATGAAGGGCAGGTGTGTACTGGGTGCCACAGCTTGTATCGCCAAAAATCAAAACATTTCTAAAAATGCTCGATTGGCGGTACGCAGTGGCATACTTTTACCCACCTTGATGTATGGAAGCGAGGCCTGGACGGTGAATGAAAGTGAAATTAGTAAAGTCCATACTGTTGAAATGGACTTTCTAAGAAGTATGATTGGGAAAAAACGGAGTGACAGGGTGAGGAATGATTTTGTAAGAAAAGAATGTGGTGCAAAAGAAAGTGTGAAAGTGAAGATTAAAAGAAGTTTGTTAAGATGGTTTGGGCATATGGAGAGAATGAATGAGGAAAGACTGACGAAGAAAGTATATGTTGGTAGAATAGATGGATGTCGTGGTAGAGGAAGACCGAGAAAGGTATGGATGGACCAAATATCCGAAATTGCGAATGAATGGAATATCCAGAGTCATAATAAAAGAAGAGCTTGTATGAAGAAGGTTATGACTCTGGAGGAAATGAAAGAAGTATGCAAGGATAGAAAGAAATGGCGGTTGATCTGTGATGTTGGCGGCTAGGGTTTGTTAAAGTGAATTTGGTTTTATGATTTAGTTTTTTATGTCCATGTATATATTGTTATTTTTATTCTTTGATTTTAAAAAATGTAATTTGTCATGTATGTTCCTTGACTTATAGGTTGTTATGCGGCTGACCACCCATAATATAAAAATTGGTTCACTTTGCCAATGTCACCCCTGTTTCAGGGAAGGACGGCAAGAGTTGCAAGGCTTATGTTCATTTGAGATTGGGTTTTTATATTGTAGGTCCACATGCGGCATGTGTTAGCGCGAAATTATACATATCTGCTTGTGGGAATGCATTTAGTATAAATCTTAAATGATATATATCTTTGCAGCTTAGATTAGATTAGATTAGATTAGACGTAAATAAATACCAAAAAGATTATAAAGCCTTTGCTTAGCTTTGTCGGGCATCTAGAAAGAGTGGAACGACTGAAAAAAGAGTGTTCAAAGGTAATGAATTTCCCAAAACGACCATTTTATGAATGATGCGTCATATGGTTATTAACTAAAGACCATGGTTCGGTCACTTGGTGTTAAAATTGAAAATACCCATTTTGACTTCAGGCCTGCATTAGGGGCAGTTTGAGCGATGTAATTTCACTAGAGTCCAAAGGGACCCCAAATTTTTCAAAAAACTAGTAAAATATCATTTGAAGAAACTCTTTTCCAGTAACTATAACTCTGTCGCCATTCCGCTAGGGGTGGTCAGAGCCTCTGCAGAGCTGCCTCCATTTCTTCCTATCCTTACATACCTCTTTCAATTCATTCATATCCATCACCTTTTTCATGCATTCTCTTCTTTTACACTCGCTTTGTACATCCCATTCTTTCACAATGTCCTCAATCTGATCACTCCATACTTTTCTCGGTCGTCCCTTACTTCTTTTTTCTTTCACACTATCTACTTTTGTATGATTGCTTTGACAGTCTATTATCATCATTCTTTCCACATGCCCAAACCATCTCATCATATTCTTTTGTACCTGAACTTTCACAACCTCTTTCAAATTACATTCTTTCTTTACCCATTCATTCTTCTCTTTAGAGTAAGCAGGATTTTTTAATTGACCTCGACAACCGTTGAACAAAATTTTGAAGGGACTTTATCAAATTCCAAAGAACTCCATTCATGGCTAGCTAACTTGTACATAAATATGAAAAAAGCTCATAGAAACACAAAAGAAAAGAAGAGATTTTATCAATACACTTCAACAAAAAATTAACTTGTAACTGTAACTGTAACTGTAACTCTGTCGCCATTCCGCTAGGGGTGGCCAGAGCCTCTGCAGAGTTGCCTCCATTTTTTCCTATCCTTACATACCTCCTTCAATTCATTCATATCCATCACCTTTTTCATGCATTTTCTTCTTTTACGCTCACTTTGTATATCCCATTCTTTCACAATCTCCTCAATCTGATCACTCCATACTTTTCTCGGTCGTCCCTTCCCTCTTGTTCCTTTCACACTTTCTTTGTATACATACTTTGTCAGTCTATCATCATTCATTCTTTCCACATGTCCAAACCATCTCATCACATTCTTTTGTACCTTAACTTTCACATCCTCTTTCAAATTACATTCTTTTTTTACCCATTCATTCCTTGTATACTACTAATCTAATCTAATCTAATCTAAGCTGCAAGGATATATATCATTTAAGATTTATATCAAATGCATTCCCACAAGCAGACATGTATAATTTCGCGCTAACACATGCCGCATGTGGACCTACATTATAAGAACCCATCTCAAATGAACATAAGCCCTGCAACTCTTGCCGTCCTTCCCTGAGACAGGGGTGACATTGGCAAAGTGAACCATTTTTCACAGTATGGGTGGTCAGCCGCATACCAACCTATGTATAAGTCAATGAACATACATGACAAATTACATTTTTAAAAACACTAAATTATAATAGGTATGGACATCAAAAACTAACAGAAAACAATTTTTAATTTAAAAAGCCCTAGCCGCCAACATCACATATTAACCGCCATTTCTTTCTGTCCTTACACACTTCTTTCATTTCCTCCAGAGTCACTAATATGGATAGCAATTACTAATGTTTCAGTACAGATCAAAAGATGGTATAGAAAATGTTCAAACTGCACTTAAAATGCCGTAGTTAGTAGTCGTTATGGTTCTCCATAAGTAAAAGAAATGAAGGGGGGATCATGTCTCTCCTCACACCAGGGCCCCCAGTGAACTGAATCCGGGACTGATAAACTTTAACTGTGTTTTATTTATTATACGTTCAATTCCATTTATTCGTTCTTTTTCAAGCTCACTAAATAATTTAAAGTTATAAAAATATAGTAAATTTATAAACTAAGTAGCAAAGATAAATTTAAGTTAAAAAAAATTGAAATGCATGCCCACAAGAAGGCTTCTACCGACCTGCCCTACAACAGGGGGTGAAATTGGCAAAGTAAAAACATTCTTTACCGTACGGATGGTGAGCTTCATACCAAACTATAAGTCAAGGAATGGTAATGGTAAAATGGTTAAAAATGGTACGCGAAAAACAGTTTAGTAAATCGTGAATCAGGAGAAAGAGGAAGGCGAGGAAGTCGAAGTCTGTGTTGGGTTTTATTCTCGTGGCAGACAGTCACAAGTCAGCAATGTTTCTGTAGTGGTGGTGCCTATAGCTGTACACGGCCTATAGTGTATATACCAGCCAGCAGCGTGTTGTGTGGCATTACATAACTGTCACATGTGAATACGCAGGACAGGGTCGTTCAACTGAAATATCTACACGTCTAGGAACCACTGAAAGAAAAAGATTGGAAAGCTAGAGTGCAATATTCCGACAGGACTGTGGACGATCTTAAATAGGGTCCGCACCGAGCAGGGCCGTTGCAACTTTTTGTTCCACCGATGAAAATTAGCTCCGTCTCCAGGATTTGACTGTGGAACGGAGAACCTTTTCCACCTCTTTGGTGGTTGGCCACTTAGTCAGGAGAGCGCCTCCCGAACAGTCTCAGTAGTAGCATCTCGACGCTCAGAATCATTTTGCATTTTTGTTTATAAATTTAAAATCCTCGAGCCCTAAACCCTCACGGCTATAATCTTTCAGTGATTTCTGAGCCTCCTTTACTTTGTGTAAACATGGGAAAGTGTAGCTTCACGGGAGGGCATTCTGCCACTCGCATCTCACATAACTTTTGCATGCGAGTCCTGTGACACATCCCCGGATGGGATGTATATACAGGGCGTGGGTCGGTGGAGGGGAGACTGACCCTGAGAGATGGTGTTGTGGAACGGAGAACCAGACTGTCCGGCACATGGTGGAGGAGTGCCCCATCAGAAGACACCCTCGTGGCCTGAAAGACCTCCATGAAGCTAGGCCAAGAGCATTGAAGTGGATAGAAGGCTTGGATCTTTGCCTCTGACGTAGGAATGACCAAGAAATTAGTTGCGCTTGCCGACCATACGAAAAGTAAAGTAAGTAAGTGAAAAGCTCAGACTGAGATAGAGGGATGAAGTGGGGAAGGATGCGGCTCAATTTTTACATGTTAAGAACTGACAGTGAAGTCAGAGGAGAGGCGGAATTGGAGGCAGAGGTTGAAGAAGGCTTGACTAAGCTACACATATAGTGTAACTTCTTGCCGCGTTATCCCCGAAAGGTTTCCCTTGTGGCGAGTGGGACCTATTTATTTTTACAGGTAAGGGGGCCAGTCTTGCGCCAACCACTTCGTTGAAGTGGGATTTTCCCAGCTCCCGAAGAGGCTGGTAGTCATTTATTGTGAAGGTTTAGTAAACCTTGCCGGTGTCTTAATTTGGGATTGAAATAAACACCGAAATGAGAAATCATTTCTGACACCCTCGGTGGGAATCCACAATGTTTAGAAAAGCATAACTCTTGCCGCGTCTCCCTGAAACAGGGGTGTCCAATGCCCCCCCTGTTTCAGGGTTTTTCAGGATTTTTTCATGGCTTATGTTCATTTGAGGTTTGGATTTTATTTGTAAGTACACACTCAGCATTTGTAAGCGCGAACTACACGTGTTTGTTTGTGGGCATACATCTGAGAGCTTTGAATGAATATATCCTTGCAACTCAGATTATAGATTTAGATTATAGATTATAGAACCAGTTATCAATGGACTAATTTTCTCAAAAAAACATTTTAGAATTTGGAACTATATTCTCGGCGAGAAAACGTCAGTCTTGCAACTTAAAGTAACTTAAGTACAAGCAACTTTTAGTAACTTAAAAGCAACTTTTATTCAAAACTAACATCAATCGCTACTTCCTTTCAGCGCCCCACAACAGAAGCAACAATTCAAGCAACCTTCCAGGGTGAAGTAGACCTCCAAGACTTTCAAGAATTGGGGAGCCTCCCGCACAGGGTTCATTTAAAAAAAAACTAAATATTTGTTTGCTTTTCCCAAGCAACCTAGCTGGGTGACGTCACAATATTTTCTATGTCAATTCACATGAGGATATCATTGTCTATCTGTGAATCTAGCCTCCACACTGTTTTCGGCACTGTTTCCTCTCGAGTGAACCCTGACCGTTAAGTTTGTAGTCAGTGGTTTTGGTCCCCTGTCGCGCCGCTCCCGCCCTCTCTTACCGCCCTCTCCTGCTCCCGCCCTCCTCCTGCCAGGAGATCATTTATAGAGCAGCAGCGCCGCCCAACAGTCCGACTCTCCGACACGACTAAAATAATGCGCTTCCTCACAATGGCGGGCATTTAAAAATATTCATCTGGGGAACCAGAACACAGCACACAGCTCGCGGCCCTATCAAAGGAAATGGACGCCACCAAAGGAAGAAAGCCTGAGTAAGCTTTAGGGCCTGTCGCACCAAACTCCAGTCAGGCAAAAATCAAAATTAAGTGTGATTTCTCCCATCAAATCAAAAAGTAGGTTGCATATACGTAAGTCAGCTAATTTACATCATCTTTCCTGTTCAAATTCCATCATATTATTACGCACTTCCGAGAAATATGAAACTGAGGTCCTTACCAGAATTGAGCAATCAAATTGTAGTATGTAGCGCAACGCAACTAAACTACACATATAGTGTAACTTCTTGCCGCGTTATCCCCAAAAGGGTCGCATGTGGCGAGTTGAACCTATTTTTTTTAGAGGTAAGGAGGCCGGCCTTACGCCAACCACTTCAGTTGAAGTGGGGGTTTCCCAGCTCCCGAGAAGGCTGGTACTCATTTCTTGTGAAGGCTGAGTAAACCTTGCCGGTATTTTATTTGGGGTAATAAATAAACACCGAAACGGGAAATCATTCCTGACACCCTCGGCGGGATTCGAACCCGAGCTCACGGCATGGAATGCAAGCACTCTACCAACTGAGCTTTCGACCGGACTGTCAATTAAATATTGATTGGAGGTTGGTGCAACGGCAAGGTTATAATAGGAGTCGAAGAATAGTTCCTAATTACAAATTTCTCTTCGTGGGGTCCGAGTCCGGTCGATAGCTCAGTAACTAGAATCAGGCCCGGATTAAAGACAGTTCGAGGGCGAGGCCGAACCAGGGCCCCCGCATCCTAGAGGGGCCCTACAACATTAAAAAAAATATACTCCGGACTCAGTACCGGACCTCGGGACCTCAGGACCGGATTCAGTATTCATTACTCAGATTAGTCGTAGTTAGCAACTAGTAGGTATATGTTTTTTATGCTAGGCGAGGATAAGAATGGGGAGGAGGAGAGAAGGGAGTTGGGTCCCCTATGACTTTCCCCGCACCAGAGCCCCCAGTGGTCTTTATCCGGACCTGGCTAGAATGCTTGCATTCCATGCCGAAAACTAAAGTTCGATCCGCACTGCAGGTGTCAGAAATGATTTCCTGTTTTCGTGTTGACTTCAAACGCAAATAAATTACCGGCAAGATTTACTAAGCCTTCCCAAGAAGCTAGCCTTCAGCCGCCCCGGGAGCTTGGAAACCCCTACTATCTGTGAAGTGGTTGAGGTCAGGTCAGCCCCCGTACATGTGAAAATAAATAAGTTCCACACGTGATCCCTTCGGAGACAGCCCGCTAAGAAGTTCCACTATTTGTACATCTTAATTGTGTTGCGTTGTGGGGTGACCAAACAGGATTATAAGGGTCTTAAGCAACCAAAAACAAAAGATTTATGTATTAGGTACCTACTAAGATATTTTCTTACTAAAAACTGTTTTCACCGGCTTATTTGTGCCGACTCCAGCATCATAATAATAAAAATATACAATTTATAATCCATAATCTGAGATACACATATATATAAGGCGCGTGCATAGGGTATAGGCAAATACATTTTTGAATAAATATTTTCTCCCATTCCTTTAAAATAATTGATTTGAAATTGACTGAAGTGCTAACGATGGCTACGATCAAACTCAAATTTTGAATTTTATTGATTGTTGAGGCATTAACTTTGTAATCGTTCATCATTAAGAATAAAAGAAAAACAGCTTTGTTTTCGATTACTTGAGTACCTAAATATACTTTATACCACAACCGAATTCGCAAACATCCGTTTGCATCGTCAGGTGGTTAAATTAATTTAATCACCTGACGATGCAAACGGATGTTTGTGAAACCGGTTGTGGTATAAATATATATATACTCAAGTAATCGAAAACAAAGCTGTTTTTCTTTTATCTTCAAATTTTGAATTTTAAATCTGAAAATCAAGTTTAAATGTTTTTTTACCATATATTGCCTACCTATTAGGCGCATGTGCCTGTATGGAACGCACGCCCCTGAGATAGATGTATACACAGAAATATAAAAAATATGGGGCAGAGAACCAGACTGTCCGGCACATACATAGGGAGTGGAGGAGTGCCCCATCAGAAGACATCCTCCTGGCCTGAAGGACCTCCATGAAGCCACGCCAGGAGCAGTGAAGGGGATGGAGAACTTGGATCTCCGCCTGTGACGCGACCCAATGGATAAAAAAATCTATACTGTTGCCAGTCTTACGAAAATTAAGTATTGCATGCTTGATTATAAATAGGTAAGTAGATCCTGTATTCAAATTTAGATAAAAGAACTAAAAGACTTAATACGTACAACATTTTAATATCTGAAACAACTTTTGCCTATCACCCCTAATAAAAGCTTGATAGGCATTAGGCAGGAAATACATATGTATGGGATTTCTTAGATGATTAATTTAGTCGATTCCATGACTTATAGGTTGGTATGAATGAGGCTGACCACGCATACTGCAAAAATGGTTCACTTTTACAATGTCACCCGTGTTTCAGGGAAGGTCTACAAGAGTTGCAGGGCTTATGTTCATATGAGATTGAGTTTTATATTGTAGGTTCACATGCGCGAACTTATACGTGTCTGCTTGTGGAAATACATTTAATATAAATCTTAAATGTAACATATCTTTGCAACTTAGATTATAGTTTAGTTGGAAGAATGCCGACTGTCTGCATGGAAGGCTTGAGTTCGAATCTTAACTTTCTGTGTGAGATTTTT
The DNA here is from genome assembly GCA_951799405.1 of Agapetus fuscipes. Taxonomy (NCBI): domain Eukaryota; kingdom Metazoa; phylum Arthropoda; class Insecta; order Trichoptera; family Glossosomatidae; genus Agapetus; species Agapetus fuscipes. The sequence goes on along the minus strand of OX637346.1, from coordinate 2,004,087 downwards.
TCAGAAAACGCCGGTTTTATGTGGAGGGCTTACTGAAAATAAAAAAAAACGACTACCAGCTGGCCTGGCCCTATTATCTGTGATAATAAATGGGTTCTAACACCAATACTTCACTTTCCGGACCATAGCTGTAAGAAATATAAATTGAATATTTTTTTTTATTTACATTATCTATCCATTAGGCGTCTTTTATCCCATCGAAATAAAATGGATAAGTTTTAAACAAATTTCGGCCTTATTCATAAAAAAGGTTTCAATTTTTAAACCAGTTTAAAGTCGGTTTTCCCATACTAATAAGCTGATTTAACTCTGGTTTTGAGTTCAACCAATCTAATAAATAAGGCCGAATGAACCACAATCTAATCTAATCTAATCTAAGCTGCAAAGATATCATTTAAGACTTATATTAAATGCATTCCCACAAGCAGATATGTATAATTTCGCGCTAACACATGCCGCATGTGGACCTACAATATAAGAACCCAATCTCAAATGAACATAAGCCTTGCAACTCTTGCCGTCCTTCCCTGAAACAGGGGTGACATTGACAAAGTGAACCAATTTTTTTTTTACAGTATGGGTGGTCAGCCGCATAACAACCTATAAGTCAAGGAACATACATGACAAATTACATTTTTTTAAATCAATAAATAACAATATATACATACATGGACATAAACCACCATATAACCACAAAATAATATAAAGAATGAATAATATTAGAAGAGAAAAACTAAATTTATTTAAGCACATACGATGTTTTTCAAACACAGCCAATCCATAGCTCAACCGCCACTTAACGAGAAGTTTCCATAAAAAGAAGATTGTCCATGGATCAGTTAATGTGCTGTGAATAACTTTCTTATGGGTTTATTAACACACAGCAAACTCATGGCTCAACCTCCACCTAACGAGAATTTTCCATAAAAAAAAAGATGATTCATGGATTAGTTATGGATTAAATGTGTTGTGAATAACCCTGTTATTCAATACAAAGAAAAAGGCATATATTTTATAATACTTATTACTCTTCTCATGATATTTTGGATTGTATTGGCTATATTTTATGAATCAGGGGTTGCCTACATATTTTTAGGGAATATGCAAAAAAGGAGAAGTTGGAAGCTCGTAATTGTACATGATTTATAAACAAATTAAAAATGCATATTCCATCACACATTTCTACCAACTACATTTGATAAAAAAAATATGTTGACAAGAATATTTATTTATCTAGTTTTTTATTTTTCTTCTTCCTCGTTAAATTAAAAAAAAATTAATCTACCCAGTTTTGACGAAAAGGCAGATGTTGAGCTTTGGTTTTGATTGTTTGTATATAGACTCTTGCAACGTTTTTTACAGTTAAATACATTATTTACAAATACATGAAATTACAAGTTAAGTATTAGGTATATGAAAAGAAAACCGGTGAGCTTTGGGAAAAGCTTCGTCATAGAATGTCATAATATTTCTGCTATGGCTCTTTTCATTTTTTTTCAGCACTCAGAGTTTAACATCTGATATCTTATCTTAAAAGTAAATTAGTTTCACAATTTACTTATATCAATAAGAATCAAATGATAATTACCGAAGCAGGTATATTTTGTTACTTTGTATTTTTACGACAACAACAAAAATGCTGATGTTTTTAATGATTTTTCTTTCAAACAGGGAATTAGAGAAGGAAAGTCAGAGTGACTTTCTTTGTTTGCTGGCAAAAGCATGGCGCTGTTATTTATAGTTAGTGTAGTAGAATAATCTGACGTTAATAGGAAGTTATGTATGGCAACACTCTTTTTATTGATAGGCCGAGTGTGCTAGTGTTAGTGGGCACCCCTAAAGCGCGCACACACATGTAACACACACACACTCGCACGGCCACCCCACGTTCACTACCCTTATATTATTATATTGACAAGTCGACTCGTGACAGATGACGTAAAGCATCAGACGAATTAAACACCATTGGAACTAAAACACTCCAACCGACCACAAAAATAAGAAGCTCTCCTTACCTTGCTTTCGGACTGGCATTCCGATACGATCTTGGTTACAAATTTATAAATATTTTCCTTTCACGAAAATCATAAAATATAACAACACATTCGAGCGCACCGAACGCGCAAGGCGTTCCCACTTTTCGTTTAGGATTATGTGATTTTCATTATTATTATTTTAAAACATTAATATTTACAGAAAACACAAAAAACAAAACGGAACCGATAAGCCACAACTCGCGCTGGACCGACGTACAAGTCACTCAAATACACGCAGTGCGGCCGCGCACTGGGACCGTTCTCAGGCTGGGACCACTGCAAACTAACGGCAGCGGCGGGAGCGGTGGCCAATCTCTCTACACTACTCCCTACACAGGACACGGGACACACACACTCATGGCGATCGCGAAAACATTACATAAATACTGCTCAACAAACCACCAACATTTTGCTCAACAATAATTTACTCAAACAACCCTACAATATGGACCCTTTTAAATTGCTAATTTCTACAAAATTAGATCATTTCTTATATAAAAAATAAATTAGCGAAATTCATCTCTTTTTAATGTGCTCGTATGAAAAGTAAGGATTCATAAAAATCTGTGATTCGTAGTTTTCAGATTCCAAGAGGGTGTATTGGATTTTTTAATTGAATTCCAATTTTGCAATTAGAATATTGTTTAAATTTTTACGCTCTTTAATTGTTGTATCCGTATCCGGTGGATTTTCCATTCACTTCGATGATTATTAATCAAAAATGCATTTGACGGTCATGTAACTTTTATGAACAATAACATATTATTATTTCAATGTAATTCCACTTCATTCATTACAAAATATTTTAAAATACATCAGTTTTTGTGAAAAACAGTTTATTTTTACTCATCATAGAGCTACGAATTACTTTATCTACATTACAAAATACTACACACTATTGAAATTCAAAAGCATAAAAATCTATGCTAACTGAAATGATGTTTTAATCCTGAAAAAATCATTGGGTTATATTGAATAGTATTTATAAATAATCCCTTATAAACATTATTTCAATAGCTTTTTCTTTCTCTAGTTTTACGCCATATTTGTTTCAAAATGTTGCCGCGAAACTAAATATTTTGACATTTCCTATCACAAGTTCGTACTTTTGAAGCTTCGTGACAAGACTTTAAAAACAACTTAATATTCGTTCAATTTCAATAGGAAATTCTTAGTAGGGTAATCAAGATGTCTAAAATAAAGTCGTTGTGCGTAAGCGGCATCAGGAGTTTCGGTGCGGATGACAACGACAGGCAGGTGATAGAGTTTGAGCGGCCGCTGACTCTGATCTTGGGGGAGAACGGCTGCGGGAAGACCACCATCATAGAATGCCTGCAGCACGCGCTGTGCGGAGAGTTCCCGCCGCAGTGCGAGAAAGGAAAGAACTTTGTCCACCACCCCAAGATGAACAAAACCCGGGAAGTCCTGGGACAGATTCGCTTAAAAGTAACCTGTGTTTTTTTTGTTCTTTACTAAACTTTGCTATTCCCTTCAGATGATTTGCTTTTTATAGCACCTTCTTGTAAATAAAATACTTCCAAGGATCCGCGAGACATGGATAAGCTAGGATTTAATACAATATATTTAATCTAAGTTACAAATGTATATTAAGTACCTACACTCACTATTATTATCCTCACCTAATGTGAAGAAGGCAGAAACTGTGTCTTTTAAAGGAGCACTAAAGACGCATCTTTACAAAAAATCTTATCCGTGATTTGAGAAGGCCCTTGAAGTGTGACATACACAAAAACGGCGCTCTTTAATTATGTGTATCTTCTAAATAAATTATCCTTATATATATTACATTTAAGATTCATATTGTACACCCTGTAGACGTGTCATGTTTGCCTGCCAAGTCCATTCCATAGTCCTCGCACAGCAATGGCAGTTTGATTTCTCACTGTAAACACGACATTACTAATTCAAAGACCAGCGTTGTTTCTAGAACACCAGATCCTGTAAGAAGATCACAACGACTAGCCAACCGCTAATAATGCCCATCGGAGCAATGGGCGAAACTGCCCAGAAAGAATCAACCAGGCAACGGCTACATAGCCCGAAAAAAGTGATTGTAATGTCAACAAAAACCGGCCGTGAAAGCTTCAATGTGTATGTTCAGTTCTCAGATTGCAACGGAACCCGCTACCTGGTGGTGCGCTCCATGCAGCTGCAGATCAAGGGCAAGCAGCTGGGCTTCAGCAAGCTGGACACCACCATCCAGACCATCAGCAGCAGCGGACAGACCGTGGACATCAGCGGGAGGGTGGTGGACGCCAATGCTACCTTAGCATCCATACTAGGTTCCATCACCTGTTTATTATTATTATTATTATATCAGGCGTATTTATTTTTAATTATAGAGTACGTAATGATTGGGTGATGAACGAGTGTGTTATAAAGAGAATATGAGAATGAAAGTACAAAAAAGTACCTACAATGAGATGGTTCGGACATCTCGAAAGAATGGATGATGAATAACTAACGAAGAAAGTGTACAAAGGAAATGTCAGAGGAAAGCGCGGAAGGGGAAGGCCGAGGAAAGAATGGTTAGACCAAATAGGTGAGATTGCGAAAGAATGGAACCTACAGAGTGAGAATAAGAGAAGAGTATGTATGAAGAAGGTGATGAATATTGAGGAAATGAAAGTGGTTTGTAAGGACAGAAAAAAGTGGGGCGCATCTGCAGAGGTACCGGCCACCCCTAGTGAAACGGCGGCAGGATACAGTACAGATAAGAGAACGCTGTTTGCGTGTCACACCTCAAGGGCCCTCTCCGATCACGGATAAGATTTTTTTAAAAGGTGTGTCTTGAGTGCTCGGCGAAATACACCCACAGTTTTGGAGTTCTTCACTCCGGGTGGCAGTTTGTTCCACTCCACCGGACCCGCAACACGGAAAGCGCGGTCTCCGGAATTCGTATGAATCGATGGCACGGCTGAACCAAATTGATTGCTCCATCGCCTGGGATCTGAGTGTCTGCCTCCTTACACCCATCTCAACAGGCAAAATCATGTCAGCCAGATAAGGTGGAGCCAAGCCATTGATGGCTTTATATACCATCAAACAAACACGGTAGACCACCCTCTCCGGGAAACGAAGCCAATGTAGTTTTTTTAACAGCGGAGTGTTGTGAGCGAATTTGGATGTCCCGAATATGAGCCTTGCTGCCGAATTCAACACAGATTGAAAGCGGTTGAACTGCTTCTTTGGCTGACCACTATAAAGCATTGAGCAATAATCAATGCGAGACATCACAAACGGGCCCACCAGGGTCTTAACCGCATCTGACGTTAGACACTTTCTAATTGCCTTTATTTGGGGAAGTGAAAAAAAGAGAAAAAAAAAATAAAAAAAGAGAAGTATTGTTACGAATGTCTGATTTTATGCCTGTGTATATTAACTTATGTTTGTGTGTCTATGTGTTTTTACTTGATTGTGTGTGTGTCTCTAGATGTAAGTTTTTGGATGGTTGTCCTAGTTTTTGCTTGAAGCTTCTGATTGACAAGATTTTTGCATGGTCTGGCATATGCTAGAGTACGCTTTATTCACCTATAAATACAGATCGCAGTGCTGTGAAGGGTGATTAGTACCTGAGCCGTTGAGTGAGATAATGTGAACCAAGTGTGAGTCCATTCTAAAAAAGTGTTTTATTAAATTGAACCCAAGCAAATTGTGACATTAAAATAGTTGTAATGAATACTTTTAATATTCAGTGGTCCCTTGACAATCCAAATCTGTGATATCCGACGTACTCAAAAGTCCAACTGGATTCAAAATTTATTTATTTATTAAATCCTAGCGCAACATTGTATTGGTCCTAATATGTATCTGTACTGCAGCCTTCATAAATTAAATTTTTCGAACTTGATTGTGCGTTTTCAAACTGTCCCAAGTATTAAATGGTTATCAGTACTGTATAAAAAGTAATGGTCATAGCGTATCTCAATCCCATACATTACAGAAAAGCCAGTTTTGATAATCCTAAATTTGACCGGTCCGTAGATCTATGGTAACACTGCGGACTCGCGGAATGGGAAGGTTGTGGGTTCGAATCCCGGCGAAGCCCAAAAAATATACCATTTATATTTTCAAATTTGCTCTTCGCTGGGTTGAAAAATTCATAAACCTTTACCAATGACCGGTCACCAAAAGGTCCATCCAGCCTTACAGCAACTGGGTCTTATATTTTATATTTATTCTTAAAGACACCAACAGAACAAAGGAGTAGCACATACACAAAAAAAAAACACAATAATACAAACACATAAGTATCTCCAATGCTCCAATAATAGGTGCCTATCGCATAATCTTATTTTAACAATAATTAATTAGCGGGAGTAGGTATTATGAGTTGGAATAGGTAAATACACTATGCCGGGCCCGGGGCGCTGAGCTTCAACGCACATATACAGCATACAATGCTGTACAGCGATAACCAACGCACACACGCACAATGCATCAGATTCATAAAACGTCACCGGCAATGTCTATAAAATGCTTGCGTTGAAATTTCAGGCATTTAATAAATTAAAATAAGAATACTGAACACCATGTCAGCCATGCAAACAGAAATAAAAACATACATGAAAATTGTTTACAAATATAAACAAAAATAGAATAGAATAGAATATTCAAACCATGATTTAGGGTTGTTTAAAGATTAGCTTAGGTATGATTCATTAACAGGATAAAATATAAATTTAAAATTATCAATCTCGACAAAAATTACCCCTTATCGCAGTTTTAAGTGATTCAATTGAACTGGAAAATATATCAATATCGGGAAGAACTCTCTCTAAAGCATTGTAGGACCTCATCATTCGATCAATAGGTCGAAAATGACCAACGTTGGAATTGTATTTCCTGATTCTAAACGTTTCACTATTTCTTAATCGTACATTTCCATGAAAATGCAAACTTTCAATATCTGTTGTGTGCAAATCTCCACGTATGAGCTTACAAAGATATACAAGTTCAGCAATATTGCGCCTATCATACAACGTATCCATCTTAAAGTGACGAAGTCTCTCAGGGTAAGCTTTTCCCCTTCCTAAACCTGCTCTGTAAGAGAGTACCCTCGTGAAACACTTTTGAACACGTTCAATGTTATCTTTATGAACGGCATAGTGGGGTGACCATATAAAGGACTGGTACTCGAGTATGCTACGGACTAATGAGTAATACAATGCTATCAGGCTACTTGGGTTTTTGAAGGGTTTCGTAATTCTGAAGATGAAACCCAGAGTCCTATATGATTTCTGTGTAATGATTTCGTAATGTTTCCTAAACGTAAGTTCTGCATCGAGTGTTATGCCTAAGTCCTTGACCGCGGTGACCCTGTCAATGCACACGCTGTTGATTTTATAGTCATATTTTGTAACCTTTCTATTACGGGTGAACGTGATAGAATAACACTTACTTGTATTCAACAGCATGTTGTTAGTAGAGCACCAAGCAGTCAAAGCACTCAAGTCAGTCTGCAATTTATGGCAGTCGCCCATGTCTTTTACCTGAATGAATAATTTTAGGTCGTCAGCGTACATCAGATAACTGCAAGCGAGATTCGAGCCAAGATCATTCATAAATATTAAAAACAATAGGGGACCCAAGTGCGAACCCTGTGGCACACCAGAGGTGACCACCATTGGACCAGAGTCGTGTCCTCCTACAGAGACATACTGCACCCTGTCACTAAGATAAGAGCTGAACCAGTTTAGCAAACCACGCCCAATGCCCATCCCATGCAATTTCCTCAGAAGAATACTGTGATCAACCCGGTCAAACGCCTTGCTGAGATCGGTATAGATAGCGTCCACCTGGACCCTGGAATCAAGACTTTCGCTCAGGCAGTTCACGAACTCCATCAGATTGGTATTCGTGGATTTTTTGGAGACGAAACCATGCTGGTTTTTGTCTAGCAGCGGACCGACGTGGTGATAGACGTACGCGTACACGACCTTCTCGAAAATTTTCGAGAAGACAGGCAATAGACTGATGGGCCTATAGTTTTTTACGTCCGCTCTGTTGCCGGATTTAAAAATAGGAACAATTCTCGAGACCTTCCACAAAACCGGAAAGACACCGCTGTCAAGCGATCGCTGAAAAATAGTAAACAAAGGATCAATCAATTCGTCAGCGCATTCCTTTACAAATAAATTCGGTATATCGTCACTTCCAATGCCCTTGTTAATATCTAAACTATTGATAATTTTTAATATTTCGTACTTACTTAGAGACAAGCGACAAAGAGAAAGGTGAGATACAAAAGAGGAGTTTTCTGAGTGTTCGTCAATTATAGAGGAGTCGACAAAGACAGAAGAAAAGAATTCTGCAAATAAATTGCTGACACCCTCACCACCATTAGCTGTGACTCCTTCGTAACTCACCTCCCGTGGTATGGAACTTGAGTGTTTGTGTGAGTTTACATAACTCCAAAAGGGTTTAGCGGAGTGCTTGAGCGAGGCCTCGATGGAGGCTACATATGATTTGTGACAATTTTTAATTGACTTCTTCACCCTATTTCGCAAGACAGCAAAGGCCTTCTTATCCGTTTCGTGACCATATATTTTAAATCTTTTGTGAACTTTGTCTTTTTCCCTAATCATATGGATAAGGGAAGCGCTGTACCATGAAGGGTATTTGTGAGACTTAGGTCTCATTTTTGGGGTATGATGTTCAATTACTCGCCAAACTGAGTTGTAAAAAAGCTGCAGAGCATCGTTAACATCAAGATCTTCGAGGAACGACCAATCGATCTCGGAGAGTTCCATCTTACACGACGTAAAGTTGGTTTTGCGAAAATTATAACGAACACGCTCGGCATTGCAGCTCAGACCAATCGGGACAAGAGAAGGAGCAATACTCACGACCAATGGAGGGTGATAACCGTCCGCCCGCACCAATCCTACGGTCGAAGACACCTTCATTGGAGCATTGGAGAGAACAAGGTCTAATATACCAGAATTAATACTATTGTATACTGAATTGAACTGCTTGAAATCGGTCAGAGACAACATGTCCTCCAGAAGCTGAGCCTTCGCACCACTCTTAGAGGTAATATTCAGATAATCATCAGAGTAAGGTGACCAGACAATAGATGGTAAGTTATAATCTCCTAATATTATATTTGTGGTTCCTGGTGGAGAGTCAAGGCAAATCTCACTGCATTTATTTAGATGGTTGTGGAGCTGGTCGGTTTTAGCGTCTGGAGGGATATAGACAACACATATGTTAATGTCAGGGCGACCATCACTATTCCTTATTGTTAGCCATAGATCTTCCATCCCAGAGCGCCATTCACGCCTAGTTCTAACATTGAGATTCTTTTTGACCGCAACCAGAACTCCGCCGCCCATTGATCTACTTGAAAAATCTGTATCTTCACGGTCCCGTCTAAAAACAATATATCTGTCATCGAATAATTCCTCGTTAGTTATGTCTTTGTGTAGCCAGGTTTCAGTTAAGCAAATAATATCAAAATCTTCATTAAGAGTTTCTATATAAATTTCATTGGTTTTCGTTCTTAGTCCTCTGACGTTTTGATAAAAAATTGACATAATGAAAAAAAAAGTATGAAACAGATTTAATCTTGATTTCAGAAGACTGCCCAGGATAGTGCATTACAATTTGTCCAATGAGCCGTAATCCATCATTTCTATTATCGGGGATGCGTCGTTTTTCCTTGTTAATATTTTTCCGTTTTGTATCCACACATATCTTATTTGTTTTTCCTTAGCTAACATCCTGGTCCTTGCATGCAGTTGTTTGAAGTACGGTGATAGGTGTTCACCAATGTAGAAGGAGTCATTTGAATTAAAGCCAATCATTTTCAATTTCAATTTTTCTGTCTTGTTGCTCCTGTTAAATTGTTTAACTGATTGAAGGAAGTTGTCACGGTAACGGCCATTTGGGAGTTCGACAATAATGTTTCTTGGACGATTTGTAGAGTTAGTTTGATGCTGGACTCTATGGCATGCTATGATATCATCCTTTTTGATAGGAAAACCTATTACATCGCCAGTTATTTTTAAAACTTCTAGTAAGTTTTCCCCCTTTCTTTCAGGTACCTGTTGGATTTCTATGTTCGCTCTTCTCTGCCTCTGTTCCATTAAGTTAATTCGGTGTTCCAAAGTCTTGTTTTTATCGATCAGATTCAGATTGTCAGCCCTGATTTTTTCCATTAGGCCTTCATTCCTTTTCAATACTTTGTTCATTCTGTCGTATTCATCGGATAGAAATTGGATTGAGTTTTTGATTTCCTCAAATTGTGTGACTTTTTCTTTGATTGCCGTTAAATCCTTTGCTAGATCCATTTGAATAAACTGGGTGATTGGATCTAGTTTTTCCATAAGATATTTTTCTAATTTTGGCCACAAGTCGTCGTTTGCAGACGAATTTAGTTTGCAATCAGGGCATCTCCATTTGTTTTTGTTCATTTTCAGCATACTTTTAAAAGCTTTCTCGCCCATACCCACACAGAAGAAATGATATCCAACTAAACACCTGGCGCAGGTGATTGAGTCCTCCTCACACAGTGTGTCTTGGCATTTGATACAGTTCATTATGATATTTACCGAATAGACGGATTTGACTGCAACACTAAGACTTGCTATGAGCGTGTGTCAACCCTGTTTCCGCTTGCTTTGTTTATACCTCGTCAGCGATTGTGAATTATTATGATTGGGTAACGTCTGCCCAATAAAAGGCGTATTGTATATTTTTTGCTAATATCGTCCTTATTGACGTGTGAGGTATTTGAGAAATAACAATGTTTTTTACAGAGTTTATGGGACACTCACCGCTGCTCTCGTGTTGCATTCAATATCACCTCCAGTTTTAGAATTAGCGTATCAGTTGCGTGTATTATTATTAATATTAGATAACTATATACAAAGATATTGTGATTTATTCAACGCAGCAAATTTAGACAACCAGCAAAAATAACTGTTTTTGTATGAGTGTCTTGCTTGAGTATTGGCACTGTGTAGCGACGACCAAGCTCATACACCTCTGCGGCACTACAACAAGTGCCATAGACCCCTAGAGTCTCTAGAATCTAGGGAGTCTCACACATAGGGTTTCTTAAAAAAAAAAAAATGGTGTTTTGGGTAATCTAACACTACTTCGGTCACTTACATGTTGGATTATCGAGGGGTAACTTTACTTTTAACAATTCTTGTATCTTGAACTAAAATAATATTATTCTACAAAAACAATTCTAGTAGTGGAGCATTTTTATCTTTATTAACACTATGTATGCGGGAATTTTTTCGCCAGATGGCGGCGTAGAGCGGGTGTTTTTTGAAATTTTCGCACTAACATTAGACTTTTCGTAAAACATTTATATCTTACGATCTAATTGATATTTTTCAATGAAACTTTTAGTTTTTTACTTTAAAAATACGTCTCCGTTTATTTATTTAACACAATATCTATATTTTTGTTTTTTTGTGTACAAAAACATTCTACTTTCTTGGGAATCATAGAAAAAACACTATTTCACAATCGAAATCATTTTATTCATACAGAATATCAATATTATTTTGAAATTTTTAACACATATTATAAAAAAAACTATAAACTAATAGTGTTTAAGTAAACGTCTATGAATATAAAACGTCCTAACGAAAGCAGGATATAGAAGTTACTGGAGAGACCAACGAAAGTGCAAAAACAAAATCCTTTGTGTAAAATTTCAATATTCTGTCTGTTTATTTTTACAGTTATTATTTTTTGTCCCGTCTCAAACTCATTGTATCGGCAGGTAGACAGATCGAGGACCGCTGAGGGTAGGTATTGCATGGCCCCCCACCCATTTGATGTCACGTTTTTACAAGTTTCCCACCCCCTACCGATGAGATATACCCTAACTATAGATATACCCTAAACGATGAGATAGTCATGCGAAGGCGCACTAGGGCTGACAATCCTAGTCGCCATGCTGTTGGAGGAGTGTCAGATGGCCCCTGCAGGGTTGCCAAAAGCTTTACCAGGTACAGTGGGAAACCACAGTGGCCTGGTAAAAGCAGACGTAAGAAAGGAGATGAATGGAATATTGCTACTTTGAATGTAAGAGGTATGAAAAATAAGGAAGAAGAACTATTGAAAGAGATGAATGAGAGAAAAATTAAAATTTTATGTGTGACCGAAACTAAAATGAAAGGTGAAGGAGAGAAAGTTCTGAGTAATGGAAATTTGTTCATTTACTCAGGTGTGAAAGATGGATGTCCTAGACAGGGTGTTGGTGTGATTGTTAGTGAATGTGTGAAGAGCTATATCAGGAATTATGAATGGATCTCCCCTAGGATTCTCCTAGTAAGGATCAAGTACGACAGAACGAATTTTCTACTGATAGCATGCTATGCGCCAGTAGATTCAGAATGTATGGAGATTAAAAATGAATTCTGGGATATGCTTGACGATAAAATCAGAATGAAAGACAAAGAAGAAAAGGTGATTCTGCTTGGTGACATGAACGGATGGGTGGGTAGAAGAAAGGAAGAGTATGAAAGGGTAATAGGACCAAACGGAAGGGGTGTCATCAATGGCAGTGGGAGACGGCTTGTTGACATGTGTGTGGAGCATGGGATGTTTGTATCAAATACTTGGTATAAGCATAAAGACGTGCACACATACACGTGGTATGGGCCAAATACTCGCACAGTCATTGACTACATATGTATGGAAGAATGTATGAGAGGTGCCATAAGAGATGTCAGAGTCTACCAAGGTATATCCGTGGGCTCAGACCATCATCTCTTGTGTGCAAAAGTAATGATAGGCGAAGTAAAAGATAGGAAAAGAACGAAAGTGATTAAGATGAAAAGAGTGAAAGTGGAAAAATTAGATGATGAAAATGTCAGGAATGATTTTGAAGCTGAAGTAAGCCAGATTTTGAAATCGGATGAATGTAAGGAACTTGTGAAGAATGCATGTGTAGAAAAAATGTGGAAAACATTTAAAACATGTTTGGTTGAAAGCGCAAAGAAAGTATGCGGTGAAGTTACGATTGGGCATAAAAAAGGCAATGAATGGTGGAATGATCAGGTTAAACAAGCAGTGAAAGAGAAGAAAGAGAGCTATTTAAAATGGATTAATGACAGAAAGAATAAAGTGTTAGAGACTGAATACAAGGCGAAAAAATGGCTAGCGAAGAATGAAGTTCAAATGAGTAAGAGAAGAATGGAAGAAAAATTGAGTGAAAGAGCACAGAATGACTTCTCTGACAATAAAAAGATGTTCTGGAGCTGGGTGAGACAAAACAACGACAGTTGTAGGTCCACAACTCCGGGAATCAAAAATGTCAGCGGAGACATTCTGTGGAATAAAGACGATGTAAAAAAGAGATGGAAAGAATATTTTAACGAGGTTTTTGGTGAAGAAGAATGTGATTTAACTGTGAAAGGAGATTATGATGAGGGTAATGTTTTGAAAATATCGAAAAATGAAGTAAGAAAGGTCATAAAGGAATTAAAGAATGGGAAAGCTGCAAGTGTGGGGGTTATAGCCGCGTGGGCCAAGAGGGCTGATCTTTCTAGCGTGTTTCGAATGGAACAACGTTGGTTCGATCCCCGCTTGGGTCACTTGACTTTAACTTTGACCCTGGTTCAACAGATGTAATTGGGTAATTATTATTTAATAATTCATTAATAATTAACAATAATGAATTATTAAATGATGATATTAATACCTGTTTCTGGCCAGGTAGAATAGGTTGGTAAATTGCATTCCTCTTCACAAATCTATTTTTTTATATAAATAATAAAAAAAATTAAAAAAAAAAAAGTGTGGATGGTGTGAGACCTGAGATGATGAAAGCGGGGGGAGAATGTGTGATTGAATGGATGAAAGAGCTTTGCGAATTGTGTGTTAGTGTCAAGGAGGTTCCATCGGACTGGAGAGAGGCGGTCATTGTGCCAATTTACAAAGGTAAAGGTGACAAAAAAGACTGCCGTAACTTCAGACCGATTAGCCTTCTTAGTGTGCCAGGTAAAGTGCTATGCAAGATTCTTATCCATAGGGTAAGATTATCCACCCAGGAGAAGGTCTCAGATATACAATCTGGCTTTATGCCGGAAAGAGGTTGCGTAGACCAGATATTCGCGCTTCGACAGATAGTCGAAAAACAGCTAGCCGTAAATAAAAAGGTCTACGCGGCTTTCGTAGATCTTGAGAAAGCCTTCGACTCGGTGGATAGAAGTATGATGTGGTGTGTGCTTGAGAGGTATGGTGTGAACAAAGCACTTCTGAACGCGATACGCGCCATCTATCTTAATAGCAGGGCGTGTGTCAGGGTGGATGGAGAATACAGCGAGTATTTTAATGTGTACAAGGGTGTGAGACAGGGTTGCATAATGAGCCCATGGTTATTCAATATAATCATGGATCATTGTGTTAAACAAGCGAATCTGGAAGGGCATGGCATACAGATTGGAGAGAGAAAAGTCGGAGTTCTGCTTTATGCTGATGACGCAGTATTAATTGCTGATTCAGCAGCGGAACTTCAGGCAATGCTCTCTAGTCTGAACCATGCTCTGTGTGTGAACAAGTTGAAAATTAATGCAAGTAAGACGAAAGTACTGATTTTTGACAGAATGGATGAAAATGAAGAATGCACGCTCATGTTGAATGGTACGAAAGTTGAAATTGTGGATGAATTTAGATACTTGGGAAGTATGTTTGAGAAGAATGGAAAGATGACAAGAGAACTTGAGAATAGGATGTGTAAGGGCAAGCAAGTGGTCGGTGCAATAGGAAGAATAGCAAAGAACAAGCGATTGACGATGGATCTGAGAATGGCGGTACACAATGGCATATTGTTACCGACTTTGATGTATGGAAGTGAAGCATGGACAGTGAATGATAGCGAAATGAGTAAAGTATGTACGGTGGAAATGAAGCATTTGAGAAGCATGACAGGAAAAACTCTGAGGGATAGAGTTAGGAATGAATGGGTAAAAAAAGAATGTAATTTGAAAGAGGATGTGAAAGTTAAGGTACAAAAGAATGTGATGAGATGGTTTGGGCATGTGGAAAGAATGAACGATGATAGACTGACAAAGTATGTATACAAAGAAAGTGTGAAAGGAAAAAGAGGGAAGGGACGACCGAGAAAAGTATGGAGTGATCAGATTGAGGAGATTGTGAAAGAATGGGATATACAAAGTGAGCGTAAAAGAAGAAAATGCATGAAAAAGGTGATGGATATGAATGAATTGAAAGAGGTATGTAAGGATAGGAAAAAATGGAGGCAACTCTGCAGAGGCTCTGGCCACCCCTAGCGGAATGGCGACAGAGTTACAGTACCGCTAGGCGCGACGAAAGGAGTTTACAAGTCTCCCGCACGTTACGATAAAGAGGTGTATGACGAGTTAACTAGTTTCCCGCAAACAATGTGTTAACCTTTTCGCTTCTGAATATTCTGGCTGCATGAATACCCCCAGTATGGAATACTTTTTCAAGCTCATTTTCAAAACATCTATTGTTTCCTACCTTAATTGATTGACGAGCCTTGTGAACAAACTATGTGTACAGTCACATGTATTAGTTATTCAAGAACAAAAATCACAAAAGTTTAGCTCATTTCACTTGCAGACTTTTGAATTCTTTAACACAGATATCAGGGATAAGTTCAAAGTTGGATGACGTCTATGAGTGACAGCCGCACTGTGTGCAAGTTTACACTTGACGCCTATGCGTGTCACCCGCAGTTAAAAGGTTAAAAACTATTTAAATATGAATGATATTTTGCAGGAGTTTCCAAGGCCATCCTCGCCAATGTGATATTCTGCCACCAAGAAGACTCTGAGTGGCCGTTGGGCACCGGCAAGAGCGTGAAGGAGAGGTTTGACGCCATATTTGATGTCACCAAGTACAACGACTGCTTTGAAAACATCAGGAAGATGAGGAAGGACTATACCATCAAAATTGGACATCTTGGTAATTATTTCACTTCAATTCTCTGCACATAGTGATATGTATATGACATAATTATCATTGAATAGGAGTTTTAGGCTTACGTGGCCGGCAGTTGACACTGGAGAGTTGCTTTCAAGGTTGCAAGGTTTATGTCCATGTGAGGTTTTCTTTATTTGTATGCACACATGCAGAATGTGTAGGCGCGAACCTACATGTGCCTGTCTGTAGGCATGCATTTCATATGAGCCTTAAATGCTTACATATCCTTGCAGCTTAGATTAGATAGATAGATCAATACTACCAAACCCAGTATTATTGATTAACGATTCACCTACTGTAAAAGATCAGTGTTAAGTTAATATATTTTATGTTTATTTATTTCTCACACTTCATTGATTAGGTACAATACAATTATCCAAATGTCAGTTGCTATGTAATGTATTAAACTGCAGAATACCAGAACACGGATCCGCACTCTGAGTGCTTATCGCATTTTTTTTTCTTTAAGATCAAAAATATTGTTTAGCATTCTCTTATAGGATAAAACTACCCATCAATAAACTCTTGTTCGTGAATATTTAAAAAATATATTTGTAGTTGACCTTGAAAACTGACAACTTTTAATGATAAAGTAAAAAAATTAAAAAAATGATTTTCACACACAAAAAAGAAAAGGGTTTGATTACATTACAAAGGTCATTGATCCCTATTATTAATTTTTCTTTGTGGGCAAATATCATAGATCTGTGTAACTTTGGTCCTTATCAGCCAATAAAAACATATTTGTTTACCTTTATGCTGGCAACCTAGCTGTGTGACTTTATAATGCATAGATTTTTTTCAGAGACCATCAATTCACATACTCAATGGTCTACTTATTTTCTTTTCAGAAAAAGATGTGTCACACTTGAAAGAGAAAATCGAAGAGATTGACTCGAAGAAGAAGAAGATCTTCAATGATGAGGAGCGGCTGGGCAAGCTGGGAGAGCAGCTGGCGCAACTAGAGGCGGAGATAGCTCCCCAGCAGCTGCGACTGCGGCAGATCACCAGGATCAAGGAGGACATTTTCCAGCACAAGACTCGCAGGGAGACGGCTAATGATCGGTGAACATCACATCATTGCAATTTTGATAAACGTTGTCGAAATTCACTAATTAAATAATAATATTAGGATGATTTATTTGTTGAGCACTGTTTTTGTGTGAATCACACCTCAAGAGTCCTCTGGGAGCTTAGTCCTCGTTATAGAAAGTGTCAATTCTCAAGCAAGACCCAGTTGATGTAAAGCTGGTGGACCTGTGGTGACAGTATTTGGTAAAGGTATATGATTTTTTCAACCCAGCGAAGAGCATATTTGAAAATTTAAATGATGTATTGTTTAGTTCTCCGCTGGGATTTGAACCCACGACGTTCCATTTATAAGTCTGAAGCGTTACCACTAGACTACGGACCAGTCAGTTATTAATTGATAACACTTAGTTTTGAGAGTGTTAGTACTTCCTATCGAAAGGTGTAAACTGAAAAACTCCTGTCTATGGGTGAAAATTTAAACACCTGTCCATGGAGGTCCTAATGCTCATAAAGTTAGAATTTTTATTAAATAGAAACTCAAAGTGAATTTCAACAATGAGCCATTCTGGGTCAAATTTTCAAATTATGGTTGAGTCATAATAAAAGAAGAGCTTGTATGAAGAAGGTTATGACTCTGGAGGAAATGAAAGAAGTATGCAAGGATAGAAAGAAATGGCGGTTGATCTGTGATGTTGGCGGCTAGGGTTTGTTAAAGTGAAATTGGTTTTATGATTTAGTTTTTTTTTTATGTCCATGTATATATTGTTATTTATTGATTTAACAAATGTAATTTGTCATGTATGTTCCTTGACTTATAGGTTGTTATGCGGCTGACCACCCATAATATAAAAAATTGGTTCACTTTGCCAATGTCACCCCTGTTTCAGGGAAGGACGGCAAGAGTTGCAAGGCTTATGTTCATTTGAGATTGGGTTTTTATATTGTAGGTCCACATGCGGCATGTGTTAGCGCGAAATTATACATATCTGCTTGTGGGAATGCATTTAATTTAAATCTTAAATGATATATATCTTTGCAGCTTAGATTAGATTAGATTAGATGGTTGAAAATTGATGATGATGAGTTGATGATTTCTTTATAGCGCCGTTTCGTGATGTAATCACTCCAAGGGTGCTTGTGCAAACGATGCCAGAAATTTGCTTGTCTTCAGTGCATTCCAGAACTTTCCATGGTCCTCTAGCTCTCTCACATGATGTGGCAGGTGGTTCCAGGCCAGAGGACCAGCAACTGCAAATGCACACTCTCCAAACATTGTGTTAACTCTTCTTATAGGTTCTTCAATCCTTGATTTGGCTCCAGTTTCAGCTGAGCGCAGTGGTAGGCTTTTTTTTAAATTGACTCCAACCACCTGAGAATTTGATAAAATTATGGATGAAGGTTGTCATTATAAAGTTTAAGAAAACTGTAATATTTTTTTCAATGTTATAAACCGTTTCAAAATAATGCTTCTTTAAGACCATAGTATGCAATCAATCTTTCTTTTTTTATTGCAGAATGGAGAATCACATTCAGCAACAAGTAGACTTGAAAAAATCCATCAAAAACATATTCAATGGCACAGACAATGATCTGGAATGTAAAATAGGTAAGTTATACATGTAGTTTCTTGAAACTTTAGATTATAATTGCCAGGTGATCTTTCGGTTTTCAAAAAAAGGTGGTATAGATATCTTTATAAGCTGTGATTGTGGGAAACGTCAATATTTTAAGGTTTCGCTGAAATAAGGATGCCTCGGGAAGAATATCAATTTTTTGATGTACAATCACAAAACCATTGAAAGCATGAGATGAAATATTAAATGGACTTGCAATAAAAACTACAAACAAAAAAATTGTGATGTCGCACAGCCAAGTTGCTAGGGAAAAAGGAAATTATTAGGAAAAGGAATTATTTTGTTATTGTTTTTTGACTTATAGGTTGGTATGAGGCTGACCACCCATACTGTAAAAAATCATTCACTTGCTAATGTTACCCCTGTTTCAGGGAAGGTGGGCAAGAGTTGCAGGGCTCATTCGAGATTGGATTTTTATGTTGTAAGCCCACACGGGGCAAGTGCAAGCGCGAACTTGTATGTGTCTACTTGTGGGAATGCATTTAATATGAATTTTAAATGTAAATATATCTTTGCAACTCAGATTATAGATTATAGATAGTCTTTTATGAACTATTGTCCCGTAGAAATGTGACGTTTGGCTGTCGAGTAAAAAATTCTAAATTAAAATTTGTGCTCAGTCCATTGTATTCCTTTGTCAGCGTCATTTGAGATGGATCTGCGCGACAAAGAGAAGCAGCTGAAGAACGCTGAGAGGGAGCTGAAGTGTCTGGAGGGCAAGGAGGACGGCGTGGGGAAGCAGCTGCGGGCGCTGGAGATCAGCAAGAGCCAGCACTTCCTGCTGGAGGCGCAGAACCATGACAAGATGAGCAGCAGGAACGACTATGTGGAGAAAGCCTACCAGTTTGCTGGTAAGCACATCTTTTCCTAATACTACTACAACGCATCTTAATAATAATACAATTTTTTATAGCGCCTTTTCATGACTCTTGGTCATCCCAAAGGCGCTTGCTCATATGAGCGCGCGAACAGGTGGGTCTTCAACGCCTTTCTAAAAGTGCTCTCCAGATCCATTTCGCACTTCTTTTATTTGGATCATTTATTTGGTGAGCGCTGTTCTCGTGCGCAATCTCATCTCAAGAACCCTCTGAAGTTTTTTGAATTTTTGAAAGGTTCGAATTCCGGGGAAGCACAAAAAAAAAATTCCATCTTTCAAATATTTAACTTGACCAATCAAATAATTTGAACGGTCCATAGTACAGTGGCAACACTTCGGACTTGTAAATGGAAGGTTGTGGGTTCGAATCCTAACGGAGCACAAAAAAATACCATTTCTATTTTCAAATATGCTCTTCTCACTAAGAGGTCCATCCAGCTTTACAGCAACTGGGTGTTGCTTGAGAATTGATACTTTCTATAGCGACAATCAAGCTCCCAGAGGGCTGTTGAGGTGGGATTCATACAAAAACAGCGTACACCAAATAAATCATCCTAATATTATTATCCTTGACTGAGGTTGGTATGAGGCTGTCCTCCCATGCTGTAAAAATCGGTTCACTTTTGCCAATGCCGCCCCGGTTGTTCATGTGGGGTTTCGTATGCACACCTGCAGAATGTGTAGGCGCGAACCTACATGTGCCTGTCTGTGGACATGCATTTAATGTGAGCCTAAGATGTTAACATGTCTCTGCAGCTTATCTTATAGTTTATAGGATTATAAAGCTATCATGCATTCCTTGCGAAAAAGTGACGTAATTAAAGTCTTTCAAGACTTGATAATTTGATGGATTGCTGTTCACAGGAGTTCAAAATTCGGGAGATCTTGAGAACGAGGCTGAACTCAAGACGGCTCTACAGCAGCTTGAGGACACGAGTAAGACGTACAAACAGGAGATCACAGACGCTAAAGAGAAGGCCAGCCATGAGGAGAAACTGCTGCAGAAGCAGGTGGACAAGTGTAGGGATGAAGCGGTGAGCTCATGTGAATTATACCCCCACATTCAAATGAATGGGATATCCAGAGACATAATAAAAGGAGAGCTTGTATGAAAAAGATTATGACTCTGGATGAAATGAAAGAAGTATGCAAGGGACGAAGGAAATGGCGGTTGATCTGTAATGCTGGCGTTTAAGGCTGAGGCTTTAAAAAAATATTTTTCACTTTTTTATAGAATATGTTTTGTAGGTTTTAATTTTTTACTGTTTAATTGTTTAGTGTTTATTTGTTTTATATATGTATTTGCATGTATTTAATTGCTTGTAATTTAATTATAGGTTGGTATGAGGCTAACCACCCACACTGTAAAAAATGGTTCACTTTGCCAATGTCACCCCTGTTTCAGGGAAGGTCGGCAAGAGTTGCAGGGCTTATGTTCATTTGAGATAGGGTTTTTTATATTTTAGGTCCACATGCGGCATGTGTGAGCGCGAAATTATGCGTGTCTGCTTGTGGGAATGCATTTAATATGAATCTTAAATGATACATATCTTTGCAACTTAGATTTAGATTTACATAGATTAGATTCACCAATCCTACTAATACCTACTTTGGCCGGTCCGTAGTCCAGTGGTAACATTCCCGACTCGTTAATAGAAAGTTGTGGGTTTGAATTCCAGTGGAGCACAAAAAATATACCATTTATATTTTCAAATTTGCTCTTCGCTGGGTTGAAAAATTCATAAATCTTTACCAAAGGCAATACAAGGTCCATCCAGCCTTACATTCGTAGGCTGAATAGAAATAACATTCAGGTATAAACCAGTTAACAGCAAAATCTTACAAAGAAATCCATACAAAATCTTACAAAGAAATCCATACAAAAAAGTCAGTAGGTCTACAAAAAACAAAACATAAAATTATGAAAGAAGTATGTAAGGACAGAAAGAAATGGCGGTTGATCTGTAATGCTGGCGGCTAGTACTAGGGTTTCTCATGCTTTCCAATTTTTTTTGTGAATTTAAAATTAGAATTTTGTATTTTGTATTTGATTTTAATGTTTTTATCTATCTATAATCTATAATCTAAGCTGCAAGGATATGTAAGCATTTAAGGCTCATATGAAATGCATGCCTACAGACAGGCACATGTAGGTTCGCGCCTACACATTCTGCATGTGTGCATACAAATAAAGAAAACCTCACATGGACATAAACCTTGCAACTCCTGCCGCCGTTCCCTGAACCGGGGTGGCATTGGCAAAAGTGAACCGACTCCATTTGTTTATGTCTAAAATGTTATTTTGCTGTATATGTTCCTTGACTTATAGGTTGGTATGCGTCTGACCACCCATGCTGTAGAAAATGGTTCACTTTGCCAATGTCACCTCTGGTTCAGGGAAGGTCGGCAGGAGTTGCAGGGTGTATGTCCATTTGAGATTTGGTTTTTATGTTGTAGGTTCACATGCATGTGCAAGCGCGAACTTGTACATGTCTTCTTGTGAGAATGCACATAATGTGAATCCTCAATGTTACGTATCTTTGCAACTTAGGTTAGATAGGATTAGAACAAAGCAAAAATAAAAAAAACAAATTCTTTCTTCGCTAGTTGAGGTTTAATTTCTCGAGTGCTTTCAACAGTATTGACCCGTCATTTTAATGAGAATAACTGTTTTAATTACAGCATGTATGGTTCACTTTGCCAATGTCACCCCTGTGTCAGGATAGGTCGGCAAAAGTTGTAGGTCTTATGTTTATTTAAGGTTTGGATTTTATTTGTAAGTACACATTCAGAATTTGTAAGCGCGAACTACACGTGTTTGTTTTCACGTGTTTGTTTTTGTGGGCATGCATTTGAGAGCCTTAAATGTTAATATATCTCTGCAACTTAGATTATAGATTATTATAGATGTATGAATTTGTTTCAGGCTCAACATAAACAAAAGATTGCCAACAAAAAGCAAGAGTGCTGGGACTTGAACAATCAGCTCCACAAGCTGAAGGAGCAAATATCTGAAGCCAACGAGTCCAAAGAGAAGCTGGACTCCATCAAAGCCAAGCTACAGCAAGCTGAGAGGTATAGACTCTGTGTTGTATAGAACTAAAGGTGGCAATCTAGAATTAGAAAAGGAGATTAAAGATAAAATGAAAAAACAAGAAAACATTTACATTTTGAATTATTTAAAAATTGAAATGGATATTCCGGTCGATAGCTCAGGTGGTAGAGTGCTTGCATTCCACGCCGAAAGCTCGGGTTCGAATCCCACCGAGGGTGTCAGAAATGATTTCCCGTTTCGGTGTTTATTTCAAACCCCAAAATAAAATACCGGCAAGGTTTACTCAGCCTTCACAAGAAATGAGTACCAGCCCCCTCGGGAGCTGGGAAACCCCCCACTTCACTGAGTGGTTGGTGTTGTAAGGCCGGCCCCCTTACCTGTAAAAATAAATAGGTTCAACTCGCCACATGCGACCCCTTCGGGGATAACGCGGCAAGAAGTTACACTATATGTGTAGCTTAGTTGCGTTAGTTGCGTTGCGTTGCGAAATGGATAAAAACAGAGTTTTAATTCACTTATTTATTTCGTTTTTTGTGCTCGAACATTTCCGCCTAATGAAGCATCTTCAGGAGCTGAATTTATATTTTGTATGGTTTGTGTAATAACTCCGTGAAAAATTATATTTGATCCTCATTAAATTTTAAATTAGAATTTTGTATTTGTTTTTAATGTTTATACATATTATCATTTGTTTATTTCTTAAATGTAATTTGTTGTGTATGTTCCTTGACTTAAAGGTTGGTTTATGGCTCATCACCCATGCTGTAGAAAATGGTTCACTTTGCCAATGTCACTCCTGTTTCAGGGAAAGTCGACAAGAGTTGCAGGGTGTATTTTCGTTTGAGATTTGGGTGTACATGTGGCATGTGCAAGCGCGAACTTGTATGTGTCTGCTTGTGAGAATGCATAGAATGTGAATCCCCAATGTTACATATCTTTGCAACTTAGATTAGATGTTAAAATAAAACACAAAGTTTTTCATTATAGTTTATTTCCTCTTAATAAAGGTGTGATAACATCGAAATTGCTCGAGAAAATAAATCAACTTGTTAATGAAAACTTTGTGCTTTATTTATAGGTTATTAATTGTTGTATTGAATTTTGCAGGCATTTGTCTCAAGTATCTGAAGAGTGCAATGTGCAGAAACTGCAAGATGCCATAACAGCCGATGACAAGACCGTCACTTTACATGAACAGAAGACTGAGGAGCTCAACAACATTGTAAGCAAGACCTTTCATATATGCGTTGGCTTGTATTCCTTGGCAGTTTATTACTCCCTAGCTTGCTACCCGTACATTTGTCTTTTTTTTTTCATAAAAACACATTACTTTAAATGATCCTTAATATTATCTATCCTGAATTTGATAAGCATGAGAAATATTCTCCATTAACTCCTCAGATGACGGAAGTTTGATTACACTTGTTAAAAAATTTTCAGGTTGACCTTTTACAAAGTCAGAAGTCCAAGACACTAGAGGTGAACAAGCTGAAGGAGACGTTGGCCGAGCATCAGAAGAGTGTGAACCGGCTGAAGAACAAGAACAAGGAGGCAATGGGGGAGCTGGTGTGTGGAGGGAAACTGCCTGACTGCAACTACAGGCAGACCTTCCACTCCATACAGGGGCAGCTGGAGGGGGAGGTGCAGCAGCTCAGCAGGGACCTCAAGCACAAACAGCACGCTGTACGTATGCCTCATCTACTCACGCCATACAGGCTATGGGGAGGGGGAGGGGGAGGTGCAGCAGCTCAGCAGGGACCTCAAGCACAAACAGCACGCTGTACGTATGCCTCATCTACTCACTCCATACAGGGGGAGGGGGAGGGGGAGGTGCAGCAGCTCAGCAGGGACCTCAAGCACAAACAGCACGCTGTACGTATGCCTCATCTACTCACTCCATACAGGGGGAGGGGGAGGGGGAAATGCAGCAGCTCAGCAGGGACCTCAAGTACAAACAGCACGCTGTACGTATGCCTCATCTACTCACTCCATACAGGGGGAGGGGGAGGTGCAGCAGCTCAGCAGGGACCTCAAGCACAAACAGCACGCTGTACGTATGCCTCATCTACTCACTCCATACAGGGGGAGGGGAAGGGGAGGTGCAGCAGCTCAGCAGGGACCTCAAGCACAAACAGCACGCTGTACGTATGCCTCATCTTCTCACTCCATACAGGGGGAGGGGGAGGGGGAGGTGCAGCAGCTCAGCAGGGACCTCAAGCACAAACAGCACGCTGTACGTATGCCTCATCTACTCACTCCATACAGGGGGAGGGGAAGGGGGAGGTGCAGCAGCTCAGCAGGGACCTCAAGCACAAACAGCACGCTGTACGTATGCCTCATCTACTCACTCCATACAGGGGGAGGGGGAGGGGGAGGTGCAGCAGCTCAGCAGGGACCTCAAGCACAAACAGCACGCTGTACGTATGCCTCATCTACTCACTCCATACAGGGGGAGGGGAAGGGGGAGGTGCAGCAGCTCAGCAGGGACCTCAAGCACAAACAGCACGCTGTACGTATGCCTCATCTACTCACTCCATACAGGGGGAGGGGGAGGGGGAAATGCAGCAGCTCAGCAGGGACCTCAAGTACAAACAGCACGCTGTACGTATGCCTCATCTACTCACTCCATACAGGGGGAGGGGAAGGGGGAGGTGCAGCAGCTCAGCAGGGACCTCAAGCACAAACAGCACGCTGTACGTATGCCTCATCTACTCACTCCATACAGGGGGAGGGGAAGGGGGAGGTGCAGCAGCTCAGCAGGGACCTCAAGCACAAACAGCACGCTGTACGTATGCCTCATCTACTCACTCCATACAGGGGGAGGGGGAGGGGGAAATGCAGCAGCTCAGCAGGGACCTCAAGTACAAACAGCACGCTGTACGTATGCCTCATCTACTCACTCCATACAGGCTATGGGGAGGGGGAGGGGGAGGTGCAGCAGCTCAGCAGGGACCTCAAGCACAAACAGCACGCTGTACGTATGCCTCATCTACTCACTCCATACAGGGGGAGGGGGAGGGGGAGGCATTCACTTTAAAATCTATATCTCAGCTGCAAAGATGTGTTAACATTTAAGGCTTATATTAAATGCATGCCCACAAACAGGCACATGTAGGTTCGGGCCTACACATAAACAAGCCATACAAATAAACAAAGCTCACATAAACATAAACCTTGCAACTTCTGCCGCGTTTCCCTGAAAGCGGTGTTGCATTGTCAAAAGTGAACCAAGTTTTCAGCATGGGGTGTCAGCCTCATACCAACTTATTAAGTGTAGGAACTGCGATGATGGTGGCAAAACCATTGTAACATTTGTTCATCACCCAGTATTATTGTTTATGTTGTAGATCACCGCCCTGGAAGCCAACCGAGTCCATCAAAAGAAGGACTTTGATAGCAAGAAGCTGCAACTAGAGGCAGGGAAGGAGAAGATATACAAGCTGTGTCAGAGACAATCCCTGCAGGAAGTCCTGGCCAAACTAGAGGCGGACATTGAAAAGTTACAGGTGCAATGCAAGCATTGATTTGTCCTTTCAACTTTAATACAGTCTTTTCTAACTTACACGAGTTTGTGTATTGAAATTATGAAGATTCGTTTTAAATTAGTAATGTAAAAGTAAAACGCAAGTTTTTTTGTCATGAGTTGATTTATTTCCTCTAGCGCTTTCGATGTTATTGCATCATTAAAGCTTCGCCACTTAAACTTTTTCAGGAATCCACATTTGTAATTTTAGGTTTGTTAGTTGTCTGATCTGATTTTTACTCATGATTTTTACAAACCAAAGTAGAGAGAAAGAGTTTTCCTATGTTTTGTTGGAGTCTTATCTGAGACATTTCCCTTCTTTGCACCAAAAAGAACAGCTGTCATGTTATGTGTAAAATTTTACTTGTAACATACCTACTTTATAGTGTACTTCTAAATTCTATTTCAAATTATATCCAAAATAAGAATCAGTGCTTTTGGTAACAAATGTATGTGAACAAACATTGATCATCTAAATCTAAATCTAAGCTGCAAAGATATGTATCATTTGAGATTCATATTAAATGCATTCCCACAAGCAGACACGCATAATTTCGCGCTTACACATACCGCATGTGGACCTACAATATAAAAAACCCAATCTCAAATGAACATAAGCCCTGCAACTCTTGCCGTCCTTCCCTGTAACACGGGTGACGTTGGCAAAGTGAACCATTTTTACAGCATGGGTGGTCAGCCGCATACCAACCTATAAGTCAAGGAACATACAGGACAAATTACATTTTTTTAAATCAACAAATAATAGTATGTATAGACATCAAAACTAAAAAGAACACAAATTCCAATTTAACAAACCCTAGCCGCCAACATTACAGATTAACCGCCATTTCTTTCTGTCCTTACATACTTATTTCATTTCCTCCAGAGTCATAACCTTCTTCATACAGGCTCTTCAATTCAATACAAGGCTCTACAATTGTCGTTTTTAATGCTTTCAGGATGAAAAGAGTGAGAAGTCTTCATCTGAATATGTGATCAAGCGCTTCACATCCAAGCTGGAAGAAGAGTCTCCCTGCTGTCCCATCTGCCATCGGGGATTTGACAGCCAAACTGAGGTCAGTCATGGACTCTTTCATCTCTTGGCTTCCTAATATTCTGTATATATGAATACCCCCAGTGCGCAATACTTTTTCAAGCACATTTTTTAAAACATTTATTGATTTCCTCCCTCAATTGATTGACGACACTTTTAGAACTTCTACCACGCAATAGTTCACCACCGCTCCATCCGATCATCTTGATATTGGTGTTCCCCCTACCCTGCGCTCCTCTGGATCCATCCCGACATCTATCCTTTCTACTTTCTGATGGTTAATTGTAGTCGTATTTACTGATCACTTTGTCAAAAAACATTTCAAGAACATCGACACTTCTTTTAAAAAAATGAACATTTATGATCCATTATTATTGTCGTTCAGGTTTCAGATTTGATCTTTGAGCTGAAGGACAAGATCCGCAATGTGCCCAAGGAGCTGGAGGCTTTGATTGACCGGCTGTCGAGGAAGATGTCGGAGAGAGACCAGCTCATCTTGCTGCAGCCCCTGGATGTCACGCTGCAGGCCCTGGAGGAAACTGACTTGCCACAGCTGGAGAAGGCACTGCAGCAGACTGAGAAGGTACAGACTTTATATACTTATACTTGTGTTTACAAATAATCCTGGAGAATTGTACCTGTAGGCTTTCACAACTAATTCGGTGGGATTCATTTGGCAGTTGACACCCACACCACGGCAACAGATTCTGGAGAACAACACGCAAGTATCAACGCTAGAATCACTTACAATGCTTTGTGTGGATCCTAATCCCCGTGTTTACCAATCTTAGTAAAACTTGCACTTACAACGGTTTTTATTTATGTACAATAAGCTTGAATAAAAACCAATTGAAGAATCAATAGTGAGACTGATTTATTTAAACTTTGTCACCATTCCTTCCGGTGTTCCCCAGGGATCGCATTTGGGACCCCTTTTCTTTACTTTGTATATCCACGATATTGGTGACTGTTTTCTTCATGCAGAGCATCTCCTATTTGCTGACGATATGAAGATTTTTTTGAGAATCTCTGATTCATCTGACTGTGCAAGACTTCAATTAGATCTCGATCGGCTTTCAAAATATTGTGCTGCCAATAGACTATCCATTAATGTTAGCAAATGTCACAAGGTCTCGTTCTCACGTAAACTTTCACCCTTAAATCATATTTATTATATTAACGATTTTCCTATCGAGTCTGTTGACCGGGTACGTGATCTGGGTGTCATAATGGATAGCAAACTCACCTTCGTGAATCATATTGACAATGTCTTGGAGAGGTCATTCAGGGTGCTCGGGTTCATTTTGCGAACTTGCAAACCCTTCAAAAAAGTTACGGTATTAAAAGTTCTCTACACAACAATGGTTCGCTCACTTCTTGAGTACATGTCCCCTGTTTGGTCCCCCTCTTATGCGGTGCATATAAAACGTATCGAGAGAGTACAAAAAAGATTTATAAAACACATAAATTATAAGTTTAACTTATCTTTTCCTGATTACAAGTCAGCCCTTGACTATCATAAGCTGGACTCTCTAGAGGATAGGCGTGTTGTTTGCGACATGATGTTAATCCACGGCATTTTGCACAACAAAATTGATAACCCTGATATCTTGTGTATGTTATCCCTCAACATTCCAACTCGCAGAACCAGGCACACGGTAGACCAACTCTTTCATCTCCCTGTGTGTCGCACTAACTATGCTCAGAGCGCGCCAATTTACCGGGTGTGTGAAACTTATAACAAGTGTTTCAGTAGCATTGATATTTTTCATTTAGAGACGGCGCACTTTCGCAAAGCGGTGGGTGCGTCACTCAGGGAGAACTGATTTTCTTTATTTTTAAATTTACATCATATTCTGTTTTGAGAGCAGTATTTTTTTTTTTTTCTTGTAATTAGTTACTTGTAATAACCATCTTGTAATTATTTCCAACTTCCTAAATTTGATATCCGTGGCAACATATAATTGGCCATGTTTTTTTTGTAATTGCTACTATTATATTTCTTATGTAACGCTGTTTGTTGTCCTATTAAAATAAAATAAAAAATAAAAATAAAATAAAATTTATTGTTGCTTTTAATGCTTGGGACAAAATTGTTAACAAGGTTTGGAAGCAGCCAAAAGTAGCTCTTAATACCAGAGATTTCTTATAGTAATAATCTATCTATAATCTAAGTTGCAAGCTGCAAAGCTCTCAGATGTATGCCCACAAACAAACACGTGTAGTTCGCGCTTACAAATGCTGATTGTGTACTTACAAATAAAATCCAAACCTCAAATGAACATAAGCCCTGCAACTCAATAATAATTTGTGATGAATCCGTTTAGTGATAAATCACTGCAAGGGCGCTATAATATAGTGTTCCTAATGTTTCCTATTCTGCTTTTCATGCCGCTTCCAACAAAAATGTATGACAAATAGGTTTCTACGTTTATGGAGAAGATTTCTCATCTCCAGGGCAAGAATATGCCCTAAATGTTTTTTTTGACTGAGCCATTTTTGTTGATGAACGCACATTGTGATTGCAGGAGCTGCAGGAGTGTCGGGATGAAGTGGACGACTTGAGCATGTCCCTGTCAGAGCCGGAGGGGAAGCTGGCCACCTGCTCCAGCATGCTGCTGGACATGGCGCAGCTGGACCAGCTCACCCACTACATCACCAAGATCAGTGCCGAGGTAAAGCTTGCCTTCCCACGCTGCTCCATGCACTAATTATAGTAATAATATTAGGATGATTTATTTGGTGAGCGCTGTTTTTGTGTGTATCACACCTCAAGAGCCCTCTGCGAGCTTGGTCATCGCTGTAGAAAGCGCCAATTCTCAAGCACGACCCAGTTGTAAGTTTGGATGGACCTTTCAGTGACCGGTCTTTGGTAAAGATTTATGAATTTTTCAACCCAGCAAAGAACACATTTGGGTATTTAAATGGTTTATTTTTGTGCTCCCCCGGGATTTGAATCCACCACCTTCCATTTACGAGTCCGAAGTGTTATCACTGGACTACGGACCGGTCAAAAGTAAGAAATGTCAAACTAACAACCGAACGCTTAGCCACCCTTATATAAATATAGTTGGATAATTTTTCTCTTTTGGGCGCCATTTAGTGGCTCCAACCACCCAAGGGCACCCATCCTTCAATTGTTTCTTGGAAAACATCAACGTCTTCAACTCTTTCGTAAGATCCTTGAGGAACTAACTTGTCTAGACTTGTAATGACGTGACTTTGGAACTCAGGCGGGCGCCAGGCAATTTGGACTTTACAAACATATGATTTTTTTCTCAAAGCGCATGCGCGATACAGGATGTAGTAGAATGGTACAGTCAAAGTTGTGTATCCCGTATGTTCATATGCATATGGCGGTTAAGTCCTGTTACAGCCATTTGAAATGGGTGTTTCCCAGCTTCTGAGGGACTGGTTATCATTTCTTGAGAAGGCTGAGTAAAACTGGTCAGTATTTAAATTCTAGGTTTGGAATAAACACCGAAACAGGAAATCATTTCTTACACCCTTGAGGAGTATTGAACTCTAGCTAGTTTGATTTAATTTTTTAAGTATAGCATTTAAACATGATGATGATGATTTAATATAGCGCTGTTTCATGAATATTGTCACTCCAAGGGGGCTTGCTGAGCTATCGTTGCAAAGAAGTGTGTCCTGAGGGTTTTTAAGGTTCTCCCTGGATTTTAGCGCTCGCACTTCTGGTGGCAGCTGGTTCCAAGAACAGACGCCCGCAACAGCAAACGCACAATTGCTGAACACAGTGGTCAATCTCCTGATTGGCTCCCTCGCCAACATTTTGGATTCCCTCTCTGCCAAGCTCAGCGACAGTCCCTCAGTGACTTGTTGATGATTAGCTATCAACTAATATTTTTAATATTTGTAGATCTCTGCACTGGAGTCCCAGCAGGGTGCTACAGAAGGTAGCATGACCTTAGAGGAGGCGGTGCAGAAGCAGAGGGAGGTGCGGCAGGAGACCAACAGGCTGCGCGCTCTCATTAGGAGCAGCCAGGAGAAGCTCAACCTGCACAACAAACGGCTGCAGCAGGCGAGGGACACCAGGAACCTGCTCACAGAGGAGGGCCTCAAGGCACAGGCTAAGGTGCGGGAACTCATTCCTGTAATGTAAGGCACAAGCTCCTGGGATGTGTGGGCAACTACAGGCCAGGGACACCAGGAACCTGCTCACAGAGGAGGGCCTCAAGGCACTATAATCTAAGTTGCAAAGATATACTACATTTGAGATTTACATTGAATGCATTCCCACAAGCAGACAGGTGTAAGTTCGCATGTGGACTTAATATAAAAACCTAATCAAATGAACATAAGCCCTGCAACTCTTTCCAACCTTTCCTGAAACAGGGGTGATGTTGGCAAAGTGAAACATTTTTTTACAATATGGGGTGGTCCTCATACCAACCTTTAAGTCAAGAAATATTTTGTATTATTTTTGCAGTGGTTCTTGCCACCCTAACAGAATGGTGGCAGATTTACAGTTACCTACAGTAACAGTATTGACTGATAGGCATTCATATGATTTCAGATACAAGAGCTGTGCTCCCTGCAGACACAGTGTGATCAGATAACAGAAATCAAGGAGAGAGCTGAACTGGAGGTTGTCTCTCTGGAAGGAAACTCTAATGTGCTCAAACAGGAGCTGGAAGACTCCGAGAAACACAAGAAACTCGGTGTCCAGAAGATGAGGTGAGCTCCGCAACAGGCATGCTCCGCAGAGATCTTTATAATCCATATCGACGGTTAAAAGGCATAAGGGCGACATTTTGGTCAAAAATGAGTCATGAATGCTACGAGTATCCTACTTGAAATTTTCCGCTCTTTCTAATGCGCTAACTCCCATAGCTCTACGATGATTTTTGTGTTGTTTATGCCCAAGCAAACAACTGCATTTTCGAAGTATGGTTTTGGTGAAACCGACCAGATTTGGCCTTTTTTGTCCTAAAGGCGCTTGTGACATAAAAAAATTGTAAAATCACATTAATAGGAATGCCAATAAATGCCTTTATTTTTTTTAATTTTCAAGCTGTTTTGATTTTAACGATAGAATAAAAAAAGTAATGCCATTTTTCTGCAATCTCAAACTTTAAACTGCTCTCCTGAACAATTTAGTTTATGTCGCTTATGCCTTACTGCCTTTTTACATTGATATATAATTAGGGTATTTTTACACAAAATACATTCTGCCCGGATTATCTATGGATTACCGGACAAAACTTTCATACATCCTCATACGCTACTGCCCTTCCAACCCGACACTAGATGGAAAAAACATAGACAAACCAGGCGTGTGTAATGGCTGTTAGTCTATTAAGATCTACAAAAATTTATGTAATTTATTTTGTTTTATTTTTTAGATTAGAAATAGACAAGTTGCAGAAACGGGACCATGAATTTGAGAAGTTGATGAGCACCATTTTGTCTCTGAATGAAGAGATTGCCGAGCACGCGAAGAAGAACATCGAAGGCAAGCTAAAGGAAATCAAGGTGGCCCTGACGGAGCAGGAGATCAACATGCAGGGCATCTGCAGCAGCAAGAAGATGGAGGCTGAGAGGGTGGACAAGCTCAAACATGACATCCACAATCATGAGGTGAGCGTCAACTTAGTTAATTTACCTCTAGCGTACACATGGAGCTATTCAATGAAGGGGCTATTCATGTGATTTAGTACTAATCGACATGATGCAACGTCTTTGACACCATACATTGTTAATAGTGCTGTCTCGCTCATGGCATATGCAATGCTTTTGTTATTTTCTATGTAAGCATTGTGTCTCTACTCCGTCTTCAATCTATGTACATATCACCATGGAAACCCATGAAATCACTATGGTAACGTGTTTGTTACTAGTGTTGTTGAAAGTATGAAAATATCTGATAAATTCCGAATTCAAAAATGCTTCCACCTCATTATGTACGGGATGATTTTCACAAGTACTATGTATTACCGCGAGCATAGAAGTTACATGCTTGAAGAAGCAAGTACCTATATATTTGAACATCACTAGTTCTAGAAATAGCTGTCACTTTGGCGAACAAAATATTTCGACAAGCGAAAAATAAATTTTATCAACGTAAAAACCTGTCTGTAACTAAACCTGTCTTCACTTACAGATAAATAAGCGAGAGCTGGATGACAACATGAAGCTGAGGAAGACGATGCAGGAAGAGAAGAAGCTGCGCGAGGAGATCAAGAAGATAGATGAGGAGATGGGGGAGCTCAACTACGATGTGCTGACCCAGGAGGAGCAGTCTCTCTCCTACTCTCTGAAGAAGGCCATCCTGGAGAAAGCCAAGACAGAGGGAAGCGCTGAGGAGCTCAAGGTCATTAACATCACATATTAAGATAGACGAGGAGATGGGGGAGCTCAACTATGATGTGCTGATCCAGGAGGAGTAGACTCTCGCCTACTCTCTGGAGAAGGCCATCCTGGAGAAAGCCAAGACAGAAACGCTGAGGAGCTCAAGGTCATTAACATCACATATTAAGATAGATGAGGAGATGGGGGAGCTCAACTACCATGTGCTGACCCAGGAGGAGCAGACTCTCGCCTACTCTCTGGAGAAGGCCAAGACAGAGGGAAGCGCTGAGGAGCTCAAGGTCATTAACATCAAGTATTAAACCCCTTATTTACCTATCCTACTAACACTTAAGGCTTCATCAAACAGGAAGTGTTCAAGATATTAAAGCGTTACGGTTTATAGCACTGCGTTGTGTTGTACTGAACATGTCTACACCAGTTAAACAAAGCAAACATGCTACCAGTGCCCGTCCATCCGTAGATGAGTCCGGACGTCGGCTCTATTCTGTAAAAAAAAAAACTTTGATACCGAACTTTTTTTTGTGTCAAAATTAAAAATGTTACTGAAAAATTGATTGAATGTGTTAAAAAAGCGATGCTTGTATACGACAAATAGTGCTTATAAAATTTAGATTAAAAATTCTAGATTTTGCTAGATTTTACGCAAAGGAGCAAATTCATCTTCATCTGAGTCACGGGACATTGTGACCAGTGATGGCGACTGAATAACGTTGAAGCCGTTTAACCCCTCGAGCGCCGGAACGCGGATCCGCGCTCAAAATACTAAACGCGATTTTTTTCATTTTTCTTTGAGGTATATCTATTGAGATATATCTAATGAGGTATATCTATTTTTAGAATCTCGATCTTTTTTCCATAATCTAAATTATGATGGAGTATAATAATTATTTCACTAAAGTTTTTTATTTTTTGGTAGGCACTAAAAAAACTTTATTTCATTGTTTTTTGATATAAAAAAACCTACAGGAGATATGTTTTGTATCTTTGGAGATATTTAATATAAAACACCATGAGTTGGGTGTCTGCATTAGGCAGAAAACCGCTGGCGCTCGAGGGGTTAAACACAATGTACGCGATGCTACAGCGTTCAAATGCTGATGCGCGTTGAAAATGCTTCCTATTTGACGACGCCTTTACTTCAGGCCTCACTAGCGCTTAAGGCTAGTTCGCACAAGGCGACTATTTTAGTCGAGTAGCGAGTAATTTAGTGGCTAAACGTGTGCGAACCACAAAAAATTAGTCGAGTAGTTTAGTCAATGGTTAAGTCGAGTCGATCCATTTCACTCTATTTTTTCGGGCGAGTAGCGCCCCCCACCACCGTCCGGGGCCGAGTGTGGCCGAGTAGCCACGGACAAGCCCGAGTCCGAACGGCCACGGAGAAGCCCGAGTCCGAGTCGAGCTCATAAGTGGCCGCTCCATTGGCGGGACTCACTCTTGGCGGGGAAACGGAAATGCATGAATGGCGGCAAATTTAAATTGGCTGCAGTTTGAAAACATAAATCAGTTATTATTACCAAACCACAGCCAATTTAAATTGCCGCCATTATAGAAAGGGCTTTATAATAACATGATTTTAATACTCAATTAATATTTTCAAACTGCAGCCAATTTAAATTTGCCGCCATTATAGAAAGGGCTTTATAATAACATGATTTTAATACTCAATCAATATTTTCAAACTGCAGCCAACTTCGCACTTGTGTACTGTACTGGACCGTAATGCGAACGCTTCACGGGCGAGTAGCGCCCCGCCCACCACTAAATTACTCTCTACTCGACTAAAATAGTCGCCTTATCCGAACTAGCCTTTAGAATGGTTTTTATTCAAGCACCATACTTTCAAATAAAAACCATTTTAAGTGCCAGTGAGGCCTCAGGTAAATGTTATTATGAAAAGTGAATCCAGGGGTTAGTGTTTAGGCTTAACTGTAAGACAAATTTGTAACAGCTTAGTATTTTTTTTTTTTTGATCGATGACCCAATTTTTTGGCAGAAGTATTGTAAGAAGAAGAACTCCTCAGATTGAAGGGGTAGGCTGAAGGATGGATAAAGCCAGCCAAGAGTATCCCACATGGTATCCCACATAGGTGTTGAGAGGGACCTGATAAGGTATTTACAGAAGGGTTCAAGTAGATGATCTTTCTAGGGTATTTAGAATAATGATGGTTCGATCCCCACCTGGGTGGGTCATTTGACCATAACTTTGTTCCTGGTTCAACAGATGTCATTGGGTAATTCTTAATTAATAATTCATTTAAATATACTATCTATAATCTAATTTGCAAGGATATATTCATTTAAAGCTCTAAAATGCATGCCCACAAAGAAACACGTGTTGTTCGCGCTTACAAATGCTGAATGTGTACTTACAAATAAAATCCAAACCTCAATTGAACATAAGCCCTAGAACTTTTGCCGACCTTCCCTGACACAGGGGTAATAATGAATTATTCAGTGATGATATTAATACCTGTTTCTTGCCAGGCTTAATAGATTGGTGAATTGTATTCCTCTTCAAAAATCTATTTAAAAGAGAAAAAGTGCTGATATATTTTGCTCTGCAGGCGACAGTTGAGGCTGGGAAAAGAGAGCTGCGCCAGAAGCAGTACCAGTCAGCCGAGCAGCAGTACAGGGAGAGCTTCTACCAGCTGCAGCTGCTGCGCACCGCGGACAAGGACATCAAGGAGTACGCGCTGGCCATGAACCACTGCCTGATGATCTTCCACAACAAGAAGATGGAGAGCATCAATGCCATCATCAGGTGAGACTGCACTTCCTCAGTCTTTCTCACACCACTCCTGGACGTACCTTGATGTTCCCTTGATCTCATCCAGCCACCTCAGTTGGGGTCTCCCCACCCCCCGATTGGACATCCTGGGCCGCCACTGGACGATCCTTTTCGGCCGCCTGTCATGGTCCTGCCTTACGACGTGACCTGCCAAGCGCCACTTTAAGCAGGCCATTCGCTGTATAACATCAGTGACACCAGTGCATCCACAGATAACCTGGTTTGAAACCCTGTCTCTGAGGCTGATTCCCAGCATCCTCCTTTCAATGGCTCTTTGGCACGTCCTCAGTCTGTTGGCGCTGTACTGAGCAAGCCTTTTTGTTTCCAAACCAAAGGTGGTGGATACTGGAAGCACGCATGACTCATAGACCCTGCGTTTCAGGTTAATAATCATTTTTTTGTTGAGGATGTAGCCTAGATTCCCGATATTAGATATTAAAACTAAGATCTGTTTATTCCAGAACTCACTCCTGTGATGCAGTCTACCAGCTGTTCTTCGATCTTTTGGGTGGTCGGCCTGATAGACTAGTATTTTGTGTGCAACGATGCAAGTTAACCTACTTTTACTCATGTGGTCTACATGGCTCCTCCAGAACCGTCTCCTCTTTCTACTCCATCTAACTTTTGCATCACACCACTGATTTATTGGTTACAGAGAGATGTGGCAGACCATCTACAGAGGGAACGACATAGACTATATAGAGATCAAGACAGACGAGCTCAAGTCACCGTCAGAAAACAAGAGAATCACCTACGACTACAGGTACCTACTAACATTACTCTAATAGACAGAACATTTACTGTCAATCTCATCCTTGAAAATTCAAATTGATTCCAGGGCTGCTATTCCCATTGGTCCCATAGACAATGATCTTCTGAAATTGTCCTATAAATATATTTTTCCGCTACACATGGGTTTGAGCAAAAAAATTACCATATTTTTGTTAATATATCTATCTATAATCTATAATCTAAGCTGCAAGGATATGTAAGCATTTAAGGCTCATATGAAATGCATGCCCACAGACAGGCACATGTAGGTTCGCGCCTACACATTCTGCATGTGTGCATACAAATAATGAAAACCTCACATGGACATAAACCTTGCAACTCCTGCCGCCGTTCCCTGAACCGGGGTGGCATTGGCAAAAGTGAACCGATTTTTACAGCACGGGTGGTCAGCCTCGTACCAACCTATCAGTCAAGGAGCACAAAAAATTATAAATGATATACAATATAATATAATGTGTGTAAAGTAAATTGCAAACTGTTAATCTGCATTTTTAATCTAAAAAAAACAAAAACAATCATATACTTTACACTGTAAATGTAACTCTGTCGCCATTCTGCTAGGGGTGTCCAGAGCTGCAGAGCTGCCTTACAGAGTTAGTTGCATGTTATTACAGAGTGGTCCAGCACAGAAACGACACAGAGATAGACTTGCGGGGTCGCTGCAGTGCCGGCCAGAAGGTGCTGGCATGCCTCATCATCAGGATGGCCCTGGCGGAGACCTTCAGCAACAGGTTCGGGGTCCTCGCGCTGGACGAGCCCACCACTAACCTGGACCGGGAGAATGTGAGCAGCCTCTGCCAGGCGCTGGGGGACATGGTGCTCAGCCGCATGAAGCAGACCAACTTCATGTTCATCATCATCACGCACGACGCCGAGTTCCTGACCTCGCTCGGCCGCATCGACAAGCTCACACAATACTATCGAGTCACGCGCAATCAAGAGGGCAAGTCACGGATTAGAAAAGAAGCTATATAAACTAGATTTTAATCCCAGTTAATGTTCAACTGCGAGTGACACGCATGGGTGTCAAGTGTAAACTTGCATACAGTGCGGCTGTCAATCATAAACCTCTTCGAACTTTGATCTTCTCCCTGACATCTGCATTCAAGAATTTAAAAGTCTGGAATGGAAATATGTGCTAAACCTTTGTGATTTTTGTTCTTGATTAACTAATACATGTGACTTTTTACATACTTTGAAGTGCTGTCAATCAATTAAGGTAGGAAGTCAATACATTTTTTTTTAAATGTGCTGCAAAAGTATTCCGTACTCATATAGGTATTCATACAGCCAGAATATTCAGAGGTGAAAAGGTTACTGACGACAATTCTTCCAAAAGAGATCAATGTGTGGAAATGATGAGAAAATGATGTTTTCTGCTGTGTTTTCCACGTATTTATCTCGTTTTCAATAAAAAATAGGTTGCCGTCTTTGACTCTACACGACTGATAAGTGAAACTCGACAAAACACAAGAAGGTCATACGTTTGTGTCTGAAAACAATGAGTC
The DNA here is from genome assembly GCA_951799405.1 of Agapetus fuscipes. NCBI lineage: Eukaryota > Metazoa > Arthropoda > Insecta > Trichoptera > Glossosomatidae > Agapetus > Agapetus fuscipes. The sequence goes on along the minus strand of OX637346.1, from coordinate 1,965,493 downwards.
AATGAATCCTAGGTTTCCACCTGCTTCAGGGTTAGTTTCCAAATATAACTTTCTGATTAAAAGGTTAAAGCTGTGAACTCTTTTGTATTTTATTTTTTTAAGAGTTTTCTGGTGGTTCAAGTAAAAGTCCATTGTATTTTTAGAAATTGAATTGAAATAAATTGTACAGTGGACTGCACAGGACTTTATAGCACAAAATACGGTCATGTTTAGGTCATAGCCAATTTTCATAACAAAACATTTAGTTGTGTGTAAGTAATGAAGCTAATCTTTTTAAGCAGTCGTCTTTTTGCAGTATTATCATTGATCCCGTTTGTATCAAAACTAAAACTTTGTTTGGTGGGTACCTATACTTTTCATTGATATTTTGGAAAGTTATGATTGATTATCATATGGGTACAACTTACTATTTTAAGACTCGTAGCCTAGTATTTTATATTAGGCGTTTTAGTACCAAGAATATTACAATTATTTTTGTATTAAAATTTGTCACTTTGTATGGTGGCTACACCTTATAATATTTATTTGAAAAAAGTAATGATAAATGTATGTAGGTATATATAAGAGCTTTTCAATTGTACAACATTCTTTTTTAGTTAACCCGTTCTCTGCCGGGAAAATTTAAAATATTGTTTTCTCTTGTATGGCAACCCCCAAAACAAAGAGTATTAAGAGGCAATACTTATTGTTGTCATATAGCAATTGATTAAGCAAATTGTTATGTAGGTTTATTTATGGGTATTAGACGTTTTGCTACCAAAAATATTACAATAATTTTTTGTATGAAAATTTGTCACTTTGTATGGTGGCTATACTTTATAATATTTTTTTGAAAAAAGTAATGATTCATGTATGTAGGTATATATAAAAGCTTTTCAATTGTAGAACATTATTTTTTAGTTAACCCTTTCTCTGCCGAGATTTTTTTTTTTTTTTTTTCTCTTGTATGGCAACCCCCAAAACAAAGAAAATTATGAGGCAATGGTTATTGTTGTTACATAGCAGTATTATAATGACGATTATGCAGAAAAAATAAAGAAAATCGTAGGAGCCGTTTTTGAGAAAATCTCATTTGAAACTTTCAGCTGTTCGGAAGCCATCTTGAATTTTCTAAAATTTGAAAAATGTTTCACTATGAATTATAGTGACACAAAAGTTTTTTCTGATAAAGTTAAGAAACATAAAAGTTTTTTGCGTTCTGATGGGTTTTTGTAGCCTTTTAATTTCAATTTTTGATATCATGTAAACGGCACTTTATGTTTTTATTTTTAAAAAAATTATTTAATTTTTATATAGAATTTGATGTTACGTATAATATTGTAGAACATATCTTTTTTGTCAACGCTTTCACATCTGAGAAAATCACAATTGTTTATTTTTTTCATATCGCAACTCATAGACGCAGATTAGCAAAAATGTTTCCATAACTAAATTTGGTAAGAATGTATCAAGCAACTACTTTACTGAAAATTTAAAAAAAATCGTTCGAGCCGTTTTTGAGAAAATCGCATTTGAAGTTGTCTCCTCTTTGGAAGCCATCTTGAATTCTCAAAATAGTGAAAAACATATTATAGTGCAAAAAAGTTTATAAATTTTTCTTTCTTGTGAACCTAAAATAAGTTTTACAAAATTGCGTTTTTATGGGTCTTTTTAATATTTTCGATGAAAATTTTGAGATCGTGTAAACGGTACTTTAAGTAAAAAAAAATTTAAAGTATTCTTTAAATTTTTGTAGAAATTAATATTGCGCGTAATATTGTAGAACCCTTTTTTTTTGTCAACCCAGCCATTTCTGAGAAAATCCCAATCGTTTTTTCTTTCATATGGCAACTCATAGACGCAGGTTGGGAAGAGTGCTGCCATAACTAATTTTCTTTGCGACAATTTAAGCAACGACCACACTGAAATTTTAAAGAAAATCGTTTTTTGAGAAAAGTGCAATTTTATGTTTTTTTTGTATGGCAGCCATCTTGAATTTTCAGGGTGGTGCCATGCCAGTCGGCCCATCAAAATCTGTGGTTGTCAATTCTCTAAATCCAAAAATTGGTGTCTCTACGATCAGTAGTTTCGGCTGGGACATACACTCATACGGACGGACGGACGGACGGACGGACAGGTTCGACAAATTAGGTTTTTTTGCATGTCCTGGTGCAGGACAACTCATTTCCGTTGAAACCTCGAATTTTTTTTTCCGGACGAATACAATACTTTATAACAGTCCTTCGGACTGCTATAAAGTAAAAATACAGTTTTAATTCACTTTCACATACTCCTGAAGATGCCTTATTAGGCGAGAGCGTTGGAACGGAAAAAAGAGTAAAAAGTGAATTAAAATTGTGTTTTTTTCCATTCTTTTCCATAAAGGAAATAACCGCAGTTATAAGTTTTAAAAATGAAGTGCTGTTTTGAATAAAATACATTCCTGTTGTGTTTACTTCTTCAGTCTCTGTCTACTCGTGCCTTTATTACAAGTTATGAGTTATAATATATAATATCAACAAATATTTTACAGGAAGTGATACCCCCAGTAAGTTTTAGGATATATGTTTATAAGTAACATCTTTATTAAGAAGTAGTAGGAATGTTTCTGCTCTCCTTCTTTGTAATTTTCAATAAATTGTCTTACTATTTTTAAGTGTGTATTTTATAATGTGTCATTCAACTTTCAAGGCTGTAATTAATTAAATTTTAGTTTTTACATAAAATAATGGTATGTAATATTTACAAAAATAAATATATTTGTTATTACTTTACAGGCGACTTCTTTGATTATATGAAATTTTAGAATCAAAAGTACAATAATTCCTTCTTACATGGAACACACTACAGTTGTCTATGGTTTCGGTCGCGAACGGTCCGGACAACAATGTGAAAGTAAAATCCTCATACACTACTAGACTTGAAAAAATTTAAACATGAAAACAAAACACTGTTCTATTCTACTAAAATTTATGCCTATAATCTAATCTATAATCTAAGTTGCAAGGATATATTCATTCAAAGCTCTCAGATGTATGCCCACAAACAAACACGTGTAGTTCGCGCTTACAAATGCTGATTGTAATTCGTAGATTTAACAAATAATGAGTTTTGACTGGTTTCGGCCTCTTTTCATCTGAAATTTTAGTAAAATAAAACAGTGTTTTATTTTTGTGTTAAAAATTATTTTAGAATGGAGTTCTACAAAGTGTCTGTTGAAACATTTCATAAACTCCTAGACTTCCTTAAGCACCAGACTGCACCAAATGAAAAGGGCGCTCCTCTTGAAGGGAACATCATAATTTGATGAGATTTAGCACATCAGTGACTTGCGAGCAAATCTTGTCGACGTTTAAAGCCAACAACTTCTCATTGTGAACATCAGCGGCAGAAATGCCCAACTGCTCCGCTAGCAGAGACACGGGGAACAAAACCAGCACACACTTCTGCAAGAACGGCAACAAATCCTCACAAAACAAATTACAACAAAAAACAAACAGCTCCCTCTCACTGGGGGAGAAGCCCTGCTGTTCGCGGTGGTAATACACAGAAAATACTTTACTGACGTTGCATAACGAGTTAGTCATCTCGTCTACAACGTGTCGGGCTAGACACAGCGGGACTATGAGCCTCAGGCTGTTCATCGCAGTGAGGACACCGTTACAATACTCGGCTAAAGGATAACAGTCTAATAAACTCTCTGGTGGAGCATTCTGATTTTGCTCGGCACTCTCTGTTATATTTTTCTTTGTTATTTTTAAGTTGGAGAGTTTGAAGTGCTTCATTTCCAGTTCAAAGGCGGCGTCAGTCTTGCGCAGGGACTTGGTGAAGTCGTTGGCGGTTATTTTGGAGAACAGCGGGGCCATGACGAGTCGCATGTCAGCCCCCACGCGGCCAAACGACAAGCACAGGTACATGCACTGGCTGATGAGGGACTCTAGGGTTGTCTCGTCCTCCTGGACCACGTACTGCTCTATTATCCTCACCAGACACTCCATCTGCCAACATTGGACATCAACATCAAGTCACAACATTCACAAGTTCAATGTAACTACTCTAAAAATTTCAATACATTCCAAAAAAGACTGGTTATAAAATTACAGATTAGAATGAGGTCGGAATATTTCTGAGTTGTATCTTTTTTCTTAAATGTTTAATTTAAATAAAAAAAAATAATAATCCCGGTCAGAGTCAGGTGTAGTTTACCTTCTGGTTGAGCCAGCAGGCCAGCGCCGCGGCCCCGTTGAGCTGGTCGCCCTTGAGCTTGTTCACCGCGTCCGTCAGGAAGATGGCCTTGTGCTGGGTCAGGATGTTGAACAGATGCATGCGGTGCAGCTCCACCATCTGCTGAAGAGGCTTGTCATCTGCAATATCAACAACAAATCATTAAATGACTGCAACATAATACAGTTGAGGAAATAAAATAAATGTGCAACGACAGAACAAAGTGGAGGTACTGACCATCCCTAGTGCAACAGGGGCTGGATACAAGTACAATTACAAAAATAATGAGAGAGGAGGCAAATGAGCGCTCTTCAATTTTCCATTAAGGGAAAGGTCGATAGTCACAAAAAATGCTTAAGAATGGCCTGTAAACAAAACTGTGGGAAACTATTTCAAGATTCGAGACAAAGAGACTCTGAGATGGACATTGATATGAAAATGTCCTTATAGATTACAAGACGTTGTTATAGGTTATGGTATGAAGCAAGACACTTTATTTGATTGGAATCTGCACTTAACAAGAAGATTTGCGAGCTAATGATATTTGTGTTATGTTGACCCCTCGCTACTGCTATAAATCAACTTTATTAGCTTACTTGTTTGTGCTTGCGTCAGTGCTGCATCGAACCAAGTTCCCCTGGCCTTGAGGAAGTGCAGCTGCAGCCCGTCCCCCACACTCCTGGTGAGCTGGCTCTTCATCAGCCTGTCTGCGTTGGCGTCCTCTGGGGAAGCCAGTGTCAGGGAGACCATGCCGCAGTCCAGCGCTGACTCATACACCGCGTTAGCTCGCCGCAAGTAACCCAACACCTGAACAACACATACTTATGATGTTTTCATACACAACACATTTTCTTACACACCAATTCTGCATTATTATATCTATGAAGAAATAACTGAACATTTATTCAACTATCCTGTATCAAGGATCCTAAAAGTACCCACTAATATTAATTATAATAAAAATGCTTACCTGAAGGCACTGTGGTAGAGGAAGGTCGTATCTCAGCTGACTGAACAAATGGTGGAGGGTCTCAAACCACAGCCGAGTCACCTCAGAAGTTATGTTCTGGAAAAAATTCAAAATATAAGAAAAAATATATATATAGGCAATTTTTTTTTGCTTCAACAAAATATCAAGCTTGTAGATTGAGTTAAATTAATTATTAATGAAATTTCACCTGCTTGCCTGAAAAAATATGGCTTCTAAATGTATGGTACACATTAAATATATACCTACCTTCCTGTCAAATATATTTTTTCATCTGGTATTCAAACTCTCATTGTCTATGGTATTTCAACCAATTTAAGTTGACTTCCTGTTTGTGCTGCAACTTCATAGTAGTTTCTTTACATCCTGTATACCTCATGAAATCAAATTGTCACTCTCTTTATTCAATGGTGCTACAACCCAAATTAGGCTCCTCCAACTCCTGTCTCCTGCAGTGCTCCTCCAACATGCCACCTGGAGAATTAGTAAAACAGCCCCCACCCCTCCTGTATCCTCTATATATTGTTTTTACTAATTGCTTGTTACCTGGAATGCGGGCAGGTCATGGTACTTCCTGGCGCAGGTGTTGGTGTAGGTGAAGAGGTCCAGCGCGCTCTCGTAATCCCGCAGGGTGAGCGCCTGCTGCATCAGCACCGGCAGCTCCAGCATGCACAGCAGCTGAGAGCTCTGCGACAGGAGCTGGTCATTCCAACTGGAAGTGGTGCAGTCATGTAGTAATAACTAAGCTACACATATAGTGCAACTTCTTTCCACGTCATCCCTGAAGGATTTCGCATGTGGCAAGCGGAACCTATTTATTTTTACAGGTAAGGGGGCCGGCCTTACGCCAACCACTTCAGTTGAGGTGGGGGTTTCCCAGCTCCCGAGGGGGATGGTACTCATTTCTTGTGAAGGCTGAGTAAACCTTGCCAATATTTTAATTTGGGGTTTGAAATAAACACCGAAACGGGAAATCATTTCATACACCCTGGGTGGGGTTGGAACCTGAGCTCGAGGGATGGAATGCAAGCACTCTACCGACTGAGCTATTGACCGGACTTGGAAGTAATGGACATGGCATATTTGAAATGTATGGTATGCAAGGATAGGAAAAAATGGAAGCAAGTCTGCAGAGGCTCTCAGAGGCCGCCCCTAGCAGAATGGCGCCAAAGTTACAGTTACTTGGTGGAGATGATGTCACAATAGAGTTATAACTTCAAAATATTATGTAGGGAGTTCCAGAAGCCAGCATAGCGCCGCAACGCAACTAAGCTACACATATGGTGTAACTTCTTGCCGCGTTATCCCTGAAGGGGTCGCATGTGGCGATTTGAACCTATTTATTTTTACAGGTAAGGGGGCCGGCCTTACGCCAACCACTTCAGTTGAAGTGGGGGTTTCCCAGCTCCCGAAAGAGCTGGCACTCATTTCTTGTGAAGGCTGAGTAAACCTTGATGGTATTTTATTTTGGGGATTGAAATAAACACCGAAACGGGTAATCATTTCTGACACCCTCGGTGGGATTCGAACCCGAGCTCACGGCATGGAACCCAAGCACTCTACCAACTGAGCTATCGACCGGACTACAGCATTTAGCATAACTGTTAACTGCATAAGTTTGAAAATGCTTTAAAATAGGAAAAATCCCTGGTTATTAGGAATCCATTTTTTTTACTATCAATGATGGCAGATTGATGAGGGATTTGTTAATTGGGCTGGGTTATAATCTATAATCTAAGTTGCAAGGATATATTCATTCAAAGCTCTCAGATGTATGCCCACAAACAAACACGTGTAGTTCGCGCTTACAAATGCTGATTGTGTACTTACAAATAAAATCCAAACCTCAAATGAACATAAGCCCTGCAACTCTTGCCGACATTCCCTGAAACAGGGGTGACATTGGCAAAGTGAACCATTTTTTACAGTATGGGTGGTCAGCCTCATACCAACCTATAAGTCAAGGAATACGAGTAATAAATAACATTTAAGTATAAGAAAACAACAAAACCTTAAAAATAAATCTATACAAAAAAAGTAAAAAATGTCTTGTGCAAAAAATGTAGCAAGCCAATAAACCAACATTAAAAATCAGCATTGCAGATTAGCCGCCACTTCTTCCTGTCCTTGCATACTTCTTTCATTTCATCCAGAGTCATAACTTTTTTCATACAAGCTCTCCTTTTATTATGACTCTGGATATCCCATTCACTCGCTATTTCGAAAATTTGGTCCATCCATACCTTTCTCGGTCTTCCTCTTCCACGACATCCATCAATTCTTGCAGCATATACTTTCTTCGTCATTCTTTCCTCATTCATTCTCTCCAAATGTCCAAACCATCTAAGTATACTTCTTTTAATCTTTACTTTCACACTTTCTCTTACACCACATTCCTCTCTAACAAAATCATTCCTCACCCTATCACTCCGTCTTTTTCCAATCATACTTCTTAAGTAATCCATTTCTACCGTATGGACTTTACTAATCTCACTTTCACTCACCGTCCAGGCTTCACTTCCATACATCAGAGTGGGCACTAGTATACCACCGTGCACCGCCAGTCGAACATTTTTTGAAAGATTCTGGTTTTTGGCGATGCTAGCGGTAGCACCCAGTACGCACCTGCCTTTCATTATTCTTCTTTCAAATTCACCGGTCATTCTTCATATTAATTTGGATATTGTCTTAGCTTAATTTTGTTATTAATATAGCTTTCATATCCATTTCTATGGCCGGATTTAAACTAAATAGTTTTTCTATTTTTGGATTAAGCCATGTTTTCTTGCACAGATACTTCTACCAATGTTTAGTTTCCTCCTGTGGGAAATCTTGACAGCGAGTTATCAAAACGTCAAATTATATTTTGTAATTTCCTGCTTGTATCAAATTTCAGCAGCAAAGGAACTGTATGTAACATTCAGTATGTAAGATAAACAATTGCACAAAATAAAAATTTTACTCTCTCTCCGTCAAGATCAAAATGTATTGAACGATTAAATTATGAACTTACATTAAAAACAAAGGTACATGCTGAGCCATTCTTTTGATTTCAGTTCATTTTAACGTATTTTATAAACTGTACACTGAAAACCTTGATTATTATTTTCCAGTGTCAGCTTGCCTTTACAAACATAAAGTTAAACATGTCGTACCTTTTCTCCTTGAGAATATTCTTGGAGGCGGCTGAGAAGTTTTCACACTCCTGCACCAAGAGCGGCATCTTTTCTATAAAGTTGTCCAGATGCCCACGGGAGACATCAAAGTCCTTGAGGATCTTGTTGGAGCAGTTGGCCGTCTCCACAAAGGTGCGGTAGTTGGTGAGGGCCAGCTCCTGCGTCTGCTCCGTGAGGACCTTCACGTCCTCGGCCAGGCGGGCGGGCTCAAGGAGGATCTGCTCCAAGGTCAGGCGACCAAGCTTGTTCAAGTATTCACTTGTGACTGCATCTATGTCGCCATCTGCAAATTCAAGTCATCAGATTATAAAACATAATGATGGATGATTTATTTCCTGTGGTGCCATTTAATGTTCCAGGACCATCTTAAGGGCGCCGTGGCTTCTAAAAAAAAACAGTGTCTTGAGTCCCTTTCTGAAGGTGGTTGCAGGCTGGTTCGCGCAAACACTGACGGGCAAATTGTTCCAGGCAACCGGCCCGGCCACCGCAAAGCTCCTGTCTACAATTTTTTATATGTTCGCTCTTTTGAGCACTATGACCTTGTTGACAGCAGTGAGGGCAGAGCTCAGTGGTCGTTTTGAAGGCTTATCGACAGAACATAGCCCAGCAAGACATGGGGGTGCTGTGCCGATCAGGGCCCTATGTACTGTGAGACACAACTTAAATTCTACGCTCAGCCAGTGCAGCGCTCTCAGCAATGGAAAAATATAACAACACTTTCTCTGTCTAAAAATTGTCCTGGCAGCAGCATTAAGAGCCATTTGCAGTCAATCGATTAGCAGTAATAAAACATGTCTTTAAAAGGCAGTGCCAAATCGAACATTTGCCTCCTGTCTGTCGCAGCCGACCTATAACTTGCCATCTGGAGAAGCTGTTATCTGTATAGCATGTCTCCTAGCTCCATCATCCCACCACATCCTGGGCCTCTCCACCAGTCTCATTCCACTGGAACATCCATTCGAAAGATCATAAATCAAATAGCGGCTATAAATGTTCCATTGATTACCGTCGCTATCCTCTGGTAGGATAATCCTGAGCATCTCCTTGGGGTCGGACTCCATTTTCAAAAAATCAAACTACTTAAATCTAATTAATCAAATTGTTATGTCGCTCGGTACATCAGGTTAAAACGCAAACAATATATATTTTGTTTAAAAACGCATGTTTCGTAGTTATTTCTGTCTACAGAAACATTTAATGAAATGCCGGAGTATTCAAAATAAATAAAAGTAAAACTAGAAACGTCAGCTGTAAACGTCACTTTCTTCTTCTTCTTCGCCAAGAAATGACCACAGAGCTAAATTTTACTTTGTGACCGATATGAACTAGACTGTGTGCTAGTTCATATCGGTCGTCACTCGTCAAAATGTTGCATCTCTAGTAACCTCAAAAACTGACAGCTGATTCTTATTGGTTACAATATTGTTATTCAATAAAAATATTGTTGTACATCGTAAAAGTTGAATTGAAAATTGTTGTTTGCATTCACATCTCGTAATATTTACTTTTAAGTCGGGCATGAGCTTGTTACTCACATAGTTATTTATATAACAAAAGTGCGGTTAGCTTTTCACTAGTTTTAGGCTACCGACATCGACAGTGCCACAAAAGAAATGTCTGTCCAATTGGGAAGAGCGCCTGAGGACGCAGTGGTGCTCACTGAAGATGAAGCGAAAGTCATGCAATGGAAACTCTTTAACGAATGGACTCCTGTTTCCGATATGTGTGTAGAAAATCATTTCTCTTTGACAATGGAGTGGTTTTACCTGTGTTCAGTGATCAGAATCTAAAGATGTGTGATGTTGTTTCAGTTGGGCTGTGAGGTATGGTGGTGCAGCGCTAGCTATGGTCTCTGGGATCTCCGGCTACTTCATTAACAAGTTTTACCGCAAAGCTCTGAAGTTGGGAAAGCACGGCCACTTCTCAACATATCTCCCCATCACCATCCTACCGGCCGCCTTTTCTTTTGCTGTACACCAAGAGGTAAACTGACGTATTTCCTTTGTGATGAGCTAATTTTCTTATATCTTCTTCTCATATTATATAGATCTGTTTATTGTGGAACCCCTCCTATGGTGCAAAAGACCAGCTGTTCTTCCATGTTTGGAGTGGGCAAGCATAAAATAAAAAATAGCTAATTAAAACTGTGTGTTTTTAAAATAAAAACTGAGCTTCTAGTTAACACTCCATTGAATGACTTTGTGAAAGTTGATGTGAATGTTATCTGTACAATATGAGCTTCAGATGTTATATGTGTTGGTTTCACAGCTGGTCACCTCTCCCATCATCCTGCAGAAGATCCAGTGCACCGTCTGCACGGAGCTGCGCGCCCTCGCCTTGCAGAGCTCCCTGGGGATGCTCTACCCGCTAGTGCTGGCTCCCATATCCAACTATATGGTGAGATATTGGGCCCTAAATGTATATCTTATTTTAAAAAAATAGATAAAAAATACAGTCAAAGCCCCTCGCCGAATGGACACTTCAAAGACCATAATTTTCCTGAATAACCTGCTTTTTATCCTTTATTTGGATTTGGTTGAAGATCTACATATGATTAAAATGGCATGGTATGGAAAGTGTTTGCTCCTAAAACTTCTTTGCGTTGACCTTCCTTTTAGAGTTCTTTGCCTGCAGTATAAAACATTGCGTAAATCGACAAATGAAGACTAAATAATACGTGCATAATTGGTGAGTGCTGTTTTTCTGTGAATCACACCTCAAGAGCCCTCTGAGAGCTTGGTCGTCGCTACAAAGCACCATTTCTCAAGCTAGACCCATTTTCTGTAAGACTAGATAAATCTTTAGTGACCGGTCTGTTTTTTTAAAGGTAAATGAACTTTGAAACCCATCGAAGAGCCCATTTTGAAGTATAAAAAAAAAATTGTGCTCTTCCAGGAATCAAACTCACAACCTTTGGAATAGGAGTTTGTAGCCTTATATAGTAGTCGTATATTCCATACATTTTTGACTTACACAATGTTTCAGACTCAGAGTACTTGATACATATTTTCAGATTTTACACCTTTAAAGTTGATTCAGAATGATTTTGTGCATTGGTTTCAGCTGGCCAGTCGCCTTGGGACGGTGAGAATACCCATGATGTACTTTGAGATGAAGAAACTACGGAGCTTCCATATGAAACTGTCGGGTCCCTTGTACAAGAACCTGTGGATCTTTGTTGCCGTCAACCTCTTCACTGCCTCGGCTCTCACTTACCTGGAAATGAGGAATTCTTTTGATGTGTTTGAGAAAATCAATGAAATGGAAAGAGAAATGATAGCTAAGGGAATTACATTCACAACAGAAAATGCAGATGAATCTACGTAACAAACAGATGCTAAATTATTTTAAACTGAAGCAATGTATGAACTTTGAAATGCTGTGAGGAGTTTAGGGAAGACTTGTGTGCATTCTTTCCATGTAGTATTTGGCAGTATAGAACAGTGTGCACTTAAATAACATTTTTATCAGACACCTAGACCAGTGTTTCCTAACCTTTTTTCGCCCATCACCCCTTTATGTGTAAATAGATAATCCGATTGCCCCCTTATGCTCAGCTTTCATCTGAAAAACACCGTCAAGGGGGGAGTGGGGGGATAGGCCCGGGTTTCAGGAAACTGTCACTTCCCCCTACTTCATTTTTGCTCCCCTAATCACCCCCCAAGGTTTATAACATAACCACTGGCTTCTACTCATTTAAAGAAGCACTCTCGTCTATGTTTGAAAAAGAGACTGCAAGTTTTTTTTTCCCTTGTTGTTTCCCACTACAATAATTGTATTCTTCACACCCGATAGTTCTCATGTAGATAATTTGTATAGGTAGATTACATTTTTTAGGTAATAACCAAAAACTAAATCCTTGATATTATGTTACATTGCTATTTACTTCATAACGCATTATTCCAATGAGATTTTGTCAATAGAAAATACAACTTTCCTAGGCAAATCTTGAAACTTTTGATTTGAAGGATGCCAAAAAGAAATTTGCATTTATTTTGTTTTTATGTATTAAAATGTTCTTTTGTGAAAATTCAGCTGTTACCGTTTTAAAAGTTTTATTGTTTGAACCAAAATGTATTTATTTTTTGTTATCGTTATCTAGAATAAATAAAACAATAAAAAGTATAAAAAATAATGTTGACAGTTTTTTATTTGAATATAATATAGTACAATCTATATAGTTAAATTATATTACTCAAACATTGTCTATTGATGTAGGAGAGCGCCAACATACACATACCAGTACATGAAGAGTTCTACTGAATATGTCAATAAGTTTCCATGCAAAAATAATTAACTCCAAAATGATAAATATAAAATTAAAGGAGGCAATCTACAATTTTCCGCCTTTGGTTCTATACAATTCAATTGAGTTACTACTAACACTTCATTAAGTTTTAACCCTTCAAGCGCCGGAACGTGGATCTGCGTTAATAGTACTAAATGCGTTTTTTTTCATTTTTCTTTAGTTTTTACACAGCACAATAATAAGATCAAAAATTGCATGAAATACTGCTATGCCAGAAAATCACTGGCACTCCAGGGGTTAAATGGGGTTTGACAAATGTGTTTTCTTGAAATGGAGGGTAACTATGTCAACACAACTTTGATTTCTTTTGGCCGCTCCACCGCATCAATATGATTATTTCATGTCTCACGACATAAATTAATTTACAACGCACATTACTCCAATTTTAAACAAAATATAAATTACTTCTTTGTATACAATTATTGTCCTTGACAGCATCCACAGGAACTTGTCGAGTAACGGTGATGTTTTCTATCGCATTTTCATGTATTACTTTAATATTATGCAACATTAAAGCAACTCAATAACATGGTACGCGATCTTTATCATTTTCTTTCCATATGTCATCAGAACCAACCTATTCCACATGCTGTCACCTTGGTACTGAGTTATGGATGTCGATAAACAACTTTTTGTATCAAGGACAAATGGATGGCATACTGAGTGAATTCATTCCCATGAATATTTCAGGTGAATCCGTTGAAAAGAATAAAAAATGAATTTTCAACAGCTTTAATGAAATACATTCACTTTTTATGCTCTTCTTGATATTTTTGAAATGATAAATATATGGCATACTACGCTTCAAGTATCCACAATTCTATAATAACATTTTGTGGTAAAACTGAATACAGGAAGTTGTGATATCTGATTGGGTCTCACAATTCAATCCTTTAATAGACCTTCTGTTCCGTGGGATCAGGTTGTTGAGCAAGCTGCACCAGTTATATATGTTATGGAAGTACGGAATATAAACACACCTCACACGGTGACTCCCAGAGATCATCACACCAACACATTCACACAGACATGCCGGCTATTGGAATATTCATTTTAACACTTTACACTAGCAATTCTGTAGTGATAGCCACCTAAGGTGGATATAAAAATGTGAGAACTATCGCATAGATTGGGATTATGATTGTTGATTGCCTGCCTGTCCCACGACCATAGACCAGAATCGCTCACAGCGCCTGAGCAAAAAGAAGACCAGTTAATATTTGTTATTATAGCGTGCCCCAATAGGCCCATGGCAATTTTTGCCAAATAAGCTTGCTTCTTGTCGACAGCACTAGCTCCTTTTAAAGAGGAAGAAAACGGCAATCAACCAAAGCTGTCTCGTGTACACACCTTATAGCCAATCTAAGGCATAGCCTAACTTTTGTCTGTTTGCTTCCAGTATTAATACCGGCAGCAAGCTTGGGATTAATATCTTAGTCACATTCATGGATTCAAGCTAGCTGTGAATCACATTTGATTTGAAAACTATTTAGTAAACAAATAAAAAATATAAACGGCTGCTTTAATGAAGTCTGCAAGTTTATACATAATTTTCTTTGTAAAACTGTGGTACGTGATTGTTAATCCCATCCTGCACAAATGTGTTGATGAATTTGTTTTCCATATAATTAGGGAGCCGCCATGCCGCACTCTTATAAGAGATCACGCTGAATATTTGTAACCCTAACATTTAATTGAAACTTAATGAAAATATCAACTTACAGCTAACTTAATGATCACCCTGCGCAATGTGCAGCACATCACCATCACCACACCATACACAAATTATATCAAACCATTGTTTCCATCAAGTTTGTAATCATTACAATAGGAAATAAGATCTGTAGAGAAGGCTAAAGAGATTAGATTTTGAACTCTGCAGGTGTATCATGGCACTCATAAAATAATGATTTGTCAATATTCACTTCATAAAGCTTTGAAACAAGGCAATCAATCGAGGATTTGTCAGCGTCCATATCTTTTCAACATGTTTACACTGCTTTCATATAAAAAAATTCATGTTAGTAGACAGCGGAGAAAAAAATAGCTTTGGAAATTGCAGGCCCGCACACCCAGGATTTTGAAGATATAAATTATTCTGATGGAAAAGCTTAATGCAACAAACCTGGTGCCTCTATGCTTACTCATTTCATTGCCTTTGTTGAAAACATTTTTGTAATAGCAGCAAAGCAGAAAAGAGAGGAATCCGACTTATCTTGACAGTTGTTTGTTACTCTGGCATGAATTGCTTTTACCCTGCAGAGTTGCTAGTTGTAGGTATGGTGCTGTGACAATACAATGACATTCCCATTGCTGAGACTGAGTCCAACATTCACACACAGTGCCAGGCACTAGCATCGCCTCACATCCCTAGCAAGTAAAGTAATGATAAGTTATATGAACACAGGCGGGCACAGTCCAATTATAAAACAATACACACATCCCGGACAGTGGAAGCTTCACGCTGCGGTACTCGGAAGGAAATAACAGCTCATGCATGCACTTCTGCAACTAATTTAGAAAAAACACTAACTCTCCCATACTCATACATACAGTTACAAATTTTACATTATTACAAAAATATACAATATTACATTAAATTGATTCTGAGTCTAGTCCACATTCCGGCAACGGTGGCATGCATGTAAGTAAAACAGATCAAAATCATTCCTATGAAATAATCTACCACACGAGTTCTCCACAATATGCTAAACTATTGTCTGCCGTGCAACATGAACAGCCTTCAAAAAATATAACACAAGTACATAATGCAAAGCTGTCGTTTAATGCCTGTTGAAGATTAGCACAGATTTATAAGCTAACTAAGAGCAGTGTAAGTCAGGCTTGAGCACAGGCAGTTATCTGTAACGGGGAAATGTGAAGCTACATGCACAAGTCTTATTGTACTATTAATTTATGAATATTAAACCTCCACTGTTCTCCGAGGTGACTAAAACATATGCAACACCTCAATCATACACATTTGAAAAACTATTAAAAAAAAGCTGTGATAATACAAACACAAACAACAATGACTTCTGTTGTTGGGTGTTAAAGTCAACATCTCAGTGTTGTCATTTCCATTATTTTGTTACTATGATAAAAACTATGAATACAATTAAAGAGATTATTGAATCATACAGAATCAAGGAGGTTGACCTATGATTTTTTTTACCAGAATTGAGACAAATATCACCACAAATATCATTTTCTGTGCTTCCGTATATTTATCTCATTTTGAGAAAAACCCTAGATCACTGTCTTTGATAGTATCTGACTCTATAGGTTATTGACATGCACACACTAGATTGCATTACAGAGGACAAGGTAACAGGAAGGAGCCCCTGTACGGGGGCTCACCAGCGGCACTTGCCCTATCTTCAGGTACTCAGACAGCTTGTATGGCCCACTGTTCCATGAAATTAGACACATTGGTAGGTTTATAATGTTGAATGAAACATGCATACGTCTTGTAACCGTTGTTTACCATGAGCATCTCCTATCTTAGGTCTTGGTCCTACACAAGTACACATTTATTTACAATTGTTTTGAGTCCTTAATATTACACAGATGTTACAGGTAGTCCTGAATAATAGATGGCCGTCCAACTTGTCATTATTCCATTGGAATCATTCTGACACTTCATTATGCTTCTTTGTTCACACTTTCTTTCATTCATTTATAGACAGTATGTATGTATTGTAACTTATTGATGATTTAATATTTATTATTGATTTGTTGTCCTCCAGTTTGGTTACTCGTACACAACACTACATAATTATTCCACAAATTCAAACCACTCAAGTCCAGCAGCTTTGAATTCACATAAATACTATATTTGTAAGAGTGCGCTCAGATTCAGACATTCTTAGCAACATTGGACATCAAAACAGAGAGTTTCGCACAGCTGAAGTGTAATGCTCACAGAGAAAGTATTTACACCACAATAAGCATTCAATGAGTGAGGAAGGAATTTCCTGAGCGGGCTGAAGCTCGAAATGACAATTTTAGAAATATTACCGGAATAAAGCTTTTATTATGTATTGATAGCTGAATGTTTTCAGAGTACTTTAAATCGGAAACCATTGTTACATATTGTAGTCCAAATTAGTTGACAAAGGAGGCAGGAGTTGCAAAGTGTATACCTATTCATGTGAGGTTAGGTTTATTTTGTATGTACACATGAGGCATGTGTAAGCGCGAACTTACATGCGCCTGCTTGTAGGCATGCATTAAATATGAGCCTTAAATGTCAATATATCTTTGCAACTTAGATTATAAAATCACTGGTCAACAAAAAAAAAAAAAAATTCTGTTGTAGACATGTTGTTGGATGATCCTGGAGGTATTTTCCATGCTGATTCCGAATCTGGTTTGAAATCTATGAAACTAGATGTGATGGAAATAATCTGAACAGATTCAAAATCAGCACGAGACATACGTCTAAGATGCTGGAGAGTTGAAATCACAAAAAAGAATGGATATATCACAAGATTGTATGCAGTGGAGGTGGGAGCGAGAGGACTGCCAGCCAAATCGGTATATACTTTCCTTAAGGATCTGGGACTGAATAGATCCCAAATAAATGGATTTCTGGAAAGACTAACAAAAGCGGCCATCTCGGGATCATACCACATTTGGCTGCGAAGATCTGAGAGCCCAGACACCTCTGGACATGCAATGTAGTTAATCGGACTTACATATTGGAAGGAAGGATGAGTTAGGAGGAATTGGGAACGTTGTCATGACGAAAGGATCCTTAACCAACCAGAGACAGGTCGTAAGTCCTGTGACTCCCATCTGATCCTGACTCCGTGCGGCGGGCCTGAGTTTGGGTCTTGGATTTTCAAAATTAGAGACCTGACTCGGTGAGACCGCGGATGCTCAGCTATTTCACAAATTCCAGGATATGTCATCGCCATGGTACTAAAATTTAAAAAAAAATGCAGACCACGGCAACAGTTCCTGGAAAGCAGCTCTCCAGCATCGTAGCCTAAAACTCTTATTCAATACGCCTGAGATCACCCAACAACATCTCTCAGGACAAAATCTTTGTTGACCGGTATACTCAGTCCCCTAAAATATCCATCACTAAAATTCCTTATTGTGAGTGTAGATTCAATAAAAGCTGTGATGTCCTTGAGGGAATGTTGCGTGGATGCGGCACGCCAGCCTGGTGGGGTAGAACAGAGTCGGAGCGGAGTTCCAGTGGCGGGTGTGATGCTGCGAGGCGTATCGCTAGCAGCGCTGCTGCATGTACTCCTGGTAGGACACGCAGATCTCCTGGGACTGGTAGCGCGTGAGCTTGATGCTCTTCCTAACGTCTGAGGTGATGAAGCCCTTGAAGCCGCCCTTGCGCAGCAGCGAGTCTATGGTCTGTATCTGGTCCCAACCTGCAACGCATACAAATTAGTGAAGTCAACCTGAATTACATGATATGAGATGTTTGAAATGTTTCTAGAATTTTTAGCAATTGTTATATTACAATAATGGAGTCTGCACAAAAGAACTGAGGAAAAAACATGTGACCTCAACCCGCTGAGAGAAATTTGAAATTCGGAACTGGGTATCGACTCCATTATCATCTTAGGATATCATTTAATCAGGATCTTACATGTATAGGATTTGATATTTAGAATTTTAAGACTAAGCTTAGCCGTAGGAACAATTTTTTTCACTTCATTTCTTGTCTTTAATATATTTACATTATTTTGCACATATCCTTTGTATCCATGCACACAGAAATTAAAAATATTAACTGAAAGATGATGAACAAATTCACAAACACAGCTTTATTAATCAGATGAGTAGAATGGATAATGAAAATGAATTTGATGGTTCTTTGAAAATAAACGGCAATTAACTGGGTATATTATATTAACGCTGTCTGCTAATCAAGCGGTTACCTTGTTCTGTGGCTACTTGTGGCAGATAGGTGGCGGTGCGCCGGCTGCCTCTCTCGTTCACAAACTCGATGCGGATGCCGTGCGTGCCCAGCTGCCAGTCCAGGAAGTCCACCGCGTCCTCAAAATTATCTAGGATAGACACCGACACAGAGAGGCGGCTCAGCTCTTCTCGGCTGATGGGGGCAAAGCGCGTGTCCTTCAGGGCAGACGTGATGGCATACTCACGCAGACCTGACAAAGAGAGACTCATTTAGCCAGCACAAATGACACATATAAATAAATGTAACGTCTATAACACTGTGGATTGGCACAATGATAAATTTGACTTGAGTTTAGAAACGTAATAAGGTGATTTTTATTTAATATTACAATGAATACATCAATGAAATGATTGTTAATAATTAAATACTCATTTCTTCAGTGTGGACCTACACGGCTTAAACTGCATGTTGATGGCAGCTGAATGAGGGCACTGTGTATGACTTTAGGGCCTTCAAAATCAAGGAGTTATAGACTCATTTGAGTGCTCCCCTCCATGGATATCTTTAAAGGATTTATTTGTATTAAAGGATATTTTTCATTTCTTTATACTTTTGAACTTCAACAACTCGCTACTTCATGTTGAGCTATCAAAAGTTATGTTTTACAAGATGGTGATGCTTTTCACAATGTCAGGTGAGCCGTGTATACCTGTACTTATGAAGCTTAAATTACGAATGGCATTATTTTCAAAATAGAAATACAACCTGCATAACACACAAAACTTTAAATAGTGAATGGCTGCATTAATGAATATGAAGTACCTGAGGCAAGGGATCCTGGATATCTTAACAAGATGATGATTTTTCATGTGGAGTGATGGTTGGTATCCATTTTTTGGGTTTGAAATAAACACCGAAACAGAAATCATTTCTGACACCCTCGGTGGGGTTCGAACCCTCGCTCTCGGCATGGAATGCAAGCGTCTACAAACTGAGCCATCGACCGGACTTTGTATGAGCTTGGTCATCGCTACAAAGCGCCAATTCTCAAGCAAGACTCAGTCGCTGCAAGACTGAATGGGCCTTTGGTGACCAGTCTTTATCAACTCAGCGAAGAGCATATTTGAAAATGTAAATGGTATTTTTATGTGCTCAGCCGGGATTCAAGCCCACAACCTTCTAAGCATATTACCAATAGACTAAGACCTGCCCACTGAGAAAAATATTGTATTCCCTTTTATTATTACCTTATTTGCAACAACAAAACTTCTGAATGACTGAGACTTATAAAGAAGTCCAAACTGTGATGGAATATGGAGTGAGGAGAGATGCTACAGAACTTCTCCAAGTGAGGAATGGGAGGACAGGAAGGTTGGCTGTGGCGCTACTGGAGAGAGGATTCTATGATTATAAAATGTTCGGCCATTACCGGAATGTAAGTGCATGGCATTGAAGGTCCCGATGCAGCCTCGCAAGCGATGATCCTTGCCGATCTTCCAGGTCACAAATAATGGACTGCAACACACAAATAAGCTTTTATCACTCCATTATAAACAAACATGGCCTCAACTAATGATATTCTTTTCTTTCTTATGTATCAAATACTCCACGGTAAGCTTGAGTATTTTGTTGAGTAACAAATTACATAGACAGCAAAATTGTGACGTCACACGGCCGGGGTTACTAAGTAAAAGGCAAACAAGTATTTTTTATTGGTTGCTTAGGAGGGGGATCTCAAACAAGTGTGACGTTTGCCCGCCGAGAAAAAATATATTTTCATTTAATTTGTGGGTCAATTACTAAAATTTGTATGGGTATACTTTCACAAAGAAAAAATTATAGATATTGAGCAAACACAGAATGACTTGAAAAAAAATAATACATTTAAAGTATTGTTTTGCATTTTAAAGTAATTATTGTGTATACAAATAATGTTAATTTATGCCAAATTAATTTAACTTTTTTCAACACCTTGAAAAAAACAAAAGAATGTCAACGTACTATGCATCATTTGTGAAATCTGGGGTTTGAGGTGGCTCTAGGTTATTTAGCTGGCTGCACAGGACATCGAAGCAAAAGAAGCACATTTCTGGAATAGCCACGGAGTCGAGCTGGCCGCCATTCACTGACTTTCCTTCCCCGTTAGTTAGCATGTTGACGTTATTCATTTTTTGTTTCTTTGTTCCGCAGCAACTCGACGCCATGGCTATTTTCTCAACCAAACAGATGAAACTGTCAGATGTGACAACTTGAACAAAAATAATCAGCAGTTCCGAACTGCTGCCAACATGATAACAATAAGTAAATAATGGTAGGTCAATGGTAGGTATATACACGAGAGATGGTCTACAATGAGTCAGTTGGAAAAATTAGTGAACTAGTGAGCTAGGTTAACTTTTAATAACAAAATGTATTTTTTTTAAATAAGAAAAATTATAGTGCGTTTTGATACCTTATCTTTCTACTGCACTTAATAAATAATAGTTATTTATGCCACTGCCAAGTAATGATAGTTTTTTTAACACGAGTGCTAGTTTGTGCCATGAGGCGCAGCCGAATGGCACAATAGAAAGCACGAGTGTTACAAAGACTAATTACGTGCAGTGGCATACAATACTTTTTCTACGACCATGAGAGAATTAACAAAATAGTGAATAATAGTCATTATAATGTACTTGTCCATTTGAAGTAATTAAAACCTTACCTTTGTCAAAACGTGTGATTTATCATTCCCTTCGATTATCTAATCTAACCTAAGTTGTAAAAATAAATTATATTTAGGTTTCATATTGAATTCATGCCCACAAGCCGACACATATGTATAAGGTCGCGCTTTTACATCCTGCATATAAGCTTAAACATTCAAACCCAAAACTCAAATAAACATATTATGCCCTGCAGTTGTATTGGCAGGTGAACCAAATTTGTACAGCATAGGTGATCAATCTCATACTCACCTATTAACCAAGTAACTTTTTGAGTTTGTTTATTTTTTGCGGTGAAATTTTTTGTATTGTTTTCCTTTCAATCCTTTTATTTTCCATTGAAAAAAGGAAAGCTTTATTTGGAGCAATCCGATAAATAAATTCGATAAATTTTAGCACTATTAACAATTTTTATTTGACTCTACACATAAAATATACTTATTTATTTTCATCTGAACAGGGCTGAAAGTCTCATCACCACAGTAATTCCTACCTACCGAATATCACTAATATTGTATGAAGCCTAATCAGCTGATCGCTTGCGGCCATCTTGGATTGACAGGTCTGCATACCCCCATACAAGGTTGACATTTGAAATTAAAAAATGCGCATGCGCACATGTTTATTTTAACACGGTTACCGGTTGCATAATGTAACATTATGCAACGGGTGTAGAAATGTATGGCATTGTGATTGCGTTAGCCGTTTTGTAATTAGTAAATTACCAAATGGGAGTAGAAAAACAAAATTTAACTTTCTTTCGCTATATTATATTAACACTTTTGGTTACTTGTGTTTTCTTTTTCTTTCTAGTTGTTCTCAAAGTTTAAAAAAGAGGTCTTCCTCATTTTGGTTTAACAAGGGGAAAAACAAAATAGGCGACTAAAACAATACGAGACAAATAATAAACAAACGCTGATAAGAAATAAATCATTGTCAATGAGTAATTTACAGCATGGTGGTCTTTTGTCTTCTCGAGACTAACAAACTTTTATGGCACCCACGGATGTTTTTCTTGCCTCGTTTTTGTAATTCGTGAATATTTGAAAATTCGAATATCTTCGCTGGAGATATTTTTTCTATTATAAGGGTTTTTTGGTCTTCAACCCTCAATGTCTTCAACTTAATCACAAGTCATATAATACATTCACAACCCAAATAAGACAGTGTCAAATTCAGATAACATATGCGGGTTTCTCAAATAAATGCACCTTTTTTTATATTTTCTACGAGAGACAACATTAACACTACAAAAGTGCAAAAATCCTATTTCTAATATAACATACGGGGCTGTTCTTAGACATTTTAGTCGCCCGTTGAGCCCACGAGCATTTGTATGAAGACCTGTCAATCCAAGATGGCCGCCAGTGAACAGCTGATTAGTCTTCATACAAATATTATCTACCAAAATTCGGTAGGTACGAATGACCGTGGAGATGAAACTTCTAGCCCAGGCATCATAAGTTTGTCAAAACGTGGGTTCAACCGACGGCTAAAATGTTTAAGAATAGCCCCGATAGTATCTAAGTCAATTGAATATTCTGTAGTTTAGAAGTTTGTCACGAGTATTTCCTTATAATTAGTTTATTTACAATGAGAAGTTACAACCAATAAACTCTGTACCTTAGAGCATAAACAACGGTAGTCCACTTTTTTGCGTTTTTGAGTTAATGATGCAGAAATTATTATAATTAGCTGTTCTATAAGTGGTAAAAATATTGGAGTCCTCGGACTCATAGTTACTGAGATATCAAGTGTAATAAATATGGGATGCACATAAAAGCGCGGAACAGAACTTTCTGTTTTATCGACGATTTCTGAAATCGAATCAGCACTTACCAATTCAGTTGTACCCATTGAGTTGTTTTACCCTGAGCTAGAATTGTTTCAGGATACATAAGAACATTAGTACTTGCACAACATAAGTAATGCATCATGCACCCCTCTTCTGCTCCCTGTATCTACTTCCGCTGGATTATATTATACGAATGATTATACGGCACACGTGCTCAGCTTTCTTGTAGATGCGCTTATATACAATGGTACAAATTACTAAAGTTCATTCATTCCTCCCCGATGTTATTATGTTTCTCGTATGAGTAGGTATGTATGTACGAGCACAGAGTAAGGTTTACGTTGTGTACGAGTATATAACTTACGAGGGGAGCGAGCTCACAGATTTTTTACATATTAGTGATCCCCCGCGCCCCTGTGCCCCTCCGCCCCTAGAGCACAACACGGAACACGTGCTCGCCTCTTCACTTCCTCTCCTCCAAGCTTCCGCCGGCGCTGAAGTTATACGGGCCAACTCAATAGTGATCTGCCAAACTCTCCCGAAGCCGGCAGCGGGACGCGGCGCCGATACAAATATCCTTAATCTAATCGGGAACTCAACCAAATAATACCATAAGTTAGTATACAGAATTAATTACATTTTATTTGATCTCGGGCCGACCCTGTCATCCGCGCGGAACCGCCGGCGCTTTTGCGAACAAACTTTGCGAGCTTTTCTGAACAACAATAATTTGAAATTGGAAACTGTTGTTTTAAAAAAAATATTATGTTGCTCGAGTCATTAACTTTTTTTAGATGTGCCTTAATGGTTAGTTGCATAAAGTGAATATTACTTAATTAGTATTAAATTGTTTTACTTGTTGGGTAAAATTAATCATCTTGTCAGCGAAAAGAGATTTCAGGTTTTTATAAAAATAAATTAAAAATCCACACATATTAATATATTGAACTCAGCACACGGCACAGATTCAGAAGAAAAATATTTACGTCACACGGCCGGGTCGCTAGAGTAAAAACAAACTAATATTTTGTTTTTGCTTACTAAGGACCCTAGTTACATTACTTTTATTTAAATATGATATTTACATTTTTAAAAAACACCCGTTATAAAAATAAGTGAAGTAGGTACTCATTTTTTTTACTACATACCGTAAAACATAAAATACAATAGGCTGGACAACGTGGCGCACAATAAACGTGCTGTAACGTTACGCATGTATTCAAATAAATTATCATTATATTTCAAAGCTGTAGGTACGTACCTACTCATGTAGGTATGTACGTTAAAAATAAATACAGATGTTCCTTTTGCTGGAAATTAATATAGGTACGTATTTTTCAGCCGCCCATTCGAATTACGTTTAAATACCTAATACTTTATGTAAACAACCCTTAACTTTCTATATGATTAATTTTTTTATATCATACTTACTATATAGCTCTGAAGTTTCAATAAATTTCTTCATATGTTTGTAAAAAAGTGGGTGCGTGTTTTAAAAAACAAGTTTTATTTTTAGCCTGTAAAAGGTTTTGTTTACAAACGATGCATTTGTTTGTAAGGGTATAATGTACCTACCTATCGACGAAATCTTCTACTTTGTATGTGAGGCGTTAAAATGTTTACAGGCATGGATGCAACTATAATATAAGTCGTACATATTTACGTTTGTATTATAGCAATGTGCCAGCAGTGATTTGAGAACACAAATCCAAAATAACACACTCGCCTCACGTACAGCCGCAGCGCAGCCCCTGACAGCCGCCATCTTTGGGAGGCGGAAGTGACAGACGAGGACCGGATGTTACGATGGCGATGGGTGAGTACATTATCCAGCATACCTGCCTATCAAATAAAATATATACCTACCTGCATATTAATATTATGTACATACTAAATAAATAAAAACACAGGGCAATCATGTATTAACCAAACAACCCAGACAATTTTATTATGTTTGTGGCTACAGGCTGCACCCCTGGAATACTAATACGCATAAATATTATCATAAAGGTTGTTTATCTAACTTGGGACGTGATCCTCATGCTCTGTCCTTACAAACTTACCTTTAGTATGGCTCCATCTTTAACTCAGTTATTTAGTGACTTTGGTTTTGTCTCAGTTACTCTAGGTATGCATGTTTTTATTTTCTTTTATTGAGAAATATTTCCCCCTTATTCATAAAAAAAGATTTAATATTTAAAACAGTATAAAGTCTTTTTTCCTATACTAATAAGCTGGTTTAACTCTGGTTTTGGGTTCAACCAATCTAATGAATAAAGCCGAATATTTAGTTTTAAGTTGTAAACCCTTTATAAATAGTTTGTTATTTTATTTTACACGTTATCTTTAATCTACAGATAGAGTAGGTACACCTACTTCCTGAAAGTCCTGTATCACGTTTTCTAAGCAAGTTTTTCTCAACAGGGTAAACAATTTGGAATTTTTTTTTTTTTTTAAATACTTCGGCATTTTTTAATGAGGACAAAATTAAATCAAAAGTTGTTCGTATATAATCGAGAGTTTTTTTTCCAAAAGTCGATATTATTGTTTGTAGGTACTTAGGTACGCATAATGACACAATCTGTGTGTCTACATATTTATTTCATTTTCGACAAAAATCTAGACCGTCGTCTTTATTTTTTAGTTACTCTTTTTAATGTGTAACATATTGAATTTGGACCGGTCCGTAGTCCAGTGGCACTACAACACTTCGGACTCGTAAATGTAAGGTTGTGGATTCGAATCCCGGCGGAGCACAAAAAAATACCATTTATATTTCCAAATGTGCTCTTTGCTGGGTTGAAAAATTCATAAACCTTTACCAAAGACCGTACACTGAAAGGTTCATCCAACCTTACAACAACTGGGTCTTGCTTGAGAATTGGCGCTTTCTGCAGCGACGGCCAAGCTCGCAGAGGGCTCTTGAGGTGTGATACACACACAACAGCGCTCACCAAATAAATCATCGTATATATTATTATTTTTTATTAATTAATTAATCAAATAAAAAGTACCTGTAGGTAAGTAATTAAGATTTTTCCAATTGTTTTTGAAGGCTTGCTATACTAGGTGTCTTACAAAGAAAATATCGAGGTCAATATTATAATTAGTTAATATTAATATCCCATTATGTTTTCTGGCCTTAGCTCAAATATTTGTGTTTCAATAATGGTATATTATTGGATCAGACGTGAATTCTGACGTAGGCATCTGAGCTTTTCACATGCCTCTAAAATAGGAAATTTAAAGCAAACTAACTTTGAGAAAGTCAAAAAATTAAGTATATCAAAATTATCAAATTTGAAATTTGAAAAATATACAAAAAATTAACGATAGGAACAATTTTTTTAAACACTGACTTCGGAATGTATTTTAGGGGATTTACCTTGAGCACAGGGCTGAACTCATTTTTTTTTTGATAAGTAATAGGTTTGTTTTATCTTTAAAATAATCTATCAAGATTGTTTTTACAGTGACTAAGTATTGTATCCATTTATTTTGGCGGCAATATATTCGGTATATTTTATATTGAATTGAAGTAACGTGCATTTTCCTCATTATTTTCCTGGACAGTTGCCAACCAATAATAATGAATGGCTCATGAATTTCAAGTCTATAAACTTTACAGGTTAAAATATAATATGGAATATACAGTGGAAAGTGGATATTAGGTTTGTCCATAAAAATATTCAAGTACATCAATCATCAACTTTGATAAGATCGGAGATTTTTTAAGCGGAAAGAGTGGAATAATAAATAAAAATCATGAATTGATATAAAAGTATCCGATAAATAAAATTTTATGCAATAGATTGAATTTAATAATTAACACTTAGGACTCGTAACTGGAAGGTCGTGGGTTCGAATCCCGGCGGAGCACAAAAAATATACCATTTCTATTTTCAAATTTGCTCTTCGCTGGGTTGAAAAATTCATAAACCTTTACCAAAGACCGGTCATCAAAAGGTCCATCCAGCCTTACAACAACTGGGTCTTGATTGAGAATTGGCGGTTTCTACAGCGACGACCAAGCTCGCAGAGGGCTCTTGAGGTGTGATACACACAAAAACAGCGCTCACCAAATAAATCAGCCTGATTTATTTTATTTTTATTAAAGCTTTCATTTCAAATCTTTTCACGTTGACACATTTGAAATTAAAGTTACCTACATACTTTGTATATTGAAAGCGACTGACCAAATTGGTTTTAATTTGTTTCTTACTCCTTATATTGCGCACTCCAACTTAGTTTAAATACCTATTAAAAATGTTATTATTTTTTGTACCTACCTAACAGATTCATTCACATAATTATATAAAAATAATAATAATACTAGGATGATTAGTTGTTTTTGTGTGTATCACACCTCAAGAGCCCTATGTGAGCTTGGTCGTCGCTGTAGAAAGCGCCAATTCTCAAGCAAGACCCAGTTGTTGTAAGGTTGGATGGACCTTTCAGTGACCGGTCTTTGGTAAAGGTTTATGAATTTTTAAAACCCAGCAAAGAGCACATTTGGAAATATTAATGGTATATTTTGTGTTCCGCCGGGATTCGAATCCACAACCTTCCATTTACGAGTCCGAAGTATTGCCACTGGACTACGGACCGGTTCAAGATGTACATTTATGTACCTTTGAATTATGTACCTATTTTGAAAAAAAAAAGCTGTAGGGTCTGTACTTACGAGTATCCACATAATTTTTTCAAGTGTGTAATATTGCTTTGAAAAAAATCCATACATTTTGTACGTATTTTTACTAGTATTTTATCTCACTTACATATTTTTTATAGCCTATTTCTGGTATCCCTCATTTTATTTTCTTACGCAACTCTGTAGCAGACTAGCAGTACTTTTTCACCTACAAAGAAATACACGAGTCATACAGAACCTATGATAATATATAAATCTATAATGTAAGATGCAAAGATATATTTTAAAATATAAAATTCATCATTAATTGATGAGGCATTCACTTTGCAACCTTTCTTTTTAAACATATTAAAAATTAAAAAGCAAAAATAAACTGTATATGGTTACGGGGCGAGTAAAATTTAAAAATGATCGACCGGTTTCGAAAAAAATAAATAAAAAGTACAAACATATACAATTTATTTTTGATTTTTAATATTTTGAAATTCATCTTTACTAAATTTCATAGAACTAAAACAATTCTAATAAAAAACTGTTTTATTTTCACTCAATTTATTAATACACACGAACGTTTTCGAAACTCTTCATTTGAAGCGGGGTTTTCCCAGCTTCCGAGGAGGTTGGTTCTCATTTCTTGTGAAGGCTGAGTAAACCTTGCCGGTATTTATTTTGGATTTGAAATAAGCACCGAAATGGGAAATCATTTCTGTCACCCTCGTGAGGATGATTCAATCCTTGCTATCGGCATGGAACGCAAGCATTCTATCAACTGAGCTATGTTTTCAAAAAAATCCTAGATCACCGCATTCGATTCTGTACCTAGGATTTTTGCTGTCGTCCCCTTAGTGCTTGTTTCTCTTATGTCCATCAGAGGTAATTTCACATGGGCAATGTTTGCATGTGTAGGTACTGGACCTATGTGTCTTATGAAAACTGGAAATTAATTTTAAAAGTGTTTAAAACAACTCTCACATTATCGTGTTTTACGATTTTTTCTGCGCTCAAATTGTGTAGAATGTGATTCTCTTTGGAAGGTCATCTCTGAATCAAATGGTAGATAAGCCAAACAAGCACTGGGGGGACGTTATGTATCAGAATGGCCTTCGTAGTTACTAATCATGATGTCCTCTGCGTGAACTTTTCTTATGGGGGTCATTGGGAGCCCGGACAGCTCGCGGCTCCATTTTAGGTGTACCAGTCCTCCTTGCGGTCGCTTTATATAGCCTGAACATGGACGCCACTGCTATTACAGCGATGTGTGAATGCAGTAACACGCATTTGCATAATGTTAAATAATGCATCGCTTAAAAATGCGCCAGCAAGTCCATCTAACTGTTTGCTGTTTACAGTTCTGTTATTTTGCTCTGCTTGTGGGAAGCCGTGGGAGTGTCAAATGGCCTCTGTAGAGGCGTCAAAGCTGATTCTGTCAGGAAGGCTGAAGAAGTGTGCGAGCGACGAAAAGAATGTGTGAGAAGAAAGTATGCGAAGAAAGAGGAATGGAAGTTTGCAACGTGGAACGTGAGGGACTGGAATGACTGTAAAGAGAGGGAAATCTCAAATATTATGAAAGAGAGAGGAATAAAAGTTCTTTGTGTGACTGAGACGAAAATGATAGGAGATGGAGAAAAGGAAATGGTAAATGGTGAATTTTTTGTATGGTGTGGGGTGAAAGATGGATACAAGAGACAGGGTGTAGGTGTTATCATTGATGAAAAAGCGAAAGGTTGTATTACTAAGTATGAAAGAGTCTCCCCGAGAATATTGTTAGTGAGAATGAGATTTGGACGGATGAAAGTTCTACTGATTGCGTGCTACGCCCCAGTGGACTCGGAATGCAGGGTAGTGAAAGAAGAATTCTGGGAGAAAGTTAACATTGTTATGAGACAGAAAGAAGAGAATGAAAGAACGATTCTACTAGGAGATTTTAATGGATGGGTAGGTATGAGACAAGATGATAGCGAAAATGTGGTAGGACCGAGTGGTAAAGGTGTAGCCAATGATAACGGTAGAGCGCTAATAAGCCTATGTATGGAGCATAGACTCTTTACGTCGAATACCTGGTTCAACCACAAAAGTATACATTTGTATACGTGGCAGAACAGAGCGGGCAACCGTACAATTATTGACTACATCTGTGTGGATGAAAGAATGAGAGGGGATGTAAGAGACTCTCGAGTATACCGTGGAGCTGTGCTGAACACAGACCACTATTTGCTGTGCTCGAGAATAATGATAGGAGATGTAAAAAGAAGAGCACAAAAGGAATTGGTGAGTATGAAGCGAATAAAAGTTGAAAAAATGAATGATGTAAGTATAAAAGAAAAGTACAAATGTGAGGTGAATGAAAGACTTAACCACGATGAGTTAAAAAAAACAAAAGAAGAAGGATGTGTTGAAAAAATGTGGTCAAAAATGAAAGAAAATATGATTGAATGTGCGAAATCTGTTTGTGGTGAAGCGAAGGTCTGTAAAAGAAGAGGTGATGCATGGTGGAATGACGAAGTGAGAGAAGCTATTGAACAGAAGAAGAATGCTTTTAATAGATGGCTGAATGATAGGAAAAATCAAGCTCTAGAAGAGATATATAAGCAAGCAAAACGAAGAGCCAAAACCGTCGTCTTTGAGAGTAAGATGAAAATAGAAAGTAAGGAAAATGAGAGAGCGCAGCAGAATTTCCTCACCAATAAAAAATCATTCTGGAGCTGGGTACGTGATAAAAACGAAAGTCGCGGATCAACCACCCCAGGCATTAAAAACGCTGAGGGAATCTTGCTGTGGGACGAAAGTGATGTAAGGAAGAGATGGAATGAATATTTTAAAAATTTATATGGCCAGGGCGAAAGAGACTATTATGATGTTGAATATAATGACAGCGATGAAGAAATTGTAAAAGAGGATGTGATAATAAGTATAAAAGATCTGAAGAATGGAAAAGCTGCTGGGAATGATGGTGTGAATGCTGAGATGATCAAATGTGCTGGGGAGTGCATGGTTGAATGGATGTTTGAACTGTGCAAGATGTGTGTGAAAGAGAGTAAAGTGCCGATGGACTGGAAAAAGGCGGTCATTGTTCCTATCTACAAAGGAAAAGGTGACAAAAAGGACTGCCAAAATTTCAGGCCCATCAGTCTTCTCAGTATAGCTGGTAAAGTATTGTGTAAGGTTCTCATAAAAAAAGTGAGACTGTCTACCGGTCATGGGGTTTCTGATATCCAGACTGGCTTTATGCCAGGAAGAGGGTGTGTAGACCAGATCTTCACTCTCAGACAGATTGTTGAAAAACATCTGGCTGTAGGTCGGAAGGTCTACACGGCTTTTGTGGATCTCGAGAAGGCTTTTGACTCGGTGGACAGAGGTATGATGTGGAAAGTACTCCTAAAGTACGGTGTGAACGGCAAGCTTCTGAATGGAATACGCGCCATCTATGAAAATAGTTTGGCGTGTGTAAGAGTGGATGGTAAATGTAGCGAATGGTTTGATGTTTACAAGGGAGTACGACAGGGGTGTGTAATGAGTCCGTGGTTATTTAACATAATCATGGACAATTGTATGAAAGAAGCAGAAATTTCTCATTATGGTGTGAAAGTGGGTGAGACGAATGTTGGAGTTCTTCTCTATGCTGACGATGCCGTAGTGTTGGCTGATACAGCGGAGGAGCTCCAGATGATACTCACCAAAATGAATGATGCTTTTAGTAAGAACGGTTTAAAAGTGAATGCCAGTAAGACGAAAGTATTAGTGTTTGACAGGACTGAGGAATGCGAGGAAATTGAGATAAGACTGAATGAAACAAGAGTGGAGGTCGTGAAAGAATTTGATTATCTGGGAAGCAAGTTTGAGTCGAATGGGAAATTGACAAAAGAATTGGAAAAGCGTGCTAGTAGAGGAAGAAGTGTAATGGGAACGATTGGAAGAATTGCAAGAAATAGGAAACTTACGAAGAATATGAGATTGGCGGTCCACAATGGTATATTGGTTCCGACATTGATGTATGGAAGTGAGGCGTGGACAGTTAATGAATGTGAGCTGAGTAAAGTATGTACGGTTGAAATGGCTTACCTGAGAGCAATGGCTGGAAAAACACTGAATGATAGAGTACGTAATGATTGGGTGATGAACGAGTGTGGTATAAAAGAGAATATGAGAATGAAAGTACAAAAAAGTACGATGAGATGGTTCGGACATCTCGAAAGAATGGATGATGAACGACTAACGAAGAAAGTGTACAAAGGAAATGTCAGAGGAAAGCGCGGAAGGGGAAGGCCGAGGAAAGAATGGTTAGACCAAATAGGTGAGATTGCGAAAGAATGGAACCTGCAGAGTGAAAATAAGAGAAGAGTATGTATGAAAAAGGTGATGAATATTGAGGAAATGAAAGTGGTTTGTAAGGACAGAAAAAAGTGGAGGCGCATCTGCGGAGGTACCGGCCACCCCTAGTGGAACGGCGGCAGGATACAGTACAGTACAGTTGTGGGCAAATTTTGGGAGTAAACATTCCCATTCAAGGTCACATGCCCTTGTCTATGCCCATTCAGTCGCACAAGTCAATAAAATAAATAAATAATTTACAAATAAAAAATAAAGTTTTTGTGGATTGTAGAGATATTCACTTAGTAGGTAATTATTCATCTTAAAAGATAAAATTAAGAAAAAAAAAATTCTATCACGGCGAGTGTATTCAAATTCCACGGCCGGTTTCGCAAACCATCCGTTTGCATCTTCAGGTGACTTCATTTGGTCACCTGAAGATGTTCGCGAAATCGGGCGTGGAATTTAATATACTCGTTGTAATGAAAAAAAGTATTTTTTATATTTCAACAAAATTGTTCTTCACGAGTTGATTTATTTCCGAGAGCGTTTTCGGTGTTGTCACACCTTTTACTTTATCCAGATAAATAAACTCGTAAGAAGAAAAACTTTTACATTATCAGTTCTGCCTGCTCCTTGACTGATGGGTTGGTACGAGGCTGACCACCCGTGCTGCAAAAATCGGTTCACTTTTGCCAATGCCACCCCGGTTCAGGGAACGGCGGCAGGAGTTGCAAGGTTTATGTCCATGTGAGGTTTTCTTTATTTGTATGCACACATGCAGAATGTGTAGGCGCGAACCTACATGTGCCTGTCTGTAGGCATGCATTTCATATGAGCCTTAAATGCTTACATATCCTTGCAGCTTAGATTATAGATTATAGATAGTTCAAAATGAATTTTCAAAATGTCAATTCAGAGACCTTTAAACCTCTACAAAAAATAAATGTTGGAGGTTATACCATTACGTAGAATACGAGTTTCTGCAGATGTTTTGAAAATCGATTAATTTTTAATTACATTATGTTGAGTGCAGCTAAAAGAATAGATGCAGACATAAAGACAATTAATATTATGGGATTGGACCTCATTAAAAAAAAATGTGAATTCCTACGTTTGATTCTATACGACTCATTGATTTGTGACAGTGATTTTCATACAGCGGTGATTTGACAGTCGGACTGGCATGATGCACCTCGGAGACAAAAAGAAAGAAAAAGTTGTTTTCTCATTGCTCACATATTTACCCACCAGCTGCTCAGCTATGTAATATTATCGTACAGAGCAGTTTATTTAGACTTGAGACAAGGGACAAGGGTCGTGGGGACACGTGTATTTGTCTATAAGCGCACACAGGAAGTGGGCCGATCCTGTTCTGCCCCAGCATCATAAAACTTCAAGTTTTTGTCCCGGCATCGTTCATACACTCGTGTGTCATCTCCCTTGCACACAAATGCATATTGTCATGTGAGGTAAACTTACATTCACATACACTTACTTCATAGGCCATAGTACACCCGCATGCAGTACTAAATTTCATTGTTTGGAGCCCTAGGCGCTCTGCAAAATTAATATCAATAAAAAGACTATTAATTTCCTGGATACATATTGGATAAGCTTTGAAAAGTCAATCGATTGTTTGTATCGCAGGAGGTCTGAGCAGATTAGATTTTGTAGAATGCTTTGTGAAATCCTTTTTTCGTGCCTTAGTCAGGTTCTCCCGACTATGACTATTAGTCCTGGGTAGCTCTAAACAGTTCTTCCACAGTCCTCAGTCCTGTCCAGTTCCAGATATTCCTCGGCATGGAAAGTCTTCGCTCTCCAACACCTTGTTGATCCTCTGTTTTTCATTTAAGGATCAGGTGGAAAAATGTGTACTTCTCTCCTCTTAGCACATGTCCCAAGTAAGACACCTTTCGGGCTTTGAAATTGATCAGCGACTCCGTTTCATTTTAAAATGTTAGAAAATGAAAATGCTTAACATAAAGTGTTTCGTTTTGTTTCAGATAATCCATCCTATTTCACCATCCCAAAAGAGGATCAACTATTTTACTACAAGGAATCATCCAATCCCTTCATCAGGAGAGGCATGGGCACCGCCAGCTCAGTGAGCATTCAACCCCCTCCTCCAGCACAACCACGGTCTCCTCAACACCAACGCACACCTCCCAGCGGAAGACACAGAGACTCTACGGATTCCAACTCTTCAAGCAATGCCTACCTCATCCCAAACGAATTCTCACAAAGATCAGACCCAAACAAGCGAAGCTTCAGATCACTGCTACGTTCTCTCTCTGCGAGTTCCGCGTGTTCAAAGGAAGCTCAGTCTATTTTACAGGGAGAGCCGCGACCTACTGATATTGCTCCAGCGAATCACACAGTTCAAAGACCAGGCGGGAGGATGACACACAGTAGGAATACTTCTTTGAGGTCGTGTGGAGAGCTTAAGCAGAACGGTTTGAGGAGTCCGGGGTCTGCAGGAGATGATGGGATGTGCCACACTATGCCGCTTCCTGGGAGGAGAAGACATTCTATTGGAGCTTACTTGACAAGGACAGAAAGCACGCTGGGAAGACTTAATGGATCGAAAACTGTTTTGAAGGTAAATACATTATCGCTTTTTTAGAATTTACTTCTTGCGATGCTGTGGACAGTTACTTCTTTAAATCTTGGATTGTTTGCCAAGTGAACCAAAAACACCATCTATCTTCTTTTCTTATTCATTACACAACTTATTAAGTATCAAGGAACTTCCTTCGATCCATAACAAACATGATTTCTTGAAATTTCTGGGCCATTTTTCTAAAGCTTTTTTGGAACACAATATTTTTGGGATTCCTCTTCTCTGTATGATGCATTTCCTAGGCGAAGAAGTAACTCAATGATAGGACCAACACTAAAAAGATCAGATTTCCTCCGATGATTGTTCTTCCTAACAATTTAATTAATACCTTTTAGTGCAGTTGAGATCATAATTTGATTGTCCAGGTGACTTCCGTGCCCAGCGAAGTGCCTCGCATGGACGCCCCCAGGATTGGGGCGCTGTCAGGCACTCCCCCCGCAGTGGAGGGCGCGCCCCCACGGCGCAGGACCCCCGGAGTGGTCACCACCCTGCATATGGAGCCCGCACTGCCCATCAGCACCATAGCGCCCTCCAAAGGCCAGCGCAAGAAGAGACCCCGGCCGGCAGCTAACAAAGGTTAGGAATCCAATAACTTCACATTTTATAATCATTTTGAGTGAGGCAAAGTTTATTTGAAGGTCTTTTTTTGAGATCGAGGCTTCCAATATTTTTTTACACAGTAGTAATAAACATTTTTGGCACTTGACTAAAAGTTTTCCGACCACTGCGCAAAACGGTTAGGAATTGGTTCATTGACAAATCATTCACAATTCTGAAAAAGAAGCTTCATCAACAATGGCAAACGACACAGAGAGTAGGATCCTTAGCAACCCATAACAATAAATTGTTTAGCTATTTCTCTAGCAAGCCGGTCGGTTAACGCCACATTTTTTTTCGGTTTTTGCCTGTGTCAATTCTATTTTAACTCGACTACTTACCTTATTTCATTCCCAATTTTTATGAAAATAAATGTGATTGTAATTGAAGTGATTTTTTAGAAACATTACTCAGGATAAAGATGATTCTTGGATAGCGCTCGTACAAATGCCCACAACACTCTATCCCTGTGGTCGTCTCTGAACTAATTGAACTGCAACTAAAAAAATATCATGAAAAATTATGTCATAAAACTTAAGTAACTTTGTATTTAAGTATCTAGGTACTTTCTTATTTAATCTTAAATACATGGTGCAATCAATTTGGTTCAGCCGCACCGTCAGATCCGTACATTTGGAGACCGTGCTTTCTGTGTTGCGGGTCCGGTGGAGTGGAACAGACTGCCACCCGGAGTGAAGAACTCCAAATCTATGGGTAGGTATATTTCGCGGATCTCTCAAGACGCACCTTTTCAAAAAGTCTTATCCGTGATCGGAGAGGGCCCTTGAGGTGTGACACACACAAAGATGGCGCTCTATTCGGTGTTATAGCCGCGGGGATCAAGACAGGTTATTTGGAACCGGATAACGCTGGTTCGAATCCCGCGACGATAACTTCGACCCTGGTTCAACAGATGCCGTTGCATGCACACAAGCTTCTGCTTTCGCATGAAGACAACTGGCCAGGTAAAATAGGTTGGTGGATTGCATTCCTTTCCACAAATCTATTTAAAAAAAATATATATATATATATATATTATCATGTGCAATTAAAAATAAATAAGCCTGATATATATATATATATATATATATATATATATATATATATATATGGGATACCTTAACAATTCAACAAATATCAAGCATTTAATTAATTTGCGGATAAACGATAGATTTAATTTTTGTACAATTAAAAACATAATAAATAAGTAGGAAAAACATTATACTTAGTCTAAGTATCGATCAAATATGAAGTTTGCAGTCACTGAATATTAAAATTTATGTTCGGCCATCTTTCCTTTTTTATTTCTCCAGCAACACTCTTTATAAATCGTTAGCGTTTGATTTCTCCTTTTGTGTCCGCCATAAATTTAAAAAAACTGGCAATTTGAAAGCTGCATCTCATAAAAATCCACGTTCATTTTTTAATATTTTCGCGGTTTGCCGTGTTCGCAAATAGAACACAAAAATGTGCGGCTCATCATCTTCCAGGAACATCCGTTTTGATTCACACCGACGCACTCACGAACACACACACACACACACACACACACACACACACACACACACACACACACACACACACACACACACACACACACACACACACACACACACACACACACACACACACACACACACACACATGTGCGTGCAGCATCCGCACCATCCCACTAACACATGCAAGCACGTTACTTGAAAACATGATAATTAACAACATCTGGCACCCCTGATTTCTTACTTTTTAACTTGTTTTGTTCCCAACTATGTTGGTATTAGGTACATAACAAAAAATCAGGGGCATGCTGTAGGAATATTCGAGAGATTATTATTTATCATTTTTTTAGTTTTGTGTTACTTGACTTAAATAGGTTGCTATGAGGCTGACCGGCCATACTGTAAAAAAATGGTTCACCTTGCCAATAGCATCCCTGTTTCAGTGTCAAAAGTTGCAGGACTTATGTTCATTT
Organism: Agapetus fuscipes; assembly: GCA_951799405.1. Classification (NCBI taxonomy): domain Eukaryota; kingdom Metazoa; phylum Arthropoda; class Insecta; order Trichoptera; family Glossosomatidae; genus Agapetus; species Agapetus fuscipes. Next base: position 1,928,282 of record OX637346.1, on the reverse strand, counting down.
GAGGTCTGCATTTTAATTTGTAAATACACATGCATTATTTGGAAGCGCAAACTTACACGTATCTGTTTGTAGTTTTTAAATGTTAGATTAAATTTTAAATCTTTGCAACTTAGATTGTAGATTATAGATACATTACGTAGGATATAGAAATGGTAAAAAAGCTTTTCTGTATTTAAATAAATTTATTTAATTTTCGAAAAAATCCTAGATGGCCTTCTTTGATTCTATACGACTCGTATAGTTATATCGTTAGTGACCTTAGCCTGTCGTGTTTTTTTTTTAGTTGTAGGCAACTTTTTCTCTTACGTCTTTCGGCCATCAGTTTATTGATCTTAGTTTTGCTGTAAGCATTAGATACTCAATGATTTTATATGTGCAGAAATCAGCGGGTAACCAAATAATTTTCAGCCATTGGCGAAGTTGGCACGAATTGCAGATTGTGGGCATATCTCTTTTATTGGAAAACGGAAAGTTTATCCTACAGTAGGTTTTCCTTTGTATGTGCACCTGCATTCACATGAGTACCCTAGGTATGAAGATTAAAAAGTAGGTAAACTTTCAAAGTTTATTATTTAGTACCTACGTGTGTAACAGCTTAATATATTGTTGATTGTGTCTAGATTGTCCATTGCTAAAAGCTAGTGACTAACGACTTACGAGGAGCTTTTCGGCAAACTGATTGCAAATGGATTTTTAGCTATAAATAGGTATATGAGTATTTTTGTATAGCTACATTTCTTCGTAAAACTGTATTCTTTGAAATAAATTGTATAAATAACGCAATAAAAATCACTACAAACAAACATAATCGGTTAATTTACGTCACACACGTTTTCCTTTCCGAGTGCATTTGCGAACGCGAGCTTCGCGCGGCAACCGGATATCCTTTTTCGCGCGCCCAAAGCAAACCTGACAGCGCGCCAAGCACTCGCAATGTCGCTAAAATTATTATTTTACATCACAAACGTCTAGAGAAATATACGTGACTTGTGTTTCAAGAAATAATGCCTTCCAGCTCCAAGGACGGATGATTGCCGAAATCGAATTATTTATTACGATACGTGCGTGAATGACCTCTGCTATTGACTTTTAAAAAGTAACATAAAAGATAATAAATTTTGAAAATGAGTTAGTACCTTTTATATCATGAGGTTGCCATGTGGTTTGACTTTTTTTTAATGGACTTGTCTGTTAATAAAATAGAGACCAAAAGTATCTACAGACGTGTGTGTGCATTGACTTATTAGTAGTTAGTTACTTCTTTTTTTTCATGATGTTTGAATTCTTTGACGTCTGTTATCATGCTTAGGAGAATGCAGCTGGACCAATTAGTTGTTTATACTGATAAAATATTGGTAGCTATTGAATAATAACTATGATTAATCACTAATAACTGCATATCAGACATACGAGCATATTCTTATCGCATGTCAATATTAAATTGACAAGCAATGCGTACGTATGTGTTTGTGTGAAAGTCCTCAACCAATGAAACTTAATGTCCTCGGCAACAACTCGATAGGAATCCATACAATAATGTAAATAAATAAGTACATCCGAGCCATTGTTGCATCGCATTGTTTTCGCCATTATAACAGAAATAATCGGATATGAGACCGTTATGAATAATGATAATATTTTTTGAATAAAGATGATTTTGCGTAGTGCCTGTCATGGCCGCTGCTGTCAGCGCCTCGCGACCTGCGCAGTGCGAAGTGCGCACTCAGAGCTAATAATGCAAACAAGATACGCGCGCGTCAAATTTAACTGAAACAAAAGCGGGTCGGGGTGGCGAGGCCGAAATGTTTTAAATAATTCATTTGTTGGTGCTTTGAACTTTTAATTGTGACATTGATTGATATTATAAGTGATTCAGTTGTCAACTGCCTACTTTTTCGGCAACCTTTTCAGTGCCAAGATAAACAATGGAACCTCACGGTAAATAATTAGTTTAATTACTTAATAATAATTATTTTTCACAATTTTGCTTATGGAGATTTGGTATATATGTATTTATTTTCAAATGTATAAATTTATAAGTTTTCATCTATCAATCTATACCTAATCGAAGTTGAAAAGGTAAAATTACATTTAAGGCCTATACTCAATGCACGCCCACAGACAGGCACGTGTAAGTTCGCGCTTACACATGCTGCATGTGCTAGCGCGTGTGTGATCCGGTCGATAACTCACTAGGTAGAGTGCTTGCATGTGTAGGTATTACAATAAAAAGCCTAGCAACTCCTGCCGCCTTTCCCTGAAACGGGGTTGCATTTGGCAAAAGTGAAACAAGTTTTCACAGCTTCAAATGATTGTGGGTAAGAAATGAAAAGAAAAAAACAATCGACGTGAAGAAAGATGTAACCAGTCTATAAAAAGTGAAATGGCATAGAGTATTTTTTAACTGAATAGGTAAGTGATGATTCACTGATTTGAGAAATCGTGCATATATGTGAGAAACCCATAATAGCGTAATGACACTTATTCAGTTTTACCTATAAGGTATCGATATAGTACCTTGTGCTTGTATCTCTCCGCCATTCCGCTAGGCGTGGCCAGTACCTCTACAGACTTCTGTCTGTACACTTCTTTTATCTCTTCGACATTTATCACTTTCTTCAACATGTAAGTTTAACCTTTAGTCGCGTGTACCGATAAGTTGACGCATTATAAAGGTTATTACTTATTTTTCTAGTTCCTTACGCCTTTATCTCAAGTCAGATTGTAATTAAGTACCGGTCCGTAGTCTAGTGGTAAGGCTTCGGACTCGTAAATGGAAGATAGTGGGTTCGATCCCGGCGGAGTACAAAAAAATACCATCCATATTTTCAAAGAGGCTCTTTGCTATAGGTTGAAAAATTCGTATACATTTATTACCAAAGGTTGGTCTCCGAAGATCCATCCAGCTTTACAACAACTGAGTATTGCTTGTGAATTGGCGCTTTCTGTAACGACGACCAATTTCACAGAGGGCTCTTGAGGTGTGCTTCACACAAAAACAGCACCCACCAAATAAATCATCCTCATCTAATCTAATCTAAGTTGCAAAGATATGTTACATTTTACATTCACATTATATGCATTCTCACAAGCAGACACGTACAAGTTCGCGCTTGCACATGCCGCATGCGAACCTACAACATAAAAACCAAATCTCAAATGCACATACACCCTGCAACTCTTGCCGTCCTTCCCTGAAACAGGGGTGACATTGGCAAAGTGAACCATTTTTACAGCATGGGTGGGTTTTACACCAACCTATAAGTCAAGGAACATACACGACAAATTACATTTTTTAAAATCTAATCTAGGTTTCTAAATATATGTAACATTAAAGATTCACATTATATGCACTTTCACAAACAGACATGCACAAGTTCGCGCTGTTGTGGTCCTACAATATAAAAACCCGAATCTCTTTTAAAATCAATAAATAATAACACGTATAAACATCAAAACTAAAACCGAAAAAAAATCCAATTATATAAACCCTAGCCGCCAACATTACAGATCAACCACCATTTCTCATATTATTGTTATTATAATTAAAAAGCTTTTCCTTCAATTGAGCTTTTGCAGATACGATAGTTTACGCGTGGGGGGCTGCATTGTGAGTACTTGTCAGTGGCGAAGGGTGCCATACAAGCCGGATTCCATCGGTTTCCCTTTTAAAATGAGGCAGAAATGATAATAAAGTAGACTGCATGGTTTCAATGGGGAAAAATACGTATTGTTTCTTTGGTTTTAAATGTATTTTTTTTTACTTTGTGCCTATATTTTTTAACTACTTTGTTACATCATTTTAAAAGGGAAGCCGATGGAAACCGGCTTGTATGGCACCCTTCGTCACTGGTACTTGTAGTAGGTACGCCTATCACCTTATCAGTTGTTATAAATAACAAACACATTTCCTCTTCTCGGTAATAATTAATACCAATAAATTGTCAGCAGCAATAAAGTTTACACATAATCTGTAAGTGATGTGCCCTTATGACTCAAGAATACTTGTATTTCACTCAGGCCCGGATTAAGGGCGATTCGTGCGGTAAGATCGAACCAGGGCCCCCACGCCTAGGGGGGTCCTCAAAGGACCAAAAAAACTCGTATAATTTTTTTTCAGTGCCCAGAAGTGCCATTCTGTCAAATTCCTCACACTTTGGATATCCATTCAAGTCGGAGATTGCTAGCGCTTGCGAAAGAACTCCATAGAAAAAATAATAGCACACCTTATTTTTGGGCCCGAATTGGTAAGATAGATTGGTTAGATTAATAAGAAGCCCTATTCTGCTAACTTTCTTACGACCTAAGGCGACGAGCTGGCGATTCGTGTCCAAAAATAAGATGTACTGTGATTTTTTTTCGCCTGATGGTCGTAATGAATTTAGCAGAATAGCGCATCAAGTCTCTCCGAGCATTTGCGACCAAGGGCCCCTGATTACAGACTTCATAGAAATGATTTTAAATGCATTACAACAACGCAGGGAGAACGAGGCAAGAAGTTACACTATGTGTGTAGTTTAGTTGCGTTGCTCAAGTCTTATGAGGCAGAAGTGACCAAGATCCCCCAAAAGCAAAAAAAATAATTTTATAGAAAACATTTAATTATTCCTTGACTTATAGGTTGGTATGAGGCTGACCACCCATACTGTAAAAAATAGTTCACTTTGCCAATGTCACCCCTGTTTCAGAGAAGGTCGGCAAGAGTTGCAGGGCTTTATGTTTATTTGAGATTGGGTTTTTATATTGTAGGTCCACATGCGGCATGTGTGAGCGAGAAATTATGCGTGTCTGCTTGTGGGAATGCATTTAATATGTATCTCAAATGATACATATCTTGGCAACTTAGATTTAAATTAGATTTTAGATTTCAACATATTATTTTTTCGGAAATATATACATCTTTGAAAAAATTGTAGGATGGGGGAGGGGCATATAGGAGGCCCCCAACTTTTCCCCGCACCAGGGCCCCCAGAGTGGTTGATCGGGACCCGATTTCACTACATCACTACATATTGTAGATACCTATTATGTTACATGCCATCTAGTATCATCACTAGTTACATGAAAGTGTATGTACTAATATTAAAAAAAAAAACATGTAAAGATACAACGGACAAGACATGTCTGTCACCAATCTCATGTCTTCAGATTTAGTTTCAATTCTTACTGTATGCTACGACTTACTTTTACAAGCTACGACTATTATCATTAGGTCTATAATCTAAGCTGCAAAGATATGTTAACATTTAAGGCTCATATTAAATGCATGCCCACAGACAGGCATGTATAATTTCGCGCTAACACATGCCGCATGTGGACCTACAATATAAAAACCCAATCTCAAATGAACATAACCCCTGCAACTTTTGTCGACCTTCCCTGAAACAGGGGTTACATTGCAAAGTGAACTATATTTTACAGTATCTATGGGTGGTCAGCCTCATACCAACCTATAAGTCAAGGAAATTCAGGTACTAAATTATTATAATTGACGCATTATATTCCTAGATTTGGTTATAATCTATAATCTAAGTTGCCAAGATATGTTAACATTTAAGTTTTTTTTTTAATAGATTTGTGAAGAGGAATGCAATTCACTAACCCATTCTGCCTGGCCAGAAACGGGTATTAATATCATCAATTAATAATTATTTTTTGTTTATTTGAATGAATTATTAATGAATAGTTACCCAATAACCTCTGTAAAACCAGGATCAAAGTTAGTATCAAATGACCCAAGCGGGGATCGAACCAACGTTATTCCATTCCAAAAACGCTAGAAAGATCAGCCCACTCGGCCATAACACCGACAATAAGTGCTATGCCACAAACACACATGTCACATAGTGTAAGTTCGCGCTTACAAATGCTGCATGTGTAGTGTGTAGTACTTACAAATTTTGTGAGTACCTAGACACCTCGTGCATGTCTACTTGTGGGCATGTATTAATTATGAAACTGAAATGTTAATGTACCTTTTCAAATAAGATTATAAAGGCTTTGAGACATGTCGCCTTTAGTTTCCAATACATTTTCAGACTACACAATACAAATTAGGAGCTTCTCGGGGATCGCGTAGATCGGAAAATATATGAAAACTAAATCACTCACTAGGAGTGCCGTAGTATATTACATACATTTACAATTAACGCGATCGAGAAAAGTTTATGTAAATGTTTTATTATACTGGAGGCGATGCGATGCGACAGACCATGAATATTACAACAATTGATCAGTGATCAACTTGAAGATGGAAGCGTTTCCTTCCCTCCCTCTCCCGCTCTCTTCCTCCTTCTCTAAGCTTCATTTTTTCTTCTATATATAAGTAAAATTAATACCTAATACATTCACAAAGAAAGTTTGAAATTATTTTATTTTCTCGGCGAGCAAACGTCACCAGTAACAGAATATTTGTTTGCCTTTTCCTTAGCAAACCGGCCGCGTGACGACACAATTTTTTGTTTATGTATTGTATGTATTCAAACTTATTTTTTGTCATGAATTGTCATGTGCGGAATTCTTCATCACAAAAATATCCCATCACTACCACGCTGCTAAGTCATAGCCACCTATGGTCAAAAGCCCTCGATGACAGTAAGCCGATTGGGGGTAGCATAAAATGCGAAGATCTATGATCAAGATTCTATATTTAAATTTGCGCATCATATTAAATGCATGCCCACAAGCAGACAAGTGTAAGTTCGTGCTTACAAATGCTGCATGTGAATTACAAATTAAAATCCAAATCACAAATGAATCAACCTGAACCCTGAAACTTTTGCTGGCTTTCCTTGAAAAAGGGGTGACATTGTCAAAGTGAACTATAATCTATCTATAATCCAACTAATTAATGTAAAATTACATTTACCTGCAATTTTTATAAGTTTTTAATAGAAAATTAATTCCACATCCAAAATGCATCCTACCACAGACATTCTACCTATAAATTTCATTATTTTGGATAGTCGTAGGCAAATCGCACGTTTAATAATAAAGAGCAATAACTCAAAAAATAAGAATGTTGGGAAATCACGTTTGAAATTCAGACAGCCAGTACAACTTGTATGGGATGAAAAAAGCGACCGATGTTTTATCTCGGTCATATTCGTCCAAATTGAACGGCTGTCGCATTCTGCCTATTCTTCTCGCATTGTTCTTGCGTTTATTACAAAATCTCGATTTTCTCAATTTTTGAGTTATTTCTCTTTATTATTAAACGTGCGAAATGATAATGCGTATAAGCTTTCGCTTTGTGTCTTTCATGCTATAAATTAAATTTCGGAAAGAAAAGCAGTGATCATTTTGATTTTTGTCTTGAAAACATAGGTTTTCTTTCAACAGAACGAATCATGTAAAAAAATTATGATCCCAATGCTCAAGGAATACTGTTTACTTATTTCTTTCAAAGTAAGTTAACGAGGCCCGCAACCAACCTTGTTATGTCAAACTTGACAGTTAGCTGCAGATCCTTGTTGGCAGGAATGTATAAACAAATTACAAAAGTTATGGTGGCTTGTTATAAATAAATATGACGGCCACACAATACAATATTGTGATCTGCGTCATGCTATTAATTATCAACCAGCAACTCGCTTTGTTTCGGCATCTTCGTCAATGCAATACATTATTAATTAGTTTGCACATTATAATAAATTTAAACACGATTTTTAATAACTTATTTATGTTAATCAACCATTGATTTTTATTGTAATGTACGAGTATTGTTTGACGAGATAGAAGTCACGAACACCATCTGCTTTCACCGCCTTGTTGATTGATCAAGGATCGATGTGTCAATGTGTTTTTTTTTAAGAAAATAGATTAGTGAAGAGGAATGCAATTCACCAACCTATTCTGCCTGGCCAGAAACAGTTATTAATATAATTAATCAATAATTCATTATTGTATATTATAATGAATTATTAATTAATAAGTACCCAATGACATTTGTTGAACCAGCGTCAAAGTTATGGTTAAAGGCGGGGATTGAACCAGCGTTATTCTATTCCAAATACGCTACAAAGATCGGCCACTTGACGTCTATAATCTATAATCTAAGTTGCAAGGATATATTCATTTAAAGCTCTCAGATGTATGCCCGAAAACCAACAAGTGTAGTTCGCACTTACAAATACTGAATGTGTACTTACAAATAAAATCCAAACCTCAAATGAACATAAGCCCCACAACTTTTGCCGACCTTCCCTGAAACAGGGGTGACATTGGCAAAGTGAACCATTTTTTACAGTATGGGTGGTCAGCCTGATACCAACCTATAAGTCAAGGAAATACGTCCTCGGCCATACAACCGACAATATTTTTTTTTACTTTTTTCAAAAAATAAAAAGACAAAGAAGAACAATTCACACGTCGTTTTAAATATATATACGGTAAATAAAGTGTTTCTAGTGTAAGTGTCAAATGCTTTGGTGAAAATCTAACTAAAGCTCTGTTTCTACTGCAAATTTCAGTTAGGAGTTAGTAAATAAGGTTATGACTCTGGATGAAATGAAAGAAGTATGTATTAATGGAATGAATGTTGATGTCGTAAATGAGTTTGTATACCTGGGAAGTAAGTTTGAAAAAGATGGAAGAATGACCGGTGAATTTGAAAGAAGAGTAATGAAGGGCAGGTGTGTACTGGGTGCCACAGCTTGTATCGCCAAAAATCAAAACATATCAAAAAATGCTCGATTGGCGGTACGCAGTGGCATACTTTTACCCACCTTGATGTATGGAAGCGAGGCCTGGACGGTGAATGAAAGTGAAATTAGTAAAGTCCATACTGTTGAAATGGACTTTCTAAGAAGTATGATTGGGAAAAAACGGAGTGACAGGGTGAGGAATGATTTTGTAAGAGAAGAATGTGGTGCAAGAGAAAGTGTGAAAGTGAAGATTAAAAGAAGTTTGTTAAGATGGTTTGGGCATATGGAGAGAATGAATGAGGAAAGACTGACGAAGAAAGTATATGTTGGTAGAATAGATGGATGTCGTGGTAGAGGAAGACCGAGAAAGGTATGGATGGACCAAATATCCGAAATTGCGAATGAATGGAATATCCAGAGTCATAATAAAAGAAGAGCTTGTATGAAGAAGGTTATGACTCTGGAGGAAATGAAAGAAGTATGTAAGGACAGAAAGAAATGGCGGTTGATCTGTAATGTTGGCGAATAGGGTTTATTAAATTGGAATTTGTTTTTGTTTGTAAATGGATATTTTGTATTTGAATATTATTATTTAATGATGTATAAAATGTAATTTGTCGTGTGTGTGTGTTCCTTGACTTATAGGTTGGTATGCGGCTGACCACCCATGCTGTAAAAATGGTTCACTTTGCCAATGTCACCCCTGTCTCAGGGAAGGACGGCAAGAGTTGCAGGGTGTATGTCCATTTGAGATTTGATTTTTATGTTGTAGGTTCACATGAGGCATGTGCAAGCGCGAACTTGTACGTGTCTGGTTGTGAGAATGCATGTAATGTGAATCTTCAATGTAACATATCCTTGCAACTTAGATTAGATTAGATTAGATGTAAGGACAGAAAGAAATGGCGTTTGATCTGTAATGTTGGCGGCTAGGGTTTATTAAATTGGAATTTGTTTTCTGTTTGTTGTCCATAGATATTTTTATTTAGTGATGTATAAAATGTAATTTGTCGTGTACCTATGTTCCTTGATTTATAGGTTGGTATGCGGCTGACCACCCATGCTGTAAAAATGGTTCACTTGTCACCCCTGTCTCAGGGAAGGACGGCACTCTACGCAAGTAGAGTTGCAGGGTGTATGTCCATTTGAGATTTGGTTTTTATGTTGTAGGTTCACATGAGGCATGTGCAAGCGCGAACTTGTACGTGTCTGGTTGTGAGAATGCATGTAATGTGAATCTCCAATGTAACATATCTTTGCAACTTAGATTAGATTAGATTAGATTAGTTACATCATGAAGACTGGCCAGCTTCCAGAGAAGGAAACAGATCTGAAAGTATTGAGCTATCGACTAAACGTAAAAAATGATTTACTGTAGGTATTGTTTTAGCGGGTTAATTGCTTGGTCTTTATATAATATGCTGACGTACGTTTCGTTACAAAATATGTGTGTAATTTTCATGGATCTTTGTCACTCAGTGATTAAAAGAACAAACGCAGCTTTGTAAAAGCTCCGAAGAAGTATCATAGGTACAGATTTTGGACCAAAAGGCGAAGCAATAGATCATGGTTAAGACCTGAAAAAAATAATATGAAAAGCATCTGAAGCGGGCCATTGAAAACCAAGGAACATTTATTAATAATTGAAATATGTTTCAAGAAGATTATGTACTTGTCTTTTTTCGTTGAGCTCATATGAACGTACCTGTAGTAGTTAGTACCCACATGTACGAGGAGTATGTAAGTTTCCAATGACGCCGTGAACTTTGGCTCACATTATTCCGATCTCGCGTCGTGAAGCAGCAGACAGGATATTGTTTATTAAAAGGCAATGGAAGCCGAAGCCACTCGTCGTGAACTGTGGACGACACTAAATAATAAAATGTACATGCTCGTAACTCTGCCCAGCCATCCAGCGCGATATATAGGTACGACTACAGGCACTGTGATGAATTACAAATGAACCCCGATTAACCGGACAGTCCTGTCGCCACATGGATAATCGAACAGTTTTTTATTAGGCCATTACGTTTTTAATAAGTCATTAAACTATTTTCGTATTTGTACCTATGTTTGGTACTCTTTTTTCAAAACTCATCAGTAAAAGGGATGGTCAAAAATGAAGGAACCTATACGCGGATTATAATGTAGGATTGAAGCAACCCATCGTTTTTCATCGGAATAACGTTTATGTTTTCCGTAGCATTTTATGTCGTTGGAATTAGAAAATATAACTCGAAGTCGACCATCAGAACCTGGCAAAGATAGTTGACGTCCTAAATTAAGATTTCTGGATGGAGTGATGGACATCAAAACTGTCAGCAAGAGGATTATCAAGGAGGCCAAAAACCACTTCGTGTTGCCAATGATGAGGATAAAAAAGGTTCTTAAACAAATTTCATGATCAATGTTCAAAAACTTTAGATATACGAGTATACGACAAAGTCATTGCCCTACAGACATTGTGTGAAAAATTAAGAGAAATGAAAATGGATGATAAAATCAGTAGAAGTTATCTTTCTTGATCATAGGTGAGATCTTTAGGTTTATTGGATGAAATAAAACTCATGGCCTGTTCGGTGACAGCTTTCTGTAAATATTTAACAAAAGGCAGAACATTAATGTAGCGCACTTAATATAAATATAAGGTATTACTATATACAATAATAATATACCCACAAATATTTATTTTAGGCATCGAACACGTGGCTCCGACATCAATCAATGTATTTATTTGCTTTAAAAGCATGAGCATTCTTCACCTGTTGAAATGTGCGACTGATTTAGTACGTGAGCTCAGTGCTAACAAACAACCAATATATTTTTTAAAGCTTAGCAAGAAAGTAAATTAGACAAGAACATATACCGGTCCGTAGTCTAGTGGTAGTAATGGAACTCGTAAATGGAAGGTCGTCGGTTCGAATCCCGGTAGAGCATAAAAAATATACCATTTATATTTTCAATTATGCTCTGCGCTGGGTTGAAAAATTCATAAACCTTTACTAAAGACTGATCACCAAAGGTCGATCCGGTCTTACAGCAACTAGGTTTTACTTGAGAATTGGCGCTTTCTATAGCGACGATCAAGCCCGCAGAGGACTGTTGAGGTGTGATTTACACAAAAACAGCGCTCATCAAATAATTGTTATCATTAAAATTTGTTATTGATGCTTTTTATAGGTTGTCAGCAACAGATTTATTTTTCGAATAAAAAAACAAGACCAATGGAAAAGTTAAGGTACTCCACCTGCCTAGTCGATGCCTGCTATCAAGTAGGCTCTATGCGATATGATAACGGGTAGGAAAGAAATGTACAACATGCATGATACTGACGCTTTAGTTCATTCAATGTGTTCACATTTTTTGTGTTTTCAAAATGACTGCAAAAGTAGGCCTGGAAAGAAGTGCAATAAAAATTATTTCTTATAATCTTAAAAAAAAATTCGGGTTGTGTAGCCATGTTCTATCGGAAGTTTGTTACACTTTTTGTTTAACTTTTTTCCGGACGTTCCGCGCTAAGGAAATCAGAACGCCTGAAAAATACGCTGAGGAGGCCCATCGCAGATAATGGGCGAAACGTCCGGAAAAAAGTGAAACAAAAAGTGTAACAAACTTCCGATAGAACATGGCTACACAACCCGAATTTTTTTTAAGATTGTGTCAAGTGCCGGCCGTGAAAGCCTTAATGTACAATTTCTTATAATGTTACATGTTAGTACATGTTAGACACAATACATTCATTACACAACCATCAACTATTTTTTTGGTTTCTAGTTGGTTTCAAATGCATTGTTTAGAGCTAAAATCGTACTTATTTACATGTTCTTCTTCCTCAGCCTTTCTCAGTCCACTCCTGGACGTAGGCCTCCTCCAATCCTCTCCATCCTGTCTATCGGCTGCTGTTTTCAATCATCCTCTGCCTGCAATTCTTGATGTCGTCCAGCCATCTCAGTTGGGGTCTCCCCTCTACCCACTTGGACATCCTGGGTCGCTACTGGACGATCCTTTTTGGCCACCTGTCATGATCCTGCCTTGCGACGTGACCAGCCCAGCGCGCAGGCCACTTGCTGTCTGTCATCAGTGATGACACCAGTGTGTCTACTGATCTCCTGGTTTGGAACCCTGTCTCTGAGGCTGATTCCCAGCATCGTTCTTTCTATGGCTCTTTGGCACGTCCTCAGTCTGTTTATTACATGTTATTATTAGTAATTAGTTTCATTTCTGCAATGCAAATGTTAGGGAAATTTCGTGAATCGTATGTTTGATTCATTTATTCATTTTTAAAACTTCTAGGAAACGGTGCGTTGAAGTAAATCCGACTGCCAACTATACCGATATGAATAGGCGTTGAATCATGCGTGTAACTTCACGTGTTCACCAACAATAATAATTACATTTCAATCGCTGAAATAACTTTTGTTTTAGGATATCCTGTTTCCGAGATTCCTTTTGCGAGCAATGTTTAAATAGTGCAGCGCGCCCAGTACAGTGTGATCAAAAACTAGATAGATACAACTATGTTGTAAAAAAAACATGAATGAAGATCTATCTCCCTTTTCTATGAAACATGTTGAAATGATTTTGACACGTCGTTTGTTAAAGGAAACCGCATCATTTGAGTTTTCAAAGGAAACTATTTATGCGATGAAAGAGAACGCGATACTGACGAGGTGGTCTCTCTAATGCCGATCTCCAGCGTTTCAGGTTTCTCTGCTTATTAATGGTTGGCACAAATTCCTTTTTGTGCTTTTTATTAGGCCTATAATGAGAGTACGTCATGATTAAAAATATACACATCAACCTACTAAAATAAGTTACGTTGTTTGGTGTAGGCTGTCGCTTCTCCGAAAATGTTTTCACCGCACAAATAATGTATGTAAATGCCGCATCGCGCATTCAGCACGTACATTTAATGGCTGTTTTGTCAGCAGTGATCACGGTCCTCTGGATTTTGGTTGATTTATTTGAGCTTACTTTTGTACCGAAGACACCTCGTGGAAGGCGCGATGTGATGTTACTCTTGCCCGTCATTTCCATATTTATGTGAAAAAAATACATTCAATAAAAACAATATTGTACACGCATTTAAAATATGTACCTACTTGTTATTTTAGAAATTTTGTGTAACCCCAAAAAAACTCATCCAATTTTCAGTAAGTAGAATTGCTCGAAGCTTCTCGAAGTACTTAGTCTAGAGACTTCTCTATTTACACACAATTATCAATTAGAAAAGTATGGAAGGATCAAATTTCTGAAATAGCGAATGAATGGGATATCCAGAGTCATAATAAAAGGAGGACTTGTATGAAAAAGGTTATGCCTCTGGATGAAATGAAAGAAGTACCTATGCAAGGACAAGAAGAAGTGGCGGCTAATCTGCAATGTTGATTTCTAATGTTGGTGTATTCATTTGCTACATTTTTTGCATAGGAAATTTTTGACTTTTTATGTATAGATTTCTTTGTAAGGTTTTGTTCTTTTTTATATTTAAATGTAATTTATTATTCATATTCCTTGACTTATAGGTTGGTATGAGGCTGACCACCCATACTGTAAAAAATGGTTCACTTTGCCAATGTCACCCCTGTTTCAGGGAAGGTCGGCAAAAGTTGTGGGGCTTATGTTCATTTGAGGTTTGGATTTTATTTGTAAGTACACATTCAGCATTTGTAAGCGCGAACTACACTTGTTGGTTTGTGGGCATACATCTGAGAGCTTTAAATGAATATATCCTTGCAACTTAGATTATAGATTATAGATCAATCCTACCCACCAATACAATAAAGAATTCCTATAACTAATACTTATACATATTTTAATATTTACATTGCCTATTTACATAACAGTACTATTCAAGATAATATTAACTCAGGCATTTCATCTTCAAATTCTTTAAGTACCTGTCCGTAATCTAGTGGTAATGCTTCGGACTCGTAAATGGAGGGATGTGGGTTCGAATCCTGGCGGTGCACAAAAAATATAACATTAATATTTTCAAATATGCTCTTCGCTGGGTTGAAAAATTCATATACCTTTACAAAAGACCGGTCACCAAAGGTCCATCGAGCGTTACAGCAACTGGGTCTATCTTAAGTAATGGTGTTTTCTATAGCGTCGACCAAGCTCGCAGAGGGCTGTTGAGGTGTGATTCACACAAAAAAAACGCTCACCAATAAATTATCCTAATATTATTATTATTACATTGGTTATCGAATATGAAAATGCTTTTTATAAAATACTAGCCTGCCTACTCGTGCTACGCACGATTACGGCATTCTAGTTTAAAGTCCGGCTTCGCCAGCACACTTTACCCCTGCTCTGATTTATAAAAGATCCATGAGAACTGACCAACAACAAAAAGAAAGTGGACAGTTTTATGGTAGAATCCCAGGCCTGATTGTGCTACTTCCTATTGTTTTGCAGGCGCTGAAGTCTTTATCGTGATTTTTATTTCTGCTCTTTATTTTCCTGGTGATGGCGTATTATGCATGCTCGACCCGTTCATTATCATTTAAGTGTATAGCTTGTCTGTAACTGTTACTTTATCGCTACTCCGGTAGGGGTAACCAGAGCTTCTGCTGAGTAGCCTCCATTTGTTCATATCCTTGCATATCTACCTCTTTCAATTTTTTCATATCCATCAACTTTTCCCCACAATTTCATATAGGTATCACATAACTAATATGCTCTTTTGAAAAATCTTTAAATTGCCTTTCAACACGTTACTTTTTACGACGAAATCTTAGAATAAATCAAGCTTTTTATTATTTATTTTATAATCAAAAAAGGGTTTGTGACTTTGTGTTGCTCCTGTATGGACGCCACATGCGTAATAATTATCACGTGTAGGTGGAGGTATGCTGTAGAATCCGCGACGCCAGTAAACACAGCACCTATACTTGTTATATTAGGTTTAGTACCCCTATAGTGCAAAACATCGCGTTAATAGAAAAATATATGAAAACTAAATCTTTCACCAGGGGCGCTGGTGTATATTCCATACATTTTGGTTTTACCGTGGTTGAGGGGAATTGCCGCCATATTTTGAGCTCGGTTTGCAGCAGAGCATGGCAGCGCGGCCAGATGTCAGGATGGAGAGGTGAACGCCTGAACTATTTGTAACTTTAATAGCTTCTCGTTTTCCGGTGTTTACTCTAAACCTCGCACTTCTGGATAACTGCACCTTGGATTTTTATGGTGACCGGTTAGAATAACACAGTGACAAAACGACACGTGACATAACAACGCATGACAGAACATCGCAATGACAGTACATCACATGACAAAACAGAACATACAATAAATGAAAATGGCACATGAAAAAACATCACATACAGAATGACTTTTCTGTGATATTTTGTCATACTGATGTTTTGTCATGTGTCGTTCTGTCATGTGTTGTTATGTCATGTGCCGTTTTGTCACTCTGTCACTCTATCATGGAACCGATTTTTATTGCAGCCCATCCCTGCAACATCATATTATTTACGATGCTTTGAAAGCTGGGCCACTTTTCACCAAAAGCTTTCGACAGTCAATTTCAACGGCTAGTGATCTGTGTGATGCATTGAAATGGTTAACTTTTATCTTGGAGCTCGAGTTTGACTGTATTTAAAAAAGATCCCCTATTTTGGCGTTGCCTTGCACACCTCAAGAGCCCTCTGCAAGCATGGGCATAGAAAGCGCTAACTCTCAAGCTAGATCCAGTTGTAATTGTAACTTACAGCAACTAGGTCTTCTTGTGAGGCTGGACGGACCTTTCGTAAAGGCCCATTATCCATGGCCCCGTCATTATTGTTGGACGGGGTTAAGCTTGGCCCATCGATCATATTATTTTATTCTATTTTCATTTCAAACCCCAAAATAAAATACCGGCAAGGCTTATACTCAGCCTTCATAAGAAATGAGTACTAGCCCTCTCGGGAGCTGGGAAACCCCCACTTCAACTGAAGTGGTTGGTGTACCTAAGGCCGGCCCCCGTACCTGTAAAAATAAATAGGTTCAACTCGCCACGTGCGACCCCTTCGAGGATAACGCGTCAAGAAGTAACACTATATGTGTAGCTAAGTTGTGTGCGTTGCACATTATTTTTTAACCAAGCAACAGGAGAGAAGATTTGAAAATGAAATGAAATTTGTTTTTGTGCTGAGTCGAGAATCAAACACACAACCTTCCCTAAAGCCATGATGAGTCCGAGGTGGTAACCAAACTAGACTATAACTATTGACTGATCCTCACATCCCAGCCAGGGTACGCTACATTGTGTTTCCCGTTTTGTGCGACTCTATAATCATAGTAAAGTATGTGTCGTTGCAGAGATGGAGGATATCATGGTGGTGTGGAGTGGGGGCTCACCTGAGGCGGAGCTGTGGGCTGATTACCTCACGTCCTGCTTCAACAAGATCATGTCCCACAAGGCGCGCCAGCACTACAAGTCAGTGTGACCATTATACTCACTCATACGCTCACACCAAGTGATCTAAACACCTCATAGCTTGCTCCCATTCAGTCTCACCGCATCAACTGATAAGTGGGGACTGGAGAGGCCAGGAACAAGCCAAGGGGGCTTACTTACGTTATCTACCACGTACACTGAACACCAAAACTCATTGCACTGAGATATTTTTAATGAGAATTTAATTGATAAGTATCGTTCCTTGAATTAAAATTTGATATGAGTGTTACCACCCATACTAATTGGTTCATTTTTGCCAACTTCTGTTTCAGAGAAGATCGGTTTTTAATTTAGATAGATAGATTTATCATGCTTTTTAGTCCAATTTTCAGAAAAGTGACGCTTTCTGTAAGTGTATCTAAGACTTCCATAAAAATCCGTTGAATCCAAGTGAACCATCTTTTAGAGTATGGGTGGTCAGCCTCAAACCAATCTATAAGTCAAGGAATACAAACAATGAATTACATTTTAGTATATAAAACCAACAATCACTAAACAATTAAGCAATAAAAAAAAAATAAAAGGATTTTACTGACCGTGCAAAAGAGAAGAACAATTTTCTCTACGTTTCGTCGGAGTCATATCCGACGTCCTCAGGAGACGTGTGTCTTTTACAAAGAAGAACCACAAACTGTTGAATTATTTTGAATTATTGTTGTTTTCGTTCTTCTCTTTTGCACGGTCAGTAAAATCCGTTTTTTTTTTCATTCTATAAAATGTCTAACGACGACCGTAATCATGATTTAAAATCTTTAATAAAAATTCAAACCTACAAAACATCTTCTATAAAAAAAAAGTGAAAATTTAAATTTAAAATTTTGAAATCAGTGCATTGTCAAATATACCTCCACTGCTTTCCTTCCAGGGTGGTGTCTACGAGTATAGAAGAGCTGACTGAGGCCGGGGGGGACAGTCCCCTCGTGAAGCAGGTGGTGTGTGCGCGCTTGCAGGTGGTCATCATGTGCCCCCGCCTGCTGGCCCATGTGGAGCAGCTGACAGAGGGGGCGGGACACAGCCTCCGGGCGCTGCAGGTGGATAAGGTGCTCACCATGCTGCTGGGCGTTGGCAGGGAGACTCTCACGCAGCAGCACAGGAAAGGTGAGTGCAAGAAGCATTCACAAATAAGGATGACAAGCATGAAGGAATCACAAGTTTGTGTATGATGTCACCCAATCGCATGTCAGATGCTGTCACGACACTCATGTGTAATGTCATCATAGCATGGGTCTTTGTCTCTTCAATCAACCACAACCACAGCTGCCAGCCTTCCTCCTCCAGTCCCATGCTGGAGGAGGAGTTATACCTCACTAGGGGTTCTGCACCTGGCAGCTCAACCGCAGCCCAACCCCTTAACATTTAGTCAATGTATACTTGGCAGCATGACTTCTCCGCGTTAAAATTTGTAAAATTATTAGAAATGGATAAAAATAATCATTCAATTGTGTGCAAAGTTTGCAAATACTAATCATTTAAAAAATGCCTTTGCACATTTCTACTATCTGCATCATGCTCATTTGCTTTACTCTCATTTGCTCATCCCTGATCTATTATGAACCAAGGAAATCTCTCCTCGTAAACAGTTAAAGATTGCCAGAATGAATGCATAGAAAATGTTTCATTGACGGTACACGGTGCGATATTCATATCCACCGTGATGTAAGGAAGTGAAGCCTGGACGCTGAATGAAAGTGAGTTTCGTTAAGTCCTTAAAGTTGAAATGGACTACCTGTTGTAAAAAACCTGTTGCAAGGTTTACTGTCGCGTGAGGTTTGATTTTCTTGGGCACATGCAGCATGTGCAAGCAAGTAAGTGCTCATTTGAGATTGGATTTTATATTGTAGGTTCACCTGCGGCATGTTTAAGCGCGAACTTATAAGCGCCTGCTTGTGAGAATACATTTAATATAAATTTGAAATGTAATATATCTTTGCAACTTAGATGCTTAGAAGCATGTACACATGCAGAATGTGTATGCGCGAACTTACATGAATCTGCTTGTGGGTATGAATTAAATATGAGCCGTAAACTTTAATATATCTTTGCTACTTAGATCATACATATATGTAGAAGAAAAAAGTAAATTATGCATTGTCTTCGATAGATTAAAAAAATCAATGAAATAATTTCAGCCATTTTTGTGTTTCAGTTTTCCCGTCCTTTGACAAGTGGCAGTGCATGGAAGTGAAGGAGCAGGACAGCACATTTGTGGACAACTTCCTGGCTAGAGCTGTGGACATTCTCAGTAAGAAGTACGCTACCAACAATGAGAAGGCATCATTCTCCATCATTCCCAAGAAAATCAAACCAGTGAGTGACATACATACAATCATTTAATCTCAGTTTTATACAAAACATGTAATATGTCATTAAATTGCTTTTTTCTCTCCAATTTGGTAGTTTACTCAATATAAAACCTCAAACCACAACATAATGCTATTCATTCCTACACAGTTTCGTAATTATCATTTTGAAATGAGTCAACTGTACTACAATGTAAATACTTTAAATAGTCTCATGGGATTAAATATGGCTGACATTGCGCACGCACAGTAGATGGCACCCACCATTCACGAGCCATTTCACGAAAACAATGATTACAGTTCCTAATAAAGTTCAACATAAATGCTTTATCTAAATCTAAATCTAAGCTGCAAAGATATGTATCATTTGAGATTCATCTTAAATGCATTCCCACAAGCAGACGCGCATAATTTCGCGCTCACACGCCGCATGTGGACCTACAATATAAAAAACCCAATCTCAAATGAACATAAGCCCTGCAACTCTTGCCGGCCTTTCCTGAAACAGGGGTTACATTGGCAAAGTAAACCATTTTTTACAGTATGGGTGGTCAGCCTCATACTAACCTATCAGTCAAGGAATTTATATTTTTAACTTTATAATTTTCTTATTTCATAGTCTTAAAAAAAGTATTGTATGCCATCGCACATAATTAGCCATTGTAACTTTCATACATTCTGGCATTCGGCTTTGCTTCATAATACAAACCAGTACTCATGTTACAATGACCTTCATTACTTTGGCAGGCATAAATTAATTATTGTGTGATTATGATTTCAGGGCCAGAACAGGGTGATAGCCTTGCTGAATGAACCAGTTACCAATGAAGATGTGCTGGTGGTGAAGGTGGATAAGAAGGGAGAACTCATCAAGATTGACTCCTTCAAGAAAAGGAATCCCTACACCCTGCAGTTTGATGTCCCAGGTACGCTTTATTGTCAACTGAATCATATGATTTGAAAATAAAAATGAGAAGTGTACTACGTCACGTAATGTTAAGTTACTAGGCAGAAGACTATTTTATATTTTTTTTGTGGTTGCTAAAGTCCATGGTCACAGTGACCTGTGGCATTAGGGATGGGTGATATATATCGATATATCAAAAGTACCGATATTTTTTTTGAAAAATATTGATACGTATCAAAATCGTATCAAAAACATTTTTTTCTACTCCTATTTGGTAATTTACTAATTACAAAACGGCTAACGCAATCACAATGCCATACATTTCTACACCCGTTGCATAATGTTACATTATGCAACCGGTAACCGTGTTAAAATGAACATGTGCGCATGCGCATTGTCAGAATTGGAACCATTTTTTAATTTCAAATGTCAACCTTGTATGGGGGTATGAAGATCTGTCAATCCAAGATGGCCGCAAGCGATCAGCTGATTAGGCTTCATACAATATTAGTGATATTCGGTAGGTAGGAATTACCGTGGTGATGAGACTTTCAGCCCTGTTCAGATGAAAATAAATAAGTATATTTTATGTGTAGAGTCAAATAAAAATTGTTAATAGTGCTAAAATTTATCGAATTTATTTATCGGATTGCTCCAAATAAAGCTTTCCTTTTTTCAATGGAAAATAAAAGGCTTGAAAGGAAAACAATACAAAAAATTTCACCGCAAAAAATAAACAAACTCAAAAAGTTACTTGGTTAATAGGTGAGTATGAGGTTGATCACCTATGCTGTACAAATTTGGTTCACCTGCCAATACAACTGCAGGGCATATGTTTATTTGAGTTTTGGGTTTGAATGTTTAAGCTTATATGCAGGATGTAAAAGCGCGACCTTATACATATGTGTCGGCTTGTGGGCATGAATTCAATATGAAACCTAAATATAATTTATTTTTACAACTTAGGTTAGATTAGATAATCGAAGGGAATGATAAATCACACGTTTTGACAAAGGTAAGGTTTTAATTACTTCAAATGGACGAGTACATTATAATGACTATTATTCACTATTTTGTTAATTCTCTCATGGTCGTAGAAAAAGTATTGTATGCCACTGCACGTAATTAGTCTTTGTAACACTCGTGCTTTCTATTGTGCCATTCGGCTGCGCCTCATGGCACAAACTAGCACTCGTGTTAAAAATACTATCATTACTTGGCAGTGGCATAAATAACTATTTTTTGCAAATGTGACTTTATACCCAAATACCCAGATTAAATACCCAAATTTCGAAATCTTGAGACGTTACCCGCCAGCGACCGACAAACATTGAGGAAAAAATATTGATATATTGAAATATTGATATTTCTTCTTCGGTATATTTTGATAGTATTTAACCTTTTCGATTCTGAATTTATTTGCTACATACGCACCGCCAGAACGGAATACTTTTTTGAGGTTATTTTTTTACACATAAATTGATTTCCTACCTTAATTACTTGATATAACTTCAAAATTTATGAAAAAGTATATTCATTAGTTATCCAGGAACACAAATCACAAACTTTCAACACATGTTTTCACTTGTTGTTTTATATAAAAACAAGTAAATCACAATAATATTATTAAAAATAATATATTTTACGCACATTCCATAACTAGATTTTATATCCATTAGGTTTTAAACAACTGTTTTACTCACTTAAATACTCGTTACTTAAGAAAAAAATATATTAGTTATTTTACAAAAAAACAAAAAACGTAAACAGTTATACCTATCTGAATAGAGTATACTTGCCTGGATTTTGTTTATAAACATTGGTACACACGCCCGGGGCGAGAGATCGAGCTGTTCTGACGAAATATTTGAGAAAGAATATTTTCAAAATATTGTTATGTAAATATAAATATTGAAATAAGTATGGGTAGTTATAGTGTTATGTAAATATAAATATTGAAATAAGTATGGATAATTATAGTTATAAGAATCCTCAAAAGTATTGGTAGGTAAGATCGATAATTATGTATAAGTGTAGAATTCTCTAGGCTAAGTAGGTATTTGTTATAATTATAGGAATACTGTATTGCATTGGTAGGTAGGATTTTGGTTGTGTCTAGGTAGTACGTGAAACATCGAGAAGTAATAATTACTCTGGAACCGTCTGGCGACTTTAGTTCTGGATCATACTGCTCTGAAGAGTATAAAGGTGCGAATGGCCTGCAGAGCGGGCCAGTATCATAGCGACCAACAAACACATCGAAGCCATCTGATCAGTGAACCGAAACCAAGTAGAATAATCGAGAAAGTAGTGTGAAAATAAATTTTGTAACAGTGTAAAATAAATAACTATTGAAGAAGACCTGTGTATTTTTTTAATTTGAAGACAATTGAACCCTAATTTCGTAACAATTGGCGTCAGGTGCGGAATTGTCAAGAAAAATTAAGATCTTCTGTCTAAAAATAAATAAAATAAATTAAATAGTGTTAAAATGAACTTTATTCAAATTGAACTTTGTGTGAACTGACTTTTGTGAAAACAAGTGTTTAAATAAATTTTTGTTAAAAGAAAAGACGCAAAAAGCAAGTTCAAAAAAAATTCTGGAACATCATATGGAACATAATTCTGGACATAACATAATGACTATTTTACCGCATTGAGAAAGTCATCAAATTGGACCATAGTTTTTTTTTATTATTGTGTGTGATTAAAAAATAAAATAAATAAATAAAAATCTTGAAAAATATTACAAAAGAACGTTCCAGATTCATCGAGAAAAAGTTTTTGAATAACTGCCCTTCGTTTACCAGTGTGTGAATGTACATTAAGTACCTACCTGTGTGTTTGAAAGACTTGAGACGAAATAAATAATTATGTACTATCAGACATTATTATGTAAAAAAATATTGGTGAATTAAAAATAAATATTAAAAGACAGTACCTACTCACAGTGTAATCAGATAAATTATTATTTTTGCTAAAGTACGTATTCAAAACAGCTATATATATAAAACTCAAAACTTGTATTAAATAAATTTGAAAATATTTTTGTTTTGACGTAAATTTTGAAAAAAAATGGCAACTAAAGTGAACGTCAAGGACCTCAAAGTCACTGAGCTTAAAAATGAGCTTCTGGAGAGGGACCTGGAGACCTCAGGAGGAAAGGCAGCCTTACAAGCACGCCTCATAGAGGCCTTGGAACAGTCAGGCGAAGACCCGGCATATTTTGTCATGGCGTCTGGAGGGGACCGCGCCTTGGACGAGCTAAATATCAGCATCAACAGTAACCTGACAGGACTGAAGACTGAGATGGCTGACAACGCCAAGACCCTGGAGGAGAAGATGGCTGACAACGCCAAGACCCTGGAGGAGAAGATGGCTGACAACGCCAAGACCCTGGAGGAGAAGATGGCTGACAACGCCAAGACCCTGGAGGAGAAGATGACCACCAACCTGAAGGAAGTGGTGACCGACCTGAAGGTGGAAATGGCTGACAACGCCAGGAATCTGGAGGAAAAGGTGTCCCGAAATCTCACAACCCTGAAAGGAGAAATGGAAGAGAAGATGACAGCCCTGAAGGGGGAAATGGAGACTCGTATATCAAGCCTGGAGGACCGTCTGCGTGCCGAGCTGGCTGACAAGTGCCAGATGGAGTCCACCGGAATATCCCCCAAAGACGGCCTTCACGACGAGACCGACCAGGGATGCTCAACTCCAACCAGGGTCACTAGAGGGGATGACGACCCTTCGCTGTCGAAGCACAACCTTCCGACCTTCGACGGGAAGACGTCGTGGGAGGAGTATTTGACCCTCTTTGAGACGGCTGCCATGATGGGAGCCTGGAGCCAGCAGAAGAAGGCTTCGGTTCTCAGCCTGTCGCTCCGAGGAGACGCTCTCAGGGTTCTGCAGGCCATACCCCTGGACAACCGTGGTGACTTTGGGCAGCTGAAGCAGCGCTTGGATATGCGCTATGGCCACAAGTGCCTGGAGCAGCTGTACAAGTCGCAGCTGAACACAAGGGTGCAGAAGCCCAACGAGAGCCTCCAGGAGTTTGAAATGGACATCGCCCGCCTGGTACGAGACGCTTACCCGACAGCCTCCGACGACATCTGTGAGAGCTTGGCAGTGGACAAGTTCCTAAATGGATTGCGGGAATGGGAGACGCAACAAGCCGTAAAACTGGCCCATCCCAAGGCTTTGAACGAGGCGCTCAGCCAAGCTCTCGAGTTTGAGGCTGTCAAACAGTCCATCAGGGGCCACGCCAGGGTTCGTGCAGTCGAGGCAGAGGAGGTCAAGCTACCTACAACCGAGGAGCTAATTGAAAAAGTGCTGGAACGTCTGAGACCTCGAAGACGAGACCCACGCTGCTGGAACTGCGGACAGCTGGGCCACCTTAGCACCAAGTGTCCCAAGCCTCAGAAACCCAGAAAACAGGCTGCGGAAAACTAGAAAGGGTTAATGGGAAGGGGCAACCGTTGACCCACGCTGGAGAGGCCCTGAAATCTGCTGCTACTGTCGCAACCGTGAGAGGAAAAGCCAGCAGCATTTTTATCAATGGCATAATAGATGGAGTAACTCGTGAACTACTGGTGGACACGGGAGCAACCAGGACAATTCTGAGACGCGACATAGTGGCACGAGGTAAGCAGATTGCACCAACAAAGTGGTCTCTGCACACCGCCACGGGAGAGTCAGCACAGGTGTATGGGGAGACGATTGCCACCTTCCAAATTGGCAGCACCACTTTTGATCATCGGACGTTGGTGGCCAACATTGAAGAAGACGTTATATTGGGAATGGACATACTGGACAGATTTGGGTGCAGTTTAAATTTAAAGAAAGGGTCCATTAAAATTGGAAATGAAGAAGTCATCCTGCAAAGACGGAAAGAACTGGCTGCACGTGTTATCCTAGCCAAGAATACCGAAGTGAAGGGGCGATCCGAGATGATAGTGAGTGCCCGCCTGGATTCCAGTAGTACAAATGACCAAATCTGTATGATAGAACCGGAGAACATGGACAATGTTAACAAAGGAGTCATGGTGGCAAGAACAGTGATTCGCGCAAAGGAGACCATTCCTGTCAAGATCATGAATGTGAACAGCTACCCAGTTAAAATGAATGAAGGTTTTGTTTTGGGCAGATGCGAGAGGATAACTTCCATTGTGCAACAGATGACAAACATGTCATGCGAAGGAAACAAATTGTCAACACAATTGGAAGCCCTGGTCCACGACGCTTCCCAAGGTCTAACCGAGGAAAACAAACGGAGAGTGAGGAGTTTGATCTGCCGCTACCAGAACATTTTCGAGGACTCTAATGGCCGTCTGGGAAGAACCAAGGTAGTGCGACATAGCATAGACACCGGAGAAGCGAGACCAATAAAACAGGCTCCAAGAAGACTACCCTTTGCAAAGCGGGAAGAAGCTGACAAGATCATCAAAGACATGAGCAAGGATGGCATCATAGAACCATCAAGTAGCCCTTGGACATCCCCGGTGGTACTGGTGAAAAAGAAGGATGGTACCACGAGATTTTGTGTGGACTACAGACTGCTCAACGATGTTACGAAAAAGGATAGTTACCCTCTGCCAAGGATTGACGACACCTTGGACACATTGGCAGGATGCACCATTTTTTCCACATTGGACCTGAAAAGTGGCTACTGGCAAGTTGAATTGGATGCCAAAGATAAGGAGAAAACTGCATTCTCGACTGGATCTGGACTTTGGCAGTTCACCGTGATGCCATTTGGCTTATGCAATGCCCCCGCCACGTTTGAAAGGCTGATGGAGAATGTGCTGCGAGGACTGTCATGGGAAACCTGCCTGGTATACTTGGATGACATAATCATCCTGGGAAAGGACTTCAACCATCAGTTGAGAAATCTGGAGCAAGTTTTCGGGCGACTACAAGACGCTGGACTGAAGCTCAACCCGAAAAAGTGTAACCTGTTCAAGAAACAAGTAAATTACCTGGGACACATAGTTTCTCAACGTGGAGTTGAAGTTGACCCTGCCAAAATCAAGGCAGTAAGAGACTGGCCCGTGCTGAAGGACAAACATGAAACTAGGAGTTTCCTGGGGCTGTGCACTTATTACAGGAGGTTTGTGCCAAGATTTGCGGACATTGCAAAACCGCTCACCAAGCTTACGGAAGAAAACACTCGCTTCCATTGGAGTGATTCCTGCGCACAAGCATTTGAAGAGCTTAAGGGAAGATTAACAAGTGCCCCTATCTTGAGCTACCCACGAAAAGATGGAAAGTTCATCCTGGATACCGACGCTAGTAATGTGGGGATAGGAGGCGTCCTTTCCCAAATACAGGATGGGCATGAGACTGTTCTGGGTTACTTCAGTAAAGTGCTTTCCAAGCCAGAACGAAATTATTGCGTGACCAGACGAGAGCTTCTTGCCGTGATAAAATCAGTGGAACACTTCCGCAAATACTTGTACGGGAGAAAATTCACACTACGGACTGATCATGCTGCACTGGTTTGGCTTCTGAAATTCAAAAACCCAGAAGGGCAAGTGGCTAGATGGATTGAAAGGCTCCAGGAGTATGATTATGACTCCGAACATAGACCTGGCACGCTTCATCGAAATGCGGATGCATTATCCAGACGACCATGCGCCAGTGACTGCAAACATTGCAGCAAGATGGAGGACAAGGTAGCAATTGTCCAAAGGACGACCACCGAAGATGAGGACTGGCAAGATGAAAAATTGGCGCAAGACCAACTGAATGATCCGGACTTGAAGTATGTGATGGAATGGGCGCGAGAAGGAGAAAGGCCAACCTGGGAAAAACTCGCCCCCTTATCACCAACTGTCAAGGCTTATTGGGCTCAATGGGGATCCATAGTGATAGAAGGAGGGTTTCTGAAACGAAAGATCGAGAAGGAAGACGGCACACTTAGAAGAAAGCAAACCCTCGTTCCGAGGAGCCGAGTACCGGAAATCCTTGGACTGCTGCATGGAGGAACTTCTGGAGGACATCTAGGCGTTAAGAAGACGCTGGAGAAAGTGAAAGAGCGATTTTACTGGATCAACTGCAGCGAAGACGTCAAAGATTGGTGTCGAAAATGTGTAACCTGTGCAACGGCCAATGGACCGCAAAGGAAAAGGCGAGCACCAATGCGTCAGTACAATGTTGGCAGCCCCTTTGAAAGAATTGCCATCGACATAGCTGGCCCATTTCCTACAACTGAGAAGGGTAACAAGTACATCATGGTGGTGATGGATTACTTCAGCAAGTGGGTGGAAGCTTACTCAATCCCTAACCAAGAGGCCGTAACCGTGACTGAAGTTCTAGTTACCGAATTTATCAGCAGGTTTGGCGTACCCCTGGAATTACATTCTGATCAGGGAAGGAACTTTGAAGCTGCTATCTTCCAGCAAATGTGTGAGCGGCTAGGGATCTACAAGACCAGGACCACTGCGCTACATCCACAGTCTGATGGAATGGTGGAAAGGATGAACCGTACCGTGGGGAGGTACTTAGCCAAAGTAGTGTCCAGCCATCAGCGGGACTGGGACCGACATCTGCCTTTGTTCTTATTGGCTTACCGGTCGGCTGTTCAGGAAACGACGAAGAAGACTCCCAGCAGCATACTGTTTGGGCGAGAAATGCGACTTCCTTGTGATCTCAAATTTGGCTGCAAACCAGGTGAAGACCTAGCCGGAGAAGACTATGTGACAGACCTTCGCAGGAGGCTGGATGACATCCATGATCAGGTCCGCATGAACATCGGGGAAGCCAGCGATCAAATGAAGGAGCGCTATGACACCAGAGCTGACAGCATGGGGTACAAAGCTGGTGACTGGGTGTGGCTTTTTGACCCCAAGAGGCGCCAAGGATACTGTCCGAAACTTCAGCGTTCCTGGGACGGGCCGTACGAGATCTTGGAGCGCATCAACGATGTGGTCTACCGCATAAAAAAGAGACCAAACGGAAAACCAAGGGTCGTGCACTACAATCGCCTCTCACCATACCTAGGCGATAATGATGACCAACCAGCCCAAAAAGTACGACAGTGCGTCGCATCCGAAAGATCACCAGCCTTTGAGACGTTTTGGGAGAACGCGAAGGCAGGGCAGAAGTTTCGCCATGGAGTGACCACAGAAGTCCACAAGGACTTATTTGAGGTCACTAGGGACCACACACTGGCATGCAGTGTACCGGAAGATCTAGATATGTCTAGAGGAATTGCACGGGTCTTCCGATACAAATTCGGAGAACCGCAACCCTCGAGCAGCCCGCAAGGAAGAGCTCTGAGACTACCGAAGGGGCGTCAACAAGCATACTGCCTGGTTGTCCCGGATTCCAGCAACCTGGAAGAGGACTACAAGGCATTGTGGGACGGCCTTGTTGAGCTGCGTGACTACATGTTGGAGGATCAGCAGGCGCGTCTGGCAATACCGAAGATGGGTGGCGGCCGCGCTAATCGAGACTGGCGGATAATCCGGAGTATGATTGAAGCAGTGTTCTCGGGAGTCGGCATCAGCGTCATGGTGTGCTGCGAGCAAGCGCAGCCGAGAGCCAGTGGGGAGAAATCCGTGGACTGCCACTTCTTCCTGACCACAGGGTGTCGACGTGGATCAGCATGCCCCTACCTACACAGAGTCAAGACTGTTCCGGGACGAAACAGTCTAGGTGGGGGGTAGTGTTATGTAAATATAAATATTGAAATAAGTATGGGTAGTTATAGTGTTATGTAAATATAAATATTGAAATAAGTATGGATAATTATAGTTATAAGAATCCTCAAAAGTATTGGTAGGTAAGATCGATAATTATGTATAAGTGTAGAATTCTCTAGGCTAAGTAGGTATTTGTTATAATTATAGGAATACTGTATTGCATTGGTAGGTAGGATTTTGGTTGTGTCTAGGTAGTACGTGAAACATCGAGAAGT
Organism: Agapetus fuscipes; assembly: GCA_951799405.1. Lineage (NCBI taxonomy): Eukaryota > Metazoa > Arthropoda > Insecta > Trichoptera > Glossosomatidae > Agapetus > Agapetus fuscipes. The sequence goes on along the minus strand of OX637346.1, from coordinate 1,899,058 downwards.
AATAATTACTCTGGAACCGTCTGGCGACTTTAGTTCTGGATCATACTGCTCTGAAGAGTATAAAGGTGCGAATGGCCTGCAGAGCGGGCCAGTATCATAGCGACCAACAAACACATCGAAGCCATCTGATCAGTGAACCGAAACCAAGTAGAATAATCGAGAAAGTAGTGTGAAAATAAATTTTGTAACAGTGTAAAATAAATAACTATTGAAGAAGACCTGTGTATTTTTTTAATTTGAAGACAATTGAACCCTAATTTCGTAACAATATGTATAATATGAGATTATATTAATGTACCTATATTAATGTAAGCAACAAGAAAGTTTGAAAAATTTGCACACCGATGTCAGGGGAAGCTTTAAGCTTCGATGACATGCATAGATGCCAGCCGCACTGTATACAAGTTACGTCATGACATCTATGCATGCCAGCCGCAGCCAAAGGGTTAAAAATATCAATTCGATATATTTCAATTTTTTTTTTCATTTGCCCATCCCTATGTGGCATTTGCCCCCTGAAAAAAATCTAATTTATTTCTCCTCACAGCAAGGATACAAAGAAAATTGTTTGCACACAGCATCACTTTAAATAGTCTGATGATACACTAAAGACGAATAATAGAGTTATACAAATATATTGCTTTGATTTTCTTGTATGAAATATTGTTACATCCTTTTGTCAACATAATGAAATGGTCTCGAATTGTCATGTAGTCTGGTTTATGTTTTTTTCAATAAATAAATAAATTGCTTCACTAGATTGCTGTCTGGACGTGTCCATGCTGGTGTGGATCAAGATAGAGAAGAACGGAGTGCCATGCGGCAGTCGGCAGATCAAGTGCGAGAGTCGGTTGAGGGAGCTGGACCAGATACTGCGCGCCAGCGACAACCCTCTGGAGTTCATGTGCCAGGTGACTAACTAGCGCGTGTATCTACCACTTCAACTTTCTTAATGTTACATCAGGCAGAGGCAATAATGGGGGAGTTTTACCTACCATTAAAACTCTTATTATGTTTCTATAGATGTCTGGAGTCCATATTATGAGAGAAACAATCACTTTTTCCCTTTTATGTGGTTTTTTAGTCTATTCCTGGGTCTTTGATTTGCACTTTTTTACACTTTAGGCACTTTTCTACTCTATGGTCGCTTTTTCCCCATTTCCTGTTTCCCTATTTCCAGTTCCCCCATAACCCGGTCGCCATTTGTCATAAAGCTCATAATACACCAGGTAGGGGTTACCTGGACTCCAGACATCTATAGAAACATAATAAGAGTTTTAATGGTAGGTAAAACTCCCCCATTATGTGTTCTGAGAGATGTCTGGAGTCCATATTATGAGAGATCTGTCTATTATCTCCTGGTGACCGGGGACGTCTTTATTTGATATTAACTGGTTGAAATAGGGAGGGATCTTCTGGAGCTGTATGTTTCAACATCTCTTTCTGATAGTATTTTCTGAAAGTGTTTTCTATTGGGTAGTTCTCCAGCCAATTAAGTGATGCGACCGCTGAACGTGTGCTGCCGGGAGTGGCCTCTACTCCTGCTGATTTTAGCGTGTTCTTTACCCATCCTCCTATGATTGTTCTTGTAGCTGCCTTCACTTGTCCTCGGGTGCTGATGAACAGGTTATAAATATTTTGTCCTGATCTCCTTTCGCGTGATAGTTCAATCAGCTTCCTTATCCAGAAGACTGGGTTGACGTTGTGTTCCTTGGATTCCAGAAGTGTATCTGTTTTTGATCCAACAAATGGAATTAACACAATTGATGTGCCTTCGTCTAGAATGTTTCCTTCTGTGATATTTAGCAAGGTCAGATCGTGTACTCTTCTTCCTGAGGATAACAGAAGTAAGATTGCTGTTCTACACGCAACTTCATAGAGAGAATCTGAACGAGGAGTGTTCCTGACTAGCCAGTCTTTCACTATCTGCGGATTCCACACAGGGGACTAAGGAGGGTTAATCCTTACCATTGCTATGGCTTTTAATGTATGTTTCACTAGGAAATCTGAGCTGAGATTCTTTTCCATCATTGGGTTGCAGAAGGTTACGATGGCTGACTTGTGTACCAGTATAGTCCTGTATGACAGTTTTTTGTTTATGAACAGTTGCGCTAGATACCTTGCCAATTGATTAGGAGATGATGTGTTGGGATGGGTATTTTCCGCCAGTATCCAGCGGCACCATCTTTGCCAAGCAGGTTTATATGTGTTGAGTGTGGAAGCTCTCCATCCTGACAGGAGCAGTCTTTTCTCTTCCGCGTTTTGAAAGATTGCGCATGAGTCTGTGGAGTCTCTGGATACGTAAGTTGAACTCATGTGTGCCGTCGTGGATGCGAACAGGTCTATATCTGGTACTCCGAAATGATTGCAAATGGCCTTCGTTGCTGTTGATAAAAGATGCCACTCTGGAGGGGATCTTCCTCTTGATAGGTGATCCGCGTCTCCGTTGTATCTTCCCGGTAGGTACTGCGCTGTTAGCGAGATTTCCCATTGGCCTGCCAGAGTCAACAGATCTCGGGTAAGATTTAGGAGTGTTTTGGATCTGGTGCCCCCTTCCTTGCGGATGTAGGCGACTACTGTCTTGTTGTCTGATTGTACCAGAATTTCGGAGCCAGAAAGGTCGTGCGCTGTGGGTTGCAGGGTTGTGAAAACAGCGAACAACCCTTTTCGTTTGGAGTGCCGCTTCTTTTGTTTGAACGGTCCACTGTCCTGACAGCATCAAGTCGTCCAGAGTTGCTCCCCAAGCTTAGTCTGACGCATCTGTTGTCAAGAAACGTTCGCAGGTTTCCCTGTGGATGGAACTTGATTCGTTCGCATTCCCTATCCCCCACTCTATTACTTGTAAGCTGTCCTCGGTCATTTGTCATGACCTTCTTGGTGACAGGTGCTTCAGTGGCCTGCTCGCTATCTGCAATTGTCTGCAGTGGAGGCGACCATGAAGCTGGCAAAGTTTAGTCTTCCTAGGAGACTTTCCGCCAGTTTTAAGGACCATTTTCGAGAAGTCAGTATTGCTCGAAGTGAGTGGCACAATGCCTCTTTCTTCCGGTAAGAAAGACCTTCTTGGTGACAGGTGCTTCAGTGGCCTGCTCGCTATCTGCAATTGTCTGCAGTGGAGGCGACCATGAAGCTGGCAAAGTTTAGTCTTCCTAGGAGACTTTCCGCCAGTTTTAAGGACCATTTTCGAGAAGTCAGTATTGCTCGAAGTGAGTGGCACAATGCCTCTTGCTTCCGGCAAGAAAGACCTTCTTGGTGACAGGTGCTTCAGTGGCCTGCTCGCTATCTGCAATTGTCTGCAGTGGAGGCGACCATGAAGCTGGCAAAGTTTAGTCTTCCTAGGAGACTTTCCGCCAGTTTTAAGGACCATTTTCGAGAAGTCAGTATTGCTCGAAGTGAGTGGCACAATGCCTCTTGCTTCCGGTAAGAAAGGAATTTGCAATTGTTATGCGTGTCCCAAACGATTCCCAAGTACTCTAATTGTTGAGTGGGGAAGAGCACTGACTTCTGGAGATTTACATACCACCCCAGAGATTGTAGGATATCTACTGCTAGATGCGATTGCCGACGAAGATCGTCCTTGGATTGGTTCGCAAGGAGGAAGTCGTCGAGATAAACGATTGTCCGGATATCTCGTCGCAGCAGTAAGTAGTTGGGCTACCCAATTTGTGAGGGTTGCAAACATTCTGGGGGCAGATGAAAGGCCAAAGATGCGATTGTCGACAAAGATCGTCCTTGGATTGGTTCGCAAGGAGGAAGTCGTCGAGATAAACGATTGTCCGGATATCTCGTCGCAGCAGTAAGTAGTTGGGCTACCCAATTTGTGAGGGTTGCAAACATTCTGGGGGCAGATGAAAGGCCAAAGATGCGATTGCCGACAAAGATCGTCCTTGGATTGGTTCGCAAGGAGGAAGTCGTCGAGATAAACGATTGTCCGGATATCTCGTCGCAGCAGTAAGTAGTTGGGCTACCCAATTTGTGAGGGTTGAAAACACTCTGGGGGCAGATGAAAGGCCAAAGATGCGATTGCCGACAAAGATCGTCCTTGGATTGGTTCGCAAGGAGGAAGTCGTCGAGATAAACGATTGTCCGGATATCTCGTCGCAGCAGTAAGTAGTTGGGCTACCCAATTTGTGAGGGTTGAAAACATTCTGGGGGCAGATGAAAGGCCAAAGATGCGATTGTCGACAAAGATCGTCCTTGGATTGGTTCGCAAGGAGGAAGTCGTCGAGATAAACGATTGTCCGGATATCTCGTCGCAGCAGAAAGTAGTTGGGCTACCCAATTTGTGAGGGTTGCAAACATTCTGGGGGCAGATGAAAGGCCAAAGGGCAGACTTGTCATCTGAAGTAATTCTCCTCGATAGACCAGTCGCAAAAATCTCCGATGTGCTATTGGGAGATGAAAGTAAGCTTGCGATAGGTCTATTTTCGACAACCAATCGTTTGGCTGCAGAAACTCTGACACTTTGTAGTGGCTTATGAGTTTGAACGGAGCCGGGTCTAGGAAGAAGTTTTAACGATTTCAGGTTGAAAATTATTCTCGGGGAATCGTCCGATTTGAGTGTTAGGAACATTTTTGATAAGAAACTCTGACACTTTGTAGTGGCTTATGAGTTCGAACGGAGCCGGGTCTAGGAAGAAGTTTTAACGATTTTGGTTGAAAATCATTCTCGGGGAATCGTCCGATTTGAGTGTTAGGAACATTTTTGATAAGAAACTCTGACACTTTGTAGTGGCTTATGAGTTCGAACGGAGCCGGGTCTAGGAAGAAGTTTTAACGATTTTGGTTGAAAATCATTCTCGGGGAATCGTCCGATTTGAGTGTTAGGAACATTTTTGATAAGAAGCTGGAAGATGACTCCGCTGCCTCTATAACTCCGGATTCGGTCATTTCCTTTATTTGAGAGTCCATTTCGGGTGGAGGACTCGTCTGGTATAGCATTAAGTGGCTCCCTCTGGGAAACCAGATAATCTATCCTTGGGTCCAAGACAACCCTAAGCCGTTTCTGACGCCGCGGCGGTGAACCTGATTCCGAAGTGTCATATCCGCATTTTTACATCCACACATTGAGATATATACTATAGAGTCGCAACCATCATACAATCAGGAAAAAAATGTCAAGCCGAAGTCCGTTGGAAACGTTTTAATGCAGATGCAAGGAGACAATCAGTTTTTATCCAGCTTCTGCATCGAATAACGCGCACTGTACTCTCAGGTTAAAACGAGATAGCAATAATTTTAGCAAACACATGGCAGACTTCAAACACGACAAAAAGGGCTGGATGTCATAATTCTCTGATATAAAATTCCCCTACAGTAATACTATTAAAAATGAATGTCAGATTAAAATGAAATGTAACTTTAGTCCTTTACTTTTAAAAATAATATGAGCAAGTCTTCAACCAGCAACCCGGCAGTATACAACCTTATTGTCGGTGTCAAATGTGTAACATTAATTAAAATATATTTAAGAAAAACTAATTTTTTTCAAAAATAAATTGTTTTAATAATTAATCTGTGCTAGTATGTTGTGTTTTTTTCATTTGTGCATGTTGTATAATTGATCAAGTTCACAAACAATGGTGTTTGAAAACTCCAATCACAATATTTAGACATTTATGGCAATATGTATTACCACCTGTCACGTCCGTTCGCTGTGTAAGTCTGCGTGAGACTGACGAGCCTCAAAATCGGGATTTTCTCGAGTACGACTTTTGACTTACTACAGGGTGCTACGTGTTTCGAGCAACGTTACGTCTCTAGTATATATACCTCAATGCATCCACATCACCTGAATCCTGTGAGATTTCGGCGGGAGGTGGCCCTTTTTTGTTATCACAACTCATAACACTGATTTTGATGTTATCTAAAGTAAAAACTCCGTTAAAATAACGAAAAACGTTTTTCGTAAATGCGTGGCATACCCACAAAAATACATTATATTTTTGTAGGTATGCCACGCTTATACACTTTTAAACACCACAATTTCGCCTGTTTTAGTTTTTAATTGTTCACAGGGACACAAGATGGTAAAATAACACTCTTTTTTAAATGTTTTTGCCCAGGAATATTGTCAATTCACTCAAATTTTCGAAGGTGAATTCAACTGACATGTGACCACAAGGGAAAAATGACGCTTTATGACAAATGGCGACCGGGTTATGGGGGAACTGGAAATAGGGAAACAGGAAATGGGGAAAAAGCGACCATAGAGTAGAAAAGTGCCTAAAGTGTAAAAAAGTGCAAATCAAAGACCCAGGAATAGACTAAAAAACCACATAAAAGGGAAAAAGTGATTGTTTCTCTCATAATATGGACTCCAGACATCTCTCAGAACACATAATAGATGATGTTAGAAGACATACATATTTACATGTGAGGAAAAACCTGCAGCTCTTGGGCTAACACCACGCCCCCCTAGTGCTTGTTTGGCTTATCCACCATTTGATTCAAAGATGACACACAATCTGAACTATGAAAAACACGTAAAACACAATAATGTGAAAGTTGTTTTAAATATTTTTGAAATCAATTTCCAATTTCATAAGACACATTGGTCCAGTACACATACCAACATTGCGCATGTGAAATTACCTCTGATGGACGTAAGACAAACAAGCACTGAGACAATTGTTGCACTTGAAATAAAAATTGCTTTTTATTAGTTTACCTAAATTATGAATGTTTGTCAGAAACTTTCACGAGAGACTGTTATGAGATGCATTTGAAATGTAAATAACTTAATCTCAAATAGAAAAATATTATATCTAACCCCCTTTTCACGCGATAACCATTCTGCCCGGATTGTCTATGGATTACCAAACAGACCTTGTGAAAGCTTTCACACATCCCCATTCCCCATACGGTACTATACTTTTGACCAGGTAATCCATAGACAAACCATAAACAATCCAAGCAGGATGCAATCTTGTGTGACAAGGCTGGTAAACATAGCACTTTTTTGGTATGTGCAAGTGTTGATTTTTTTAACACATAGAATATAATTATGCTAAAAAAGAAAATTCAAACAAGCAATATTCTCTGATAAAAAGATTAAGAATAATTAACCATTGGATATTTCCCCATTTGCTTTACATTTGATCTATTGTTGCAGACCCTTGGTTTTAAGACAAGTGACCGAGACCAGTTGGACAGCTGGATGTTGTCTGCCTTCCAGAAGAACATTCCTCCTCACTTCAACCTCCTGTCCACCAGCTGCGGCCCCAACAACATCAAGATGAGCAGCCCAAGTAAGTCAAACAACGTGACCTTGTGGTCAATCAGTTTAAGGAGGTGTGGTTACACTTCTGACTCGTAAATGGAAGGTTGTGGGTTCGAATCTTGGCAGAGCACAAAAAATATACCATATATATTTTCAAATTTGCTCTTCGCTGGGTTGAAAAATTCATAAACCTTTACCAAAGACCGGTCATCATAAAGTCCATTCAGCCTTACAGCAAATGGGTCTTGCTTGAGAATTGGCGCTTTGTAGCGACGACCAAGCCGGTCGGTAAAAAGTCCGGTCAAAAGCTCATTTGGTAGAATGCTTGCATTCCATGCCGAGAGCAAGGGTTCGATCCCCACCGAGGGTGTCTATTTCAAACCCAAAATAAATACCGGTAAGGTGTACTCAGCCTTCACAAGAAATGAGAACCAGCCCTCCCGGGAGATGGGAAACCCCCACTTCAACTGAAAGTGGTTGGTGTGAGGCCGGCCCCCTTACCTGTAAAAATAAATAGGTTCCAAATCGCCACATGCGATAACGCAGGCCAGAAGTTACACTACATGCGTGGCTAGGTTACGAAGACCTATTGCATACTTCTAGCATCGCTTGTTGGGATCTCGAGGCTTGTTGCATGACATTCTGATATTGACTTGCAGGCATGGACGAGTACCCCACCCTGCTGCACTTTGCGGCGCGCTTTGGCCTGGAGAAGCTGTGCTGGCAGCTGCTGGAGTGCCCGGGGGGCGAGGCGGCCAGCGACTGCAAGAACGTGAGACACCTCACGCCCGCGGACCTGGCGCAGGCCCACGGCTACTCCCAGCTGGCCACTCACATCAGGGGGTTCATGGTAACTTGAAAAACTACCTTAAACACCAGTGTTGCAGCATCAAGAAAACATTTTCTTTGTTGCAGAAGCCTGGCGAATTACCTCAACTGATATCTTACAAACAAACCATGTTGTTGACATGCAATCCTCTTGGATGTTCAGCCAATAAATAAAGCACTTCCAATTTATGAAGTATTTATAATTACTGCATTTTCTAATACATTTGTCTTCAAGTGTAAACATAATCTTAGTGTATCTTGGCAAGTTCTATTGATTTGGATATAAACAAAACATGCAAATTAAAGAGGCTATTAATGTTAACCAGAATATGAATTCTACTTATGCACTTATTTTACTTTTTCAGCAAATGAATGAGTTCTCAAACATGTACTACTACTTGAAGAATATGAGTGAAGACTTGCCAGAGGGCAATCCCTTCCCAAACCACGGGAAGGTCGTCAACACTGATCCCCAGCCGCCTCACTCCTGGGAGAACTTCTCTCCCAAACACACAAACAAGAACAACATGACGCCGGTCAACACTCCAGACAGCCTGCGCTCCGATCCCTTCAGCGAGGAGTGCCTGGACAACCTGGAGGTCAAGCACTGCCCACAGACCATCCTCAAGTCCCCCGAGTGCCTCAAAACCCCAACATCACCCAAGTTCACACACACCGAGTGGCTGTACGAGAACGACATGCAAAACATGAACACCTCCTTCCATTCTGTGTCATCTCAAAGCAGCGTGCAGAAAGCCATCGAGCATGATTACCTCATACAGCCCTCAAATATCAAAGTAGAAATAATCAAAGAACCACCTCCCGTCAGACCAACACAGATAGACCTGAACATTATGAACAAGAGCATAACGAACCTTGGATCTCCGACAAATGAAAAACAAGTCCTGTTCCAAGAGTTCTTCAATAGCAAGAAGCAATTTAATCATTTTTCTAATAAGAAAAAATTGAGCGCTTCAAATTCGATATCGTCGAAAAGCTCAGATATAATGTCGCCGTCGGGGCAGGATGAGCTGGCAGAGATAATAAATGATTTCAAGAATAATGTGTTCACAATATCTGAAGTGGAGAAGTTGGTGCTGGAGTGGCGCAACAGGAATGAGACGCAGCAGTCCCTGAAGGAGAAGCAGGAGCAGCTCAACAAGATGAGGGAGGAGTACGACAAACTGCAGAGGAGGATCAAGGAGAGCATGAAGAGACCCACGCCGTTCGAGAGGGTCAGGAAGATATTCTCAAAGGGGAAGTCTAAAAGTAAGTTGGAATTATATTGAAAGACAATTGAGAAATTAGATTTGTAGATAAGTTGGTTTATTGAAATGTGTTTTGTTATTTGCAGATGGCAAAGCTGTGACAGGTGATGTGAAATCTAACGGACAACGACCCAACAGTGGATTGAGTATTCACAGTGTTTCAAGTAAGTAATATATTTTTTAATGTACATATTTTAATGGAAAGTTTGGAAAATTAAATTAATTTAAATTTATTTACGGTGCGCTATACTCAGAAAAGCGATAAAAACAATTGTAGATAATTTTTCAAAGGAGAAGAAATTGTTTACACAACAAACTGTGCAGCAGTGCCCTCTTGATGTGTGCCCTATTTCATCTACATTTCTCAATCTACATCATAAACAATCCTTCTTTATCACAGGATAGGAGATGGAACAAGAAAACAATATAAGAACTTAAAGCGCTTGAAAATATATAGTTCATGAATGAATAATCTCTATGTTTTTTTCTCTTTTAAAGTTTATTTGTAAGAATTTGATTCTTCTATGGTCAAGCAGTTATGGCATTGTTAGCACTAGAATAAGCGAATTTCGTAACTAGCGCAAGTTCTCGTCCCGTCATGTCCTTTTGATGATAACTTTAACCCTGGGTCACAATATGTATGTCATTGGGTAATTACTATAATATGGTAATTAATAATTCATTAAGAATAAAAATAAATGATGATGTTTATAACAGTTTCTGGCGAGGCTCTTCACAATTTCTTTTGTTGTTGTTGTTTTTTTTTAAATGTGTTATTTTTGCTGTCAGGTTCCTCGTCAGGCCGCTTGAGCACGGCCAGTGGGCGGAGTCTGGGAGACAGCGGGACACAGTCTGATAATGAAGAGGCCAAGGTAGGGACATTTGTAAGCGCAAACTTAAACGTGTCTGTTTGTGGGCATGCATTTAATTTGAGCTTTAATTTTTAATACCTATATCATTGCAACTTAGATTATAGTTACCGTATTGAAATAGGTGCATTATTTGGACTGATTTATTTCTGTTTGTCATTGAGCAACTATTTAATTGCAAGAATCTCTCATTTGCTTAGAATTCGGAACTATTTGTGAAGATGGATATCAATCTGTTGACTTAAGTGTTTCATATTTTATTTTTTTCGTCTGCCTTCATTCTCTGACTTTAAATTAAAAAAAATGTAGCTAATACCCCTAGGATAAAACATTACACGAACTCCCTTTGATTGCGTTTATAGAAAAAAATATGAAACATACAACAGCACTCCTACTTAATGATTTAGTTTTCATATTTATTTTTTTGTATAATTTTATAATTTTTTGATGAATTAAAAACACTGTTTATTTTCACGGATAAATTTATTCAAAAAGATTAAAATCTTTAAACAAATTACGAACGTTTTCGACCTAGTAGGTCATCTTCAGGTATGATTATGTTATTATTTATTTTTTTGCTTTCTCCATAGAGGGGAGTTTATGTAAAGTGTAATACTCGGGGTGCGCTTTCTTCTGACTGGCAAATTCCATAAAAAAAATCAGGAAGAATAAAAATTAAAATCCAATGCAATGTGACAAAGTTAAGATGCTTACTTTATTTGCTTCCAGCTGTTTGGTGAGGTGACGTCAGCATGCGAGGCTTCAATAAACCGCGTGGAGGACTACCTGGTCCCCCCTTCCCCCCGCCCCCTATTCCCCGTCGCACCCCCCTCCGCGGGGTGTGGCGCCTTCAACCGCCACCAGCCCCTGCCTGCGCTGCCCACCCTGAAGCAGACCATGGATACGATTACTGAGAGGGACAAGGAGGGAGGCAGTGAGGCGCAGCACCACCATCACTACATGAACATGTCGCCTGCTTAGTCAGGCATTCCTTCTTCTTCTTCCTGTGCCTCTTCAGTGAAGATTTGCGTTCATCATAGCAATTTACACCTTCGATACTGTGTCACGAAAGAGAGATCCAGTGCTTCTGCTAAACCACTGTTTCAGGTTCTTGAACCAAGATATTCTTCTTTGACCTGGAGCTCGTTTTCCCTCACTTTTTTCCCCTGTGTGATGAGATGCAGGAGCGAATACTTCTCATTTCTCATTATGTGGCCAAATAAAGCAGCCTTTGCAATTTGATGGACATCATGAGTTCATTGTACTTATTTGGTTGTATGAAGGACATCCTGAAATTTTAATTCTATTGAATCAAATAAATATCTTTATCATATTAATGTACATTACAAGTTACATAAAATCTATATTAGATAAATAGCGAATGAATGGGATATCCAGAGTCATAATAAAAGGAGGACTTGCATGAAAAAGGTTATGACTCTGGATGAAATGAAAGAAGTGTGCAAGGACAGGAAGAAGTGGCGGCTAATCTGCAATGGTGATTTCTAATGTTGGTGTATTAATTTGCTACATTTTTTGCATTGGAAATTTCTGACTTTTTTTGTATAGATTTCTTTGTAAGGTTTTTTTCTTTTATATATTTAAATGTAATTTTTTATTCATATTCCTTGACTTATAGGTTGGTATGAGGCTGACCATCCATACTGTAAAAAATGGTTCACTTTGCCAATGTTACCCCTGTTTCAGGGAAGGTCGGCAAAAGTTGTGGGGCTTATGTTCATTTGAGGTTTGGATTTTATTTGTAAGTACACATTCAGCATTTGTAAGCGCGAACTACACTTGTTGGTTTGTGGGCTTACATCTGAGAGCTTTAAATGAATATATCCTTGCAACTTAGATTATAGATTATAGATTATATATTAGTTCAATTTCAAAGATTAAAAATTCATTGGTAATAGAATAAAACATGTAAAACAAGTGCCAAAAATGTGTGGGAAAATATAATGTCTCAATAAAATTACCAACTAAAGAAGGTTGGTTCTTTAAAACTGTTTTAGCATATATCACACTAATTATACACCAGTAATAATTTAGTAAAATTTGATCCATGTATGTAAATATCTTTTTTTAGATTTTTCAGAATATTGGACATTGAGCCAGTATCAATTTGTATAGACTGATTTTAAAGTAGAACATAGAGAAGTATGTTTATACCTATTATAAAAGAATACAATAATGAATTTATTGTTATGGAAAATTATATCCTCTATAAATATAATGCGCATTTATTAATTTTTAAGATATTAAATAAGTACAAATACATATTCTACTCTGCATGTTTTTTTTATGTGAAATACACGGGTCTCTTTTTTACATATTTTTTTAGAATGTAAATACATGTTTTTTTTCTCACAACTTCTTCTATGCTAACTGTATTTTTTTGTTAAAGAACAAAAGGTTTTCCAGCATGTGAGGGAATTTTTCAGACTTTCAATAGGGTAGTTGCAGTGGTAGGGAAAACGGTTGAAAATAATATGGTTGTGTAGAGTACATTTCAAAGATCACAACCATATATTTTTTAAGTACTAAAAATAAAATTATCATTGATATTTTGAAAAATAAAATGCGGAGAATTTGATTCCCGCCAAAAAAGCAATGTAAACGGCTAGGAACGTGTCGTCATTTTGACGACAAACATCGCTGTCAAACTGACTACCTGGGCCATTTGACACCTAAACTCCGAAGATCTGACGTCATATTCGCCCGAATAAAGAAATGACCTGTTTTAGCGGAAATGGAAAATACGCAAATTTTAAAGAGCTATAATTTAAAAACTAAGCCACATATAATTTTTTTAAAAACACAAACGCATTTTAAAAAATATAGCCTACCATTTTATGAAATAAAATAAAAAAAATGCAATTACCCTATTACCTTTAACTTACAATTGCCAATGTTTTCTTTTATTTCAACTCAAAGATTGTATTGTAACAGAAACTGAAACAAAACTTTTACTTTTATTACCTAAATTTCTTGTTTATAATTATTATTGACCCGTAGGGAAATTTCTTCGACTAGCTGTTATCCCGGTTTTTTTTCTCCAGGAAGTTGCTTACCTGATTATTTTTATCTCACTATACAATTGCCAATGTTTTCTTTTATTTCAACTCAAAGATTGTATTGTAACAGAAACTGAAACAAAACTTTTACTTTTATTACCTAAATTTCTTGTTTATAATTATTATTGATCTTTTAGTTCATCTTTTATTGAGTATCCCATTATTTATCATTTTCTGAGCCTTGCAGCTAACTTCACTCCTTTCAGACTGACTTCAGTAATGTTTACTTTTTATAGCTATGAGTATTGGTTTTACGATAATAAATTGTAAAAATTGAATTGGATGAGTATGAATCTATTCCGTGACCAAATATGTTATACCATTTTATTCTCTGTAGATTGTAAGAATCCTTTGTCATGTCACACCACATAATATTAATGTTAAATGTTGTATTTATTACTGTAGAATTTAAATTAAATGTATTTTATCATTGAATAAAAACTACCTAATATTTTAAAAGTTGTTTGCCTTTACTCAGCATTGCGTCTTCTTCCTAATGAAAACTACGTATCTCAGGATATTTAAACCAAAAAAAAAACACGTTTTTTATGTATGGTTATCAATGTTTCAGTTTTTTTCACTTCCTGCTTAAATAAATAAAAAAACAAAACCATTGTATGTTAATACTTTTATTGTTCTGATTTAAAAAAAGACATTTTAAAATAATAATAAATGTAAGTATAGAAAATAAGAAAGAAAAAACCGTTACAAACTCAAACATTTCAATTAAAAAATCATAAAACTTATACAGTACAATTACTCATATAAAATACTTTTTCTAACACACTTCGATGACTAACACCTTTGATTTTTAAATTATGATTTGAGTAATGCTTGTAACGCAAGTTGTATTAAAGGGGGCGCAAACTTGGATTTTTTGAAAAACAAGATAAGTACACGGAAATCATGAGAAAGCATGGAGGTATATTCAATGGAGGGGCTATGAATGTGATTTAGTACCAATCGACATGATGCAACGTCTTTGACACCATACATTGTTAATAGTGCTGTCTCGCTCAAGACATATGAAATGCTTTTGTTATTTTCTATGTAAGCAACGTGTCTCTACTCTGTCTTCAATCTATGTACATAGCACCATGGAAACCCATGAAATCACTATGGTAACGGTGTTTGTTACTAGTATTGTAGAAAGTATGAAAATATCTGATAAATTCCGAATCCAAAAATGTTCCCACCTCATTGTGTACGGAATAATTTTCACAAGCATCTATTGCCACGAGCACAGAAGTTGCATACTTGAAGAAGCAAGCACCTATATATTTGAACATCACTAGTTCTAGAAATGGCTGTCACTTTCGCAAACAAAATATTTCGACAAACGAAAAATAAATTTTGATTAAAGTGAAATATTATTCCATGTTCTATAACACATTTACTCTCTTTTGTTGGCACGTTTAGAAAATACCCAGTTTGGCATTTACATGGATTTTTTTCCAATTATGTTACACACCTGTTAACAGTTGGACGGTTACCAATAGACTGAATTTGGATTTTTGTATGATGAGTGGGGTAGCATATTTCTAATTCTCAAAGGATTGATTTCTTAGCCCATCCAGTTCTATATACCGATAAAAGAAAGTGATTTTCTGTGTTTCCTTATGCTCAACTTATTTTCACAATATTCCTAGATCCCCGCATTTGATTCTATGTGTCTCAATTATCATAAACATTTGTCCATCTTATGGCCAGTCAGAATGTTTCAAATTGACTAAAAATAGAGAAGTTGGACGAGGAATTTAAAAAATGACCCTTTAACCAGGACTGAAATTGCAGAGGGACATTGAGGTGTGATTCACAGAAAAACAGTGCTTATAATGTAGTACAACTAAAAAATCATTTGGGTCGAGAAATCCACAATCTCTGGTAGATATTTCCTACACACAAATTCATATTTAATTATTAAAACTAGTCAATACTTAAGTTATACATCTGAGACTTAGAAATATTTTTTTTAATGTTTGGGTAAGTTTACTATCATTAATAATACTAGATAACCGATTACATTTTAAATCAACAAAAAAAAATAGTAAGAAAGCGACAATGGTGTTTTACATTTGTTGGGGAACAACAAAATCTTTGGAATAATTAAAATGCTTTAAGCTGAAAATAGCAAGGAAATAAAGTAAATAAAAATGTTAACACATTGAAAAATAATTGGTAACGATTTTCAGCATTTGGTAACACAATATTATAGCTTTATAAATGCTTTATAAGCAGGTTTCATACACTAGGGTGTTTTAAATATAGCATACAATAATAATATTAGGATGATATATTTGGTAAGCGCTGTTTTTGTGTGAATCACACCTCAAGAGCACTTTGCAAAATTAGTCAACACTATCGAAAGCGCCAATTCTCCAGGAAGACCCAGTTGCTGTAAGGCTGGATGGGCCTGTGGGGACCGGTCTTTGGTAAAGGTATATGAATTTTTGAACCCAGCGAAGAGCATATTTCAAAATATAAATGGTATATTGTTGTGCTCCGCCGGGATCCGAACACAAGACCTTCCATTTACGAGTCCAAAGCGTTAACCACCAGACTACGGACCGGTCTAAAGCCAAACTGCATACTTGGTAGTAGCTTACAATCTGAGTTGAAAGACAATTGAAAATAAAGTGTATTTGAATTCCTCAAAAAAATTTAAACTATAACAATTGAAAATATATTTAAAATTCTTTCTAAGAATGATTATAATTTATAGGAAGCTTAAATTAAATTACTTTTTCCTAATTACACTACTAATGATTGCATAATACTATAAAAGCATTTTTTAAATTGAATAATAACATTATTTCATTTAGCTAATCCACGATACACATTCAATTAACTACTTAGAGAATGTAACAAAATTAGATAAAAATAATTTATACTGCCAAAAATGCAGCACAAAAAATTCACAACTTCAATTTTGTATAAATCACTTTTTTAAATTCACAAAATTCTCGTAAATTATGTCTAAGTGGGTAATTTAAAAAAACATATTCATTTTTAAAAATAAACAAGTATACAAAAGGAACATGATGCTTTCATATTTTTGTTGTAGATGGAAGATATTTCCCCTTAAAATATTGAAAATATCACACAGGGAGAATCTTTGGTACAATTTTTTTTTCAATAGGTTTGTGAAGAAGATTGCTTATCACCCCTATTTTGCCTGGCCAGAAACAGGTATTAACATTATTCATTAATAATTAATTAATTAATATTTTTAATGAATTCTTAATTAATAATAATCACCCAATGGCATCTGTTAACCAGGGCCAAAGTTATTGTCGATAGGACACGGCACAAGCGGGATTTGAACCGACACTAGTGTCAATAACGCAAATTCGATCGCCAACGCCTTACCCTCTCGACCATCCCCTCGACTATTTTTTATTATTTAAGTTTTATCTGCACTTGGGTAACCCTTGATATTAAAGTAAAAATTGCAGTATGTATTATGTATATAAAATTAGAGAATGCACTCGGCACTAAAAAAAAATCCCTCAGCTATGTGACATGAACCATAGTAAATAAAAGATAGTTTTCTGATAATCAGGGTTTTTCCCAGTTATAAAAACATTGTGAAACATATCGACGGTTAAAAGGCAGTAAGTAGGGCGGGCATAAGCGACATAAACTAAATTGTTCAGGAGAGCAGTTTAAAGTTTGAGATTACAGAAAAATGGCATTATTTTTTTAATTTTTATCATATCGTTAAAATCAAAACAGCTCTAAATTAAGAAAATAAAGGCATTTATTGGCATTCCTGTTAATGTTTCATGTCACAAGCGCCTTTTGGACAAAAATGGCCAAAATCTTGTCGGTTAAATCAAAACCATACTTTGAAAACGCAGTTGTTTGCTTGGGCATAAACAACACAAAAATCATCGTAGAGCTATGGGAGTTAGCGCATTAGAAAGAGTGGAAAATTTCAAGAAGAATAGCATTCATAATTCATTTTTGACCAAATTTCGCCCAAAAAAAATGCTCTACTGCCTTTGAACCGTCGATATGCAATTAACTGTTATGTTAAATGCAGTCCGTAACGCTTTAGTGCATTTTCAAATTACCTACATAATATTGCATAAAATTATGACTCTCTGTCTTCACTAAAGCACGGCTAAGAGACAATACATTTGAAATGTGCTAAGTCCATAGCAGTTAAAGTTCCAAAACATGAAATCTGGAACTGGAAAAAGGAAATTAATCTGCAAACGCATTGGGAATTCTCCTCGTCTTTTATACTTATTTTAATAGTATGGCAAACCTTTCAATCTTGACTTTTTTCGCCAAGCAAAATAAACATTATTTTTCTTTTTTTTATTAATTGTAGAGGCATTAACTTTGTAATCGTTCATCATTAAATTTATTTATCCACCTGATGATGCGAACAGATGTTTGCGAAACCGGTTGTGGTATATAAAAATATACTCACATAATCGAAAACAAAACTGTTTTTCTTTTATCATTATTTTTCTTAACTAAACATGAATCAATCTATCCCACTGCATTTATTAAACAATTTAAAATGCAAAGTTATTTCTGAAGATTGATAAATGGAAGCTGTACATACAAGAGACATAACAGAAATCATCAAACGCTTGGTAAGTTAATCATAAACAATTTTAAATTAGATTTTTCTGTACATTTTAATTATCACATTGTATAATTCAATGCTAGGAACAACTTGTCTTGTCTTGTTTCCTGCCGCCATTCTACTAGGGGTGGCTGGTACATCCACACAAGTGCCTCCACTTGACTCTGTCCTTGCATACTTCTTTCATCTCATCTAATTTCATCACTCTTTTCATACATGCTCTTCTCTTGTTTCCACTCTGTAAATTCCAGTCATTCGCAATCTCACTTATCTGATCAATCCATTCTTTCCTAGGTTTTTCCCTTCCACGCTTACCTATTACATTCCCTTTATAAACTTTTTTTGTCAGTCGGTCTTCATTAATCCTTTCAATATGTCCAAACCATCACATCACATTTCTTTGAACTCTCACTTTCACGCTTTCTTTTACTCCGCATTCATTAAGAACCCATTCATTTCTCACTCTATCTTTCAGTGTTTTTCCTGTCATACTTCTCAAATGAGCCATTCCTACGGTGCATACCAACTTAAAATATGAAATTGATTTGATTCCACATTAAACTTAAAATGACACAGGAGCTGTTAAAAATGCATTTACAAAATTAGGAATACCATGAAGGATGTAACGCATAGTCAGTTACAAAACCATATAAAATACTATGGATTACATGTAGAAAGACTGATTAGACTAGATTTCCCATAATTCTTATAAAATAACATTGTATAGTTACGATAAGGCACATCAAGAACTTCGATGGTATAATAAATAATGTTGATCAACAAATACAGACATTGACAACAAGGTTGCAAAAGGTACGTTAGGCACATTGTTCATGTATGTGCAAAATTTTATGGTGCTGTTTTAATACAGAATTATGTTTAAAATACTTCAATAAGTTCTATTTACGTACTTTGACACAGGTTCCATAAATAACTCTAAAGGACAAACAAAGAAAACCATTACCTACTTTCTTCGTCCGTATGAATAAATCATGTGATTTGGAATTTGACCAAAAAATCATGATTCAATGATACAACTACTTATGTATTATACTGTAATCATTGTCATAACTTTAAATAAACAATGTGTACAGATTTATCAACATATTGGTATAGTTTAAATCATTGGTTTACAGCTGGTTTGTTTTGCAAGGCATGATGCATGGCCCAAATACTCAACGGCCGCATGTAACCAATTGAACGATACTCCTCCGTCTCGTAAATCGCTTCGGGAGTTTGGAAACTCAAACCAAACCTGTCGCGCAGACTTAAATACATGCCGCCCGCAGTACTGAAGGCTTGTTCCCTTAAACCTTCGTGTATCATTAAAGCAGCTAATGCATAAGTCACCCCGGTCCACGATTCTTCGCTTTGCAAAGAAACATAATCAACCCGTCCTTGCTTCGAGCCGTCGCCAGGAATGTAACCGTTCACCGCTCCCATTTTTCCATCACAAAACTTCAATACATTATTCTCGTATATGACTTTCAAAGCGGTTTTGACGTTTTCTTGTGGATACACTGGATATTGATAGCCGCACGCTCGTAAGTACCAATGCCCGCAGAGTTGGTCAGCCATTATCACGTGGTTGTTGGCGTCAAACTCGTAGAACTTGCCGTTCCAGAGCTTCTTCTCCAGGGTTTTGGTTCCCTTGGTGAGGAGGCGGGAGATCATGGCCACGTCTTGCTGCTTGTGGAGCGAGGCGGCCATCGTGAGCATGCACTGCAGGCCTGACAACCACAGGCCCGCACAATACGCACTGAAAATTTCAAGAATATCTTTATGTTCGCTTATTTTATTTTATAGTCTATCTTTAAAAGGAAAAATTATTATGGAATAAGTACCCCGGATACAAAAATAGTGTAAATTCTCCTTGATTGCATGAATAGAAATAATATGAAAGAACTAACAGCTGACCTAAACCAATAATAATTAATGCTACACAACTAAATCACCCACTCCCTAGTGAGTGATTCAATTTACATATGGTTTTAGTATTTACACAATAAAGGGGATTTACACAATGTTTTACACTTGGCATAATTACTAATTTTAGGAAATGACAGATGAAATTTAATTTAAAACTCGTGAACATGTTACACAACTTTGGAATAAAAAAATATTTCGGTATTTAACAAGTAAACTTTTAAATTTACAAACAGCTTCGCATTGCCAGGTAGGAGCTGTTAAAATGCAGTTATTACCTAGAAATAGTTGGTGAGGATGATAAAAGAGACACCAAAGAAGAAGAATGTCAGAAACAAGAATTTTATTATCAAAATATTCGACTGAAAATACCTTACTTATTTTTTAATAATGTTAGTCTTACCTGGGTCCAGTCATGATCCAAGCATCAAACGTTTGATCTGGACTTCCAGTATTCTCAATCAGCCCGTCACTATCTGCGTCCCAGGACAGCATCGTCTCCAACAAGTCCCTGCACACGGGATACATGTCCTGCAGGAACCTCTCCGCGTCCACCACATCCTCAATAACCAGCTCCTCCATGAGAGCCTCGCTGCTCTGCGACAAAAACGCTTTCCCCGATGAATTCTGCCTGACAAAACTGTGAAACCTTCCGTGCGGCAGATCCTCATCAGGGAATTCAACACTACTTATACTGATGTGCTTCTCTCTCGGTGGTACCTTCATTTTAACGTCACTCTCTGAGTTCATGGCGTATCCATTTTGATTTCCCGTCTTTACCGTGCTCACTAAAATAGGCGTTACTTTATTGTGGACAGGTTTTGAAGTTTGATTTGTAGAACGTACATACAACTCTTCGTGAGCTTCTGATGGGTCGTCTATGTATTCTAAAGACTGATACTTTTCCATTGTGGTGATTTTATCTTTTTCGGCTTTCAGGAATGTCAGATCACGGAAGACTTGCAGGATGAATTTGAGGTTAAGGTCTCGCCATTGGCTGACGTCGTGTATGTTGTAAGCATTGATGTGCAGGAACGGTTCTTCATCAGGGTCCCCAAGGTCGTGTGGGACACTGTTCATGACTTTTCGCTTCTCCTTGGTGCCGCAGAATAAATGCTTCCGTCGTTTTTTGATCTCACATTTTATTGCTTCTTTAAATTGGTATTGCAAAGTAATCTATAAAATAAACATGTTAAAGAAATAATTAAAATTCGAAAAAGACAGAATATTAGACAAATAAACATGTCTACTTTTTTCTTTCAGTAATGAGCTCCGGACATTTATTTTTCTCAGTGGGCAAATGCAACACTTTTATGTGACTACAGTCCTAAGCAATCAACAACAAAACATTTCTATGCATACTCCCTACCAACACGGCCGTGTAACATCACAATTTTAAATTAAGTATAGAAAGGACTTAACACAATTTTGAACTATAACATTTTTCTCGGCGAGCAAACATCACACTTATACAGGACTATCGTCCTTAGCAACCAAATTCAAAATTATGCATTTTCCCTAGCAGCCCGGCCGTGTGACGTCATAATTGTATCTATGTAAATTCACGTGCGAAGCCCATTAAAAAAATGACGATTAATAAATCTTACATTCAAGATTTTTACCATATAGGTATTTAATTATTGTTTATTTCTATATTTGCTTGATTCACAAATGAGTGTACCTGTAATCGAGGCCAGAGTTGAGCTAAAGCAAACGACGCATAGAAATGTACGTCATAGGTGTTGTACATCCTATATTCATGGCCTTCCAGATAACCAAACATACCATAGCTCCATCTACAACAATCAACAAGCAATGGTAAAAATTACAATCAATTTAATGAATATATTTATGAAAGAATTGGATGTTGTAATCACCGAGGGTCTTCTTTTGGATAATCGTCTGACACGTCCAGCCAAATGGTTCCTCCATCTGAGACGTAGTAAAGTTCATTCATGAGAGCACTCTTGTACCAGCTTGGGAGACTTCTATACAAGTAAAATAATGAACATAATTAATATATACCTATGTCATGAAAAAATTAAACATATTTTTTCCATACGAAAAAAAAAATTGTTGAACATGGTAGGTATACAATCTTTAATTAAATTAAGTTGGTATGATTGGTTGAATACGAAAATTGTCTATGGTGTTCTTTTGGTCTAAATTCAAAAATACATTTGACAGCATAAAATAATGGAGGCAGTTTGTACAATTTGCATTAATTTATCCGAGATGGTTTATTGATAAATAAGAATGAAAGTGGTGTGTTCAAGAAGAAAATAGCTTACTCATCATCCAAGATGGGAGCTTGCCACTCGATAATGTCTTGTTCCCACTTTGCGTAATTGGAGAGAGAATAGGAAGCTATGCTTGGACCTGCAATGCCTTCGCTTCCAAAAAATCTGGTGTAATATCTGTGTAAAAATACATTTGTTGAGAAAATATCTTTCGATGCATATTTTAAATTATTCCATATGCACTTGAAGAATAATAAGTTAATAATGACAATAATAAAAGATGACAGCAAAAAAAATTTAAATATTTGATTTATGGAATACAAACAGGAAGTACTTTTGCTGGATTCTGATTGGTGGATAAAATACAGTTGACATTTTGAGTTCATTGAAAATTTATTGCCGCATCAAAAAAATAATATTACTCGTAGGTATTTACTTAAAAATATTATGAAGAATAAAAAGAAAAAGTGAGCTTACCTGTTGTATTTGCGTGTTTTTTTACCGAAATGAATGGTTGGCATGTCCCAGACTAGACAAAACTCCATTATATCATTGCAGCCAGGCTCTATGACTATTTGACTAGATAATCCCATGGTATTAGCTAAAACAAACAGTTATATATTGTAGGGAGTCTGGAACATTTTTATGATTGTAATTTAATGACAGAAAGAGCTCCGCAATGCAAAAGTTCCCAAAAATATGGACTGAGCACAAATTTGTTTTTTTTTTTTTTGTGACGGGCCAATGTCACAGTCTATGTGACTAGGGTCCTTAGCAACCAAAAACGATATATTTGTTTACCTTTTCCCTGGAAAATCAGCCATGTGACATCACAATGGATTGGGAACAAATTTCATAAACAACAAAATTGTGACCTCTCAAAGCCGGGTTGCAAGGGATAGGCAAAAAATATTTTGTTATTATTTGCTAAGGATTGTACTACCATAGAAAAATGGCAATTGCCCGCCAAAAAGTTTTAAATTCAAATTTAAAAAACCATCCATTAAAAATCGCCCATTAAAAAAACTTATGAACTGGTATAGGAGAGAGAAATATTCTAAAAAAAGAAAGGAAAATAAAGAAACATTATTTAAAAAAGTAAATAAGCGGCTCACGTGGGGCGACCGTGGGTATTTCAGAGGGAATCAATCTCCCTTTGCTTTCCAAGCACTTCCACACATGAGCCGCGCCCTTCTTGAAGTTGAACTTGCAGAAGCCGTCGCTGGAGGAGTCCTGGGGCTGGCGGTGCTTGGCCAGCGTGAAGGTGCAGCCCATGCCAGACACCGACTGCTCCAAGGCCATCCCACACGTGCTGTCATCGGTGTAGCGCTCAAAGTTGATGCTGTCTGTAAGAAGACACATTCTGAATAAGTCGTATTGGCTAGTAAGTTGTATTGTATTGTAAATTGTTATGTGTTTGAGATAACATTTTTTTCAGGAATCCTGTGGGGGAGAATCGCTAGATTTCAGAAACTCAAGGGGTCTATGACACTTGTTGTAGTGCCACAGAGGTGTTGGTGATGTGGTGGTTGATGTTCTGATCCTTTATAACAGGGCGGTTATCTGCGTAGTGCTATGTTGTGTGTTGGGTTGGCTTTGTTTTGAGACACTGAAAGGAAGTGGCAATTAAATTGGGTTAGGAATACAGATACTGCCAACTCATTCTATAAGCGGGCAGTTTGGCAAAGGAATGAGTCGCGAAAACACCACATTGACTGCAAAGAGATGCATGTGAGCCGTTCTACGAGTTGCCCTTGTTGTGACGAGAGGAGGAGGTACATATAAGTGAGGATATTTCATCAGATCTTGCTGAGCTTATGAGGTTTAAGAAATAGATATCTTGACCTACGTTCGGTAAACGGTACCTAGAGACAAAACATTTGAGAACAAGCTATCAAGAAAAATGAACATTGTTCTTTGGAAAGTATACAGTCGTTGTAGCTGATCCCCGGAACTGATGTTAATTCCCTCACAGGATATGAGACATTGTAGATAATTGCTTAGGCTCGTATCCTAGAGTGCACCTGTACTTGACTTGCCGTAACTGGTGCTTCATGGATGCCGGGACAAAAAATTACTTGATGATAAATTTAGTAAAAAAATAATTTCTACCGAAAACTATTTAACAATAATTTGGTATTTATTCCTTGCCAATTTAGAGTTTATATTGGCATAAGTAAGATAAACCAACATTAAAAATGATTACAGAATTTATGGTGGATATTTTACTTTAAATTCAAATATATTATCACACAGGAAGTACTAGAGCAGTTATAAACAGGAAGTGAGCTTTTATTCCTTGAAATAAAATTTTGTGAATTGCATCAGAACAAACAACTATAAAAAAATAATTGAACCTGAAAAGTTTGTTTTCAAAAGCAAATAAAGTAGATTTTTTTTCAAATGGCAATCTGATTTATTGAGGTACTTAAATGGGATTCTTTTTTTTCTTTTGGTGTCACTCTTATGGAAAATCGGCGATCATCATGGCAATTTTGACCTTGGATGGTGTGGTTCAAAACAGGGTCTTGGTGCGTGGGACAATTTGTTTAAGGAGAACTTACCGTCCTGTAGCCTTTTGTCCTTGGGTGTTGTCACATTTTTAAATGTCAATGTGATACTGACAGAGCGACGCTTGTTGCCAACATTGGTCACTTCCCAGACAAACACGCCGCACGGCAAACTGCTGTCCTGAAAACACAAAGTTGTTCCTTCAAACAACGGCGAAAGATTTGTGCTGGCTAGGCCACCAAAAAAGATACAAAACGGGCTTTATTAGGCAAATCACATTTCAATGGTAAAGCTTGCTTTCCTGGCAAATACACTGAACGTTTGATCCTAGGTTGAGCTGAAAATCATAATTTTGTTTTGTCCGGTAGATAGCTCAGTTGGTAGAGTGCTTGCATTCCATGCGCAGTGGGATTCCCACCGAGGGCGTCAGAAATGATTTCCCATTTCAGTGTTTATTTCAAAACCAAAATCGAGTTGGCTATAGGCTTAAGACAGGACCGACAGTCTTATCTTCAATACAATATAATGTAGGTGGATTGTAAAGGCACTTACGCGCTTTTCAAAGTGCTTGACACAAATTCAATGAACTGTTCTTGTATCTTGTATCCTGCCGCCATTCCTCTAGGGGTGGCCGGTACCTCCACACAAGTGCCTCCACTTGACTCTGTCCTTGCATGCTTCTTTCATCTCATCTAGTTTCATCACTCTTTTCATCACTCCAGCTGGCAGAAGCAGGCACGTGCATAGGGTATAGGCAAACATATTTCAGAATAAATATTTTCTTCCATTCTTTAAAAATAACTTTGTTGACTATAGTTGACTGAAGTGCTAGCGATGGATCCAATCAAACTTCTTGGACCGGTCTGTAATCCAGTGGCAACACTTTGGACTCGTAAATGGAAGGTGGTGGATTCAAATCCCGGCGGAGCACAAAATATACCATTTATATTTCCAAATGTGCTCTTCGCTGGGTTGAAAAATTCATAAACCTTTACCAAAGACCGGTCACTGAGAGGTCCATCCAACCTTAAAACAACTGGGTCTTGCTTGAGAATTGGCACTTTCTACAGCGACGACCAAGCTCGCAGAGGTGTGATACACACAAAAATAGCGCTCACCAAATAAATCATCCTAATATTATATTTTATTATAAAATTTTGAATCTTTAATCAAGTTTAAATGGTTTTTACCATGTATTTCCCATATATTAGGCACATGTGCCTGTATTGGATGCACGCCCCTGGGAAGAAGGTAGAAGGACATTGTGGCTGCGCAAGATACGAGACTGCCAGACTGAAATGAGAGGTGTAGAAGAGTTGTTCCAGATAGCGCAGGACCGTGGAGTCTTTGCCAGGGGCACCTGACAGGGAACTCACCGAAGAATTGTTCTTGAGAAGATGAGAACAAGGAGTATGAGAATGATATTCTTACTTTGTAGTTGTGCGGTATGACAGGTGAGATCTGTCGGCAGACGACCTTCACTCCAAACTGGCTCAGATCGTAGGATGTCCACGCGCGTGGATAGAGACCCAGGTACTCGCACTCCTGCCCTCTCAAGTTGCACCTCCATGGCGCTGACCACTTCTTGGGCTTTCTGGAATTATATCAAAATAGTTGTGTTACCTCCTTTAACTCCCATAGCCGCCATAGTCCGGTCGATAGCCCAGTTTGTAGAGTGCTTGCATTGCATGCCCGGAGCTCGGGTTTGAATCCCACCAAGGGTGTCAGAAACGATTTCAAGTTTATTTCAAGCCCCAAAATAAAATACAGAAAAAGTTTACTTAAGACTTCACAAGAAATGAGTACCTGGGAAGCCCCAATTTCAATTGAAGTGGTTGACGTGAGGCCAGTCCCTTTACCTGTAAAAATGAATAGGTTCCACTCGCCACATGTGAAACCCTCTGCGGATAACACGGCAAGAAGTTACACTATATGTGTAGCTTAGTAGCATAGCTTATCTACATATTTCTTTGATTGTTGAGGCGTGTAATTTTTCATCTTTATAGATATGTAGAAGAAATAAAACAAGTTTGTCTTTTTATTACTTTTAAGTATAATTTAGTATCCACAACAGACCACCTGACGATGCAAACGGCATGTTTGTAAAACCGATTGTGTGTATTAAATTTAAACAGAAGTGCCTAATAGAAAAACCTTATCTACCTTATCTTGCATGGAATTATGATAATTTATTTGCACATTATAAAAAAAATAACTGATAACTCTGTTCTTTTGCTAATGTCATGAAATGAAAAAAAAAACATTTCAAAATGCTATTGAAATTTAGCGTCCCTATTTATGCCCCTGAAATCTGAACACAGAAAAACTTTGTGTTTTCACGACTCATTCCTTTGGCAAACTGCCCGTTTGTGAAATGCAACGCAACTATAAAAACGCAACTAAGCTACAAATGTAGTGTAACTTCTTGCCTGCGTTATCCCCGAAGGGGTCGCATGTGGCGATTCGGGACCTATTTATTTTTACAGGTAAGGGGGCCGGCCACACCAATCACTTTCAGTTTAACTTGGGGTTTCCCAGCTCCCGGGGGGGCTGGTTCTCATTTCTTGTGAAAGCTGAGTTAACCTTTGAGATCGAACCCTTGCTCTCGGCATGGAATGCAAGCATACTACCAATTGAGCTATCGACCTTTTTACGAGCTTGATCGTCGTCGCTACAAAGCGCCAATTCTCAAGCAAGACCCAGTTGCTGTAAGGCTGGATGGACCTTTGGTGTCCGGTCATTGGTAAAGGTTGTATGAATTTTTCAACCCAGTGAAGAGCAAATTTGAAAATATACATGGTATTTTTTTGTGCTCCGCCGGGAATCGAACTTACAACCTTCCCATTCAGAGTCCGAAGTGTTATCACTGAACTACGGACCGGTTTGAGTTACCAATATCTGTGTTCCCAAACGAATTATCAAGAAACCTATATCAATCACCACTTCTTTTCAGTGTCTCAAAAAAAAGTCAATACAAAAAAACCCTACGCAGCTAACAGCCGTGCTACAAAGGATCAGAACATCAACTGCCACATTACCAACAATACCAACAATGGCAATACAACAAGTGCCATAGACCCTTAAAGTGTCTGAAATCTAGGGAGTCTTCCGCACAGGATTCCTTAAAAAAGAAGGAAGCCAATCCAAGAGATCAATTCCAGGATGTCTAATGCTGATGATGAAAAAATCTTTATTTGCCAAAGTTATACTCGTCAATAGAATTTAAAAAAAATCAACCTTTTAAATAACTACCAAGTCCATTAACCTTTTTAGTAGGTATCTATTTATAAACTATCAATTTCTTACATTGATTTATTTATGGTAATGTTTACATTCCATTTCTTAGCTGTACAACCAGTGATAAAAAATATCTTTCTCCAAAACAAGATAATATTTTTAATTTATTCCAGCAGTTTTTTAAGATCGTAAGAAGTTTCGGTAAGTAGATTTTTATGAAAACAGATTTTTTATAATTGCATAATCATCATAGTACGTTTATAACAAAATAAATAATACAAAAAAGAGCTGATAGTAAAAACTGCAGCACCAGGTTGTGAGAAATGTGACTTATCTTATCTATTTATATGATTTTTAGACATTTTGATGTCATTATGATTTATATACCATGTGCCGACAAATGGGTTAAAGATAACTTATCCACAGACAGCTCTTCCATTGAAAAATTGGTCACACGACAGTTCATCTACACAAATTTTCAATCAACGACATTTCAGTCACACTATCCTTCAAAGTTTACCCGTCAAGAAAAAAATCTAATTTTGAACTTTATGCCGAGTCCAATGACAAAAGAATATGAGATGAGCAGAGTTATTGTGGCTAGTCTGTGAATACAACCAAATCTAATCTTAGTTTCAAAGATATGTAACATTGGGGATTCACATTATATCCATTCTCCTAAGCAGACACGTAAAAGTTTGCGCTTGGACATGTCGCATGTGAACCTACAACATAAAAACCCAAATCTCAAATGAATAAACACCCTGCAACTCTTGCGGACCTTCCCTGAAACAGGGGTGACATTGGCAAAGTGAACCATTTTTACAGCATGGGGGTTCAGCCGCATACCAACCTATAAGTCAAGGAACATACACGACAAATTACATTTTATAAATCAATAAATAATAATATCTATGGACAACAAACAGAAAACAAATTCCAATTTAATAAACCCTAGCCGCCAACATTACAGATCAACCGCTATTTATTTACGGTTAAAACGAATGTAAAACAAATTTTGATCGATCCCTTAATAAATCACATTTTTACAATTAATAGATAATCCAACCAGCTTACTCGTATGTAGACATGAGACTCTGGAAGATGGTGTTGTCATTTTCGTCTCTGATGTTGATGATGAACTGGTTCTCAGGGACTGTGGTGAACTCGTACATGCCGGGGCAGAGCTGGTAGCGACAGAACTCTCCTCTGAAGCCACGCCCAATGCTGCCTCCTCCTATACCACCTAGTGGCACGCCTGCACAAAGAAATAGCCATTTAATCCAATTTTCAGAGAAAAGTTTTTTTTTGTGGACAACAGGATACCTGCTATGAGAGCTGTCTGTGGATAATTACAGTGCCCCCACACAGCTATCAACACGTTGGGAGGAACTCTACTGATATATTTTTAAATCATAATCAATTACACTTAAAAATGTCTACATTAGACTTATTTAAGAGCTATATAGTCCGAGTCACAGGGTGTTGCGCCACGACATCAGTACGGCTTTTCGGTACATGAAATAAATTATGTCCCCTCGCCCTTTGGTGTAGCATTGATTGCAAGCGCTCTACCAACTGAGCTATCGATCGGACTTTAAGGTCAATAATCTAGTCTAAGTGGCAAAGACATATTACCATTTAAGGCTCATATTTGATGCATGCCCACAAACACGCACATGCTACATGTGTGTATACAAAATAAACCAAACTCACATGAACATAAACTCTGCAAGTCCTGCCGTCTTTCCCTGAAAATATGGGGTGGCATTGGCAAAAGTGAACAAAATTTTTACTGCATGGGGGGTCAACCTCATATACCAACCTATTAGTCAAGGAACAAAAAAAATATTTAAGGTCAAATAATTAAAAGGTCTAATCTAATCTAAGTTGCAAAGATCTGTAACATTGGGACAACGACGATACCATGTTGAAAGCACCGGTACTCATCAGATCACCGAAGTTAAGCAACATCGGGCGCGGATGCTACCTGGATGGGTGACCGCTCAGGTACACCGCGTGTTGTTGGCATTTCTTTGACCGGTCCGTAGTCCAGTGGCAACACTTCGGACTCGTAAATGTAAGGTTGTGGATTCGAATCCCGGCGGAGCACAAAAATATACCATTTATATTTCTAAATGTGCTCTTCGCTGGGTTGGATAATTCATAAACCTTTACCAAAGACCGGTCACTGAAAGGTCCATCCAACCTTACAACAACTGGGTCTTGCTTGAGAATTGGTGCTTTCTACAGCGACGACCAAGCTTGCATAGGGCTCTTGAGGTGTGATACACACAAAAATAGCGCTCACAAAATAAATCATTCTAATATTATTATTTTTATTATTATTCACATTAAATGCATTCTCACAAGCAGACACGAACAAGTTCGCGCTTGTGCATGCCGCATGTGAACCTACGATATAAAAACCAAATCACAAATGGACATACACCCTGCAACTCTTGCCGACCTTCCTTGAAACAAGGGTGACATTGGCAAAGTGAACCATTTTCTACAGCATGGGTGGTCAGCCGCATACCAACCTATAAGTCAAGGAAAGGGTACAAAGCATAAAATGGATCTACACACATATTACTTGTTTAAAGTGATTGTTTCTGGAATGAAAGAAAGCTTACCATAGATAGGTTTTCCTTTTTCTATGTTGAGAAAATCCATAAACGGCTTCCGTCCACTTCTCCGCACCTTCCAGCAATAGTGGGCATATCTGCAATTCAAAACAACACAAGGACTCAACACAAACTTTCAATTCATGTTTTTCTCGGCAATCATACATCAAACGTCTGTGCCTAGGGTCTCTAGCGACCTATAATCTATAATCTAAGTTGCAAGGATAATATATTCATTTAAAGTTCTCCAATGCATACTAACAAACAAACACGTGTAGTTCGCGCTTACAAATGCTGAATGTGTACTTGCAAATAAAATCAAACCTCAAATGAACATAAGCCCTACAACTTTTGCCAACCTTCCCTGACACAGGGGTGACATTGGCAAAGTGAACCATTTTTTACAGTATGGGTGGTCAGCCTCATACCAACCTATAAGTCAAGGAATACAAATAAGTACTTAATAAATAACATTTAAGTATAAAAAAAGAACAAAACCTT
Source organism: Agapetus fuscipes (assembly GCA_951799405.1). Lineage (NCBI taxonomy): Eukaryota > Metazoa > Arthropoda > Insecta > Trichoptera > Glossosomatidae > Agapetus > Agapetus fuscipes. The sequence continues at coordinate 1,868,149 of OX637346.1, read as the reverse complement.
AAAAAGAAATCTATACTAAAAAAGTCAATAATTTCCTATACAATAATAAACCAACATTACAAATCAACATTGCAGATTAGCCGCCACTTCTTCCTGTCCTTGCATACTTCTTTCATTTCAATAACACAACATCAGTTTCCCTTTTCTCTAGCTTAATACTCTATATAATATTATGATGATTTCTTTGGTAGACACTGTTTGTGTGTGATCCACACCTCAAGAGCCCTCTGCGAGTTTGGTTGTTGCTACAGAAAGTGCTAATTCTCAAGACCCATTATAATGGCTGATGATATTAAGGCTGGATGAACCTTTGGTGACCGTAAGTATATTAAATGATTCATATTAATTATTTAATTGAAATGTCCCTGAGATCAGCAATTTTCAAAGGTTAGGTTATTCCAATGTGATTTCATCAAAATGTGATTGAATAAGGTTGTTCATGTGTAAACGAAAATTAATTCTAAACTAGTATTAAAATAACAATAAATGTAATTGAATAAATCAATAATTTAATTGTTACTAACCTAAAACTGAGAGGAATGAACGGCAGGGCTTGCCTGAACTTCGGTTTTTTCTTTGGCTTTACTTTCACAGGATAAACATGATTAAGTTTTAATTTGAGTCCATGTTCGGGGGGATGACTTAGGAACTTTTTCTCATCATCCATTTCGCACGACGAAGCCCCGGCTTCTGCCATCGGCGACTCATTTAAATTAAATTGAAAATATTATTGAAACTTTGACATATACGTCACTGTCAGATAAGTTCAAACATACCGCCAACTGAAGAAACTAATAATTTTCCATAGACTAAGTATTTCCGCTTCTTGGTTTTTGAAAACTCAAAAATATGATGGTTGTAAAATGAAAAGTGGACAAAGCCGCGCGAGACAAAACCGCGTCACAACCAATGGCAGAAAGATTTTTTCAAAATTAATTTATTGTTGTAGAAAAAAACATATAATAGGAATAAAATAAATATATGGGCAATTTTCTTTTAACGCATTAAATATCCTTTCGGGACAACTCAACAAAAAGTTGCCTAAGCTTTTGAATAACTTCACAATAAAAACTTTACACGTCAATAGGAAACATGCATTCATGGTAGTTTTAAAAGTTGAGTACTGCACTTTTTCATTTTTATTGACAGGTTTAATATCCGTTGAAATTTGCCTTTCTATTTGTAAATGAATATTCAACAAAAAGTAATATCGTTTTATTAATAAAAAAAATAAACAAAAGTTATTTTTGCTTATAGAAGTAGGTATTTAAATGTACAACGTGTTCTTTGAAGATTGAAGAGGACATTTTGAAATACTAAAATATTATGTATCTTTGCAAAATAGTACAAGATTATTGTTCAATATTTTTGTAAACTCAAAAATATGGGTAGGTACTGTAAAGGTCTTTGAGTGTTGGGTGTTATTAAATAAAACTCTTGCATGCCCTTTTCTTACACGCAAATTTTTTATCGTTTTTTCCAAGCTATTGTTTTTGGGAACAAAAGAAGCAGCATTCTAAAATTCAAAATTAACAGCCCTGTTAGGTACAAAATCACTACAGAGGTCCCCTCCAGCATTTGCCAAGGGCAGATGCGATGAAGGTGGTGATCGGTGAGTCTTGATATTCTCTCAGATTTTTAGTAGAATCTGTCTGGAAAGTGGACTCGTCGGCCAGATCTTGTGCCATTGTTCGGTGTTTGCTGCTTGTTGCAGCAGTGTTTTCTGTGCCGTTGTTCGGCGATTGGTTGTGCTGTAGTTCAGCGGTTGTTGTTAGTTGTGCTGGGCAGCGATGTTGGGCGACGTTCAAACCTTCAGGGCCTTGTTGCACTGGTTGGAATTGAGGAGTCGGCTGCAGCGGGAGTTGCTGTAGTTCAGCGGTTGCTGTGCCGTAGTTCGGCGGGTTGCTGCTTGTTGCAGCAGTTGCTGTGCCGTAGTTCGGCGGGTTGCTGCTTGTTGCAGCAGTTGCTGTGCCATAGTTTGGCGGGTTGCTGCTTGTTGCAGCAGTTGCTGTGCCATAGTTTGGCGGGTTGCTGCATGTTGCAGCAGTTGCTCGGTTTCTTGTCCCCTTTTTTCACTTTCGCGATGGAGTCGTAGAGTATTTGCTGTTTTTCAATTGCCTTGGGGATGAATTTTCTATAGAAATTTATCATTCCTAAGAATCTTCTCAAGTCTTTTGCAGTTGTGGGCAACGCGTAATCACAAATTGCCTTCACTTTCTCTTCAGTGGGCTTTATCCCTTGTTTGTTGATGAGTTGGCCTAAGAATTTTACTTCCTGAGCACCGAAGACACATTTGTCAGGATTGATCACAAGTCCATATTCGGTGAGTCTTGTGAACAGTTGTCTGAGATGATCTTTATGTTGCGTTGCATCTCTTGATGCTATGAGGATGTCGTCTATGTAGACAAAACAGAATTCCAAGTCTTGCAGAACTTTGTGCATGAACCGTTGAAAACTCTGTGCAGCGTTGCACAATCCAAATTGCATCGCTTTAAATTCAAATAACCCGAACGGTGTGATTATTGCGGTTTTTTCCACATCATCATCTTCAATTGGAATTTGGTGGTACGCTCGAGTAAGATCAATAGTGCTGAAGATCCTCATTTTGTTCAATTTGTGTGAGAAATCCTGTAAACTCGGGATCGGGTATCGATCCGGTATCGTTTGAGCATTCAACTGTCTATAGTCGCCGCATGGTCGCCAACCTCCATTGGGCTTACTGACCATATGCAGTGGGCTCGACCAGCTGCTCTTTGATGGTTGGCAGATACCTTGCTCACACATTTTTCTAAACTCCTCCTTAGCAGCTTCCAACTGTTTTGGTGCTAGTCGACGAGCTTTCGCAAAAACAGGGCGTCCAGTTGTTTGGATGGCGTGCTTGACACTATGTCGTGTAGATGCATGATGGATTTGAGGTCTCGTGATGCTTGGGAACTGTTGAAGTATCATGTTATAATCGTCTTTGTTATTCACGTCAATAGTTGACAGGCCATCTGATGGGCCTAGCAACCGGTTAGCGATGGCTATGAGCCCTGTGGTACCATCGACGAGTTGTTTCTTCTTGAGGTCCACGAGAAGATTGTGGTGGCTTAAAAAATCCGCACCTATAATCGGTTGAGTGACGTCTGCAATGATGAACGTCCATAAAAAGAGACGGCGCAAGCCTACATCAATGGAGATGGTGTGCGTGCCATACGTCTGAATTCTTGTACCATTTGCAGCATACAGTGTTGGTGATGCTAGTTTATGAGGTGTATTTACTGTTTTTGGGATCGCTGATATGTCAGACCCAGTATCGATCAAAAACCTTTTGTTGGACCGCTGGTCTCTGATGACAAGTCTGCAGCAATTTTTCTTTAGCTCCTCACTCGCTGCTACTGTGGGGGGCTTGTGAAGTTTCCCGGAAACTTGCAGGGTTCGGTGCACTTGTACGCTTTGTTTCCGTACTTATTATGGAAGTAACAGTAACCTGTCTGCTGGTTCTGTTTCCCGTTCTGATTATTTTTCAGGTCACGGTTGTGATTTCGGTTACGGCTCTGGCTGCGGTTTCGGTTGCACTGCTCAAGGCGCTCTAACCTTTTATTGATTGCTTCCAGTTGTTTAATTATATACTGCATGTTGGATTCTTCAGTCTTGGGTGACGTAGAAGATGCAGTGAGAGCGGAGGACTGGGAGGTCGCAGCAACAGTATGCTCGCTGTTCTGGTATACCTCCATGATCCGGTCTGCCGTTGCTGCCTGCTCTGACAGCGGTTGGTTATTTGACCCAGATAAGATAACTTGGACGGATTGTGGTAATCGATGTAACCACAGTCTTTTCACGATTGTGCTATCTGCTGAGTTTGTTCCCGCCAGCTGTTTCATTTTGAGCAGCATGTGTGATGGTTTTGTGTCTCCCAGGTGTATGTCATTGAGCAACCTTGTTATTCTAGTCTCTTCAGACTCGTGGAAAGCGTTTAGAAGTGCTTTTTTCAGAGCTTCGTATTTTTCTGTTGCTGGGGGCGCCGTCACAATATCAGCTACAATTGTGAGCGTTGCATCATCCAGACTCATTACCAAGTGGTCAAATTTTGTTATGCCCACAGTGATGTTGGCCTGGCGGAACTGTGTTTCCGCTCGGAGAATCCACAAAGCGGCATTCTCCTTCCAGAAAGGAGCTAGCTTGACGCTAACCGCCGCAACGCATGTGGTTGGATTTTCGCCGGTCGCCATTTTTTTTTTTTTTGACAAAATGATTTTCAAACACTATTTTTGGTGAAAACTTGTTGACACTTGGTTGGAACACAATTTAATTGGAATAACACCCTTTTTAACTGTTTTTCCAAGTCGGGGTCACCAATGTAAAGGTCTTTGAGTGTTGGGTGTTATTAAATAAAACTCTTGCATGCCCTTTTCTTACACGCAAATTTTTTATCGTTTTTTCCAAGCTATTGTTTTTGGGAACAAAAGAAGCAGCATTCTAAAATTCAAAATTAACAGCCCTGTTAGGTACAAAATCACTACAGTACAAAATGAGGCAGAGTACACCAATAGTATAAACAAATTCAATTCAGGGTGACAACTTCAGAGCCGAGGTGAATTCTGTGATGGCTTCTTGTTTGGTTGTCATTTTGTCATTTTTGTGTTGTAGGCGATCGTAAAAAATATTTTATGCACTGTATTATATTAGATATAATCTCAATACACAACAATGTTGTTAATTAACATAACTTAATCATGTCTAAATCTTGTAGTTTCTATTAATGTTAGTGCAAACGGCGGGCCGATGATTATCTGCGACCCCGAACATGGCGTCCGACTGCGAAGTTTCGACTAAATCTGACCCTAATTTCGCTGTTATCTGCTCGTTTCTCGATGTGTTCGGCAAGGCGTGCGACCTGGAGTCGCCCAGCATGCCTCATCTGGTGGAGATGCTGGACAACACGCAGGACGGTGAGTTATTCGGTGCGCAATACACGTCTCAGTTGATATTATTAGAGGGGCCATTTTTTCATAACACGTATATTATTTTGTGGAATGTGTTGTTGTTTCGCGTTGTTTATGAATGGAAGGGTGTGTGTATTTGTGTGCGGGGGATGATGGCGGGGTTTTGGTGTGTTTTAGTGTCGCCAGCTCTGCGGGACTTGCACATTAAGTTGCTGCGAAAGGCGGTGAAGGGCTTCCACCCAAAGCTGTGGGAGCGCAGCCTCATGAAGTTCTGCCGGCAGGCGGGCCACCAGCAGGACGCCTGGGAGCTGGAGAGGTTCGGCTACAAGAAGGCGAGCAGCCAGGTCAAGCTGCGGGTCCTCAAGGTAAACAAACTAACTCTCACATGCATCATAGTACTTGACAAACTAATCCCGCTATAGGTGCACAAATATACCACTGATGTACTCTACCCCTCAACTGTCCTAACAGCATTGTTTTGGTTTTTGGCCAACAAATATCATAATGAAGTACGTATCAGTGGCGAAGGGTGCCATACCAGCCGGTTCCCATCGGCTTCCCTTATAAAATGATGTAACAAAGTAGTTAAAAAATATAGGCACAAAGTAAAAAAATACATTTAAAACCAAAGAAACAGTAAGTATTTTTTCCCCATTGAAACCATGCAGTCTACTTTATTATCATTTTTGCCTCATTTTAAATAGGAAACCGATGGGAATCGGCTTGTATGGCACCCTTCGCCACTGGTACGTATGCCATCAGTAAATATGAAAGAAAGAGACGGAGCATCAGAACTGTGTGGCGTGTCAAATTAGTGACGTCTCAGGGCGCCGAAAAGGTCTTGTTGTATCAGTTCAGGCAACCGTCAAAGAGGACTGTCAAAACAAAAATAGCTTTTATCTTATCTCTTGTTTTTCATTACCTATGTACTTGGTATGACTGACATCCCATGCTGAAAAAACTTGGTACACTTGTGCCAATGCCACTCCAGTTTCAGGTAAAGCCAGCTGGAGTTGTAAAGTTTATGTTCATGTGAGGTTTGGTTTATTTTGTAGGCGCGAACATACATGTTGTATTACTTACATTTGTCCAAGGTTTTAAACTCAAAATTATACCATTATTAAGGTTTAAACAGTAATAAATCTAAAAAATAACCACTTCCTTAACTCTTAACCAATCCTGTGCAGCATTTACCTATGTAGCTTGTTTCTCAATTAAATTGGTCGCAGTTCATCAAATAAATATGTCTGACTGTATTGTTTGTATTTCAGAACTTGTTGGAATACCAGTTCAGCTGCAATGTGAAGTTTAAGAACGGAGTGAACAAGCTGGAGGGCAAGAACCTGCGCCTGAGTCCGGTGGGCCGTGACATCAAGGGCCGCCTGTACTGGCTGCACAGCGACCACAGGGCCAGCCTCAGGCTGTACCGGGAGGACCAGGATGAGGAAACCTGGCAGCTCATCGCAAGGTCAGTCAGGGAAATGAAGCACTCAGCATTTAAAATATCTTATAGTTAAAATTTATTAATTGGATATTAGACAAACTTACATTATTCTCGACGTTTGGTTAGCGACGTAGCTAACGTCTTCGGGAGACACCCTCTCTGCACAATGACTGAGGATGAACTGAAATGAGTTCAACTGAAATGAGTTCATCCTCAGTCGTCGTGCAGAGGGTGTCTATCGAAGACGTTAGCTACGTCGCTAACAAAAAATTGAGAATAATGTAAGTTCTCTTATAACGGTTCTTCTAATATCCGATTAATAAATTTTAACTGTGTAGTTATTATTATTGTTAATATGTCAAACGCAATTCCAACCGAAACCTAACAATCTTATAGTTAAGTGATAGGGGGCAGAGGAAATCATCGTAGTAAAAATCAGTGAAATAATTGTGTGAATTTTCTAGTATGTGGATTTTCTGGATAGCATAACGAGATTCAAAATATAGCTTGAAGTTGATTGGATTTGGAGAGGACGTCGTATCGAAAGGCGATTTCAAATTTAGTGCTTCTTTCTGCAGTGATGATTTTTTGCCTCCTAAATGCAGTCTTTAAATCCTCTGGTCCCCTGCAGCTGTCTTCCAACTTCCCACCTAGAGAAGCTTTGTGGCATCTCTCCTCACTCTATTCTCTCATCGCAGCCTAGAACTCTTGACAGTCTTTCCATTGTCAAGTTTTGCATTGATGGGACAAAATTTGAAACCAGATGTGTAAAATATTCTTAAATGTCTTAAAAGCATCATCTGTTAAAACAAATTAAGTATTTACTGATATTTTTATTGCAGTGATGCGGAGAGCTTGGTGGAAGTCATTGAAAAACTTCAGTCAGGAAGGGAGAGCCCCGAGAACCCTATAGAGCCTGCTCTCAATGAGGAAGACTCCAACAGTGCGGAGCACTGCCTGCTCAACTCCAAGGAAAACAATCTGATAGAACCAACAGTCAGTAAAGAGGTGGGCTACTCACTTGTTATACTAATCTTACTGGTGTAGTTATACCTATACTTTATTATATTTTACTTAATTGCATTTTTTTTATCAATCAGGTGAATGACGATACTCCTGTGGACAATGAGAAGAAAGAAAGTAAAGAAACGACTGATGCTGATGAAACAATTGATGAATCTAACTCTAATAAGAAAGAATCTGAATCGGCGGAAGAAAAGGAAGTGGAATCAAAGCCTTGCAAAGAGGAGAGCGAAGCCAAAAGCAATTTGGAAGAAGAGACCGTGAAAAAACCCCCAGTTAAGAAAAGTGACTACAAACCCAAACCGAAACGTTTTCAAAAAGTGAAGAGTCAACCTGAAGACCCCCTGCAAGATTCCATGCCGGTCAAGAAGTTCAAAGCATCTGATAAACGAGCAAAAAGTAAAGCGAAGCCTCCACCTACGGAGGAGGAAGATGGAGATGATGTTGGGGAAGAGATAGAAGAGAAGGTGATGATCATAACTGGTAGTGGGAATGGAGAAGATTGTGAAGGAGTTCCTGATACACCATTCTTTGGTGAAGAAATCGTCGAAGATGTCATGTATTTTTTTGGGGAAGGATCTGGTTATGAGTGTGAGACGGGCAATCCAAGAGCTGATGATGTGAGCGGGAGCAGCCCTGAGAAAACTGAAGAAGGCAGCAGTGGAAGCTCACAGGAGCAACTCACTACTCCAAATAAGGAAACTCCAAAAGAGGACAATGAGAATTCAAACACCAATGCCAGATCTGATGATGGAAAGAATCAAACCCCCGGCGAATCTTCAGAAGAACTGAAAACTTCCCCCACAGCTCCTCTGCCTGTAACCAAGCGATTCCTACAAAACATCCCCAAAGCAGGCGGGGATGTTGAAAGTGTAAAAACCAAACTGTGGAGTGTCGATTCCCTCTGCGGCAGCTCGACAAGCTCTGAATCTCTGGTAACCCCCATGACTGATAGACCGACCACAAACAATGAAGCAGTATTAGAAAACAGCGCTAGTTTAGTTACGAAAAGCAATGATGATGCCAGTGTACATAGTGATTTAGTTGACAGTAATAATAGTGATAAAGTTAGTGAACCTCAAGAAGTTAGAACTTGTGATAATGAAGAGAACCAAGAAAGAGCAGCGACTTATGATGAAAACCTGAAGCAGACTCCCACCAAGCAGTTCTTCTTTGGGCAACCAGGCTGTCTCAAACTGTCTCCAAGCTCCCTACCTCTCCCGACACCAGCTACAAATGAGCCCTCTATTTCCAATAACCAGCAAGACGATAATGCACCCAAAGCAAGTGAGATTCCTCACGAAATGAGTATACCAGCTGTAGAACAAAATTCCATAAGGGAAAATATTGATTCTTCGATACCCGCCACTAATAATGATGTGAAGAAATCAGATAATTTGCTTGAGAATCTGGCTGAAGAAGCAAAATCTACCTCAGATGATTCAAAGGAAGAAGTGACTCTTAGTAAAGATACGACAAAGGGAGATGTAACTGATGCAATTGATGATAAGCCCAGTTGTGATGTGGAGAGAATTGAAAACGTGTCAGCATCCTTAGAAGATAGCACAAACAAACAGGAGCTGCCTTGTGTTCCAAATGAACACGCAGAAAATGAGAGCTCAAATACAAGTACAGTGTTGTCATCCAGTGCTCAAGAGAAAACTGATAAACTAGATGCAACACCAAGCACTGATTTATCTCTGCAAAATCAAAGAGTTCCATCTCCTAAAGAATCTATTTTATTAGATCAACAGCCTCAAGTACAAAAAGAACCAACGATAGATGATAAAATTGAAAATATAGCACAAAATGAATCAAGTGAAGCTAAACAAAAGCCCAACTTACCACTAAAGGAATTAACTGCAGCTCAAGCAGAGTCAACCTTGACTCAAAGTGATTTAATTACAGCGAACCAAGAGTCAATCTTGCTACCAAAAGACCTTGTACCTCTGACAGAAACCAATTTGTCACAAAAAGAATCAACCGCACCAGTTGTCATTGATTGTGTTAAATCGGAAATGAAGAAAGAACAGCCAAAAGATGAAGCTTCAGAAAAAACAAATATTATTTTAAAAGATGGTGTTGCCTCGGAAAAAGATTCTGTTTTGTTACTCAACGACCCAGTGTTACCAATAGATGACAAAACTGTGCCTGCGGAAAAAAATATGTTAATGAATTCTACCTTACCATCAAAAGATACCAATTTGCCACTTGCAATGTCTGTTTCTACCCAGGACTCAATTTTACCACATGAAAAATCAGTTTTACCTGAAGAGAAGCCCATTATTATATCAGAAAAATCATGTTTACTCCAAAACAAAATTGATTTACCAATTCAAGAGTGTGAGTTACCTAAAAAATCAATAACATTGGAACAAAAAACAGATCAAAAGCCAGAAGCTGATCCAAATTTACCTCAAAACATAGTTGCCTTACCTGAAAACGAACCAATTTTACCTCAAAAAGATCTGGAAATAGTACAAAAAGACTCGTTACCTTCACCGAAAGATCTTTCACAAACATCTTTGTCAAAAAATAAACTGTTACTTGAACAAAAGGAAATGCGGGTGACTCAAAATGAACCTTCAATGCAAGATTTGGCACTTGACAAAGATAAGGAAGTGCCACAAGAAAATGTTTTTCTTTCAAAAGAACTGGAAACTCCAAGGGTTGAAAAAAGTGAAGAAAAAGGACAGAATATTAATGATGTAGCTGATAAAAAGACAACATCCGAAGAAGGAAGCCTTCTTCACCAAACAGCTGATGCAGGGAAACCAAAGGGAGTGGCAGATAATAAATCATTGCTCAATTTACAAAGTGATTTGCCGCTGCCTTTAGAAAAAGATTCAATCCTTTCTGTGAAAGAAATTGCTGCATTACCTTTGAAAGAAAAAATATTTAAACACAAAGTAGATGTTTCTGTAAAAGATGGTTTATCTCCATTGCCCCAAAAAGGAGAAATTTTAGGTCCAAATTCAGAAATTTTATCAACGATAGATGTATCATCGAAACAGAAGGAAATACTTGCCATGCCAGTGAAAACCGCTGCTGCATTCAATAACAAGGTGTTGCCAAAAGATGAGGCACTTGTACTTACTGGTAAAACAGTCTTGTCATCAGAGGAGACGATGGTTTCAAAAGGAAAAGATGTAGCATTACCAATCAAACCATTAGGAGATAAAAATACAGTCTGTAATGAAACTGAAGTGCCACAAAATGATATAATTGAAGTCCATAAAGAGAAACCTAATGAAGTGAACGAAGATAAAATTTCTGCATCAAGTAAGGTTGCTGAAACAAAAAAGGAGGGAGTTCAATCAACCATAGAAACAAGTGTGAAAGTAAATAAGAAGTCTGTGCCGCTCAAAGATGTGGTTTTACATCAAAATGAGATTAAGACTCTTTCTTCGGCCGATGAAGGAAAAGATAAGATGCAATTAAAAGAAATGAAGTCAATTGAAAATTCACCGAAGCAAATGGGGTTAGATTTAGCGCTGGAAAAATTAGAAAAAACAATTATTGCTCAAGAAAAATCTGGTTCTGTACAAAACAAAGTATCATTGCACAATCAAGACAAACCGAAAGAAGATATTTTATCACCAAAAGAAATCACAGCACAACGGAAAAGTGATAATTTGGTTACTAAAGTGGATAAAGAATCATCTGGTGCTAGTAAGGATTCTGTTTCTATACAAGAAAGAGTAGACAAAGAAAAAAGTGCAACTGAAGTAAAGGAACATAAAAAACAAGCAATTGCAAGTGAAGCCGCTTTGGATTTGAAAGTAAAAAGTGACGAGTCTGCTAATAAAAAGGAACAGGCGTACGAGGTGGACACTAATTCAAAACTTTTGAACACTGAGGTCAAGTCTAGTGACCCTGAAATTGCTGTTCATCTTGAAAGTGAAGTTGTAGATGAGAAACATTTGCCAAGTGACTTAACTAAAGATAAAGTGAAACCTGGTGGTAAAGAGTTAAATGAAGGCACAGTGGATTTAAAGAAATTGCCAATCAAGAAAGTTGTTCAAAAGAAAGCACAGCCAGATGAGGTTAAAGAACAAACAAAAGAGACTGTTGATCTGAAGGAGGCTGTAAATGTTGTGTCTAATGATAAGAAGGGAGACTCCGCTAGTAAATCTTTAGATGTAAAAGTTAAACCGAGTTGTGTTAAACTTGAACCACTTGGGAAGAAAGAAATTTTAGATAGTAAAATGAAAATTAAAGAGACACACGCAGCTGCAGACCTGAAGGTGGATCAGAAAGCAGCAATTTCTAAGACAAAGGAATCTGTTAGTAAAGGTGCACAGAAACAAGAAAATCCAGAAATCGCTGCAACTAACAAAAATTATGTTTCAATAAATTTGGAAAAAGCGCATCCAAATGGATCAGATTCAGGTAAAAACAATGAGGCCATAGTTCCAAATGAGGCTAAAAGTGAAATCACTGATGCCAAAAAGGATGGTGGGAATACTGATTTGCAAAAAACAAAGGAAGATTCTAAGGAGGATGTTTCCAAAGAAAAGGAAATTGACAAAATAAGCCCTGTGAAGCAAAATGTCACAGAAAAACAAGTCGCCAAAAGTGGGGTGGGTGGTAAGAAATCAGAGTCTAATGAAGTGGTTAAAGAAAAACTTCAGACATTGACTAATACAACGGATAAAAAAGATATAACTAGTAATAAAGATGTGTTAAACAAATTGGAAAGCAGTGCACCTGCCAAAGAAATCATTGAAACTGACTCTTCAACAAAGAAAGGTAATGAGGTGAAAGAAAAGGAAAGAGGAGCTTCACCCAGAAAGCTGAATCTAAGAACGGAATCAAAGGTTGCGCCTGTTGAACCCAGAGGGAGAGGAAGAAAAAGTGTACCTGTGAAAATTGCAGAAGGCAGTAAATTAGATGCACTTTTAATTAAAAAACAAGCTGAATTGAATGCTGGTGCTAATAAGGATAAGGTAGGGAAAGACAGCGCTCCCAAGAAAGCTTGCAGAAGTGAGGAATCCTCAACCTCCACCGGGGACGATGTTAAGCCTTATGGGAAACATAAAGTAGAGGATGATGCCAGTTCGAATACCACCACAGGAGATGTCACGGATAGCTTAGGTGGCGAGCAAACACTCAAGACTAAGAAGCCAAAACTCAGCACTGAAAACTCTTTGGATGAAAATAGCGGCAAGGAGGAAACACCAAAAGTAGTGATCAATAAATTAGATGTGTCTTTAGATCAGGCACTACCAAAAGAACCTCCTAAGAAGATGCCGTCTGGCCTCAAGAAAACCACTATCAAAGACTTAGCTAAAACTATCGAAGCAATATCTAGTAGAATAAACATTGACAAGAAGTATAAAGAAAAAACACCGCTGAAGAGTGTGTCGGGATCAGATGACTCCGGGATACAATCAAAGAAAATCAAGGTGGAAACCACCGTCAAGTGCCTCGTTGTGAAGGATAAATGTGAAGATGTAGAAATGGCTTTAGATAAATTTGAGATTAAAGGCGAATCGGAAAAGCCTAAAGGTAAACAAGTGAAAGGCGGGAAGGGAAAGAAAGTGACCGTGAAAAATCACAAACCTACTAAAGTTGAATCCGATAACGAGTCAGATGAACCAGTGGTGGCAAAGTCTGAAACGTCAGCGGCTAAGAGGAAAAAAAACAGAAGGGAGGAGTCGCCCAAGCCGTGTGTGGATCCTTTAGAGATAAAGAGTAAGAAATCCAAGCTGGTTGTTACTCCGATGAGCACGAGGAAGAGGCAGGCTGCTCCCGTGCCAACTCCTCCACCTTCCACTGCCGCAGCCAAGAAGGGCAAGGCTGGCAGGAAGAGGACACACGAAGAAACGGAATCTCAGTCTGAGGATGAAAATTCTGACACACTGAAGAGTAAGCGAGCCAGGATGAAGCCAAAGACCACAAATGCAAAAATGAGGTGAATACCAACATGCTTGTTATGAAATGTGTTGTTGGTCAGGTTTTTAATTGTGTTTTTTATTTTATTTTGCAGGAAAAAAGTGGAGGAGCAAAAGAATATTCAGGAGTCTAGCAGTGAGGAAGAAGAAGACGCTCAACCGGCTCGGAAAGGTAATTTTTTGACTGAGCAAAAATTTATTTTAATGTACTATCCAGCTTTGGAGTTTTTAACTTTATGATGTTGTTCCTTTCTATAGGGAAAGGAAAGAAAAAGCCGACTAAAGCATCACCTGCTGTCGAAAAGAAAGGCAAGGCTACTCCCAAAAGCGATAAAAAGACCAAAGGTAAATGAATCTTAAATGTAATATTTCTTTGTTTTATAGATTAATATAGATTACATAATATTGTATTGTAATTTTGACGCTCTATCCTGTCTTCAGCCCGGTGAAGTGATATCACATTTATTCCCCACAATTCAAATGTTTTGATTCCATTGTTCACATTATTCATGATGTATTGTGTTGGCTTTGCAGGGGGGAAGAAGACCCCGGCTAAGGCAGTTGAGGTGAATGTGGTTTCTGAAGAGGACACGCCGGTGCGGCAGTCTCGGAGGATAGCTCAGCTCAAGATACGGGAGGAGGCGCAGAGGAGGCTCATGGAGGAGGTGGCGCTCAGGGAGCTCAAGGCCAAACACACCAACAAGGTCAGTCGCATAAGCATCTGGCACAATCTTGAGGTGTTATGGACATTGGACCTTGAAATAGGATACTTTGTACGTGTCCAATTTTTAAAAATACTGTATCAGAAAAGCATCATTATCTTCTGTTTTGCTCTACCTGATACAGAGATTCTCTCCCTAAAGACCATTTCAGACACACATATTCTGCCCGGACTGTCTATGGATTACCAGACAAACTGTGTGAAAGCTTTCATACATCTCCATACACTGCTGACTTCCGACCCGGTGTCAGATGGGAAAAAATTCTGACAAACTGGGCAAAATGCGTCTAGTGCGTCATAGTTTGGAGACTACACATTTGCAGTTAGACATTTTTTTAGTGTGGTAAATCTGGCAGATTGTGCTCACTCGTAGGCAACCTTGAATCAACAAATATTTAAATAATTAAAAATAAATTGTATTTGGTTACGGGGGGAGTAAAATTTATTCATGCACGACTGGTTTCGTAAACAATGTTTACATCATCAGGTACAAAATACCTGTAATATTTTGTTAAAATTCACTGTTTTGGTTTATTTTGTACACAACCAGTTTCGGCAGAAGCAGTGCATCCTATCTTCAGGTGTGAAATGAAACTATTTTATTACGTACCTCATTCGGCTAAAACGTTGACAACGATTCACCACTTTTACAAAATTTTGTTATTACATTTCAGGATCCATCCAGTCAGGAGGAGAAGGACGGTGACTGGCACCACAGCGCATCTGATCACAGCTCCGATGGTCCCTTGGTGAAGGGGCGCAAGGGCAAGGGCAAACACAAGAAGCTCAAGGGCAAAGTTGGCAAGCCGGGCTGGCACTCTTCCAGCGAACAGGGAGTCTCTGATTCAGAGCTTGATGATGAGATAGAGGAACCTGGTACGTTATCATCATATTCTGATTGATCAACCATGCTCTTCTCTACCCTTAGATTTTCTTTTTCAAAAGTTTTTGATTGCTTGTAGTCTGTTCGATAGCTCAGTGATTGAATTCTTGCATTCAATGTCGAGAGCTAGGGTTTGATTCCCACAGAGAGATTTTCCGTTTTGGGTTTTCTTTCAAACCCAAAATAAAATACTGGCAAGGTTTACTCACAGATTTATTTTTAAGGTTTTGTTGTTTTCTTATACTTAAATGTTATTTATTACTCGTATTCCTTGACTTATAGGTTGGTATGAGGCCGACCACCCATACTGTAAAAAATGGTTCACTTTGCCAATGTCACCCCTGTTTCAGGGAATGTCGGCAAGAGTTGCAGGGCTTATGTTCATTTGAGGTTTGGATTTTATTTGTAAGTACACAATCAGCATTTGTAAGCGCGAACTACACGTGTTTGTTTGTGGGCATACATCTGAGAGCTTTGAATGAATATATCCTTGCAACTTAGATTATAGATTATAGATTATTATAGTTTACTCAGCTTTCACAAGAAAGGAAAACCAGCCCCTGTGAAACCCCCACCTCAATTGAAGTGGTTGGCGTAAAGCTGCCTCCACAAGTGTGAAAATAAATAAGTCTAAAGCCACATGCAACACCTTCAGCGACAATGTGGTAAAGAGTTGCACTATATGTGCTGCTTTGTTGCGTAGATAATTTGTTTGCGTTAAAATAGTTGCGTAGTTTATGAAAACACACAGAGAGGGATGGAAAGCAATGAACCGCTTTATTTCAAACAAATGATAGGTTGGTATGCGGCTGACCACCCATACTGTAAAAAAAATGGTTCACTTTGCCAATGTCACCCCTGTCTCAGGGAAGGACGGCAAGAGTTGCAGGGCTTATGTTCATTTGAGATGGGTTCTTATAATGTAGGTCCACATGCGGCATGTGTTAGCGCGAAATTATACATGTCTGCTTGTGGGAATCAGGAGCATTTTAAGCTATTTTGGGTAGGGTCCAACGCTGCTCATGGGGGCCCCCCCCCCTCCCCCCAAATAAGTAGGTAATGACATTTTTTTAAACACAATTTAATGGCAATTTTTTAGAAAAGTAGGTAGGTACATTATTATAGGTAGGTACCTACATTAGGTAGCTAGGCACAACGTAACAGTTCAAAAGATTTTTTTTCGTAATTTCGCAGTCACGAGTTTTTCTAGTATAGTCGAAAAATCTAAATTATATAAGGTGTCGTAATTTATGTTCATCACTGACAGGTGATTCAGTTTGTGCTGGGAAATTGTATTTCTGACTCCTGAGGTCATTTTTAGTCAATTTTAATTTTGAAAACACCCTTTCTCCCGTTGCGTTACTGACCATTATTGTCTGGTAAATTTTTAAAGCCGCAGCAGTACTCAGAAAAACAACTTCTAGGTTGTTTTTTAACATGAATTTGTATGTCTCTGCCACCTCCATTGGTTCCCCGATGTATTGAACAACCTATGTACCTACCTATTTTTTTTTATAGTGAAGAATTATCTCATGTTTTTTTTTTTAAGAGGAGCTAAGTACTGTAAAAAAAATTACCCAAAAGGGTGCGCGCGGGGCCCCCTCCGGTGGCCCCGCGGGGCCCCTCGGGCCTTGGGGCCCTGTCCGCTGCGGGCACTGCGGACCCCCCTTAAACTGGCACTGGTGGGAATGCATTTGATATAAATCTTAAATGGTTTATATCCTTGCAGCTTAGATTAGATTAGAATGATCATCATTTATTGTCAGATTTTTAATCTAAAACCTTGCAGATGAATTCAATAAGTAGGAGATTTTTTCACAGCAAAGAAAGTAATTTAGATTAGAACATACTTCTGCAATGATCAAATTAGAGTGTTCAGATTAGATGAATGAGGGATCATGATTGATATGTTTGGTTTGCAGATGTTCGACAGACGGCCCTGAAGTCTGACCACGAGTTTTCTCCAGAGTCGGATGTGGAAGGTGAAGATGTAGCTCCCACCAGGAGGGCCAGGACTCTCAAGAAAGGTAACTCATCATGACAGCTCTTTTATGGTGTTAAGACACAAAAAGCCGACTTTGACTATCACTTGAGCTTGTCCCGGATGTTCCGCTGCCAGGAAACTCTTGGCCTCCCAAAACCTCGTTGACTCTCTTATTTTTTGTTTAAGAGTCGGGTGTAACAATAGAATCCTATTGAGTTATTGTAAAGTTATTATAAATCGTCGGCACTCAAATTTGCATTATAGTTTGGGCCAAAAGAAGCATTATTGCCGGAGTGAATTCGGCCATGTAATTCTGAGGATAGGATATTTTTGTCATTTATAAGGGTACCCAAGTACTTGAATGAATTGCAGTTCTTAAACTTGTAATTATCTACATTCAAATCTTCTTGGATATCCCGCCGCGCCACAGGCAAGTATTCAGTTTTCCCCTCATTAATTCTCAATCCTATCCTCCTTGCCATTCTCTCCATTGATAAGAAGAGCGCCCGGAGCTGTGCAGCGTTCTCTCCCAGAAGCAGCACATCATCCGCATATCCCAGCAGCCTAATGGTACTTCCTATGGTGATTCCACCATACACAGATTTGGTTTCTCTCACGACCTTTTCCAAGGCTAGGTTGAAGAGCAATGGAGAGAGGGCGTCACCCTGCTTTAGGCCTGAGCTGATCTCAAAGGGATCAAAATAGGGCCAGGCAAAATAGGTTGGTGAATTGTTTTGCTGTTCACAAATTTATTTAAAAAATATATATTAGGTATACGAAATAGACATTAACTTGAATAGTTTACTTGTTGTAAACAATATCACTAAAAATAGGACTGCAAACATTTTAGGGTCGTGCAACCTTGACTTCTATCTCTTTTTCTTCATCGTGTAATAAAGTGAAGTAAATATATTTTCAATGTGATTGCAGAAGACGGCGAGGCAGGAGATGGTGGTTGTGCTGGATGTGGTCGGCCTGACCACCCGGAGTGGATCCTACTGTGTGACTCTTGCGACGCAGGCTGGCACGCCTCCTGCCTCAAGCCCATGCTGTTCCTGGTGCCTGAGGGGCAGTGGTTCTGTCCTCCCTGCAACCATGTAAGTCATCTCACTCTCCTCCTGCTCCAGGATATGTTGGTTTCCACATCAAACATCTGATGGAAAAATCTTGATGATTTGTGTCATTTTTAAACTTTTGACGCTGCAAGTTCGCTTTCAGTTATGACTTGGCCAAGGTGGGTCCTTATTCCTTGAGACATTCATCATCATCTTTTAAAGGCAGTGCCTTGTTGTGCCAGCCATCTGTCTCTATTGAGCTGCAAATATGATACAACATCATTGACTGGTCCACAGTACAGTGGTAACGCTTCGACTCCTAAATAAAAGGTTGTGGGTTGAAATACGGGCAGAGCCAAAAATATCTCATTTATATTTTCAAATATGCTTTTCGCTGGATTCAAATTCATATATCTTTACTAAAGACCGGTCACCAAAGACCCATCCAGCATTACAGCAAATGGGTGTTGCTGGAGAATTGGCGCTTTCTTTTGCGACGCAGAGAGCTCTTGAGGTGTGATACACACAAAAATGTTGCTCACCAAATAAATTATCCTATTATTATTATTATGAGCCCCTGAAAGGCTTCTTGTCCGTCTTCCCAAGGTTTTTTCTTCAAATTAACATTCTTTCAGGATTCACATTTGAGACCATTGCATATGAAATAAAACCATGTAAAAGAAATACAGCTTATGAATTGTTTCCATTTATAGAAAATGTTGATAACGGCCTTGCAAGACCAGCTGGAGGAGCACCACAAGCAGGTGAAGCTGGTGGCCATTGAAGACCTGAAGAGGAAGAAGTCTCTGAGTAACCAGGCTATCAATGAGGTGGGCAAGTCACCCAAATCGGGCTCAGGATCCGACCAGTCTGAAGGTAATCTATCATGCAACAAATACACTAAAAATCTAAATCTAAATCTAAGCTGCAAAGATATGTATCATTTGAGATTCATATTAAATGCATTCCCACACGCAGACACGCATAATTTCACGCTCACACATGCCGCATGTGGACCTACAATATAAAAAACCCAATCTCAAACATTTATACACAATACTTAAAAAATATAAATTTATGCACGCCATGATGTTTCCTTAGTTTTACTTATGGTTTAGCCTTGCACATGAGTATGAATGTAGATGGACTTTCATACTCCATCATACATCCTGCCCGCCTTAGGGTCTATGAAATTAAATAGACCTATTGCCTTGTACCTACATTCCAAAGATTTTTTAAACAAACTGATTGTGTAAACGTTTCATGAATACTTCTGAATGTAATAATGTGAGTGTAAAAATAAATAATTCTTGAAACTGGCGTCTTCTTGTGTGATTTACATTCAATATTGATTACTTTTAAATTTATAATGTAAAAAGAAAGCACAAAGTTTTTCTTTGCGAGTTAATTTACCTCTTCCCTAGCTCCGCCACCTAAAACCTTCACCGGAATTCACATTTGTAATTTTAGATCTGTTAGTTGTCCTTTTGACAATGATGTAATAACATTGAAAGCCCTCGAGTAAATAAATCAACTCCTTAAGAAAAGCTTTGTGTTTTATTTTTACATTATTAATTTAAAATGAATCTCACAATGTCAATACACAAACTTTTACTTGATTACTTTTAGTTAAAATATCTTTAAAACTTAGGCCCCTTGTTCATCCTCTCTTTTATGTGGCCAGTAATCTACAGGCTAATTCTGAGGGTTCTTTTTTGTGTGCAGTGCAACATAAATAAAAATAAACAAAACACCTTTGCACACTTTGGTTGTGTTGCCAAGTTTTTAGAATCATAATGTGACAAGTACACAGCCGTCGGCTCATTCATAAACTTTCCGATGGTATAAACATGTGGATAAATAATGTGTTTACGTTTTGGCAGATGAGAGTGGCAGCTCCAGCACGGACAGTTCGTCCTCGGACTCTGATGAGAAGATCTACCGTCTGCGGGAGAGGCGCCAGCTGCCCGTCAGCTACCACTTCAAGGAGTACGACCAGATGATCAGCTCGGCCATCAAGGTACACCTAAATATTAAATATTTACTATGTTTATTAACATTTCTTCTTTTTAAACACTATTAAAGGAGGATATTCCACAAGTAATAACTAATGGATAAAACAGATTTATTTATGTTTTGTCAAAGTCATGTCTGATGTCATTAGAGCATATTTTGTCATGGATAAGAAGAATATATATATTCAATTTACTATCGATTACAATGTTGCCTAATTATCTTAAAACGATTGTGGCTGATTTCACCAACAACTCACAAATTTGAAGAGGATGGCAAGTAGAGCACTTTTTAGAGACAGAAATGCCACCCGGGAGGAAAAAGAAGAGTGGGAAGGCCCGGACTGAGAAAGGAAGGATGCAGCTCAGCATCTACGAGTCTACGACGCCAGGCGGAGTTGAAGGCAGAAGTTGAAGGAGGCCAATAATTTCTAGTCCACAGATATTATAAGTCAACGATTTTACTGCTCTGCAAAGGAGACATGAATACGTGGTCTTGATTTTTGTCTCCCCAAACATGTCTAAAATACTGCTTCAAATTCACTAACAATCTTTTACAGTGTTATTCACAAAAATTTTATTCATAGCTGATCTGTGGATCATCATTTTTTTATATGAAAATTTCACATTCGGTGGCATTTGAGCTATGGATTTGCTGTGTGTGAATAACACTGTTAAAATTAAAGAGTTAAGTGAAAATGGGCATAAGAATCCTGACAATTAAGTAATTAATTTTTTTTTGTGTATTTGTTTAGGAGGAGTACAAAGAGGTAGACAACAGTGGCGCCGGCAATCAGGGTCGTGGCAAGGACATCTCCACCATCATAGAAGCCGATAAGGAAGAGAAGAAGGCCATCATGGAGGCTACTCTCAAGGTAAACATTCCGTATTCCTCCACGAGAAGGTTTGCATTTCTTGTAAAGGAAGAGGAAATAATATAAAGACGTTGGTAGAAGCTATACTCGTATTAACTTTGAAAGTTATTAATTACTATCGGGGCTATTCTTAGACATTTTAGTCGTCGATTGAGCCCACGCTTTGACAAACTAATGGTACCTGCGCTGGAAGTTTCATCAGCACGGTCATTCTTACCTAACTGTAACTGTAACTCTGTCGCCATTCCGCTAGGGGTGGCCAGAGCCTCTGCAGAGTTGCCTCCATTTTTTCCTATCCTTACATACCTCTTTCAATTCATTCATATCCATCACCTTTTTTACCGAATTTTGTAATATTTGTATGAAGACAAATCAGCTGTTCACTTGCGGCCATCTTGTATTGACAGGTCTTCATACAAATGCATCATTAGTTTGTCAAAGCATGGGCTCAACCGACGACTAAAATGTCTAAGAATAGCCCCGTATGAAGAAACAGGGGTGGCGTTTACTATGGTGAATGTTTGACTATTTAACATAGTCATGGACAAGTGTGTTAGAGATGTTAGGCTTTATGATTACAAAAGTTTCCTTGACTTATAGGTTGGTATGAGGATGATCACCCGTACTGTAAAAAAATGTTCACTTTGCCAATATCACCCCTGTTTCGGGGAAGGTCGGCAAGAGTTGCAGGGCTTATGTTTATTTGAGATTTGGGTTTTTATATTGTAGGTCCACATGCGGCATGTGTAAGTGCAAACTTATACATGTCTACGTATGAGAATGCATTTAATATGAATCTTAAATGTAATATCTTTGCAACTTAGATTATAGATAGATTTGCAACTTAGATTATAGATAGACAAGTAAATAGATTATAGGAAAAGGCAAAGTGAGTGTTCTTCTGTATGCGGATGATGCAGTTCTTGTATCTGATTCAGCAGTACAATTGCAAACAATGCTTTCTGGATTGATAGTGCAAAGACATTAAAATCTGAATCTATTCAAACCATCATCATTACAATGCCATTGTATGTTTTGTTACAGAAATCCAAAGGCAGTGGCTCAGAAGGTTCCGGATCTGAGCGTGGCTCTCCCGACTCTGCTCAGCGTGCCAAAAAGCTCTTCAAGATGTCTGCTACAAAGTCACGCAGGCGCACAAGGAAGCTCAACTCTCTGGATGTGGTGTCTGATGACCAAGATGATAATTCTGATGAAGACTTCAAAGAGACCAAGTCAGTAGCCATACCCCTTTACATTTTCATACTTGTAACATCAAGCGTTTCTTTTTTACTGCATTGAATCTAATTTCATAGCAACATTTGATATCTACAGCTCTCACATCTATAATCTATGTTGATATTTTAACATTCAAAACTCATATCAAATGCATGCCCACAAACATACATGTGTAAGTTCGTGCTTACAAATGCTAAATGTGCACTTAAAAATTAAAACCAAACCTCGAATGAACATAAACCCTGAAAACTTTTGTCGACCTTCCTTGCAACAGGGTTGACACTGGCAAAGTGAACCATTTGTTTCAGTATGGGTGGTCAGCCTCATATCAACCTATAAGTCAAGGAATGATTTATGGAAAACATCTATCAATTATTATTTGTTCTTATTAGTGTTACGAACTATGAGTTTGTGTGTACATGTACCTAGGCACGAAGTTTGCTGGTGTGCGTAACTGGAGTAGTGTCGGAACAGCTAGGATAATGATGAAATGGATGGTGGTACACTGCTCTGGTATGATCCATTATAGTGTTGACACATGAGCCTAAGCACGCTGTGTGTGTGTGGAACAATCCACTATAGAAGAATCTGGAATACGCAAGAATCGTCTCTTTCGTACCTATATATACGAGCAAGGATTCTGCCAAGAGCCAGAGAGTCGTTTGAAACATTGTGACGCAAAGTCGATATAGGCAGAGCAAGAAAAGTAATCAGTACATTGTGAACCAATATTGTGTAAAATAAATCTTGTTAAATAAATTAATCACAGTGTAATTAAAAAGAACCCCTGTAAATCATAACAATACAATATTATTTTCAGCTGGTCCAGTTCCAGTGAGGAGAATTCCGCATCGGAAAGTGAAAACTCGGGATCCAGCCATTCCTCGGATTCCCTGCCCATCAGGCGATCACAGAGGACTGCTGACACTCCTAAAGGTATGTCATCATAACATAAATGAAGTTACCATACTTGTGGAGAGTTGCTTTCCGGGATCTGTTGCCATAGTCAATCGGAGCTATGATCAGCCTGAAGAAGCCCATCGCAGACATGGGTGAAATGTCCGGAAGCTTCAGCTCCGATTAACCACGGCAAGAGACCCTAGAAAGTAACTCTCCAGTGTCAACAACCGGCCGTGTAAGCCTATAACTCCTATCGTACTATTTTACTGTGCTATGTTATGAGTATTAGGACAATCTTGTTTATTTATAGCAGGATGGCATATTTCGTCCTACGGGGTTAATTTTTAGTGAATAATAAATAATAATATTAGGTCGGTGTTATAGCCGCGGGTATCGAGACAGGTTATTTGGAACCGGATAACGCTGGTTTTCGAATCCCGCGACGATAACTTCGACCCTGGTTCAACAGATGCCGTTGCATGCACACAAGCTTCTGCTTTCGCATGAAGACAACTGGCCAAGTAAAATAGGTTGGTGGATTGCATTCCTTTCCACAAATCTATTAAAAAAAAAAAAAGGATGATTTATTCAGTGAAAAGCAAATTTGAAAGATAAATACTTTTTGTGCTCCGTGGGGTTTCGAACCCACTACCTTCCAATTATGAGTCCGAAGTGTTAACCACTAGACTACGGACCGGTCAAACCCAAAGTCTTTCTCGGACTATGTCATTGGAAAATACTAATGTGTGCAATACCTTCAAGAAATATTTGAATATTTCAGGTAAGAAGAAAAAGAAGATCATTGACTCGCCGGAGCGCACCAAGAAGAGGAAGACTTATGATGATGAGAGCAGCTCGGAGTCCAGCGGGGCCAAGGACTGGCACAACAAGCACAAGGGGTGAGGACATCTGCTTGTCTTCCGCTGATGCCATGGTTCTGGTCTTCAAACAACAACTTGATGCATATTACATTTGTACTGACAGAACTGCTGAGCCAGAATTTGTGTAATTCACTGATCAATGAGGTGTCAAATCGCTGCTGTTAAATATAGCCTAATCTAATCCGCCGGGATTTAAACCTACAACCTTTCATTTACGAGTCCGAAGCTTTAACACTAGACTACGGACCGGTCTAATTGCTTATATATCTCAAGTAGAGCTCTGATTATAAAATAATGTCTGTGTAACTTAAAAATGTGTAAAAAAGATCTCTGAGTGGGTTAGGTTATACAGTGTGGGTTGTGGATTGCACCCTTGTGGTCTTTTCATGGAATACCTCTACAGCCCATATTAACATGTCACAGAACTTCTACTTTTAACATTAGGGTTTCATTCCACTCGAGAACTCTTTTTGGCAGTACTGCCATTGTCCTAAAAATATTAGCGTATCTTTGAAGTTTTTTATGAGACATTGAATTTATTTATAGGAAGGGCAAGTATGTGTCGAAGAAACATTCGATGCGAGGCTTTGACAAGAAATTCAAGAAAAAGAAGAAGAAGAAGAAGGACAAACCCAAGAAGACGGAGGAGGAGAAACTGGAGAGGCAGAGGAACAAGGAGATGGGGAAGGCCAAGGTAAAATATATTTCGTTTTCTTTTCTGCAACTAATAAATTTTATAACGATATCTAAGAATTGTGATCGAAAATGAATGATTTATTTTCCCAGATCAAGTATGGTGGTCTGTCAGACAGTTCTCGAGAGTCGCATGACTGGTCTCCCGCCCATCGTACTCGGCAGCGCAGGGTCAACTATCTGGAACTGCCCAATACTGATTCCGAAGAGGTAAGCCTCCTTTCTCGCCTTACCCTTTTTTACATAATAATAATATTAGGATGATTTATTTGGTGAGCTCTGTTTTTGTGTGTATCACACCTCAAGAGCCCTCTGCGAGCTTGGTCGTCGCTGTAGAAAGCGCCAATTCCCAAGCAAGACCCAGTTGTTGTAAGGTTGGATGGACCGTTCAGTGACCGGTCTTTCGTAAAGGTTTATGAATTTTTCAACCCAGCGAAGAGCACATTTGGAAATATAAATGGTATATTTTGTGTGCTCCGCCGGGATTCAAATCCACAACCTTCCATTTACGAGTCCGAAGTGTTGCCACTGGACTATGGACCGGCCTTAACCTTTATCAAAAAATTATACATAATACATCATTTGTGGCAACTCAAATTATGAATTCATTTTTATTCACAGGAGGCCCACAAGCCCAGCGGCAAGCACATGGACAGCTCTGACGAGTACAAGGGAGAATCCTGCAGCAACTCGGACTCTGACAACTCCCGCAGGCGCGGCAAGAAGGGCTCCAGCGAGGGAGGCAGCCCCAAGGCCGTCGAGGCTCCCGCCGCGCCCCCCAAGGCAGGCATGTGCCAGGAGGCCCTGCTGGCGGCCAGCCTCATCAAGGGCGGCAACCAGCAGTCTCCCGCCAAGACACCAACACCCGGGACCACGGAGCCGGCTAATAAAACTAGTGAAGGTGAGTGGACTGTTGTTGACTTGTTATATGGTGTTAACCGTTATTTGCGTGAAAAATATGGTTGCTAGATAGGCTTGTTACAGAATGACCGATTTCCTCAATGTCACCATCAGTATGAAAGCATGGGTCTGATCTAATCTAATCTAAGTTGCAAAGATATGTAACCTTGGGGATTCACATTACATGCATTCTCACAAGCATATATGTACAAGTTCGCACTTGAGCCTGCCGCATGTGAACCTACAACATAAAAACCAAATCTCAAATGGACATACATCCTGCAACTCCTGCCGACCTTCCCTGAAACAGGGGTGGCATTGGCAAAGTGAACCATTTTCTACAGCATGGGTGGTCAGCCGCATACCATGGGTGTTTTTAGATTATGACGTTTCTAACATTTTTCACTAGTTCTTGTTGTTAAATCAAACTTGTAAATATTACAATGACTTATAGTTATTTAATTTATAATTTTTTGAATGAATTCAAACAAAACACTTTATTTTCACAATAAAATTTATTTAAAAAGATTAAAATCTTTAAAACAAATTACTTATAGTTATTGTTTCACGGTATGATATTAACCCTTCAATTGCGGGTGACACGCATATATGCGTCAAGTGTAAACATGCATACAGTGCGGCTGTCAATCATAGATGTCATCAAAGTATGAACTTATCTCTGACATCTGTGTTCAAGAATTCAAAAGTCTACAAGTGGAAATATGTGCCAATGCTTTGTGATTTCTATTCTATAATATATGTGACTGTTCACATAGTTTAATGTGTCGTCAATTAATTAAGCTAGGAAATCAATAAATGTGCTTGAAAAAGTATTCCGTACTGGGGGTATTCATACAGCCAGAATATTCAGAGGTGAAAAGGTTGAAGCATGCGTCGAGACACTCACCATGTTTTCGTAAATTGTTCCCTCCACCATTTAATCTATCCCTTCAACTCTATCCACATGACCTCTCCCATACTTGGCTTCAAGACCCATACCTGGGCCTGCTGCACGGAGTCAGGATGAGGTGGGAGTCACAGGACTTCCGACTTACGTCAAGTAAAGAATAATGTAGTCTACATCTTGTTGTGCCTATTACAAAACTCATTCAAGCTCACTCTTACATTATTATCTTTAGTAGCAGTGATACCAACAGTGGTGATGTCTGCAGAAGTGTCGCCAGCAGCTGCCGTCATGCCAGCGTTGTCAGCCAGAGGACGCGGCAGTCGCGGAGGACGGGGAAGCAGGTAAATGATGCATTACCACATCACACTTCCGCTGATAAAAATATCAAAACTTGAATCTTTTCATTCCATAAAAAATAAGGGACGGATGTAAAGACAATTTGTTAAAATATTTGGATGTTTTTTTTTTTGTTAAATTAGTCTTCACACAGACAAGAGAGAACTTAAAGTGCATTACATCCAGATGTAAATAGACAGGATGAAGACAAAAGAGAAAGTGCAGGACTCTGCAGCAGCCCAAAAACAGGCCAGAAAATAAATTAAAAAATCTGTTGCAGATATATAGCCTTTCTATTTTTTGTGTTTTAACGCCCCTCCAGCAATCCAGCAAACACAAACACCTTCTCTCAGGGGTCAGTCTCCCCTCCACTGACCCACGCCCTGTATTTCCATCCCATCCGGGGATGTGTCACAGGACTCGCATGCAAAAGTTGTGTGAGATGCGAGTGGCAGAAGGCCCTCCCGTGAAGCTACACTTTCTCAAGTGTTTACACAAAGCAAAGGAGGCTCAGAAATCACTGAAAGATTATAGCCGTGAGGGTTTAGGGCTCGAGAATTTTAAATTTACAAACAAAAATGCAAAGAGATTCTGAGCGTCTTAACATATGACTTAAGGCCTAAATTCGAGATGTTACTACTGAGACTGTTCGGGAGGTGCTCTCCTGACTAAGTGGCCAACCACCATAGAGCAATCCAGCAGAGACAAGGAAAAATTGAGAGCTTTGACTTTATTAACCCTTGGAGCGCCCCTAGTGGCGAAATCTTGTTACCTCTGTGTGCCAGCCATTTGCAGCAGTAATGCAGCAACACAGGTCATGTGTTTGATATCAAATATCTCGAAAGATATAAAACTTACCTCATTTTGGATTATTGATTTTAAAAGCTAGTGAAATAATGCTTTTATTGGTATATAATTTACAAAAACAGCATCAGTCGTATATTTACTACAAGGCATTATCTCTTATGAATCGGAAAAAAATCATAGTACTTTGGAAAAAGTCCTGTAATATAAAAGCAGTGACTTGAATTTAAGTTTTTCTGGATTTATCATATCCTTAGATATATTGTGAACTTGATTACATAATAAAATGATTTTGGCTGATGAAGAAAAATGAAAAAAAACGAGTTTTGCTATTGTCATTTTTTGGAGTATTTTCAAGGCCACATTATTGTCCGCGCACGTGACCTGTACTGGGTGTTTGAGATAGAATATGAGAAAAGTTAAGGCAAGCTATAATTCTTTATAATAAAAAGTTTGTATATTGTTTATAAGGAATATTCTTTTCCTAATTTATTTTACAAAAATTTTACAAACCATGATGAGTCATCCCATGTCAAGAACCTGTACCTACCTGCAGCAGGTGTACATTTGGGTTGTCACGTAGGCCAAAAGCTAGGAGAATAATAGCAGGTAGGTGGATGTTTACAACTAGGGGTGCATCTTTGTGTAAACAAAACCTTCATTTTTTTGTGTACTTGGGAGTGTGTACAGTGTGGATAGGAAATATTAATGTTTTAAATTGTTTTTTTTTTTCAAAAATAGCAAAGCATTTTTTTTATTATGCAAAATAATATGAGATGCTGTCTTGTTTTCTGTGCAGTCGTTTTTATTTCATTTAAATATCTTTACTACTAAAATATCTTTGCTTCTTATTATTTTAACAATAACAAAAATAATCTTCATTTGCAAGTGAGAAAAGGGAAATAATAAAATAAAACACAATTTAAGAAAGTCTGAATAGATCTAGTATCTACAACCTATATACGAAATTCACGCTTACACATGATTTAATTTCAGCCTCTTTGGAAAAAGTGAAAAAAAAAAGAAAAATAAATAAAAAAAAAACACCACAATTTAAGAAACACTAAAGACTTGGTCTGTACAAATTTCACGCCAACATTAAATTTCTTTTTTGCTTCTCTAAAGTGCAGGTGAAAAGCAGGTAAAAAAAAAATTTAAGAAAATCTAAAAAGACGAAATACATACGAAATTCACCCTCAAACGTAATTTAATTTATGCCTCTTTCGAGTGCAATAGAAAAAAAAGACGAAATAATAAAAACACAATTTCAGAACAGATCTAGTCTGTATAAAACTTACTTTTGGCTTTGTGCACACTGTGTCATATTTTACCACTTACTAATTTTTAATGCATTACTTAACAAATATTTGACGGAAATACGTTTGGGCATACAAGGGTCAAAATGTTTCGAACCAGCCTGTACCTAAACCGCTCCGCTCTGACGGCTACCTACAAGTTTCGACAAGAATTTAGAAAAAAATACTCTAGCTTGCTTCTATTGTTGTATTTCAACGAAATGCTTACAAAATTATCTTCAAAACTGTGTATAAAACATATTCACGGTAGAATAAGAATATGAAGAAATAAAATATTCAAAAGTACCGTTGCTCTGACTAACAGTCAGTATCAAAGTTTATGTTGATTTATCAAATGATTTTACTTACTTATTCGTAATATTTTTATTCAATGCTATTAGGATAATGATCTAAATATAGAAAATATACACTTTACTTACGTTTTTCAAATGATGTATTTATAATCCGTAAACTTTGAGGTCCAATGCACGTCCACTCACGGCGAAAACTTTCGAACTTTTGAATATTTTCCACAAGCCCTTCATAACCGAAATGAATGCCGTGATTTGATTAGTTGATGGCTTCACCCAATAGGAACATGTTGAGCGATTTTCAGTCTTATTGCTACACAAAAACTAAAGAAAAAAAATAAAAATCGCGATATGTCCTTCGAGCGCAGATCTGCGTTCCGGCGCTCTACGGGGACAGCGCAGATCTGCGTTCCGGCGTCCCAAGGGTTAAAATAGCAGTCCAGTCAGTAGCTCAGTTGGTAGAGTGCTTGCATTCCATGCCATGAGCCCGGGCTCGAATCCCACGAGGGTGTCAGAAATGATTTCCCGTGTCGGTGTTTATTTCAAAACTTGAAATAAAATACCTGCAAGGTTTACTCAGCATCACCAGAAATGATTACCAGCCCCCTCGGGAGCTGGGAAACCCCCACTTAAACTGAAGTGGTTGGTGTTAGGCCGGCCCCTTTACCTATACAAATAAATGGGTTCAATGCGAAACCCTTCGGGTATAACGCGGCAAGAAGTTACACTATATGTGTAGCTTAGTTGCGTTGCGTTTTTGTAATATTTATTTTTGTGTTACAGAGGTCCTCGAGGCCGTGGTTTTCGTGGTTCGCGTGGCGGGGGCCGCGGCATGTCCATGGGCCTGGGGAGCATGAGGGTGGGGGGGGAAGCCCCCCTGCCCGGGATGACCACCCCCACCAAGACCCCCAAACCCAAGCCCAGCCCCGTCAAGACTCCCGGCTCCAACCCAGGTATTACAGATGTTTCAAGGTCATGCTTATCCTGTTCCACTGTTGATTTTACTCCACTTTTTGTCATCAAACATGAAGTTTGTTCTTCTTGCCGTGCCTCTTCAATGAAGATTTGCAATTGTCATAGGAATTTGCACCTTCGGTAATGCAGCACGAAAGAGGGATATTGTGCTTCTGCCAAACCACTGTCTCAGGTTCTTCAACCTGGAGCTCATCTGCCATCAATTCTTTCCTGTATGATGAAATGCAGGAGTGAATTTCTCATTATGTAGCTCAGAGGTTCCCAAAGTGGGTGCCGCGGAGAGAGATCAGGGGTGCCGCGAGGCGCCCCTGAAGTCTACTAAAAATCAAAATTTTACATTTTTTTTTTTTTTTTTTAAATTTGTGAAGAGGATTGCAATTCACCAACCTATTTTGCCTGGCCAGATGTCTTCATGCGAAAGCAGAAGCTTGTGTGCATACATGAATACAAACATCGATCGATATTATATGACTAGGGTGCCG
Organism: Agapetus fuscipes; assembly: GCA_951799405.1. Taxonomy (NCBI): domain Eukaryota; kingdom Metazoa; phylum Arthropoda; class Insecta; order Trichoptera; family Glossosomatidae; genus Agapetus; species Agapetus fuscipes. The sequence continues at coordinate 1,837,610 of OX637346.1, read as the reverse complement.
ATATTATATGACTAGGGTGCCGTGAGAAAACTCAAAATTTCAAAGGGTGCCGTGACTTGAAAAAGTTTGGGAACCTCTGATGTAGCTGAAATAAATCAGTTTTGGTCTGTTGATGGACATCAAGAGTTTGTCTCTGGTATTCATGTGGGAAAGAACTTTGGCATTTGTGACTCGATCCATCCAGGAAACCTTCAACATCCGACGGTAGATTCACATTTCAAAAGTTTCATACAAAAAAATCTAAAACCAAAGATATCATAAATACTTGACTTTCATATTGGGAAACGGGTTGAGGTGGGAAGAATTGGGAACGTTGTCATGACATGAAGGATCTTAAACCAACCTTTGGCAGGTCGTAAGTCCTGTGACTTCATCTCATCCTGACTCCATGCAGCAGGCCTATATGGGTCTTGAAGGGAAGATATTTTTGTGCCCAACCTGGTGATGCCATAGTTTGCTCAGGTTTTTAAAAATATATTATTGACTCTTGCCATTTGTGTAATAAATTAGCAAAGATAAACCCCAACCATTTATTGGTGTGCGATAAAAGCTGCCCACATACAATATGTTAATTTTTGTTGTTTTTAGATGGAGATAATCTGGAGGATCTAAAGCTGGGCGACTTCTCTGATGATCTTTCTGAACTGGAAAATGTAAGATTAATACATTTTGCATATAGGTTAAGTTCTCAAAACTTAAGCTTTTTAAGTTCTTGAGAATTATTTTGTGTATCCATACCAATATCTGAAAGGTAAAACTGAATAAGTGACATTTTAAGCTAACATGGGTTTCTCAGATAAATGCACGGTCTATTTTCTACGAGAGAAAACATTAAAACAGTCTGAAAATCCTGTAGTGTAGAAGTTTGTCATGAACACTTCATTATAATTAGTTCACTTACTATGACAAGTTACGCCCAATAAAATGTTGTATCCTCAATTTCTCAAATCAGTGAATCAGCTTTTCATTTTAACCTTTAAGGTGGCGATATATATTGAAAATAATGTTTTTGCAGATGAGCGACCTTGATGACGAGAGTCTTGGAGAGATGGAGACCTCACCAGCCAAGTCAGGCGGCCCTAATATAGGGACATCCACCATGCCCTTGACTCCATTCCAGGTAATCCAATACACACACTGTCAATGTTTTCAATTCCTGTGTAAAAAGCCTGTTGTTCACAAATATGTTGATCAACAGATCATCGCTTGTCTTGTATAGATAATTCTTTAAGTCAGCCGATGATGTATAGATTAGCTGTTACTGAATAATACCGTATGTACTTACAATTATAATAACTACACAGTTAATTTAACTTTTTGGATGTAAGGCAGCTGAATGGCAGTTGAATTCGGCAGCAAGGCTCATATTCGGTATGACCAAATGCGTTCACATCACTCCGCTGTTAAAAAAACTACATTGGCTTCGCTTCCCGGAGAGGTTGGTCTATTATGTTTGTCTGATGGTATATAAAGCCATCAATGGCTTGGCTCTACACCTGTTGAGATGGGTGTAAGGAGGCAGACACTCAGATCTGCGGGCGATGGTGCAATCAATTTGGTTCAGCCGGGCCGTTAGATGCGCACAAATTTCGGAGACCGTGCTTTCCGTGTTGTGGGTCCGGTGGAGTGGAACAGACTACCACCCAGAGTGAAGAACTCGAAATCTGTGGGTGTATTTCGTGGAGCACTCAAGACACACCTTTTTCAAAAAGCCTGTCTGTCCCTGTACGACGACTGAGGAAGAACTGAGCTTAAACCTAACAAATACCGTGTGCAGCTTTATAGAAGGTTATTGAAATTGGTTCACTTTGCCAATGTCACCCCTGTTTCAGGGAAGGACGGCAAGAGTTGCAAGGCTTATGTTCATTTGAGATTGGGTTTTTATATTGTAGGTCCACATGCGGCATGTGTTAGCGCGAAATTATACATATCTGTAAATGATATATATCTTTGCAGCTTAGATTAGATTAGATTGAATGAATATTAGCATTGGAAATGTGTCCAAACCAAATATTTCTTTTTACGCAAATCACTTTCCTGACGTCAATTGTGTACAATTTATTTATTTATCTTGATAATCTTGTTATCAGTTGGAGAGAGAGAAGAAGCGCAAAGAAAAGGAAGAGAAGTTGCTGGAGAAAGAGAAGAAAAAGGAAGAGCGGCTGAAGAAGAAGGAAGAGAAGATCCAACTGAAAGAGCAGAAGGCCAAAGAGCGCGAGGAGAAGAAACTGGCTAAAGCTGCTGAGAAGGAACAGCTCAAGAAGCAACCCAGGAGGCCCAAGTCATCAGGTAAACAACGACAACTTACTCAATTTCATTATGATCATCATATCATTTCATCCTACAAATGCTAACAGATAACCTCCATGCTTTACAAATGACTAGCATACTATACTATCTTATAAAAGACTCTGTACTTTGTAAATGTACCCTTGCTGTGGTTGAGTCTGGTTAAATAGGAAACAAAGGACGTTTTTTCATCATTTTATCATTGTGAACAATCCATCCCAAAGGTTTCAATAAATATCTCAGATGTAAGTTCCTTGACTTATAGGTTGGTATGCGGCTGACCACCCATACTGTAAAAAATGGTTCACTTCGCCAATGTCACCCCTGTTTCAGGGAAGGACGGCAAGAGTTGCAGGGCGTATGTTCATTTGAGATTGGGTTTTTATAATGTAGGTCCACATGCGGCATGTGTTAGCGCAAAATTATATATGTCTGCTTGTGAGAATGCATTCAATATGAATCTTAAATGATATATATCTTTGCAGCTTAGATTAGATAAATGGATTCAAAATTTACTGACCGGGTTGCTAGAAAATCAGGGAAAGTTGACTGTTTTTAGATTTGATTGACACAAAACTTCACAAGAACCATTCTTGTTAAAAAAAGGTTTTAAGAGTCCATAGGGAACATATGAGTCGTATAAATGCAAACGCCGTCAACTCCTTATGCGATGATTTTGAGAAAAATAAACTTGTGTTTTGAACGCAATTTGGAACCAGTTGGAGATGATGGCGTTTGCACGAAATCATACTTTTTCAATTAAAATTACAAAGGATTAAGTGAGGTTTTCATGACATTGTACACAGCAAATGATTTGTTACACTACGCAGAATCAAATTCAGTAATTATCTCAAAAATCATAAAATTTGGAGATGACGGCGTTTGCAGTTATAAGACTCATATGTACACACATACATTTTATTTTATTTCGTACATATGGATTAAGATAGCAACTAATATTCTTGTCTTGTCTTCTTGGTTATAAAAATACAGCCAAACAAATTGTGCAAGAAAGTAAACATTATGTTGACATATTTCAGAGTTCATGGGTGGTCAACCGATGCCATTCAACATGTCTGGTCCTCGAGGGCCCATGATGGGACCACGGGGGCCTATGGGAGGACCCATGGGAGGACCCATGGGAGGACCCATGGGAGGACCTATGGGGGGCATGGGCGGGCCTATGGGCGGGCCTATGGGGGGACCCATGGGCGGACACATGGGAGGACCAATGCCGGGCGGCATGGGAGGATCCATGGCAGGCCCCATGGCGAGTATGGCCAGCATGGCTGGGATGGCAGGAGGCATGGAGCACCCCCGCTCTGCTTCCCCTCGCCCTCCCTACCCGCCCATGGACCCAGCCCGCATGACCCCAGAACAACGAGAAATGCTTTACCGGAGACACATGCAGCAGATGCAGCAGCAGCACCGAAACCCACAGCAATCTGAAGAAGACCAGCCGCGAGGCATGCCTGGCCCTTCCCCCTTCCAGATGGAGCCCCGCCCCAGACACCCTGGCCCCAGACCGCTGCCTCCTGGCTATGTGCTGGATCATCGGGGCAACCCCGTCCTAATGGGGGAGCCCCGGCAGGAAGGAGGCGCAGAGCGGGGGCTGAACTTGGCAGATACAGGACGCGGAACACCTCCGAAGAGAAGGGGAAGAGGACCAGGGAAGAAGACCCTGGCACGCCAAGCTAATGCTGCTGGAGGGGGAATCGCCCCAGATGCCAACTCCCAGAGCCCCAACAGCTCCAGCTCATCCCTGCCTGAAGGTACACCTTTTAGACTTTCCATACTCTACACAAAAAAATATTGATTGAAATCAATTTTGTTCTTGTCATCATCTTGTAATTGTATTCACAATCCAATTTAATGTTACAGGTACGCTAGCCGTAGCGGGGGCTCCCCAGCCTTTTAGGCCCGCAACAGAAGCTCCAAGTGTCATCACACGCATGCCACATATGATGCCACCTCCTTACAGGTACACAGCATGTCTAAAGACATTGCCATCTTTTGTGTGGTTAATTCCTGTCTTATTTTTACATATTTTCCTTGTTACAATTGCAGGGGTTCTTCAATGTTTGGTGGCAGTGCTCCCATGTATGGCAACCCTCGTGGGCATCTGCTCATGGGAGGCTACCGCCCACCACACCCGATGGATCCGTCCCCTTCAGGAGGTGGTCCTATTGCTGTTGGTTCCCCGGGGCGCGCCAGTCCTCACAGCCAGCCCTACCCAGGACCTCCCTACCAGGGCCCCCCATACTACCCTCCTGGAGCAGGCCCCCCGCACATGGGGCCTTACCCTCCCCCTCGCTTCCCTCCTCATCACGCTCCACCTGCCACCACAAGTCCTCATCCTTCTCCCACCCCCACCCCCCCTCGCAGTGCAGAGGAACCCAGCGACGAGCCCAGCAAGGAGCCGGGAACTCTTTTGCGCCGCACAGACATCAAACAAGAAATCAAACAGTCCTTGTCCCCGGCCGAGGCATCTGAAAAATCTCCTGGACAAGAGGCGTCCGCAGAAGAGGAGGCGCGAGAGGATTCGTCTCCTGCAGCTCCTGACCGTGTCACCTCCCCCACTCCAGCGAGACATCCACAGATCAAGCACACTGAGAGCAAGGCGGAGAGACAAGCGCGGGGAAGGATAGCTCTCACGCAGGCAGCGAGGTATCCTCAGGGACCTTATGCTCCACAGTACGGGCCCTACGCTCCGTACCCGCCTCCCCCGGACATGCCATACATGCCTTCTCACCCCATGCACCACATGGGCATGCGACCCCAGCGCCCTCCACATAACATGCATCCTGCCTCTCACCTGGGGCCTCATGACCGTGGCAGCCCTCACACCCCCGCTCACCAGCTGCCTCATGACAGGGCTCCCCCTCACCCTGGGTCTCCTCACCAGCTCTCCCATGATCCAAGGCCCACACATGCCACGCCACATGAAAGAGGATCACCACACGCCGGGCCTCCAAATTCGGGACCTCTGCTTGCAGGTTCACATGAAAGAGGACCACCACATCCAGGACCTCATGAAAGAGGACCACCACATCCTGGACCTCATGAAAGAGGTCCACCACATCCTGGACCTCATGAGAGAGGACCGCCGCATCCTGGACCTCATGAAAGAGGACCGCCACATCCAGGATCTCATGAAAGGGGTCCACCACATCCGGGATCCCATGAAAGAGGTCCACCACATCAAGGATCCCATGAAAGAGGTCCACCACATCCGGGATCCCATGAAAGAGGTCCACCACATCCGGGATCCCATGAAAGAGGTCCACCACATCCAGGATCTCATGATAGAGGTCCACACGAAAGAGGGCCACCTCATCTAGGACCACATGAAAGAGGTCCACTTCATCTAGGACCCCATGAAAGAGGTCTGCCACATCCTGGGCTCCCACATTCAGGACCACACGAAAGAGGGCCACAGCATCCAGGACCCCATGAAAGAGGACCACCTCACTCGGGACTCCATGAAAGAGGTGTACCACATCCAGGGCCACATGAGAGAGGTCCTCCACATCCAGGAATGCCACATCCAGGACCTAACGAGAGAGGCCCACCGCATCCTGGATCACTTGAAAGAGGACCACCTCACCCTGGACTGCCACATCCTGGGATGCCACATCCAGGACCAAATGAGAGAGGCCCACCGCATCCAGGACCACATGAAAGAGGACCACCACATCCAGGAATGCCACACCCAGGACCAAATGAAAGAGGTCCACCGCATCCAGGACCACATGAAAGAGGACAACCTCATCCAGGATCACTTGAAAGAGGACCGCCTCACCCTGGACCGCCACATCCCGGAATATCACATCCAGGACCAAATGGAAGAGGTCCACCCCATCCAGGACCACATGAAAGAGGACCTCCACATCCAGGACCACATGAGAGAGGACCGCCACATACAGGACCACACGAAAGAGGACCACCTCATCCTGGACCACCACATCCAGGATCACATGAGAGAGGTTCGCCACATGAAAGGGGTCCGCCACATCCAGGACCCCATGAAAGAGGACCTCCACAACCAGGCCTACATGAAAGGGGACCTCCACAACCAGGCCTACATGAAAGGGGACCTCCACAACCAGGCCTACATGAAAGGGGACCTCAACAACCAGGACCCCATGAAAGAGGCCCACCTCATCCAGGACCCCATGAAAGAGGTCCGCCCCATCCAGGACCACCACACTTGCTGCCTGCCCACCTGGAGCGTGGTCCTCCCCCTCTAGAGCGTGCCCCCCAGCACACTCCTCCACCTCACCACCTCGCCAACCTGGAGAGAGCCTCTCTGTCCCCCCACCACAGAGGGCCTCCCATGCACGGGCCCCCGGGGGCGCACCAGCCACCCCATCACGCCCTGCCACAGGCACACCTCCCTCCCCCAGGGGCGCACCAGGCTCCCATCCACCACGGACCTCCTGGGGCTCACCAGCCCATGCCTGTTCCGCCCGGCGCCCACCTGCCTCATCACCCCCCTCCCCCAGCACCCACCCATCATGACGAGGAGCCCGGAGAGTTCGGAGGACTGGTCAGCTACTTCTCCAGCCAGCACGAAGACGACATGGACTCTTAAGCTTAACAACTATGTGTGAACTATAATATATTTTTTTAGTAGCCTGGACAAATGGTTTATCGGTGTAGCTGTAGAGCTTTATGTTAAGGTAATATTTATAAATAAATAATGTAAGACAATTAGCCTGTACATACAACTACATTATATTATTATTAATATTATTATATTATAATATCAATCATTAGGACTTTACAAACTAAATAAAATTATTATTTATATTATTTTATAGAATCTTATTAACATATTTTATAAGAGGAAATGTGTATCTTATATGGAATTGACGGTTTTGTCAAAATATTGAATTAAAAATAAATTATAATAATTAAATGAATAAAACACTTTTATTTCAACAAAATATTCATTTATTTATTTTCATTTCATTCCAGACTTAAGACCCTATAAGTTTTGTAATTTTGCTGCCTCCGCGAGCCTTTTCTTCTTCCTCCTGAAGCTGCGGCGCTTGTTCTCAGGGATGCTGCCGGCCAGCGTTCCCGCCTTCCTCATGGCATCAAACTTGGCATTCTTCTTCTATAAATGGAGAAACAGATCGACGTTATTCTCACTATGATTTTTTATTATCAGTGCCTTTTTACACAACACTGACTGGTTGAAGTCTAGTGGTAACGCTTCGGACTTGTAAATAGAAGGTCGAAGGTTTGAATCCCTGCGGAGCACAAAAAAAAATCATTTACAGGGGAAGACCACGAAATGTCAGTTGAAGAACATTTTAAGTAAATCAAAATTATAAATTTGAAAGTATGTATTTTCATGGTGCCTGTCACAAAGAACCGGAAATACCGCCATAAACTGTGATAGCGACTGTTGTTGCATTACAGATTTTGCAGAGCTTAAGATACATACAGATGCCACTAGATAGCATTAGTAGATTATTTTCTTATTTTTGTTTTTCCCTGTAATCTTCATTTATATTCTCAAATATGCTCTTCCCTGGGTTGAAAAATTCATATGATCGGTCACCAAAGGTTCATCCAGCCTTACAGTAAACGGGGTCTTGCTTGAGAATTGGGGCTTTCTATAACAACGACCAAGCTCCCAGAAGGCTCTTGAGATGTGTCTTGAGAAAAACAGCGCTCACCAACTAAATCACTCTTATACTAATCTAATCTAATCTAAGTTGCAAGACAGGGGTGACATTGGCAAAGTGAACCATTTTTACAGCATGGGTGGTCAGCCGCATACCAACCTATAAGTCAAGGAACACACACACACGACAAATTACATTTTATACATCACCAAACAACAATATCCAAATACAAAACATCCATTTACAAATAAAAACAAATTCCAATTTAATAAACCCTAGCCGCCAACATTACAGATCAACCGCCATTTCTTTCTGTCCTTACATACTTCTTTCATTTCCTCCAGAGTCATAATTTTCTTCATACAGGCTCTTCTTTTATACTATTATTATTATTAAATGACTTATAGGTTGGTATGAGGCTGACCACCCATACTGTAAAAAATGGTTCACTTGCCAATGTCACCCCTGTTTCAGGGAATGTCGGCAAGAGTTGCAGGGCTTATGTTCATTTGAGGTTTGGATTTTATTTGTAAGTACACAATCAGCATTTGTAAGCGCGAACTACACGTGTTTGTTTGTGGGCATACATCTGAGAGCTTTGAATGAATATATCCTTGCAACTTAGATTATAGATAGATAGATTCTGCTCGGTTTGTCTATCTGTTGTTGGGTCGGAAGTCTAGTAGGTGTATAAAGATATATGAAAGCTTTCACACCGTTTGTCTGGTAATGCCATCCGGAACCATAGTCAACCCAGGCAGAATTTGTTAAGGCCCGGTATATTCAAGTAAAGTAATATTTTAGTTAACTATTACTTGAACTATTATTCAAAATACTTAAGTTCGAATTAACTAAAACCGAGAATTACCGAAGTCACAAGCCCCGCCCCCAAATCTTGGAAATAATTACAATGCCATTCAAAAGCTTTAAAACAAACAACTGTTTATAAAAATCAAATGCCTAACCTTCATTAAGCTAGAAAACGAAACAAAAAATGTTCAGTTTGCAACAATTTTGATGTATCCGTACATTAAAAAAGAACAGCTGCTGTCAGTGAAGACGACACCATTTTGAAAATCGTAATTTAAAGTAACTATAATATTTACTGGCAAAATTCGGTGAGTGAAAATTATGATAATTTAACTACAATTGCATTTTAGTTAACTTTACGATACTCCGGGCCTAAAGCCTAGTTTCGGACACGGCGACTAATTTAGTCGAGTAGCGAGTAATTTAGTGGCTAAATGCGTGCGAACCACAAAAAATTAGTTGAGTAGTTTAGTCAATGATTTAGTCGAGTCGATTCATTTTACTCTATTTTTATCGGGCGAGTAGCGCCCCCCACCACCGTCCGTGGCCGAGTGTGGCCGAGTAGCCACGGACAAGTCCGAGTCCGAGCCGGTGGTGGTCGAGTTCATAAGTGGCCGCTCCATTGGCCACTCACTCTTGGCGGGGAAACGGAAATGCATGAATGGTGGCAAATTTAAATTGGCTGCAGTTAGAAAATATAAATCAGTTATTATTACCAAACCACAGCCAATTTAAATTTGCCGCCATTATAGAAAGGGCTTTATAATAACATGATTTTAATACTCAATTAATATTTTCAAACTGCAGCCAATTTAAATTTGCCGCCATTCATGCTCGTATTGCAGCCTGTTCATCTTGCAAACTTCGCACTTGTGTACTGTACTGGACCGTAATGCGAACGCTTTCTGTGCAGTAGCGAGTAGTTTAGCCACTAAATCACTCGCTACTCGATTAAATTAGTCGCCTTGTCCGAACTAGCCTTAAGTGTGAAAAGGTTGACGTAAGGGCACCATTGATAGTATAAATAATGGATGAGAAAGTCACTGACCCTTATTTCTTTGAGATCCAAATTTTTGCCGTCAGGATTGGTGAACAAGACGTTAATCCTGCGGTTGTGTAGCATTGTATGATGCATGGAGAGAGTTTTCTGAAACAAGATATTAACAATTGAGAATGTTTCTGTGATTCTTAAAATAAAAAGTGAGATTTTCTTGCAAAATTGTGATTTTGCCCTGAAAAACAAACAGGTTTAACTAGCAATGACAAATTTATATATTTTTTATTAACTTTTAAGTTTAAGCTGGACCTGGAGTAACAGTCCTTTGACATTTCTACAAATTATAATTAATTTCGAAGTTAATCACACTTCTCAGATATTAGACGATCCTAAGTTCATCCTCAGTCGTTGTGCAGAGAGGGTGCTTCCTAAAGACGTCGGCTAGGTTGCCAACTAAACATCGAGAATTGTGTAAGTTTTCCCATAATGGGAAAAAAGTAAACAATTTTTGATCAACTGTCTATTAACAGTTCCACTCCACTGTTCCAGGGAAAAGTATTAAACAGTGGGCGCCTGGAAATTTGTGAAAGAAATTACTTAAATATTAATGTAAATGTAAATGTAAATGTAAATAAATTGAGAAAGATGGAAGAATGACAGGTGAACTTGAAAGAAGAGTAATGAAGGGCAGGTGTGTACTGGGTGCCACAGCTTGTATCGCCAAAAATCAAAACATTTCTAAAAATGCTCGATTGGCGGTACGCAGTGGCATACTTTTACCCACCTTGATGTATGGAAGCGAGGCCTGGACGGTGAATGAAAGTGAAATTAGTAAAGTCCATACTGTTGAAATGGACTTTCTAAGAAGTATGATTGGGAAAAAACGGAGTGACAGGGTGAGGAATGATTTTGTAAGAAAAGAATGTGGTGCAAAAGAAAGTGTGAAAGTGAAGATTAAAAGAAGTTTGTTAAGATGGTTTGGGCATATGGAGAGAATGAATGAGGAAAGACTGACGAAGAAAGTATATGTTGGTAGAATAGATGGATGTCGTGGTAGAGGAAGACCGAGAAAGGTATGGATGGACCAAATATCCGAAATTGCGAATGAATGGAATATCCAGAGTCATAATAAAAGAAGAGCTTGTATGAAGAAGGTTATGACTCTGGAGGAAATGAAAGAAGTATGCAAGGATAGAAAGAAATGGCGGTTGATCTGTGATGTTGGCGGCTAGGGTTTGTTAAAGTGAATTTGGTTTTATGATTTAGTTTTTTATGTCCATGTATATATTGTTATTTTTATTCTTTGATTTTAAAAAATGTAATTTGTCATGTATGTTCCTTGACTTATAGGTTGTTATGCGGCTGACCACCCATAATATAAAAATTGGTTCACTTTGCCAATGTCACCCCTGTTTCAGGGAAGGACGGCAAGAGTTGCAAGGCTTATGTTCATTTGAGATTGGGTTTTTATATTGTAGGTCCACATGCGGCATGTGTTAGCGCGAAATTATACATATCTGCTTGTGGGAATGCATTTAGTATAAATCTTAAATGATATATATCTTTGCAGCTTAGATTAGATTAGATTAGATATTTACCTCAAATGCAACGTTGTCCTCCAGTTCTATAAATGCAAAACCGCTCTTTCTGTTTTCCTTCATCTCTGGAATTCTGACTGACTTTATTTTCCCCACTTTGGCAAAGTGCGCCTTCAGCTGAAACAAACAAAATATTTAACAAGTTAAATACAGGATATCTTCCTACTAGAGATGTGCCAAATGTGAATTCAACCCAATAAGAATATTCGGTCTAAAATGAACCGAACCGAATATTCGGTCAAATGATTTGGTTCATTTTTGTGCATCTTGAGCATCTAAATCTAAGCTGCAAGGATATGTATCATTTGAGATTCATATTAAATGCATTCCCACAAGCAGACACACATAATTTCGCGCTCACACATGCCGCATGTGGACCTACAATATAAAAACCCAATTCTCAAATGGACATTTGCCCTGCAACTCTTGCCGACCTTCCCTGAAACAGGGAATCATTATGAGCATCTATAATCTATAAAAAGCATCATTCATATTATCGACAAGTCAGCCATATATCGCTACCAAGCTACATATACAGTTTAACTTCTTGCCACATTTTCCCCGAAGAAGTCACACTTGGCGACTGGAACCTATTTATTTATGCAGGTAAGGGGCTGGCCTTACACCAATCACTTCAGTTGAAGTGGGGGTTTCAAAGCTCCCGAGGGGACTGCTACTCATTTCTTGTGAAGGCTGAGTAAACTTTGCCTGTATTTTATTTGGGGTTTGAAATAAACAATGAAACGGGAAATCATTTTTGACAACACAAGCTCTCCATGGAATGCAAGCACTCTACCGACTGAGTTATCAAACGGTTTATTATGTTCATTCAAAAAATTAATTCAAAATGAAAATGATGCAGCTATAAAGTCTAAAATGTTTATAAAGCAGCGACATGAGCTACAGCTAAAATATTGATTATAAATGCAACTCTCTCACATGTGTGTCCTTAGTGTCCTTCGACAGGTTGCCAATGAAGAGCACAAATCTCTTGACCCCCTTCTGCGTCTCATCCTCTGATTCCTCTTCCATTTCCATGGCAGGGCTTGCCACTGTTTCTTCACTTGCGGCGACATCTTCAGGGTTGTCTGTTTCTTTGACAAGTCCGAGGCTCTGCGCCGTCAACGTGGTCTGAAGGATCTTCCTGTGTAAGTGCTGCAACTGCCTCAGCTTCTTCCTAGATTTCTTATTGACGGGTTCCTCCATCTCTACTAGCTTGGCAATTTTTTCTTCCAATTGAGGTATGTCATACGTTTTGGGTTCATTGGACACTTCTTTCGCAATTTTTTTGAGTTTTGAGGGCTTGAATGGTTTATTTTTCTTTGATTTGAAAGGTTTTTTTGCAATCGGGCCATTCTTAACCTCTTTGTCGGTCATTTTTCGCTTTCTCGAAGATCTTTTGTTTTTAGTATCAATACCCATTTTTATCAAAGTTTTATATTAAGATAACTAAGAACAAAACAAAATGAAATGTTATTTAAGAATTGCTAAATTATTTAACGAGGCATGTTTTGAAAGCCGCACTTGAGAGTTGAATTTGCTATCGTCGTGAAGAAAACTTGACGGTTATCAATACAATTTCCCGAGATACAAAATAATATGAAAAGTACTTCAATAAAAATATTTCAGACAAGTAAAAAATACTTGCTAGGACAAGTCAATCAGATGTCTGATATTTTTAAGTACTAACAAATATGATTAAATTAAATTTACATTATTTCATTCAAATATACATAAACTTTCCATGTGTGGTTTTTACAAATATAGCTTCCAAGATAACAAAGGTATAAGAAAATATCATGATTATATTTATGTATACAGATAAATAAAACCATTTACAGCAAAGCAACTATACTTCTTACTTACATCGAATAATAATAATTGAAATATATTTCGATTTCAACATTTTTCCTTAGATTGTGGGAACGGTGTATTACTTTACAGCACTTAATTGCCCTGCTGACAACTGTCAGGCCATGTTCATAGCTCTGACGTTTGTGTATACTTATTTCTTCTCATGTACTTTCTGGAATGCGCTTTTGACGTTTTGTTAAATGTGACCGAGTTTAAATAGAGATAACTCGAGTATTTCGATTAGAATTGACTAAATGAGCAGCCAAGAAGTTCCTTGTTACAACAGGGGGTGCGGGAAGAGTTTCAAAGTCGACGAGAATGATAAAAGTAACGTATGCCTAGCTCTCAGGAAGTTTTTCTCGCAAGCCATGTCTATTTTGAGAAGTATAAATTATTTTGATTTCAGATGACTGTTGCCACCATCCGGGTCTTCCATACTTCCACGACGCATACAAAGGCTGGAGTTGCTGCAAGAAGCAGTGCATCGACTTCACTGAGTTCTTGAATATAAAAGGATGCACCCTTGGTCCGCACAGCAAGGAGGTAAGTCAGATAGATGTGTGTGCTGTGTGTCACATCAATCAACATAAAAGAAATAGATGGAGCACCAGAGCCGTTCAGCGTGCCAAAAAAGTGCGTCCGGGGGCGTCCTCTTAATACAAACGAGGTCTTGTTATAATCAGTGTCCAGACAACCATCAAGGAAAGCTGACACAGATATTGTTGTTATTTTATATTTCTTTTTGCCGTATACCGCTGGTACCTTTTGCCTCAATTTTTCTTCTTTTTCCTGTGTCTGGCGATCATAATAATAAAAAATAATAATTGACTAGATTTATATACGCCTTTTTGTGATTTACATCTCTTCAAAGGCGCATGTGGGCTCTAGCGGGAAAACAAGAATGCTTTGAGCATCGTCCTGAAGGCTGTCTCATCTTCCTGGACTCTCAGCCTCTCTGGGAGAGCATTCCATGCCGCTGGCCCGGCAACACTTTGCTATAGCAATAGCTGTGATCATCACAGTTATTTGCACCTTCAGTACTGCATCACGAAAGACGGATTTTGTGTTTATTCTAAACCACTGCCTCGGATTCTTCAACCAAGATGTTCTTCGAAGTGGGGCTCGTCTTCCCTCATACAGGAGTGACTACTTCTCCTTTCTCATTATGTAGCCGAAATAAACCAGTTTTTGCCTTTTGATGGACATCAGGAGCTCGGCTGTGGTATTCATGCGGATAAAAAAGAACTTTGGCATTTGTGACTCAATCCATCCAAGAAACCTTCAACATCCGATAATAGACCCACATTTCTCATTTTTGCATAGTATACCTACCTTTTATCGTGTTTTATGGTCATTCAGAGTCATAACAAAAGGAGAGAGTGCAAGGACCGAAAGAAATGGCGGTTGATTTGCAACAATGGTGGTAAATTGTGTTTTGTAGGTTTTAATTTTTTACTCTTTAATTGTTTAGGCTCGGTATTTTGAAGTATCGTACTTAAAGTTAACTAAAATGCAATTTTAGTTAAATCATCATAATATTTCACTCACCTAATTTCGCCAGTAAATATTTAGTAACTTTAACTTTCGATTTTCAAGATGGCGGCGCTTCACTGACAGCCGCTGTTCTTTTTTAATGTAAGGATACATCAAAATTGTTGCAAACTGAACGTTTTTTGTCTCGTTTTCTAGCTTAATGAAGGTTAGGGATATGATTTTTATGAATAGTTGTTTGTTTTAAAGCTTTTGAATGGCATTTTAATTATTTCCAAGATTTAGGGGCGTGGCTTCATACTTCGGCAATGTTCGGTTTTAGTTAACTCGAGATTGAGTATTTTGAATAAAAGTTCAAGTAATAGTTAACTAAAATATTACTACAGTTCAATATACCGGGCCTTAGTGTTTATTTGTTTTATATATTTGAATGTATTTAATTGCTTGTATTCCGTGACTGATAGGTTGGTATGAGGTTGATCACCCATACTGTAAAAAATGGTTAACTTTGCCAATGTCACCCCTGTTTCAGGGAAGGTCGGCAAGAGTTGCAGGGCTTATGTTCATTTGAGATTGGGTTTTTTATATTGTAGGTCCACATGCGGCATGTGTGAGCGCGAAATTATGCGTGTCTGCTTGTGGGAATGCATTTAATATGAATCTGAAATGATACATATCCTTGCAGCTTAGATCTAGATTTAGATTAGCATAGTATACCTATTATCGTGTTTCATGGCATGTTTGTTACAATGGGAAGAATCAGACATACACCATCTATGTCTTTTAAATTGATTGAAAGTCCTCCAACACCAAGCTCACGTTGGGCGCTACTTTCACTGTTTATGTTTGGTTCTGCAGAAGCTTCTCGATACTCCGAAACCGGCTGCAGTTAAGGAAGTTGTCCCCGTGCAGAAGAAGTATGAACCGCTGCCTCGACCCCCCGTTGATTCCAAGTTGACTGTCCTGGTGCCCAAAGTAGCGTCCTCCCTCCAGGCGACGGCAGACAACTGTCCTCACAGCCGCCTGAAGCACGAGGATCCCCAGGAACTCCCGTAAGTATCAAGCCATGATGATAATACCTACAACCACCATTCCCATACTCTCCTTGCACCATCTTCTTTTCCCTCTACTCTTTGCCGCCAGATTTGTGATCCTATTGATAGGTTAACAGGTTCGCTTGAAGCACATTTTGTGTGTGGGGAGTCTTTTTGAAATTGGTCAAAAAAAAATTCAATTATTAACCGCCCTACCCATACGAACGTACGTGATGCGTTCACTATGTCGCCCGAACGCAACAAGCCGTATCACGTACGTTCTTGCAAAAAAAATGTCTATACCCGAAAACCCACGAACGGATTCTATACGTTCATATACATCAAGTTAGTTCCTGCGTTATCGTGTTTAGTGTTTCAAGGTCAGTCGAAGCTAACAAACGTTTTGGGGAATTTTCGTCTGTCCCATACATTTCACGCTGCCTTGTCTTGTCTTGTATCCTGCCGCCATTCCTTTAGGGGGGGCCGGTACCTCCATACAAGTGCCTCCACTTGACTCTATCCTTGCATACTTCTTTCATCTCATCTAATTTCATCACTCTTTTCATGCATGCTCTTCTCTTGTTTCCCCTCTGTAAATTCCATTCATTCGCAATCTCACTTATCTGATCAATCCATTCTTTCCTAGGTCTTCCCCTTCCACGCTGCGAATCCGTGATTCTGCAAAATCTATTGAAAATAAACCCAATGTTTTGTTTAAATACTTTTTGAATAATAACCCAAAGGTATGGCGGTTAAAAATTACTTGATGAAACATGCGAGTCTAATGGATCAAAATTATTGTTAATTTTCTTTGTGTTTTACACCAGTATGAGCAAACAATGCCTGGAAATCTCAGAATGCCACGCGTGCACTTAAAACAACCAATCATACGCTTAGGCCCGGTATATTGAAGTGTACTAATATTTTAGTTAACTATTACTTGAACTTTTATTCAAAATACTCAATCTTGAGTTAACTAAAACCGAACATTACTGAAGTATGAAGCCACGCCCCCAAATCTTGGAAATAATTAAAATGCCATTCAGAAGCTTTAAAACAAACAACTATTCATAAAAATCATATACCCAACCTTCATTAAGCTAGAAAACGAGACAAAAAATGTTCAGTTTGCAGCAATTTTGATGTATCTTCACATTAAAAAAGAACAGCTGCTGTCAGTGAAGACGACACCATTTTGAAAACGTAATTTAAAGTAACTATAATATTTACTGGCAAAATTTGGTGAGTGAAAATTATGATAATTTAACTACAATTGCATTTTAGTTAACTTTACGATACTCCGGGCCTAAAGCCTAGTTTCGGACACGGCGACTAATTTAGTCGAGTAGCGAGTAATTTAGTGGCTAAATGCGTGCGAACCACAAAAAATTAGTCGAGTAGTTTAGTCAATGATTTAGTCGAGTCGATTCATTTTACTCTATTTTTATCGGGCGAGTAGCGCCCCCCACCACCGTCCGTGGCCGAGTGTGGCCGAGTAGCCACGGACAAGTCCCCAAATCTTGGAAATAATTAAAATGCCATTCAGAAGCTTTAAAACAAACAACTATTCATAAAAATCATATGCCCAACCTTTATTAAGCTAGAAAACGAGACAAAAAATGTTCAGTTTGCAGCAATTTTGATGACACGCACCGTTACAATCCTTAATTGAGTTAAAATGAAAGTATATTTTTACACGCACGAGAAGCTGTTAATAGTTTTTAAATTTATCATTCCTTGACTTATAGGTTGGTATGAGGCTGACCACCCATACTGTAAAAAAAAGGTTCACTTTGCCAATGTCCCCCTTGTTTCAGGGAATGTCGGCAAGAGTTGCAGTGCTTATGTTCATTTGAGATTTGGGTGTATATACTGCAGGTTCACATGCGGCACGTGTAAGCGCAAACTTGTACATGTCTGCTTATGGAAATGCATTTAATATGAATCTTAAATGTAATATATCTTTGCAACTTAGATTATAGATAGATATGACTACAGTATGCGGTGATGTTGGTTGTGTTGGGAGCTCACTGCCAGGGGAGTGACATTGGTTTGTGTATTGCAGTATAGTTGTGGGTACAAGTTGTAAGAATGGCGGGTGTAAGGGCTCGTACGCAGGTGCCGACAGTGAGACGGAGCAGTGCGTCCACCATCCAGGAGTTCCCATCTTCCACGAGGGCATGAAGTACTGGTCGTGCTGCCAGAAGAAGACCACGGACTTCAACACCTTCCTCAACCAAGTGGGCTGCCGCACGGGACTGCACAAGTTCAAGAAAGAGGTGATTCCTGCTGTCTGTTATGTTGCTAGTCTGTGCTCTGTGCTCGGGAGAAATGATGCATGCCAAGCTGCAAGCTGACAGTGTCATCAAAGTTGCAATGCCCAAGAAACTGATGAGATGAAGCAAGGATTCATTCCCGGAGAGTTTCTTTCCAGGATCTGTTGCTAAGAAGCCTATTGCACACACGGCCGAGACATCCGGAAACTCTAGCTCCAACTGCGATAGAATACAGTGACAGATTCCGGAAAGAAATTCTCCAGTGTCAACTGCCAGCTGTTAAAAAGCTTCTATTAATTCAAGGATTCACTGAAATGCCTGCCAAAATTAAAGCAAATCAGGAAGCAGTCAAATCCCTTTCACTGTCTGTAGATAACCTAAAGATCAGTCCGTAGTCTAGCAGTTAACACTTCGGACTCAAAAATGGAAGGTTGTGGGTTCGAATCCTGGCGGAGTACAAAAAATATTTAATCTGTATTCTCAAATATACTTTTCGCTGGGTTGAAAAATGAATATACCTTTACCAAAGACCATCCAGTCCATCCGGTCCATCCAGTTTTACAGCAACTGGGGTTGTTTGTTTGAGAATTGGCACTTCCTACAGTGACGACCAGATGGCTCTAGAGGTGTGATTCACACAAAAACCGTGCTCACCAAATAAATCATCCTAATATTATTATTATTAAAGTTCGCAGCCTGGCATGTTTCCATATCCTTGTGCACAGACTTGAGTGGGAAGTGAAGTTTTTCTTGTGTTGCTATTTTAGGCCAGCGTTAAGAATGCAGTGACCTGCAGGTGGGACTGGCATCAGACGGCAACACACGTAGTGGTGGCCATCTACGCTAAGCAGTATTCCCCCACAGAGAGCAGCGTCAGGCTGAGCCCCGTGAGGCTGTGTGTGCAGCTCTGCTTCCCCAGAGAAGGGGGAGCCATGTTTGATATGGACGTGGAACTGCGAGGGGTAAGATCTTTATCTGTCCTTCCTTTATATTTCAGCCACTGTTGGAAGTCCCTCAAGTCCCAAAGACTGTACCCTGTGAGGCGAGATCTGACAGGGTCTGCAAGTCAGATGGTTAGCTGGTTTATCTGCCTCCTGCCACAGCTCATTGAGATTCGTCTTTGTTTTGAAAAGGATTTCACAATGAATGACCGCTATTTGACCAGCTTGTTAGATTCACCCAATGAAGGTTTTTTTTTTCTTGACAAAAAGTTTTTTTTTTTTTATCATTTATGGTATTGTAGGGGTTGTACTTAGTTAATTTCATGATTACACCTCTGTAGGCTAAGCAAACAATCTACATCACTTTCTGTGTACATTTTCACAAATGGTAAGGAATGTGAGGACAATGCTATGGCGATGTTGATTGTGGTAAAAGATGTGTCTTTAGGGCCCTTCTGAAATCTGCCTCTTTGTTTGTCATCCGCAGTCCTGCTGGCAGAGAGTTCCAGGCCATGGGCGCAGCAACACAAAAAGCCTGGTCGCCAAACACGGCAGTCGGGCGTCTCCTTGCAAGCTCCACTTTATCAAACTAAGATCATTAAAGTACATTATGAGGAATATTATGTTTTGCAGGTTATGTGTTGTATATTGATATGGTGTTTTAAGACGTTGTGATGGTTGTTTCAGATTGTCGATGTTGCGGAATCCAGTGCTCACATGATGGGAACTAAAGTAGAGATCAGCCTGAGAAAGGCAGAGCCCGGCTCCTGGAGCATGCTGGACATTCCCAAACCCAAAGCCCAACAGGAGCAGCAGGAACAGGTGAAGGAGCAGCATGTGTGGCAGGGAGATGATGACGACGACATTGACCTGGACGAGATAGAGCCAATCCCACAAATGAAGACAGTCAACATCACAGAAGTGCACGAGTCATAGCACAGCAACAATTAGTGTTTCACTTGTTTTGTATACCTATACTTATAGTTCATAATGTTATATTACAATGTCATCTTTCCCTTTCCGGCGTACTTTCTGCTTTGTGCATTATCAATGTGTTGATATTGATTTAAAAATAAATAAATTAAACTCTGATTTGTTGTTTTTTCTCTTTCTTTCATTATTGAATCTAATGTCCAATGCATTATTGAATTCCTGAAGATTGAATAGAATGTTTGAAGGCAAAACAATGTGGCGTCACAAGGCCAGTTTTAGGAAAATGGCAAACTGATATTTTGTCATTAGTTGCTGAGGACCCTAGCCACATGAACGTTTCGTCGCCTAAAAAAACTCTAAGATTGAATTTAGTGCTGAGTCTATTACTGAATTGGGAAGTTGGCAGTGCAGCTTGGAGCACTCAATAGCAGGGGCGTGCATTCCATACAGGCACATATAGGCAAATTTTGATAAAATGTGCATTGAACCTTGAATTTCAGATTTAAAATTTGAAATTTTTGGTTCAATTTGAGTTATTGTTAGCAAGTAAAATAATATATGTGTTATTTTCAAGAAAAAATGGCAAAATGTTTATTATGAAATGTATTTGCCTCTACGCTATGCACGCGCCTGCAGTCAATAGCATAATATATATTTCACTCATGCATCATTGTGAGTCATCCCTACAAGTGCACAAAATATACTCAAGAAAACAGGAGGAATAAATCATTTTTACAGCATGTTTGGTTAGCCTCGTACAAACCTCTTATCCAACATGTTATTGTCCTAACCAAGTGCATTGCCTCATGCTGGATTCTAACAGAGAGTCTTATAGAATCAAAGACGGAAATATTGTTTGTTTTTTCAAATGAGATAAATACATTAAAGCGAAGGGAATCAAGCATTTCTGTATTGTTTAAAATCATTTTAAAATACATAAATCTGCAGTCCCTGCCTCTGCTTTCCTTTGTTGCAGTGAATTCTCCCTAGTTAGACTTCTACAGGGATTGTGAAGTGTTCCATCAATCAGTAATAGTTAGTGGGAAATCCTCTGAAACTTATGGAAACCGGTGAACGATAGTATTTTTCTTTGCAACTGTAGTCCACATTTTTTATTCGGAGTTTCCAAATTAACCCAAAGTTTTCTTTCAAGTAACTTGAGGCCATTTGTCTTTAGCTCCAAGTCTTATATGTCATAGCCATGTGGATCAGAGTTCCAAATTCACCAAATTAACAAATTTGAATTCCGAGGCTGACTTGACAAAAACATTTACTCATTGGGCACACTCATCCTAAAAGGTAAAACTGAATAAGTGACATGATATGAGCATATAACTCAATGCATATGAAGCTACATGAGTTTCTCAGATATATGGATGATATTTCCTATTTTCTACGAGAGAAAACACTAAAAAAGTGGGACAATCCTTTAGTTTAGTAGTTTTTCATGAGCACTTTATTATTATTAGTTCACTATTATGAGAATGTACTCACAATAAAATGTTTTATCCTCGATTTCTCAAATCAGTGAATCAGAACTTATTTAGGTTTACCTGGTGGCGATATTATAGAAGCTTCAACAGTTAATAGCGCCTTTGGGGTGATTATTTGGCTGATTACTTACATACATAACATACAGCCCGTGGGCCGGTCTGTCAGCCTCTGGTCAGCCTGTCATCCGGCCCGCGACGACATCTAGTTATTGCGCAATATGTTTATCTATTTAAGGCAGCGGCTTTTTTCAAAAAGAAATCCGCGAAGACTGAAATTGCGTGCCTACACCCCCCCCCCCCCTCTCCGTCAATAGACAGAAGTCAGTCAACAGAATTATTATGGACAAAAGTACAACAACAACAAAATTCTAGCCCGCCATGATTACAAAAGTACTTAATCCAACCCGCCATGATTTTGAGTTGGACACCCCTGCTCTAAACGGTACTGTTTAAGATGTTATTATTAAAAGGTAAAAGTTAAAGGAAAATAATTTGTTTTCCAGATTGCCGAAGTTTACAAAGCTCTCCGATGAACAGAAGAATGTGTTGCTCTCATTTCTAGAAGGTTTGTGGCTTCTGTTTTGTTCCATGAATCAACATTCCAGCACAATATGTTATCTTTTGTTTATTAAGATGGTGTTATCTGTTTACAGAAAACCAGCGTCTTGTTAGCTACAAGTATTCCAGTGACTTCACTAAGAAGGACATGGGTGAGAGGTGGGAGGAGCTGAGCTTACAACTAAACTCCTGTGTGGGACCTTCCAAATCTGGCTCTGAATGGAAAAAGGCCAGTATTAATTTAAAAAAAAAATAGATTTGTGGAGAGGAATGAAATTCACCAACGTATTTTGCTCGGCCATAAACAGGTCAAACATTATCAATTAAAAATTCATTATTTAATATTATTAATTAACAATTACTTAATGACATCTGTTTTTTTAAGGAATCCTGTGCCGGAGACTCCTTAGATTTCAGAGACTCTAGGGGTCTATGACACTTGTAGTAGTGCCGCAGAGGTGTTGGTGATATGGCTGTAGATGTCCTGATTCTTTGTAAAAGGGCTCTTAGCTGAGACACTGTTGAACCAGGGTCAAAGTTATTGTCGGTAGGACACCACGCACGCGGGGTTCAAACTTGCGATTGCCTCAATAATGCAAATTTGAGTGCCGACGCCTATCCCCTTGACTGTACCTGCTCCAGAAAAACCAATTGGACGTGGAAATAGTTTTTCGCATCAGCTGATATCAACTGATCAAGTTTATGGACCTCCTTCGGGTATTCATCATGGACTTCCACAGCCGGCCCCCAACCCAAGACCGGCTCACCCTGGCATTCCTGCTTGTCCTACTCCACCACATGTTTTGTATGATGGATGAACCCCAAGTCGAGACGCGGTATCCAACAGGCCCCACGGTTTCAACCTTGGACATATTGGAGGTCCTGTGCAAGATAATTACGCTCCACCCTCTCTAGTATCAGAGGGAAGTTTTGTATTTACATGATCGAGGGGAACTTATGTAAATGTTTTGTTCTCGGGGTACTGAATGGTCCCTCTAGCTGAATGTGGGGAAGTTTAAAAGGGGACACAAGGACAATTTTGAATTATTGGTTAGGTATGGTATATAATTATTTCGCAAAGCGGTGGGTGCTTCACTCAGGGAGAACTGATTTCCTTTATTTTTAAAATTACATCATATTCTGTTTCGAGAGCAGTATTTTTTTTCTTGTGATTAGTTACTTGTAATTCTTTCCAACTTCCTAAATTTGATATCCGTGGCAACATATAATTGGCCATGTTTTTTGTAATTGCTATTATTATATTTCTTATGTAACGCTGTTTGTTGTCCTATTAAAATAAAATAAAATAAATAAAATAATGCTCCTTACAGACCTGGCATGACTTGAGGAGATCAGCCAAGGACAAGCTGCATAAGATGCTAAAGCAAGCCTCGCACTACAAGAGCCCGGCCCCCCTGGACTCCCTCACTTCCTACCAGCAGAGGATCTTGCACCTTGCCTGCCCCAACACACTCCGGTCCAAAACTAAACTCTTGAGGAAGATAGACTCTGACAAACAGGTAAGTCGAATAGGAGTTTTAGGCTTACACGGCCGGTTGATGATGCTGGAGAGATGTTTTATCGGATCTGTTGTGGTGGTCTGTGGGAGCTGGAGCTTCCGGACGATTCGCCCATGTCTACTTTATACCCAAAAACAGCGCTCACCAAATAAATCATCCTAATATTATTATTATGATGGGCTTCTGCAGCGTGAAAGTGAAATGATGAAGAAGCCCATAGTGGACATGGGCGAAACGTCCAGAAGCTCCAGCTCCGACAGATCACAGCAACACATCCCGGAAAACATCTCTCCAGCAACATGTAACTTGTGTTTTTTTTATGTCTACTGTCTTCTTCATCTCTATCACTTTGCACAGTTCCTGGAGTATTTCATTGCTTGAAGACTTAGACAGCTCATCTGACTGTGGGATTAGCATTGAAATTTTGTGGTGTACTTTTATAGACAGAAATTGATCTGTATAATGGATCCGCAACTAAGCATGTTGTTAACACTGCACACAATCAATAATCTCGTTAAGAAGGAAAAGTGCCATCTGCGCTTTGAAAGATTATAGAGAAATAAATGGAGCATCAAATCAGAAGCAAATAGATGGTTTGCCAAATTGTGTCAGCAAGGTCTTGCTATAATCAGTTTCCAGGCAACCACAAAACAAAAATTACTGTAATCTTATATCTCTTTTTTTGACATAAAATGCCATATAATGGATAATTTATATTTCTCTATTGTTTAGTTTTTTTCTATTTTACAGCAAAGGGACTTCAAATATCAGCCAAGAGACTCATGCAGGGAGGGAGAGACTTCTTCCTCTCAGTCCTTGTACAAAACCCAGGACGAGAGCAGTAAAGACAAAGTAAAGAACAGTGTGGATGCTAAGAGAACTGCAGCAAAAGAATTGATTGGAAAGGCTTCATTATTTACTGACATGACACATATATTATCTGAGCTAGACGCGTCGACTTACGCACACATGCCTCTATCAGATGCACCCACCTGTTCTCCATCTGTGCCTTCTCCTCACGCTGCTTCACCAGATGAGTTTACTTTACCAGAACTAAAGCCAGAAGATGAATCTGAAGTAGAAGATTGTAAGCCGCTGTCTTCTCAGGTTCTGATGAAGTCGAGACTGTCATCTTCCTCTCCTGCCAACTTGGAGGAGTATTTTCCCACCAGGAGAAAGAAATCACAACGGAGGATTACTAAAAAGAGAAACATGAAATGTTCTGTCGAGGAAGAAGTGATGGCACTGAAAAAAGAAAGGAATGGAATCTTGAAAAAGCACACTAAACTGTTGCAGAATATTTTAGTGACGCTCAAGGAGAAAGCTGAATCTGATAGACGTTTCCAACAGAAGGTTCTGGATGCTTTGTTGCTCACAAACAGCCGGGAGGGACTCGGGTAGGGGATGGAAATACATTTCAGAATAAATATTTTCTCCCATTCCTTTCAAATAACTCATTTGAAATTGACTGAAGTGCTAACGATGGCTCCAATCAAACTTAAATTTTGGATTTTATGATATATTTCATGGTATATTCAGCAGCAGGAGAATTGCAACAACTGCAGAAGGGATGACCAAATGGGACACCAGTGACACGTTTGTCATACTCTGGAAGGTATGAAAAAATGGACAGTTCCAGGAGGAAAAGGGCAGCTGAATTGTCATCTGTATGATGAGGCTGGCATGAAATGTGGAGATAGAGGACAAGTGAATTGATGTCGTCCTCACCACATCTGTACATATTTAATACCAGAATGAATGGACTGATGCGTGAATGGAAGGCTCTGCTAGATAGACGAATGATAAGAGTAATACCAATATATTATTTTGTTTTTTTTTAAGACATCCTGTGCGGGAGACTCCCTAGATTCTAGAGACTCCAGGGGTCTATGACACTTGTTGTAGTGCCGCAGAGGTGTAAGAGCTTGGTCGTCGCTACAAAGCGCCAATACTCAAGTAAGACCCAGTTGCCGTAATGCTGGATGGACCTTTAGTGACCGGTCTTTGGTAAAAAAAATTATGATTTTTTTCAACCCAGCGAAGAGCATATTTACAAACATAATTGGTATATTTTTTGTGCTCCGCCGGGATCCGAATCCACAACCTTCCATTTACGAGTCCGAAGTGTTGCCACTGGACTACGGACCGGTCAAGAATGCCAACGACACGCGGTGTATCTAAGCGGTCACCCATCCAAGTAGCATCCGCGCCCAATGTTGCTTAATTTTGGTGATCTGATGAGAACCGGTGCTTTCAACATGGTATCGTCGTTGACAAGAGTTTGTGTATAAAATATTGATGTATATTACTATTGTAATATCCTATCGTCAACATTATAACTATGTGGTCTAGAACTGTCATGTTGCCTTATTTGTGTTTTTAAAATAAAGAAAGTGTCAATCATTGATGAATCTTCTTCTTCTTCTTCTTCAGCCTGTATTGATCGTCCACTCCTGGACGTAGGCCTCCTCTCGCATTTTCCATTCGTTTCTATCCTGAGCGATCCGCATCCAGGCAAGTCCTGCACTTCTCTGAACATCGTCACGCCAACGCAACTGTGGGCGCCCAACTCCACGCTTTGCCGTCCTTGGGCACCAGCACAGCAGTCGCTTTGTCCACTTTTCATCTGGATCGCGAGCGACATGTCCCGCCCATCGCTACTTGAGGGTTGCGGCCATATTGATGACATCGGAAACCTTTGTCCTGACTCTTATGTCCTCATTTCTGAGTCTGTCCCGCAAACTGACACCCAACATGGCTCTCTCCATTGCTCTCTGTGTGACTCTTAGCTTGTGGGCACTTTTTTGTGACATTGTGACTGTCTCAATACCATAAGTGAACACTGGCAGGACACAGGCATTGAATACTTTCCTTTTTAAGTTGATGGGTATTTTTGGATTTTTCAAAATGTGACCAAGATTTTTGAATGCTGCCCAGCTTAGTCCGACTCTTCTATTTAGGTCTGCTATCTGCTATCTGGTTATCTCATTGATGAATGATGATGATGATTTGTAGAGCGCTGTTTTGTTAATTCTGTCACTGCCAGGGTGGTTTCATCATCGACATGGCAAAGAGGTGGATCTTCATTCCTTGCTTGAAGGACTCAGCATTTTTCTTGGAGCGCACGTCTAGGGACAGCTGATTCCAGGCGAATGGATTGTCCTGCAATGGCGAAAGCGCGGTCACCAAAAAATGTGGCCAATTTTCTGGACGGTAAGGCGGCAGCTGTGAGTGCGCCTTGCAGAGACTGCAGAGTGAGCTCCCTCTTGCTCTGCGATTTTGTTTGTATACCTATTTGAGTTGGAAAATTTCAGTACCCTTAGTACCTACGAGTTGCAAAACTTGAGTAATGTAAAGTTTACGGAAAGTTTTAAAGAGTGATATTCCCCAAAAACTGCCGTTTTTGTTTCTTACACTTTATGGTCTCCAAAAGAGTTACAGTGATGAAGAAAATCAAGTTCAAACAAACAAAAACGGCAGATTTTGGGGAAAACTTCTCTTTAATACTTTCCGTAAACTTTACTTTACTCAAGTTTTGCAACTCGTACTCAGGGTACAGATAGCAAACTTTGGGAGCATCCATATTGTAAATTGATGGTTTTTTGTGTTGGAAATTATGTAGAGACACTGTTTTTACCTATACTTCCGATGTTTCATAGGAATATTTTGTATGTTTTTAAATAACAGAGTCAAAATCCATAAACTGTCAATTGTTTATTCAACTAAATGAATTTCAATAATAA
Organism: Agapetus fuscipes; assembly: GCA_951799405.1. Taxonomy (NCBI): domain Eukaryota; kingdom Metazoa; phylum Arthropoda; class Insecta; order Trichoptera; family Glossosomatidae; genus Agapetus; species Agapetus fuscipes. The sequence continues at coordinate 1,810,434 of OX637346.1, read as the reverse complement.
ATAGTATTTACATTAGAAATCTACATAATTACAGACATGATAACTTATTAAATTAGTAGGTAAGTATTGTGTGGAGAGTACCTCTGTTCAATATGTAAGGGGCCGTCCATAATAATTACGTCATCGATTTTGGCCGATTTTCAACCCCCCCCCCCCCCCTACAATCATCCTATAGTCATTATCTAATGACCCCCCCTCCCCCTCTTGCTGTAATAATGGATGAGTTTAATAATTAATAATGTTATATTACTTACATAATATTTTGAATATTTTGTAGAAATTGGTATTTACAAGAACGAGGTCACATTTGGTACTCGTATACATCATTTGCCATCATCCGCAGACCAGACTCCCCCCCCCCTTAATGCGAATGACGTAATATATGGACAGCCCCTAAGTACCTCAGTGAACACTCGTGTAAGGATAAGAGCTCCTCACCACGGCTCCTGTGCTGTTTTTAAAAGTGAATGTTTAAGTTTGTACTTGGTCATCGTTATGGAAAGCGCTAACTCTAAAGCAAGACCCAATCACTTTAAAATTGGTTGGATGATGATGATATATATTTTTAAATAGTTTTGTGAAGAGAAATACAATTCACCAACCTATTCTGCTTGACCAGAAAAAGGTATTCATATAATAAATTAATAATTCATTATTTTACTTTTTAATGAATTATTAATTAATAATTACCTACCCCATGACATCTGTTGAAACAGGGTCAAAGTTATTGTCAAGAGGACACGGCGCAGGCGGGATTCGAACTTGTGATTGTTTCAATAATGCAAATTCGAGTGCCAACGCTTTATCCCCTTGGCCATAGCAGCAACAATGATGAATCAGTCGTCATTTTTCATTGATTGATGCTGTTTTGTTTTGATGCTGTAGGCAATCTCTCAAACCACAGGTGGACATCGGTTCCATGCCTTTGGAGCTTACTTATACATTACCGTTAACCACTAGACTACAGACCAGTCCATTGCTAAACAGAGGTTTCCCTGTCCACATTTTACTTAATGCTAGTTATTTGGTTTCCTTAATACGTCCATATCAGGATTAAGTGTTGAAATTACATTCTACTATGACAATATTTCATTTAAAATGAACATTCAGAAGAGGTATAAATATTTTTTTACTTAATTGTACCTACATATTTTTGACTAGATAAATTGTTTGGCACATAGGTTAATCTGACCAGATATAGGTACCTTTAGGAAATTTGTTAATCTTGAAATAATTCCATACAATCCTTTGACTGGCTGACTTAAAGTTTGCGGAATAATACTTAAGTCAAAACTAATACAGTGGACTAGAAACTGACATACGACAGTGAAGCATTGTACGGTTCATTACTGTCAAACAGTCCTGTCAAATATAACAGTGGTAGGTATATACATGCTAAATAAGAATGTGGTTTTGTTGTACAATTCTTGAAAAATATTATTTCTGAGATATTAGAAAGAAAATATAGTATTTTGATTTTGATTACATAATTTGATTAAACAGTTACCTAAGAGTTTCGAGCCACAGCATCCAAAGTCAAAAAAACCATGATGATCGCTGATATTTGATAGAAATCACACCAAATGAAGAAGAAAACTGAAGGAGGATTTTTGTTTCTTTTTTCTGATGAGGAGCTACTTTGGGAGACTGGCTTCAGGAGCCTGGAAACTAGGCGCAAGAGTATGGTGCTTTCTCATAAGGTCATCGATGGCTGAATTGACAGTCCAACTCTGTTTGAGGGCTACAGGTTGTATGCGCCTGACGACTAGGTACCTACACCCGAGGGCGAAGACATGATTTATTTCATGTACCTACCGAAAAGCCGTAGGTACTGATGTCGTGGCACAACACCCTGTGTTTCGGAGTATAAAGCTCTTAAATAAGTCTAATGTAGACATTTTTCAGTGTTATTTATTAAGATTTACAAATCAAGCAATAGAGAACCTCTCAGCTGTTGATAGCTGTGAGGGTGCACTGTAATTAGGGTAACCTGTTGGGCACAAAAAAAAAAATTAAGACCTGTTTGAAATGAATCTAATCTAATCTAAGTTGCAAAGATATGTTACACATGCCTCATGTGAACCTACAACATAAAAACCAAATCTCCAATGGATATACACCCTGCAACTCTTGCCGTCCTTCCCTGATACAGGGGTTACATTGGCAAAGTGAACCATTTTTACAGCATGGGTGGTCAGCCGCATACTAACCTAGGACTGAGCCCTTTCAATACTTCATCCTGAAAGTGATGGGAAAGTAGGTTCGAGTAGGATTCAACAATTTTTGTCACAGTGTCAGTGTTATGGCCAAGAGGGTCAATGTGTCACAACAAATCGGTCAAAGATAACTCTACCACTGGTAGCTCGCCCATGGACAAATCAGTTACACGATAGTTCGTCCACAAGACTATTTGTAAATGACTGAACTGTCTGTTGGCGGGTTGTTTGTGACTAATTTGTGATGGAACCAGGGGTCAAGTGATTAATCTTGACTAGCGTATTAAAGAATATTTTTCGTTTAAACAATATCCAGTCCACTTTATTATACGTCAACGGCCAAATATCTGTTTGACTTGCTATACTTGCACATTTTTTATTTCCCTAAAATTGATTATGAAATAAATACTTCTTTTATAAACGCAGCTTCAAGCTTAAGTGACTTTTTACAGTGAGCGCATTCTGCACGGTTTGCTATGGTCAGCTCACACCTGCCCCGCGTACTTGTCCATGTGATACATGTCTCCCAGCAGGCGCGCGATGGGGATGTCCCCGATGGTGTCGCGGAAGAACAGCAGCTCCACGGTGCTGGCGCGCACGGCCCTCAGGGACGGCAGCAGCAGCAGCAGCCGCCCAAACCTGTTGGCCTGGCGGGGGAACCTCTGCCGCACGTAGTCCGCCAGGATGCACTGCGCCTGGTCCTGCAGCATCTCCACGGGGCCCACGTCGCACAGGCCCGCGGTCTCTGGAAAGTGGAGGTCAAGGATGTGAGTGCAAGGATGCTGACTTACAAAAATACCTACTATTGAGGGGATGTTTTTTTTTCAAATAGATTTGTGAAGAGGAATGCAATTGACCAACCTGCTTTTTATTTATTGAAGTCTTCAATTAATCAATAATAGATATTTTTATTTGAATTGGTGACATCTGTTCAACTAGGATCAAGGTTATGGTCAATGGGCCAGGCAGGAATCGAACCAACGTTATTTTATCGTAAATACGCTAGTCAAGATTAGTCACTTGACCCTGGTTCCATGACAAATTAGTCACAAACAACCCGTCAACAGACAGCTCAAGTCATTTACAAATCGTCTTGTGGACGAACTATAGTGTAACCAGTTTGTCCATGGGCGGGCTGTCTGTGGTAGAGTTATCTTTGACCGATTTGTTGTGACACATTGACCCCCTGGCCATAGCACTGACGTGGGGACAAAAATTGTTTAATACTCGAACCTACTTTCCCAACACTTTCAGGATGAAATATTGGAAGGGCTCAGTCCTACTGACAGTAGGTAAGTAGTTTAGGTCCTATCGAGTCGGTGCATAATGTGAACCCACCTTATCCAGTAGCTGAGAGAACATGAGGAGGACTGACCTGGAGTGAAGAGCACAACGGCCTTCATGCAGCCGCACTCGCTGCCATCTGGAGATATCTGTCTGAAGCGACACAGGATTTCCTGAAACAAATATGTTTAAAAAAAGGATAATTGTACAGTAAGAATAATGTAGGTATGGAGATTACGTAAAAACATCTACAACATCGATGTTTATCTATTAAGTGATTAATTTTACGTAAAGATAAGTTGGAATCCTCCCCGAAACACAAGCTATATGCTTACTTTGGGGAGTATTTATTGTAATTAGATTTTTTTATTTTTATTGTAATATTTTGTACATATTGATAAAAACAATAAATACCTTATGATTAAGATTATGATTAGGTATATCTGGCCAAGGTAAATATGTAGGTAGTAGTCAGTAGGAAGAAAAGCTATATTAAAGAATTCATATTGGAGAGGCGGTTTCCATGAAATACAGGATCGCGGTAATAAAGATGACGGACAAACCTGGCCAGATCCTGGATCCTGGAACTATCGGCGTGGAGGGGGTTACTTCGATTGCTGGTCTATGTTTCGCAGTTTTGATCCGCCATGTTAAGGGAGTGGGATGTTCACCTGTATGGTCTTGATCTCCATGTCGGTGTGCGCGTCCTGCGGCAGGCGCTCCCTTGCCTGCGGACAGGCCAGGAGCTGCCCCAGCTCCCAGGGCACGGACCACTGCGCCAGGTGCAGCAGGAACAGCTCCTTCCAGGACTCCTGCAGCAGCAGCGCCTGGTCCCTCCTGGACAGCGTCTGGAAGGGCGCCAGGCAGCGCACCCAGCGCACCGCCATGAACAGCAGCCGCGCCGTGGTCTCCTGCAGACATAGGCAAATACATTTCAGAATAAACATTTTATCCTTTAAAACAGGGGTGTATTGTGGAGGGCCAGGGTGTCTATTCACGATAGGCGATAGAGAAGACTCATCTCGATTTTCCCCGAAAAAGGAATAAAGGTATTGTGCCTCACAATACGGAATACCATTTATTGCTTTTTCTGGTAAAATCGAAATGAATCTACTCTATCCCCTATCGTGAATAGACACCCAGGTTTAGTAATTTTGTAATCGTGGCGGGCCAAAAGAAATGCTTAATTTTGCCTCCCACCGACAGTGTTTTTGAAGACAATTTTGCCAACAGTTTCTACCTCCCCCTCCCCCCCGTCGACGATTTTTTTTCCCGCGGGCCGTATGTTGGAAAGGCCTGCTTTAAAATAACTCATTTGAAATTGACTGAAGTGCTAACGATGGCTCCAATCGAACTTAAACTTTTTATTTCAAATCTCAATATCAAGCTTGCATGCGTTTTTTTAAACATAATATTGCCTATCTATTAGGCGCATGTGCCTGTATGGGATACACGCCCCTGCTACCTACACAACACAAATACTACGAAGCACAAATATTTTTGTATTCGTCTCGGGCCTCCTAGGACGCAAGGGCCCTGGTTCAGCCGAACCGCCCTTACTCCGGGCTTCGTCATATCATGAGCATGCCATGCTCAGATTTTGGTTATTTCTGCCCCAAAGGTTGAGAATGTATCCTCCATCACCGTCACATTACTTTAACATAAATATGAAAACTCTCATAAAAACATTTTTCAAATAAGTAGGCATAGGCGTAACTAGAACCCTTGACCCTTGAAGTAAAAAATTAACCTAAATAAGCGTAAATCGTTATAAAATTGTATTGTAATTATTGAAATGACCATTTTTCGATCATGGCTTGTTGTCCCCCCTAGAGATGTGTGACATATCAAAGCTACTGAGATTTTTTTGGCGTCATAATAAATTTCGATGCTGATTTTGGAATGTCAGAATAATCTTTCAAATTGCCCCCCCCCCCCCCCTTTACCTATTTCAAAAACTGGAAGTGCAATGGTTATTTAATATGCAATAAAAAGTGTTTTTATAAGATAAATCAATAGGATTATTGATGCTGGAGTGATGTTTTCCGGGTTCTGTTGCCGTGATCTGTGGGAGCTGGAGCTTCAGGAAGTTTCGCCCATTTCTACGATGGGCTTCTTCAGCGTGAAGTATGTTAATGATGATGATTTTGATCAACTCATCAAGCTCCAGCTCCTACAGACCACGGCAACAGATCCCGGAAAACATCACTCCAGCATCATCAGCCGGCCGTGTAAGCCTAAAACTCTTATTCAATAGGATTATTGTTCCGGTATTTTTTCTTTCAGGTTATTTTTTTGAAAAAAATAAATAAAAAGTATGAAGAACCACCCTTAGGGGATCACAAATTCCAGGGGAATCATTTCTCGACATGTCTCCACTGAAGGAAATATTTACATATCTAAGGGAGTAGGTAGGTACATGAAATCTACTTGGATGTGAAGTCTCATTCTTTTTTCTAGATGGAACCGTATCCCCATACATTTTGTCTCTTTGGTGCTTGTTTGTCTTATGTCCATCAGAGGTAATTTTACATGAGCAATGTTTAATAATAATAATAAACTAAATTTATATGCGCCTTTTTGTGGTTTATATCACTACAAAGGCACATGTGGGCTCTAGCGGGGAAACAGAAATGCTTTCAGCATCTTCCTGGAGGTTGTAGGTATGTGTAGGTTGATATTGAATCATTGTGTCTGATGAAAACTGGAAAATTATTCAAAAATTATTAACAACAGCTCTCACATTTTCGTGTTTTACGTTTTTTTCTTAGCTCAGATTGTGTAGAATGTGATTCATGAGAAAATTTCATTGAAAGGTCATCTTTGAATCAGATGGTATCTAGATAAGTCCAACAAGTACTAAGGGGACGATTTGGCAGCGAAAACCCCGTTCTCTGAAGTGAACTTCAATTTAAAAAGCAATTTCAAAGCCAAAAATAAAAAAAACTTCGCCGACTTTAAAATCCCAGATGATGCAAAAGTCTAGGCGTGCATTCAAATTACTCGGAGACAGAAAGCCTTGAGGAATGTGAGGGAGGGAGGGGGGTGAGTTTTTAGCCAATGAGGAGCTTTGGTGAGTCAGGAAGTCAGACTGGTGGGGGCGTGTCCTGTGTGGCGCGCAGCCGACAAGTCACACTTCTCTCGACCAATCACAGCTCACGCACTGCCCGCCTAGATGGGAAAACCTCCTGACACTATAGTACCTACCCATTGACATGTGATATCTGCGGATTAGAAATCATTGGGACGGAAATAGACATTAAACGCAACTAAGCTACACATAAAGTGTAACTCCTTGCCTGCGTTATCCCCATAGGGGTCGCATGTGGTGATTTGGAACCTATTTATTTTTACGGGTAAGGGGGCCGGCCTCACACCAACCACTTTCAGTTGAAGTGGGGGTTTCCCAGCTCCCGGGGGGGGGCTGGTTCTCATTTCTTGTGAAGGCTGAGAAAACCTTGAGATCGAACCCTTGCTCCCGGCATGGAATGCAAGCATTCTACCAATTGAGCTATCGACCTTTTTACGTTTAATCGTTAGATTGAAGGAGAAAAAGATAAAACCAAAAAAGTGAAAAAGTAGAGGGTTTTTCGTAATTTTTTTTTATCGGGCAAACTTTTAAGAATCGTGTTTTCAAGGAGTACTTACTATTCATTATTATGTCAATAATACTCTGTCATGTTTTGAAATTTATAAGCTTAGTAGAATTTTTGACTTTATGAATCGCCTTAATCCAGGTCAGTTGTTTTACTTGAGGTAGATGCAGGTGTGTGGAGAGCTGGCTCACCTGCAGGACCTCCCAGGTGGGCGCCAGGGCTAGGGCCAGGGGGGGTGCGGGGGGCCTCAAGGGGGTGGGGTCTCCTTGCAGCTGCAGCTGGCGGGCGCTCCACACCAACTCCTGCAACAACATGAGGACTTCAGCTGGTTCAGAACCACAATTCGTAAGACACATTGGTCCAGTAGCTACAAATACAAACATTGCTCATGTGAAATTACCTCTGTTGGACATGAGACAAATAAGCGGTAAGGAGACAAAATGCTGTTGTAGTCTGAATGAATTGTGCAATGGAGAGCTGCAGGAGAGCAGTTTAAAGTTTGAGATTGCAGAAAAATGGCATCACTTTTATATTTTTTATCATATCGTTAAAATCAAAACAGCTTTAATATTTAAAAAAATACCTAAAGGCATTTTTTGGAATTCCTATACGATGTTTTACGATTTTTTATGTCACAAAAGCTTTTAGGACAAAAAAAGACAAAATCTTGTCGGTAGCATCAAAACCATATCTACTTTAAAAGCGCAGTTGTTTGCTAGGTCATAAGGAACATAAAAATCATCGTAGAGCTGTGGAAGTAAGCGCTTAGAAAGAGCGGAAAATTTTAAGTAGGATGGCATTCATAACTCTTTTTTGAACAAAACGTCTCCTCACTTATGTCCTACCTACTTCCTTTTAACCGTCGATATGATGTCTTGGTTTTACTTGAACATCTCCAAGATTTAGATGTCTTTCATGTACAAATGTTGTGTGGGAGTCAGGCCCAGATTAAGGGCGGTTCGAGCGGTGCGACCGAACCAGGGCCCCCATGTCCTAAGAGGCCCCCGAGCAGTGTGTCTTTCAGACAAAATTATCCGGGGGGGCAAATAAGAAATCTGGGGAGGGCGAAGTAAGTAAATGAAACAAAGTTATATGTGAATTTGGACATTCCGGGGGGGGGGGAGGGGCAGTAGGGTAAAGTAGGGCAAAGCCCCCCCGGAATAGTACCTACCTGAAAGAAACACTGCCTCCGAGAAGTTTTAGAAAAATATGCTTCAAAGATTTTTTCATCACTAATTTGTTCGGGAGCCCTGGTTTTTTTAGATAGTCACGTCCAAAACGGCCCCGAAAGATTTTTAGGAATAAGTTAAAGAAGATATTTACTTTAAATATTTTTGGGGTCCAAATCAAAAGGAGCCTCCGGTACCAAAGACGCCCGCGGCGACGTGTATGCAATTGTTTTGAAAAATATTTCAACATATCTTTTAACAAATAGGATAAGACAAAGTTCCCTCCAACATATTGTGTCATAGACCTCCAGATATTTTTAAATCTGGAGAGTCTCCCAAACAGCATTTTGGTTCGCCAGTATATTTTATTTGGTGCTGGGAGAGGGGGAGTATTGGGCACCCTTATACATATATATGACTCTTAAATGATTGGTATCTGTTTGCTTGTCAATGTCTACTTATTTGATGGTCATCTGTTTCCTAACCTGGCACTTCTCCGCCGACATGAGGATGTGCAGCAGCGGGTTGGGCGGCGGGAAGAAGGCGGGCGGCGCTGGGGGCGGGGGCGGCAGCTCCAGGGAGGGCGGGGCCGTGAGGGGGGAGCTGCAGGGGGCGCCCGAGGAGCTGGAGCCTCCGCCCCCGCCTGCCCCGGACTGCGGCTTGGAGAACAGCGAGCCAGGAGACGCCTGCAGGTGGAACTTGGAGGAGCCCCCGGAGGGAGAGCGCAGCGCTGCAGAGAGAGACATGACTGGATAGTCTTCAGTTATTTGTTCACTTTCCCTGATGGTAAATGCTTGGTACCTACTACATGGAACACAATGTCAATAATAATTATATTAGGATGATTTATTTGATGAGCGCTGTTTTTGTGTGTATCACACACCTCAAGAGCCCTCAGCGAGCTTGGTCGTCTTCTCTTGTCTCGTCTTCATTCTCAAGCAAAAACCAGTTGCTTTAAGGCAATATGGACTTTTAGTGACCGGTCTCTGGTAAAGGGATGTAAGTATATGAATTTTTCACCCAGCGAAGAGCGTATTGGAAGATATAAATGTTACATTTGTTGTGCTCCGCCGGGATTCGAACCCACAACCTTCCATTTACGAATCATAAGTGTTAACCACTAGACTACGGACCGGTCAATGTACTATCACGTTCGCTAGGCTCAGTCAAACGACTTTTGGTTTGTTTAGGTTTGTATAGTTTTTCCCATCCGGTGCCGGTCGATAGATCAGTTGGTAGAGTGCTTGCATTTTTTGCCTAGGGCTCGGGTTTGAATCCCACCGAGGCTGTCAGAAATGATTTCCTGTTTCGGTGTTTATTTTAATATCCAAAAATAGAATACCGGCAAGGTTTACTCAGTCTTAACAAATAATGAGTACTTACCTACCAGCCCCCTCGGGAGGCTGACAAAGTATAGATAGATATAGTCAATAGGTATATCTACAGAGGAAATGTGAAAGGAAAAAGAGGTACCTAAGGGACGACAGCGAAAAGAATGGAGTGATCAGATTGTGAAAGAATGGGATGTAAAAAGTAAGTGTAAAAGAAGAAAATGGATGAAAAATGTGAGGGATATGAATGTATTGAAAGAGGTATGTAAGGATAGGAAGAAATGGAGGCAGCTCTGCAGAGGCTGTAGCCACCCCTAGCGGAATGGTGACAGAGTTATAGTGACAGTTGCAGATGAAAAGATAAATATCTTACTGCGATGCAGCGCTCCTGGGTCCATGTGACTGTGGGAGTCAAAGAACGCTGGAGGCGACAGCTTGAGCGGCTCCTTGGGCTGCAAGTGCTGAGCGTGCTGGACGTGCTGGGCGTGCTGAGCGTGCTGGGCGTGCGGGTGGCTGAGCGCGTGCCCGTGCGCGTGCGCGTGCCCGAGGAGCGCGCCCGCGTGCAGCTTGGGCTTGCGGGGACCGCGCTCGTGTTGAACTGCTGTGGGAGAAATGTGGTCATGTCTTCACATTGTTAGGCATGAAGGAGAAAGCCAGAAGCGCTTTTCTGATAAATTCCTTGCAACTATAGATGGCAATCCAAGAAGGAGCTTGCTAGCGCTTGCGAAAGAACTAGATAAAAAATCACAGTAGGTACACCTTAATTATTATGGACACGAATCGCTCTCTCGTCCCCTTAATTACCAGAATACCGCTTCAAGAAAACATAATCATCCCCTACCCTTGGCAGATATACCGTATTTAGACCGGTCTGTAGTCCAGTGGTAACACTTCGGACTCGTAAATGGAAGGTTGTGGGTTCGAATCCCGGGGGAGCACAAAAAAAAATACCATTTATATTTTCAAATATGCTCTTTGCTTGGTGAAAAAAATCATATAGGTAGGTACCTTTACCAAAGACCGGTCATTAAAGGTCCATCCAGCCTTACAGCAACTGGGTCTTGCTTGAGAATTGACGCTTTCTACAGCGATGACCAAGCTCGCAGAGGGCTCTTGAGGTGTGATACACACAAAAACAGCGCTCACCAAATAAATCAGCCTAATTTAATTTTAATTTTAGTACCTACCTACCTATCTATGTAGTTAATAATAATTATACTAATATGAAGCTGATTTATTTAGTGAGCGCTGTTTTTGTGTGAATCACACCTCAAGAGCCCTCTGCGAGCTTGGTTGTCGCTGTAGAAAGCGCCAATTCTCAAGCAAGACCCAGTTGATCTAAGGCTGGATGGACCTATGGGGATTGTTCTTTGGTAAAGGCAGATTAATTTGTCAAACCAGTGAAGAGCACATTTGTAAATTGAAATATCTTTTCGTGCTCCGCCGGGATTCGAACCCACTACTTTCCGATCATGAGTCTGAAGTGTCAACCATTAGACTGTGGACCAGTCATAAAGGAGTTTGGTATGCAAACTTCTTTTTGAATAACTGTTGGGCCCTTCTCACACGGCACAGTCCGGTGCCGGATTGGTAGTCTATAGTAGTGTATGGGGATGCATGATAGCTTTTACACAATTTGTCCGATAATTTCATACATTTTGCGACCGGGTCATGACCGAAACCGGACCGTGTGAAAAGAGGCGTAAGTCTATAAAATCTATAATTTTAGTTGCAAAGTTGCATCTTTAGTATAATTAATTTCACCACCCCCACTTCAACTGAAAGTGGTTGGTGTGAGGCCGGCCCCCTTATTTGTAAAAATAAATAGGTCCCGAAGCGCCACATGCGACGCCTTCGGGGAAACGCAGGCAAGAGGTTACACTATATGTGTAGCTTAGTTGCAAAAAAAAAAAAACAGTTTGGAGGGTACATAAGTGGATACCTACAATTTTTAGTTTTCAAGAGTTGCAGGGCTTATGTTCACTTGAGATTAGGTTTTGTGGTATAAATTCACATACCTACGGCATGCGTAAGCGAAAACTACCATGTGTCTGTTTGTAGAAATGCCTTGAATCTTAAACGTAATATATCTTTGCAACTTAGATTGTAGATAGGTAGGTGGGCATCTGTTTTACAGTACACTTGTTTTGAAAAGAAATGAAAGAAAATGTAATCCACGTCAGGAGTGATGAAAGACAAATATCGGGACAGACTATACGGAGACGCACGCTTAGGTAGGTACTAGGAACCCCTCTACCGCAATAATTATTATCTCCCTTTAGTTATAATGTAATACAGGTAGCCCTCGTTGATCGCGTGCTAAGATGTATCAGCATTCAAGATTCACATTCAATGTATACCCACAAAAAGACATATACGCTCCCACTTATATATGCCGCAAGTTTAGTGGCTGGGATGGTCAAGGGGTAAGGCGCTGACACTCGGATTTGAGTTATTAACACTACCGCCGCGCCGGTTCGAACCCCGCTTGCGCCATGTCCTATCGTCAATGACAACTTCCACCGTGGTTCGACAGATGTCATTGCGTAATTATTAACTAACAATTTATTAAAAATATTAAATAATGAATTACTAATTGATAATGTTAATACTTGTTTCTGGCCAGGTGAAATAGGTTGGTGAATTGCATTCCTCTTCACAAATAGGTATATATTTTTATTAAAAAAAATGTTTGCTCACAAAATAAAAACCCAAATCTCAAATTAAAAACATAAGCCTCTTAAACAGTAGTGACAAAGGCAAAGTGAACCATTTTTTACAGTATGCGTGGTCAGTTTCATACCAGGAACGATGTATTCTAAATGATGTCTTATAATAATGCATATTATGATCTTTAAAAATTAACAAATTTACCGACCAAAACAAGGAATTTCCGCGCAAAGGGAGCATTTAGTAATGCCTAAGTATATTGCTGAGAATTTTTCTAGCATCTCTCACACTTATCTGTTTGCAGTGAAGTCACATTGAGAGCATATTTGTCCTCATTCCAACTGATGACGAATCGTCTAGTAATGCCAACATTGGAATATTTTTTCTAGCTTCTCTCACACTTTTCTGTTTGCAGTGAAGTTACACTGGGAGCATCTTTGTTCTCTTTCCAACTAAGACGATTTGTGTTTAGGTAGGTTGAAACGGGTATAGCATGTATTTGCTTTAAAATAGTTTCGAGTTCACTTGTATGGGTATTACGCCCTCAGTGGGAACTGCTGTATTGTGTCGCCATGTGGCGCTTTTTGGGGTGTTGGGGGGTGGGGCAGGAGCAGGGCCAGGGGCAGGGGGCACACCTCTCACAAGGAGATTAATTTCATGACCACACTGCAGCGGCTCCTGAGCGGAAAATTGCCGCCGTGTGATGGGGGAAAAGAACACTAGCGAAAATATTATAAATATTGTATTATTGTTATGCTTTTAAGCAGTTTATCGATGAAATATAAAATAATGCAGCTAATGAAATGTTTCTTTTAAAAAATATTAATTGTTGATATTTTAAATTTTTTCGGTTAAAATATTGTGATATTTTTAAGGCGCTGCTGTAGTCAAGCGGATCAAGACGGAAACTTTGACTGGTGTGTTGGAAATAAAAACAGTGCTTGTTCGAATTCGGCCGCGCACCTTGAACTTCACCTTTGGTTTAACAGAGCCACTGGGTTATTACAGACCGGTCCGTAGTCTGGTGGTTAACACTTCTGACTCATAAATGGAAGGTTGTGGGTTCGAATCCCGGCGGAGCACAAGAAGTGTCTGCTTACGAGAATGCATTTAATATGAATCTTTAATGTATTAAGTATCCATATCTTTGTAACTTAGATTATAGACTTCTTCCAACCAAACGTAAATAAACATTTCACATGTGTGTTCGATAAACACAAAACCAAGACTATTACTCCAAACGACCGAATCATCACAATTCCCATAAATAACATTTGTATTTATTGTATCGCCTGGCACGCTACAATAACTCACACAAGCCCCCAAATAGAGAGAGAGAAGGGGCCGAGGTCTGTCCCCTCACTCACTCCCAGCGCCCCCCACTGTTACACCTCTGAACTCAACTGCACTTCATGTTTACTAACATTTCAACTTAATACAGTTTAGATCTGCATTAAGAGCAGCTTACACATGGGCGTAGCCAGAAAATCAAAGCATTTTTTTTTCGGTTAATAAATTATTATTCGTGTTAGTGATGCAATAGTTAAATTGGGCGAAAAAAATATACTTACACACAAAACATGATAATCGTTACCTACTATCGACTTTTAATTTTTTTTTTTTAATTTTTAAGCGTTCCCTTTTGCTAACATTCTACTCGTAAAAAGTCCGGTCGATAGCTTAGTTGGTAGAGTGCTTGCATTCCATGCCGAAAGTAAGGGTTCGATCCCCACCGAGGGTGTCTGTTTCAAACCCAAAATAAATACCGGCAAGGTGTACTCAGCTTTCACAAGAAATGAGAACCAGCCCCGGGAGCTGGGAAACCCCCACTTCAACTGAAAGCGGTCGGTGTGAGGCTGGTATCCTTACCCGTAAAAAAAATAGGTTCCGAATCGCCACATGCGACACCTTCGGGGATAACGCAGCAAGAAGTTACACTATATGTGCAGCTTAGTTGCATAGTTGCGTGTACAAAGGGAATGGCAAAGTTAAGCGTGGAACGGGAAGATAAAAGAAAGAATGGATTGATTGCAAATGACTGGAACGAGGGGAGAAAAAGAAGAGAGCATGCATGAAGAGAGTGATGAAAGTGGAGGAGATGAAATAAGTGTGCAAGGACAGACCAAAGTGGAGACACGTCTGCGGAGGTATTGACCACCAGACCACCCCTAGTAGAATGGCGGCTGGATACAGGTACGAATATGATAATACAAAAGTATATTGTGTAGCCATGAGCCACGTCTTTGTTGCCATACAGGGATTCATTGAATACCTAATACGTTACAGCTGATATTTCTTACACCCTCCCTGATGTGCCTGGGTGGCTGGGTGACCAGGGTCGAATTGACCCCTTTGGGGCCCTGGTAGGGAGAAAAGCACGGGGCCCCCATAACCTTCACCCTCCGTAAAATTTCCTCACCTCGCATGTGGCGATTGGAACCTATTTATTTTTACAGTTCCTTACGTGCCTCCTTAGGCCAGCCTTGCGCCAACCACTTGAGTTGAAGTGGGGGTTTCCCAGCTCCTGAGAGGGCTGGTACTCATTTTTTGTGATGGCTGACTACACATTGGGATGGAACCCTTGATCTCGGCATGGAATGCAAGCATTTTACCAATTACAGCTATCTTGCCGGTATTTGATTTTGGGTTTTGAAATAAACAACGAAAGGGGAAATCATTTCTGAAACCCTCGGTGGGATTCGAACCCGAACTCTCGGCATGAAACGCAAGCACTCAACCAACTGAGATATCGACCGGATTATTTTATTTTTTATGGTGTTTTTGTCCCTGCAAGTTTTGTTTTTTTTGAGTCAAAAGTGCCCAAAATCAGTCCACAATATAATTTTCAGAATTTTTTTTTTCTGATTATACTGGACTTATAGGTTGGTATGCGGCTGACCATCCATGCTGTAGAAAGTGATTCACTTTGCCAATGTCATCCCTGTTTCAGGGAATGTCAGCAACACTTGCAAAGTGTATGTCCATTTGAGATTTGGTTTTTATTTTGAAGGTTCACATGCGGCATGCGCAAGCGCGAATTTGTTCATGTTTGCTTGTGAGAATGCATGTATGTGAATCCCCAATGTTAATAACTTTGCAACTTTGATTAGACTAGATTAGAACAGTGTCTTTTTCTTTACGAAATATGGCGTTTTTTGTCAAAAGTGACCAAAATCAGTCGCAAAATATTTCTCAGTATTTTTTCAAAGTCTTTTGAGGCCCTGTTCGGTCGCACCAATCGAACCGCCCTTGATTTGGGTCTGGCTGGGTCCACTGATAGTTCTGTCCTGAATGTAGTTCACCCAGGATTATATGGAGTCGAGGGCGTGTTGGCATAAATAATGTAACATAAACCCATTTGCGGGGCGGAGGGGAGGCCCGAGGACAGGGAACACCGGGGAGGGGAGATGAATTGAACACGTGGTCAGGTTCCCCGGGCGCCCCTTTTTAATTACGGATAGAAAAATCGCCCCAAGGTGGCTTAACAAATTTTAAATAGAATAACAGGCATCGGTGCACGCGAGATCATCATCTGTAGCTACACAAGAGGCTGCGCGAGGGAGGGAAGCGATGTGAGTGACTAGGGCAAGAGTTGCTTACCCTTACCTACCTAGGACAGTGCCAAAGTTGCATCAGATGCAGAGGTGTATTGTACTGTTATGATTTAAGGGTTAAATTTAATAAAAACTTCGATTCAGGACCGTTCCGTAGTCAAGTGGTTAACACTTCTGACTCGCAAACGGAAGGTTGTGAGTTCGAATCCCGGCGGAGCACAAAAAAATACTACTTATGTTTTCAAATTTGCTCTTCGCTGGGTTGAAAAATTCATAAACCTTTACCAAAGATCGGTCATAAAAAGGTCGATCCAGCCTTACAGCAACTGCATGTGGCTTGAGAATTGGCACTTTGTAGCGACGACCAAGCTCGTAAAAAGTCCGGTCGATGGCTGCGTTGGTAGAAGACTTACATTCTATGCTGAGAGCAAGGGTTCGATCCCCACCGAAGGCATCAGAAATGATTTCCCGTTTCGGTGTTTGTTTCAAACCGTAAATAAAATACCGGCAAGGCTTACTCAGCCTTCACAAGAAATGAGTACCAGACCTCTCGGGAGCTGGGAAACCGCTACTTCAACTGAAGTGGTTGGCGAAGTCCCTTATCTGTAAAATTAAATAGGTTTCACTCGCCACACGCGAAAACCTTCGGGATAACGCGGCACGAACTTACACTTTATGTGTAGCTTAGCTGCGTTTTGTTACAAATATCGAACGTGAATGTTAGACAAAAAAGGTGTGACGTAATCACCGGGCTGGTAGAGTGAAGTTTTGATTGTTCCTATCATTGGTTACTAAGCAGTAAGCACCCTAGTACTAAATACTTATGACGTTGGCCCGCCGAGAATAAATCAAATTTGGAATATATATTATACATGCCAAAGATATTTTGATTCTTAACAACATGAACAAGTGAGCAACTAAAGATATATTATTTTCCGGACCATTTTTGTACAAGCAAGTTTTTTTTAAATGTCAGCAATGATATATTATGTATGTTATTCCGTCATCCGATGTTCTGAGGAGTCCTAAATTTTTAACCATTTATAGAACAGCTCTGCATTATGAACTGAAAAAACGCAAAAAGTGGACTTCCGTTGCTTATGCTCGAAGGTACAGATTTTGCGTAAATGTCGTTGATATGTCATTGGCCTGTTTTTTTACCTGGAAAACTTAAAAAATAATTTAATCGCTATTACATTAAATATAAATATATATATATATATGTTGATAGGTTTTCGGGTAATCCGTTAATTTGCTATTTTATAGCCGACGTTTCGGATCGGTATCACGATCCTTCATCAGGGCGGTCCTTCTGTGTGTAGGGTTGGCCTTCGACTGATTTGTCATGTGACCCGCAACAAAACACATGACAAATCAGTCGAAGGCCAACCCTACACACAGAAGGACCGCCCTGATGAAGGATCGTGATACCGATCCGAAACGTCGGCTATAAAATAGCAAATTAACGGATTACCCGAAAACCTATCAACATGTATAATATCCGTGAAAACTTAAAATTAAACATATATATATATATATATATATATATAATTTAAAACAAATTATAATGGTTACCATCACAAGGGTCTATGCAGAGAGATTGATTATTTTCTTTGGAATTACAGCATTATTTTGACTAGATCGATTTAAACCTTTGTAAAGTCGCAGGGGGAGAGCAGGGGGACCGGGCCCCCCATGAGCCCCCCCTGTCCCACAATGAAATCAGCCCCAAAGTGAGCGGCTCTGCATAATGCGCCGAAAGCGATCGCTTACTCGGCTATGTGAGCTGTAAGCCCTGACGCCTCCGATCTCATTCTAAAGTCCTAACCATTGGCTTATGGCATCTGTGGACTAGAAATTGCTTTAACGAAAATAGACATTATAATAATATGAGGATGATTTATTTGGTGAGCGCTATTTTTGTGTGTATCACACCTCAAGAGCCCTGTGCGAGCTTGGTCGTCGCTGTAGAAAGCGTCAATTCTCAAGCAAGACCCAGTTGTTGTAAGGTTGGATGGACCTTTCAGTGACCGGTCTTTGGTTAAGGTTTGTGATTTTTTCAACCCAGCGAAGAGCACATTTGGAAATATAAATGGTATATGTTTGTGCTCCGCCGGGATTCGAATCCACAACCTTCCATTTACGAGTCCGAAGTGTTGCCACTGGACTACGGACCGGTCCAAGAATATTATATATATCTGTTAAGAATTTAACACACCTACCAATGACACAGTTGTATTTTTGTCTATGGTGTTTTGCTACAAACTTCATGTCAATGTTTGATAGCTGCTTCCTACTTCCTTCTCTCTCGAAACTTTGACCATTCAACATGTCTGTGGCTCTCATCCATTCTAATTTCTGTAATCTTGTGCTGTTTGTGAATTAATTAATTAAATAAACATTCTAAACAATCTTCCACGATATTTGCAGCTATTATTATAAGTGATCCACGAAAAAGCAGTGCCTAACCAGACCGATGGCTAAATTTAGCCATTTTGGTCCATCTTAGCCGGAACAGTGACCAATGTCTGTTTCAACTTACTAACGAAAATGGTCTTTAGTAAGAAAGAGAACAAAAAACTTCACAGCTGCATTTCCACCTGTACAAAAAAACTCGGGCGAATATAAAAATGTTTCTAGAAAGTTGGTACCATTACGGATAATGATGGTTACCGAAACAGACCGAATACAGCTACGCGTTATAAATATTGTGATCGATAAAATTAACGAATTTTATAGGGAAAAAACATTATTTTATGACATTATGGCATGTGTTATAATTGGGTGTCGAAACACCAAATGGATTTGGACAAAATAGCCTTATTTTACGTGACTATAGGTATCACTGCAATGTTTAAAAGGACTGAGACAAATGTGGGCTATAGTGCATCAATGCTATAGTGTGACTCAATGCAGTAATTTAGTTTATGCTCCTCTATATTATTAGGTACTCAATGCAAAGTCCTAACCAACGCTAAGCGGGCTGGGATCGCCGATATCGTCGATGTAAGAAACTCGTCGATGAAGCGTTGTCAGATGATTGGATGTTACAAGTTACAACTTATAAGAAATTACAAATGGACTCCTATAATCTAAATTGCAAAGATATATAAATGTAAATATATCTTTGAAGCTAAGATTATAGATAGACAAGTTGTAAAAAGAGTGGCAAAGCAGGAGTGTTGTGAGCTAGACTCAATAGCCAATGATGGACCAAAGGGTTAGTGGAGTGGAGACATATGTAAGAAGTACAAGGAATGCCTCTTACATGATAGTCAGACGATATCAAAAAGATTGTTGATGATTGGATGCAGAAGGTAGAGATATGTGGGAGGCCTATGTTCGGTAGTAGACGAGAATGGCTTTGCAAAGATATATTAACATTTAAAATTCCTATTAAATGCATGTCCATAAACATACAGTGTAATTTTGCGCTTACAAATGTTGCATTTGTATTATCAAATTAAAATCCAAGCCTCAAATCAACAGAAGCCCTACAACTTTTGCCGACCTTTCCTGAAACAGGGGTGACATTGGCAACCATTTTTTACAGTATAGACCAACCTATAGTAAGTCAAGGATAGTGAAGTAACTTCTTAAAAAAAGTTAGAAACATTTAGTCGGTGTAATGGCCGAGGGCTTCAAATCACTATTCTTGACTAATGTATTTGGAACAGAATAATATTTGTTCGAATCACGCCTTGCCCTTTGACCATAACTTCGACCCTGGTTCAACAGATGCCATTGCATGCACACAAGCTTCTGCTTTCGCATGAAGACAACTTGCCAGGCAGAATAGGTTGGTGAATTGCATTCCTCTTCATAAATCTAGTTTTAAGAAAATATGACTTATTGTATTAATGATGAAATAGGGATGTCCTTTCTAGTGAGTTGTCACAACCCGCCCCAGCGTTGCGGTGGGCGGGCTGTGTGAGCCGCCTAGTGAGTGGGGGTCTATGCCAGCTGAGAGGGCGCCGCACTTAGTGGCCTCGCAGCCTGCGAGAAGGCATTCATTATTCAGCGATTAGCTAAGTAACGCGGCGCGCACATCTCTACATATTACATCACATGGTAATGTAACCACGGTCCCTGTGACGCGCGAGACGAGCTTTCAACAGTTTCATAAAACATTCAATCGATAGTGAAGATACAATGAAAAAAGAAGAAGAAAACGGATAGTGGTCAATTGAAAAAAAAGGGAAACGTACCTATATATGTCTATGAGACGGTCAAAAATATTTCGATACCGTAAAGGTATAACTGAATAGATATCAATATTTTTCAGGGTTTGGTGGTTTACACAGTGAAAGTCCATTGTATAATTAATCAAATAAATATACTGTTTTAATTCACTTTTTTATTATTTTATTTTAAATATGTCTAACAGTTTTCGCCTAAAAAGGCATCCTCAGGACAATATATGTCAGGCTTATTTGTTTTAAATTACACATGATAAGAGAGCGCCGTTTTTGTGTGTGTCACACCTCAAGGGCCCTCTCCGATCACGGATAAGACTTTTTGAAAAGGTGCGTCTTGAGAGCTCCGCAAAATATACCCATAGATTCGGAGTTCTTCACTCCGGGTGGCAGTCTGTTCCACTCCACCGGACCCGCAACACGGAAAGCACGGTCTCCAAAATTTGTACGGATCTGACGGTGCGGCTGAACCAAATTGATTGCACCATCGCCCGCGGATCTGAGTGTGACAATGACATAGTTGAATAGATATCATATTAAGCTGACATGGGTTTCTCAAATGCACGTTTTTTCCTATCTTCTTATCTATAATCCTGGAGTTCAGAAGTTATTCATGAGCGCGTCCTTATAATTAGTTTACTTACTATGAGAAGTTGCACCCAATGAAATCGACTGCTCCAAGGAAGACAGCACTGAGTCAAAAAATATAGTTTTGCAGGAAAGCCAATTGAATGTTATTTATTCCATGGAGTACAATGCATAAACTATTTTTAACATTAATTTATTAACGAATTTAAAAGAGATAGAGACACGGCTGTCATCTTTTTTTTATTTTCTTTTTTTTTTGTTAGGAAGACCAACAGCGTTAAAAAACAGGATTAAAAGTAACAGTAGACACAAGAAGCCAATAAGAGGTCCTCACGTATAGAGACAATTTAAATTAAACAAAGGAGAAGAGTATTACAAGAGATTAATACAAAATAAAATAAAAACAATAGAAAGAAAATATAACCTAAAAATAGTAATGGGAGACATAATTAAACAAAGTTGAAAGACAATAAAAAGAAAATAAAGTAAAAATAGTAATGAGAGATACAACCTAGGATACAAAGAAGTTCTGCGTCATCCGCTGTCTTACCAACGTTGGTTTAGAATTGAAGAGGTCAAAATCAAAATGATCTGCGTTATGATTAAAACTGTCACTTGCACGCCACATAAATGCATTTAGTCTATAGTAAGTGTGGGAAAAAGGTAAGTTTATTGGACAGGGATTTCTAAGTGGTTTGACAGGTATGTTAATATTTATCAGGGAGAGGAGATCTGGACAGTCGATGGAACCTGAAGTGATGTTTAAAAGGAAAACTATATCTGCTAGTTCACGACGGGGATGATCGATGATGATCTTGGAATGAAGATAATGATTTGTTACCTTCAGAAATGGAAATAAGTGAAAAACCTCAATTTCGGAGTTACTTCCTTCTTCCTTGGAGCAGTCGATTAATGTTTTATCCACGATTTGTCAAATCAGTGAACTATTCAGTTTTACCTTTAAGGTGGCGATTTATCAGATTTCTTTATAAAACTCAATAGAATAACCTGGATATGCAGGTTATAAGACACCCTCGTCTCCGCTATATATTTTTGTGCAAAATGTCGTTTACCGTGCGCCGTTCTACCAGTTTAACATATAGGTAAGTATTTATACAAATATAGATGCTAGTGATACTGTTCCTTGAGTAATAGGTTGGTATAAGGCTGACCCGCCATGCTGTGAAAACTTTTGCCAATGCCACCCCGGATTCAGCGAGAGGCGGCAGGAGTTTATGTTCATGTGAGGTTTTATTTATTTTGCACATGCAACATGTGTAAGCGTGAACTTAAATGTGCCTGCTTGTCTATGAGCCTTAAATGCCCATATGTCTTTTTTATTTTATTTTTATTTATTTAAAAAATAGATTTGGGGAAAGGAATGCAATCCACCAAGTTATTTTGCCTTGCCAGTTGTATTCATGCGAAAGCAGAAGCTTGTGTGCACGCAATATCATCTGTTGAACCAGGGTTGAAATTATGGTCAAGTGGGCTAGACGCAAGATTCGAACCAACGTTATTCGGTTTCAAATACGCTAGTCGAACATGCGCCTCTACCCCTCGGCCATAACACCGATCAAATCTTTGCAATTTAAATTATACTAGTGTTGTTTTCAATTTGCAACTTAAATTATACTAGTGATAGATACTAGTGTTTTCTAAAACCATTTCCTAATACGTACAACGATTTTTCAGATACTCAAAAAAGGCATTTTTGCCGTTCACGTAGTCATGTACTCTTTTTACTTTACGCGTAAATTCTAGGAAAACTTACAAAGGTTGTTCTTTTGAAATGGCCCCGTTTTTGATTCTCGGCTTATCCGGCCCCAACTCACGTCTCTCCCCCTGAAGCCTCAAAATATGAGGATAAGCGGTGAAGAGGTGGAGGGGGGGGGGGGTGTTGGCATGACCTCCCCCTCCCCTTCACCCCCCTTACCACCCACTACCCACCCACCAGCTACGTGATCTCGTGCCTTCATGCTTTGATGGTTCCGCCGCTCCGTAACATCATGATACATGACGTGCCAGACCCGCTGATCCCAAACTAAGGTGAGCAGGGTGAGAGGGAGGAGAGATGGAGGTGGGAGGACCAGGAGAGGTGGAGGTGGGAGACTCGGAGAGAACAAGGTACATGATGCGAAGGGTCAGAGATATATCAATGGAATCGATTTAGGGGATCGGAAAGCGATATAAGCAAACAAAAACAAGATCAGACTGTGGATTGTGGAATAAAACAAACATCAAATGTGCTCAAGGAACAACCGTTTTTTGAGTTCAGTTTGATCGACGTAGTGACAATGACAGATTTTTTTTAGTTATTGTTCAAATTGTTCTGTACACAGGGACATACCACATTGATGAATGGAAGTGAGGCGTGGAAAGTTAATGAATGTGAGTTGAGTAAAGTGTGTATGGTTGAAATGGCTTACCTGAGAGCAATGACTTGAAAGACACTGAATCTTCGCAATGATTGGGTGATGAATGAGAGTGGTATAAAAGTGAATATGAGAATGAAAATATAAAAAAGCATGATGAGATGGTTTGGACATCTTGATAAATTAGAAGATGAACGACTATCGAAGAAAGTGTACAAAAGATATGTCAGAGGATAGCGTGGAAGCGGAAGACTGAGGAAGGAATGGATAGACCAAATAGGTGAGATTGCGAAAGAATGAAACCCGCAGAGTGAGAACAAGAGAAGAGTATGTATGTGGAAAGTGATGAATATAGAAGAGATGAAATACATATGTAAGGACAGAAAAAAATGGAGACGCATATGCGGAGACATCGGCCACCTCTAGTGAAAAGGTGACTGGATACACAGCTATTTCGCCTGCAGACGTTTCGCTTCCTTCAGTGCGAAACGTTTTCAAGACTGGTTATCAAAGCGACGCGTGGGGATTCATGCCCACTTTCTGTTGACTTCTAACGGGCTGGATGTTTAACATAAAAATGTTGGAGTTCAGCTAAATTATCAGTTTTTTGGCAATTGAGAGCTTTGCGATCAGTACTCGTATTCATCTTTGATGTAAAAAGCTTGCGAGCATTGGAAAGGATTGAGGTCTTTTGGAAGTGTGGAAAAAAGAAACCAACATGAATGGTGCTATCATCAGTGTAGGAGTGAATCGATGTATCTACAAGACAGGAGGTCGTTGGTGTGCAGAAGAAAGAGTGTGGGAGACAGGACGGAACCTTGTGGGACACCAGAGTTGATTGATTGCTGACCTGATGTATTCGTGCACTCGTTCAGAAAATATTTGTAACATGCATGCGTAGTTTTACGTACGCACCATCAGAGGTAATTTCACATGAGCAATGTTTGTTTGTTAGCATGTTATGTGTACTGGACACATGTGTCTTATGAAAACTGGAAATTGAGTTTGGAAATATGTCCAACAGCTCTCACATTATCGTGTTTTACGTTTTTTTTCTTACCTCAGATTGGGTAGAGTGTGATTCTTAAGACATTGAAATTGAAAGGTCATCTTTAAATCAAATGGTATATACGAGTATCTACGCCAAACCAGCAATGACGGGACGAGGTGTGAATTGTGATCGAGTTTGTTTTGAAGACTCAGTCGCCTTAGTGTTGGATTCAGGGTCTGGAATTTTCCCATTTTGGAAGCCACTCCACTAAACACGTGCAAGTAGGAGTACAGTTAACGGAGCGTCCCTAGTCCCCCCTCCTCCACCAGCCCTAACTTACCGCAGAGCCGCTGCCGGGATTATTGGGTCATTAATCACCTCCCCCTCCCTCCTTGCCACCCTCCTCCCAACGCCTCCCACCTTTGTGCGGAGCGGGAAGGTGAGGAGAGGTCTCACCCCTAGAAACGCCCTGAAGACTTAGAAATTTCATGATGCACTAAAAAATACTTCTACGTCGCGTAGACTCAAAGGTGGTAGTCAAAATGACGGTTAGAATTTAGTGGAATTTTTTTGATAATAGGTTGTACTGGTGTTTTTTTTGTCACTAAATAACATTTTTAATACTTGATGTTATATTTGCAAATTTAAAAAAGCTGTTATACAAAACGGTTCACTTTGCCAATGTCACAGATTTTTATTTGAAAAGACACGCAAATATCTCGCTGATTTAATCAAGCCCGACGTCCTCGGCAAAAAAGGCATCACACTTCGCTCGGCAGAAACCAGAGTCAAGTCACGTATTGAAGAGCCGATCAGAGGAGTAAACACAGTGTTTGGAGAGCGTTCATTTGCAGTTGCTGGTCTTCAGGCCTGGAACCACCTGCCTCATCATGTGAGAGAGCAAGAGGGCAATGAAAAGTTCCGAAATGCACTACTGAAGACAACTGACATCACTTGCACAAGCGTCCTTGGAGTTACTGCATCATGAAACGGCGCTAGAAAGGAGTCACCGACTCATCATTATCGTCACACCTGTTTCAGGAATGGTCGGCAAGAGTTCCAGGCCTTATGTTCATTTGAAATTAATTTTTATGTTGTAAGTCCACATGCGGCATGTGTAAGCGTGAACTTATACGTGTCTGCTTATGGGAATACATGTAATATGAATCTTAAATGTACTATATCTTTGCAACCTGGATTTAAGATACGAAGAAAACTGAATAAAATAAATTTCAAACACTGAATATCGTCACATGCTGTATGAGAAATTATATGTTTTTGAAAACCCCCGAGTTTTTGAGCAGTTATTTCACCTCGAGTACTTTCGACTTGCTTACGTCATTTTCAGTGCCCTCTAGAAAATGACGCAAGCAAGTACTCGAGGGAAATAAATGCTCAACTTGAACTTGTGAAAATAAAACTCTCTTCTAAAGCTCGCAGAGTGCTTATTTCTGAGACATCTTTGCAATTACTAATAATCATATTTTTCTCCTTCCGATTCGCTCCGGACAGATTCTGGCTCGGACACATTTTTATAACGCAATTTCTTAGCTTTAAACCATTTAAGTTTTCAACGCATTTTCTTGGAAGGCGTGACGGGGTGGTATTTGCCGTCGCGTCGTTTCCCGCGGTGACTGATTAGAACGGCACAGCGACAAAACGACAAATGACAGAAAACACATGACAGCACATCACAATGACAGTATATCACATGACAAAACAACATAGATAATACATCACTATGACGATGTTGTTTCATTGCCGTTTATGGTAATGTTCTGTTTTAGGTGTGTGATGTTTGGTCATGTGTCGTTATGTCATGTGTCGTTTTGTCACTTTTGAAATGGTGACAGGATAAAACAGCACAGTGACAAAATGACATCTCTTTCTCATAAAAATGAATTTTCCTTAACAGTTTCATTAGATACATGCTCATTAAAGGTTGTTTATTTTCCTTCAGACATTGTAACATTCCCCTTGCGAGGTCGGCATCAGTATTCAGTGCTGATGTAATTAAGCCGACGGTGATTTCATAATATTTTTTGCGTTTGAAAGCTTTCCCCGGGCCAGCGCAAAAAATCCACCAAGTTGCGGTTTCCGCCGGTGGCGCTTTAGCCCCTGCACTCGCTCACACAAGTACTACTACTGTTGTACCCAGCCAGCCTGCCGGGGAAATGAGCCGGAGAAGGAGAACGGACTTTGAAAGCCTCCTGGCTATTTTGCGAACTGGGGAAATGTAAAAATTCCTGCTCGCATGAAAAATAATACCTCTTGGAGTGTAGACTGTGCGAGGTTATGTGCTAAGTACGTTAAATTAACACACACGCGATTCGCTTATGTAATATAAGTTAATGTACGCAATGCAACTATGCTACACATATAGTATAACTTCTTGCCGCTTTAGCCCCGAAGGGGTCGCATGTGGCGAGTTGAACCTATTTATTTTTACAGGTAAGGGTTTAGATACACACATATGCCACTAGATTTGACTTTTTTTCCTGTTTTCCCCCTGTAGTTTTCACATATGGTTCACACTTAAACTTCTGTACTGGTGGTTTCACGGCACGGGTAACAATGGTAACTAATGCTTCACAGCACCGTAGTACATATTTATAGATGACTAACTCTTATTCTCGCCTGTACTAGACCATACTAGAGGCTTCTTGAATGGATGTTTCAAACAAATACGAGTAGGTACAACCATCAAATACTTACGTGTACACACATACATGTTAGCAAAAACAGACACACACTCGTAAAATCGTAGCAGTATATTATAGACACATAGGAATACACAAATATGTGATCTTATTAAAGTGAATGCCGTATTATAATCTATCCTTGACTTATAGGTTGGTATGAGGCTGACCACCCATACTATAAAAAATTGTTCACTTTGCCAATGTCACCCCTGTTTCAGGGAAGGTCGGCAAGAGTTGCAGGGCTTATGTTCATTTGAGATTGGGTTTTTTTTATGTTGTAGGTTCATGCGGCATGTGTGGGCGCGAAATTATGCGTGTCTGCTTGCATTTAATATGAATCTCAAATGATACATATCTTTGCAACTTAGATTTAGATGTAGATTTAGACACAGTTTATTTATTTCATGCATACTCTTCTCTTTTTCTCACTCCTTAACCTGCAGAGAGAGAAAAAAAGAAGAACATGTATGAATACTGAATAGAGTGATGAATGTCGAGCAGATGAAATAAGTGTGCAATGAAACGGAGCAGTCATTGGCCACCTTTAGCGGAATGGCTGCTGGATACGACAACAAAAATAAAGTGTATGAATGATGATGATAAGGATGTAGAATCCATCTCCGGGCTTGTAGACCATGGTCCAATAATTCTTTTGTAAGCTGCTTTATTCTTTTTGGAAGGCTGCTACGTTTCGTCAGTAACATATGACTGACTTATTCAGGGCTTGTACTTAGCTTGTACTTAGACTGTACTCAGTCTAAGTACAAGCCCTGAAGAAGTCAGTCATATGTTACTGACGAAACGTAGCAGCCTTCCAAAAAGAATAAAGCAGCCTTCAAAATAATTATTGGACCATGGTCTACAAGCTCGGAAAGATGGATTCTACATCCTTATCATAATCATCTGAAGCCGGCCATGAAAGCCTAAAAACACTTATAAAGTGTATACACTTTGAAAATCAAGAGCTGATTAATTCGATCTCTTTTTGTGATCACAGAAACGGCCGAGACATCAAATTAGATACTGAAGTGATGTTTTCAGTTTTGATTTTGTAATTCCTCAAATGGCTTTCTCCATGACTGGGTTTTCCTTTTCAACGTCTACGATGATGACGTAATTTATTTATAATTTCATCACCTGAGTTGCTCGCCGTGGTTCACTTGCTCCCCTGAATGGCCTCCACCGTTTGCTTCGTTTTGGGGGGGGAGTTTTCCTTTCTTCAGGGGGGAGTTTATAGGCTTAGAGAACTGCGGGGGGCGCCCCTCCCCTCTTCCTCCCCCCTCCAACTTCTCCTCCGACATAACAATTTACCTTTTCAGTGGGAACATGGCGGAGTATTCATTCAGCCAGCAAGCCCGCAATGGCCGCCGTGAAAAGACGGCTTTTTATTGAAAAGGTCTTTAAGCGGCAAAAGGAGGTAGCCCGTTCCCCCGGTGCTTGTTTGGCTCATCTACCATTTTATTCAAAGCTGACCTTCCAATGAAACTGTCTTATCTATATTTTAAGTTGCAAAGATATGTTCCACTTAAGATTTATTCCGATGATAAAGATGCATTCCCACAAGCAAACACGTATAAGCTCACGCTTAAGCATGCCGCATGTGAACCTCCAATATATAACCCGATCTTAAATTAATCTCAAATAAAAAAAAAATAGCTCCATGTGTTACTTATTCAGTTTTATCTTTAAGATATCGATATGCAGTGTATTTTACAATCTAATCTAAGTTGCAAGGATATGTAATATTGGAGATTCACATTATACATATCTGTACCTTGGAGCATAAACAACGGAAGTCCACTTTTTTGCGTTTTTGAGTTAATGATGAAGAAATGATTATAATTAGATGTTCTATAAGTGATAAAAGTATTGGAGTCCTCGGACTCATAGTTACTGAGGTATCAAGTGTAATAAATATGGGATGCACATAAAAACGCGAGCATAAACCACGGAAGTTCCACATACGTGGTTCACATTAAATGAATATTGATAAAAGAAGATAAACCGTTTTTACAGATCAAAAATATCTCGTCTACTTTAGAAGTTATGATGGTTTAAAAAAGTGCACATTTTCACTAAAACTCGTCTCCTGCACATTTTACTAAATGTGACAACCGTTGTTTATGCTCTAAGGTACAGATATGTATTCTCACAAGCAAACACGTAAAAGTTGGCGCCTGTACCTACATGCCGCATATGAACATACAACCCCAAATCTCAAATAAACATACACCCTGTAAAACTCTTGCCGACCTGCCCTGAAACAGGGGTGACATTGGCAAAGTGAACCATTTTTTCACAGTATGGGGGGTTAGCCTCATACCAAGCTATAGTCAAGGAATTAGAATTCTTAAATAGCCTGTCTTCGGAGATGTAAACTCGATTAGATTCCGCAATCCTTTTTTTGGCTTCAAAAGGCTATTGTTGGCTTTTCTCTTCCACGCAAAGCATGTAAAAGAAATGTATCTATGTAGGTCTTTGATAACAAAATACTTTGTGGCATTCTCGGACCTATACCAGACGGAGACAGATCCTCCCCAAGTGCTTGCTTGGCTTATCTACAATTTGATTCAACGATGAACTTTCAATGAAACCGTCTTATGAACCACATTCTACACAATCTGAGCTAGTAAAAAACGTTAAACACGATAATGTGAGAGTTGTTTTCAATATTTTGAAAATAAATTTCCAGTTTTCATTAGACACATTGGTCCAGTACACATACAAACATTGCTCATGTGAAATTACCCCTGTTGGAGATAAGACAAACAAGCACTAAGGGAACGGGTCGGCGCGGTGGAGTAAAATATAATATCCGATGAATTTGCTTCAGCGGAAAACTCGTTTTCAAATAATTCACAAAAGTATTATCTGAAGCATGGTTTCATTAAGTCTTCTCCTTTTAACGTTATTTAGGAATCTTTGTGAAAAAATTATTTTGATCGCATTCAGAAGCAAATATAGCACAATGAAATTCTTGAAGTTACAATGTGGTTTTTAGATTTATAAATGTTAAAAGATATTGGTTTATCCTTATTTGGAGAAGCAGATTCTTGACTTAATTGGCTTGGTATAAGGCTGACCATTTATAGATACTGTAAAAAATGAGTCACTCTGTCAATGTAGCCCCTTTTTTGTAAATAGATTTGTGAAGAGGAATGCAATTCACCAACCTATTCTGCCTGGCCAGAAACAGGTATTAATATAATTAATTAATAATTCATTGTTGATTATTTTAATGAATTATTATTTAATAATATACCCAATAACATCTGTTGAACCAGGATAAAAGTTATGGTAAAATGACCCAGGCGGGGATGGAACCAACGTTATTCTATTCCAAATACGCTAGAAAGATCAGCCCGCTTGGTCCCCTCGGCCGTAACACTGTTTCAGAAAAGGTCGGCAAAAGTTGCAGGGTTTATGGTCAATTGGAATTTGTATTTTATTTCGTAAGTGCCTACACATTGCCGCAAAATCAAAACTGAATAAGTACTGCTGATTCACTGATTTGAGAAATCCTGGATTAGACATTTTATTGAGTGTAACTTCTCATAGTAAGTGAACTAATTATAAGGCAGTGCTAATGAACAACTTCTAAACAACAGGATTTTCACACATTTTTAGTGTTTTCTCTCGTAGAAATGATGAAAAAAGGTGCATTTATCTGAGAAAGAAATGCTAGCTTCACATGTCACTTATTCAGTTTTATATTTAAGGCATCGATATTGTTATAATTTTACTTTAGCTATTTTTAATTAAACTGCGATTTATTTATTTAACTGGAATAATTTTGCACAATATACGGTTAGAGAGTAGGTACTTATCTAGCTTATCGACTTCGCGTCAAAATGTTTCAATCGACTCTGACCCTCCGCACCATTGCGGCTCGTATATATAGGTACAAAAGAGACGATTCTGGCTTGTTCTAGATTATTCCACATACTTCCATAACGGATTTTTCGAAACACTTTCAGACTGTTCGACACACACCATCGTTCTTAGGCGCATGTACCTTAATAAATGTAGACAAAATAAAAATAAAGTGAATTTGTCATGACACGTAATATTTGAGTTTTCAGGTACAGGGGGGTGAGCGGGAGGTGCCGCGTGCATGGACTCCTGTGTACGCTCAACTGATATCTCATCAGAATTTATTTTCTGGGTGAAATCATTTCCACTGGCAGCTTTGTAATGAAACTCGACTCGCATTAGAATGTGACCTTACACATTATGTACACGCGAGCCCCACACGGGTCTCACATATTTCCACACGTAGGGTCACATTCAGAGCGGAAAAGCGCGCTAGAAAGGGACGCAGGGTGTAATTGTGGCGCTTGGGGGTATCGGGTGCGACAGGGACGCAAGGGTACACATCGAGAAGTGAGAAAGATGTATTCAGAAGTGAAATAGTCTGCAGGCTGAACACATCATCATTAACGTGTGGGGGAGGGGAGGGGATGGGTAGAGTTTAGGGGGGAGCACAGGTGTGCTTTCTCACATAACGCACGTATATACAATTATACCTCTACGACTCTACGCTCCTATTAATATCACGTCTCCGAGGCAGAATTCGCAAGCCTTTTTTTACATCTGCTTGCCGCTCTGATTAGCTGTAGCCTGCGCGGAGAGCTGCGCGTGGAGTTTTTGTAAAATAAGTGACAGGCTGACGGATCAGCTGTTTGCTAGCGGCCATGTTGGATCGCTTGTTTATCGACTGATAAAATTTATCTATGTGATGAGACTACAGGTACAGGGGTGGAAGTCTCGATGACCGTCGATAGATCTTACTGTGTTTTAGCTAGAATATTTAACCATATTTTTTTCAAATCTTCTACTTACGAGAACAGTCCATTACCTTTAGATAAAAGCAAAGTTGTGCAGAAGCGCAGATAAAAAATGAAAAGTGTAAATTAAAATAAAAACGAATCGGGAGGATTTTTGGTGAGCATCATTTTGTGTGAAACACATCTCAAAAGCCGTTTGGTAGCTTGGTCTTCGCTATAGGACGCAACAATTTTCAAACAAGACTGTCATAAACAGAGCCCACGATATCAAAAACGGGAAAGAGATACTTTTTATTATTATATTTTTATTTTTTATTAATATTTCTCGTCAAAAATACAGATAAAAAATATACACAAATATACGTCCTTCTGTACAACTGGAGCTATAGCGACATCTATAGATGTATCTCCGAAGGTTACTCAAAATATCTACAACCTTCGACCTCGATCTAACAACAATAATTCAACAGTTCGTGGTTCCTCCTTATAGAGGACACACGTCTCCTGAGGACGTCGAATATGACTCCGACGAAACGTAGAGAAAATCGTTCTTGTCTTTTGCACGGTCAGTAAAATCCGTTTTTTTCATTCTTTAAAATGTCTAACGACCGTAATCATAATTTAAAATCTTTAAAAAATATACATTTTCAAAAAAACTTAAAAGAGAGACCCACATAAGCATAGCCTGTGCGTGGGTATTAGAGTGGAGTGATCTTGTATGAGATTTTTTTTTTTTTTTTTCAAAACCATATACCATTTTTTTTGTGCCATTTATGAAATAAAAAATATAGAAAAAAAATTCAGATTTTTCAAAAAATTCCTTCTTCCCGCACACTGACTTCAAAGTTTATATTTTTGTTGAAAATTTGTAACAAAGCTCCAGCTCAATATTGAGCTGAATAAAGTTAGTCAAGGTGTAAAAAATTAAAATAAAAGTACTACAAGCATTCATTCGTACATTCCAAAACAATACAAGAAGAATCACATTTATTGTATTTTTCTCTCTTTACGGTTTGAAAGCAAGATTATATCACTCGCAAATAAATCCTTTACTATATTACCCTATGTGCACTTTAAATTTTCCAATGATATAAATTACACAGCCGAGTTCTGCCGAGTCTATTTGGTTTCCAGCTCCCCTCCGTCTCACCCCGTCTTCCTCCAACTTAAACAAGAGCCGGCTCTAACAAGTTGAGATGTCTGTCTTTCTAGAAATTTCTCGAGAGCGCTCGGCCAAATCGTCGATTATAATTTAAGAGGGTAGGGGGTGAGAGAGGAAGGGTAACGCGCTAAAAAGATAATTGAAAAGTTGAATACAGTGTTGTAAGGCTAAAAACAAATAGGGGTTTGCCAGGGGGTGGGGGAGCTGGAAACGGGGGCTGGGGGGTTGCAGGATGAAGTGTATCAAACGCTGTTTTATAAAATTTTGTTTGACTCTTTCAACCCTTTTTTTTTTGTTTCGTTCTCAAGATTTTGTTTTATTTAATGCGATGAATGTGTAATGAACAAATTGTAAAGACAGAAAATTTGTGATGGCACTCTTTAAATATTATAGGTTGGTGAAAAAAACAATTTAATTCGAAATGAAGGAGTTGTGAAGGTAAGGAATTTATTGACTTATAGGTTGGTATGACGCTGACCACCCACACTGCAAAATAAGGCCGGCAAGAATTGCAGGTCTTATGTTCTTTTGAGGTTTGGATTTTAATTTGTAAGTACACATGCAGATTTTCTAAGCGCAAACTTACACATATATGTATGAGGCTGACCACCCATACTGTAATTAATGGCCCACTTTGCCAGTGTCATCACTGTTTCAGGGAAAGTCGGCAAAAGTTGCAGGGTTTATGTTCATTTGAGGTCTGGATTTTAATTTGTAAGTACACATGCAGAATTTGTAAGCGCTAACTTACACGTATGGTAGGCATGCACTTAATGTGAATCATAAATATCAACATATCTTTGCAACTTAGATTATATTAGATAAAAGACTCATATTCTCAGACCGTATTGATTTCACACTCCGTCCATAGTATCCTTCTAGTATTGATTTCAGACTAGTACTGTAAAGGAGCTCCTTGCCCCCAGCGTGTGTGCACACAGCGGCACAGGCACAGCTACACTCGCTGCCGTCATGCTGGCGAGGAGGTGGGCAGCAGCGTTAGCATGGGGGGGAAGAACGTGCCTGCAGCCCAGTCCGCCGGAGCCAATCAGCCAAGTCCAATAACGATGTGCAAACAGACCTGACTCAGAACCCAAATCAGTGATATTCTACCAGGCCGGAGCCGTGGCCTACAGACCTGTCTATTCATCACTACATTAAACCTGTAGTAGTTGAGCCTACTCAGAAATCTACGCAAAATAGGTATCTTGAAGTTTTTTTATATATTAAAGTCTCATATTTAATGCATGCCCACCAGGCACCTGTTATTTTCGCTTAAAAATACTGCATGTGTACTTAAAAATTAAAACGCAATTTTATTAATATAAACTCGGGAACTCTTACAGGCTTTCCTTAAAACAGGGGTGACATTGGCAAAGCGAATCAGTTTTAGATCAAATATTAACCTATTGGTCAAAGAACAAAATCCTTTATCAAAATAAAACCGTGCAGGCACCTACCTCATAATTTATTGCTACAGGGGAAAAAATACAAGCGGTTCTATCTTTTAAACATAAATAATTTATCAAACTATTATAAACGCAACTTAGCTACACATATAGTGCAAATTCTTGGCGCGTTATTCCCCAAAGCTTTCGGATGTGGCGAGTGTGACCTATTTATTTTTACAGGAAAAGGGGGCCGGCCTAACGCCAACCACTTCAGTTCAGTACTGTAGTGATTTTGTACCTAACAGGGCTGTTAATTTTGAATTTTAGAATGCTGCTTCATTTGTTTCCAAAAAACAATAGCTTGGAAAAAACAATAAAAATTTGCGTGTAAGAAAAGGGCATGCAAGAGTTTTATTTAATAACACCCAACACCCAAAGACCTTTACATTGGTGACCCCGACGTGATTAAACAGTTAAAAAGGGTGTTATTCCAATTAAATTGTGTTCCAACCAAGGTTCAACAAGTTTTCACCAAAAATAGTAAAATAACAATGAAAGCCAAAGTGCGCATCAAAATGCCGCCAACCCGGCGTAACGACGTTATGGACGGTCTATGGACCACACAAACAACCTGAGAGTGCACACTAACCCTCAGCCCGCTGCAGCCGACTCCCCAATACCTCCCAGCGCAACTAGGCACTGGAGGATCGGACGTCGCTCAACAAAGCTGCCCAGCGGGACCACCATGCTGCACTGCCGAACAACGGCACAGCAACCACCATGCTGCAACCAGCAGCAACCCGCCGAACTACGGCACAACAACTGCTGCAACAAGCAGCAACCCGCCAAACTATGGCACAGCAACTGCTGCAACAAGCAGCAACCCGCCAAACTATGGCACAGCAACTGCTGCAACAAGCAGCAACCCGCCGAACTACGGCATAGCAACTGCTGCAACATGCAGCAACCCGCCGAACTACGACACAGCAACTGCTGCAACAAGCAGCAACCGCCGAACTACGGCACAACAAACATTGCTGCAACAAGCAGCAACCGCTGAACTACAGCAACTTCCGCTGCAGCCGACTCCTCAATTCCAACCAGTGCAACAAGGCCCTGGAGGTTTGAACGTCGCCCAACATAGCTGCCCAGCACAACTAACAACAACCGCTGAACTACAGCACAACCAATCGCCGAACAAAGGCACAGAAAACACTGCT
Organism: Agapetus fuscipes; assembly: GCA_951799405.1. Classification (NCBI taxonomy): domain Eukaryota; kingdom Metazoa; phylum Arthropoda; class Insecta; order Trichoptera; family Glossosomatidae; genus Agapetus; species Agapetus fuscipes. The sequence goes on along the minus strand of OX637346.1, from coordinate 1,775,202 downwards.
GCAACAAGCAGCAAACACCGAACAATGGCACAAGATCTGGCCGACGAGTCCACTTTCCAGACAGATTCTACTAAAAATCTGAGAGAATATCAAGACTCACCGATCACCACCTTCATCGCATCTGCCCTTGGCAAATGCTGGAGGGGACCTCTGTAGTGATTTTGTACCTAACAGGGCTGTTAATTTTGAATTTTAGAATGCTGCTTCATTTGTTTCCAAAAAACAATAGCTTGGAAAAAACAATAAAAATTTGCGTGTAAGAAAAGGGCATGCAAGAGTTTTATTTAATAACACCCAACACTCAAAGACCTTTACATTACTTTATTTTGGATATTTCAATTAATTAGGAAATCCAATAAATAGGAAATCATTCTTGACACCCTCGGTGGGATTCGAACCCGAGCTCTCGTCATGGAATGCACGAGCTATTGACCGGACAAATAAACATTGTATAAACTTCATAAGATGCTCTAAAACGAGTATTTTGTATTTAAATAGTTACATTAGAGTAAACTAGTTTTAACTTGGTTAAGTTACCGAGAGGGGGGAGCGGAGGGGCGGGGGGGAGGTGCGCTATGTGAGGGATGTGAACCCTTTAGTGTCAGTGTAAGTGTTAGTGTTGGTGTTGAAGTTGTTTAGTTCTGGCCGAGAAGGTGTGAGGGCGCTGTGCGCAATTCACATTCTGCACAATGGGGTCTACGCCAGTAAGTTTTGTTTAAATTCAGCTGACGTAGCGCCTTCTGTCGTCTAATCTGGCGTAGAATTTTGTATAATTCTAGCTAGCGTAGCGCTTTGTCTCATCCCGCTGACGCAGTGTCTTGTTTCATTATTATGGCGTAGCATTTTCTCTTATCTTAGCTGGTGTAGCATATTGTCAATGGCGTAGCGTCTTGCTTATTTGCCGTAGCTTAATAGCTTATCTAAATGGCGTAGTTTCTTGTCTCGTCCCAACTGGCGTAGCGTCTTGTCTCGCTCCAACTGGCGTCTCGTCTTGTCTCGTCCCAACTGGCGTAGCGTCTTGTCTCGTCCCAACTGGCGTAGCGTCTTGTCTCATCCCAACTGGCGTAGCGTCTTGTCTCGTCCCAACTGGCGTAGCGTCTTGTCTCGTCCCAACAGTTGACGCCAGTTACTGGCGTAGCGTCTTGTCTCACCCCAACTGGCGTAGCGTCGTTGATCATCCCGCCTGGCGTAGCGTCTTACTTATCTGTCGTAGCTTACTGGCGAATCTTGTATGATGTCGGGTCTTGTCTCATATTATTTGCGTAGCGTCTTGTCTCGTCCCAGATGGCGTTGCGTCTTGTTCATTCGTCGTAGCTTACCGGCTAATCTTAATGACGTAGCCTCTTATCTCGTCTCAACTGGCGTAACGTTTTGACTCGTTAAACTGGCGTTGCGTCTTGCTCATCTGTCGTAGCTTACTGGTAAATTTGTCTAGCGTAGCGTCTTGTCTCATCTCAGTTGCCGTAGCACGATGCGTAGCTTCTTGTCCCATCCAAGCTAGCGTAGCGTCTCATCTCTTCGCAGCTGAATCAGTTTATTGTTTTATCTTCTTCCTTCTCCCTCAGCCTTTCTCAATCCACTTCTGGACGTAGGCCTCCTCCTATCCTCTCCATGTTTGCCTATCGGCTGCTGTGTTCAGCCATCTTCTGCCTACAGTTCTCTTGATGTCGTTCAGCCACCTCAGTTGGGATCTTGTCATATCATCAGTGAAAACTTCAAATGTTTCTTCAAAAATATCCCTGTAGCTCAATTCAAAAGTATAAAACGTTACTCTAGTATCACGATCAGTTCCTTTAAATTGAAATTTCAATTACCTACATAACACTGCAGTGTTGTATTAATATCATGTTTGAAGTTGATTATTTGATTCGCTCTCGGCGCAGTATCCTGGGTTACATTACTTGATGCGTCACCACAATGTCGGGAGAAGTTACGCGGAGGAAACTTGCAAGACCTCCCTCCCTCCTCACTCTTCCCTTCTTACTCGTCACTCTTCACTTCTTACTTCTCACAGGAGGGAGCAGTAGTACCGCCTCCTCCCCACTCGCCACTCCAGGCGACAGTTCTCGCCTCCAGCCACTGACTACAAACCAAAGATAGTTCATCATTATAATATACTCATAGTCTGCCCATTTCAGATTCACGCGTCATCTTAGTTAAGTACATCGCGGTACAAAAATCGCTAATCAATTTATTTGATTAATTATGAAGGAGTCTGTCGAATATGTGAGGTACAAAAAAACTCAACTAAGCTAAACATATAGTATAACTTCCTGCCTGCGTTATTCTCGAAGGGGTTGAATGTGGTGATTCGGGACCTATTTATTTTTAAAGGTAATGGGGCCGGGCACCCAGTTGAAGTGGGAGTTTCCCAGCTCCTGAGGGGGCTGATTTTCATTCCTTGTGAAGGCTGAGTGTACACCTTGCCGGTTTTTATTGTAGGTTTGAAATAAACACCGAAACGAGAAATCATTTCTGACACCCTAGGTAGGGAGCGAACTGTTGCTCTCGGCATCGAATGAAAGCATTCTACCAACTAAGCCATCGGCCGGACTTTTTACGAACTTGGTCGTCGCTACAAAGCGCCAATACTCAATTGCTGTATCTAAGGCTGGATGGACCTTTGATGACCGGTCTTTGGTAAAGATGTATAAATTTTTCAACCCAACAAAGAGTATATTTGAAAATGTAAATGGTTTTTTTTTTGTTCTCCACCGGGATTCGAACCCACATAGTTCCATTTAGGAGTCCAGAGCGTTACAACTAGACTACGTACCGGTCGATAATCTTAGTTGCAAAGATGTATTTACATTTAAAATTAATTAAATAAAGTGAATTAAAACCATGTTTTACCATTTTAATTTTTAAATATTTATTTAAAATTCATATTAAATGCATATCCACAAACTACACGGTTCCTTGACTTATAGGTTGGTATGCGGCTGACCACCCATGCTGTAAAAATGGTTCACTTTGCCAATGTCAGCCCTGTTACAGGGAAGGACAGCAAGATTTGCAGGGTGTATGTCCATTTTAGATTTGGTTTTTATGTTGTAAGTTCACATGAGGCATGTACAAGCGCGAACTTGTACGTGTCTGGTTGTGAGAATGCATGTAATGTGAATCTTCAATGTAACATATCTTTGCAACTTAGATTAGATTAGATTAGACACGGGTAAGTTCGTGCACCTACAACACAAAAACCCAATCTCAAATCAACATTAGTCCTACAAACATTGCTGACCTTCCCTGAAACAGGGGTGACATTGGCAAAGTGAACCATTTTTTTAACAGTTTGAGTGGTCAGCCTCATACCAACCAATAAGTCAAGGAAGTGTGATTCACGCAAAAACAGCGCTCTCCAAATTAATCATCCTAATATTATTATTATTACTTCAGATAGCATAAAAAGTATTAAAGCCTTTGTGCGAAATTGTTTTTCCGTCGAGGAAGAAATGGCGAAGCGTTGCATTTCTCGAATATTCCATTCGATGAATTTATAGGTAAGCAGGTACACATGTACAATGGTTTGAATATATGACACCGAGGCGTTTATAAATCACTGATACAAGGTGTTTCTATTGTAAAGTGCGTTATACTTGTCTATAATATGTCCGAACGAATGTACAAGTAAAGTATCACAAAGAAAAAACGTCGCGTAAATCCCCTCGATAGCGTAAATAAAAAAAATGTATGGAAGGTGCAACAGCACCCCTAGCGAGTGATTGGAAACGCAACTTCACATATAGTGTAACTACTTGCCTGCGTTATCCCTAAAGGGGTCGTATGTGGCGATTCGAGACGACGTATTTATTTTTACGGGTAAGGGGGGCGGCCTCACGCCAACCACATCAGTTGAAGTTGGGGCTCCCCAGCTCCTGAGAGGACTGATTCTCATTTCTTGTAAAGGCTGAGTAGACCAAATCGGTACTTATTTTGGGTTTGAAATAAGCACCGAAACGGGAAGTCATTTCTGTCACCCTCGGTGGGTAATCGAAATGTTGCTCTTGGCATGGAATGCAAGCACTCTACCAACTGAGCTATCGACCGGATTTTTTCAAGCTTGGTCGTGTCAGAAGTGTGTTTCTTAATTTATAGGTTGGTATGCGGCTGACCACTTTGCAAGTGTCACCCCTGTTTCAGGTAGGGTCGGCCAGAGTTGCAGGGTGTGTGCTCATTTGAGATTTGGGTTTTTATGTCGTAGGTTTTCATGCAGCATGTTCCTTGACTTATAGGTTGGTATGAGGCTGACCACCCATACTGTAAAAAAATGGTTCACTTTTCCAATGTCACCCCTGTGTCAGGGAAGGTCGGCAAAAGTTGTAGGGCTTATGTTCATTTGAGGTTTGGATTTTATTTATAAGTACACATACAGCATGTGTAAGGGCGAACTACACGTGTTTGTTTGTCGGCATGCATTTGAGAACTTTAAATGAAAATATCCTTGCAACTAAGATTATAGATTATAGATAGATGTGCGTTTATACGTGTCTGCTTGTGAGAATACATGTAATATGAACCCCTAATGTTACATATCTTCGCAACTTAAATTATATTAGATAAGATTAGAAGCGGTACCACAAGACAACTGAATGGTATAAGTATTTACGGATTTAGTTTTCATAGGAGAATTCAGAGGAATGTAAGCAACTTTTTATACTACAGTAAAGTAGTCCCACCAACAGCCATACATCTCCTATTGGCGCGCTCTTCGTCACCTCCAGCATCCACGGCGGGGAGCATATTGCTTTTGTAATGGATTCCTAGTTGACAATAGAAGGCAGATTGCTGTAGTGATCTCTCCTTCCTTTATGGGGAGCATTGTCCCGCAGGACATGAGTTATAGTGGAAGCAAAAACGAACACTATTCCCTTTTCCTCTTTCTGAGTTTTCCGATTTTTCACTATTTTGCTTAAAGTAAGGTTTGCTCAAATATTTTTGTATGTATTGCTACGAATATGCAGTTGTGTATTGTTCGAGATTGCGTGAGTGTTTGGTTGTATGTTATAGTCTTCTTCTTCGTCAAGTCGACGCTACATATTTTTGCCCAGTATCAAGCCGGTCGATAGCTCAGTTGGTAGAGTGCTTGCACTCCATGTCGTGAGCTCTGGTTCGAATCCCACCGAGGGTGTCAGAAATGATTTCCCGTTTCAAGTTTATTTTAAACCCAAAATAAATACTGGTGAGGTGTACTCAGACTTCACAAGAAATGAAAACCAGCCCCCTTGGAAGCTGGGAAACCCCCACTTCAACTGAAATGGTTGTCGTGAGGCCGGTCCTCTTACCCGTGAAAGTAAATAGGTCCCGAATCGCCACATACAACCCCTTCAGGTACTATAAGGCAGCAAGAAGATACACTGTATGTGTAGCTTAGTTGTTGTATCGGACTACCTCCACCGCTCCGCGTTATCCTTCATTAGGTCGGCCAATGAGGAGCTTGTTAGGCAGATCGAACGTATTGGATGTAATGACATTGTGATGATGTTCTGTCATGTATCGTTCTGTCATGAGTCGTTATGTCATGTGTCGTTCTATCATGTGTCGTTATGTCATGTGTTGTTATGTCTTGTGTTGTTATGTCATGTGTCGTTCTATCATGTGTCGTTATGTTATGTGTTATTTTGTCACTGTGTCGTTTGATCATGGAACCGTAGATCAAAACGCAAAATAAAGGAAGGTACCGTTGCTAGACAAGCATCGAAAATGCAATACTTGTCCAATCACCAAATTAATCTATTACTGCCATATAATACTCTACCCTCACTAATTGCGCACGGCAACGCGATACAAATTGAATTAAATCTAAACCGTTTCGTTCCGAGGTGGTTTTTTGTTCCCGCAGCCCGCGGCGCACATCTGTGTAGGCAGGGGCAGGGAGCCCCGTGCATACCTGCATGCAATTTGTGCCGCCTTTCCTGCAGCGTATAGCGCGCCGAGCACTCTACGGTGCGGGGGAGGGGTTGCGCATATTTGTACATCTGTGCGGAGTGTGGAGCTTGCAAGAGAGAGAAATCACGACTATCAAAGCTTTCATGGAAAAATAAATCAATTTTATGAAAGAGTATAGGTAGGTAAGCGTGGAAGGGGAAGACCTAGAAAAGAATGGATTGATCAGATAAGTGAGATTGCGAATGAATGGAATTTACAGAGTGGAAACAAGAGAAGAGCATGCATGAAAAGAGTGATGAAATTAGATGAGATGAAAAAAGTATGCAGGGACAGAGTCAAGTGGAGGCACTTATGTGGAGGTACTGGCCCCCCCTAGAGGAATGGCGGCAGGATACAAGACAAGACAAGACAAGTATGTACTTAGGTACTATTATTTAAATTTGTGTCTGGTATCAACTATCAGGTACCCATACTGTAAGAAATGGTTTACTTTGCCAATGTCACCCTAGTTTCAGGGCTTATATTCATTTGAGATTTGTAAGCGCGAACTTATACGTGACTGCTTGTAGGCATGTATTTTAAATGTTTTCATGTATTAGATTTTGTAGGGTTTGTGTACCTATTCACACAGTGAAAATTCATTTTAATTTACAAAATATTTTTTTCAAAACGTAGTTTTATTTTCACAATAATTTTATCTACCTCAAGCACTTTCGACCTTTAACATTCAGGTCATTATCAGGTCATTAAGTGCTTGAGGTAGAAAACATTATTGTGAAAATAAAACTACGTTTTGATTTTTTTTTTTTTAAATGTTTCCATCTATCTTCGCAACTTAGATTATGGATGACGTCACCCCGCCCTATGGCTCACGTTGCCCTGGCTTCAGCCACATCTCCACAAAGCCATCAAAATTCTACCAAAGGACACCTTAAATTGGGGTGTCATTAGTGAAACCGGGTGTTCACATATTTTAATGTAGGTAGTATTTTGATGGTTTATAATAATAATATATAATATTAAGATGATTCATTTGGTTAGCGCTGTTTTTGTGTGAACATAACTCAAGAGCCCTCTACAAACTTGTTCGTTGCTAAAGAAAGCGCTAATTCTCAAGCAAGACCCATTTGCTGTAAGGTTGGATCGGCCTTTGGTGACCTGTAACTCTCTGTCGCCATTCCGCTAGGGGTGGCCAGAGCCTCTGCAGAGTTGCCTCCATTTTTTCCTATCCTGACATACCTCTTTCAATTCCTTCATATCCATCACCTTTTTCATGCATTTTCTTCTTTTACGCTCACTTTGTATATCCCATTCTTTCACAATCTCCTCAATCTGATCACTCCATACTTTTCTCGGTCGTCCCTTCCCTCTTTTACCTTTCACACTTTCTTTGTATACATCATTGTATACAGACCGGTCTTTGGTAAAGGTATTTTAATTTTTAAACCCAGCGAAGAGCATACTTGAAAATAAAAATGGTATTTTTTTTATGCTCCATCGGGATTCAAACCCACAACCTTCCATTTACGAGTCCGAAGCGTGACCCTTACTCTCAGACCGGTTTGTCTTAAATGTATATTTTTCTGATGACGTCACCCCGCCTCATGGCTCACGTTGCCCTGGTTACGGCCACATCTCCTCCTGCCCTACTAACCTCTCCTGCTCCTTTTTTGTTCCATTAATTCACCACTAACACTGAGAGGTATCCCCACAGGTGTTGCCCTCTGTAGGAGGTTTGCACGTGGCCCAGCTGGTATGGGATATTTCCCAAATCACGCAACCAGGATGTGGATGCATTAAAAATCACGAAGAGACGCAGTTGTCTCTGTTTAATTGGGAAGGGAGAGGATTCATACACACAACCATCAGATGAGATATGTTATTATAATGTAAACCTTTTCAAATGTTTAATATTAATTTGATAATCTTTAATCCAAGTTGCAATGATATAGTCTTAATATTTAAAACTAATGTTAAATGAATTAATTACAAATTAAAATCAAATTCTCAAATGAACATACGCCCAGCAACGTTTGCCGACCTTCACTGAAACAAGGGTGACATTGGCAAATGAAACATTCTTTACAGCATGAGTGGTAAGCCTCATAGCCTATAAGTAATGTGAATAATATTTTAAGGTTGTTAATGTGCACTCGCAGATGGTTTTTTTTATAGAATCATAAGGACGAGATTTTTAGTCGTGTGATATTTTCAATTCAAAATTTATTTATAACCATGAAAAGAGCTTTCACTACGTCATCTGTATACCCAGGCCAGCATTAAGGGCGGTCCGAGCGGTGCGACTAAATCAGGGCCCCAATGTCCAAAGGGGCACCCGAGACGTTTTTCAAAAATTACTTTAAAGAATTTTTGTAACATAAATTTATGCGGGAGCTCGGGTTATTAAGGAAATTTGTTAAAGATGATTATTTTTAATTTTTTTGGGGCCCAAATCAAAAAGCGCTTCCTTAACCAAAGACGCCCATGGCGATTTGTATGAAATTGTTTAGAAAAATAAATCAAAATATTTTTGTACAAAAAATATGACGTTCCCTCTAACAAGTGTCATCGACCTCCAGATTTTGTCAAATCTCGAGAGAATCCCAAACAGCAAGCGCGTGCATAGGTTATAGGCAACATTTTAGAATAAATATTTACTTGCATTCCTTAAAAATAACTCATTTGAAATTGTTTAATTTTATAATTTTTTTGATGAATTAAAAAACACTGTTTATTTTCACGGATAAATTTATTTAAAAAAGATTAAAATCTTTAAACAAATTACGAACGTTTTCGACCTAGTAGGTCATCTTCAGGTATCAATATCATACCTGAAGATGACCTACTAGGTCGAAAACGTTCGTATTTTGTTTAAAGATTTTAGTCTTTTTTAAATAAATTTATCCGTGAAAATAAACAGTGTTTTTTAATTCATCAAAAAAATTATAAAATTAAACAATATGAATTTTCACAGTGTTAATACACAAACAATACAAAATATAACATTTGAAATTGACTGATATGCTAACGATGGCTCTCATCAAACTTAAACCTTAAATTTTAAATCTCAATATCAAATCTATATGAGTTTTTTTAACCATAAATTGCCTACCTATTAGGCGCATGTGCCAGTATGGGATGCACGTCCCTGTCGAACATAATTCTCAAAAATAAACTAAAAACGCCAGTAATGGTTTTAGTTCGTAATATATTTTTTTGTCGCGTGATGATTGATGGTTCCTTGACTTATAGGTTGTTATGTGGCTGACCACCCATACTGTAAAAAATTGGTTCACTTTGCCAATGTCACCCCTGTTTCAGGGAAGGACGGCAAGAGTTGCAAGGCTTATGTTCATTTGAGATTGGGTTTTTATATTGTAGGTCCACATGCGGCATGTGTTAGCGCGAAATTATACATGTCTGCTTGTGGGAATGCATTTAATATAAATCTTAGATGATATATATCTTTGCAGCTTAGATTAGATTAGATTAGATTAGATGATAGGGGCTGTTGGGGGGGCCCTGGTTTTCCCCGCACCAGGGCTCCCAGTGGTCTAAATCTGTACCTGTATAGATATACCGCGTTCATTGATGAGGGAACAGAAGTTGGGAGTTCTCATGTTTACAAATGAGCTTAATAAAGCATCACAAATTAAAATGTGGGTGATCGTTGATGATCAGTGGACGGGAGAACTTCAAAGCCATCGATGCATCGGTTGCAGTGAAGTGAAAGTACCGCATTTATTTACATTCGCGAGTAGCAAGCAAGGATTAGTGGCATAATACACGAGCTTTCAATGATTTTAGTGTATTGAAAAATCATTGAAGTAAATAAGTACAGTAATCTAAATCAAATCACTGTGAATTTTCAGGTTGCGTTGTTAATACGTGCCCCCTTAGTGCTTATCCATCAGAGGTATTTTCACGAGAGCAATGTTTGTATGTGTACAGGATCAATGTGTCTTATGAAAACTAGAAATTGATTTTAAGAATAATTATTTAAAATCACTTTCACATTATCGTTTTTTACATTTATTCTTAGCTCATGTTGTGTAGAATGTGATTCTTAAGACAATTTAATTGAAAGGTCATCTTTGAATCAAATGGTAAATAAGCCAAACATGCGCTGGGGGGACGAAGTTCTACCAACGAACATGCCCTGGCAGTGGTTATTTGCGCAATGTTAAACATCAAACAATGGATTGCTTATTTTCTACATAACCAGCATAATATGAAGAAGTCATGTCTGACATCTTTGCTCATGTTGGCCTGGAAGCACTTGTTGAGGCGGCATTGCCTGGCAATGGTTGTGTTTACACCGTTAAATTGCTTATCTTATATGAAAGAGGCATCGGATGAAGAGGAATATACATAGGTAGTAATATATCTGACCGTCTTTGTTCATGTTGGCCTGGAAGCACTTATTGAGACGGCATTGCCTGGCAGTGGTTGTGTCTACAGTTTACGCCGTTAGATTGCTTACCTTATATATAACGAGCATTGGATGAAGGGTAATATGGTAATGTGTCTGACCGTCTTTGTTCATGTTGGCCTGGAAGCACTTGTTGAGGCGGCATTGCCTGGCAATGGTTGCGTTTACACCGTTAAATTGCTTACCTTATATATAACGAGCATTGGATGAAGGGTAATATGGTAATGTGTCTGACCGTCTTTGTTCATGTTGGCCTGGAAGCACTTGTTGAGGCGGCATTGCCTGGCAATGGTTGTGTTTACTGTTTATAGCGTTAGATTGCTTATCTTCTATGTAACGAGCATCGGATGAAGGGCAATATGGTAATGTGTCTGACCGTCTTTGTTCATGTTGGCCTGGAAGCACTTGTTGAGGCGGCAGGCGCGGCACTGGTTCCTGTGCGTCTTGTCCACGGGGCAGCGTCCCTTCAGCTCCCCGCCCGCCTTGCACGTGTACACGCGGTTGCGGTGGATGGAGCGCTTGAAGAAGCCAGAGCAACCTGCACAGAGGACGGGCATTAGTGACGTCAGTTACCAGACCAGAAGGATGATAAGCACTTGTTCTCCAGATGGATAGAGCGGTTGAAGAAACCAGAGCAACCTGAATAGAGGACGGCCATTAGTGACGTCGGGGCTAGACAAGGAGAATGATAAACACTTGTTGACCAGATGGATAGAGCGGTTGAAGAAGCCAATTTTGTGTGGCCGAATTATTTGAATATATAGATAGTTGGTCCAGTCGATAGGTCAGTTGGTAGATCGTTTGAATATGAGTGCCATAGTTTTGTGGTGTTCAGAGAGCACCTGTACTGTCAGCCACTCACCATCACAGCTGTAGATGCCGTAGTGCTTGCCGGAGCTGCGGTCTCCGCACACGTTACACGGGATGTCCAGCAGTCTGTCTCCTGCAACAGCACACCAATGCATATATCTCAACTTACCTACTTATTTACTAGAAAAAAAAGAAGAATGCTCGTTCATGTTTAAGGGTAGGAAAGTTGAGATAGTAGGTGAATTTAAATATTTAGGAAGCATTAACAAATCGTTTTTGTTCTTTCGGATTTGACCATGTTCTATTTGCAGCTCCTACATCTGCCTACGATTCGCCTTCACGAACAGAAAGCATCCTCAAGGCGAGTTATCGAAGCTTTCTGCTGCTTTTTCTGCAAATAGAACATGGTAAACCCCGAAAGAACACAAAAACGATTCGTTAATTAACACCGGCCATGAAAGTGACAGTTTTAAACTTTATTTAGCAAGTACGAGTATGTTTGAGAAAAATGGTAAAATGACGAGAGAAATTGAGAATAGGGTGTGTAAGGGAAAGCGAGTAGGTAGTAGGTGCAATAGGAAGAATTGCAAGAAACAAGCGGCTGACGATGGATTTGAGAATGTCGGTACACAATGACACATTGTTACCGACATTGATGTATGGAAGTGAGACATAGCGAAATGAGTAAAGTATGCACGGTGGAAATGAAAAACTTGAGGAGTATGACAGGAAAACACTCTAAGAGAAAGAGTTAAGAATGAATGGGTGAAAGGCAAATTCAATTTGAAAAAGGAATTTGAAAGGATGGATGTCGTGGAAGAGGAAGACCGAGAAAGGTATGGATGGACCAAATTTTCGAAATAGCGAGTGAATGGGATATCCAGAGTCATAATAAAAGGAGAGCTTGTATGAAAAAAGTTATGACTCTGGATGAAATGAAAGAAGTATGCAAGGACAGGAAGAAGTGGCGGCTAATCTGCAATGCTGATTTTTAATGTTGGTTTATTGGCTTGCTACATTTTTTGCATAAGACATTTTTTACTTTTTTTGTATAGATTTATTTTTAAGGTTTTGTTGTTTTCTTATACTTAAATGTTATTTATTACTCGTATTCCTTGACTTATAGGTTGGTATGAGGCTGACCACCCATACTGTAAAAAATGGTTCACTTTGCCAATGTCACCCCTGTTTCAGGGAATGTCGGCAAGAGTTGCAGGGCTTATGTTCATTTGAGGTTTGGATTTTATTTGTAAGACCACAATCAGCATTTGTAAGCGCGAACTACACGTGTTTGTTTGTGGGCATACATCTGAGAGCTTTGAATGAATATATCCTTGCAACTTAGATTATAGATTATTATAGATAGATGTGAATGTAAAGGTAGAAAATGCTGGTTAGGATAACGTGGCAAGAAGTTACCCTATTCGTGTCGCTTAGTAGCGTTTAGCGTAGCGTAATTTTATCTTGTAATTGACACAAAAATACAAATAGGTAGTATTTAAAAAATATTAGGTATTCAGTGATTTCGTAGACATCAAAAGCAATATTGTTGCACGGAGACGTTGCTTCCCCAGACGACAGTATCCTGTATCGTCCCACAGGAATCATCTGTGTAGGATAATATTATTGTACCGACAAGTAGGTATAATATAGATACTTGCGTGAGTAGGTTGATCCACAAAGGACAGAGAGGGAATGTTTTGTTTGGGCGGGAGGGGATTTGTCGCTCGTGAGGACTTAGAGGACAATTCATGCAAAGACGTCTCAGCTCGCTTTGTCCGAGGGGCAGCGGACCAAAGGAAATCAAATGAATAACATTAAAGCGTGTTACTCTGGACCTAGCGCAGCTGACATTATTCTGGATAAACGCAACTAAGCTACACATATAGTGTAACTTCTTGCCTGCGTTATCTCCGAAGGGGTCGCATGTGGCGCTTTGGGACCTATTTATTTGTACAGGTATGGGGGCCTGCCTCACACCAACCACTTTCAATTGAAGTGGGGGTTTCCCAGCTCCCGGGGGGGCTGGTTCTCATTTCTTGTAAACCTTGAGATCGAACTCTTGCTCTCGGCATGGAATGCAAGTATTCTACCAATTGAGCTATCGAACTTTTTACGAGCTTGATCGTCGTCGCTACAAAGCGCCAATTCTCAAGCAAGATCCAGTTGCTGTAAGGCTGGATGGACCTTTGGTGACCAGTCATTGGTAAAGGCTTATGAATTTTTCAACCCAGCGAAGAGCAATTTAAAAATATAAATGGTATATTTTCTGTGCTCCGACGTGATTCGAACCCACAACCTTCCATTCAGAGTCTGAAGTGTTACCACTGAACTACGGATCTGTCATGGTATTTAGATTTTTTTATTAAATACAAGAATAGCTGATATTTTCGAAGTATTCATCCCTTTAAGTCGTAGCTAGCATCTCTAAGAAGGGTTCCTTACATTCTTACCCCGTCTGGGTATTCTCCCTAACTCAGTATACCAAGTATACAACATTTACATAGACTCCCATCGATTGCGTAAATCGTAAATGTATAGAATATACGATGGCACTCCTGAAGAGTGATTAGGTTTTCTAACATTTTGTTCGATTTACGCAATCGAGGGGAGTATGCGCGACGCTTTATACTCGAGGTTCCGGCCACTTGGTCGCCGCGGGCCTTGAACAGTGGTGAGGCTGGGGATTAACTAAAACAAGGACCATTTATCCCTTCATACATATAATATATCTACTCATGGATATAAGATGAAAAGTTGCTTCTCTAAGGAGATGATACTTACAATATATGAGTCGGACACAACCAAAGGCGTCAAAGTAGGATTTTAAACACGAAAATAAGCTACACATATAGTGTAACTTATTGTCACGTTGTCTTGGAAACTAAGGGTAGTTTCCAAGACAACGCAAGTTTCTTTGAATTATAGGTTGATATGAGGCTGACCACCCATACTGTGAAAAAAATGATTCACTTTACCAATGTCACCCCTGTTTCAGGGAAGGTTGGCAAGAAGGGTTACCAGGGAAGGGCTTATGTTTATTTGAGATTGATATTGTACGACTTGTGTAAGCGCGAACTTGTAGGTACGCGTCTGCTTATGGGAATGCATTTAATACGAATCTTAAATGTAATAAATCTTTGCAACTTAGATAATAGATTACAGGGGGCCGGACTAACGTTGAAGTGGGAATTTCCCAGCTGCCGAAGGGTCTGTTACTCATTTTGCCGGTATTTTGCTTTGGATTTGAAACAATATCGAAATAGGAAATCATTTTTGACACCCTCGCTAGGATTCGAAACCGAGCTCTCGGCATGGAATGTAAGCACCCTACCAACTTATCTATTGCCCGTATTAGATATAGGTACCTACCTAAAAAAATATTTTAGTAAATTTGTTAAAAGTTTCAGTTATTCTTTTGAATAAATGTAGGTAGGTAGTCCAGTGGCGAAGGGTGCCATACAAGCCGATTCCCATCGGTTTCCCGTTTAAAATGAGGCAAAAATGACAATAAAGTAGACTGCATGGTTTCAATGGGGAAAAATACGTATTGTTTCTTTGGTTTAAAATGTATTTTTTTACTTTGTGCCTATATTTTTTACTACTTTGTTACATCATTTTAAAAGGGAAGCCGATGGGAACTGGCTTGTATGGCACCCTTCGCTACTGCTAGGTACATAATATACTTAAGTCGTAACTTTGTTTTTCCTTAGCTTTCTTGCTGGGAGGAAAGTAGCCCTTAATTTTTTCGCCCTCACAAAAAAGGAATTAGTCGGATTACGTCAATCCCACTAATTTCTTTCACGTTTTTGCTTCACTCAGCATCCCTTGCTTTTATATTCATCTACAGCTTTACCAACATTGCAGATATCTTGCCGTTTCGCAAAAAATGCTAATTCCTTATAGGGGGCCAATTTAACTCATTCATTCTTACGTATTTAACAATTTTTGGCATTATTTCATAATTTTTCATTTCTATCTTTATAATATCCTTAATCTTAAATGAACATTATAATATCGATACTCCAAGTTGCAGAAATTTATTACAATTAAGATTCATATTTATTGCATTTCCACAAGCAGATACGTATGTCGTATACGTTCGCTTTACAGATGCCGCCTGTAGACTAACAACATAAGCACTCAATCTCAAATGAGAATAAATTCTGAAACTCTTGCCGACCTTTCCCTGAAACAGGGGGGAATGTATTCCTCAAATTTAAATCTTAAATGTTTATTCCTGCATGTTAACAAGTAAGTTCGAAAACCTCAAATGAACATAAAACTTGCAACTCTTGTCGATTTTCCCTGAAACAGGGGTGACACTGGTTAAATGGAATATTTTTTTTAGAATGGGTGGTTAGCTTCATACTTACTAACTTACAAGGAAAGGAACATGGTTTTGACAAATATTTCAGTCATATTTTATCCCCCATACTCATAAAAGAGTAGGTATTCATTTGTAATCCGGTTTACCTAAAGTAAATTTTCCCTGCCATTTTCATATTTTCTAGTTTAAAAAATCTAAGTAATAAGCCAGTAAAAGTTATCTTCTTTGAGCCTTAAATAACTAAGGTAGCAAAATTAAAACGATAAGCGCTTATAAACTACACATATATTGTAGCTCCTCAGGGAACCAGAAGCTTTCACACGCCAACCACTTCAGTTGAATTGGGGGTTTCCCAGCTCCAGTATGGGTTGGTACTGACAATTTTTGTGAAGACTGAGTAAACCTTGCCGATATTTTATTTAAGGTTTGAAATAAACACCGAAACGGGAAATCATTTCTGACACCCTCGGTGGGATTTGTATCCGAGCTCTCGGCGTGGAATACAAGCACTCTACCAACTGAGCTATCGACCGGACTTTGCTCACAAAACAATGGGCACTTACACAGGAGTTTAAGACTAAGGTACACGTACGTCGTTTAACCTTGGAGCGCTTATTTTTTGGGATCTGTTGCCGTGGTTTATAAGAACAGGAGCTGAAGCTTCCAGACAGCTAACATTAAAAAAAAACGTTTGTTTAACATAAGATAATATTTCATCACACATTATCACCTTGATGAAGCCCATCGCAGTCATGGGCGAAACGTCTGGAAGACCTAGTTCCAGCTCAAACAGACCGCGACAACAGATCCCGGAAAAAAAACTCTCCAATGTCAATGGACTCATACTTTTCATACGGCTGAACTAGTAATTATTTACTTTGTTTACAGATATAAATATTTTTGCTGAAAGGATTTTTGTCCTTTTTAAAAAAAAGGAAATTAATGGCACCATCGTGTTTTTATCGTTTTTATCGTATGATCTGCAATCAAGTTGTTTATATTAAGTATTGAATATGCTAGTGAATATGCTATGAAAGAGGTTGCGTAGACCAGATATTCGCGCTTCGACAGATAGTCAAAAACAGCTGGCCGTTAATAAAAAGGTCTACGCGGCTTTCGTAGATCTTGAGAAAGCCTTCGACTCGGTGGATAGAAGTATGATGTGGTGTGTGCTAGAGAAGTATGGTGTAAACAAAGCACTTTTGAATGCGATACGCGCCATCTATGTAAATAGCAGGGCGTGTGTCAGGGTGGATGGAGAATTCAGCGAGTATTTTAATGTGTACAAAGGTGTGAGACAGGGTTGCATAATGAGCCCATGGTTATTCAATATAATCATGGATCATTGTGTTAAACAAGCGAATCTGGAAGGACATGGCATACAAATTGGTGAAAGAAAAGTCGGAGTTCTGCTTTATGCTGATGACGCAGTATTAATTGCTGATTCAGCAGCGGAACTCCAGACAATGCTCTCTAGTTTGAATCATGCTCTGTGTGCAAACAAGTTGAAAATTAATGCAAGTAAGACGAAAGTACTGATTTTTGACAGAAGGGATGAAACTGAAGAATGCACGTTCATGTTGAATGGTATGAAAGTTGAAATTGTGGATGAATTTAGATACTTGGGAAGTATGTTTGAAAAGAATGGAAAGGTGACAAGAGAACTTGAGAATAGGGTGTGCAAGGGAAAGCAAGTGGTCGGTGCAATAGGAAGAATAGCAAAGAACAAGCGATTGACGATGGATCTGAGAATGGCGGTACACAATGGCATATTGTTACCGACTTTGATGTATGGAAGTGAAGCATGGACAGTGAATGATAGCGAAATGAGTAAAGTATGTACGGTGGAAATGAAGCATTTGAGAAGTATGACAGGAAAAACTTTGAGGGATAGAGTTAGGAATGAATGGGTAAAAAAAGAATGTAATTTGAAAGAGGATGTGAAAGTTAAAGTACCTACAAAAGAATGTGATGAGATGGTTTGGGCATGTGGAAAGAATGAAAGATGATAGACTGACAAAGTATGTATACAAAGAAAGTGTGAAAGGAAAAAGAGGGAAGGGACGACCGAGAAAAGTATGGAGTGATCAGATTGAGGAGATTGTGAAAGAATGGGATATACAAAGTGAGCGTAAAAGAAGAAAATGCATGAAAAAGGTGATGGATATGAAGGAATTGAAAGAGGTATGTCAGGATAGGAAAAAATGGAGGCAACTCTGCAGAGGCTCTGGCCACCCCTAGCGGAATGGCGACAGAGTTACAGTTACAGTTACAGTCTAGTGATAACAATAACCTCTAGCTCAGAGGCGTGCCCATGACTCTAAAAGTAAGTGGTTCGATGTCACTGAATCTAGAAGCATTCCTTGTGGGATTGTTGTTAATAATAAATTAGGATTATTTGAAAATTAAATAGGATTTTCGCTTAAATACCAAGCTTAAATGCGTTTTTTTTACCATATATTATATTCGCCTACTGAAAATTTTATTGGCCGAAAATGTTTGAGCAAACAAAAAAAAAAAAAAGTGAATTAAAACTCTGTTTTTATCCTATTTCTATAATCTAAATTATAGATTATAGATTATAGAAATAGGATAAAAACAGAGTTTTAATTCACTTTTTTTTTTTTTTGTTTGCTCAAACATTTTCGGCCAATAAAATTTTCAGTAGGCGAATATAATATATGGTAAAAAAACGCATTTAAGCTTGGTATTTAAGCGAAAATGTTTGAAAAAACAAAAAAAATATATATAAGTGAATTAAAACTCTGTTTTTATCCAATTTAATTTTTAAATAATTATAAATGGACTTTCACTGTTAAAATAGATTTACTCTTAAAAATAAAATAAATTAGGATGATATACGAGTATAGCTCTACTATAACTGTATAATTTGGAATTACTTTAATTGTATTTTTGCTTGTTCTTTTGAAATTGATGTAGATATAATTTGATTTGATTTTTGTTTTCGTCAAGCGTTGGTGTAATTTATTGTACTTTTGATTTTATATTCTGTTGAAATTTTTTTATTTGCCATTTTAATATTTGCCCTTGAGGTGATTGATCACAGTACGGCGCTAAAGAAATTGTCCAATTTTATTATAATTTTATTATTTATATATGGTAATCGCTGTTTTTCCGCTGTTGCCAGCTTGGTCGACGATGTAGAAAACGACAATTCTTAAGCAAGACCCAGTTGCTGTAAGGCTCGATGGGCCTTTTGTGACCTGTATTTCAGGCGCTTGCATAGGGTAAAGCCAAATTATTTTATAATAAATATTTTCTCCCATTCATTTAAAATAACTCATTTGAAATTGACTGAAGTGCTAACGATGGCTTCAATTAAAGTTAAATATTGAATTTTGAATCTAAATACCAAGCTTAAATGCGTTTTTTTTACCATATATTGCCTACCTATTGGGCGCATGTTCCTGTATGGGATGCACGCCCCTGCTGTCTTTGGTAGATGATTTTTTCAATCCAACGAAGAGCGTTTTAGAGAAATGCTATGTTTTTTATGTTAAAAGGTAAGATGCGGTAGAGCGCGTAGAACGCGTAGAACGGATGGGACATTTAACATTATTTTTATTCACAAAGGAGATGCTTATGCTATATGGGGGAGGTTTATGTTGAGCAGTGGTCGAGTGAGACTAAGCAAGATGTCCTCACCTGTCCCCATTCTCCTGAGGGTGGCCGCTTGTCCCCGCTGCTTGTCCCACAGAGAGGACAGCTCCGGGTTAGAGGTGTGCCCCGTCAAGGACAGCGGGGGACACTTGGCAGACACGCACACAGACTCGCTCTTTATGTAGTTCATGTCATAGCACTCCTGGAGAAGGCAACGGTCCTCTCACATGAACTCCATTTCCCGATTAATAAGATAGTTTGAATCAACCAATTTATAATATATTATAGGCAACCGACTGGAACTAAAACTTTTTTCTCGACGGGTAAACGTCACACTTGACTACGGTCCTTAGCAACTAATAACAAAATATTTTTCCCTAGCAACCACGCCTTGTGACGACTTAACAAATTTGTTAATGTCAATATATGTGCGGACTTCGTTCATTAATAATTAACAAGAAAACTTTGACACTAAGCTTTTTAGAATATGAACAAGTTAAAGTTAAGACGTTAAAATTTATTAATTTATTTTGAATATCTGAAATTTTTTTAGCAACTTAGTAGGTTTTAATTCATTAAATAGGAATCGTTTTCTTTATCTTTTAACTAGGCAGATTCCGTCACGTCTTGAACACATTCCGGGTTTCTACCCTTATAAAATGGCCGTAACTTTCCGTTAGATGCTACCCGCTCGAGTGTCACGAGTCGACTGTCGCCACCTCCCGACTTTGCACTGGACCCTCCCACCGACGTGATTGTAGAGAAGAACGCCTGCATCCCCTCACACGCGCCAGAGAGGGATGCAGCGCCTCTACGACTCTGTGCCAGAGTCTGCAGGCCATTTTGTCACCCCCCTCCCTTCTCTGGGTTCCTCCCCTCCCTCCCCCGTCATTTGGGGTTGCTGGTGATTTCATGTAAGAAAGAGAGGTCACGCTATTCTGCCTCCTCTCTGTTGGGATTTTCTTAAAAACTTTTCTATGGGGCATATAATTTAGTAGGTATATTTTATGTTGAATTCTTAGATAGATATTTGATTAAAAATCTTTAAATTTTAACTACAAATCAAAATATGAACAAGGTTTCTTGCACACTAGTTAAAAATAAATATCAAATTATCATCAACAATTAATGTATGACTTATAGGTTGGTATGAGGCTGACCACCCATACTGTAAAAAATGGTTCACTTTGCCAATGTTACCCCTGTTTCAGGGAAGGTCGGCAAGAGTTGCAGGGCTTACCTATGTCCATTTGAGAATTGGGGTTTTTTTTTGTAGGTCTACATGCGGCATGTGTGAGCGCGAAATTATGCATGTCGGCTTGTGGGAATGCATTTAATATAAATCTCAAATAATACATATCTTTGCAACTTAGATTTAGATTTAGAGTTAGAATGTAAATGATACGTTAGATACCTACTTTGTATGCAATTTGTTATAAATGGATTTTGTGAACCGTGTTGTAGAGGAGAACGGGTTTCTCAATAATTTTCGGAGTTGTCATCAGTGCCGCTTTGGTGTAAGAAAAAAATGTTTCATGATAAAGTCCGATAAATGTTGGGAAACCCGTTCTTCTTTACATCACGGTTCGTAAAATCTGTACGCAGTATCTCACGACTCTTCCACAAAATTCATTGATCATTGATCTAACAAGTGTAGAAAGAATTCTGCAGGCATTTGCATTATTAACGTATTTCTGAATGAGACAATTTAGACACGTTTCTTCTAAAGTTTTAGGTATGCTTTAGATCGATTCACAACAAAAATAGGCTTCTTTTATAATCACCTTTTTCATGGGAAAAAGTTACTTTCAGTCTGATATGAAATTTTCACTGAAAAAAGATTGCCTATCGACCAGGCGCACATTTTTTACAGAATCAAATAAAAACATCAAAGGGTTTGGTTGAGTTTTGTGTTTTCTTATCCAAGAATATAAAGCTAAATAATTTATTTACCAGACGCGTGCACCGTGCAGAGACAAGTAAGTACATTACGTAATAAATATTCTCTCCTTGGCCTTTAACTTATCACATCCCAACTAAGTTTGATGTATAACAATATTCAAATTGAAAAATAAATATCAATTTTAAATGATGATTTATAGGGCTAATGTATTTTCAATAATTTTAGGATTTGAGTTGGCAACTTTATTATGGTGTTGCCTACCTTATAGGCAGGGACGTGCACAATATTTTATGTGTGGGTAGGCAATAGGCAACAATAAGAGATTTTTCCGATTTCTGAAAGAGCAGATATTAATCGGTTGTTAAAAACTTTGCTATCAGTAACGACAACTACTTGAAAATAAAGGCTGGTATGACGCGACCATATAATAGGCTGTTAAAATTGGATCACGTTTCTTATATCGATCTTGTGCCAGTAGGGAAGGAGCGCTAGAGTTGCAGGGCTTATATTCATTTGAGATTTGACTTTTTGTTTGGTTTTCACACACGCGACCTTTGTAAGTGCGAATTTGCACGGGCCTAATTGTGGACATGCTTTAGTTGTGAATCTTAAATGTCAATATATTTTTGCGACTAAGATTATATATTGGTACCTAAAATATATAGATATCTACCTAAAAGCAAAAACTGAATAGATAAGTGCTGATTCACTGATTTGAAAATCGTGGATAAAGCATTATACTTAGATTAAGTTACTACCAATAGTATATATTATATACTATTGGTAGTAACTTATCATAGTAAGTGAACTTATTATACCTAAGGAAGCAGTGGCGAAGGGTGCCATACAAGCCGATTCCCATCGGTTTCCCGTTTATAATGAGGCAAAAATGATAATAAAGTAGACTGCATGGTTTCAATGGGGAAAAAATACGTATTGTTTCTTTGGTTTTAAATGTAGGTATGTTTTTACTTTGTGCCTATATGTTTTAACTACTTTGTTACATCATTTTAAAAGGGAAGCCGATGGGTGCCGGCTTGTATGGCACCCTTCGCCACTGTAAGGAAGTACCTACTCATAAAAAACATAGATAAACTACAGGATTTTCAGACTTTTGTAGTGTTTTCTCTCAGAGAAAATAAGGGAAAAGGTGCATTTACCTGAGAAACCCATGTTAGCTTCATATGTCACTGATTCAGTTTTACCTCCCATACAGGCATGTGCTAATCTAATCTAATCTAATCTAATCTAAGCTGCAAAGATATATATCATTTAAGATTTATATTAAATGCATTCCCACAAGCAGACATGTATAATTTCGCGCTAACACATGCCGCATGTGGACCTACAATATAAAAACCCAATCTCAAATGAACATAAGCCTTGCAACTCTTGCCGTCCTTCCCTGAAACAGGGGTGACATTGGCAAAGTGAACCAATTTTTTACAGTATGGGTGGTCAGCCACATAACAACCTATAAGTCAAGGAACACCCATGTGCGCCTTATAATAATAATAATATTAGGATGATTTATTTGGTGAGCGCTGTTTTTGTGTGTATCACACCTCAAGAGCACTCTGCGAGCTCGGTCGTCGCTGTAGAAAGCGCCAATTCTCAAGCAAGACTCAGTTGTTGTAAGGTTGGATGGACCTTTCAGTGACCGGTCTTTGGTAAAGGTTTATGAATTTTTCAACTCAGCGAAGAGCACATTCGAAATATAAATGGTATATTTTTGTGCTCCGCTGGGATCCGAATCCACAACCTTCCATTTACGAGTCCGAAGTGTTGCCACAACGGACTACGGACCGGTCCAAGATATATTCATATATATATATTATAGTATATCCAAGATATATATTATAGGTAGGTAGGCAATATATGTTAAAATACCGTTTAAGCTTGATATTCAGATTTAAAATTAAAAATATACTAAAATTTGATTGTAGCCATCGTTAGCACTTCAGTGAATGCCAAATGAGTTAATTTAAAGGAATGGGTGAAAATATTTATTCTGAAATGTATTTGCCTATAGGTACCTACCTACCCCTATGCACGCACCTGCTTTAAGGTGTCCATATTATTCAAGTTTTTCCTTTCTTGTATGTGCCTGTATTGGATGCACGTCCCTGACTGGAATTATAACCATAGTTTTGATTTTTGATTTCACAACAATTTATGCTATGTAAGCTGTTTTGAGCCTAAAAGCACATTTAAAAAATCTCCCCTCCGATGTTCTCTCACCTGTGAAAAACACGGAATGTTGCGGTGCTCATGGGGTTCCCTGTAAGCCAAACGCTCGCCCCTCCCTCCACCCCCTGACCGGGGGGGGAGGGGCTAAGTCCCCGCCGACCAATCACAGCGAGGGGCGGGGCCTGCCATACACTGCAGTCAGCCACGCCGACCGCATGCCATGATTTCCTGATACAACCAAATGTGAATTTTTTTTTAAATTGTTTTGGTTAAATGATAATTTTTGAAAACGCAGCTAAACAACTAATCTACACATATAGTGCATCTTCTTGCCGCATTATCCCCGAAGGATTTCCTCATGCGGCGAGTGGAACCTTTTTATTTTTACAGGTAAGGGAGCCGGCCTTATGCAAACCACTTCTTTTGAATTGGGAGTTTCCCAGCTCCCGCGCCCCCGCTTGTATTCATTTCTTGTGAAGGTTGAGTAAACCTTGCCGGTATTTTATTTTTAGGTTTGAAATAAACACTGAAACGGGATATCATTTTTGACACCCTTCGTGAGATGCGATCCCGAGCTCTCGGCATGGAACGCAAGCACTCTAACAACTGAGCTATCGACCGGAAAAAATGTTACGATTTAAGAAGTTTGCTTAGCAAAATAAAGATTTGTAGAAACGTCGGTAAAATGCAAAAAGAAACTGTTTTTCTGAATTGACCAAACATGACCGGTCCTTAGTCTAGTGTTTAACGCTTAGGAGTCGTAATCGGAAGGTCGTGAGTTCGATTCCCGGCGGAGCACAAAATATTTAAATTTACATTTTCAAATAGTTGGTTCTTAATTTTTTTTTGTCTCTTTACCAAAGAAGGTTAGCAAAGGTCTTTTCAGCCTACCAGAAACAAGGTTTTGATTGAAAATTGGAGCATTCTTCAGCGACGACCAAGCTCTCAGAGGGCTCTTGAGGTGTGATTTACACAAAAACAGCGCTCACCAAATAAGTAAATCATCTTAATATATTATTATTTGAGGTTTGTGTTATTTTGTTAGTAGGTAGCTACTCATGCTATAGGTAGGTACCTATGTGTAATTACAAACTAACCTAAGTAGGTACCTACATGTAAACGTGCATATAATATGAATCGTTTTAATCTAATCTAAGTTGCAAAGATATGCTACATTGGAGATTCACATTACATGCATTTTCACAACCAGACACGTACCTACAAGTTCGCGCTTGCACATGCCTCATGTGAATCTACAACATAAAAAAACAAATCTCAAATGGACATACACCCTGCAACTCTTGCCGTCCTTCCCTGAGACAGGGGTGACATTGGCAAAGTGAACCATTTTTACAGCGTGGGTGGTCAGCCGCATACCAACCTATAAGTCAAGGAACATACACGACAAATTTATTTTTTTAAATCGATAAATAATAATAGATATATATGGACATCAAAAACTAAAACATAAAACTTTATGTTATCTTTAATGTAAATCTGTAATGTTAATATATCCAGGTTTAGTCGGATACAGGTCTGAACATCAAAGAGTCCTTTGTGAGAGGAAAGAGGATTTATTATGAATTGTGAAATCACGCAACCAGAGTCCGAACGCATCGTGGCTATAACTTATGAATACATTTAGTGAAGGGGTTGGAGCGATAAATTGCGTTTTAATACACTTTTGTTTCAGCTGAGATACAATTTGATAGCAACATCCCTTATTCCTTTGCTAGAGACAAAAGCTGTTTTAACAATGGGCAACATCTTATTGATGTAGGTCCAAAAATAATTTATTAACATTTGAATGCATGAAAAATATGATGGATATGAATGAATTGAAAGAGGTATGTCAGGATAGGAAAAAATGGAGGCAGCTCTGCAGAAGCTCTGTCCCCCCCTCAGCTGAATAGTGACAGAGTTACAGTTACAGTTACAGAATCTGATGGGAAAAAAGAATTAAAAAAAAATGTTTTGTATTATTTGTGTATTAACACTGAAAATTCATATTGATTGAATTGTATTAAATTTTAAAGAACTTTAAAAAAATGCAATAAAAAACTGCTTTATTTTCACAATTAAATTATTTTATTTTAATTAATAATTACAAACGTTTTCGATCATCTACAGGTAAGAAAATTAAACTGTATCTTTTATTAATTATCAATCCCTGAAAAAGGGGTGATAGTGGCAAAGTGAAGCTTTTTTTACAGAAGTAGGTAATGTTTCACAGTGTTCAGCATTATAACAACAAATTCCTCAAGGAATAAAAAAATAGGTATATATCTACTTCTATAAAAAATGCAGATCATAAATGAAAAGAAAATATACAAAATAAAAATAAAATTAACATTAAGAAGTCTTAGCCACCAAGATTGAATATTAAAAGCCATTTTTTTGGTCCTTGCAAAGGTAATTCTTTCATTGAATTTAAGTCATTTTCAAGAAGCTTTTCCAAATCTTTCAGGTTGCTTCATAAAAACGTGAATGCAAAGAAGGGAATTATTTTCTACGTATAAAATTTTCATGCTTTGAAATAGGCAGTCGATCTAAGAAATTACCTGAAAAATGCATGAAATGGAAATATTCTATAATTTGATTGATAACTATCACTACAACTTTGTTGCAATTCTACAAGGGTTGGCTAGAGCGTCTACAGAGTTGCCTCCATTTAATCTTATCCCTACATACCTCTTTCAATTAATTCATAATATTCATCACTTTTTTTCTTTCATCTCCTTCCTTTACATTCACTCTGTAAAGTATACTACATTCTTTCATAATTTTACCAATCCGATCAAGCCACAATTTTAAGGTCCCTATTTTCAATTTTTCCTTCCAAATCTCCTCTATCAAATGAGCTGTAATTTGTATGAAAACTTGTATCACTTTTGTGATTTGAGAGTCATGGTTGTTGAAGGCAGTTATGATATCAACCCCGGGGGTGGTGGGTAGTAGGAGAGTAGGTGGGAGTAGAGAGTGGGTGGGGGGATTTACCCAGCACAACACCAGAGAGCGCTGATCCGCATGTTCGCGCTTACTCCGCGTGTACAAACACACACACGCCTCACCGGACACTGTACACAGCAGGAGACTAGGGACACTCTCAATCCTACCAATCCTACAAAAAGATAGAGAGCGCATATCCGCGTGTTCACGCTTACTTCGGGTGTACAAACACACACATGCCTCACCGTACACTGTACACAGCAGGAGACTAGGGACACTCTCAATCCTACCAATCCTACAAAAAGATAGAGAGCGCATATCCGCGTGTTCACGCTTACTTCGGGTGTACAAACACACACATGCCTCACCGTACACTGTACACAGCAGGAGACTAGGGACACTCTCAATCCTACCAATCCTACAAAAAGATAGAGAGCGCATATCCGCGTGTTCACGCTTACTTCGCGTGTACAAACACACACATGCCTCACCGTACACTGTACACAGCAGGAGACTAGGGACACTCTCAATCCTACCAATCCTACAAAAAGATAGAGAGCGCATATCCGCGTGCTCACGCTTACTTCGCGTGTACAAACACACACACGCCTCACCGGACACTGTACACAGCAGGAGACTACGGACACTCTCAATCCTACCAATCCTACAAAAAGATAGAGAGCGCATATCCGCGTGTTCACGCTTACTTCGCGTGTACAAACACACACATGCCTCACCGTACACTGTACACAGCAGGAGACTAGGGACACTCTCAATCCTACCAATCCTACAAGAAGTCATACATTTTCAATGTATACCCCGCAGGAAAATCCTATTTTGATATCGTGGTGCCATGTCATATTTGTAGGTAGACACTTTGAAAATTAATAATAATAATACAGCCTTGTCACGCGGAGGGTGCAATACGTGACCAGCCATATAAAACCTTACAAGCTAAATAAAAAGAAAAGAAGGCAAAGCCTTTCTGGAAAATATTCCACCCTGGATTTTTAAGTGTTTTTATTATTATTTTCGTCTGAATTTCAACCTACATTTTTACGTATTGTCGTTTTATTGTTCTCAATCCTTCCCCCGTGTGTCGGCACCCCTGCGCCGTGTATCGGTAGCCATAAAGCCCCCAGGCCATCCCCCCAGCCGGCCATGCGTGCCTAGTCCATCACATTACTGCTGCTGCCCTATGGCCTCCTCACCTCTGCTCCCCCCTAAATACGCACCTACTCGTAGGTGTAGGGTCATTGAGCCATAATGTAGAGGAGTAGAAACTAGCTTACGGCATTGATACATACTTTGGAGCACAGTTGAAGACTACTGGGGAAAACAAGGAATGCTGGAGTGATGTTTTCCGGGATCTGTTGCCGTGGTCTGTGGGAGCTGGAGCTTCCGGACGTTTCGCCCATTTATACGATGGGCTTCTTCAGCGTGAAGTACACTCGGGGCTTACATGTGGAAACTTTGCATACGAGTTTGTAGGGCAAGCAGCGACATCTGTGTGTTTTCGCATGTGAAACTATAGGGTATATCAGCAAACCATCTCTATCTACAAGTATGTGTTTGTACACACAATTGCATCACAGTTCTAATCAAGATCATCTTCATCATCATACTTCACGCCGAAGAAGCCCATCGTAGAAATGGGCGAAACGTCAGGAAGCTCCAGATCCCACAGACCACGGAAACAGATCCCGGAAAACATCACTCCAGCATCATCAGCCGGCCGTGTAAGCCTAAAACTCTTATTCAAAACAAGGAATGTCAATGCAAAAATAAGAAATAATTTTGTAAGAAAAAAAGTACCTACAATCTAGTGGCATCTGTGTGTATCTAAAGCTCTGAAAAAATTTTAACGCAACAACAGTCACTATCACAGTTTATGGCGGTATTTCCGGTTCTTTGTGACAGGTAATAACCATGATTTATAATTTTGATTAACTCGTAATGTTCTTGGGCTGACCTTCCTTGTTGACCCTTGAGTCTTCAGTTGTCCCCAACCCTGTCAAAAAAAATTAAAATGTTCTTACGTGAAATCTTCTGATGTGAAATCCTGTATTTTCTTGCTGTTTCCATTATAATAGATAATAATATTCTTCACTCTTGATGTGTAAATCATACATCAAGAGCCCTCTGCGAGCTTGGTCGTCGCTATAGAACGCGCCAATTGGCTAGCAAGACCCAGTTGCTGTTCCAGTCACTAGGTTGAAAAATTCATAAACCTTTATCAAAGAACGGTCACTAAAGGTCCATCCAGCCTTAAAGCAACTGGGTTGTTATGTTATTTTATAATAACAGTGAAAGAACAATCCCGAAGTGTGCAGTGTATGTTTGTGGGCCGAACGGAGCCGAACGGTCACGGAAGCGGCCGAACTGCACCGTGTGAACTAATCGGGCCGTCGGTCATCAGTTCCCGGCAATATGTCAACCGACTAAGACGTCAGCGACCAAGCACCAAGCGGTGCAAGAGGGGGCACTACAATGGAGCTCCCTTCCCCCCCATCTACTTGGAGTTCCTGCCAACAAGGCACCCGCCTTGTGGACCAGAGGCATAGGAGCGCCCACCCAGGGGCTTCCACGTGTGGAGGCGTCCGCCTCGTGAACCGCCGCTAGCCTGGGGCGCTGCCCCAGGCCTTCCGTTTAGAACTCCAGCCAACGGAATAGGGAGTGTTCTGGTGACAACCTGTAGGTCTGGCCAATCCCTTATTTCCCCTTTCCCCCCCCATATTAGTACAGTAATAAACCCCTATTTGTTCATGTTAACTTTATCTTTTAATTATAAAACCCTTCCCAAAGTACAAGTAAGCAACCGAAAGAAAGACCCCCACGCCCTGAGAGTGATGCTGATGAGAGCTAGCCGGATGTAAGTATCCTGGAAGATACCTTTCTATCAAAACATAACACTGGCGCATCCAACTGGGATTCTTTCGATATTGCGAACTTTTATTTTGGGAATTGTTTTGTGAAGCTCTGTTTTTTTTTAGTGTATTTTTTTTGCTTTCATTATGACGTCATATGTTTTCTTGCCTTGATTTTGGAGTGAATTGTTTTTGTTTTGATTGCTTTTGCATTTTGATTTAATGTCCTTTTGACGATTAAACATTATGATAGAATTTTTATATCAATATAAATTGACATGCAATCTTTGAGAAGCCTGAAAAAGAGATCATTAAATCTTTTATCATTTGCTAAGAGACTTCGTCATATTTAATTTTTTTATGCCAAATTTCATATTTTCTTCAACATTTAGTATTTCTGTCTATTTTGATCTAACAATGTTTTGGTTGCTTTCTTTTTTTTGTTTTTTGCATTTGCGTACCTAAATGTGCTTTGACGATTTAAAATTCTGTGAAATTTTAATATCAATAAAATGTACATGCATTTTTGAGAATTCATTTGAGAAAGCATCATTATTTTGTTTTATTTTTTTCACAGAAATCTAGCTTTGTTTATTTTACATAAGTACCTACCTTGAAATTGATGCATTATTTGTTGCTAGGCAAATAAACTTTCACTTTATGTTTTTTTTCATAAAAGCTTTTAACAAACTTTTTTCCACATTAAAGGATTCTCAGAAGTATTTTATTTAATGTAAGGATTAAGTGTTTGGTAATTCATGATGTTTTTTCCCCCATTTGGTTTTTTAATGTGCTATTCTCAAAAACATTTTACAATATTTATTTTTTCGGGGTAAACTGGTGATTAGGTCCTTTCGGAAATTTACTACGAACTATGGCTATTCTGTTGGCTGCCATTGTAAATAATTTTATAGATTAGCTTTAGGTACTTTTGTGTGTTGTCAGGGAACATTGAAATCGTTCCAAGAACCCTCAAAAAACGATAGAGGATTGTAATTTTTGTAAAAAGGTAGCTTAGGATTCATTTTAGTTTAATATTTACGATGGTTTTTATTTCTTGCAAGCCAATAGCGTATCACTTTTGTGCGATGTTTGACTGATATACGGGTCACTTGGAGATTTAAACTTGAACGGTTCTCAAAAAAACATCGGAGAAATTTTGTTTTATAGTGTACAAATAGGTAATTTAGTTAGAATTAGGATTTCTTGACTATATTTATTTTTATGTATGTAAATATCTTCTACAGTTTTTTTTTGTAAAATTTCAATGGTTTTCCGAATTAACCCTTTGGAAAAAGATTGAATAATGAAGTTTCTTTATTCTTCTAAAAAATAAAGTGGCGCCACCGAGAAAGAGTGGGAAAATGTGGTCCTTTGGGCAAGGGAAGCCGTTTTCCGGGATTCTACTTTCGTAGGTCCGTGTGTGGATTTTCCACGGTATGTTGATGTAGGGATGAAATTATCACTGCTTTGAGTGGAAATTGATGTAAGGGGAAGAAATGCTGGCCTTTTTCTTGGAAAAGGGAGCGCATTTTCTTGAGATTTTACGTTTCGTAAATCTGGGATCTGATATGCACTTTTGTGTATAAGATGACACTTAAAGCCTTGTTCATTTTGTCGAAGGAGGAAAATGTCTGTGAGTACTGTGATGAAGCACTGCGGGCGCTCCACTGAACCTCCATGGCCCTTCCGGGAAAGGCAGGCCATTTTGAGGTTAGGACGGGTTCTACTGACAAGGGGGCCCTTTGAGGTTAGGTTGCGCGCTTTTGCAGTTGCCCGGCTAGCTAAAGACTCCTCAGGGTGGTGTTCAGGCCCAACACCTTGCTCGCTTTCCACTGATGCTAAAGAGGTTAAAAAATATAGGTGATGGAGAGAAAAACCGGGTAAAGGAAAGACGGGATTTATTTTAAATTATGAGAAATGAGAGCATCACCACGCTAAACTGCACGACTGACTGGTTCTAGGTGAAATTAGATAATGTATTTAAATTTTCGATTAGCTCACGGGGATGGAGAGAAGTCTTGGTGCTGGGATGCGGGTAGTCGATGCTGGGGCGCCGGCCTCGGGCACGCCAACGCTTTTGGCGGGATGTCGGGGCTCCACACTCCGAGGAATTGCGGCACGGGGCTCAGCCAGCGATAAGACGGGTGCGCTCGGCTGGACGGGGCCGGTGCTCCGTCCTCCCGAGGAACTTTGGGCACGGGGCTCCGGATATCAAGGAGTAGCCAAGCGGGCGCTTGCGACGGGTAAAGCAGGGGCTCCTTCCTTCCGAGGAATCCGCCACGGGGGACCCAGGCGCGGCCAGGGGCTTTGTGGTGCAGGCAACAACGGCGACTCAAGCCTTCTCCGATAGATGTTCTTGGCCACGCCTGGTAGGTGTTATTGGTTCAGGTGTTGAAGAGCTTGTGTCCCCGATTGTGGGAGGTCGACGCCTTTTATAAACTCCCTAGCAGCGCGATGCGGAGCTTAACGGGGGATTTTAAGTGTTTCCCTCCTAACTGACAATCTCAGCCTGTCTTCTTCCTCTCATTGGGATCCGGTTCAATTTCTGTGGCTAAAGATGCGCTTCAATTTCTTTCAAGTTGGTAATGACATTATTTTTCCTGTGACAGGTATAATGTTTTGACAGATCATGTCTTCTTCTTCTTCTTTTTTTCCACAGGTAGCTATCTGACATGCTAGCTACCTGACATTCCCGCTCGTCGCTGAGGCAAAAACGCACCTCGCGCAGAGAATCCAGCGAAGTGAGCTTTTTGACGTTGTGTTCAGACATAAGTTAGTTTAAAATATATGTTTAACAGTATACCAGTCAGTGCGAAGCGTAGGTGGCGGTGGTTGAACAAGACATACAGAGAAGAGGTCGTACGCAGACGACATGAATTGTACACAGGTAGCTCTGAAACAGGTTTAAAATATGTATAAGAAATGGTGTAAAATATTATGAGACAAAGCAAATTGACACAGAAACAAATTTGTACATTACATAGTTAAGACAAAATAAAATGAAATTGTAAAAGTGATGTTTTGTTCTTGTAAAATAATAAAAATTTAAGTCATGATTATTAAGTGGTAGAATTTGGTCTTTGTTCTAAGTTTTAATGGTGGCACACAATTCACATTTGGGGTACAGGACCCTAAGCACTAACGAGTCTAGCTCGTTTTTCACTTATTGCTCTTGAAAACACAAAAATTTTGCCTTTGTACACAGAAATTTATTTTTAGGTATCTACCTGCCTAACAGACCAAAATCATCCAGCCAGCAGTCAATAAGTACAACGTGGTGAGCTCTCATACAAAACAATAACAAGTTGTCTGTTACATGTGGGTTACAAAAGGAAAGGATCTAACTACTTATGATCCTTCGGTTCGATTCACACTCTTTTGGAAGAACCGATAAGAAACCAAGAGAGGCGGAACGGAGGTAGGAACACCATGGAAAAACAATGAGGTGGCCCGTTCATTGGCCAGTGCAACGCAAGAGGGCGTGGCACACTGATCTCACTATTCAACACAGGTAATCCTGGGATTGGGAAGTACAGGTTATACATATTATATACATGAAGTACAGGGTATACATATTACATACATAAATTACATGAGAAAATACAAAAATATAAGACAGATGTTGTAGTATTTGAAGTAGAGGTGAAGATCTCCTGCTCGAGATGTGACAATACCGGTCTGAAGACACACAGTACTGACCACACTCTGTCGGCATTTCTTGACCGCTCCGACCAGCGACGATTTAGGACTCTAGCCCTAGTCACAAAGTTGGGTGCTAGGGTTTTTGCTTCAATGAACAACGAAGAAGCGTTGATCATTGCCCGGGCAGGTATAGGGTGGTAACTAGCGTACGCCCCGAAGCAAGCCCTTCTGAGGGGTTTCGAGTGAGTCAACATTCGGTATATACTGACTCAGGGCAGTATACGCCGACGTACATGACAATAACTAAACTCCCCGGCAAACACTACGCCGTGGTGACTGTCCCAGCTAACAATGCTTTTAGTAGTCTAGGCCTGGCTTCAGGAGGTGGTCAATCTTCATACCACTCTTCTCCTTGGGTTCCAGTGTGTTCTCAGGTTTTGCCCACATGGCGAAAACCTTCCTTCCGTCAATAAATAACATGATAAATAAACACAGGGATACAATCCGTTGGCGCCATCCGAAGATGCAAGCCTGGCGTACCCATCACTCCAAGGTGATTTCAAAAAATGAGTCAGCAGACTCCCCCAAGTCTCGTCAGACTGGTACCAAGTCCCGTCGGACTTCAAGTCTCGTAAGACTTCCAACGCACTCCGGCGTTGCCAATCCCGTTGGATTGCAGGAGTATCCCGGTTACGTCAAACCACTCCTCACGCTTCTCCCAAGCGCCCCACAATCATCCCAGATTGTGTCCAGTCCCCTTCGACTGCTCCAACGCACTCCAGCGTTACCGGCAAGGGCTCCACCCTTTCCCAAGACGTGCTCTCTACGTCTTCCCACGCATTCACAGCGTTCGGCAGCATACCACCTTTGTCAAGGTGTATTGCCTATGATGTTCACAGATGTTCTCTTGATGTCTACATCTGGACTAGCTCAGCTCTCCTTCTCGTTCCCTTTTTGAGCGCCACCAAGTTTTTATCAAAACTTGGAAAGTTGAAAAATCATGCAGGCAATAAACGTAGACAAAGTAACAAAATACAAAAACAATGAAACAGATTAAAGAAGGTACAGTGTTGGATAAACAGCTGGTGACCTTGGATTGTGACCTGGCCAAATTACCTGACATCACTCATGAGAGTGTGTACTTTGAGTCCGCAATCAAAAGACAACCCGCGTCCAAAACATGTAAACAAGAAAGAAAGTACAGATCCATTCTCCGAAGAGAACCCGCTGGATTCTGACTCACGACCTGGCCAAATTACCTGATCCAACTCGCAAGGAGTTGATACTGTGGGTCGGAGACAAAAACAGACAGTTTTCTGCAGTTGGGCATAAATGAATATGCGAGTTGAAAGAATACATAAGAAGAAAAAGAAACATTCATTTAAATAATAAAAAAAAATGGACACCAACCAGGTCTCCCTGGAGCAAACGAGTAGGTATTGATGTAGAAAGGTTTTGATGCTTAGTAAAATTAACGGAATGACTTCGAACAGTACTCCCTGCTGAGGGCGCAATTCAACGGGGAACGGTCAAAGTCATATTTCAGGACAAAAATGGAATTTGCAAAATTAAGATATGGAGTAATAAGTTTATAGAGAAGACGTCATGCGTGATCATCGCAGACATCTTGGTGTTTGTAAATGAGTTTACGCATCTACTTTTCGTTTGCTCGTAGGAAAGTAGTTCACTCTTCCGCCATAGCAGGTCCAGCCTTGAGAATATCCTTCACGTGATAGTTCCCCACCGCTTTTCCATCCACGTCCGCCAGGGTATACACCGTTTCTGACAGCTTGGCCGACACTTTGGTAGGTACAAAGCGAGGCGCCAACTTGGCTGAAAAGAACGTAGCAGCATTGGACTGGGCGAAATTCCTGCGCCACACTGTCTCTCCGACTGCATACGTCACTTGCTTCCTCCTCAAGTTGTAGTACTTGGCATTCCTCTGGAAACCAGTCAACAGGGCCTCTGTTACTTGACTATAGATGGTCGCCATATCCTCCAACCGGTGCGCATAGTCTTTCTGTGATTTTGTTTGCGTAGCATCTGAAACTGGCCTCTCGTGTAATGAACCATGCACTGTTTGTTCATAACCATGATCCAGGAAAAACGGAGTATATCCTGTTGTCACATTAACTGTATTGTTAATAGCCGCTTGAATTTTTGGCAGGTGCTTGCACCAT
The DNA here is from genome assembly GCA_951799405.1 of Agapetus fuscipes. Taxonomy (NCBI): domain Eukaryota; kingdom Metazoa; phylum Arthropoda; class Insecta; order Trichoptera; family Glossosomatidae; genus Agapetus; species Agapetus fuscipes. Next base: position 1,740,386 of record OX637346.1, on the reverse strand, counting down.
GTTCGCTGATCCCTATCCACCAGGATAGCCAGTGTCGTACCAATTGTCTGGTTATAGCGTTCGACTGGGTTATTCTGCGGTGTGTAAAAACTGTTGTAGAAGATTTTCTGCACTCCGTACCTCTCCAGCAATTCCTTAAATACCTTGGCAATGAATTGTTTGCCGTTGTCACAAACAACGGACCTCGGCACTCCCCGGGAAATAAAGATGCTTGCCTCAAGCTTCTTTATTATCGCTGCTGCTGTGGCCTGTTTTAATGGGAAAATCCAACAATATTTGGTGAAGACATCCACCACACTTAAAATATGTACATTTCCAGCGTAGCTGCGAGGCAGTGGTCCTATTAAGTCTATGGACAGCATTTGGAGAGGGCGATCCACTTTTTTAGGGTGGGACATAATTCCCTGTGGTGGAGCTGTGCTATGTTTGTATCCCTTACATATTGAACAGTTTGATACATACTTCCGCGTCTGTGGGAACATACCAGGCCAAAAGTAACATTGCTGTAACTTCCTGTAGGATTTAAAAGTTCCTGGATGAGTCGACTCGCTGTTGCCGTGTAGTTGTTCCAGCAATTCCTGTCTCTTTTCAATAGGCACAACCAACTTCCATGCTTGGTCCTCCTGTAGAGCGTGCTTTGGTTTGCAGTGCCTATATAAGTTACCTTTGTTTACCATGTAGTTGGGAAATCTCAGTGGAGTAGCTTGGCAATTTCTCCATATTCTTAAGTACCATGCATCTTCTGTTACGGGGTCACTTGGACCAGCCTCTATTGCAGCCACCTCAATGCGGGACAGTGCATCGGGTACGATGTTCTGCGAACCTTTCCTGTGGACTATATTGAAATTATACTGCGAGAGTCTCGTACTCCATCTTGCTAGTCTGCCAGTAGGGTTATCCAAAGTCTGTAGCCACTTTAAACTAGAGTGATCAGTTACCACCGTGAAGGGGGCTCCCTCAATGTAACCTCTGAAATGATTTACAGAGTCAAGGACAGCAAGAAGTTCCTTTTCAGTAATTCCGTAGTTCTTCTCGTGCTTATTGAGGCAACGGGAGTAGAAAGCAACTGGGTGTTCTCCGTCTGGGAACTCCTGTGTCAGCACACTGCCTATGCCGACATTTGAGGCATCCGTATGCAGGGTAAATCCAAGATTGAAGTCTGGGCAATTTAATACAGGTGCTGACTTCATGGCTGCTTTAAGATCCTCAAAGGCTCTCTCGGCGACCTCGGACCACTCAAAGTTGCTTATTCCTTTTTTGTTTCCTGTCAGCTTGGTGAGTGGTGCGGCCGTCGTCGAGAAGTCTCTGATGAAGCGTCTGTAATATCCTGCAAGACCTATAAAAGCCTTTATCTGTTTGGAGTTCTTCGGGCGGGGGAATGAAGTTATTGCCTCCACCTTTTCTGGATCGGTTCTCAGGCCCTCCGCATCTATGATAAAGCCCAGGTACTTGAGTCGAGACTTACAAAATTCCGATTTCCTCAGGTTTATGGTCAAACCAGCATTCTTTAAGCTGTTATATACCAATTGAAGAGTTTCCAGGTGTTTTTCAAAGGTTGGGCTGGCGATGATTAGATCATCGAGGTAACAAAACAATTGCGTGTCAAATTTGGGGCCAAATAACTTATCCGCAAGACGCTGCAGCTCAGATGGTGCATTGCGGAGTCCGAAAGGGAGACGGGTAAATTCAAACATTCCTCTGCCAGGTACAATGAAAGCAGTCTTCTCACATGAACCATGCTCCAGGGGTATCTGCCAGAATGCTTTACTGAGGTCTATGGAAGAAATGTACTTAGCACCCCGGAGTTGATCCAGTATTCGATGGACATATGGCAACGGGTAAGCATCTGGTTTGGTGACTGCATTTAGTTTCCTGGAATCGATGCAGAAGCGTGCTGTTCCATCACGTTTAGTAACCAGTAGTGTGGGGTTGGTCCATGGGCTGCGACTCTCTCTGACAACTCCTAAGGACAACATCTCGTCCAGTTCGGCTTCCAACTGCTTTTGTCTGGCTGGTGATAAAGGGTAGTAACGTTGTCTAATTGGTGGTCCTTCTGTTTCGATGCGGTGCTCCACCAGATGAGTCAGACCCAGTCCTCGTTCCTCAAAAGATATTGATTTAAACTGGTGTACTGTTTGATGTAAAGCTTTTTGCTGAGTTGGGGATAAGTTTTCAATTGGTATTACGGTGCAGATTTCGCCGACTGTTGGGTGTGAAGGTGTAGAGTTCTTTCTGCCTAGTATATGTGGCCAGCAGTCCACCACCTGGAATGCCTTCCAGAAATCCATGCCGAGTATGAATTTAGAGTTGAGGGTAGGTATGATGATGAAGTCTATTTGATGGGTCATTTTATTACATTTGACCGGCAGGTTCAACACCCCAATCACCGATTGGACCTTCGAATCGGCTGTTGTGACATTGGCTCCGTAAGGTTGAAGTTGGTACCCCGCTGATAGGAAGTGCTGATACGCACTACCACCAAGGCAGCTAACGTTGGCTCCGCTGTCCAGTAGTCCTGTGAATCTAATGTTGTCCACTGAAAATGACGTGTAAGGCCTTCCGTCCGATGCCTCCCTACAATTTACAAGGGAAAGTTTAGCAGTCCGTAGGGCTTTTATCCGACCCGACAACCGTTCAGAGTTTTCTGTGCTTCCGACTGCTGTTGTAGAAGCTGCCTCTAACGAACGGTTGTGTATTAGTTTTTTGACGGACGTTTATAGTTTGGTGGGGGCTTTGTGAGGTCTACCTTGACAGTGGGATGGTGTCTAGGTGTTCTGGAATTTCTGCTACGGATTTCTGGTGTTGGAGTCCGGCGATGAGATTTCTGGGGTGAACGGTCTCTTCTTGGGTAAGTTCTGTTACGGAGCTTTGGGCAATCCCTCCTAAAGTGTCCCGGTCGCTGACATCCAAAACAGGTTGGGGCCGAATTCCTTTGAATGGTTGGTTTGGCCGCTTCCATTGCCATGACATGGCGGTGACGGCCTGAGTCAGATGTAGAAGGGCGGGTATTGTAACCCTCGAATCTACCTGTGACCTCCTCGAAGTCTGCGAGAGTCTCGATTCTAGTGCTAGCGAGTAAACTAGCGTACATTGGCAGGAGACCGTGCTTGCACACCTGCAGAAGCTCCGGTGCTGGCAGTGGTTCGTCCAATTTCTGGCTCAACGCCCTCATTCGCAACAGGAAATCAGCAACAGTTTCCGCTGAGGATTGCTTGGCCTGATAAATCCTGGATTTTGTTGCATACTGTGCATGTGGACCCTCATACTTCCTGATGAGCTCTCTGCGAAGAACTTTCCAAGAAGACTTGTCAGGCAAAGTTCTGAACCACAATAACGTGTTCCCCACAACAATGTCCACGAAGCCGCGTAGGAGTGTTGGCTCATCGACGTCCCGGGCCAACATGAGCTCCTCAACACGAATGACGAACTCCCGGACATCTGTTTTCCCGTCATATTTAAGATGCCAGTTGGTCAGGTTACAGTTACGTGCATCCTTCACGATGAAGTTCGTTAGGGGTTCCCTCTCCCTCTCTGGTTGTTGGACTGCGGCCAGGGTGCCCGTTGGGTTTTGCTCCTCAGCGTTCAGTGATGATACTCTGGGGACACAGCGTCTGTTGTATCCCACTGCCTGTTGTTGCAATAGCTGAAGGTTGTTCTTGGGCTTGACCCCTCGCACCAACAAGGCTCTCCTTAAAACATGTGGAGGCTTGTTGCTAATAAAAGTTATCAATCCCCTTCCCATTTTGTGAGCCTGGTCAACAATGGTTAATAACTAGAAGAAGCTATCTCCCAAGAATCCTCTAGATGGGATTGTAAAAAAAAATTTTTTTTTTTTTTTTTTTAAAAGTTGAGCACCTCTTAAAAAAAATTTGTTGAGAAAATTTTACGAATGGTTACGCCTCTGGAAATAGAGACGCCCAAAAATTTGGAAAGAAAGAAAAAAAAAATTGTCAAAAAATTTACGTAAGTTTGAGAATGCGTGTCTGGATTTTAGAATTACGTAACTCAAATTTTGAATTCGTCCAAATATCATCAAACCACGAAAAACGGTTAACAATCCTCAAGATGATAAAGCATAACCACCAAAAACACAAATATCCCAGGTGGAAACGACTTCAAAGTACCACAAAACCCGAAACACAAAAACAACACTTTTCCGTTGGAACACAATTTGCTGAAATAAAACTTTATTTGTTAATGGGGAAAATACAATGTGAATCGAGCAACGGTGTCTTTTGTTAAGGCGCCACTGTAATGACCAGCTTTGACGCGCGGCCCTGCTGGGCCCCCGCGCTGCCGCGAACCGTCACCTCTTTGAGGTTAGGATTCCGACAATCGGACAAGGGGCTCCTTTGAGGTTAGGTTGCGCGCTTTTGCAGTTGCCCGGCTAGCTAAAGACTCCTCAGGGTGGTGTTCAGGCCCAACACCTTGCTCGCTTTCCACTGATGCTAAAGAGGTTAAAAAATATAGGTGATGGAGAGAAAAACCGGGTAAAGGAAAGACGGGATTTATTTTAAATTATGAGAAATGAGAGCATCACCACGCTAAACTGCACGACTGACTGGTTCTAGGTGAAATTAGATAATGTATTTAAATTTTCGATTAGCTCTAGGGATGGAGAGAAGTCTTGGTGCTGGGATGCGGGTAGTCGATGCTGGGGCGCCGGCCTCGGGCACGCCAACGCTTTTGGCGGGATGTCGGGGCTCCACACTCCGAGGAATTGCGGCACGAGGCTCAGCCAGCGATAAGACGGGTGCGCTCGGCTGGACGGGGCCGGTGCTCCGTCCTCCCGAGGAACTTTGGGCACGGGGCTCCGGATATCAAGGAGTAGCCAAGCGGGCGCTTGCGACGGGTAAAGCAGGGGCTCCTTCCTTCCGAGGAATCCGCCACGGGGGACCCAGGCGCGGCCAGGGGCTTTGTGGTGCAGGCAACAACGGCGACTCAAGCCTTCTCCGATAGATGTTCTTGGCCACGCCTGGTAGGTGTTATTGGTTCAGGTGTTGAAGAGCTTGTGTCCCCGATTGTGGGAGGTCGACGCCTTTTATAAACTCCCTAGCAGCGCGATGCGGAGCTTAACGGGGGATTTTAAGTGTTTCCCTCCTAACTGACAATCTCAGCCTGTCTTCTTCCTCTCATTGGGATCCGGTTCAATTTCTGTGGCTAAAGATGCGCTTCAATTTCTTTCAAGTTGGTAATGACATTATTTTTCCTGTGACAGGTATAATGTTTTGACAGATCATGTCTTCTTCTTCTTCTTTTTTTCCACAGGTAGCTATCTGACATGCTAGCTACCTGACAGTACAGACGTGTTTGAGGCTCAAAAGAGCTGGTGTATTTGTAATATTTTGTTTGTGTATTCCATATTCACTTCAAGATGTTTTATATGGAATGTTCCACTCTTTTTCGAGTGAGTTCGTAGTGGATTTTACGCACTAACATATTAAATATTTTGAGCGAGCTTGGATGTTGTCTCTATTTGTATTTTTTTTGTATTCAGCTCAGAACTTATTGTTATATAATAGTCGACTCCTGTAACGAGTTATGACTTGGTTAATATAAGTACCAGTGTAAAATATGTTTTGATTGCTGTGATTATTATTTATTGTTTAGAGTTTTCGACATGTTTTGGTGAAGAAAAAAGGCCTTGTTACAAGATCGTTTTTAATCCGCGTCTTGTCGGTTATTGGAACCACCTTGAAATTTCCCAAACCAAATCGATAATTCTCACAGCCACCAGTTTTCTTCTTCCTTCTTTCTGGTGTGTTGATAGGACAGAAGGATGTTCCTGTAAATCCCCTTTTCCTTTTTGTGTTCCCATAAAATTTTCAATTTTCTTAATGGCCAAAGACCTGGTGTTGTGTGTAAAGACTGTTGTGTTGCTCCTGGTTTTTCTTTCTTTATTTTTGTGAGAAAGGGGAATGTTATGTTATTTTATAATAACAGTGAAAGAACAATCCCGAAGTGTGCAGTGTATGTTTGTGGGCCGAACGGAGCCGAACGGTCACGGAAGCGGCCAAACTGCACCATGTGAACTAATCGGGTCGTCGGTCATCAGTTCCCGGCAAGATGTCAACCGACTAAGACGTCAGCGACCAAGCACCAAGCGGTGCAAGAGGGGGCACTACAATGGAGCTCCCTTCCCCCCCATCTACTTGGATTTCCTGCCAACAAGGCACCCGCCTTGTGGACCAGAGGCATAGGAGCGCCCACCCAGGGGCTTCCACGTGTGGAGGCGTCCGCCTCGTGAACCGCCGCTAGCCTGGGGCGCTGCCCCAGGCCTTCCGTTTAGAACTCCAGCCAACGGAATAGGGAGTGTTCTGGTGACAACCTGTAGGTCTGGCCAATCCCTTATTTCCCCTTTTCCCCCCCCTATTAGTACAGTAATAAACCCTTATTTGTTCATGTTAACTTTATCTTTTAATTATACAACCTTCCCAAAGTACAAGTGAGCAACCGAAAGAAAGTACCCCACGCCCTGAGAGTGATGCTGATGAGAGCTAGCCGGAAGTAAGTATCCTGGTGATACCTGTCAATCTAAACATAACAGGGTCTTGCTTGAGAATTGACGCTTTGTAGCGAAAACCAAGCCCGTAAGAAGTCCGGTCGATAGCTCAGTTGGTAGAATGCTTGCATTCCATGCCGAGATCCCAGGTTCGAATCCCATCGAGAGTGTCAGAAATGATTCCCTTTTTCGGTGTATATTTTGAACCCAAAATAAATACCGAAAACGTGTACTCAACCTTCACAAGAAATGAGAACCAGCGCCTCCGGGAGCTGGAAAACCCCAACTTCAACTGCAAGTGATTAGTGTGAGGCCAGCCCCCTTACCCGTAAAAATAAATAGGTTCCGAATCGTCACATGCAACCTCTTCGGGGAAAATGCAGGCAAGAAGTTACACTGTATGTGAAGTTTAGTTGCGTTCGTAAGTAAGTTGAAACAGATATATAATGTTTATTTTCGTTAAAATAATTTATACTCCACATATAGCATAGGCCAATGTATACGCTGCCCACAAGGGAAGCGAATCATTAGTAATAGGTATTTATTGGAACAAACATAGCTCGAACTGATGTGAAACCGTATCGAATTTTCAAATGAAATATTAAGGAGATGAAATGAGAACGCAATTAAGCTGCACATAAAGTGCAACTTCTTACCACGTTGTTGCTGAAAGGGTCGCCTTTGGCGTGTGTTACGTACGTGTACCTAAACTATTTATTTTTAATGGTAAGGCTGACCATCCATATATCTATAATAATCTATAATCTAAGTTGCAAGGATATATTCATTTAAAGTTCTCAAATGCATGCCCACAAACAAACACGTGTTGTTCGCGCTTACAAATGCTGAATGTGTACTTACAAATAAAATCCAAACCTCAAATGAAAATAAGCCCTACAACTTTTGACGACCTTCCCTGACACAGGGGTGACATTGGCAAAGTGAACCATTTTTGTACAGTATGGGTGGTCAGCCTCATACCGATTCATGCTGTCGATAATGGTTCACTTTGCCAATGTCACCCCTCTTTCAGGGAAGGTCGGCAAAAGTTGGTTGCAGGGTTTATGCTCATTAGAGGTTTGGTTTTTAATTTGTAAGTACACATGCAGCATCTGTAAGCGCGAATTCAAACATGCCTTTTTGTTGGCATGCGTTTAATATGAATTTTTAATGTAGGTTTGCAACTTAGATTATAGATTCACATTGAACAGAACAGGTAATGGTTTCACATAGTCATGCATCATGATGATCTCCTCGAGGCGTCACAACTTTAATTAGGATTTGATGATTGGGGAGCGGACAGCCCCCGGGGCGAGCAGGGGGAGGGTATGAGGCTGATGACAACAGGATTAGTGTACCCCCCCCCCCCACCCCCACACACCCCCACCGAACATCAGCTGACAATTACCCACAGCTCTCCGGCAGGCAGATTCACAATCATTTTATTCGTAGCGTATTTGTGAACGAGTGCACTTAATTCACAAATGCAAGGTGGGAATGATTAAATGTCCCTGACGATGTTTTTTTAATAGATTTGTGAAGAGGAATGCAATTCACCAACCTATCATAAAAAAGTTATTATTTTTATTTTTTAATAAAAAAGATTTGTGAAGAGGAATGCAATTCCTATCATAAGAACCTATCATAAGAAGTTTATTTTTTATTTTTTTAATAAAATAGATTTGTGAAGAGAAATGCAATTCACCAACCTATTCTGCCTGGCCAGAAACAGGTATTAATATCATTAATTAATAATTCACTATTGTTTATTTTAATGAATGATTAATTAACAATTACCCAATAATATCTGTTGAACCAGGGTCAAAGTTATAGTCAAATGACCCAGGCGGCGGTTGATGGCGCCAAATGACGGTTGATCTGGAATGTTGGCGGCTAGAGCTAGGGTTTTTTTAAATTTGAATTTTGTATTTGTTTTGATGTTAATACATATGATTATTTGTTTATTTCAAAAATGTAATTCGTTGTGTATGTTCCTGCGTTTAAGTATCTATAGGTACAATCGCGAACTTATACGTGTTTGCTTGTGAAAATGCATATAATGTGAATCCCCAATGTTACATATCTTTGCAACTTAGATTAGATACGTTTGCCCACCGACAAAAAATCAAATATTAAACATCCGTGCAATAAAATTTCCCGGTTTATTATCGGAATAAAATTAGAATAATTTGTTGAAATTGAATGAACGGCCCTGTAAGTATTTGTATTGTCAATTGTGCAGGGGTGAGGGATCAGAGAGCGCCACTTAGCTGGTGTGCTCCTATAGAGGGGACGACCCTGCCCTCTAGCGCCCATAGTGTGAAATATTGCGTGAACTCGCCTCGATTGCGTAAATCTAAAAAATGTACAAAGAGTTGTTCCTTGACTTCTAGGTTGGTATAATGCATAATCTTTCAGTGATTTCTGAGCCTCCTTTGCTTTGTGTAAACACTTGGGAAAGTGTAGCTTCACGGGAGGGCCTTCTGCCACTCGCATCTCACATAACTTTGCATGCGAGTCCTGTGACACATCCTTGGATGGGATGGATATACAGGGCGTGGGTCAGTGGTGGGGAGACTGACCCTGAGAGAAGGTTGCTGAGCCCCCATGCTGTACAAATTTGGTTCACTTTGCCAATACAACTCTGGTTTTAGTTCATTCTTTCTAGACGCAGGAGTTGCAGTTTACGAGTATATTCATGTGAGGTTTGGTTTATTCTGTACGTACACATGCAGCATGTTTTAGCGTGAATTTACACGTGCCTGCTTGGGTGACTTCTATAATCTATAATCTATAATCTAAGTTGCAAGGATATATTCATTCAAAGTTCTCAGATGTATGCCCACAAACAAACACGTGTAGTTCCCGCTTACAAATGCTGATTGTGTACTTACAAATAAAATCCAAACTCAAATGAACATAAGCCCTGCAACTCTTGCCGACATTCCCTGAAACAGGGGTGACATTGGCAAAGTGAACCATTTTTTACAGTATGGGTGGTCAGCCTCATACCAACCTATAAGTCAAGGAATATGAATAATAAATTACATTTAAATATAAAAAAGAACAAAACCTTACAAAGAAATCTATACAAAAAAAAGTCAAAAATTTTCTATGCAAAAAATGTAGCAAATGAATCACCAACATTAGAAATCAACACTGCAGATTAGCCGCCACTTCTTCCTGTCCTTGCATACTTCTTTCATTTCATCCAGAGTCATAACCTTTTTCATACAAGTCCTCCTTTTATTATGACTCTGGATATCCCATTCATTCGCTATTTCAGAGATTTGATCCTTCCATACTTTTCTCGGTCTTCCTCTACCACGACATCCATCTATTCTAGCAACATATACTTTCTTCGTCAATCTTTCATCACTAATTCTCTCCAAATGCCCGAACCATCTTAACATACTTCTTTTAATCTTCACTTTCACACTTCTCCTTACACCACATTCTTCTTTTACAAAATCATTCCTCACCCTGTCCTCGATTGCGTAAATCTAAAAAATGTATAAAGAGTTGTTCCTTGACTTCTAGGTTGGTATAATGCATAATCTTTCAGTGATTTCTGAGCCTTCTTTGCTTTGTGTAAACACTTGGGAAAGTGTAGCTTCACGGGAGGGCCTTCTGCCACTCGCATCTCACATAACTTTTGCATGCGAGTCCTGTGACACATCCCCGGATGGGATGGATATACAGGGCGTGGGTCACTGGAGGGGAGACTGACCCTGAGAGAAGGTTGCTGAGCCCCCATGCTGTACAAATTTGGTTCACTTTGCCAATACAACTCTGGTTTTAGAGAAAGACGCAGGAGTTGCAGTTTACGAGTATATTCATGTGAGGTTTGGTTTATTCTGTACGTACACATGCAGCATGTTTAAGCGTGAATTTACACGTGCCTGCTTGTGCGACTTAAATGCCAATATATCTAGTTGCAACTTACATTATAGATTATAGACTGGATCACTTCTTAGTAACGTTATCGTATTGCTATATTTTACGGATTTAATTGTAGAAAAAACTTCGGTTAATTTATCTTAAGATTCCGTTCACATTTGGTTCGAATACCGAGTGGCTTTTTAACTGTTCAGCTCGACGGCTCTGATACAAGTTTTCCGCTACAGATAGCTTTAACCTTTTTATAGCATGACATAAGTTGGCATAAAATTTAGAACTTGAACATGCGCGATTTTGTGAGAGTATGCTATTTAGAAGATTCGAGCGAATGCTCACACCGTCGAACAAATACAGGTATTATTATTTAAGCACCTACATCTAGAGACACACTCACACAAGTAAAAACATATAAACAGTACATACACTTTTTATTCACATTTTACGCCATCGAGGTGAGATTTACGTTAGGTTTTATATTAGGGGCACAGGATGCTGCCACTGCTACTGCTACCACGGCCTCACGGTACAAAAAGCGCTGCATGGAGTGGCGCCAGAGTACTTGCAGGAGCTGATACTACCAAGGAGTCTGAGCGAGAGGGGGTTCACTCTGCGATCTGCCGACAGTGCTCTTACATCTGTCAGCACTCAATACAGAAAAAGATGTACAGTGTTCGGAGACCGCGCTTTCGCCGTTGCGGGACGCGTGTTCCCATTCCACCACGCAAAAGGAATGATCGCTCACACATGCACACGGAAGTATTGCCATATGTTAAATACGTACAGCAATGGTAGGTAATATGTGGATAATATTACGCATTATGTTATTTTTTGCATTCTGGTAATACGCGAAAAAGTGTTTTTGCTTCAAGAAGAAAAAGAAGTAATGTGCGCGCGCATTTTAAAAACCGTTGATTGTATTATTATTTCATTTCGATGTGATTGAACGTGATCCAGACCAATCCAGACGTGATTTCGATTTTCGACAGATCGTTGAAGTTGATACGAGTACTCCTTTTTGTGGTGTCATTAACATATTTCCTCAATAAACGTTTCACTGTTACTAGTAAATATAATACTTCCGTGTGCATGTGTGAGTGATCATTCCTTTTGCGTGGTGGAATGGGAACACGCTTGCGGGACCGTCCACTTGGAACCAGCTGCCTCCTGAAGTGCGCACCAAGGAAGGGATCGAGAGCTTCAAGAAGGGAATGAAGACGCATTTCTTCACCGCCGCGTCAAGCCTGAAAGCGCCCTTGCAGTGACAGTAGTCACGAAACGGCGCTATAAAAATCATCATCATCATCATTATCATCAGCATCATCACCACTACTACTACTGCCACTGCCACTGAGGAGGGGATGGAGACTATCTTCGCATTGTGTCGTTGTTTGACCAGGGCGAGCCACGTGCCGCCACTCTGAACAAACAAGAAGTGCGTGAACACTCGGGGCTAACAAAACCCTGGCACGCTCCCCGACAAGCAGGGGACTTACCTAATCATTAGGATTTGTGTGATGTGCTTCTCAGCTAATCTAGAACATACTGTTACTTAAAGATACACATAATGAGGTCCACACATGAATTAGCATAGACGATATTGTGACGTTACTTGGCCGGGTTGCTAGGGAAAAGGCAAACCAGTTTTTGGTTACCGGTTCCTCCGACGCGACGCAGAGAAAGCTGAGTACTTCGGATACCGCCTTCTCCATCTTATACAGGGTGAGATTGAAGGACGCTGAAGGACATCGCAGCTGAAAAACCTGAGACAATTGTTTAACAAAAGCACCAAGTCCCTATTTCGAGCCGTAGCATCCAAAGTGAAAATAGCTATGATGATCGCCGATCTTTCGATGAAAATGCCACATCACAATAACGGTATATCACATGACAAAATGTCAGAATGACAAAACAACACGATGATAAAACGACACAAGTACGAAAAATCGCATACCTAAAAAAGAGCATTCCATAAACGGCACATAACAAAACATCATGAAACCGTCGGCAATCTCTCGAACCACAGATGGCAATCAGTTCCATTTCTCTGGAGCCGCAAATACAAAATCACGCTCACTGAACACCGTTGCAGACTTGCGCAAAGTCTCATTGACCAATGTTTTGCCTTCACGAAAAGATCTGTTTTTTTTCCAATTTTTATTAGGTAGTCAGAATTATGGAACACATTTTTCTCCTGTTTTTTATCGTATTAAACTAGTAACCTATACAAATATGCTAAAAAACATAACACGCCATTGTGTCCCTTCTGTACTGAAATAAAAACAATCATAATCGCTTGGGGTGATTATTTGAATGCGAATAGTTTTATTATTCCAGCGATTGTGAATGAGCGGCTTTGATTGGGATATTTGCAAAGGGCGTCACTTTGGATTTACATTAAATAACATCAGGGCGTCACGCCACTGATTTTAAATAAACACGCGGGTCGGGGTGAAGTTTAAATTATATTTAAAAATTAATTTCAAGAGCCCTGCGGTGGTCCCATTGTAAGGATGTTGTTTTTTTTTATATTTTTGAATTTAAACAGTAGAAAGGTACTTTACTTGAAGTTATATCGTGAGAAAAATGAATGTTTTTAAACGAAGGTGGATGGTTTATTCATTTTAATCCTTTTATAATGCGCACCAAATATTTTCAATTTTATTGTTAGAAAAGGTCCATCCAGCCTTACAGCAATTGGGTCTTGCTTGAGAATTGGCGCTCTCTCAAGCTCATAAAATGTCCATCGATGGCTCAGTTGGTAGAATGCTTGCATTCTGTGCCAAGAGCAAAGGTCCGATCTCCACCGAGTGTGTCAGAAATGATTTCACGTTTCGGTGTTTATTTTAAGCCCAAAATAAATAAAAGCTGGGAAACTCCCTCTTCAAGTGAAGTAGTTGGCGTGAGGCAGGACCCCTTACCCGTAAAAATAAATAGGTCCCGGATCCCCACATGCGACCCCTTCGGGGATAACAAAAACCTCCAATCAAATTTGTGTTGAAAAATTCTTTGATTTGTATTTTTCTAGAACGTCTCGGAAGCCCCTAGGATGCGGGGGCTCTCGTTCGGTCGTACCTACCGCTTGAACTAACTTTAATCCGGGACTGGTAAGGAAGAAACCACACATATGGACGCTCATACTAAGCCATATATTTTCTCATGTGGTGGAAGGCTAAGGATGCTAGAAGCATACCTCGGGTGGCACTCCTTGGATAGCGTACTCCTGGCACCACGGATAGCGTAAAAAACGCAACTAAGCTACACATATAGTGTAATTTCTTGCCTGCGTTATCTCCGAAGGGGTCGCATGTGGCGATTCGGGACCTATTTATTTTAACGGGTAAGGGGGCCGGCCTCACAACAACCACTTTCAGTTGAAGTGGGGGCTGATTCTTATTTCTTGTGAAGGCTGAGTACACTTTGGGATCGAACCCTTGCTCTCGGCATGGAATGCAAGCATTCTACCAACTGAGCTACCGACCAGACTTCTTACGACCTTGGTAGTCGCTGAAAAGCGACAATTCTCAAGCAAGACCCAGTTGCTGTAAGACTGGATGGACCTTTGGTGGCTGGTATTTGGTAAAGGTACCTATATGAATTTTTCAACCCAGCGAAGAGCAAGCTTGAAAATATAAATGATCTATTTTTTGTGCTCCGCCAACTCGCAACCTTCCATTTAGGTACGAGTCCGAAGCGTTACCATTAGACTACGAACCGGTGTTAGATCACGGGTAGCGTGAAGAATAAAAAAAAAATACAAAAAAATATAGGTACTTTTAAGGGCGTAGACAAGCACTTACGTAAGTTTGAGTGCTGAAGTATTCTTCGGCTATGAATAGTAATCGTCTGGTGTAAGTGGTGTAATTAATTGACGGTTGTCGTCGCTTTCCCGGGTGACGGCTAATCTACTAATCTACTAATCACTAATCACTAATCACAAGCTCTCACCAGGTCTGTAGAGTGCGGCTGTCTGTGGGGGAATTGTGTGAGGGAGCAAAATGAGGGCTATTCTGATGCAGGCAGTGACAGCCAACGTATTGCCGCGAACTTGAAATACGTACGTGCGCTTATACACACATACATCGTATGACGGACTATGAAATCAAAGTGACTACGCACACCTATACACATAAGACGGAACCGTATGGAAGTGATAGTGATTTTGTTTGTTTTTGTACGTAACGTTCTGGTGGGAGAATAATCTAGAGAATACAAGAATGCCCCTCTGGTACCGTATGTAAGAGACTAAAATGGTACGGAGAGTTGAGTCGCAGATAGAAATTTGTTGTGAAATACCAATAAACAGTGATTGTCAAGTTGTGAAATAAATTGTAAAAAATAAATCTATAAAAAAAAAAATTGCTTTTTTAAATAAAAAGTGAACCCAGCAAAAACGTAACAGTATTTATTTTTTTTAATTCAAAAGAAATACTATATTAAAGCGTATTGAACTCAGATGTTACCTATGTATATCGAACTCGAACTGTTAACAGACGCGTGCATAGGATAAAGGCATACACATTTCAGAATAAATATTTTCTCCCATTCCTTTAAAATAACTCATTTGAAATTGACTGAAGTGCTAACGATGTCTCCAATCCAACTTAAATTTTGATTTTTTAATCTCAATATCAAGTTTCAATGCGGATTTTACCATATATTGCCTAATAGGGATGCACGCCACTGACTGATACCTATATGGAATTTAATATTTTATCTATGTTTCCTTGACTTATAGGTCAAGGAAAATATAGGTTGGTATAAGGCTGACCTCCCATCCTGTAAAAAATGGTTCACTTTACCAATGTCACCCCTGTTTCAGAAAAGTTGCAGGATTTATATTCATTTAAGGTTTAGATTTTAATTTGTAGGTACACATGCGATACCTTAAAGGCAAAACTGAATAAGTGATATATGGAGCTAACATGGGTTTCTAAGATAAATGCATTTTTTTTCCTATTTTCTACAACATAAAACATTAAAAGAGTGTAAAAATCTTGTAGTGTAGAAGTTTTCCATGAGCGATGCCTTTTAATGAATTCACTTGACTTAAAGGTTGGTATGAGGCTGACCACTCATACTGTAAAAAATGGTTCACTTTGCCAATGTCACCCCTGTGTCAGGGAAGGTCGGCAAAAGTTGTGGGGCTAATGTTCATTTGAGGTTTGGATTTTATTTGTAAGTTCACATTCAGCATTTGTAAGCGCGAACTACACGTGTTGGTTTGTGGGCATACATCTGAGAACTTTAAATGAATATTATCTTTGCAACTTAGATTATAGATTATAGACTTGCTATGATAAGTAACACCCAACGTAGGTTCTCAAATGTTTGAATCAGTACTTATTTAGTTTTACCTTTGAGGTGGCGATAAGTTTGCGCCTACAAAAGCGCAAACTTACACGTCTCTGTGGGTATGCAATTAATATGAATTTTGAATGTTAATACCTATATCGATATAGATTATAGATTATATAATATTATAGACAGCAAAATGAGATAGATATACAATACCCTTAGTACGATTTGCAAAACTTGAGAAAAGTAAAGTTTACGGAAAATATTAAAGAATGATTTCTCCCAAAATCTGCCGTTTTTGTTTCTTACACTTTATGGTCTTAGCAAAAGATTTACAGTGATGAAGAAAATCAAGTTCAAACAAACAAAAATGGCAGATTTTGGAGGAAATCACTCTTTAATAATTGCCGTAAACTTTACATTACTCAAGTTTTGCAACTCGTAGTGATATCGTTTTCTCAGCACTGATTGCAGTTCTCTCTTCCAGAATCCCTTATAGCCTGGAGGTAACTAGGGCTGTGCCATCAATCGCTTGACGACTGCATTAGCCTCACCCCCCTGGCGCCCGCGGGGGGAGGACTGATTGTGAACCTGCCCAACAAAATACTTATCAACCAGGCCCCAAATCTCTGAATATCAAAATTATTTTTATGATTAGTAGAAAATTGTTTTTTTTATTTTTTGAGGAAGCCTGTGCGGGAGACTTCCTAGATTTTAAAGTGCCGCAGAGGTGTTGGTGATGGGGCAGTTGTCCTTATCCGGTTGCAGGGCCGTTAGCTGCGCAGTGCTGTGGTGTGTGTTGCGTTGCGTTGCTTAGTTTTGAGACACTAAGAGGAAATGGCGATTGATATTGGATTTGAAAAGGGTAAGGTTAAATTGGGATGAAAACACAGATACCGGTAACTCATTCCATAAGCGGGCAGTTTGGCAGTTTGTTTTAAGTAATAATCCAATTATGCGAAGTCTGATTATCCGAATAGCTGATTATTCGAAAAGCTTTCAAAATTTCGAAAAATTGAAAAAACACGTTTTGCGATTTGTAAAGCATTTTGCGAATGTGTAATTGTGTGTCTGTGAGTTTGTGTAAGGGTGTCTGTGTACCCTGTGAAGTCTCTAGATCTAGTTACTTAAATTATTGTGCTTGTATTAGTGTTTACTCAAATATTCTAAGTAAAATGTTCTAGCAAGGTCTCGCATATGCCAGTCCCCACTGTTTCGAGAACAACTTTTATTCTTACCTTTAAATAGAGACCGAGATGCTTTGCAGCGAGACTTGAATCTGAGCTGTCGAGCTTAACTGTTCAAAAGCAACTCTGTGTACGAACCGTATGTAAATTATATGTTAAAGTAAATTTTGCAAAATAAATAACCGCAATTTTCATTAAATTGAACCCGGTAAAATCATAACAATATCAATTCTGCCCAAGCGCTTTTGTTCTTTCTTCCGCAAAGCTAGTGTAGGCGCAGCGCAAACATTTTTGGAATGATGAGTTTAATTGTTTCAAAGTTCAATTCTAATATTGTTTGTTTTCAGTCGACTAGTTTTCTTTAAAAACTTAATACGCAACTTTGATGATCGTGTTACGGACAAAGCTCGGCTCGGACCCGGCACGGTCTGGCATGAGTCATCCACTTAAATGATGCGGAGACCATCGGAGCTCTACTTTACAAACATAAATAATTAATAAAGGGAAGTACTCCTTTAGATCTGACTTATTAACAAATAGAAGTACATAAAATGTCTTTGCCATCCAGTTTATCCTGATTGGGTTTTCTTTTTTTGGTTTATTTTTGTTTTCTCTTTTCTTCTTTCTTTATCTTCTTTCTATAGATAGTGAGGTAGTTTCCAGGAGGCAGCTGAAGACCCACCTCTTCCCACCTCCACAACCGGCGCCTTTGTGATGACCAAGGGTCATGAAAAGGCGCCATACAAATGAACTCATTATTATTATTATTATTTCTTCCTCTTATTTTTGTTTCTGTTATTAATTTAATTAATTTTTGACTTAATCTATTTTTTGTCAACTACTTTTTTTAAACTTTTAACATATTTGTGGGAGCTTTTTTTAGGATTAAGGCACTTTACTGTACCTATATGTATCCATTTTTATTGTTTTTATAGTTGTGTCTGTATCTGTTTTTTCTCCTCAATAAAATAAAATAAAATAAAAATGAAATAAATGGATAGGACTTGAAGGTTGACGCGTTTGGTTGCTTTCGTCGCAGATTTATTAAGATGGCGTATGGGGGTTGAGGAGGTCTACTTGTGTTGGTGATAGCCGACAGGGGGGGAGAGCGGGTGGTAGGTGGGAGAGGGTGGCTCATCTATGGAGCGACACACGGTATCGCTTAAAGGCGGGAAACGCTGGGACAGGGGTGTGACCGCAGGGTGTGACACTTTCATGTAGATACAGAAAAAAATACTAAGTTCAGTTTTTCTAAAAATTAATTTATAAAAAGAAATTCAAACCACCACCCTATCTTTGAGAGGCCAGAACTGTTACTGTATCCTGTCGCGGTTCCAATAGGAGTAGCCGGTACCACCGCAGATGCGTATCCACTTTTCTGTCCTTGCATATCTCGTTCATCTCTTCAACATTCATCGCATTCTTCATACGCACTATTCTCTTATTCTCACTCTGCAGGTTCCATTCATTCGCAATCTCACCTATTTGGTCTATCCATTCCTTCATCGGTCTTCCCCTCCCACGCTTTCCTCTGACATTTCCTCTGTACTCAGTAGGGACAGTACGTATTATTGTTATCAATTAACCAATATTAATTTTTCATTTTGATAAGTTAAATACTTAACTAATAGGTTGGTATGAGGCTGACCACCCAAAGATACTGTAAAAAATGGTTCACTTTGTCAGTGTCACCACTCACCCCTGTTTCAGGGGTCAGTAAGAGCTCAAGGGCTTATGTTCATTTGGGATTGGGTTTTTACGTTGTAAGTTCACATCCGGCATGTGTAAGCGCGAATTGGAATGCATTTAATGTGAATCCCCGGTGTTTTATATCTTTGCAACTTAGATTAGAGATAAGATTAGATACCTTATCACTGTAATCATCAGTTATCAGGTAAAATTGAATAAGTGACGTATTACGCTAACACGGCTTTCTCAAATAAACGCATCTTTTGTCCTATTTTCTACTAGAGAAAACACTAACGGGGCTATTCTTAGACATTTAAGTCGCCCGTTGAGCCCACGCTTTGACAAACTAATGATGCCTCGCCTGGAAGTTTCATGACCACGGTCATTCTTATCTACCGAATTTTGATAGTTTTTGTATGAAGACTGTAATCAGCTGTTCACTTGCGGCCATCTTGGATTGACAAGTCTTCATTCAAATGCATTATTAGTTTGTCAAAGCGTTGGCTCAACGGGCGACTAAAATGTCTATGAATAGCCTTTTAAGAAAATGTGAAAATCTTGTAGCTTGAAGTTTTTAATGAGCACTGCCTTATAATTAGTTCACTTACTATGAAAAGTTACATGCAATAAAATGTTTTATCCACAATTTCTCAAATCAATGAAACTGTTAGGTATGTAATTCGGGTTCGAATATTTTGCATATTAAAAACTGGTCTTCTTTTAGGGTATTTATTTCATAGTTAGATTTATTTTTTACAGTGTAAATTTATTTTCACAATTTTATTTATTTTACAAATGGTTTAGGTTCACTTTTACTGTTTTAGTGCTTAGAAACAGATTGTCGTAGGATGACTCACTCCTGCAAGCCGTTCGCGGCTTATATAGCTATGAAGGTAGAGGCTTCTAGAGGTTAATTTTGTCAGAGGCTTCTCGAACAGACTTCCAAAGACTTCAAGTACAATAATAATTATGATAATTTCTAGTGACTTCCTTATAATATTTCTTTACGCTAGGTACTTAATAATAATTAATCCTACTTATTATATAAAACTCCCATCAGCTGCTATTAATGATATGTCTATCTACCTAAATATTTATATGCATATGCTATTTACATAACAAACCTGCACTTATTCAGTCTTACCTTGGCGATATCTCGTGGATGAAAACATGGGATGAGATGGGAATTGAACCAGCGTCGTTTTTATTTCAAAAACGCTAGTTAAAATTGCAGTAGCGCCGTTTTTTACAATTTTAGATTTGTCTGTACACTTCCCTGCCCGTTGTTTCGCCGCGAGCTGTGGTAGGAGGGGGCGGTAGCACCCACTGAGTTATCATATTTGTGGAGACGATACTGGCTTACGACATTGTAAAATGCTATGAGACTTACTTGTCAACCACAGAGCTGTCAAACATGTGATTATACTTAACAATCATGTGAAATCCTATGTTTCCTTGCTTTCTCTATTTTGTTTTCCGCACCCAATAATGAGTTCCGCATGTGAATTGACAAAGCGCCGCCTTAGTTCTTGTTTGCCGTATAGACCATTGAGCTAATTTTACATCGGCAACGTTTGCATGTGTAGGTACTGGACCAATGTGTTTTATGGAAACAGGAAGATAATTTAAAAAAATGTTTAAAACAACTCTCACATTATTGAGTTTTACGTTTTTCCTTAGCTCAAATTGTGTAGAATTTGATTCTTAAGACAACTGCATAAAAAAGTCACATTTAACAAACTTGTTCTACACGGCAAACAAGAACTGGAGGAGCGATAAGACCAAAAACCGTCGTCACTTGGCCAGGTTGATTGCGAAAATGCATACAAATATTTTGTTACTCTCATTCAAATATGCCGTTATGCTTTATTATAATGCTATTTTTCTTTCAAAATTGAAAGACATCTGTCATTGAAGCATTGGAGATCTTATGTTTTTGTGTCATGTGTTGTCTTGTACCTATAAATTATTTTCAGTGTTCTGTTGATGTCTTTACAAACAAATAAATAAAAACAATATCCAGTCCACAGACGTTATAGCTCGCTGGTGGCGCCCGTATACGTCTCACCTGTGGGGAGGTCTGACGCTTTGTGGCACCCACCCCGCCCCCACCTGAGGAGCTGGAAGGAGGAGCAGGGCTGTGGGAGGTTGGCGCCTGGCAGTGATACGCCCCCACCGTCACCGCTGTCGTGATACTAATTTGTCACCGAGACTTGCACTCACGACGCCCGAGGCAATGGCGAAGGAGGGCAGACTACCACGCAAAACAGGCCACAAACAAATATGATTTAATATTTTTTACATATTCACAAAATTTTATAATAGAGAAACTTTCTTACAGACCTAGGTACAAGCCTGATTGCGCAGTATTCTCAGTTTCAAGAGGTAGATAGATACCTTGACTTTTTTTTAAATAGATTTGTGAAGAGGAATGCAATTCACCAACCTATTCTGCCTTGCCAGAAACAGGTATAAATATCATCAATTAATAATTCATTATTGTTTATTATTAATGAATTATTAAATAATAATTACCCAATAACATCTGTTGAACCAGGGTCAAAGTTATGGTCAAATGACCCAGGCGGGGATCGAACCAACGTTGTTCTATTCCAATCGCGCTAGAAAGATCAGCCCACTTGGCCCCCTCGGCCATAACACCGACATATAGGTTTGTATGAGGCTACCGTAATTACCAAGAGGATGTATTTAAACTTTTTCTTTCTCAGACTTTCTCAGTCCACTCATGAATGAAGGCCTCCTCCAACCCTCTCCATTTATGTCTATTCACTGCTGTTTTCAGCTATCCTATGTCTGGAGTGCCCTTGATCCAGCAACCTCAATTCCCTACTTCCCGTTTGGACATCCTGGGCCGCCACTTGACGATCCTTTTCGGCCACCTGTCATGGTCTTGCCTTGCAACGTGACCAGCTCAGCGCCACTTTAAGCAAGCTACTCGCTGTATGACATCAGTTACACCAGTTAATCTACGGATCTCCTGATTTTGAACTCTGCCTCTGATACTGATTTCCAAGATCCTCCTTTCAATAGCTCTTTGGCACGTCCTCAGTCTGTTGGCGCTATACTGAGTGAGCCCTTCTGTTTCGAAGCCATAGGTGGATACTGAAATCACGCATGACTCAAAGACCCTGCGTTTCAAGTTGACATGCATTTTTTATGTCATTGTTTTTTTTTGTGTATTTTAAAATAGGGCCTTGAATTATGTGATATCAAAATAACTTTTCAAAAATAATTTATATGAGAATCTTTTCCTCGGCTAGCCGTGTACCCTTCCCCCACATTAAGAAGCTTCTAGCGGTGTCGCTAATGTAGGTACTTTCATTACACCGCACACCTATACGTGCACTAGGTGCCTAGTTCCACAGATGTTCAGTGCACGCGCACTATGAGAGAGACAAGAGGAGCTGGGAGGGGCAGGGATAGGAGGAGATAAAGAGCAGGAGGGAGTGAGTGCCTGAGATTTTTCGATTAATTATTGGAGCAGGGAATAAACTTCTTTCCCGGATGAATACCAGAACCGAACTCCTGATGTCTATAAAAAGGCACACAATGAGAAATGAGAAGTACTCACTCCTGCATACCATCATACAGGGAAGACAATCTTCAAGTAGAAAGAAAGCATCTTGGTTGAAGAACCAAAGACAGCGGTTTTGGAAGTAATAATGAAAATATAATAATTAGTATGATTTATTTGATGAGCGCTGTTTTTGTGTGAGTCCTGCGCGAGTTTGGTTGTCGTTATAGAAAGCGTCAATTCCCAAGCAAAAACCAGTTGTTGTAAGGCTGGATGGACATTCGGTAACAGGTCTCTGGTAAAGGTATATGAATTTTTCAACCCAGCAAAGTTTTTTTGTAAACATACAAGCAAACAATTAGTAGGTATTTACTTTTTAAATTTACCCTTTCGGATTTCACCTTTACCTCGCAAACAAAGTGTCGAAAAATTGTGTGTGTATGTGTGTGTGTGTGTGACACTTGTATCAGTGTTAGTCGCGTGATCTCCCTAAGTGTTTGCCATGGCCGCTAATGGACGCCAGCCAGGGCGCCGCGACGCTCTTAGCGTTACCTGTACTCTAAGTACGAAATTTTGCGTAAACTCCCCACAATCGCGTAAACAGAAAAAATCTATGAAAACTAGATCATTCACTTGGAGTGATGCTGAGTCTCAAATACGTTTATTGAAGGGAGTTAACGCGATGCGAGGTGATCGCTCAGCCCTCCACACAGCTGTCACCAACAAATGACACAATCATCAGCGTTTATTAATACACCCACTCCGCTCTTGTAGCTGCAGAGGAGGAGCTTCTGGGCGTGCTGGAGCGACAGCAATACTACAGTACGCCTCTAAGTGAAGCACAAGAATATTTATTACTGGCAGGACCCGGTGTGCGGCACTACGCAATCTGGGCGTGTGGAATCAATTCGTTTTCATAAGCCACAATGTATAATCTTTAATCTAAGTTGCAAAGAGGTAAGAGATTTACCTTCTAAGACGTTCCCTAAAGAAGGTGCTATGTCTATTAGTTTGGTTTTCCTCTTTAAAATGTGACTTATCAAGCTTTTATTTTTCTTCTACATCCTTCTTATTTGCGTTCGTGGAAGTTATTAATTTAATTGCGTAAGCCACTATCAGAGCTCGATATTATAGGAATGCCTGAAATTTTTGATGGATATTATACTATACGATCTGATCTACCATGGGGGGGTAATCAACAAGTTTTATGAAAATTTGCTCACTATCTGTTGAGCGAATTAGCCAGACAAATGGATCATCGATTTTAGACGTTTCATTTTTATATATTGAGATAATTTCCTATCGTAGGTACTCGCGGAAGATGTGCATAATAAATTTTAATTTTGGTAGATGGATACGTTGGCGCGCTTTACTATAGAAGGTTTAAACTGATTTACCTTCGAGACATTCATTAGAATGTAATCTGTAATCTAAGTTGCAAATACATATGAACAAATGCTGCATGTGTACTTATAAATTAAAATCCACACTTCAAATGATCATAAGCCCAGCAACTTTTGCTGACCTTCCCTGAAACAGGGGTGACATTGGAAAAGTGAACCATTTTTTACAGTATGGGTGGTCAGTCTCATACCAACTTATAAGTCAAGGAATTGTTGAAGGAGACGGTATTTCTCATTTCTCAAAATGTGACCAAAGTACATCAGTTTTCTCTGCTGAATGGTTGGCAGAGGTTCCTTTGTGGTGCGCATACGTCGGAGGCCTTCTTTATTGGTGACCCGATCACGCCGGGAGATCCGAAGCATTGTTTTTTTGCTTTGCTTTCATTTGTATTTGCCTCCACCCTATACCTGCACGTGCCTGGTATTATGTTTTTACCTATTGTAATGTTATAAAAATTTTAAAAACACCGAGCGTTATTTCTGTTTGCAGAAAGAGAATAAAAAACCTAACGCCAGAAGGCTCCGAGGCTGATGTTTATGTTTTTGTAGAGTCAAACATTGAAATGAGTTTTTCCGGCATCGCTCCTGCCTACAGGTGAAGGAAGGGGCGTTACTCGCGTAGGTGCAGCGGCACAATTTCCATCTAATCTAAGTTGCAAAGATATGTTACATTGGAGATTCACATTACATGCATTCTCACAACCAGACACATACAAGTTCGCGCTTGCACATGCCTCATGTGAACCTACAACATATAAACCAAATCTTAAATGAACGCACACCCAGCAACTCTTGCCGTCCTTTCCTGTAACAGGGGTGACATTGGCAAAGTGAACCATTTTTACAGCATGGGTGGTCAGCCGCATCTAATCTAATCTAATCTAAGCTGCGAAGATTTATATAATTTAAGATTTATATTAAATGCGTTCCCACAAGCAGACATGTATAATTTCGCGCTAGCACATGCCGCATGTAGACTTACAATATAAAAACCCAATCTCAAATGAATATCAGTCCTGCAACTCTTGCCGTCCCTTCCTGAAACAGGGGTGACATTTGCAAAGTGAACCATTTTCTACAGCATGGGTGGTCAGCCGCATACCAACCTATTAGTCAAGGATCATACACGACAAATTACATTTTATTAAATCAATAAATAACAACACGTATGAACATCAAAACCAAAACAGAAAACAAATTCCAATTTAATAAACCGTTACGGTAGCCGTCAACATTACAGATCAACCGCCAATTCTTCTGTCCTTACATACTTCTTTCATTTCCTCCAGAGTCATAACCTTCTTCATACAAGCTCTCCTTTTATTATGACTCTGTATATTTCATTCATTCGCAATTTTGGATATTTGGTCCATCCATACCTTTCTCGGTCTACCTCTAACACGACATCCATCTATTCTTGCAACGTATACTTTCTTCGTCAGTATTTCTTCATTCATTCTCTCCATATGCCCAAACTATCGTAACAAACTTCTTTTAATCTTCACTTTCACACTTTCTCTTGCACCACATTCTTCTTTTACAAAATCATTCCTCACCCAATCACTCCATTTTTTCCCAATCATACTTCTTAGGAAGTCCATTTCAACGGTAGAAATTAAACACTTGAGGAGTATGACAGGAAAAACTCATAGAGGTAGAGTTAAGAATGAATAAGAGAATGAGAAATCTTAAATTCATATCCACTTTCAACTTGCATTTGCCTTTCATTCTTGCACAGGAAGAAGATGAAGAAGGAAGTGGAAGTAAGACACTAAACGGGTCTTTTTATGGAGGAATATAATTCCGCGCAGAATAAACAGCGCGCTCTGTGTATTCTGGATGATGTAATGAACTCAGAAAGACATCATTTAAAAGGTCCGGCAATAAAATCAGCACAAAGGCTAAACCAACACGGAAAAAAGAACCTCATACTCTCGCTCTGCATGGAAGAATAATAATATATTTTATGAGTGCTGGGTGGGGTGAGGGGGAGGGGTAGGGGGATAAAAAGGGGGGGGGGGGAGAACACTGGCAAAATAATATTATCTTTCTCTTCACGAGCGTTTTCCAGCGCTGGAAACGGATTCCCGAAACATCACTATTGTACGAAAAAAAACTGGGTTTTTATAGAGAGATTTGTATTTAGCGGTTGGCGTGAGGCCGCTCCCTTGCCTGTATAAATAAATAGGTTCTAATCGCCACATGCGAGCCCTGCTTGACACTTGCTTAGTAGCGTTATTGTACCTAGTAACATAACATAACAAAACTTGGTTCACTTTTGCCGATACAACCCTAGTTTCAAAAAAAGGCGGCAGGAGTTGCAAGTAACAAGGCTTATTTTAATGAAATGTCGTATACCTATGTTTCTTTCGATCAATATTTATTTTCTTTCAATGTAATTTTCTTCTCGGTTTATATAAGGTCTCTACATATGAAATTGGCGATTTGTATGGGAGGAACAAAAAGGTATTTTTTTTTTAAATATAATATATTTATTTAATCAAAATATGTACCATAGCTGTCTATGCACTTTTGCCATCTCATAGGTAGTTAATTGATCCCTTTACGAAAATAACCATTCGGATGGCAATCAATACAATCTTTGAAGGCGGTTTGGACTGCCCCATCTATAATCTATCTATAATCTAAGCTGCAAGGATATGTAAGCATTTAAGGCTCATATGAAATGCATGCCTACAGACAGCACATGTAGGTTCGCGCCTACACATTCTGCATGTGTGCATACAAATAAAGAAAACCTCACATGGACATAAACCTTGCAACTCCTGCCGCCGTTCCCTGAACCGGGGTGGCATTGGCAAAAGTGAACCGATTTTTACAGCACGGGTGGTCAGCCATCGGAGTTGATTTTTTTCCCTTGCAAGAAGTTATCCAAATTTCTAAAAAAATTGTAATCTGTTGGAACAAGGTCCGGGGAGTACCTACGGGGGATGTCTTAAACATTCCAATTAAAGCTCCCATAATCTGGTAGCCGTCTTTTGTGCAACGCGGCAGCACGCGCGATTGTTGATTTGCTTCACTCAATTAGTGAGGTACTCACCTTTCAAGCTTTTTCACCTTTCCAATTTGCTTCAAGTGGATTAAAACAGTTTTATCACTAACTTTGCAGCCTACAGCTAACTCGGACGTGGTTTGCGATGGATCCGCTTCCACAAAAGTCTTCAATTCCTCATTATCAACTTTGGTCTCCGGCCGTCCATGAGGCTTGTTCTGCGGTTAAGTTAATCAGCTAGTGTAACTCTATTCGTGTCAAAGAAAAGAAAGTCCTCCAGATCAGAGGCTATTGCATGACTCTAAGGGCCTGTTACACCAACCTCCAATCAATATTTGATTGACACATCAAGTTTGATTGCTTAATTCTAGTAAGCACCTAGGTTACATATTTCTCGGAAGTGGGTAATAATATGATAGAATTTAAACAGGAAATATGATGTACATCAGCTAACTTAAGTATGCTACCAAATTTTTGATTTGGAAGGGAGAAACCACACTTAATTTTATTTTTTGTCTGATTGAAGTTTGGTGCAACAGGCCCTAAGAAACCCCCGCCTCCCCAGAATTTTGATGTTACCTACTGAAGCTTATGTGCCTGACGGGAAAGCCTCCCTGACGGGTATTTCGCGAGGAGCCATCTGCGCTCATGGTTATATTTTTGTGTTGCGTGCTTGGAAATAGCGCCCCTCGTCGGGCGGAGAGCTTCTGACAATCCAGACAAACAAAGGGAATCCCGCCGCGCCACAGAAAAAGTCCCGCTAAAAATGTGAGATCACGTAGCGCAGCCTAGCAGAGCCTAGCGGAGCCCAGCAGAGCCAGCCCATTACTCTATAAGTGCCAAATTGTTGATTTACAGATTTCCGAGGGCTAATTCCTCGCGCCGCTACTGTTTATCACCGCATTTTATGTGCCGAGGTACTTTACGATACTTTGCAACAAAAAAAAATACATCTAGCAATAGAATTCCACCATGCTTAAGTGTTGTAAATTTAATTTTGAAAAGGAATCCATAAACTACAGGATCTGCAGACTTTGGTACCTAACGGATCTTGGTACTTAAAAAAAAAAAACAAATTAGGCTGATTTATTTGGTGAGCGCTGTTTTTGTGTGTGTCACACCTCAAGAGCCCTCTGCGAGCTTGGTCGTCGCTGTAGAAAGTGCCAATTCTCAAGCAAGACCCAGTTGTTGTAAGGCTGGATGGACCTTTTGATGACCGGTCTTTGGTACAGGTTTATGAAGTTTTCAACCCAGCGAAGAGCAAACTTGAAAATCTAAATGGTATATTTTCTGTGCTCCGCCGGGATTCGAACCCACGACCTTCCAGTTACGAGTCCGATGTGTTATACCACCTGGACTACGGACCGGTCGTAGATTTCATTGAATCTATTACGGGGCTATTCTTAAACATTTTAGTCGTCGTTTTTGGTTTGTTATTCAAATAAACAACATTTTTAACTTTTAAACACAGTTTTTAATTTCACAAATACAATATTTACAAAATTAAATTAAATTTTAAATTATACTACTAACGTTTTCAAATATTCAGTCAAATCAAAAACATAAATTTTTACAGTGTTAATACACAAACCATAAAAAATATAATTTTAGTCGTCGGTTGAGCCCAGGTTTTGACAAACTAATGGTGCCTGGGCTTAAAGTTTCATCAGCGCGGTCATTGCTACCTACCGGATTTTGTAATATTTGTATGAAGACAAATCAGCTGTTCACTTGCGGCCATCTTGGGTTGACAGGTCTTCATACAAATGCATCATTAGTTTGTCAAAGCGTGGGCTCAACCGACGACTAAAATGTCTAAGAATGGCCCCGTTAGAAGTTAAACTACACAATCAGTGTAACTTTTCACAGCGCTACCCCCGAAAGGATCGCATCTGACGATTCGAGACCTATTTATTTTTACAGGCAAGGGGGCTGGCATTACGCCAACCTCTTCAATCAAAGTGGGGGTTTCTCAGTTCCCAGCTCCCGAGAGGGCTGGTTTTCCTTTATGTGAAGGCTAAGTGAAACTTGTCAGTATTGTATTTTGAGTTTTAAATAAACATCGAGACAGGAAATCATTTCTGACACGCTTGGTGGGGATCAATCCCTAGCTCTCGGCATTGAATGCAAGCATTCTACCAATTGAACTGTCGACAGGACTTTTTACGAGCTTGGTCGTAACCAAAGCGCCAATTCTCAAGCAAGACCCAATTGCTATAGGGCTAGATGGACTACCCCGTTCAAATCAAATAATCATGTTTTAAGAATGGTTTTAAGTTACTGGGACAACAGAAACGCCAGACAAAAATAATATTTTTAAATAAAAAAATACACAAAAAGAATGATAAGAAAAGGAAAGTAGCAAACTAGCAACATTAAAGCTAAATGATGCCATATAAAATACCTACATTTTGCAGCCAACTTCAGCCTATTTAAATTTGCCGCCATTCATGTATTTCCGGTTTCCCAGCCAAGATTTTTACTGCCCCGAGACACTCGTATTTTTTCTCACTTTACTGGCGCTCCTACTTTCACCGGGAAATTGTCATCTCAAAGAAAAGGAATTCACCATTCAAAACTTCAGTCTTGCTAAAAAAAATAAAGTACAGGAATTGACTACGAAAAACATAAAAAAATATATTTCGTAAATTATTCCATAGGTGGCAGCACATTACAATGGCCGCCGAGTTTGACAGTTCGCGCTTTTGACAGTTGTTTATTTGAAGCGGCTCGTTGCAATCAAAATGTAATCAATTATAAAGAAATCAAAATACATGTTCATTATCTTTAACTCCCTGAGCGTGATAAGCAGTAATAAATCTTGTTTCATCCGAAGAATAAGTAAGTGGGAATGTCTATACTGGAATTTTATAAAGTGAGGTTGTGTTGAGATTTTTTTTGTTTAGCTTCATTCCGAAGTGCATTTTGATACCGGACGTTCACTCTTAATGGGCTCAACGCATAAATTGACGTAGTAAAAAGTGTTTCGTCTCATGCTAAGGAAAAGGTAAAACAAATAATTTGTTATTGGTTCGTTGCTAAGGAACGCAGTACTACACTAGTGTGTCATTAGTACGACGAGAATTTATTTTATTCCAAATTCAAACTGAAGTTTATCCCGCCGAGAAAACAATTCCAAATTCAAATTTGTTTTTGTGTACTCTGAAATTTTAAAATCCTAATTTCTTAATTTGGTGTAATAATTTTGAAAATATTGCACAAGCTTGAATGTTTGGTTTTTAGTTGGTGATTGCACCATAGATTGTAACTCCCCCCCCCCCCCCCATCGCCTGTGTGTTGACTGTTGTTCCATTGCAGTCCTCAGTAGTGTTCTGTCGCTGTTCCAGGCACCATGTCCAGAGACCTCAAGAGCTTCCTCTCCCAGAAGGCCCAGCAAGAGCGTGAAGAGGCCAGAAGTTCTCCTGATATGTTTGATTCTCCGTCTGCTCAGCCTGATGATGCACAGGATCTTGCAGGGTCTGAGCTAGATCAAGGTAAGGGAAAAATTCATCATTGTAATTTGATTTTTAATGATTTCATTTTCCATTTCTAGGGAAGCGCGGCATGAATCGCGTGTTTATGTTCA
Source organism: Agapetus fuscipes (assembly GCA_951799405.1). Lineage (NCBI taxonomy): Eukaryota > Metazoa > Arthropoda > Insecta > Trichoptera > Glossosomatidae > Agapetus > Agapetus fuscipes. The sequence goes on along the minus strand of OX637346.1, from coordinate 1,710,276 downwards.
TTTGAAAGTTGTTTTTTTTTAAGTGCACATGCAGCTGTTAAGCGCGAGCTTACACTAATTTGTCTGTTGCGGGAGAGATGCTTTCTGGGATCTGTTGCCGTGGTCTGTAGGAGCTGGAGCTTCCGGACGTTTCACCCATGTCTACGATGGTTGATGGGCTTCTTCCACGTCAAAGTGAAATGATGAAGATAATTTTGATGAAACTGTGATAGCAAAACTATTACACGAGTCTGCTTGTGGGCGTACCGTAAATATAAATCTTACATGTTCTTCCAATTATAAGTCTGAAACGTTAAACCCACAGGCAGACATGTTTAAGTTCATGCTTACACATGCCGCATGTATTTACAAAAAAAAGAAAACCTCACATGAATATACACCTTGCAATTCTTGCCGCCTTTCCCTGAAACCAGGGTGGCATTGGCAAAAGTTAACCAAGTTTTTGCAGAATGGAGGTCAGCCTCATACCAACGTATTAGTCAGGAAATCAAAAATACTGAAAAATTAACTAGGAGCTAACTAAAAATTATTATCAATACATTAAATTTAATGAAAAATAAATCAATTAATCAAATTCATAATTGTATCCAATCAGTAATTTGTTTTGTTATCGTTATTCTTCGATATGTAGGCTTCTAATTTCTTTATAAAGATTATTGTTGTAATTATTTTCTAATTTTATGAGCACATATTTCTTGATAATTTTACCATTACTGTAACGAGTGAACTTTATTATCCTAAGTTCCGGTATTTTCAACGTTGGCTTATGTGACTTTCAACTGATAAAAGATCAACCAATACGATTGACATTAGTGCGTCCTTATCATTCAGTATCTAGTTGCTATGCTAATGTTGAAAATACCGGGCCTAAGTTCCAGTGGCGAAGGTTCCATCGGTTTCCCGTTTAAAATTGAGGCAAAAATGATAATAAAGTAGACTGCATGGTTTCAATGAGGGAAAAATACGTAATGTTTCTTTGGTTTTAAATGTATTTTTTTACTTTGTGCCTATATTTTTTAACTACTTTGTTACTTACATCATTTTAAAAGGGAAGCCGATGGGAACCGGCTTGTATGGCACCCTTCGCCACTGCTAAGTTCTGACTGTTATGTTAACTTTTCAAAGTGAACTTCTTTAATGGCTCTCAAGTCCTTATGGATCCTTAGCCTCCGTTATCTTCAGCCTCCATCCATCTCTGTCTTCAGCCGCGGTCCTCCAGCTTGGCACCTGCAGTAACCGCGCCGCATCCTTCCTCACCTTCAAACAAAGTGACCTTAAAACACAAGAAATACTAACCTTGTTTTTCCAGAACAATTAACCGGTGAAGCCTAAGAGTGCATGAAGGTTAACTATCCAAAACTCGCTGGTCTCCAAAGTTGGTATCAGTGTAAATCAAGGGTGCTCAAACTTGAAGTGTTGGTGATCTACCTCAATATTGCTAGACTACGATCGATCGACTCTGAGAGGCTGCAAGTACGTGTGATGAAGGATTTTCTCCCTAGGTAGGGTGTATCGTGATATTAGTTTTCCGTACAATATGCATGTTTTTAGTCAAGGTAAGTGTAGGTCGCCGCTAGCAGGGGGTCATTACGATAAAAGAAAGGGATGTGGTTAGATTAGATTAGATGAGGGACTTATTCTGGCCAAGTGACCTTTAGTGACCTTCCTTGACTGATAGATTGGTATGAGGCTGACCCCCCGTGCTGTAAAAATCGGTTCACTTTTGCCAATGCCAAGGCGGCAGGAGTTGCAAGGTTTATGTTCATGTGGGGTTTTGTTTATTTGTATGCACACATGCAGAATGTGTAGGAACGAACCTACATGTGCCTGTCTGTGGGCATGCATTTAATATGAGCCTTAAATGTGAACATATCTTTGCAGCTTAGATTATAGATTATAGTTACTAACCTACCTATTAAAACAAAATCTGTGAATAGTTCTATATTGGATTTTTTTCTCGAGATTGACTCAAAAAGCAATTGTGATCGACTTGTTGATCGCATGTGCTTTTCATCGTTAAAACGTTTGAGCAAATAAAGGATATTATTTTCTAAAGTACGTTTTTCTGTTTGTAAAATATTTAGGTACCAAGGCTTTCTCAAAATATTCTGTGTGAATCTAACACTATGCGGATGTGAGTGAAGTGTCTTGCAGGATGTCTACGAGTGACTTCCACCACAAATACAGTTAGGGCACATCCATTCTTTGCTGCTTCATTTGTCGGGAATTGATATTTGTTTATTTTATGATTAATCTCCTTGAAAATTTACATTTTTTGTGACAATAAACATAACGCACGTTTATCATAAAGAGAAATAACTCAAAAATTGGGAAAATCGAGATTTTGTAATAAAACACAAGAACAATGCGAGAAGAATAGGTAGAATGCGACAGCCGTTCAATTTGGACGAATGTGACCGAGATAAAGCATCGGTCGCCTTTTTCATCCCATACAAGTTGTACTGGTTGTCTGAACTTCAAACGTGATTTCCCAACATTCTTATTTTTCGAGTTATTGCTCTTTATGATTAAGCGTGCGATAAGTTGTATTCCATAAACCATTCCCAATTGTGAGAATCATTGTTTTTTATTTTATACTTCGTATTTACCAAACGGTTTTCATTTACACATCTAAATTATGTCTTTCAAACATTTTATATCTCTATATAAGTACCCACTATTTCTTACTATTTTACTGTTCATTTTCCAATTTTCAGGTAGGTCAAGTCTTATCAGTAATTTTTCCACTTACCAGTACAAAACTGGTGTCATTTTAAAACATAATGTGGTTCAAATCAAAACCTGATCAGTTCAAAACCAATTATGCATCAAACATTACATAACATAGATAACGTTTAATGATTGTGATGGCATTTTTATAAATAAGTAAAGCAATTACCTAACAGGATTCTCTTAGTTACGTTCTCCTAACTATAAATTATACCCATGCAGATGTGAAAAAGGTGTGAAGACTGACAGTTTTAATTGATGTTGGAGAGTTATATATATGTATATATCAGGCTTATTTATTTTTAATTGCACATGATAAGAGAGCGCCGTTTTTGTGTGTGTCACACCTCAAGGGCCCTCTCCGATCACGGATAAGACTTTTTGAAAAGGTGCGTCTTGAGAGCTCCGCGAAATATGCCCATAGATTTGGAGTTCTTCACTCCGGGTGGCAGTCTGTTCCACTCCACCGGACCCGCAACACAGAAAGCACGGTCTCCAAAATTTGTACGGATCTGACGGTGCGGCTGAACCAAATTGATTGCACCATCGCCCGCAGATCTGAGTGTCTGCCTCCTCACACCCATCTCAACAGGCGAAATCATGTCAGTCAGATAAGGTGGAGCCACAACATTGATGGCTTTATATACCATCAGACAAACAGAGTTGCTTTCCGGGATCTGTTGCCGTGGTCTGTGGGAGCTGGAGCTTCTGGACGTCTCACCTATGTCTACGATAGGCTTCTTCAGCGTGAAAGTGAAATGATGAAGATGATGTTGATGAAACTGAGTTTTATTGATTTGCCGCCTGTCCCTTTGCCAGAGGGTGCTAGTTTGTTTGTCACAATGTTTGGAGAGCGTGCATTTGCAGTTGCTGGTCCTCTGGCCTGGAACCACCTGCCACTTCATGTGAGAGAGCTAGAGGACCAGGAAAGTTCTGGAATAATAATAATAATGTTCCACACTTTTATAGCGCCATTTCGTAACTAACGTCACTTCAAAGGCGCTTTGTAGGATTGTCCAAACAAAAATGTTTTCAGTTGCTTTTTAAACCGTTCCTCACTGTGTTGTTCTCTGAGGGTCACTGGGAGTGCATTCCAAGCCATCGGAGCTGCGACACAAAAAGCTCGGTCACCGAACACCGTCCTTGTGGCTCTGCCTGGGACCTGGAGCAGACTTGCGTTAGCGTCTCGGGATCTAAGTGTACGTCCTCGAGTTGAAATCTCCTTCCTTCCAACCATGTTAACAAGGTAAAGCGGCGCCATTCCGTGCAATGTCTTGTAGGTGAGTGTGCACTGAAGTGCACTGAAGACAAGCAAATTTCTGGCATCATTTGCACAAGCGCCCTTGGAGTGACTACATCACGAAACGGCTCTACAAAGAAATCATCAACTCATCATCATCATCTAGTGTTATCAACAGGAAAACATGCTATTAGCTTATTGGCTGACAAATAACATCCATGTGCCCATTGGCCAGCAATTTGACACTATGCCTACAGCGATCTGTTGCGACGTTCATTCACACAGAAGTAACTCTCTCTGGTTTGTCTATGTTTTTTTCTATTTGGTGTTGATTATAGTAGTGTATGGTGATGTATCAAAGCTTTTACACATTATGTCCGGCGATCCTATCTAAAATCATTTCTTCTTCTTCGTGTCATACCAGTTTTCACAACTATTTCTGTCTTAACAAAACCCCATTTGCAGTGAACAGAATTTGCATTTACTGAATTCGCACAGGACTGAATACTTTCCTTTCGATGTTTCAGCATTGAGTTGGCGAGGAGTGAGCATGGAAGAGATCTACGGGTCTAGCAGTCCATGGACAGCACCTCATTTCCCCGCCGTGGCCGCAGCGTACAACCACTGTGTGCTCTACCAGCTGGCTGATGTACCACCGGACGGCAGGTTCCTCCAGCCTCCTCCGCCTCATCATGGGAAGGATGTCTGGGACAAGGACCACGTCAGGATGCCCTACTCTCCTCATAATGTGTATCCCGTCAAAGAGGTACGAGGAAATACTAAACTACAGTCAAACTCAAGTTATAATGAACCAATTTCACTCTTAACAAGTACATACCTACTAATTGTTATTTTGAGAATTGCGGCTGACCACCCATGCTGTAGAAAATGGTTCGCTTTACCAATGTCACCCCTGTTTCAGGGAAGGTCGGAAAGAGTTGCAGGGTTCTGCCTCATTTTAAATGGGAAACCGATGGAAACTGGCTTGTATGGCACCCTTCGCCACTGCGAGCTACCACAAGGGGTGGCAGGGTACAGCTAGTTTAATAATAAATTCCTTGTTATTTCCCTGTGTTCTCCACGTGTTTCCTTGGTTTCCAGGAGAACGGCAGCGGCAGCCTGAGGAACCGCTGGGAGCTGATAGTGCAGGCGCTGTCGCGGCCCATGCGCAACTGTGCGGAGCTGCAGGCCGCCATCCTCCACTACAACACCAAGTACGAGAAGCACTGGAACTTCACCGCGCTGCGCACACTGTTCGACGAGGTTCATTCATTTTGTCAGTTTACTGTTTCTACATAAAACCGTGCGGAAGGATGTGGCTCAGCTTTTAAAATTTGCTCACTAGACAACGGTATCGAAGGACAGGTGGAGCTGGAGGCAGGGGCTGGAGGAGGCCAAAGTTCGCATGTAGGGCAATTGAAGAAAAGTAGAAGAATTTTGATAATAAGGGGTATTTTGTGCAGTGTGTACCGTTGACAGATTTATGTGTATTTTTCAGGGAAGGACGGCAAGAGTTAGAGTTGCAGGGTGTATGTCCATTTGCGATTTGGGTTTTTATGTTGTAGGTTCACATGAGGCATGTGCAAGCGCGAACTTGTACGTGTCTGGTTGTGAGAATGCATGTAATGTGAATCTCCAATGTAACATATCTTTGCAACTTAGATTAGATTAGATGATGATGTTGATGATGATAATTTGTAGAGCGGACGTTTCGTGACTTCGATCACTGCAAGGGTGCTTGCAGCATTGACTGGATGAAGAGGTCGGTCTTAATTCCCTATTTGAAAGAGCCGATACTTTTCATTTCACTTTTTTTTCAGCCAGGTGGTCAGTCCTGCAATGTGAGGTCGCTAAACAATTTGGTCAAAGCTATGACTGTCTACTTGCCTTTAATCCGGCTGAGTGGCATCACATTTTTAAATGTACGGATTCATAATAATACGGAGTTACATCAAACATCTTGATGTGACTGACATAGCTTCTATATTCGGAGACAGGGCTTTTAGTTCGGCTGGTCTGTCCTGCTGGAACAGTCTACTTCTGGAGTTGAGAACAGTACCCTTAGGATGTGTTGCAAAACATGAGTAAAGTAAAGTTTACGGAAAGTATTAAAGAGTGATTTTCCCCAAAATCTGCCTTTTTTTTCTTACACTTTACAGTCTTAGCAAAAGAGTTACAGTGATGAAGAAAATCATGTTCAAACAAAGAAAAATGGCAGATTTTGGGTAAAATCACTCTTTAATACTTTTCGTAAACTTAACTTTACTCAAGTTTTGCAACTCGTACTCAGGGTACAGAGACCAGTGTTGGCAGTTTCAGGAAGTTGCTTAAGACACATTTGTTTAATAAAAGCTTCAACACGCCTGTTAATAAAAAGCGCCCTTGGGGTGGCTGTGTAAAATTGACCAATTATTATTATTATTATTCAGTGTTGCTCTACTTCTGTATATAATTATTGATTATAGATAGTTAGACAAATGATTGCTATACTTTTGTACTTACAAGTATAAATGAAATGTATGTTTCAGTATCTGGAAGGAGAGGAGACGCAGTTCTTCTTTGACAGGACTCTGCCCTCAATAGCTAAGCTTGCTCTCAGGTTGCCGCAGCTGGTTCCTAATGCAATCCCACTCCTCAGGTTAGTTCATGCTGAATCACAAAATGGACATCAATCCTAACTCACGCCTCCGTAACCTGGGGAAAGACAAAAAAACTAACTCCTCAAACATTTGAAAGGAGGATTCTCAGAGATAACAATGATGGTAACATAAAGAGCTCTATAACATCTTAAGAGATATAATCAATTTTATGTTAGATTTACGGCTGTTTGACATATTTGTAAAATTGCTTAAAATAAAATAAAAGAGATCCCTGAAAACAGTTAGGTTTCATGGGGCTTAATCGTTGGATGCTTTCCGTCCCCATCTCATTTTTCCCCCATTCTTTTTCCTTTCTTTATGGGATGAGTGAGTTGATAATCATTTTATTTTCTCTTCATTTTCAACACACTACTTGCCTGATTTTGATTTTTACTTTTTTAGCCGAAGGTAGGCTGTCACACTATACAATATTTCCAAACTTTGCTGGTTTGTTAATAGTCTTCATTATAATTTTGTTCATATATAATCCATTTATAACTGTTTGTTGGCTAAATTAAAATAAAAGATTTTCGACTTGCACCGCCGGTTTCTTTGTCTTCAATAGTGCTTCAGCCCAATTCAAGCCTTGTCTTCCTGTAGCCTCCAATGCCGCTGTCAACTTGTAAAAACTGACCTGCATCCTTCCCCACTTCATCCCTCCATCTCAATCTAGTCTTTCCACTCTTCCTCGTCACAGCCAGCTTCAGATGCTTGATATGGCTCTGCCGGATGTTCTGGACGGACGTAATGGATAATAATAATAATAATATTAGGATGATTTATTTGGTGAGCGCTGTTTTTGTGTGTATCACACCTCAAGAGCCCTCTGCGAGCTTGGTCGTCGCCGTAGAAAGCACCAATTCTCAAGCAAGACCCAGTTGTTGTAAGGTTGGATGGACCTTTCAGCGACCGGTCTTTGGTAAAGGTTTATGATTTTTTTAACCCAGCGAAGAGCACATTTGGAAATATAAATGGTATATTTTTTGTGCTCCGCCGGGATTCAAATCCACAACCTTCCATTTATGAGTCCGAAATGTTACTACTGGACTACGGACCGGTCCAAGAAGCTCAGTAAATAGCGTGCTTGCATTACATGCCGTGAGCTTAGGTTCGAATCTCACCGAGGGTGTCGGAAATAATTTCCCGTTTCTGTATTACCACATTAAACCACAAAATAAAATACTGGCAAGGTTTACTCAGCCTTCAAAATAAATGATTATCAGCCCTCTTGGGAGCTGGGAAATCCCCACTTTAGCTAGTGGTTGGCGTAAGGAAAGTGTAGCCACTGGACTTAGGACCGGTCCAAGAAATGCCAACAACACGCGGTGTACCTAGCATTCACCCATCCAAGTAGCATCCGCCCCCAATGTTGCTTAACTTCGGTGATCTGATGAGAACCGGTGCTTTCAACATGGTATCGTCGTTGACGTTGACATTGACGGATCTTTATATATTTCCCATTGGCTGATGACAATGTGTTCATGGTTCCAGACAGCACCACAACAGATCCATCTCCCTCAGCCAGCTGCAGGTGTCCTGTCTGCTGGCCAACGCCTTCTTCTGCACATTTCCCAGGAGGAATTCCCCAAAAGCAAAGTCAGAGTATGGGAACTATCCCGACATCAATTTCTACAGGTAAATTTTTCATTATATCCTAGGAAGGCTTAAAATATGAATATATATGCATGTATTTGTAGGAAATGTATTTTGATTCAGTATTTGGGTCATAGAATCAAAGGCGGCAGTCTTTTAAAAAATGCGTTAAATATTAACGGCTGACCACCCATACTGTGAAAAAAAAAATGGTTCACTTTGCCAATGTCACCCCTGTCTCAGGGAAGGAACTCACTTACTATGAGATTTCATACCAATTAAAAGGTTTGATCCACAATATCTCAAATCAGTGAATCAGCCTTATATAGTTTTGATATTGATTATTTGTATGTTTCAGGTTATTCCAAGGGAAGAGTAAACGTGTTTTAGAAAAATTAAAATGTATTTTTCACTACTTCAGGCGAGTGACTACAAATGGTGAGCAGGACTCTGTATTTTGTATATTATGGTCTATTCTGACAAAAATAAACTTTTGAAAGCAGCTTTCCTCATGCCCTGCAGCAGATTTTGAATAATTTTTCACAAAACGTGTAGAACACTCACAAAATGGATCCTGTAAAAAGATGTCAATCAAATGACGTTAAATCAGTATATCAAAGAAAACTTTGCATTGTTTGTAAACTTTTTAATTTTTTGGGAGCAAGAAAACTCTCACTTTAAGTTCAGTGCTTTGTGTGAAACTGGCCCCCTCACTTTCATATATTTTATTTTATTTTTATTTATTTTTTATTATTTTTTATTAGACAAACAAACAGTTATACATGGAATATATGGGATAAACAACATAGTTATACAATTTCAAAAACCAGCAAAGTTTGCAAACATAATGTAGTATAATTTCGTTTACAGCTTAATTAAGAAGGAGAAACAAGAAAAATTTAGAAAGTAAGTAATATGAGAAAAATGAAAAAGAAAAAAAAAACAAAAAAACAAAAACAAAAAAAACATCATATGCTCACATACTGTAGTGAAACACGCTGGGCTATATATAATATAGAATCTCTACTTTAACTGCTTTATTGACACTCATCTTAGGGCAGGTTTCTTCCTTGGTATTTGAAATATTGTAGCGTACATTTTTTTAAAACTAAATGGTATGTGTTGATGTGTTGCAGTACCGTGTGGAGTGATGACCTTCACCCGGAGAACTGTGGAGCAGTGCAAGTGCCCCGACTGGCTTAGCTCCCACTGCCTGCTGGGCTCCGTGCCTCTGCACGTGGACTCTCAGGGCATCATAGAGGACCAAGGCAAGGGTTTGCTGCAGGTGGACTTCGCTAACAAGTAATAATCTAGTGTGTAATCTAAAGTGCCCCGACTGGCTGAGCTCCCACTGCCTGCTGGGCTCCGTGCACCTGCACGTGGACTCTCAGGGCATCATAGAGGACCAAGGCAAGGGTTTGCTGCAGGTGGACTTCGCTAACAAGTAATAATCTAGTGTGTAATCTAAAGTGCCCCGACTGGCTGAGCTCCCACTGCCTGCTGGGCTCCGTGCCCCTGCACGTGGACTCTCAGGGCATCATAGAGGACCAAGGCAAGGGTTTGCTGCAGGTGGACTTCGCTAACAAGTAATAATCTAGTGTGTAATCTAAAGTGCCCCGACTGGCTGAGCTCCCACTGCCTGCTGGGCTCCGTGCCTCTGCACGTGGACTCTCAGGGCATCATAGAGGACCAAGGCAAGGGTTTGCTGCAGGTGGACTTCGCTAACAAGTAATAATCTAGTGTGTAATCTAAAGTGCCCCGACTGGCTGAGCTCCCACTGCCTGCTGGGCTCCGTGCCCCTGCACGTGGACTCTCAGGGCATCATAGAGGACCAAGGCAAGGGTTTGCTGCAGGTGGACTTCGCTAACAAGTAATAATCTAGTGTGTAATCTAAAGTGCCCCGACTGGCTGAGCTCCCACTGCCTGCTGGGCTCCGTGCCTCTGCACGTGGACTCTCAGGGCATCATAGAGGACCAAGGCAAGGGTTTGCTGCAGGTGGACTTCGCTAACAAGTAATAATCTAGTGTGTAATCTAAAGTGCCCCGACTGGCTGAGCTCCCACTGCCTGCTGGGCTCCGTGCCCCTGCACGTGGACTCTCAGGGCATCATAGAGGACCAAGGCAAGGGTTTGCTGCAGGTGGACTTCGCTAACAAGTAATAATCTAGTGTGTAATCTAAAGTGCCCCGACTGGCTGAGCTCCCACTGCCTGCTGGGCTCCGTGCACCTGCACGTGGACTCCTGAAACAAAATACCAGCAAGCAACCCTCCAAAAATCACCGATTGACCAACTCGCAACTCGTAATTGTAACTCGCATGGGTTAAAAAAAAACTCCCATGATCTGTTCCTGTTTATAATTTGCCCTTTGCACATGACACAGGGTAGAACAACAAAGAATCTGCCGCCATCCATCCAAATTAAATTTTATTGAAAGGGGATTTAGATTTATGACATACAATTTTCAAAACATCTCAGTTTTATTTTCACTGGGAATATTATCAATGGTATTATTAACTGGCAAAATAATACTTTCAGATAAAGAAAAGCACACTCGCGACCAAACAAAAGTCACATTAGCGAGTAGAATTGTAGAGGGTTGCCAGTAAGGTTTACTCAGCCTTCGCAAGAAATGAGTAACAGCCCCCTTGGAAGCTGGGAAACCCCACTGAAGTTGTTTGTCGAAAGGCCGGCTTCCTTGTTTTTAAAAATAAATAGGTTCCACTCGCCACATGTGAAAACTTTCAGAGATAATTACACTATATGTGTTGCTTTGTTACATTTGTTTGAGTTCCGTAATACATAAAAATTTTATTTTATTTTTGAAAATATAATCAATAATAATTCATCAAAATGAAATTTATTAATTGCAGATATCTCGGAGGAGGTGTGCTGGGAGGCGGGTGTGTGCAGGAAGAGATCAGGTTTGTGATCTGCCCGGAGCTGCTGGTGTCCATGCTGTTCACGGAGGTGCTGCGGCCCACTGAGGCCCTGCTCATGATCGGTAATCAAAACATCAAGTCAAGGATGCATCTTCAATATTATGTTGAATAAGACCTTAATGAATGATGGGGAAGGATGCGGCTCAGCTTTTTGTAGTCGCAAACTGGACAGCGGAGTTGCAGTGCCATTGAAGAAGGAGAAGAATGATCAAGAATTGGAGCTGGAACATTCCAAATTTACCACAATGCACAAGCCTAGATGACAAGGGTCCTCAGCAACTAAAAACAAAATGCAGAATGCTATTTGATTAGCGTTCTTGCTGTTGAATTCCTAGTTTTTTTTTGTTTCTTGTTCCTATTTGATTCAGTACACAAAACATTGTCTATTTATTTTCTTGAACACCAATAGTGTTTTATATTTCCTAATATATATTTTAAATAGTGAAATGAAAGTACCGTCTCCTTCATCTTTATCATTCAGGGTAAGATTGAGGGGAGAAGATCTCAGGGACGCCGAAGGACATCGTGGCTGAAGAACCAAGCCCCTGTTTCGAGCCGCAGCATCTAAAATCAAAATAGCTATGATGATCGCCGATCTTCGTTAGAAGTGGCACAAAAAGAAGAAGAAGAAGTGAAATGAAACCCAATCTGAGATAAAATTATGATTAATATCAGTACGCCAAGTATAAAAAATTCTCCTTCATCGTGTAGATAGAAAATGTTTGAAATCTAAATCACACACTAGGGTTGCTGTTGTATCTTTCAAATATTTTTTATTTATGCAATCAAAGGTAAATCATATGTTTTTTTACTAATATTCTAAATTCTTTTTTTAACATACAAAAAATACTAATATTCTGTTTCCTGTAGTAGAATGTATTCAATTATAAAATTGCTGGTAATGCTTCCAGGCAGTGAGCGCTACAGCGACTACTCGGGCTACGCCAGCTCCTTCTGCTGGTCAGGCGACCATGTGGACGAGACTCCCTTTGACAGCAGCGGCCGCAGGAGATGCGCCATCATCGCCATAGATGCGCTGAGCTTCAACAATCCCGCCCAGCAGTACAAGCCAGAACTCATAGAGAGGGAACTCAATAAGGTGCGCCTGTTTCTTAAATAAACTGCACAAAATTATTGTTTTGATAACAGTCCAAGTTTACAAATAACATAACAAAGGATCAATCTTGACCAATAGGTTGGTATGAGGCTGACCCCCATGCAGTGATGGTTTTAGCACTACCAGCGCTCTGGGTGAGATTTCTAAGGCGCTCCCTATCTACCATTCAAATCCATACGAAAAACATAACGGTAAAACATAAAACATAATGTTGGTAGAATAGATGGATGTCGTGGTAGAGGAAGACCGAGAAAGGTATGGATGGACCAAATATCCGAAATTGCGAATGAATGGAATATCCAGAGTCATAATAAAAGAAGAGCTTGTATGAAGAAGGTTATGACTCTGGAGGAAATGAAAGAAGTATGCAAGGATAGAAAGAAATGGCGGTTGATCTGTGATGTTGGCGGCTAGGGTTTGTTAAAGTGAAATTGGTTGTATGATTTAGTTTTTTATGTCCATGTATATATTGTAATTTTTATTCTTTGATTTAAAAAAATGTAATTTGTCATGTATGTTCCTTGACTTATAGGTTGTTATGCGGCTGACCATCCATAATATAAAAATTGGTTCACTTTGCCAATGTCACCCCTGTTTCAGGGAAGGACGGCAAGAGTTGCAAGGCTTATGTTCATTTGAGATTGGGTTTTTATATTGTAGGTCCACATGCGGCATGTGTTAGCGCGAAATTATACATGTCTGCTTGTGGGAATGCATTTAGTATGAATCTTAAGTGATATATATCTTTGCAGCTTAGATTAGATTAGATTAGATTAGCAGCTTAGATTAGATTAGATTAGTGTAGGGTTGGGCAATTGAAAAAATATTGATAAATATCAAATCAATATTTCTAACACTATCGAAATATATCATATAATATGAAAACGTGAATTGAAACTGTGTGTTTTTTCATTTCAATATATAGAAATACAATGGACTTTCACTGTGTGAACCGAAAAACCTTGTTAGGTTTTCAAATGGAAAGGTACCTTCTGATGTACCTACAGGATACTCACTCCGGCCAGCTCCATCGGCATCACTCTCAAGGGCGTGGGGTTCTTTCTTTGTGTTGCTCACTTTATACTTTGGGAAGGGTTGTACATTGAAACGTGATTTAAAGGAAACAACAATAGGTTTATTTATCACTTAATAAGGGACTGGAAATGGGAAACAATAAATGGCCAGACCTGCTTCAGAAAGCCTACACGTCACTTCACATCACTCTTCTGTTGACTGGACGCCTCCACACGTTTGATCCCCTGGGTGGGCGCTCCTATGCACCCGTCTTTGGTCCACAAGGCAGATTCCTTTGCTGGCAGGAAATCCAAGTAGAAGGGGGGGGAGCTCCATTGAAATGCCCCCCCTTGCACCGCTTGGTGCATGGTCGCCGACGTCTGACCCTGCTCCCTGGTCGCCGAGAACTGACGAGCGATAATGGACGGCCGAATGAGATCGCACTGAGCAGTTCAGTTGCTTCCGTGACCGTTCGGCTCTGTTCGGCCCACGATACATGCACTGCACACACTTCTGATATTTTAAGTGTTATTTTAAAAATTACATAACAACCTTTAAAAATATTAACCGAATTGTATGAATCTGAACTTATCAATAGAAAATTTAATTATGTCTGCTCATGATGAGCAAATGCAAAGAAGTTTTATCCTTCTACAATCGCAGCTTTGTATACAACATGCAAAACATTGAAACGGAGGAACGAATACATAGAAGGAATACATAGAAGACATAGAGGAACCTCTATGTTATAACATAGAGGAGCAGAAACTAATTTACTGCATTGATACATACTATAGCCCACATTTGTCTCAGTCCTGTCAAACATTGCAGTTGTGTAGTCATACGAAACATGTTTTTACGTGTCAAATTTTATGTTTTCTAGCTTTCTCCATTTTGTGTTTTGACACCCAATTATAACACATGTCTTAAAATAATGGCTTTTTACTTTCAAATTCGTAAATTTTATTTATCACAAGATTTATACTGCATGCGTCTATGTTCGGACTGGTACGGACATAGTACGCACGCTGCAATGCTGCCACCTTTCTAGAAACATTTTTACATTTGCTCAAGTTTTTTTGTACACATGGAAATGCAACTGTGAAGTTCTTTGTTCTCTTTCTTACTAATGACTATTTTCATAAGTAAGTTAAAACTGACATACAATTTATTTTGTAAAAAAATACCACAGTTTTAATTCTATTACAACTTAATTTTTATTTTTTGGCTCAAATATTTTCGCCTCTACAAGGCATTGTCAGGAGCAGTGACTCTTGCAACAAAATGTTTTTTTTGTCAGATATATAATGTCTATTTTCGTTAAAATAATTCTAGTCAACAGATATCATAAGTCAATGGCTTCCTCAGTATGATTGTTTCCACTTCCAGGCTTGGGTAGGTTACTCCGTCCACGCAGTCGCTGCGCCCCCAGGTGTGAGTCTGCCCGCCGTGGGCACGGGGAACTGGGGCTGCGGCGCCTTCAGGGGCTCCCCGCACCTCAAGGCCCTGCTGCAGCTCATGGCCTGCTGCCTGGCCAGGAGGCCCATGGTCTACTACACCTTCGGCAATGAGCAGCTGAGAGACGACATTGCCAACATGTACAACTTCCTGTCCAGGAGTAATATCACCATCGGTGAGGAGACAAGTATTTCAATGTTGTTGTTTGTATTCCTGACTTATAGGTTGGTATGAGGCTGACCACCCATACTGTAAAAAATAGTTCACTTTGATGATTATGATGATGATGGATGATTTCTTTCCTGTGGCGCCATTTAATGGTCCAGGACCATCTCAAGGGCGCCATGGCTTCTGGAAAAAAGCAGTGTCTTCAGTCCCTTTCTGAAGGTGATGGTAGGCTGGTTCGCGCGAACACCGACAGGCAAATTGTTCCAGGCAACCGGCCCGGCCACCGCAAAGCTCCTGTCTGCATAATTTGATGTGTTCAATGTCACCCCTGTTTCAGGGAAGGTCGGCAAGAGTTGCAGGGCTCATGTTCATTTGAGATTGGGTTTTTATATTGTAGGTCCACATGCGGCATGTGTTAGCGCGAACTTATACATGTCTGCTTGTGTTTAATATGAATCTTAAATGATATATATCTTTGCAGCTTAGATTTAGATTTTTTTTAGTACATTTCTCGTTGATCATAATTAAAGATTTAGAGCCCCTTGGTGTGCCAAATCGGTGATGTCGTATTGCTTCAGCGAACTCTTCTCAGTTTCCATGCAACCTTCAATGAATACTTTCAAACACAAATCTCTGTTATTTGATGTTTTTTTTTTGACATATCGCCATCTTAAAGGTAAAACTGATACATTCATGGGAGAAATTCTGAATAAAACCTTCTTTTGGGGGAAACTTCTCATAGGAAGTGAACTAATTATAAGGAAGTGCTCATGAAAAACTTCTTAACTACAGGATTCTCATCCCTTTTTAGTGATTTCTCTCGTAGAAAATAGGAAAAAGGTGTATTTATCAGAGAAACCTATGTTATGTATCAATATAGACTGCGTTCGGCAGAGAGGGGCTCCAAAACTTTGGTGAGCGAGCCAACCAGGAGACTAACCACTGTGTTCGGCAATCGTGCGTTTGCTGTTGCGGATCCCTCTTCGTGGAATAAGCTGCCACCGGAAGTTCGAGGATCAAAAACCAGGGAAAACTGAAAAACATCCCTCAAGACACACTACTTCGCAGCGATAGTACAGCAAGCGCCCTTGGAGTGACAATCTTTCACGAAACGGCGCTATATCAAATCGTCATCATCATCACCATCATCATCCAAGGAAGACAGCACTAAGTAAAAAAATATAGTTTTGCAGGAAAGCCAATTGAATGTTATTTATTCCATGGAGAACAATGCCTTAACTATTTTTTTACATTAATTTATTAACAAATTTAAAAGAGATAGAGACACGGCTGTCATCTTGGAATGAAGATAATGATTTGTTACCTTCAGAAATGAAAACAAGTCAAAAACCTCAATTTCGGAGTTACTGCCTTCTTCCTTGGAGCAGTCGCTATGACACTGTTATCTTGTGACTCTTTTTACATTGTATACTTATTACCTTCTCGTCTCACACTTGTGGGACTGTAATTTTTTCTGTAAGTTTCTAAACATCACTTGACACTTCCCTTACGATGAAAAAGCTTCTATGAAATTTTGATAGATGATGCTTTCTCATTTACATATTTTATTCTTTCCCATTCATTCAAATTTTATACCTGCAAGTGTACAGTAATTGTAAAAGTTTCTATGAATTTTCTACAGATGGTGCTTTCCTATATATATTATATTTATTCTTAACTACCTGTAATGTAACGCTAGCTGCCTTGTTATGTTTCCAGCTGTGTTGTTTGACTACTTGAGGAAGTTCCGGGACTCGCATGCTCCACCAGAACAGTTGTATCCCTACATACTGCAGCGACATAGAGACTTGGAAGCAAGGCGACAACAAAAAGATGCTAAGGTGATATAGATTCTTATTTATATTTACAGTAGTTTTTGTTTTTACTTTTTGTCCATGCTGCTACTTTTGTAGAAAAAAATACATTGGTTTTTTTTAAAATTGTTGCAAAGAATTTTACAAAACGCCATCCTTTGATTAAATTGTGAAGTTTTATATTTAAACATTTTGTTGTTGTTTTGGAATTAGTGTTTTGTAGTGCACGCTATTCTCCTTATTTTTAAATTCAATATATTTTATGCATGTAGGTTTTTTTTTATATTTTGAATTATTTTTTTGTTATTTTTAAAGATTGTTCTCCTTTATAGCGGAATCTGAATTTTGGTCATTTGGAACAGTTTCATTTTTCCCTTTATTATCCAGCTCACACCGGGTGACTGCTATGCGTATATTGCAAAAGTTGCATCCACAAAGGTACAAGTATACTGCACACATGTTCTTAGATTATTTAGCCAGGAGTACAAACATAACTTGACAAATCTGACACTTTTAAAGCATACATAAAATGATTGTTTTTGAACATAGAATGTTGAAAAATATTATGTGTTTGTAAAAATGAAATTTTGTAACTTCACAACTCGTTTTGGTCAGTGACTAATCTAATCTAATCTAAGTTGCCAAGTGTAAGTAACATTAGAGATTCACATTATATGCATTTTCACAAAACAGACATGTTTAAGTTCACGCTTTTACATGCAGCATGTAGTCCTACAATATAAAAACCCGAATCTCAAATAAACACACACCCTGCAACTCCTGCCGACCTTCCCTGAAACAGGGGTGACATTGGCAAAGTGAACCACTTTCTACAGCATGGGTGGTCAGCCGCATGCCAACGTCAAGTCAAGGAACATACACAACAAATTACATTTTTAAAATCAACAAATTATGATAGATATATTATATGGACATCAAAAACTAAAACATAAAACGTTATGTTATCTTTAATGTAAATCCAAAAAAGTAACCAGATTATGTAAAACGTTGCATATGATTTCAGGCGTCATGTGATGTTGTGAACAGTGCCCCATCGACTCACAAAAGTAAAGATCCAGTCGCGGTAAAAGCCAAACCACCTGAAGAGGATGCGATGAACATATCTGAAGAGAGTGAGTCGGAACTGCAGGAAGTGTTGATCGATGAAGCCACAGGGCCTCTGCAGGTAAAGTCACAAGTAGACAAGCAGGACGATTCCGTGTCTCTTCTGAGTGCGGCAACGCTTTTGGATCAGGAGAATTGTGAGCGTGCCCTGGCTTCGGATAAGGCAGCCAAGAAGAGGATGGCTCTGGCGTACTTTGAACCGGATTCCGCACCTCTTCCGGCTGGGAAACCCGTGGAGCCTTCTCTGACTGGTGCTACTCCCGCGAGCATCTTCAGATTTCCCGGGCATTCCAAAAACTCGGGGAAAATATCCGACTACTTCCAAAGAGTCCAAAGAAAGTAATGTGTTACGAGGATGTTGTTTATGGTTTATTTGTAAAAATCACAATGAATTTGTCAACTCGTTAACACCTTTTTTTTATCCTAAATTGTTTGTTTATTTATTGAAAGTGATAAATATAATATACTACTTACATGACAATGAACTTCAGTTTTATTTCTTGGTTATGGTTATTTAAGCTTTTGTCTGATTGAATACTTTCTAGTGGTATTGCAAGAAGAATGAAATAATGAAATAAATCCCTTTGTGTATTAGGATAATTCATTTGGTGAGCGCTGCATTTGTGTGTGTGTTTGTCACTTCTCAAGACCCTCTGTGAGTTTGTTTGTTGCTGTAGAGAGTGGAAAAATCTTCAAACGAGGCTCAGTTGCTGTAAGGCTGGATGTATCTTGAATGGCCAGTCTTTGGTAAACGCAGATAATTTTTTCAACCCAAAAGTGTAGGTATTTGAACAATAAAAATACTTTTTTTGTGCTCCGTCAGGAGTCCGATTTGTTAAGTATTAGATTACAGACCTGCCAATATAAAGAAGAGATTGTTGTCGTAGTCAATCATCATCAATGTCACTACAACCCAGGGTGAGGCTTGGCTTGATCAATTGCAGCTGCCGCCGCCTCTGCAAAGCCTTCCTCCTGCACTCCTATACTCCTACCAAATGACATTATGCCAACTTATCCATCCAGTCACCACAATCTGGGTCTTTGTCCCTTTGCGTCCATCATCCCGACTATATTTTCCAGGTTCTGACGGTGTCTGGGGATAAATGGTGTCTGGGAATGGGTGCGGGGAAATGAAAGTGTTGCTGTAATATAATTAAAGTTATTTATTATCATTCATTACAATTGTAGCTTGCTAAACGTAAATTAGTGGTTGTATAATAATAATATAAATAATCAATTAGTTTAAAAAGTTTTAAGTAAATGTACACAATGTCAAATTTGTATAATAAAGTAAAACGGGCTCGCAACAAACCAGACTGAAGTCTGTCACTAAAGTGTTAGTAACTCCCCGTGCTATGCTGCGTCCTCGCATGTAATACTCAACAACAGGTCAATAAGGAATCAAAGGGACACTACGACAATGGATAAGGGATAATGCAAACATCATAGACATTAGAAATTGTGCAAATTCATGACTGCAATGAGAACAATTCAAAGATTACAATGGCGAGTTGAATAAAATACAATTGAATTTATTAAATAGCATCTCTAAATAGCATAATTAACTGATTTTATAATTACTCCGTAACTTAATAAAGAAATGTCACTCCCCGCTCCAGCGCTTGCCCAGAAGAAAACACCGACTCCGCCCTCAAGTATTCACTAACAAGTATTGTACAGCATCTTACAATTAGACATTTGGACGAGTTGATTTTGTAACGGGGAAGCCGAGAGCGGAGCTGTGTCGGAGCTTCAGCCAACGCGAGAGGGGGAGGAGGAGATGTAAGAAGAGGTAAGGTGTTGGCAAGTGGCTACTGCAGATCCTACTGTTGGCCATTACTGACTTACTCTGTGTTCCAGGTCAGGGAAATATTCAGTCCCTTCCTAACGTTTATGTGGCAGTGGCTGTACGGCCTACCCTACTCTATGCTACAATATCCTCTTGCGGAAACAGAACAGCACTCCACCCCCTGACTGTGTCGCCATGTACCTCATGCTTAAATTACTTAGTAATCAATAATTTAATTATTTAAATAAAATGATGTTACTTAAGTAATAATCGGTGAGATCCCACCAACAATAATATTAGTTAGCAAACAACGCAACCGGACTCGAGATTTCATCCGTACGGTAATAAATAGATATTTTGGACTTTTCTAAAGAAATGCATTACCCGCTATGTACGAGAGATATCATCTGATACTTGTATCTAATATTCTAATTTATTAAAACTATCAATCTTAAATAAAGAAATTTCAAATCCAAGCAAGTAACGTTAGAGAAGCAAAGGATAAAGAATGTGCCACCTTAAGGGCAAGAGCGGTCACAGTAAAGGAAACAACTTAATGCAATTACTATTTATCTTAATTTCTTTTGGAAAAGACTCATTTTATTTATTGTTCTGTTTTGATTTTATTTTAAATTCATTTTATGGTGATAACTTAGTTGTCTGTTTTTAATAAGTGAGATTTCAGCCATTGTTAGAGGAGCACCCTGTACACAGGTTGCTCCTGGTTACTCTATACGTAGATTTGTTCGAGGGGCACCCTGTACAAAGGTTGCTCCTGATCACTCTATACGTAGTTATCATTTGTTAGAAGGGCACCCTGTATAAAGGTTGCTCCTGGTTACTCTATATGTATTTATGATTTGTTTGTGGGGCAACCTGTGCAAAGGTTGCTCCTAGTTACTCTATGGGTAGTTATCATTTGTTAGAGGGGCACCCTGTATAAAGGTTGCTCCTAGTTACTGCACCTAGTTATCATTTGTTAGACGGGCACCCTGTGCAAAGGTTGCCCTTAGTTACTCTATGGGTAGTTATCATTTGTTAGAGGGGCACCCTGTATAAAGGTTGCTCCTGGTTACTCTATACGTAGTTACATTATTATGTGCTATATAAAATCATTACTTAGTGCAAAAAGAAATTTCTTATATTAAAATGTAATTAAATTTATGAAAATAAATATGACTAGGTATAACATTTGGCTTATCGTCAATACATTAAATCTGTCTACATTATATTATAAGTTATGTATTATATAAAAAGCTCTAAATATATGGTTCCAGGATATCAATACTTAAATGATGATAAATTCTTTATTTTCTTTAAAACCGGGTACAATTTATATATTGGCAATAATTTTGTAATTTGTTTAGGGGAACACGTCGACTCTGCCAGAGTTCCAGTTCCATACAATGTGAATTAGGTAAAGTGAACGTGCGGCAACTTGGTGGCGTGTTCTATTACTTTACTTCATATAGGGAGACATTATCTTATTCTTCATACAAAATTAGCTTCAATGATATTTTGTCATAACATTTATTTCAATTTATTTATGAAAGCTTTAATTCAATTGTTCTAAAAGGTTATGCATTAGTTAATTATCGTCTACACCATCTCCTGCGATAGTAATCCAAGTTACGACTAGTGTTTAGATAGAAGGTTTACTCGGCCCTCGGAGCGACCGTCTAATAAAATATATAGGTACTAAAGGAAATAAACAGTTAGAATGATGATTCCCAGACGGCTGAGCTTAACGAGGTGATGACTATTGGCAGGGTACCAGTCACTGGGCTGACGCTGCGTGAGCCCGTAACGTGTCAGTAGCAAATGAGCAACAAAGTCTTCCGTGCTAACGAGGAATGAGAAGTAAGGCTGGGTGAGATGACATTATACCTAGAGGGACAGTCTAACGATGCCCGTCACATGAGAACATTTACACATAAATAATTGCAAAGCATACCCTGTATCCTAGAATCACTTCACTGCACGATTTGTATAATATTTGGGTATTGGATGTTGTGTAAGTTTCTCCACCAGTGGTGTTCTGAGCTGACAAGCTGTGGCCGCAATCGTGTCGCGATCAATTCTTTCTCAAATATTTTACTATGTCATTTTGGCCTCGAAAATATTAGTGACCTAGCCTAGCATTATAGTACGATTATTTGTAGGTATCCCAACTGCCATTACGCCTGTTGAATGTTACGTTATCCTAACTCCGTAACCTTAATGCTTAATAAAGACAAAACTCTACCATTACGCTATGTATAATGTTGTAATGTTAAGAAATATAAATAAATTACACGTAGGTATTTATCCTGTCCTCTATTATATATATATACTTTGTATAGTCAGTATAAAATGCAAAATTGATAAAGTTAGAAGGAATGTTAGTATGTATGTAACGTGTTAATGCTGGAATGCTATTCTACTGTTAGTGTGAATCTGTTAATCCCAAACTAACTTCATTACCTAAGCATACGAGAGCTGATCAAATCAAAACTACAATAATGAATATGACAAGAATGCGTGCCTCGCGAGGCCGGTAACCCAACTTACAAATAAATCCTTACAAACAATACAAATAAATAAAAATGCTGCATTGACTTTATATTATAAAGTTAAGAATCCATTTGAATGGATGACAGTCATAGATAATTTGACAACATAAGATATTGCACAGGTCTTATCATTCCCAAACAGATAAATTATATCCATATTCTTTTTATGATAATTTTTCTAGATATCTTGATGGCCTTAATCATATAACCTTAAAGCTATATTTTAATAAAACTAGAATACTTAATATTTTTGTTATTAAAAATTATATTATACTAAATGTTGTAGCTCTAGCCGCAATATTTGACTAGAGGTGTTTGGGACTCGGGTTTTCTGCCGGCCTGGGAGGCTCGTGCCCGAGACGGGAAGAACCAACAACCCCAAGAAACCCGAGCCAGGGTGGGATCCTTGCTTCTTCCCAGTCTCCATCTAAGTTGCGATCGCCGGCAGCAGCTATCCAATTACATTATCTAAATTGTTTAACATAAGATATTTAATATTATCGTGATTATACATGATCACGTTCCGATATTGATTAGTTCTTTTTTTTTTAAAACTCGGTTACGCTAATTTAAACTTGAAGACCGACTACTGTCTCTCCTAATGGCTACTCTTTGTCTTGTTAGTGGTAAATATAATGTTAAATTGTATTATATTATATAATATTGGTACTTTTGTTGATTACGAGCCTAAAATTTAGTAGAAATATTATACTATTTTTTTTTTGTTTTCATAATGAATTAGGAAATGAATAAATTCAACAAATGATGAGGCATCCCCTGTTGCCTCCGCATCGACAACTCCTGACAACCCGCCTCTTGTGCAACGTCACTGTCATCTCAAGCCAGGAGAGTTGATTGTGAACCAATTCATTTCATTTTATTTCCAGCAACCAGATTAAATAAAAATATCATTGAGAATATTTTTTTGATAAAAAGGGACATCAAGTATTCAGGGCATGCTGTGATAGCAAAAGACAGATGACGGGTTAGGTTAGGCTAGGTGTCCTATTGATTGACTTTAATTCTGGGAAACCAGTAGCAATGCAGAGAAGAAAAAACTTTCAGAATGTTTTCTTGAATAAAAGAGATATCAGCTCTTCTAGGCATGTTGTGATTACAAGAGAGAGATGACAGGTTCGGTTAAGTGTCAGGAGTGTCAGGAGTGTCAGGACGGCCATCATCACTAGATCATCCCCACGAGAGCTCCGTGGCTGGAGCGCGCTCAGCACTTGGAGTGGTCGTGGACTTACATACAACAAACCAAACTTTGAACAAATTTTTACAGAGTTGCTTACCGAGTAATAATAATATAGACACTTACAAGGTACATTGTAAGAGAGATACAAGATTAGGCGGCCCCTGGAGCGGGGCTGCGCAATTGACTGGAACACGCGTCACTCCCTCTGTACCTGTGCCTGTGCCCAGTACACTGCGCCTATACACTGATCTGTATATCACAGCACATTTGGAATGAGCGGAGCCGTGCGGGTCCCTGGCTGGGCTCCCACAGACTATC
This sequence comes from Agapetus fuscipes, assembly GCA_951799405.1. Lineage (NCBI taxonomy): Eukaryota > Metazoa > Arthropoda > Insecta > Trichoptera > Glossosomatidae > Agapetus > Agapetus fuscipes. The sequence continues at coordinate 1,686,583 of OX637346.1, read as the reverse complement.
CTTGTCCTTGTCCGCTGCACCGAGGCTCGGAGAGTGCTCCTGTTTTGTGTTTTTGGCGTGAAATGAGAATTGTAGGACGTAAACAGTGGTATTAAAGCGAATTTCTCTCAAAATTTGTACTAAAATACACAAGCACAAATTGTTATATTTTATTCCTATCTCAGCTGACTGATTCTACTTTTCCGATTATTTAATTATATATTACTTAACAAAATAGATGCTCTTTATTTTGTAAGTCCCTCAGGCGCTGTGCCTGGCAGCGGAGGCCCTGTGTCCTGAGCCCTGGGGCACATGCCACCAGCACGCTCACACGGCCCACTCGCGCACTTAGAGACTACACCGGTATACACAAGTACAACTTTGTATATAACAGTTTACAGTACAGTACGTTTGTTCATATCTATCATATAATTTGTCATAATTATTTATCAGTTTGGCTTAAGTACAAGCAATATACCTCGTGGAACTTGGATTGAGAGGACGATCCCGGCACACTGGGACATTAGACCCCAGTACACTGGGACGTTAGATCGTGGTACACTGGGACGTTAGACCCCAGTACACTGGGACGTTAGATCCTGGTACACTGGGATGTTAGACCCCAGTACACTGGGACGTTAGATCCTGGTACACTGGGACGTTAGATCCTGATACACTGGAACTTAAGTCCCAGTACACTGGCACATTAGATCTCCATACACTGGGATTTAAATTCCCGCACACTGGGACATTAGCCTACTAGGATGTTTCCCAATAATTATGTGAATATAATATAATAATAATCAATCAATATAATGTAATAAAATGTATAATATATAATAGTTTTAATCATTTAATAATTAATAATAATGATAAGAATGAAGCTTTTCTACAAGCCGTTGTTGGTATTAGTCTAACTAGATAACTGACCAAGTGGCCAGCGCTCAAGACAATATATAATATATGTAGTATATATTATATACTTTATACTTTAATTACCATAATTTAAAATTCCTTTAAGGTCAGTGATATTGAATACATCTGCCGACTAAACTTCCCAACAGAATAATGAGTAATTCGGCAGTTTGTCTCACTTGGACCCCGAGCGGTGGAGTGTCCGGGGCCAGTGAGCAAGTTTTACTTTTTTTTTTACATTTCATAACAATTTTTTGTTTTTTTTTTCTTTAAAATATTGACCTCGTGTCGTCCTTAGCCAGTCGTCGATTACCTGAAATAAAAAAAAACTATTAGGGAAATAATGATTACCAGGGAAACATGACAATGCTGTGAAAAGCTGCTACTAGACCAAAGTAAGCAGATTAAATCTTTAGCTGGTATTAGAATCCAATCTTCGTGCTCAAAATAAGGGCACTCTCACGATTGGGCTACCGAACAGTCTTCAAGAAACCGTGAAAGCCTAAAAGTATAAGTAAGAATGTCAAATTAAAACATGATTCTCATGGTTTTGAGAATTTAGAAAAGAGAGGAACAATAAGTTGAATCTTGGCTTGTAATAAAAACTAGTTTGGTAAACTTAAACTGGATTATGTGGCGATTACTTTAGGTTTATAGTAGTTTCTCAATTAATTTCATGTTAAGCAGGATTAGGTTACTTTAGGTGTATGTTTTGGCTAATTGTGCTGAGTATAATAAGTCTGCATTAACCTCAGCGCGGGGTTAGGTTAGGTGTATGCTTTGGTTAGGTTACGTTGGCCATATAAAATAAAATGAGCATAAGTCCTGCAACTCTTACTGACCTTCCCTAAACAGCGGTGACATCACCAGAGTGAACCCATTTTTTAAAGTATGGGTCGTCGGCCTCATACCAACTTATTAGTCATATGCTTTGGTTAATTGTGCGTAGCATAATATGTCTGAGCTCACCTCTGTTGTTGTGTGGCAATGGCAGCATTGGCATGGGCGCAGGGCGTGGCGGGGAGGGGCGGGGTTAGTAGGGCCTGTTGGCATCCTTGGGCCGCTTCAGCTGGACCTTGAGGCGCTTCATCCCAATCTGGAAGCCGTTCATGGCCTGGATGGCTGCCTGGGCGGAGGTCGGGTTGTCAAAGGACACAAACCCTGGAACATCACGACAAAGACATGATCACTGAATGCGCCAGTTGAAATTTCATACTCTGTACTTTTTTTTAACAATTTCAGATTGTTACTCCATATTTTCACACCCAATAACTCACAGGTAGTTTTATGAAAGTTCCATTAATAAATTGCTAGTGTTTCTAGATATCTGAAGTTTATTGATGTTAACACAACTTGGTGAAAGCTCATTAAATTATAAATTAAGTAAAAATGCATAATTTTAAATTCACAATCATTTTCATTTTACACCTGAAGATTGGACCGGTCCGTAGTCCGTAGTGGCAACACTTCGGACTCGTAAATGGAAGGTTGTGGATTCGGATCCCGGCGGAGCACAAAAATATACCATTTATATTTTGAATGTGCTCTTCGATGAGTTGAAAAATTCATAAGCCTTTACCAAAGACCGGTCACTGAAAGGTCCATCCAACCTTACAGCAACTGGGTCTTGCTTGAGAATTGGCGCTTTCTACAGCGACGACCAAGCTCGCAGAGGGCTCTTGAGGTGTGATACACACAAAAACAGCGCTCACCAAATAAATCATCTTAATATTATTATTATTATTATGAGAGGTACTGCTTGTCCCAAAACTGCTTTTGCATAAAATAAAACCATAAGGAATTTTGACATTTTATTTTCTAGTATTTCTTTATTTTCTAGTATGAAATCATTATATGGGCATTTTTTGCACGGCAATTCCAAATGTGAATTTTTGTAAGTTAGCCTCTGTCCTAACTACCTGTACTTGGGAAGTCACAACTTTTTGTCGTTGTCAAATGTGTGGACCATTATTAGACCTTTCATCACTCAGATGTTTTACTTGTAAGAGGCAAACATTATTAGTTGGCAAACAGGTTCTGCTCTCGAAGAGGCAGTTGTGTGCAGATGCTCGAAAACTTACCGAAGCATTTGCTCTGGTTGGTGGCCCTGTCGATGAACACCTTGCTGCTAATGACGTTGCCAAACGGCAGGAACATCTGCATCAGCTCCGCATCCCCAAACTCCTGCGGCAGGTGGTAGATGAAGAGGTTGCAGCCCTCTGGGCCTGAGATAGAGCAGCCTGGGAACATGAGGAAATCTTTAAAGAACTCACAATATCTGCCAACAACACAAACATGAAGTGCTTACGAGCTAGGTAATAATACTTTATTACGGGAGGAAAGACACCGATTATTGTCCAATTATCCTGTGTCAAGTGATCACAAGTTATTGTACTTGCACCAATTATTGTGCATTAACAGTTAACTTATATTTTGTTCATACTTTTTTCTCCAATTCTTGTTTACATTTTTATTATTGTTCCCCATTTGTTCATGTTGCTAGTTTAATATTCAGTAAAATATTGGACAAGTAGTTGTGATACTAAGGGCACTCTTTTCTTCTGGAAAATTTAGTAAATAACCTCCAAAGCTAAGAACCTTGTTGGTCAATAGCATAGGATGTGGAAAAAAAAGAAATTGCCATATTAAAGCTCCGATTGGCATCCCATGAACCAATATTGATATGTCCTGTTCTTCCTAAAAGGAGGTCAAAAGCATTGCCATGGGTAGGGAGAAATGGTGCAAAAGATGGATAAAAATTGCAGCAAACCAATCCTAGGTTTGAAACAGACGGTAAGCTGCTCCCTTTAATTTTGTTGAAAGCTTCACTGGGTTATTTACTTATTGGTGTATTGCTGGTGAATTTAAGTTAGGTACTGCTTGTATTTTTGTTGAACTGTCAAAATATGTTCCATTGCATTTGTTGATGTTGAAGGTTTTCATTTTTTATCATTAAGTTGTTGTAAACTTTAAGTAGATTATGCTAGCTGACACATGAATGTTTAAGCTTTTTACTTTTGTATTTAAGTTTATTAATAACTACAGATATAATACTGCATTGAACAAAATCAACTAATGAACTTCTTGATGAATGGCCTCATGTTTTTCTGAAGATGTTTTGACTTCTTATACACATTGCAATAAAAAGATGATGATTTTTTTGACTGTGCACCATTTTATTCATTATTTTAGTTACCATTTCTATTATTTTTATCATTTTGTTTTAAATTATGAACACGAGTTTTCGTGTAAAAGATGTTCTAAAAATTGAAAAGAAAATTTGAAACAACATGTTGAGTATTTGACAAGGCGGCGGGATGACACAACACACTGACAATGTGTAACACCAAGAGTAGATAGACACAGAACACCAACACAGAGACAGGAATGTGCAACACCACCAGTACAGACTTAGCTAGAGCACGGAGTTCAAGGACAACATCAACACATCTAGATGATGCCAACCAGCTGGTGGAAGACGGCTGCGGGGGAGGAGGTGAACCTATTTTAGTCTGGCCGGAAACAGGTACTAATATTATCAATTACTTATGCAATCATTTTAAACTTAAATTAACTATTAATCAGTGACATCTGTTGATGCAGGTTCAAAGTTATCGCTAAAAAGGACTCAAACCAGTATTGTTTTATTTTCTTTAAAGCAAGTCAAAGCTACTCGTGCTGTCTTTACTGCTTTGCAATAGCGGCAACATATCTAACAGATAATAATGATAGCTAGCTGACTGGAAAACTTGCATCTTTGTGTAATTATATGTTTAAATATTGTTCCCGTGCTTTGTCAGAGATTTTTGTATCTTTACAACTTATCTAATATACAAGTTCTTAAGGATGGAATTGGGATGTTTCTGTAGACAAGGTAGCTGTGGCGGTATTCCCTGTTCAGTAAATTCTCATTTACTGTTCCATGCTGGCACGAGACCAGAGTTAACCAAAATGTATTAATTTGACATTCTGTTCCATTTTGATACATCTTGTGTGTGCAGTCTCGTCACATTGATAGATCTTATACAATAACAGGGCAGTCCAAAATGGCCGCACGTTAACAGCTGATCGATCTTGACAGTTTGATCAGCTGTTCACAGGCAGCCATGTTGGATCAGTTTCTATTATTACTTATATGTTAGGATACATATCAATTTAACAAGACTGCATATCCTATCCAGCAAGCAGAAACTTAACTTTGAGCAGATTTAATTGTTGATAAAGAATGCTGGTTTCTTCCTAAATAATATCAATGCTATATTTAATGCATTGTAACACAATTACCTAACCTAACCTAACTTAAACAAATAACCTAAATTCACAAAGTGACTGCTGCTATTAAATTAGTGCGGTTGTCTTTAATTAGGTACAACAAAATATTTTGTCAGTCACAGCACTGCCAGTAGCTTTCATTGTCTATACTTAACTTCCTGTCTTCATTATCAGTCTCAAGTGTGCCTTTGTCTTGTTATATTGTGTTGACTAAGTAATCTACAAACATCTGGATAATGTTCACTAAATTCTGCAGTAGGTATTCTGCAAAATCTTTCACTGTCACTTGCTCTAAGAAATGGATGAAGTTTTTGATAGAAATAAATGGAAGTGTTGAAGTAGGTATCCTATAAAAGTTTTCTGTTGGGAAAGTGAGAGAGTTTATTTGATGTGGAATGTTAGGCAGGGTTTGGACCTAGAGTTAAGGGGTTTGGCACAGTGCCCAGGGTCTCCACTTACCTTCTCTCTGCGCCGGAGCGATGGTTGATATTGGCGGCGGAATTGGCTGCGGGAACTGGCCGTACACTGCCGGGTAGGCTGCCAAACATCATCACAATCATAACAGGCCATGGAGACAATATTCATCAGTACATCATGGTAGTCTACATGCATCGCACATGATAACTAGACTCTTATAGACACAGACAGATACAGACATAGACACATAACCTTAAAGATAAAACTGAAAAGTGACACATTGAGCTTGAACGTTTTCTCCTACATATTTTCTACAAGTGCAAACACAACAAAAAGTGAAAAACCTGTAGTTTATAAGTTCTTCATGAGTACTTCCTTACAATTAGTTCATTATCTATGAGAAGTTACTCCCAATATTTTTTTTTATCCACAATTTCTCAAATCAGTGAATCAGCATTTATTCAGTTTTAGCTTTTAGGTGGCGATATGGACTTCCAGCATCTCGGTTTACTATTAATGATAATAACCAGACCAGTCACGCGGAGGGTGCAACTCGCGACAAGCCATGAAAATATAAGTAAGTACTCTTTTACATTTTAAAAGCATTGATTCTTATATGATGATGATGATGATGATGGATGATTTCTTTCCTGTGGCGCCATTTAATGGTCCAGGACCATCTCAAGGGCGCCATGGCTTCTGGAAAAAAGCAGTGTCTTCAGTTCCTTTCTGAAGGTGGGGGTAGGCTGGTTTGCGCGAACACCAACGGCTAAATTGTTCCAGGCAACCGGCCCGGCCACCGCAAAGCTCTGCAGTGACCTGTTTATTAGTTGTACCTACTTCTAAGCAAATGTGAGAAAGCCTACATGATTTGGGTGAAGAAAATCATTGGCATCTTTATTGATCACAGGCAAACTTGATTTGAATTAGAGGTCATAGGCCAACAATGCTTTTGTTAAAATATTGGCTTTCTCATATTATGTTAGCTGTTGTATATGAGGGTGATTTCTTTATTTTTATTTTCTACATGATAAAAGAGCACTGTTTTTGTGTGTGTCATACCACAAGAGCTCTCACTATCATGAATGGGATATTTTATAAAGGTGTTGTTTCAGTGCTCCCTTATAAATGAAATAGATTCCGAAACCTTCATTCCCTCACACCCATCTCGACGGGGAAAGCATGTCTACTAGATATGACGGAGCCATTATCATTTAGGGTTTTTAATATCATCAAATATTTTAGTAGATTCCCCCCTCAGGGAAATGAAGCATGAGTTCATCATATAAAATTGTTTTTGGTGGTGTAAGGACATTCTGTGACTAAAATTTTAGTGATTTTATTGATTAAAAGACATATTCTCCTTCCACCGTTTCAATCTTCGTCCTTTATCACAATTTGACAGGTCCGTAGTGTAGAAGTAACGCTTTGGACTTGTAAATGGAAGGTTGTGAGTTGAAATCCCGGCGGAGCACGGACAATATATCATTTATACTTTCAAAAACTGCGCTGGGTTGAAAGCTTCATACACCTTTACCAAAGACCGGTCACCAAAGGTCCATCCAACCTTACAGATACTGGGACTTGCTTGAGAATTGGCGCTTTCTATAGCGACAATCATGTTCGCAGAGGTGTGATTCACACAAAACAGCGCTCACCAAATAAATCATCCTATTATTATTATTATTATGATCCAAGATGCTAGAAAGCGTTGTGTCTATTTTTATTTGAAGAAAACTGGTCACATAAAAATATAGAAACACCTTTGTTTGAAGATATACCCATTGAATATGTTATGTTTGGTAAAGGAAAAGTATGAAATATGACTCAAGATGTAAGTACTTTCTCTTATCAGTGAACAGTTTTCTACATAGATGTTTATTTATACTTCTAAATAGTAAATATATCATTACATATATGAAACTCAATGACATTACGTCCCCTAAGTGCTTGTTTGTCTTATGTTCATCAGCTGTAATTTCACATGAGCTATGTTTGTATTTGTACCGGACCAATGTGTCTTATGGAAACTGGAAATTGATTTAAAAATTATTTAAGATAACTCTCACATTATCGTGTTTGACGTTTTTTCATAGCTCAGATTGTGTAGAATGTGATTCTTAAGACGATTTCATTGAAGGGTCATCTTTGAAGCAAATGGTAGATAAGCCAAACAAGCACGGGGGGGACGAGTAATGGACCCATGGCATTTAAAAAACAACCAAATGAATTGAATGTACTAAGATACATATTATTTGATTTATTTTAAACTGGAGCTGTGGTCATTAACATATTAACAAACCACTGTCATATTATCATTCCGATGTCTGTTTCAGTTCATCCTTGATTGTCGAACGATAAAGGAGACTCCTGATCACTTCGACAAAAACGAATCGTCAGGATTACCGGTCCGTAGTTTAGTGATTAACACTTCTGATTTGTAAATGGAATATTATGGGTTCGAATCCCGATGGAGCACAAAAAATATACTATTTATATCTTAAAATATGCTCTGCGCTGGGTGGAAATTTATATACCTTTACCAAAGACCGGTCACTAAAAGTCCATCCAGCCTTACAGCAACTGGGTCTTGCTTAAGAATTGGCGCTTTCTATAGCGACGAACAAGCTTGCAGAGAGCTCTTGAGGTGCGTTTCATACAAAAACAGCGCACACCAAATAAATCATCCTAAGGTTATTTTTACATAAAGTTTTTAATTTATGTTAATTTGTACACAAACGCATTTCATTTTTTAAGGCTTCAAATAAAGACAGATTTCAGACAAATTCAGTTTTCTTGAGCCTCGTTAAATTTGAAGAAAGGACAGAAAAAAAAATTGTCCCTGATTTTATGAAATAGGTACCTACAGTTTCCCATATAGAGACCATAAACGGCAATAAAAATGACATCATCAAGATTTTGTGTTTTTTAAATGTCACAGGTTCAATAATCTTTAATAATGTTTATACAAGGCATTTTTTTAAACAAGTAAAATTATATTTTGATTCCAATATCTATAACTCGTTGATATATATATTTTATAAGACCTAAAAATAAATTGATAGGACATAATAATATATATATATTTTTTTTTTTTTTTTAAGAAATCCTGTGCGGGAGACTCCCTAGATTCTAGAGATTCTAGGGGTCTATGACACTTGTTGTAGTGCCGCAGAGGTGTACGAGCTTGGTCGTCGCTACAAAGCGCCAATACTCAAGCAAGACCCAGTTGCTGTAAGGCTGGATGGACCTTTGGGGACCGGTCATTGGTAAAGGTTTATGAATTTTTCAACCCAGCGAAGAGCAAATTTGAAAATATAAATGGTAGGTATACTTTTTGTGCTCCGCCGGTATTCGAACCCACAACCTTCCCATTCAGAGTCCGCAGTGTTACCACTGAGCTACGGACCGGTCGAATGTATTTATGAAACATTTATTTTGCATGCAAATAAAAAAGAAAAACATGCAACATAAAGCGTGATTTTATTATTTTCAGGTTTATGAAAATAAAATGGAGCCACTCCTCTCATGAACTAGGTCCACGATTTATGTTAAAAATATAAAAAAGTGTTTGTGAAGAAAAATAAAATTCATACTAAATATAACGATGATGGAGAAAGGAAGGGGCTCCATTTTATTAGTGATATTAATCGGGATTGAGTGTTGAAATTGAATGAACCGGATATTGTAATAAAATGATGGTGTTACTATTCATTGGAGTATAAAACATTGCGTGAACCTCACTTTTATTGTGAAAATAAAAAAAAAAATGTATGGAATATACGATGGCACCCCTAGAGAGTGATTTAGTTTTGATACATTTTTTCGATTTACGCAATCGAGGTGGTTTATGAATGTTTTGTAAGTACTAAGGGCTCAGGAGGTTATGTCGCCATATAGGAAGCTTTGAAGTACTGAACCGTAATAATGTCGATAGAGGTTAAAGGAAAAACATCACACTGAAGATTTGTGGAGAATTTAAGTTCACAAAAGAAAATGCTTTGAAATAAAATAACTTTTTTTATTTTTTGATGTTAGTCAATAGTCATACTATTATCAGAGTATAAAATATACTAGTGTACTCTCATATGTCGTTGGGAATAACAAATGTAGGTATGGAAGTTCGCGTTTCCATTACCGCTTTATACGGAAGACGCTGTTAAATTTTCTTACATTTTCTTCCATACATATTTTAACATTAAAATACAAAAATTATGCGATATATATTTTTTGGTAGATTAAAATATAAATTGAGGGAGGTACTGCTTCTCCCGAAACTGGTCGTGTACAGAAATAAACTCATGTGAATTAAAACAAAGCAATTTTTATTTTAATCTATTAAAATGAACTTTCACGAAGTTACTGCTGAAAACTTAGGTAATATATATTTTTTGTTTAATTTTATTTTCCAAAGATCTTTTCGGTGTGTTGTTGATCCTTTATATAACATTTAGGTATGTATGCTTCAAAGGTCTAGGCCGTGGGTGACCAGGAGTGCAAAACACTTACAATATTTATTATATTTATTTATGATGAACATTTACGACGATCGACAAGACGATAAAAAATCGCAAAAAACAATAAAATTTAATGTCAAATAAAAAACGAAACAGACATGTTTTTCGCAGCGAAATGAAATTGTGGATAACGCGCACCGGAAATGGGCTCTACACCTCTTTTTTTATTGATGCACAAAAATGTGTCTTATCATTTATTCAATCGACAATCTCATAAAATACATGAAAGCGAACTTTATTAGTGCGAAGTTTATGACGGCAATACACATGCGAGTCAAAGAGGCGGCCATCTTAGATTTATTTTCGAAAACGGGATAATTGTATGGAAATAAAGGAAATAATATTCATTTCAGTAGATTACCGAATTTGGTTCTACTACTTATAAAAGCATTTTACTTGAAATGATCTTAAAAAGAATTTAATTTTAGATTATGGAGATTTTCTCTAAAAAAATAATGGAAAATGAGGTTTTCTGTTTCCAAAGAAGCAGATTATTCTTCTTTGTAAAGACAGAAGAAGCTTTATCTGGGATGGAAATAAGATGAACACTAGGCTTTTGTTTTAAAACATGTATGTTTTTGAACGATGATCAGATCAAAAGATTAATTATATGCATAAGAGTATTAGGTTTACACGGCCGGCTGATGATGCTGGTTTTCTGAGATCTGTTCCCATGGTCTGTGAGAGCTGGAGCTTCCGGACGTTTCGTTTCATCATTGCAAATTCCGGAAGCTCCAGCTCCCATAGAACATGGCAATACATCCCGGAAAACATCTCTCCAGTATAAATGATATGATTGCCTGTATATGAATATAAGTATCTCATGCGTTTTATAACAATGGGTGTATGTATCACGCGTGTGTGTGGGGGAGGTTATGGTGGGATGAATGTCGTCAAGGTGACTCACCGACTCCCGGATAGGGCTGCATGCCTGGATACGCGGCGTGCTGCAGAGCAGCTTCTCCGTTGGGCAGACCCTGAGCGGTCACTGGCACGGCTGAAAGCAATTCAGGATGATCTATAACAAAGAGACACACACCACTCAAACAGACAAACTAACACTTAGCGGCTAGGGAACCCTCGCACCACTTCAACGCAACCAACGGACATTGAATGACTTCAACAAAAGCAAAATCATAGAAAACAAATGCTGTGAAGTATGCATTGAGTCTTCATAATTATGTTTTGGACAACAAAGTTTGAGTTTTGATACTTGGGTGTTTTTGAGTGGAACATAAAAGACATGCCGTCCTTGACAGTTACCAACAGAAAATAGGCACTAAAGTCACCGCGTTACTTTGATAAACAGCACTTGTGGAAATACAACGTTGGCAGATAAAGCAACTGCAAATAGAACATGGTCAATCTAGTAAGAATCCAAAAAAAAAATTATCATCCAGCTCCGACCATGAAAGTGAAAGTTTAAAACCTTTTTTAATGCTTGTGGTCATTTTGAAAATTGAAGTGGTGCAAAAGTGAATTGACAATAAAGAAAATGTATCAAGAAACATATTTCTTGCAGTTTTTTTTTCACTTTTTTAAAAACAAACATCGGCTAATGATTACGGATGCTGTTTTTTTTGTGATGCAAGAAATCAATTTCCCAATGTGCCTAAAACTTTAGATAACAGTGAAGTATAAATAATAATATAGAAGTAGTCAATGTTCTAGAACTACGGAATGCTGGGAAAGATCGCTACAAGAAGGTAAACTATTGAGTATTATAATAATTGGTGTTGCATGGTTTCTAATAGGTACCGTTTTCCACAAACGGCCAGTCCCGCAGTAACGTATATCAGCTAAGCTGGGGCTCTTTACGACAGCAAGCCTCGACGAACTGGACTGGAAGTTCGTCAATATGCAAACAAAAGAAAAGTAACACCTTATAGTTGCAAGTCGGTTGTAATGCACTTCAGATGAATCATGGCGAGCAATCTCATGACACGCCATCTAGAATTGCCATTTATTTGATTCAAGATGATTTCCAGGAACTCACAGAAAAGAGGAGAATATAATATTTCGTTTTTTTCCTCAAAAAAGTAATTTCAATAAGAGGTTGTTGAAATTTTTAAATTTTGTAGCCCACTTCTCTTTTTGGATGAGTAGCAAATTCAGCAAGTTCAACATAAAAAAGGTCTTTTAATTACATTTAATCATCTACTTTCAAGCAAATATATTTGGCATTCATGTTGTTTCATCCGTTCTTCTTTAGTTTCTAGTTGGTGTAGTTGCCCCAGATAGTTGTTAGTTTTGATCATTTGAACTCTTGTCATGTTGCTATCTGTTGGCTAGAGGAGAGACTCACGCCCTGTGAAGGTCTGGTGGATGCCGTTGGTGTAGACGGTCTCCTGCGGAGGCGGCTGGCCGTTGGTGGTCTGCGCCGCCATGTTGAAGGTGGGCATGGTAGGGGAGGGCAGGGAGGGCAGGGCGCCATTCAGCGGCTGCGCTCCTCCAGTGCCTATCGCCAGACCTGGGAACATAGCATGGAACACTGAGAACCCACCGGACCCAGAGTCACAGAAGAATCAATTTCATGACTGGTGATGCACCTATTTCTTGATTTTCAATCGGATTTGTCCTTGAAGTGCGATGGTAATTGATCAAAACTATATTTAATCTATGAGAATTGGACATCTGTTTTGAATTAGAGCCACCTTGTTGAAAACAAGCAGGAATGAAGCTCCTTTTTGTTTTACTAAAATACCTACCTTATCAAACATGGAGTATGAATAATCCATCACACGTATTTAACAATAAAAAAATAAGGGATGATAAGCTACCCAGTTAGATATTCTTTTCTTGAAGAAAGTTACTATTAGCTCTATTTTAGATCCCACCTTGATATACTTTCACAGACTCATCAGTGCAATAATTTGAATGATATTTTCGACAGCAAATCTTGAATGGAAGAGCTTAGGCAGACGGTAGAGGAGGAAGTGTACCTGAAGTCGGCGGAACGACAGCATTGGGCATGCCGTTGAGCGCGTGCGGCAGCTGCGTGGCCAGCGCCGCCATGGGGTTGATGTAGGAGCCCTGCGCGGTGGCCGCGGCCATGAGAGCCGCCTGCTGCTGCAGCCACGCCTCGTCACACATCTCCGCATTAAACTTGGGCGCCATCTGCAATACAAGCAAACCAACCTGGAGGAGTCTACACACAAAGCTTCCTGAGGGATTTGCAGACGCTCAGCGCATTTATACCCAGAAGCGCTATTTTAGTAAATTCCGTACACTTTGAATATCAATCCAAGTCAGAGCTTGCTGGTGATTGCGAAAGAACTCCATGTATAAAAAATCACAGTACACCTTATTTTTGGACACAAATCGCTATCTAGTTGCCTTAAGGTCGTAAGGAATTTTCTATGGATTGCTGGACAAACTGTGTGACAGCAATATATCTCTATACACTACTTACATGCTTCCGAACCGGCGCAAATCTGGACAAACCGGGCAGAATACGTCTAGTGTGAAATGGCGGTTACAATTGAACATAGAGTTTAAAAGTATGAAGAATGAGTGGATCATTTCTATTGTGAACCGATCTTCATTCACTTTTACGATGAAACATAGGTACAGCAGGAAGCGTTTAAGTATTATCGCGGATAGATTTTCCAAATGGATCATCCCCATTAGCGAGTTCCTTTATTTTTTCACGGCGTTCAAACTCAGATTTAAATTTCAGAAATTATCATCCCGTAGGAAAAATGCAAATGAAGACGGGGAGAGTTCTTTGTCAGTTTAAAAAGTGTTTCGTCCCGAATGAAAATTATCTTAAAGACGTAAAAAATAAATCACTTTCGTTAGGTACAGAATTGCACGCCCGGCCGGCTGATTTGCGAGGCGAAATTATGCAATAAATTTTAAAACTTGTCAGAGGAAAGTGTGCCTTATAGAAAATGGAATATTCAAATTACGCTAATTATAACCGGCAGTGCGGATTGGCTGGCTCGCAGTCCGGGATGTGCCGGGATGTGCCGGGATGTGCCGGGATCCAGATTACTTGCAACATCTTTAATTATCCTTTTGAGGGATATCCCGTCTAGCACCAACACTCCCGCCATTTGCCGGTTGGAATTATTTAATTAAATTTACACAACCATGATTTATACTTTCTGCGATCCCAATTTACTTACGGACGGAATTCCAAAGTCCCGTAAGTCTAAATCGAAAGCGAACTTTTCAAAGCCTTAAATTTTCTCCGCGACGAAAGGTCTCGGATTATTGTAAATATTTAACTTGGGAGCGACTCGGAATTGTAATTATTCAAATGGCCGCGTAGAAATATGATGTACAAGAATTCCACGCGCATAATTGCCGAAATAAAACTAAACATTTTATGAAGTCAAGTTATTCCAAAACTTGTCTCTTTCACGGTAAAATAAGAACAGAGAGTAAAAATATCAATGCCACTGTGACCTAGTTGACTGTCAGCTTTTTGCTTCTACTTGCATCATATTGCAGCGTCTTCATGCGTGTCCCAGGGAGAGTGGAATATAAAGTGTGCCTGATGGTATTTAACTCTCTCAGAGGAGCGGCTCCGTCTTATTTGATTGAACTGTGTGAGGTTGAGGAGATCGTTGGTAAGCGGTGCACTCTTCGCTCAGCGAGAGGTAATGCTATCAACAGGCTTAAAATGCCACCTGGACGGAGGAGCAGAACAGGCTTTGGGGATAGGGCGTTTGGCTCATCAGGACCGTCGTGATGGAACCGGCTACTTCTGAAGCTGATGACGTAGAGCAGTGGAGAACGTTTCAAGAAGGAGTTGAAGACGTTCGTGTTTTCTAAGAAGCCAGTGAAAGATGGGCGCCCTTGGGGTGGCTGCAGCCACTAAACGGCGCCCAAGAAGACAAAAAAAAGGTCTAACTATATACATATACATAGGTGATTGTATCATCTCCTGATTTGGAAACTCTTAGTATGTGCCATGTGCTGTAACTGGCATGAGGTGGTGTACCTGCGCGTAGGCTCCGTAAGCCCCGAACTGGTTGAAGACGAAGGGGTTGAGCAGGCTCATGTTGCCTGCCATCTGCTGCATGCGCCTCAGCTGCCGCTCCTTCTCAGTGTCTGCGAACTTTACCACTAGGCTGGAGGACGCTCCCTGCAACAATACACACAGCAACATTACAACAATGAACATTCATACACCAAGATGCAACAGAATGACCAAGAGTTTTAGGCTTACACGGCTGGCTGATGATGCTAGAGAGTTGTTTTCTGGGATGTGTTGTCGTGGTCTGTAGGAGCTGGATCTTCCGGAAGTTTCACCCATCTCAACGATGGGATTCTTCAGTGTGAAAGTGAAATGATGAAGATTCATTCACGATGGGTTGGAGAATCCCATAAAAGACATGGGTGAAACGTCCAGAAGCTCCAGCTCCCGCAGACCACGGTAACAGATCCCGGAAAACAGTGCTAACATCTAAATTTTTTTTTTTTTTTTTCAAAACGTAGTTTTATTTTCACAATCATTTTATATACCTCATTGATAATGACCTGAATGTTGAAGGTCGAAAGTGCTTGAGGTAGATAAAATTATTGTGAAAATAAAACTACGTTTTGGAAAAAAGAAGAAAAATGTATTTTATTTTAAATTAAAATGAATTTTCACTGTGTGAATACACAAGTCCTTCAAAATCTAGTGCTAACATCATCGATCTTTTATGTAGATCGAGGTTAAAATGTAATTAAAGCTTTTTCAAGCAAATCTTGGGATTTCAGGTGGCTTTAACCCATTTAAAAATTCCGTGGCTATTTTTATATCACGACAAATAGGGATGGATGCATTACAACTATTGAAAGTAAGCAAATACGATGAAGACAATTAATAACAAAGCGAGTAACATTCACGGCAGGTTTATTGTTTGCTTGCGTACACAGTTTGTAACATTAAAAAGAAAATAATGTGTAGAAATTTGTTTGTGATATTCTTTTCTCGCTTGCTTAAAGATTTCCACCAGGGCAGGGGTGCTATTTCACTGAGGCTGTGCACTCTATTGTGCAGGCAGGGCATCTCAATCAATGTTGTCCCGGGATCGCATTTTATCTGAGAGCGATTCTTGCATTCGGTGTCTGCTTGCTTGCCGGGCCCATTACTTCCCGGCCCATAATACGCTCGGCTAATCTAGCCTTAATCGACTGCATTGTACACGAGTTCATCCATTACATCGCCCTACAAGGCTGTAAGGACTAGTTTTCCCTGCAGGATGACACTAGTGCGATCGCTGCAATACCAAAGAAGAATTTTTGTCTTTTCATTTGGAAATTAAAACGAACAAAATTAAAAAAAAAAATTGTACAGTCTTTACTACATTAAACAAAACCTTATAATAGTGATTTTTATTAATCTCATTTTTTTTTCAAAAATGAACATTGAAAAATCTCCTGTAGTCTAGTGGTTAACGCTTCAGACTCGTAAAACTTCGTGGTGGGTTCAATTCTCGGTGGAGCGAAAATAAAAAGTCATTTGCCTTTATCAAAGACTGGTCACAAAAGGTGCATGCGGACTTACAGAAAATGGATTTTTCTTGAAATTGGCCCTTTATAGTAATAATCAAGCTTGCAGAGGACTCCTGAGGTGTAGCTCACAGAAAAATAGCCCCCACCAAAATAACATCGTAACTTATTTTCATGTTTAATACTACTTGTAAGTCGGAAAAATCACGTTTTTACTGTGTAGGACCTTCTTTTAAGGAATGAGAAAAATAAATTTCATTGGCGTAGCGAAAAGCAAGTTGGGCTCCTACAAGTGCTTTGGGCAGTTGGCCTATAGGCTTAGTTTATGTACCTGTATTTTCTAAGCGTGTGTATTACTCTTTCCAGAAGTCTCTTATTTCCTCGGTTAACTTGGGCAGACATCTCACATCCCCTCCAGGCCTCCCTTATAAAGGACCGTGTCGCGACAAAATGTCCATTGACAGAATGTCCACCAACTCAATGTCCATTGACAAAATGTCCACGCGACCAAATGTCCACCGACATAATTTCCACGCGACAAATTTAAACCCGACAAAATTTCTACAAACATAATGTCCACCCACAAAATGTTCACCCGACAAAAGGTCCACCCAAAAAAATGTCCACCGACAAAATGTCCACCCACAAAATGTTCACCCGACAAAAGGTGCACCCAACAAAATGTCCAACGACAAAATGTCCACCGACAAAATGTTCACCAACAAAGTGTCCACCGACAAAATGTTCACCGACAAAATGTTCACCCGGCGAAATGTACATGCGACCAAATGTCTACAAACATAATGTCCACCGACAAAATGTCCACCGAAAAAATGTATTCAAAATCATGCAATATACTTAGGTTCCTTGACTTATTGTTTGGTATGAGGCTGACCATCCATACTGTAAAAAAAAGGTTCACTTTGCCAATGTCGGCAAGAGTTGTAGTGCTTATGTTCATTTGAGATTTGGATTTTTATATCGTAGGTCCACATGCGGCATGTGTAAGCGCAAATTTATACATGTTGGCTTATGGGAATGCACTGAATATGAATCTTAAATGTAATATATCTTTGCAAGTTAGACTATCTACAGACATTTTGTCAGTGGACATTTTGTCGCGTGGACATTTCGTCGATGGACATCTTGTCGTGGTACCGTAAAGGACTTCTCTATTTGGGGCAGCTATTTCGTCGGCCCTGCGAGTGGGGTTGCTCGATATTAAATCGACTGGAGTAATCTAGTGAACTGCGATGCCATTAGTTGGGTACTTAGTGCCTCCTTATTGCGGACGGTTTTTATTGCTGTAGGAAATAAATCACCAATAACCAATAGCAATTAAAGTCTTGTAAAAACATCCAAGTACCCAAACCAAGGCCCAGTATATTCAACGTAGCATAGCGACTTTATACTGAATGATTCCTTGACTTATAGGTTGGTATGAGGCTGACCACCCATACTGTAAAAAATGGTTCACTTTGCCAATGTCACCCCTGTTTCACGGAAGGTCGGCAAGAGTTGCAGGGTTTTGTTCATTTGGGGTTTGGTTTTTGAATTGTAACTGTATATTCAGCATTTGTAAGCGCGAACTTACACGTGTCTATTTGTTGGCATGCATTTGATATGAGTTTTAAATGTTTATATATCATTGCAACTTATATTAATTAAATAAACAATGGACTTTCACTGTGTAAACCACCAAACCCTTAAAAATATTAACTTTGCAACTTCGATTATATAATAAATACGTCTAATTTTTTATTACTGTCACTCTTTTGTGCCTTGAGCTCGGGTTCGAATCCCACCTAGAGTTTCAGAAACGATTTCCCGTCTCGGTGTTTATTTCCAACCCCAAAATAAAATACCGGTAAGGTTAACTCAGCATTTAAAATAAACGAGTACCAGCCCCCTCGGGATCTGGGAAACCCTTACTTCAATTGAAGTGGTTGGCGTAAGGCCGGCCTGCAAAAATAAATAGGTTCCACTCGCCACATGCGAAACCCTTCGGGGATAGCGCGGCAAGAAGTCCCACTAAATGCGTAGCTTAGTTGCGAGTTAAGAAACAAAAACGGCAGGTTTAGGTTATATAGTGCTGTTAAGTAAAATAAAAAGAAGCATTACGCAGTATTGGAATTCATCAACAAAGAATACATTTAAGATTTGACACAGCTTGATAAATTGTTGCTTCAAATACAAGACGTATTGCTGGGGAGAGAAAGAACGATTCAATCTGCGGTGAAGGGGAGTCCTCTAATCGCTATGAATCCACCCAGGGAACGCAGAGACTAGAGATGCCTCGAATACTCGCTGCTATTCGGTATTCGGCATTATTCAGTTACGTTTTTGCTGGGTTCTCTTTTTTTTTTTTTTTTTTTAAGAACCCTGGAGACTCCCTAGATACTAGAGACTCTAGCGGTGCTATTCGACATTTTAGTCGTCGGTTGAGCCCACGCTTTGACAAACTAATGGTGCCTGCGCTGGATGTTTCATCAGCACGGCCATTCTTACCTACCGAATTTTGTAATATTTTTATGAAAAACAATCTGCTGTTCACTTGCGGCCATCTTGGATTGACAGGTCTTTATGCAAATGCATCATTAGTTTGTCAAAGCGTGGGCTCAACCGACGATTAAAATGTCAAAGAATAGCCCCGCAGGGGTCTATGCCACTTGTTGTAGTGCCGCAGAGGTGTACGAGCTTGGTCGTCGCTACAAAGCGCCAATGCTCAAGGAAGTACCTGGCATGATCTGTAATTTAAAATACCAATTGTAGAATACAGTAATAGGCGACATGAATTGTAAAAAATATCTTATATATGTACAAAATTCTATTCAAAGCTGTTGTATTCTTGTTTAAATAAAAAAAAAAAAAAAAAAAGACCCATTTGCTGTAAGGCTGGATGGACCTTTTGATGACCGGTCTTTGGTACAGGTTTAAGAATTTTGAACTCAGCAAAGAGCGAAATTGAAAATATAAATGGTATACTTTTTGTGTTCCGCTGGGATTCGAACCCACAACCTTCCATTTACGAGTCCCATGTGTTACCACTGGACTACGGACCGGCTGATGTCGTGTCGCAGCACGCTGTGACTTGGAGTAATTGTTATTCGTCGAATATAAAATAATAGCTAGTATAACCCCCTCGGGACCTGAGAAATAACCACTTCAACTGAAGTAGTTGGCGTACAATTGCCCTCCTTACCTGCAAAAATAACTGAGTGTGGACAAAAAGTATAAATTTGTTTTTTGTGAAGGAAATGAAAGAAGTATGAAAGGACAGAAAGAAATGGCGGTTGATCTGTAATGTTGGCGGCTAGGGTTTATTAAATTAGAATTTGTTTTCTGTTTTAGTTTTGATGTGTTATTATATCTACGTGTTATTATTTATTGATTTGATATTAAAAAAAATGATTTGTCGTGTATGTTCCTTGACTTATAGGTTGGTATGCAGCTGACCACCCATGCTATAAAAATTGTTCACTTTCCTGAAACCCCTGCTTCAGGGAAGGACGGCAAGAGTTGCAGAGTGTATGCCCTTTTGAGATTTAGTTTTTATGTTGTAGGTTAGAATGCGGCATGTGCTAGCGCGAACTTGTACGTGTCTGCTTGTCAGAATGCATATAATGCAAATCTTCAATGTAACATATCTTTGCAACTTTAGATAAGATTAGATTGTAATCGAATTTTAATATAATGAATAGAATGATAACAGGGAGTTATTTGCTATTCGCCATTGGGAATTATTGGGAAATATTCGACTATTCGCCTATTGAAAACTATTCGTGGCATCTCTAGCATGTACTGTAGAGCAAACTACTCTGTGGATGTACACGCTATATAGAGACAAGTAACTGTATACGAGTATACTGTGCAGCAACAGTCGGTGGATTGCCGAGGATGGATTGGCGGCCCGCGAGACAGATGGCAGACAGCTCTTCGATTCCTCTTACTCCTACTCCTGCAGCCAAGTACCAAACACCTGGGCTAGCAGCAAGATTAGTGGCAGAGGTTTAAAGCAGACACAATTCCCCTTTTCCATAAAAAGGTTTAAATTTTTAAGCCAGTTTTAAGTCAGTTTTCCCTTGCAAGTAAGTGGGTTTAATTTTGATTCTACTTTCAATCAATCGAATAAATAAGGCCGAAAGTTTAATGCAACTTTGAGAGTTCGTACAAAATCGTGAAAAAATACACATCTATCAAAGAAAGGCATTTTAAATTGTTGTTTCATGTCTGTGTGGGAATGAGTTTGAAAATATATTTCTGATTAAAAATAACAGTGTTTTTTTGTCAACTGATAATTCAACGTTTCGACACAATTAGTTCTTAAATTTTGCATCAGTTGCTCCCTTAAAAATATAATGATGGTCCGGTCGAAAGCTCAGTTGGTAGAGTACTTGCATACCATGCCGAGAGCTCGGGTTCGAATCCAAAAGAGGGTTTTAGAAATTATTTCCCGTTTCAAAATCCGAAAATAAAATATCAGCAAGGTTTACTCAGCCTTCACTACAAATGAGTAACAGCTCCCTCGGAAGCTGAGAAACCACACTTCAACTGAAGTGGTTGGCGTAAAGCCAGCCCCCTTACATGTAAAAATAAATAGATTCTACTCGCTACATGCAAACCTTTCGGAGATTACGCGGCAATTAGTTGCACTATATGTGTAGCTTAGTTGCATTGCAGTTGCATAATGAGATTTACGCCATGAAAAAAAAGATATTTCCGTTGCATTTGTAAATGTTTCAAATTATCACTTATAAATTTGTTTCAATTTTTATTGATCCTTAGTCAAGTATCGATTGAACTTTTTTTCTGGACTACAAAACTGGTCAAAATTTTCCAAAGAAAATCTTACGAGATTCGGGTTGAACAATTGATCAAGATGTCTCTATATAGCACAGTGACTTCTTCAGTTTTGTTTATTGAGACCTGCAATAAATTGGCTTCGTTTCAAATGAAGAACTGCAAGGCATACTATGATCTGATTGGGAACAAAGGCCTAGCTTGCTGGAGGAAGGCGCAGGTCCTGGAGTGAATGGTTTCCTTCCTCCCGTACAGGCTGTGTGTACCCAACCAGCAGAACTGGGGGGAAGAGAGAGTTATTGGGTTCATTTTGTTTGGATGTCAGATAATGGGGAGGTTTTTTCTACGATCCGAGAAAAAAACGGTAAAGAGATGGGACGTTTTTTTTATTTGTCTTATTTCTGATGTATGTATATATATTTATGTATCAAGAAATCATACTTGACGTTTGTACAACTACTTTTTTTACTATTACTTTTTACTTTTTGTTATGTCATCATTTCTTGACTTATAGGTTGGTATGAGGCTGACCACCCATACTGTAAAAGAAATGGTTCACTTTGCCAATGCTACCGCTGTTTCAGGGAAGGTCGGCAAGAGTTGCAGTGCTTATGTTTATTTCAGAATTGTGTTTTTAATTATAGGTCCACATACGGCATTTGTTAGCGCGAACTTATGTATACGTGTTTGCTTATTGAGAATGCATTTAATATGAATCTTAAATGTTATGTATCTTTGCAACTTAGATAATAGATAAATCACAACTACATTACTTACTAGGCTTTAGAACCGTCAAATCTATTTTACTTTACATTGAATAAAATACGTCTTTTGTCAGATTTGTCAGTCTCTTCCATATTGGAGCCTCTACGACGTTAAGTAAGAGCTACGCCAGTGACTTCTACAGGCAGCTGTATTGACTTTCAGGCAGGAGGGAGCTCTTTTATTTTGCCAGCAGAGACAATTACAAGATGAAGAGAAGAAAGAGTGGAAAAAGAGAATGTGCCGGCACTGGGGGAAGGAAGGGATGAGAGAGAGGGCAGATCGATGAGTTTAATGAGTATTTAGTATTTATATTCGATACTTTTTATGGGGTTTAAAAAATGGCATGTTTCTAGGTAAACTCAATCAATTAATATAACAGCAAGATATGAGCAATCAGAGTTATTTAGGGTGCCAAATCCCTGGTGTCAGACAGGTCTTGTTTTGACCAGTTTCCAGGCAACCGTCAACGTAGAGTATCAAACAAAAATCACTGTTATCTTATGTATACCTCTTCTTTAACGTTAATAATAACAATAATATTAGGATGATTTATTTGGTGAGTGCTGTTTTTGTATGTATCACACCTCAAGAGTCCTTTGCGAGCTTGATCGTCACTGTAAAAAGCGCCAATTCTCAAACAAGATCCAGTTGTTGTAAGGTTGGATGAACCTTTCAGTGACCGGTCTTTGGCAAAGGTATATGAATTTTTCACCTAGCGAAGAGTATATTTGAAAATATAAATGGTACATGTTTTGTGCTCCGCCGGGATTCGAACTCACAACCTTCCATTATCGAGTCCAAAGCGTTACTACTACATACCATTTGATTCAAAGATGACCTTTCAATGACTTTGTCTTAAGAATCACACCGTAAACAATCTGAGCTAAGAAAAAAACGTAAAACACGATAATTTGAGAGCTGTTAATAATATTTTTTAAATCAATTTCCAGTTATCATAAGACACATTTAGTCCAGTACGCATACAAACATTGCTTATGTGGAATTAAATCTGATGGACATAAGACAAACAAGCACTAAGGGGACGATTTGCCAAAGCGCGCGGCAACCCGGGACAACTTTTAATCAATCTCTTATTTGTTCCTGAGCGCAGGCGGGTCCTTGCCCGGCGCCAATACAAGTTGGCATTACAAAAACATGAACCCTGTTCTCTACTAGCCACCTATAGTGAAATGTTTTATCTTTGAAAAAATAATCATTCTCAGGACTACACACGTATATATTTACTGCTTATTCAATAAGCAAGAAAGAAAAGTACTTAAATGACTTGAAGATGTTATCTATAGACGCATATATGACAGACTTGCGGGGCTAAATTTCAGGAAACGTTCGGTGAACCCGAATACGGACATCTCAAAGGATTCCTCAACACATGATCAAACACTGGCGCTCCAAGAGTGGGGGATCCACCTGATGGAGGAAGCTGCGCATGGCTGGACTCCTCAAGGGGATTTTAATGACGACCTCCTGAGATGTGACGTCATGAGAATGGATCTCTCTGTACTGGATTCTAAAACAACTCATGCAGTATTTTTAATGCGTACATAATTGTAAAAGTTGAAGGAACCCCCCGTGTACTCTTTTTCTCCAATCTTTAAATGCTTGAACAAAAAAGTGAAGGGTTTGAATAAGGGGTTGGTTAAATGTCTTTTTGACAATGCTATGTCAAAAAAAACTAAGTAACATGTTTATTACTATAAAGATACATTAAAGATGAAACTAAATAAATGAAGTATTAAGTTCACGTGGATTTCTCAGATAAATGCCGTGCACTTAGAACGCCTTTTTTAAAAGGCAAACTTGGTGAAGAGAATGGTCAGAGAGTTATTGAGTGTAGTGGCACCAAATGAAGGAAGCTTGTGTCCCAGGGAATAAATAATTCTAAAAAATAGAAAATCTTTCATTTGTTCAAAAAAACAAAAAAGAATCAGGAATACGTAACCTCATACTCATGGAGGTAAAAAATAACAAAAAAATGATTGAAATATGATTTCAGGATTCTTTCAATAAAAGTTCTTGAAGTGGTTGCTATTAAATAGAAGATATATGGAGCGCTCATATATTCAATTTGCCAAAGTTATAAAATGGAATTTAAAGAATAACGCCCGAGGTAGTATCATAAGCGGGATCTATAAAATACTTTACAGTCTCCGATGGCGGAAATAATATTTAAGAATTTATTCAATGACCGCCGCGGGAAAAGGAGGAAACCAAGACCCGGAAAGCGGAAAACGAGTTTTCCGAAACGACTCGCAGTGAAATACGAATTGCACAATGTTCACATTTCATTTCGCGGCGATTCACAGGGCGCACTCATAATTTTTAAACCTCCTTGACCGCTGAAGGGTTTTAAGGGTACAGAATAGCGGGTAAGAGTGGGGGATGTTGGGGATCACCCCTAACTCCACCCTGTTGCTTTAGGCATTCGCCGCACGTACAGAGGGCGGGAAAATGCGTTCCCAGGAAAATGGCCTGTCGGGGAATCGCGCGGAGCTCTGATTGGAAGCGTTATACTTTTTTTCTCGCGCGAATATTTCGACTTTGTGTTTTTTTTTTGCGCTGCGTAAGACAAAAAGGCTTTCGCGATTTCCCCCGCTTAGAGCGCGCGCCCATGTTTTATTTGCGCGCTGAACGATGCGGTCGATGGTGTTTTAATATTTATGAAGGGGATGAAATAAAAGTTGAAAGGGATCTTTTGAATTTGAGATGAAACACATTGCTGGCTTCGCTCGCAATATTTTACAATTACGCTTTTCCAATAAATGTATCACAGCGTTACAAAAGGAAAAATAAATGTTGAAGAATCTTTCATCGCCATGTATGTAGGTATGTATGTATCTACAACTGCTAAAATATTTTATCATGTTTTTCTCTATGGCAGTCATTTCTAACTTGAAGTTTAAAAGATCTTTAATTAATGTTATTAACGTTAATGGTCCACAGAAAGGACAGATGATGTTATATAATAATTAATTAAGTTTTTCGCCCAATTTTTCGTATGCAAACGGACATTAAGCGCGTGTTTTTAAATACGAGTGTATCTCCTCGTCGACGATTTTTATTTGAAGGATATTTTTGGATTCTGTACCCGGTTTAATGAGATTCTCGATGAATTTAATGTAAAAATTTTCATTATCTATTTAGAGTTTCTACCCCTCCTCCTTTCTACTGTAGACGATTTCAATTTGACGGCCATTTTTGAGATTGAGTGCCTTTTTCCCTTTTCTTCCAATAATTTTCATTTAAAAGTCGTTGATTGTCATTGGAATGGTTGAAACAAAAAATCAAAACGAAAGTGAAAGGTGACATTAAGTTAACATACTTCTATAATAATAATCTATAATCTAAGTTGCAAGGATATATTCATTTAAAGCTCTCAGATGTAAGCCCACAAACCAACAAGTGTAGTTCGCGCTTACAAATGCTGAATGTGTACTTACAAATAAAATCCAAACCTCAAATGAACATAAGCCCCACAACTTTTGCCGACCTTCCCTGAAACAGGGGTAACATTGGCAAAGTGAACCATTTTTTACAGTATGGGTGGTCAGCCTCATACCAACCTATAAGTCAAGGAAAAACTAACATACTTAACTTTACAAAAAAAGAATTATTGAAGAAACTTTGTAAACATAAAATAAAATTTTGATTAACTTCAACGCTATGTAATTTCTATAATCTTTAATCATGCCGCATGTGGACTTGCAACATAAAAAACCCTAAAATCAACAAATGTCCTGCCAAATTTGTCGGTATTATGGCCGAGGGGGCCAAGTGGGCTGATCTTTCTAGTTTGTTTGGAATAGAACAACATTGGTTCGATCCCCACCTGGGTCATCTGACCATAACTTGGATCCTGGTTCAACAGATGTTATTAAGTAATTATTAATTAATAATTCATTAAAATAAACAATAATGAATTATTAATTGATGATATTAATACATGTTTCTGGCCAGGAAAAATAGGTTGATGAATTGCATTCCTCTTCACAAATCTATTAAAAAAAAATCTCATCTGATGTTGATAATTTAAGTTGCCGTGAATTCCTCTAGCGTCAGTTTGTCCACAAGTCGTGTTCCCTTTCCTCTTTCCTCTTGGCTCACCATGAGTCTGTACCCGCTGAGCTGAGCATTATCCCGCGCCCAGCTGGGCCATAAAAATGTCCCCAAAGTGGGGCCAGCACTCACCACTCTCCCAGCACCTACTCTCCTAGTGGGTACTGGGAAGTAATGTAGTATGCGGTAACGTAGCGGCCTATAGAAGGGCCACAAGTTGTTGGAGCGTTCACACTGATAGAGCAGGTGGGACGAACATACAGTGCGAACATAAAGAACGAAAATTGCTACGCTACTAACGCTACACATATAGTGTTACTTCTTGCCGCATTTTTTCCGGAGGGTCACTGGTACTCATTTTTTGTGGAGACTAGGTAAGCCTGGCTGGCATTTTGTTTTGGGTTTTTGTAATAAACACTGAAACGGGAAATCATTTCTAACACCATCGGTAGGATTCAAACCCGAGCTCTCGGCATGGAATGCAAGCACTCTACCAACTGAGCTATCGGTTCGACAATATGCAGGGTGAAAATGGAACAAATGAAACTTTAATTGTGTACTTTAACCTTAATTTTTTGTATAAGTATAGTGAGTTATATTATTTTTTTAATGATACAATTATCTTCTGTTATCCAAGTATGAAATATATGAATGTAAAGAACAAACATCTACTCTAGAATCACAATCGGTAAACAGGTGACGAAATTGAAATTTTTGAAAACATACATAATAAACAAATCGTTGCTAGAGAGTTTTTAGTATTGTCGACGTTTTGCTGATATTACAATCAACTTTTCTAGGAGACATAATTGTGTAATGAGTAAAAATGAACTCAAGTACATATTGTACGTGGTAACTTGTTTTTTTTTTTAAGATAACTGGCCAAAGTCTTTCTAAAGTCATTTCCACTTTTCTCAAAGCTTTGGTATCTATTATATTTAAAATTTACGATCTTTTCTATGACTGTTATTTTTTTCCCATTACGTTGTTTAAAGTCCATGTTTTTGCAATAAAAAAAAGTGACACGACAGAAGTACTCTGATAATGTTTTTTAATTGGTTTCAATTATTTGATTCCTTCTACTGTACGTCAAGATTATGTTGGTTTAAATCCTTCCTGTACCTACCCACACTCGTAGATAGTCTACCCGTAGAGACTTGGCAGCGGTTCAGAGTTCTCGCATCAGATTGGTCTACGGTTCTACGGTACAGGCTGGGCTCTACGCCAGGACTGGCTGGGGTCTACGCCGAGCGGAACAAAGGCGCAGTGTGTATGAGAGGCGATAACTGACCACCTGTAGCGCCGCCATTCAAATGTTGGCTCTACGACAAACTGCGCTTAACTGCGCTACGCCTCTACGCCGATACAGATACTGTGAATTATCAACGAAATGCATTTGATCTGATTTTCATTTTTTACGCATTTGCTTTACACATTGGTAAATTAAGTAAATATTTGTCTGTTCTTGAAATATGCACATTTATGAACAGATAGTGGTGCTAACAGGACCAAAACGCAACTAAGCTACGCATATACTGCAAGTTCTAGCCAAGTTTTCTCCCAAGCGGTCGCATGCGGCGAGAGGAATGTATTTATTTTTACAGGTTAGCAGGCAGGCTTTATACCAACTTCTTGAGTTGAAGTGGAGGCTTCTAAGCTCCGAGGGGGATCGTAATCATTTTTTGGGACGGCTGAGTAAACCCTGCCGGTTCATATTTTATTATGGGGTTGGAATGAAACTGAAGAAAAAATCGTTTCTGATACTCTCGGTGGCATTCAAACTTTCGGCATGGAATGCAAACACTCTACCAACTGAACCTCCACGGACAGTAAGAAAGAAAAATCAATTAAATAAAAAATAAAATAAAATTCACTTTTTGAATTTATTTTATACACAACCAGTTTTTTAAGGTTGTGTATAAAATACGGATATTCAGTAAGAGCACCTTAATTATTGTCCTTGACATTGTAGATAACGCCTTCAGGAGACACCCTTTTTGAGTGGCGATAAAGGGTGAATTACGTCAAATATCCCCAATTAAAAATTATGTTAAAGTTAATTTAAATATCCTAACTTTGTGATTCCAAAATAAATTACACCAGCGTGAATTATATTTGTTTTAGTGTAAATACATTATTAAGCAAATTTTAGTACATTACATAAAAAAAAACATTTATTTAAGTCTTTGTTTTTAAAGGTTTCAAGCCCGAGATTATAAATCACACGCAAAAAGAAAACGCTCACATTCCACTCAGACCAGTTTTTTAGACGTCTCTCTCAGCATAAGTGACTATCATTCTTCGTAAATTCAGAGACAAAGACTTTGCGGCACAGACTGATACATATTTTGTATCAATTTCACAAAAGCCAAAGCCAGCCCCGTCTCTGTGATTAAATTCCAGGCAAAGCAGGCACGCTCTTTGTGCCAGCGAGCCTCAGTCTCTCAAAGACGAGACGTTTCTTGTTTATGAAAAATGTAGCTTTAAAAATTGTGAGGATTTAATATTTAATGAGTGATGGGAGCGGTTGCGGGCTGGGGCGAGGGACTCTGGGAATGCAGCTCGACAGGAAATTCAATTTATTCGCCGCTACAGTTCAGGAATTTTGGCCCAAATGGAATGTGATCTGGAGCGATGTGAGACATAACGAGGAAAGAATGAGAGCGGTGGAGGAAGAGGGAGACGGAGAGTGGTGTGCGAGAGGGAGGGCGGTCGTTATGAACTCGAGCAAGGCAAGGGAATTTCTTGTAATTACAAATTTAATAAGATTGAGGAGAATCTCCATGTCTGAGTTTTGGGAAATTGTATGTGTTGCTAATGTCTCTATTGTTTATTTGATTCATCAAACGATTGAGTACTCAAAAATGTTTTTTTTTTTTTATTAAATAATGTTGAAATCACAAAATAAATTCCAATTTGAGTAATATATGTGTTAAGCGTTTGTTGTTTGTGTTTTGGCGATGTTTATCCGTTTCCACTTTTTAGAAAGACTTTCCTTGACTTATAGGTTGGTATGAGGCATGGTTCACTTTGCCAATGCCACCCTTGTTTTAGTGACGGTCAGTTAAAGTTGCAGGCCTGTAAATTTGAGGTTTGGATTTTAATTTGTAACTAAACATGCAACGTTTGTAAGCGAGAATTTACACGTGTCTGTTTGTCAAAATGTTAATATTTCTTTGCAAATAAGTTTAAATATAGGTACAAAATTATTTCACATGGGCAATAACCAATTGGCATCTCATTAGCTACGATGTGTGCTAGTCTTTCATGGCTCATTGGTCAGGCAAGATTTCTCTATAATCACTTTTTGGATCTGTTTCTTCCCACAATGTCTTTTATTTCAGAAAACCTTCGTATGTAATAATTGACGATGCAATATCGCAAAGTTGTCTATCTTACTGATTTTTTCTACAACGGATCTCTGATTATTTAAGCAAGTACAGCATTTTTTCTTGCGGCACATACAAACGACATTCATCCTGCACCCAGACTTATTCTTCCCTTCTCTTCCCCTCAAATTACACCAAGGAGGAGGAAATGGAGGTGTGGGAGGCTTTGCAGGGCGCGCGCTGGAGTGAGCCTTAAATAATGAGATTTTTTTAAACGTCAGATAACATCAGTGATAAGCACGCCGAGTATAAAACACCGCTCTAACTTCGTTTCATTGTGGAAATGGTAAAAATATATGGAAGATGTAACAGCACCCCTATTCAGTGATTTAGTTTTCTTATATTTAAAAATTTAGCAACCAAAAAAAGTTGACGTACTGTTTTATATTTGGAGTAAAATAGCAGCCCCTGCGCACTTCGTCCTTAAAGTAGAAACCAAATATAAGGATAAAAAGAGCGCCAGGTGGACATATTCCAGCCTGTACAATTTTTCAGAGACATTTATTTATTTTTTAAGTTAGCAGTGTTTTACTGAAGTGCAAGGTCTGTGAGTCATACGTGCTTCCAGTATCTGCCTATGGCTTGGAAACAAAAAGAAATCACTCAGTATAACGACAACAGACTGAGGACGTGCCAAAGAGTCATTGAAAGGAGGATGCTGAAATCATCATCAGATACAGGGTTCCAAATTAGGAGATTCGTAGACGCACTGGTGTCACTGATGTCATAAAACGAGTGACACTGGGCTGTTTACGGTGCAAAGCAGGACATGTAGCCAAAAAGGCAGCCAAGGATGTTCAAACAGGGAGTAGGAAGACTCAACTGAGGTGGCTGGACGACATCAGGGAACTGCAAGCAGAGGATGGCTGAACACAGCACACGATAGACAGAAATCGAGAGGATTGGAGGTGACCAACGTTTAGGAGTGGACTAAAAAAGGCTGAAGAAGGAAAGAAGGAAGTATTTTACTTGACTTTGTTCACTTAAAACAATGATTTTTTTTTACTCAAGCCTAGAAAGTTTTGTTATCAGTCTGTTAGCGTTTTCAGCCAATTTCAGGATAGATCCACGATTTATTTATAAATTAAAATAATGATTTAAAATTAAGGCTTCACATATTTTGTACACATATAGAACTTAATTTATTCTCGAAGTTTCGTTGGCATAATAAAATAATAATAATATTAGGATGATTTATTTGGTGAGCGCTGTTTTTGTGTGTATCACACCTCAAGAGCCCTCTAAATATCCTCATAGTAGCCAAAGTAGTCAGAAGTCCTAAATATTTAATCTAGATGCACAATTATCCGTCTCAGAGAATTCAGCAATATATTGTAAAGAAGACTGGGTATCTATCTAATTTGCAAGGATATATTCATTTAAAGCTCTCAGATGTATGCCCACAAACCAACACGTGTAGTTCGCGCTTACAAATGCTGAATGCGTACTTACAAATAAAATCCAAACCTTAGATGAACATAAGCCTCACAACTTTTGCTGACCTTCCCTGAAACAGGGGTGACATTGGCAAAGTGAACCATTTTTTACAGTATGGGTGGTATCTCATAGCACAAATTTACTTAAATAGTTTGTGATGATAAATATTAGACAAAACAGTTCTGAAACGGTGAAGTAAAATGACAGTAAAAATTCAATTTTTTAAATGAGTTCAGGAAAAAAAAAAACTTTACTGAAACTCAATGTTATGAAATGAAAAATGCGGAATTTTCATGAAAGTGATTTAATTTCTGGATTCTTCTGGCAGATTTCCAACAGATGTAGCAAAGAGGGAAAGATTTTAGAAAATAGCTTCCTTTGTTCAAATAAACGTCCAACTATGCCAATAAGTAGTCGATATGATTTAAAAATCATCCAACCACGAAATTAATGTGTATGTTAATCTAATAGTAATCCAGTAATTTAAGTTGAACATGTAGATAAACATTAAAAAATAATATTAAATGCATGCCCACAAGTAGCCACGTGTAAAATTTTCACTTAGAAATGCTGCATGTGTAGGTACAAACCTCTTACGTTCATAAGCCCTGAAACTTTGCCAACCTCCCCTGAAACATAGGTGATATTAGCAAAGTGAACCATTTTTTTACAAAACGAATTATCAGTTTCATACGAAGCTATACGTCAAGGAATATAATTTATTAAGAATTAAAATTTAACAAGCAATACTTTAAGAAAACTATTTTTTCCTAACCAATTTTTCCAACTATCTCCCCAAGTATTTTATGTAAAAAAGAAAAACAAAACATGGTAAATATCTGCTACGCGAGTATAAAAACAGTTTCTGAGTTTTTAATGCGAAATCTGTTTTGTCTAGAAAATATGATGTAGCGCGCGTACACAATTTTTTTCCAACGAAATGGCTACAATTCCCTTCCATAATAGTAATACACAAACACGGTTCTTGCATTTTTAATGATTTGCACGTGGAGGGCTAGAAAGGTGTTTATTGCAAGGAGCGAGTACGTGTTTATATTTTTACAGAGATATTCTCTCACCTGAGGTGGTTATCTTAAAGCATACTGAGTATACAATTCTAGTAGTTTTTTTTAACAAGTCGTTTTTCTTATTGTTTGTTTCTGCTGTAAGAATTTTCAAAGTGATTATTTCTTCTAACAATTTATTCGTACTAAATCTAAGTTGCAAAGATATGTATCATTTGAGATTCATATTAAATGCATTCCCACAAGCAGACACGCATAATTTTGCGCTCACACATGCCGCATATGGACCCACAATATATAAAAAAAACAATCTCAAATGAACATAAGCTCTGCAACTCTTACCGACTTTTCCTGAAACAAGGGTGACATTGGCAAAGTGAATCATTTTTTACAGTGTTGGTAGTAAGCCTCATACCAACCTGTAAGTCAAGGAATACAGTAAGAACAATGCAGATATTTCATGAAAATTAAAGGAGAGTATATTTCCGATTAAGTTCGTTCTTGTGTTGCAGTGATCTATAATCTAAGTTGCAAAGATAAATACTATTTAATATTCATATTAAATGCATTTCCATAAGCAGACACATATGAGTACACGCTTTTACACATGCCACATATGGACCTACAATATAAAAACCCAAATGTCAAATTAACTTAAGCATTGCAATTCTTGTAGACCTCCGCTGGAACAGAGGTAAAATTTGACAAAGTGAACAATTTTTCACAGAATGGGTGGTAAGCCTCATACCTATAAGTCAAAGAAGGCATGCTATGCAAATACTCTACCAATTGAACTATCGACCAGCCGTTTTCCAAACGTTTTATCAAAATATAAACTATGTTGATTGCAAAAAAGTCTTCACTAACTTACATTCCGTAAGATAATAGTTCACAATTCTTTTTTTACAAGCTGCATTTTCAAACTCACCCGTATATTGTGATAGTCAATTTTTAACGATGGATTTCAACAAAGTGCAGAAGTTTGCAAGAGTTTCGGTAATAGTCCCGAACGGTGTATCGGCGTAGAGGAATCGTCAGGCGCTCGTAACTGGTCTACGCCAGTCGCAGAGACCAACTGTCCGTAGAGCGTGGGCCAAACCGCACCGCTGTAATTATGTGCTACGGTTACTGCTACGACAGCCTTGTGTTCAAATGACAAACCAATTTCCGCAAGAGAGCTAAGTGGATTGTTGTGGCAAACAATGTAGATATGTCATCTACATGTTGGCTGGAAGTAATAACACATTACACATACATCTCTGATCTGCTGATATCTTTAATGTAAAAACACAAAAAAACATTGTAATTAAAGTGTCTTACGGTACAAACACAGAGTGGCTTTTTAACTGTATAGCTCGACAGCTTAGATATCTATAATAGTCTATAATCTAAGTTACAAGAATATATTTATTCAAAGCTCTCAGATGTATGCCCACAAACAAACACGTGTAGTTCACGCTTACAAATGCTGATTGTGTACTAACAAATAAAATCCAAACCTCAAATGAACATAAGCCCTGCAACTCTTGCCGAAATTCCCTGAAACAGGGGTGACATTGGCAAAGTGAACCATTTTTTACAGTATGGGTGGTCAGCCTCATACCAACCTGTAAGTCAAGCAAAATTTCCACATTTGGTTCTATACCCATAAATTTTCATTCGATTGTAAAAACCATTGAGTGACATATGAGTCGTATAACTGAAAACGCCGTCATCTCCAAATTGTATGATTTTTGAGATAATTATTGAATTTGATTCTGCGCAGTGTAACAAATCATTTGCTGTGTGCAATGTGTTGAAAACCTCACTTAATCCTTCGTAATTTTAATTGAAAAAGTATGATTTCGTGCAAACGCCGTCATCTCCAGCTGACCAAAAAATTGCGTTCAAAACACAAGTTTATTTTTCTCAAAATCATCGCGTAAGGAGTTGACGGCGTTTGCATTCATACGACTCAGATGTCATAAGTCAATGGTGAAAACAGTAACTTTCACAATATGTATTCTTGTGTTACAATATTCTGACGTATGAGCAAACACGCAAACAAACTTTTTAAGCGATGGCACTGAGAAATTGCCGGTAAAGTAAAATGACGCGGCAATACCAGGTGATTGATGGCGCGAGTAGACTGTTGCAATTTCTCCACACACTAAATAATAACAATCATCCGCCGAAAGTGAGATGGAAGTTTATTGCCGGCTCTTTAAAGTATTACCTCCCTGATTAATGATCCCGAGTCACGTGAGAGTGGGGGGGGGACAGTGGGACCATTAAACATACACGAGAAACACTTCCCGCCAAATTCACTTCATGATACAAAGTGTAAATTGTACCTGTAGCTCTGTCGCCATTCCGCTGAGGGTGGTTAGAGACATTTTTTTGTGCAGCAACAAGTTTCCCTAATTACAGTGCGCACTTTAACACCTACATACAATCAAAGTAACTACACCAAATCTAAATCTAATCTAAATCTAAGTTGCAAAGATATGTATCATTTGAGATTCATATTAAATGCATTCCCATATGCAGACACGCATAATTTCGCGCTCATGTGGACCTACAATATAAAAAAAACCAATCTCAAATGAACGTAAGCCCTGCAACTTTTGGCGACCTTCCCTGAAACAGGGATGACATTGGCAAAGTGAACCATTTTTTACAGTATGGGTGGTCAACTTCATACCAACCTATAAGTCAAGGAATACAAGCAATTGATTACATTTGAGTATAACACAAATAAACATTAAACAATTAAACAGTAAAAATTAAAACCTACAAAACATATTCCATAAAAACCCCTTAAACGCCAGCATTACAGATCAACCGCCATTTTGTCAATCCTTGCATACTTCTTTCATTTCAATCAGAGTCATAACCTTTTTCATACAAGCTCTCCTTTTATTATGAATCTGGATTATGGATATCCCATTCATTCGCTATTTCGGAAATTTGGTCCATCCATACCTTTCTCGGAGACACAGTTGAATAAAATACTGGGATATTAGACAAACCGTCATAAGAGAACTTACATTATTCTCGACGTCATTACCTAAGGTGGCAATATACCCATTTGTTTTTCATTTTTCCATAAAATTATCTATCTAATTCATATGACAATGAAGAAAATAAGTCTTAAATGACAATATATCTTCTAAAATCACTGCTGGGTCGGGTCACAACTATCGGGAAGGCCTTCCGCCACAAAAAAATATAGCATCGCATGAGCGTTCTGTGCTACGCTTCCCCGGAAAGTAGTGTATAAAGGCAACGGGTATCTAATCTAAGGTGCAAAGATATGTTACATTGGAGATTCACATTACATGCATTCTCACAACCAGACACGTACAAGTTCGCGCTTGCACATGCCTCACGTGAACCTACAACATAAAAACCAAATCTCAAATAGACATACACCCTGCAACTCTTGCCGTCCTTCCCTGAGACAGGGGTGACATTGGCAAAGTGAACCATTTATACAGCATGGGTGGTCAGCCGCATACCAACCTATAAGTCAAGGTATGAGGTTTGGTTTTCACAATATCTTTGCAACTTAGATTATAGATACTCTTGGAGAGCTTCATTTCCACTGTTTGCGGCGGAATGACATAACAGTGAAAAGAGAAAAGTGCTTGGGGCGGAAATTGCGATGAGAGAGTGAACGTTTCCGGACTGTGGACAAAAATCAACCCCATTGATTAAATTCGCTATAAACAAAATTACAAGCGGTGAGCTGGATACACGTGGCGCAAGTCCAATCCACTTAGAGCAGATCCCATATACAGTGGTACCTCCAGATACGAGTGCCCTAACACACGAGTGATTTGAAATACAAGCTGTCGAACAAGCGAAATTTTGTTTTTTGAGTGAAATTTGAGATCCGAGGAAAGCAGAATAGAAACACCCCGAAAAAATTGCAACTGGTCGTGCATAGGAGCTATTTAATGACACTCACAAAGGTTAAAGGAAGAAATAAACCTCCTTGGACCTTTTTTTGAATCCGGAGAAAAAGGCAAAGACCAGTCAAGAGAAAAGCATTGACTAAAATGAAGCATACAGTAGCATTTAAGTTGTGTGTAAGCTGCATTTAAGTGCCCAAAATACAAATACATAATATATACGAGTATATACACTTAATACCAACCCGCTTTTTTGCTTAACATTCTTTTTTATTATGTGTTTATACAATATTTGAGGCTATCAGGGCAATAGTGGTGTATTCCACAATTTCGGCTAAGTGGCGTCATTTTCATTGCTTATTATAGAATCTACCAAACCAGAAGTGCAGTAAGATAGTTTAGCTATTGAAGAAGAACTTTATATAAGATGGCGCTTTGTAGCTGCCTGACGTGTGTCACTTGCTGCTCGTATAAAATAAATTATATTTTAGCAAGTTTTTACTTTACACTGCGCTCAGCCGAGACTGGAGCCAAATCAAGGATTGAAGAACCTATAAGAAGAGTTAACACAGTGTTTGGAGAGCGTGCATTTGCAGTTGCTGGCCCTCTAGCCTGGAACCACCTGCCACATCATGTGAGAGAGCTAGAGGACCATGGAAAGTTCCGGAACGCACTGAAGACAAGCAAATTTCTGGCATCGTTTGCACCAGCGCCCTTGGAGTGACTACATCACGAAACGGCGCTATAAAGAAATCATCAACTCATCATCATCATCAACCACCACTTCTGATTTGGTACTTATAAATACATATTTCTTATTAAAACACACGTAATAAAAGCAATTGGGAGTAGCATTTTTGAGACTTTAACGGACTAATGGTATTTCAATGGGGAAAATTTGCTTTGAGATACGAGAAAATTGACATACGAGCAAGGAATAAAGGAGATACAAAGAACGAGTTAAACTCGTATAGTGAGGTATCACTGAACTACCTGTGTGGAGGAAGGAGAAGAGAACTTGCTACAAGCTACCAAGATCTTATACTCTACCTGTATGGGGAGGAGAGAGGACGCTGCAACAGACTACCAAGGAAACAGCAGTCAATGGGTATACACAGAATGCAAGGAGCGCAAGGCAGCGTATGGTGAAACTCTAAAATGGGGAATTTTGTGTCATCTTCAATGTAACATGATGAAAGTAAAATAATGAAATTCTGATCACATTTGCATGTAAATTTTATATTAAATTGATACGAAGGAGAGATGGACTCTCATATAGGAAATGGAGAGATGAATTGAAGCGTTCGAGATGTGTGTCTACCGATAAATGCATAGGATCTCTTGGCGTGATCGGGTCGCCAATGAAGAAGTCCTTTTAAGAAGGAGCTACTGCCTACCATTAAGCAGAGAAAGCTGGTTTACTTTGGTCACGTTATGAGAAATGAGAAATACCGCTTTCTTAATCTTATCAGACAGAGTAAGATTGAGGGAGAAGAACTCAGGGACAACTGAGGACATTGTGCGTCGATGGTTCAACAAAAACACCGAGCCTCTGAATCACGCCGTAGCTTCTGAGGTCAAAATAGCTATGCCGATCTTCAATAGATGTGAGACCAGAAGAAGGAGAATAAAATTTACATAAAAAGTATAATTGGAGATATCTCAAATGAAGCTGAGAGGGGACGCAATACGAATGGATGATACCGGAATGGTATACTTATATAATATGCTAGCTTCAAGTAAATTATCAACAGGTTTAATAGTAAGAAGGATAGCCGAACAAGATAGTCAAAGGAAAACTGAAAATTATAATTTTTTTGATCCGCTGCAAAATTATGTAGTCGAAAGTAATTGTCGGAATGAAGCAGGAATTTATTTATGTATTGGTCATTTTTCTAAGCGCCTGTAAAAATCACTTGCAGGGCGCTTTACAACATTTGATACAAATGGCAAAGCAAGAATTAAGATAATGTAACTTGCGCAAAATAACTATGAAATGACATAAATTGTGAAACTAAATTGAAGCAAGCATTGTACAGCATATGAGTATGTAAAATAAGGAAAATGAATGCTTCAACTGTGTGCTTTGTACCAAATGAATATAAAAACTTTTGACTTAAATTAAGCGTGCACACTTTGTCCTGGTGCAGTTTTTGTTAGAAAGAATAATTGCTTCAATTTACGTCATTCTTTGTGTTTAAAATTTTAACAAAATGCTTTCCGTGGTAATAGCTCATCCTCTTAGTGCTTTTTTGTCTTATGTCTGTAACTCTGTCGCCATTCCGCTAGGGGTGGCCAGAGCCTCTGCAGAGTTGCCTCCATTTTTTCCTATCCTGACATACCTCTTTCAATTCCTTCAAATCATCACCTTTTTCATGCATTTTCTTCTTTTACGCTCACTTTGTATATCCCATTCTTTCACAATCTCCTCAATCTGATCACTCCATACTTTTCTCGGTCGTCCCTTCCCTCTTTTTCCTTTCACACTTTCTTTGTATATATACTTTGTCAGTCTATCATCTTTCATTCTTTCCACATGCCCAAACCATCTCATCACATTCTTTTGTACCTTAACTTTCACATCCTCTTTCAAATTACAGTCCATTAGAGGTAATTTCACATAAGCAATGTTTGTATGTGAAGGTACTGGACCAATGTGTCTTATGGAAACTTAAAATTGATTGTAATTTTTTTTCAAACAACGATCATACTATTATTGTGTTTTACGTATTTTTTAACTCAAGTTGTGTAGGATGAATGTGATTTCAAGAAAAAAATCTTGAAATCAAATGGTGGATAAGCCAGAAAGCATTGGGGACGAACTAACGAACTAGAAGGCTCTTGAGGTGTGATACACACAAAAACAGCGCTCACCAAATAAATAAGCCTAATATTATTATTTATATATAGAGAAAGTGTGGATGTTTTGCCACCGACGAGTAGGTGCACGGTCTGCTCCTTGCACCGCCACTCCTGGCCGGTATTTGTCAGCGCAATTGTGGAGTATTTGTAATTTCTCCTGGGAGCAGAAGCAGCTACCGCCCCGCCAGAGTACCGACGCAATAATGGTGACAGAGGTACTCACACAAGTACCGGGAAGAAGCAGGAGGTACTGAAGTGAGTACCAGGAAGTAGCAGTACTGAGACGAGTACTGAAAATTGAGTAAGATACCAAGTAAATGCAAGAAAGAGTACTGAAGTAACAAATATCAGATACTTTTTTAAAAGTCCCAGTACATGAGTACTAGGAAGTCGTAGTACTGAGACGAGTACTAAAAATTAAAAGTACTGAATGAAATACCAAGTACCTGGAAGAATATTAGATACTTTCCTGAAAGTCCCAGTACTGACGTGTCGCTGCCTTAGTTCTTGTTTACCGTATACGCCATTGAGAAAATTTTACATGAGCAATGTTTGCATGTGTATTGAACCAATGTGTCTTGTAAAAACAATAAATTTATTTAAAAAATATTTAAAAGAACTCTCACATTATCGAGTGTTACGGTTTTTCTTAGCTCAGATTGTGTAGAATTTGATTCATAAGACAACTGCATGAAAAAGTCATATTTGACAAGATTAGCGTATACGGCAAACAAGAACTGGGGGAGCGGTGTGTACCAGGAAGTCACAGTACTACGACAAGTACTAGAAAGTAACATGACTGAGACAAGTACCAAGTTATAAGTCTCAAAAAGTTACAGTTCTGATTGAAATACCAAGTACCTGGAAGAAGAGTTCTGAATTAACAAATATCAGATACTTTCCTGAAAGTCCCAGAACTGACGTGTGTACTAGGAAGTCACAGTACTAAGACAAGTACTAATCTAATCTAATCTAATCTAATCTAAGCTGCAAAGATATATATCATTTAAGATTTATATTAAATGCATTCCCACAAGCAGATATGTATAATTTCGCGCTAACACATGCCGCATGTGGACTTACAATTACTAGAGTACGACAAGTACTAGAGTAATATAACTGACTAGATTACAAATTTATAAGTAGGTATA
Organism: Agapetus fuscipes; assembly: GCA_951799405.1. NCBI lineage: Eukaryota > Metazoa > Arthropoda > Insecta > Trichoptera > Glossosomatidae > Agapetus > Agapetus fuscipes. Next base: position 1,646,634 of record OX637346.1, on the reverse strand, counting down.
AAAAGTGACAATATCGACTGAAATACCAAGTACCTGGAAGAGTGAGTTTTGAATATCAGGTACCTTTCTCAAAGTTACAGTAATGAAATGAGTATCAATTAGATACAACAAAAGAAAAGTCATACTACTTACTGAAATAGGTAAAAAGTAAGTGGAAGACAGAATACTAAAATGAGTATCACGCTTTTATTCAAAGTCAAAGTACTGAGACGAGTATCAAGTAAAATAATACTAACACAAGTAACAAGTGATAGGAAGTCATAGCACCAAGACGAGTGTCAAACAATACTTACATGCAAGAAAATCAGATACTGATGCAAGTAATGAGTGCCAGAAAGTCACTGTACTGAAACAAGTATCAAGTATTAAGTTAAAAAATGTATCTACAAATACCAAATACTAGAAAGAATTAAGTACTTAAACGAGTATTATACATTTGGAACCAGGAAGTCATAGAATTCAGGCTACAGTACCGAGAAATAAATTCCAGGAAGACAGAATATGTACTGACAAATATTTTAAGTACCGACATATATGAATATTAAATTTTAAGTACCAGGAAGTCAGAGTACTGAGAAAAGTACCGAGTACCGGGAAGTCAGAATACCGAGTACCAGGAAGATAGAACGTTGTTACATGGGAGTGGAACATCAGAAATGGAATAATTATAAGGGGAAAAGTGTTTGAGCGCTTTTTTTTTTATAGAAGGTAACTTAATTACAGAAGTGTTAACAGAAATGCATAAAGGAAAAACTATTATTTAAATAACTATTTTGACATTTTTAAAATTTAATTCGGAAAGTACACGGAAAAGGTCATATGAGATGTTTTTTAAAAGAAAATTACTGAAAATTCATTGAACAAGAATTTCTTTTAAGTTTACTTACTAATGTATACTTACTAATATAATCTATAATCTTAGTTGCAAAGATATGTTAACATTCAAAACTCATACCAAATGCATGCCCACAAATAAACGCGTGTAAGTTCGCGCTTACAAATACTGAATGTGTACTAACAAATTAAAACCAAACTTCAAATGAACATAAATTAAATATTTTTCCAGCCTAGTCACGCGGAGAGTGCAATACCTGACTAGCCATATAAATATTATTTAGATTTTCGGCAGTTATTTTGTGAAACTCCATTTTTAATAGATTTAAAAAAGTAAAATTTCTATGTTATAGTTCACAGTGAGTTTATTTATTAAGTACACGACTGTACTTAATAAATAAACATTTGTTAAAAAAATAGGTTGCAAAAGTAATGAAAAAAAACTAAACCTGTAAGTTAAGGGATGGATGGGTACCTACTTATATAAGTACTGCGAATTCAAAGGGGTATTTTTACCAGAATTTTACTGAGAGAATTTTTTTCTCTGTTGTAAAGCGAGTCCTCCCACATACATTCGTGCCGTTTAAATAATTAATGTATTGTTTTATTCAAATACAATAATAGCGGCAGTAACCGCCGCCTAGGGAGTCGCTAATGGCAAGTGAAAGTTTGCGAATGTTTGGAAACTTTACCCCAGTATTCACAAACCCTACTAACTCTTACCTAAGGATTCACTAACGCTGCGAATTTAAAATCTTACGGGGCTATTCATAGACATTTAGTCGTCGGTTGAGCCCACGCTTTGATAGACTAATGGTGCCTGCGCTGGAAGTTTCATGAGCACGGTCATTTTTACCTACCGAATTTTGTAATATTTGTATGAAAACAAATCAGCTGTTCACTTGCGGCCATCTTGGATTGACAGGTCTTCATACAAATGCATCATTAGTTTGTCAAAGCGTGGGCTCAACCGACGACTAAAATGTCTAAGAATAGCCAAGTTAGATTATTATTAAAATAAAATGTATGCCCTCAAACAGACACGTATAAGTTCGCGTTAATGCCACTTGTACCTAAATCTCAGATAAACACAAGCCTTGCAACTCTTCCCGCAGTTTCCTGAGTCGGGGTGAAATCGGAAAAGTTTACCATTTTTTTGCAGTATGGCTGGTAATCATTTTCAAGGAACAGGAAAAAGTTAAGGAACGAAACAATTTGAAATATAGACAGTAGTTTAGAAATTGAGAGTAGTGTGAAAAATCAAATTAGGACCTTGACTATTAGGTCAGTATTAGGCTGACCCTACATGCTGTAAAAACTTGGTTAACTTATGGTAATGGTTTCAAGGATAGGCGGCAGTAGTTACAAAGTGTATGCTTATGTGAGGTTTGGTTTATTTTCGCATGCATTAAATATGAGCCATATATATAATCTATAATCTAAGCTGCAAAGCTATGTTAACATTTAAGGCTCATATTAAATGCATGCCCACAGACAGGTACATGAAGGTTCGCGCCTACACATTCTGCATGCGTGCATACAAATACACAAAAACCTCACATGAAAATAAACCTTGTAACTCTTGTCGCCTTTCCCTGAAACCGGGGGGGTATTGGCAAAAGTGAATAAAATTTTACAGCACGGAGGGACAGCCTCATACCAACCTATCAGTCTTGTCTTGTCTTGTCTTGTTTTCTGCTGCCATTCCTCTAGGGGTGGCCGGTACCTCCACACAAGTGCCTCCACTTGACTCTGTCCTTGCATACTTCTTTCATCTCATGTAATTTCATCACTCTTTTCGTGCATGTCAAGGAGCTAAAAAATGCCAATATGTCTTTGGTTTGGAACTTGCATTGTACTCGTACATTATATTATATTATAGGAGCTAACAAAAAAAAAACACTAAATAAAATTAAATATTAAAAAAAATGCACTTTATAGAACGGAGAATTGATAGTTCTTGCTGCCAACACTGCAGATCTACCATAATTTTAAAGGCCACTAAATACGTAGTACTCGTATCGTGTCAGAATATAAACCATGTTAAGCGCTAGTGAGGTCTGTGCTAAGTGTTAGTGAGATTTGTGAATACGGGGGTGTATCATTGTGCGTGTTGCGATCACTGATGGTTTTATTATTTATGTTAAATTACGTCTTCCTCTCCGCTGAGTACGGGTACCCATACAATGATTAAGTATGCAACAGATGAAGGGACTGTGATCGATGCCACCGCATTTGTTTGGCGAGGCAACTTTTATTTTAGCAACTTCGTAAATAAATAATTGCAACAATTATTGGCGTACACACAGAAGGGTATGCCAAATTCGATACAATTACACTCTACGTAAAACTTTTTACAATTTTAGACTTCTCGCTGCCTAAGTTCTTGTTTGCCGTATAGACCATTAAGCTAATTTTACATGAGCAATGTTTGCATGTGTACTGGACCAATGTGTCTTATGAAAATAGGAAATTGATTTAAAAAATATTTAAAACCACTCTCATATTATCGAGTTGTACATTTTTTCTTAGCTCAGATTGTGTAGAATTAGATTCTTAAGACAACTGCATTGATAAGTCATATTTTACAAAATTGGCCTATACGGCAAACAAGAACTGGGGAAGCGTTCTGTTATCTGTTATTTAAGTTGCAATGATATATTAACATTCAAAACTCATATCAAATGCATTTCAACAAACAGACATGTGTAAGGTCGCGCTTACAAATGCTGAAGGTGTGCTTACAAATTAAAACCTAACCTCAAATCAACATAACCCCTACAACTTTTGCTGACTTTCCCTGAAACAGGAGTGACATTGGCAAAGTGAACCATTTTTTACAGTATGGGTGGTCAACTTCATACCAACATATAAGTCAAGGAATTTCATATTAGGATGATTGCAAATTTGCAAATTTTGTCATCGCCATATAAAGCGTAAATTTTCAAGCAAAACCCAGTTGCTATACGGCTTGATGGACCTTTGGTGACCTGTCTTTGATAAAGAGGCGTTAGAATTTTGTTACACAACGAAAAGCATATTTGAAGGCATAAATAGTATATTTTTTGTGCTCCGCCGGGATTCGAACCCACGCTACCACAGCCAACTTCCATTTACGAGTCCAAAGCGCTAACCTACGGACTAAGACTAAGTACCGGTCTAATGTCCATGCTTCACCTCCTAAAATAGGCGTCGGTAACAGTTTACAAATGTGTAGCCATTCTTTCACATTTATTACCGTTTATTAATTTTCATATTTATGAAAATCCTTGACTCCTTCACTGATAGGTTGGTATGAGGCTGACTCCTCGTGCTGTAATAATTGGTTCACTTTTGCAAATGCAGGGTGTGTGTTCATTACAGGTTTGGCTTTTAAATTGTCATTACATATTCAGCAGTTGTAAGCGCGAACTCCCGCGTGTCTGTTTGTGGGCATGTACATAATATGAATCTTAAATGTTAACATACTTTTGCAACTTAGATTATTATAGATAAACATGTGCAAGCAATGAATCACATTTCTGAAAATACACTATTCCACAAAATACACAAACTTTTTACTCCAATAGTAAAATTGACGTCTCGCGTCTGGCGAGGAGATGAATTGAAATCCTGACAAAGTTTCTCATGCGACTCTTCCTATGGACGGATAAACCGAGATTGTGTCACGGGTTTTTTGTGTTGTTTTAGCAGCAGCTGGTTGCAGCAAGGAACAAAGCCAGCCATGTCTGAAAGAATCGACAAGTTTTTGAATGAAATCCTCTGGGACGCCATCTCGTAGAATATAGAAGCTCAAGTGCATTCTTATATCTGCTGAAGAAGCAATATTTAAAACGTCCTCACTAAAGTAACGAGAGTATGGAAACATAGCGCCAGCTCCCCTCGATCGCGTTAATCTAATAATGTATGAAATAAACCGCAGAACCCCTAGCGAGGGACGAAATTTTTTTATACATTTTTTATTTACGAAATTAATGAGAGCAAAATATGCAACACTGGGAGTATTTAAAATAAATGTTTGTACCTCTCAGAAGTAATTCATTTTCCTCTTCTCGAATAGAACTGGGTATTGAGAAAAATATTTTTTTTAACTCAAATTTTACCGAAACTCGAGATTAAGTCCAACTTTTTACCACATTGTCCCTGAAATCGTACATGGCAAGTAGAAACTATTTATTTTCACAGGTATGTAAAAACTTACAAAAACTACTTCACTAGAAGTGGAAGTTTCCTTTCTTTCAATAGGGCAGGAACTTATTTCTTGTGAAAGCTGAGTAAACGCATTTTAAGCGCCCTTGGGGTGGCTAGTGCCACTAAACGGCACTATATAACATTGCACAATTATTATTATTATAACTTAAACCTTGCCGGTTCTATAATTTCTGAGAGTAAAAGTAAAACGAAAATAATTTCTGAAATTCTTTCTAGGGATAGAACCCTAACCTTCTGGCTTTGACACAAGATTCTGCTAACTGAGCTATTTATCAGAAATGACATGAAAAAATACAGAATTGTATCAAAACGATAGCAGTAAAATTATTTCAACATTAGCCCTAAATTTTATGTTATATCTCTCAAAGTAACTGTTGAATTTTCTTTTCCAATTCTTCCATGATTTACCTAAATATTTTTATGAGCCTCTTTATAAGATTATGAAGAATAAAGCTTACATCACGACTGTGAGTGCGGTCCAAGTTTTTATATCGAGTTGAAAGCGGATTTCAAGTTGTAAAAATGCGGGTTGCAGCGGGCAATAATTTGATATGAGCGGTTTCCAGAAACTTCTTCGTCTCGGCCGTAGAAGATCTGTCCATACTTGTCCAGGCTCTCAGACAGACGTCAATTCAGCGCGCGTCTTCGCAACTATAAAATTTATCACTTAAGTCTTAAACTCAAATATAGCGTGTACCAAAAAATGTAAGAGAACTAAAACGTTCACAATAGACGCTGTTTTAGGCGTAGATTCGATACACCTAAATATATAAAATAAAATGTATGTAAGTTTGTTTGCTATGAACTCCTAAACCGCTTGAAAGATTTTATTCAAATTTATTTGAAACGTGTAAAATATTCTCCGAATGGTTTTTGATAAGTTTGCTGTCGATTGAATAAAGAAACAGTTCCTTATTTTAAATTTTCTAGCAAAGTAGTTGATAAGATCAGAAAATTACGCAACAGAAGACCATATTTATGTCTGTAATTAAAGTTGAAAATATATGTTACTAAGCATTTGAAATGTATATTTAATGCACACCCACAATCAGATACGTGTAATTTTGCGCATATACTCGTACATGTTGTATGCGTACTTAAAAAAACAAATGTCAAATGAATATAAACTCTGTAACTCTTGTCGCAGATCCATCAAAAGTAAAAATTGAAACCTTTGGAAAGTTTTGTTCATTATGATGAAATGAAGTTCATTGACTAATAGATTGGTATGAGGCTGAACATTCTATACTGTAAAAAATTAATGCTGCATCCTCATCATCATCATATGAAACCGGCCATGAAAGCCTAAAAACACTTGTAAAAAAATGGTTTACTTTACCCCCTTTTCAGGGAAGGTCGGCAAGAGCTGCAGAACTTATGTTCATTTGAGATTGGAGTTTTATGTTGTAAGTCCACATGCGGTATGTGCAAGCGCGAACTACTTATGTTTTATTATGGGAATGAATGTAATATCTTTGCAGCTTAAATTATAGATTAAGAAACGTCCTATAACTGTAACTGTAACTCTGTCGCCATTCCGCTAGGGGTGGCCAGAGCCTCTGCCGAGTTGCCTCCATTTTTTCCTATCCTGACATACCTCTTTCAATTCCTTCATATCCATCACCTTTTTCATGCATTTTCTTCTTTTACGCTCACTTTGTATATCCCATTCTTCCATAATCTCTTCAATCTGATCACTCTATACTTTTCTTGGTCGTCCCTTCCCTCTTTTTCCTTTCACACTTTCTTTGTATACATACTTTGTCAGTCTATCATCATTCATTCTTTCCACATGCCCAAACCATCTCATCACATTCTTTTGTACTTTAACTTTCACATCCTCTTTCAAATTACATTCTTTTCCTATGCTTTTTAATTAAACCAGACTGAGCCACACCAACGCGTGGCAGGGTAGGTACAAATTGTTTTCGACATAACGCTATACTTGAGTTTAGACGTGAAGTTTTATACTTGGGCGTGCCAGGGCACTTGGGTTTTATGAGTCTTTATCTGATATAGGTGCCTGGTGTCCTCGGCCAATGTCACCGAGGAGAAGTGAGAGTGGGTGAGGAGGGGGAGGATCACACATGGCGGACCGTAAACTTCAACACGATTAGGAAAAGACTGCTCTCTCACATATTATATAACTGTTTATGGTTCCAGCTGTGCATCCAAGAAAAGACGAAGATATTCTGTGAAAACGAGACGCAGAGGAAAAACAAACAGTTACATTTGAATTATAAAAAATCCCCAAATTGTTTCATTTGTAGCGTAGAAGGTATGCGTTTTTATTTAAAAAAAAGACAAATAACTTCAGTACGCCACTTAGTCTGTAAAAGATCTTTGTACGTGTTAAAGCTGGTTTAACTGTGAATTGGATTTGGGAATTTAACCAAAACAGTTAATTAATAAACATACAATAAATATATTTAATGATAATATTGTAATGCTTAAAACCATTGATTACATTGTTTATCTGAACTTTAACTTAAATGGAGTGAACTTTAACTTTAAAATGGAGTGATCAGATTGAGGAGATTGTGAAAGAATGGGATATACAAAGTGAGCGTAATAGAAGAAAATGCATGAAAAAGGTGATGGATATGAAGGAATTGAAAGAGGTATGTCAGGATAGGAAAAAATGGAGGCAACTCTGCAGAGGCTCTGGCCAGTGGCCACCCCTAGCGGAATGGCGACAGAGTTACAGTTACAGTAACCATTATGCGTTTGTGTTAATTTTCACTTTTTTTTTCTGCATGTGAAGCATCTTTTTTTTCTTTCAAATCAATAATTAAAAAAAAATAGTGGTATTTCCATCTTTGTAATGTTCGTAAAATCTCAAGATGAGATGAAAATAAATTATTAGTAATTATTTTATTGATTGTAGAGGCAATCACTTTGTAATCGTTCATCATTAAGGATAAAGAAAAACAGCTTTGTTTTCGATTACGTGAGTATATATATTTTTATACCACCTATATATTTTTATACCACCTATATGGTATAAAAATACATAAATCCTTATTAGTAATTATTTCAATCCGTAGTGATATCGTAAATAATGCTTTCTAAAAGTAGTTTCGTTTTACCTGATTTGTAGAATATCCCCAAAACGTTGTGTCCTCAAATGTAAAAAACTTACCTGAAACAAAAAGAAAATACAGCAAATTAAAAATTTATTAGGATTTCGTAGCGTCAATTTGATTTACATGGTATTGTATAAACCACGGAGTATATATTGATATTGCACGGTAGAATAGAATTCATTCGCTTTGTGAGAAATTACGCAATTCCCTTTTTACTGTCTGCTCCCTGCTAATATAAAGTGAAATGTATTATTCGCTCAAAATAAAACCAGAATGAACTGAGCATGAAATTGCGCCTCCAACATTGCGGATTCAGAATTCCACCTCCGACCGCCTGGATATTCACGATGCTGCGAGAAAATCAAATCCAAATTATTCCCCGTTTTATTCGCCGGATGGAATATAAATCCGAATCATTCGTAAAAATGTCATATTCCTCGTCATTGAAGATCTGATATGCTGCCCCACCCTGTGCTCGTTACTCCGAGGGAGAAGAGATTCCGCCGGCGAACAATAATGGATCTACCACATCGCTCCCCGACAAAGGAAACATGTAAATATATATAAAATTTTATTAGCACTGCTTTACTCGTGCGCTTGATTCCATTGAGTGATAACATACAGGAGCAGAAACCAACTTACTGCATTACAACTTACTGCGGTACATACTATCTATTACTTCTGTCTCAGTCCTGTCAAACGTAGCAGTTGTGTAGTCATATAAAACATATTTTTACGTGTCAAATTTTATGTTTTCTTGCTTTCTCCATTTTGGGTTTTGACACCCAATTTTATCGATCACAAGATTTATACCGCATGCGCCTATGTTTGGAATGCTCCGGGCATAGTACGCACGCGGCAATGCTGCCACCTTTCTAGAAACATTTCATTTTTTTTTGTACACATGGAAATGAAAACTGTGAAGTTCTTTGTTCTCTTTCTTACTTATGACCATTTTTGTAAATGGTCATAAGTAAGCGACATAAACTTAATTATTCAGGAGAGCGGTTTAAAGTTTGAAATTGCAGAAAAATGGCATAACTTTTTTATTTGTTATCATATCGTTAAAATCAACACAGCTCTAAATTAAAAAAAAAAATGCATTTATTGGCATTCCTATTAATCAAGTTTTACGATTTTTTTATGTCACAAGCGCCTTTAGGACAAAAAAGGCCAAAATCTTGTCAGTTACACCAAAACCATGCTTCGAAAACGCAGCTGTTTGCTTGGGCATAAACAACACAAAAATCATTGTAGAGCTATGGAAATTAGCGCATTAGAAAAAACGGAAAATTTCAAGTAGGATAGCGTTCATAACTCATTTTTGATAAAATAAAAATGTCACTGCCTTTTAACCGTCGATATATATATTGTCTATTTTCGTTAAAATAATTTCTAGTCCGCAGATTTCATAAGTTAATGCTCGATTCCTTCCCGACCGGAGCGGCTTGTCGCCGAGTGAGGGGAATGCTGTGTGCGGGGCATGGAGGCAGGAGGGGGGAGTGTGGCAGTCCGCTGATAATGACGGCAGATCGTTAAAGCCGCGACTTATGCGGCTTACATGGGGAATTGATTTTTCCGTTTTACGTTCGCTATTGCAGAATAAAAACGATAAACCCTTTATGGTCTGTGCCGTGCGAGTGTGTAACGCGCACGGTTAACAGGGTTAGTGTGTGTGATGTGCAAGCTTACACTCTAGTTACCTTATTTTAGAAATCGTAATCAAGTACTACCTTAATTGCGTGTCAAATATTATACAAAGATCATAGATTATTTTTACGCCGTATTTTTTTAAAACATTTGCAATTTTAGTTTATTTTACAATTATCTTAGTTTTATATTAGTTGGTACGAGGCTGACCAACCGTGCTGTAAAAATCGGTTCACTTTTGCCAATGCCACCCCGGTTCAGGGAACGGCGGCAGGAGTTGCAAGGTTTATGTCCATGTGAGGTTTTCTTTATTTGTATGCACACATGCAGAATGTGTAGGCGCGAACCTACATGTGCCTGTCTGTAGGCATGCATTTCATATGAGCCTTAAATGCTTACATATCCTTGCAGCTTAGATTGTAGATTATAGATCTAGTTCTAAAAGCTTTCACAGTTTTTTTACAAACTCCTAGTTCCCTTGCAGCGTTTTATTTTTACTTTGGCTGGCGACAATAGTTAATCAAAAGCACACTCTTACTCACCGTGATCTTTTAATAAGCGTTCTAATTTCTTGTGAATGCTAAATTAACCTTAACAGCCTTTGATTTTGGATATTTAATAAACACCGAAAACTGAAATAATTTCTGACACTATTTCTGGGAGATCTAACTCTATGCTTGTGCCTTGGAATGCAAGCATTCTGCTTTTACAATATTTATCTTAAAATAGATCACTTTGTATTTCTACAATATGACTCTCATTTTTGTAAGGCATCTAAGGATTTGATCACTTTTGTAAGGTACCTAATGATTTGTTCACTTTTGTTTAGTATCTAAGGATTGGTTCACTTTTGTAAGGTATCTAATGATTTGTTCACTTTTGTAAGACATCAAATAATTTGTTCACTATTGTAAGGTACCTAACGATATGTTCACTTTTGTTTGGTATCTAAGGATTAGTTCACTTTTGTAAGGTATCTAATGATTTGTTCACTTTTGTAAGACATCAAATAATTTGTTCACTATTGTAAGGTATTTAATGATTTGTTCACTCTTGTAAGGTTTCTAATGATTTGTTCACTTTTGTGATGTATCTAATGATTTGTTCACTTTTGTAAGACATCAAATAATTTGTTCACTCTTGTAAGGTTTCTAATGATTTGTTCACTTTTGTGAGGTACTTAATGATTTGTTCACTGGAATCAGTTGTCGGAAGCGCTTGCTCTGATTTTCCCGCGCTCGGCTTCATTATAAGTTCACGCAGCGCGGCGGTAAGTGAAAATTGGATTCCATTTAGAGGTGTTTGTTTATTCAGGCGGGAAAACTACCCCCGGCGAACCAGGGATGTGCACTCGTACAAATCACTGATCTTTCCGTAGAACTTGGATTTATTTTACTTCATTTTTATTTTATTTTATTTTAACTTGACAACAAACAGCGATACAGAAGAATTTGAATGAATTAGAATTTCGGTGTTTATTTAAAAGTAATTAAAAATTTGCGTTCCTTTTACTAACAAGTTGGTATGAGGCTGATAATTGTAAAAAATCATTCACTAAGCCAATATCACCCCTGTTTGAGGGAAGATTGGCAAAAGTTGCAAGGTCTATCTTCATTTGAGGTTTGGATTTTAATCTGTAAGTTAATATACAGCAGTTGTAAACGTGAACTTAAGCATGTCTGTTTGTGAGCATGCATTTATTAGGAATTTTAAATGAAAATATTTCTTTGCAAGTAAGTGTAAATTTTTTAGACTTTTTAAAGTTTGTGTATTCACACAGTGAAAATTCATTTTTATAAATAATTATAAAAAATTATAAAAACACATAGTTTTATTTTCACAAATTGAGTATTTAGGTGGAAATAAATACTCAATTTGTGAAAATAAAACTATGTGTTTTTTATAATTTTTTATAATTATTTGTAAATTTTTTATAACAACGTATACTCTTCGCTTTGAGCCCTTCCTTGAAGGTTCGTAACCCTTGGTTTGTTCTGCTTACAAAAGGAAGGAAGGTGACTCCGCCCTTCCACTAATCCGTCGTCTCTTATTCCTTATCCGATTAAATAATCCCATTCCGCTGTAACATCACACTCTATCTGCAGAATGACTTGGGATCGCCCTCCGCACAGAAAAAAAACATCACGAAGACTACCGAGTATAAAACATCATTAAAACTCCGAGTAAAAAACATCACAAAAACTCAACGCAATCGCGTAAACAAAAATAAATAAATAATAATCTATATATAACTTACCAGGAGCTCCGTCGTATATGGCATACATTTTTGATTGACGAAAAGTTTTATACTTCATCCCCTTGGTGCTTAATTGTCTTATGTCGATCAGAGGTAATTTAACATAAGCAATCTTTGTAGGTTTAATGGACAAATGTATATTATGAAATTGATTAAAAATAAATTAAAATAACTCTCTAAGATTCTCGTGTTTTACGTTTTTTATTAGCTGAAATTACGTAGAATGTGATTCTTAAGATGATTTCATTGAAAGTCATCTTTGAATCAAATGGTAGATAAGCCAAACAAGCACTGAGACTTGGTGTACTGTACCCTTAGTACGAGCTGCAAAACTTGAGAAAAGTAAAGTTTACGGAACATATTAAAGCGTGATTTCTCCCAAAATCAGCTGTTTTTGTTTCTTACTCTTTGTGGTCTTAGCAAAAGAGTTACAGTGTTGAAGAAAATCAAGTTTAAACAAACAAAAACGGTAGATTTTGGGGAAAATCACTCTTTAGTCATTGCCGTAAACTTTACATTACCAAGTTTTGCAACTCGTACTAAGGGTACTGGACTTGAATAACATATAACTTAAACTCGCCTCGATCGGGTAAATAAGAAAATGCATGAAATGAACGACAGCACTGCCAGTGAGTGAATTAGTTTTCAAACATTTTTTTAGATTAACGCGATCTAAGATAATTTACGCAATGTGTAATACTTGGACTTCCTAAACACAGTTAGTGGCTTACGTGAAGCAATAAAAACTTTACAACCTATATCTGATGCGGCGTAGGGCGTGCTACGGAAATCGTAGAGGGTAAAAACAGCCTTAACGAATGTGATGTCTACATTATTTATTTCTCTACGACTCAAATTTGATAAATCACTCGCATGATAATCTATTGTGAAATACAACTTGAAAAAGTATTACAAATAGTTTATTTTTTAAAGTTGTTTCTTTGATACAGCTCGATTCTTAGAGAATATTCAACTTTTAATGTAAATATTCGGGTATGCAAAATTAATGTTCATTCATTTGTATTGTAATCTTAATCTAAATTTAAATCTTAATTGATGTATCATTTGAGATTCATATTAAATGCATTCCCACAAGCAGACACGCATAATTTCGCGCTCACACATGCCGCATATGGACCTACACTATAAAAACCCAATCTCAAATGAACATAAGCCCTGCAACTCTTGCCGACCTTTCCTGAAACAGGGGTGACATTGGCAAAGTGAACCATTTTTTACAGTATGGGTGGTCAGCCTCATACCAACCTATAAGTCAAGGAATTATAATACATTGAATAATCAAAAATCGATAATACATTAAACTGATTAAACAATGAATAATCGATACATTATTTATGTATTGTTAGTTTTTATGGATTTTTGTGTATATTAATCCTTATATTCTTTGCTTAGAGGTTTTTATGAGACTGAATACACAAAACCTTCTGTAAAGAATGATTGACTTTGCCAATTCCATACCTGTTTCAGAGAAAGTTGACTAGAGTTGTAAGATTTATAATCAGCGCCCTTGCAGTGACAGTAGTCACGAAACGGCGCTATAACAAAAATCATCATCATCATTATCATATGAGATTTGACCGGTCTGAAGTCTAGTGGTTAGCCCTTCAGATTCGTAAATGGAAGGTCGTGAGTTTGAATACCGGTGGAGCACAAAAAATGTACCATTTATATTAACAAATATGCTCTTTGATTAGTTGAAAAATTTATATACCTTTACCAAAGACCGGTCACCAAAGCTCAATCCAGACTTGCAGCAACTGAGTCTTGCTTGAGAATTGGCGCTTTCTCTAGTTACAACTAATCTCGCACAGAGTTTTTGAGGTGTATTATTAGATAATATTGTGTAATATTTTGTTAAAACTTATGTGTGTGCTAGATAAGTATGTTATTATATAGAGAATGGCTGAACACAACAGCCAATAGACAAGCATGGAGAGAGTCCGATACATTTCAGCTTGCTGGTTTTCAAGGCCCTGCATGGAACCGCACCGCAGTATTTGAGGGACCTCATAGCTCCAGCGACTGTCAACCATAGGACGGCAACACTGCGGTCAGCTGCGTCGCGCAGCAGTCGTCTGGAGTGTCAAGATCTAGGAATCAAGACTGTGTTTGGAGAACGAGCCTTCAAGGTGGCTGCTCCAGCTGCATGGAACATCCTTCCAGATAACCTGCGAGATGGATCTGGAAGCTGGGTTTAGAAGAGGATTAAAGACCCACCTCTTCGCACTCTCTTTCGAACAAGCGCCTTTGGAATGATTTAAAATCATGAAAAGGCGCTATATAAATTTAGAATTTTATATTTGTATGTAGAGAGGATTGGAGGAGGCCTACGTCCAGGAGTGGACTGAAAAAGAAGAAGAAAAATAATAAATAGACATACTGAATGACGCAACGTGAGATGTCTACAAAGTCAACCAAAATAAAGCCCAGAAAATGTTAATTTAAAATCCATTTTATTACATATTTAGTGTCTACGGCTGCTCGGCAAATCGAAAACGTCGTCGGCGGCGCGAAGAAAGAGATCTAATCAAAACATACAAAAAGTAATTGGAGAGCGTCGGGAGGGGTGTGGGAGGAGGGGTGGATGGGGGTGGAATATTTTCCTCCCCCTGTCAAAGGCTTCATAAAAAAGCGATCGCCTCGGAAGACGCAAAACAAGAAATGAATAATTCCGTCTGCAATGGCCGGTCCCATGTTAAAACGACACAGTGATAAAACGACACATGATTTAACGACACACGATAGAACGACACATGATAGAACAACACATGACAGAACGATACATGACAGAGCAACGCATGAAAAAGCATCACATGACAACGAAAACGCAACTAAGTTCCGAAGGGTGTCGCATGTGGCATTTCAAACTCATTTATTTTTACAGGTGAGGGGCCGGCTTTATGCCAATCTCTTCAGTTTTACTTCTTCAGGGTTTAACAGTTTACGAGGAGGCTGATACTCATATGTTGTAAAGGGTGAGTAAACCTTGCCAGTATTTTATTTTGGGTTTTGAAATAAACACTGCAACGAGAAATCATTTCTGATCCCACGGTGGGATTCGAACTCAAGCTCTCGGCATAAAATGCAAGCACTTTAATCAACTGAGCTATCGACCGGACAAAAATTTACAAAATAGAAAACACCATGACGGAAAAGTGCGACATGAGAA
Source organism: Agapetus fuscipes (assembly GCA_951799405.1). NCBI lineage: Eukaryota > Metazoa > Arthropoda > Insecta > Trichoptera > Glossosomatidae > Agapetus > Agapetus fuscipes. The sequence continues at coordinate 1,631,405 of OX637346.1, read as the reverse complement.
ACGTGAGAAAATGGAACTCATGCATATGTTATTTGGTAAAGCTTATAAAAAAAATAACGCTACCAATAATCATTACTCGATAAAAAAAAACCTAAACTAAGCTGTTGTGATATTTTGTCATGTTTTGCCATTTATGGAATGTTCTGCTTCAGGTATGTGATGTTTTGTCATATGATGTTTTGTCCTTGTGTCGTTTTATCACTGTGCCGTTCTAACATGTCACCGCAATGGCTACGTAGACTGGCAGCTAGTGGCGCTTTCTCGACTAGTTGGGATGAATGTTATTATGAGAGTAGAAAAAAATAGAGAAAAATCTTTTCATCTTAAAGAACCCGCACTAGTATTGGGAGTTGGTTTTTAAGACAGGTGAATAAACTCGTAATGTCAAAGAAAATGAGCCGTGCTGTCTGTATACATGTTTTCCCAAAGAAATGAAAACCTGAGCTTCAAAAATAAGGATAACCACTCAAGTGGCGAATGGTGCCATACAACTCGATTCCCATCGGTTACCCTTTTAAAATGAGGCAATAAAGTAGACTGCATGGTTTCAGTGGGGAAAAATACGTATTGTTTCTTTGGTTTTAAATGTATTTTTTTACTTTGTGCCTATATTTTATAACTACTTTGTTGTCTCATTTTAAAAGGGAAGCCGATGGGAATCGAGTTGTATGGCACCCTTCGCCCCTTATTAACTAGAATCGTCGGTGTTATAGCCACGGGGATCAAGACAGGTTATTTGGAACCGGATAACGCTGGTTCGAATCCCGCGACGATAACTTCGACCCTGGTTCAACAGATGCCGTTGCATGCACACAAGCTTCTGCTTTCGCATGAAGACAACTGGCCAGGTAAAATAGGTTGGTGGATTGCATTCCTTTCCACAAATCTATTAAAAAAAAAAAAAAATGATGGGGTGAGCGTAAGGTCCCCCTTCATTGTTAAAATAAATTGTTTCCACTCAAAATTTTATTGACTGTCGAGGCATTCATTTTGCAATCTTTAAAAATAACCAATGAAAACAATTTTGTTTTTGATTCCGGTGAGTGTATTCAGTTCCACGACCAGTTTTGCAAACAATCCGTTTGCATCCTCAGATGGATAAACAATTACTTATTTTTAAGAAAACATTAAGAATGTGTGAAAATTCTGTAGTTTTCTCATGAGCAACGCCTTAAAGGTAATTAGTTCACTTACTATTATTAAAAAACTAACTCCAAATAAAACGTTCACTAAACAATTTCTCAAATCAGTGAATCAGCATTTATTTAGTCTCACCCTTAGCAGAGAATTGTCACAGCTTCATCAACCTGAAGACATTCAACTTGCGAGGTTCTTATTGCATTGATTTTCAGGACTCCCTCCATCCATGCCTATAGGCCTCGGGTCTCCTGTAGATTTCGTATCGACTGAGAACGAAGTGAAAGCGTATCTATTAAGACGTGTCAAAGGGAGGGGGCGTAATTTGAATTTGGCGGGAGGTTCCACGTGTCGGTGTGAGGCGTGTCACCAAAAATTGGTCAAAGAAAGCTTGTCCACAGATAGTTCGTCCATAGTCAAGAAAAAGACTTTGGTTTCAGCAAATCTCTTTTAATTTTTTTCTCGTCATTCCTCAAAAACAGATTCCATTTTGTGGAGATAAATGGCCATCGATCGGCAGGCTTCTCTCCCTTATGGTGCTTTCTCATAAGTTCAACAACGGGTTAATAGACAGTCCCACCCTGTTGGAGGGTTTCAGGTTGTACATGCCAAATGACTAGAATCGGGGGCGAGATCATGATTTATTTCATGTACCGATGAGTCGCACTGACGTCTTGGCGAAACATCCTTTGACTCGGAGTGTTAAACTCATTAACGAATCAAAGATTGACATATTTCGATACAATTTAGACACCTTTAAATCCATAGTGAAAGAGTTCCTCCCAGCATGTTGATGGCTGAGAGGGTGCACTGTAATTAGGGTAACCAGTGTGCACTTTAAAAAAAAAAATCGGTCACACGACAGATTGTCAACACGACTTTACGGACACAGACCACTCGAGCACTGATAACTCACCCACAGACACATAGGTCACAAACATATTGGTCACACGAAAGTTCATCTAGACGACTTTTTAGTCACACAACATTTCAGTCATATACGGTATAGCTCCACCGACAGCTCCATCATAGAAAGTAAACTTTGTAATTTCTTTCATTTGCATTCATTGTATTTCAGTGGCGTTCGGTAAAATGGTAAGACGACATTGTCGTGCTAGGGTCTACTCTAGTGCGGTCTTTGTCAAGAATGGGGAGCCATACCAAATCCCTGTCTATTCAGTCGAATACTTGCTTGCAATATTTGTTCTGTGCGGACTTCGGTCAAAGTGTTGTTCCTTGACTTATAGGTTGTTATGCGGCTGACCACCCATAATATAAAAATTGGTTCACTTTGCCAATGTCACCCCTGTTTCAGGGAAGGACGGCAAGAGTTGCAAGGCTTATGTTCATTTGAGATTGGGTTTTTATATTGTAGGTCCACATGCGGCATGTGTTAGCGCGAAATTATACATATCTGCTTGTGGGAATGCATTTAGTATAAATCTTAAATGATATATATCTTTGCAGCTTAGATTAGATTAGATTAGATTAGATTTCTGTGATGGAGCTTTTTGCATAACATATCGCCACTTTAAGGTAAAACTGAATGAGTGCTGATTCACTGATTTGAGAAATCGTGTATAAAATACTCTTATTGGGAGTAACTTCATAGAAATAAAAGCAATTATAAAGCAGTGCTCATAAAAAACTTCTACACTACAGGATTTTACACACTTTTGTAGTGTTCCCTTACGTGGAAAATAGGAAAAAGGAGCATTTATCTGAGAAACACTTGTAAGCTTCACATGCCACTTATTCAGTTTTACCTTTGAGGTACCGATATATATTGTAATTAACTGAAATGTCGTTGACTAAAAAGTCGTGAAGGCTTACTGTAATATGACCGATGTGTCTATCGACGAGTTCACTGTGTCCGAAAATGTCCTCGATCGAAAAGTCGAGTGAACTGGTCGTGTGACAGATTTGTCCATGGCCAAGCACTCTGTGGACGGATTGCCCGTGACCGATTTGTCGTGGGACCAGCGTGAAGGGCCTCCACGTGAAGACGCGCCCTGTAATTGTAAAGTTAAGAATGGCGGTGTTGCCAGCCCGCCACAAAGTTTAATCAGTCGGAAAGTGGCGGGAAAATTTGTGTTATTAGAGCGCGGAGTGAGTAATCGCCGTTCAGCGCCAACTTCAGCTCATCCTTTTATTTCGATTGAAATTTCGCAATTCCACAATGCAATCAACTTCTAATCTAAGTTGAAAAGACATAATCTACGCAACGCAACTGAACTACACATATACATAGTGTGCTTCTTGCCTGCATAATCGCTGATTAGGGGTTGCATGTGGTGATTTGGGGCCTATTTATTTTTACGGGTAAGGGGGCCGGCATCACACCCACCACTTTCGTGGTTTCCCTATCTTACCTAAGTTGAGTTTTCAGTTAGTGAAAATAAGTCACACAAGTTGCCAGTTCTGTCAATATCTGTCCCTAGTTTTGCAGCAGGCACATGAGGAAGCGCATTCCCGCCAGGCTTACATTTGTGGTGGGTTTTGTTTATCTTGGCGGGAAAACCATTCGGGCCTCCCTTCGCTCTTCTTGTACCCGAGTATTGCGTTAACTCACCTCTATAATCTGAAATCTATGTTGCAAAGAGATATAGGCCTTAGCTTTAGCCACTAACATTGCAGATCAACCGCTATTATGTAAAACTTTCTTTCTAATTATAAAAAAAGGAAACGTGAAACAGTAGACATGACCTGTAGGAGCCTAGAGAGTGACTAGTATCGTATACATATAGATTAACTGGCAATAAAAGCGTCGGATAAGGCCGAGCAGAACAAACCAGTTACCTACAGCAAGAAGGGAGTTGTAATTAGAAAGACGCCATTCGTCTCGGCGGTGAAAATAAACGGTGATAGCTCAGAACGACACACTGACAAAACGACACGTAACATAACGACACGTGAAAGAATGACGCATAGCAGAACATTACACAACAAAACATTTTCGACCTTGTTGGTCATCATCAGGTAAGAATACACTATTGATTGCATTCTTCAGATAAGAATGATGACCAACAAGGTCGAAAATGTTCGTAATGATTAATTAAAATAAATTCGATATTTGTCAAAAGAAACAGAATTTTGTTTCTAAAATATCAAAATCAATCAATATGAATTTGCACAGTGTTAATACACAAACCATGAAAAATTTAAACATTACTTACCTTAAACAGAACATACCATAAACGGAACATGACAAAACATCACAAACATTTATTTTGCTTCCACACGCCATATGCGACTCATTCGGGGATAGCGCGGTAAGAATTTGCTCTTTATCTGCAGCTTAGTTAGTTTTTTTTTATTATCTTATAATGATAATCGGGGGAGTTATTTTTTTCATAAGCTTTACTAAATACTATATGCATGAGTTCCATTTTCTCATGTCTTACTTTTTTATTATGATGTTTATGGTGTTTTCTGTTTTGTAATGTTTTGTCTTGTGATGTTTTTTCATTGTGATGCACTTTCCTGTCATGTTCTGTCATTGTGATGTTCTATCATGTGTTGATCTGTAATGTGTCCTTCTGCCATGTGACGTTCTGTCATGTGTCGTTATATCATGTGTCGTTTTGTCACTGTGTCGTTCTAACATGGAACCAAAATAAAGGATAGGCAACTCCCACGGGAGATTGAAATGATTTTTAGCAAGGAGCTGAATTGAATTTATTAATAAGGATCAAATACCGGCGGGCAAACATGCCCGCGCAGTCTGGTGGTAATTATTGGTGATTTATAAGGTCTGATTAGCTGCGATGGGCTCCGCTGCAAATTGCCAATTAAAAGTGATTTTTCATTTCAAATTATAAGGGATTAACTTGGCCGAGAATAATTCACAGTTGGCATTTAGTAACGTTTCTGTCAGTACGTATTTATAACGCTAAACTCTTTCGGTTTTCCAAATGAATTTCTGAAGATTCAAGAAATTTACAATGATATTTCTGTATCATCTGAAAAAAAAATAAAAAAAATTACGAACACAGAGTTTTATTTTCCCAAGTTGAGTATTTACGTATTTCGTTTCTAAAGTACTTTTGACTTGCTGACGTCATTTTCAAGAGGCCACTGTTACAAAATTGACAAGACAAAAACCATAGAGAAATGAGAAGGATGAGTTACGACAAGGAGGTACAATTAGGTTATAACAAAGACAAAGCAGCAAGAGTTTGAACATTGCCCAAACTATATAGCAGTGGCAAAGCGTGCCACACAAGCCGGTTCCCATCGGCTTCCCTTTTAAAATGATGTAACAAAGTAGTTAAAAAATATAGGCACAAAATAAAAAAATACATTTAAAACCAAAGAAACAATACGTATTTTTCCCCCATTGAAACCATGCAGTCTACTTTATTATCATTTCTGCCTCATTTTAAACGGGAAACCGATGGAAACAAGTTTGTACGGCACCCTTCGCCACTGCACTAGATATATTATTTTTTTATCATCATCAATGGGGGGGTTTTTGCCTCCTTTAACAACTGCCGCCACCGCTGTCTGTCCAACATCTTCCTCTATTCTAAACGTTTCTAGCTCATTCTAGCTCAAAAAAATTGCCCCAGATAGGTAGAAATAGCAAAAAAGTTGACATACATTGCTGCAAGCCTATTTTGAGATCCTGATAGATGAAGAATAAGCTTCTTGGAAAATATACTGTTACGAATGTATGAATTTATGTCTGTGTATGCTTACTTATGTTTACTATGTGTTCTGTGTGTTTTTTTACTTGTATATGTGTGTCTCGACGGTTGTACCTACTCGTATTTGCTCGAAGCTTCTGTTCGAGACGGTTTTGGCGTGATCGTATGTATGCTAGTGCCCTTTAGTCACGAATAAATACGGATTGCAGTGCTTTGAAGGAGATCAGTACTCGATTAGTACATTAGCCGTTAAGCGAGACGTACAAAGATTTAAGCTGTAGGTAAGTCATATAGCAAATTCTTAAATAAATTTAATCTAACTTCTTTTAAATTGAAATTATTAAGTAAATCGTTTAAATTGCATATTTATAATACTTCAAATTGTATCTTAGGTATATTTTGTTGGTGTGGGTAGAGTGGGATCCCCAGGACGTGTTGTCGGGGACCGAGTGTTGTGAGGCTGGGCACCTCGAGCGCTCTGAGGAATAATGAAACATAACTAAGCCATTAATACTGCAGGGGGGATGGAGGGAGGCCCAAGCCCGAGGGGGTAGCAGACGGAGGAATATACATTTCTGAAGTAAAGATTTGTGGAGTGCCGCTGACGATTAACCGCGAAGATCTAACGGTGCTATTCTTAGACATTTTAGTCGTCCGTTGAGCCAACGCTTTGACAAATTAATGATGCATTTATATGAAGACCTGCCAACGCAAGATGGCCACAAGTGAACAGCTGGTTAGTCTTCATACAAATATTACCAAAATTCGGTAGGTAAGAATGACCGTGGTGATGAGACTTTCAGCCCAGGCATCATTATTATTGTGTCAAAGCGTGGGCTCAACTGGCGACTAAAATGTCTAAGAATAGCCTCGTAAGTGTTTAAACATTAGTCTAAGACAAAAACAAAGATGAAATTAAAAAAATATAATATGAAAATGGTTAATACTCGTACATAGTACGATTTGATGTAAACGAAACTAATAGGACTGCAATAATGGATTATTTTAAGATGGTTACAGAAATGCTGTGTATTTTTAATTTGAATTGAAAACACCTTTTTTTTATACAAACCAGTTTTATTTTCTCATTTTGAGTTAAATTGCCTAAGCGCTATTGGACTTTATCATCTTCAGAGGCTAACTGAGATAAAAACAAAAGGATCAAAATTTAAGTCAGGGAAGAAAAAACGGGTGGCATTTTTCGGGCAGGTACTGCTAGTAGGGGAGAAGGACTAGGCTTAGTTGTTTTTTTTTTTTTTTTTTTTTTTACTTTAGGATAAGCTTAAATACATTTTTATTTTTAATTCTGTCACTTAACGGTGAGCTAATGCATCATTCATTTTTATCTCCACTCTTGTATTTCTTTTATTTTGTTAATTGTTTTGCTTGACTAAGATGTTGAACTATGATCTTGGTATTGTTCAGACAATAAAAATCAGGAGACAGTTCTTGAATCGCCAATTTCAGTGAAATATAATTAAAGGGTTACAATAACTGATGTTCTTAAAATTGGAATTTAAAGAATTTGGTGGAGTCGGTAGAAATGCGCTGTGCTAGACATTTCCAGTACTTTCAGGAATCTTAGAAAGCGCGCATTCCACAGCTCCCATCGGCCTGAAATGCTTAGCGTTAATTTGCATAATTGTTATTTATTTCGCTATCGGGAACAGTTTCTCCTTCTCGATGTAATTTTTCATCATTAGGCGCTCCCGGACCCTGAACAGGGAAGGAAATATTCAGAGACAATGAAATATCAGTTCAATCTAAGGAAACCAGACCGCCCCGGAAGAAATGCTGGTGTACATTGGTAGAAGCTGACTTGGCAACGCTGTCAAATGAAAAACTGCGAGTAGAAATAAAATGAAAGGTAGCTCTAGCTCCCTTTGAATTAAATAAAACATTTAGGCTTTCACGGCCGGCGGTTGACACTGGAGGGTTGCTTTTTAAGTTGGTTTTATTTCCATCTAGGATGTTTATCTTGAGTGGGATGTCGTTGATGAAATTCTTATGAAAATTAAGTATTTACTGAAAAATTGTTAATACAACTCTCAGCATTTTACATATTAACTTGCAGAACAAATTAAGCGTTGGAAATATACTAAAGAAATATTTTTACAGGTACTTTGAATTAGTAATTAAAAAAGACACTGAAGGGTTTCTTTAAAGGTCTTTTAAATAGGTACCATAATTGAAGAGATGATCAAGGAAACAAACGCTCAAAAACAACCACCTCAAGAAATTCTAAATAGCATAGGTATTACAATATATATGTGCTGTTCCTCCCACGAGGAATTCAAAAGGATTGCGTTTGATAGAGAGGAATGGAGAAAATGATGGATAAAGTTGCTGCAAACCAATTTTAGGATTAAAACAGAAGAAAAATATTGAAAGCAGTATGTTTGAAATGTTTTTTTTTAAATTTGTAATAAGAGAACAGTTTATGTATAACCTCAATAAATTTTTATCTTCGTTTCTACCTCAGTTAGCCCATGAAGATGGACGGATAAAGTCCAATAGATCTTTGGCCGTAACTTTAAAATTGTAATAAAAATCTTTGTTTTCTGGAAAGAAAATATATTATTCAAGAAATCATGGTGATGAAAATTGATGAAATAAATCGTGGGATTTGGTTTCACAGTCAAAATGCTACGTTGCCAAATTTCTTATTCCAATATCTTTGATCTCATGATAGGCTTTGAGAAAGTCCATAGGTACACAGTGAGTTACACTCACCTTAGCCACTCTCCCTATAAATTAGCAGTGAAGGGTGGATGAGAGGGAGCGGGGGGAGGGGAGCCTATCAAAGGGCTGGTGGGCCCGTTCAAGGGAAGTGCAGGCGAAGAAAGGGACGAGGAGGTCCCAAGACAAATGAATCAGAACCAGAGATTGGGAAAAATGCTAATGCAGAAGCCAATCTGGGAGCTGGGAGGTCGGGGATCAAGGGGGATTAATGCGATTTTATTCTCACATCCAAGAGTTGCGTGCTAAAGAGTTTCGCTGATATACTCTGCTTTGAATTATTAAGGGTTCAGTTTTAATAAAATTGCAGTTGAATTTTTGTTTCACAAATCGATTATAAGTGGTTCACTTTTCCACTTCTTCACGGCTTGGGTTTCAAAGGGTTACTGATCATTCACAAAACTGCCACCCGTATTTATACATGACCAATTAACAATCCCGCGTATTCCAGACCATATGAGACGCCTCTCGAATGGATGTTTCCAGAGAGTATCAGAAGTGAAAACAGTTCAAAGTGTCAAACATTTACGTCTAGAAAGCATTTTCAAGAGTAGCGATATTTGCAACAAAGATTGTTGCTGCTCCTGAAGATGCCTTTTTAGGAGGAAGCTTTAAGAGCCAAGAAAACAAAATATTTAAAATTATGTGTTTTAATGTTAATAACTTGAATATAGATTGAATAATAGGTTCCCTTCCAATTTTTATTGAACGTCTCAACCACAAAATTTACTCAGATCTATTGTTGAGGGCTTACAGAATGCGCTTATATAAAAATAAAATGCTAATTTAAAACTTGCGAGATAAAAGTGAACGTAAAACTTAAAGCGAGCAGAAAGTTTCATTTTGGGATAAATGAATTTTATGCGAGAGGAGCCATCAAACGGAATGGCGACTGGAAAATATTATGTTATTGGGGGAGAAGAGAGTAATGCAATAATTCTTTTGGAATTTCTTCCGAAGAGACGCCATTAGACACGGCTGGGTGCTCGGCAGATCCATATTTACAAATGGCCAATAACGTACACACGGTTATGACTTTTTACTTTCTAGATAGTTATTTACATTTCTTGTAACTTATCTAAGTATCTATAATTTAAGTTGCAAAGATATATTTCATATCGACCGGTCCGTAGTTCATTGGTAACACTTCGGACCCTGAATGGAAGTTATGGGTTCGAATCTCAGCGGAGCACAAAAAATATACCATTTATATTTTCAAATTTTTTCTTCGTTGGGTTGAAAAATTCATACACCTTTACCAATGACCAGTCACCAAAGGTCCATTCAGCCTTAGTCTTGCTTGAGAATTGGTGTTTTGTAGCGACGACGACCAAGCTCGTAAAATGGTCGATAGCTCAATTGGTAGAATGCTTGCATACCTTACCGAGAGCAAGGGTTCGATCTCAAGGCTTACTCAGCCTTCACAATAAATGAGAACCAGCCCCCCAGGAAGCTGGGAAACTCCCACTTTAACTGAAAGTGGTTGGTGTGAGGCCGGCCCCTTTACTCGTAAAAATAAATAGGTCCCGAATCAGTTTTAATGAAATCGAAAAAATAACAATATCTTGTAAGTTTTCTAAAAATATAAAATCTGTTTTTGATCTCGTAAGATGACAAAAGGAAAACTGAGATGTAACACTAGCAGACAGCGTATTAACTTTTTACAATTGAAGGAGGAGATGTGAGATTGAAATGTCATTCACATAATCTGACGCCAACAGAACCAAGGAATTACACCGACTGCAAGTTCTAACTGTAATCAATAATCATCCCGACAAATAACCGACTTGTAATATTCGCAGGATAAATGTAATAAACTATTATTTTGTGAAGAAAAATGCAATTCACCTTTTTTTTCCTCTCCCCAGGAACAGCTATGAATCTAAATCCAAATCTAAGTTGCAAAGATATGTATCATTTGAGATTCATATTAAATGCATTCCCATAAGCAGGCACGCATAATTTCGCGCTCACACATGTCGCATGCGGACCTACAATATAAAAAAACCCAGTCTCAAATGAACATAAGCCCTGCAACTCTTGCCGACCTTCCCTGAAACAGGGGTGACATTGGAAAAAACATTATCATAAATTTCAAGATTTTGAAAAAACTTTTGGCCATTACTTCAATGCTTATTTGAGCCATATCCACAAGTTTTGAAATTCGATTTATGTTCATTTAATTCATTGGTTTATTGTTGCAAATTGTGACATGGGGGGGAATATTTAATACCATATTCACATTCACTCATGGTTTTGTTTTGTCAATGCCACCCTGGTTTCAGTGGAAAGCGGCAGGAGTTGCAAAGGTTATGTTCATGTGAGGTTTGATGCATGTGTAAACGCTAATTTTCATGTGTCTGCTTGTGAGCATGCGTTAAAGATGAGCCTTATATGTTAAATTGTTACGAATGTATAGGCTCATGCCAGCGTGTTTTTGTGATTATGTGCCTAAGCGTGTTTGCTTGCTGTGTATGTGTGTGAAGATGTGAGTATTTGATATTTTGTACCTTGTACTTCTCGTACTCTCTAGAGACATCCATTCTAGAGGCGTCTCGAACACGTGAGAATAGGCCTTGGTCACATAAGAAATATAGGCTACAGTTCTGTGAAGCTTTTGTGATCCATTAACACCCAAGCATTGACACCGACAATACAGAAGTTACAGAGGGAACCATATTATCAACCTAAAAAATAAATACTGTGAAATAAATTCAATAGCAATTTTATGAAGAGTGAACCCGAAATACATCATAACAATATGTATGCAGTTTTAGACTTACACGGCCGGCTGATGATGCTGGAGTGATGTTTTCCGGGATATGTTGCCGTGGTCTGTGGGAGCTGGAGCTTTCGGACGTTTCGCCCATTTCTACGATGGGCTTCTTCAGCGTGAAGTATGATGATGATGATGATCTTGATGAGAACTGTGACACACTTCAAGAACTGAACACACTTACATCACAGTTCTCATCAAGATCATAATCATCATAATACTTCACGCTGAAGAAGCCCATCCTAGAAATGAGAAACGTCCGGAAGCTCCAGCTCCCACAGACCACGGCAACAGATCCCGGAAAACATCACTCCAGCATCAATATGTATGCAACTTGGATTATAGAAAAGTATTTTTTTTAAAACGTATAACTTTTGTTTTCATATTATTTTTCAGTCTAATAATATTAACTATACACGTAGCAGTACTTCATTGCTTGGAGTTTTTACATTCTCCGCGTGGTTGAGTTACGGTGCCTACATGCCACACGTTATCACCTGTCGGGCGCACATTCTCTCTCTTCTCTCTTCTCTCCTCTCACTTCTCTCCTCTCTCCTCTCCCTTCTAACCTCTCTCCGCCCCTTCATAATGCTGCCTTGTTATTTATCACTCCACCCTCATAATTATTTAGGGGTTAAATTAAGGTCGGGTATTCATTTTAAAACGGTTCGCTCATTGTCGCCTAAACGACGAACGTGTACGCGGCGCGGCGCGCGAGTGTGTGCTCTTGTTTAATTACTGCTCCTTCGGGTAAAGGGGAACAACAAGCCCAAGGAGAGAAAATTTCAAATCAAACCGCACAAAGCGCACTGTGCTAAGTGGATTGTGTCGTTAATAGTTACTTTGTGATAAAAGCTATTACGGGGATTTGATAGAAAATATTATATACAAGGACGTGTTTCACATGAACTTGTACATTTCGTTATTATTTCTAATCTAATCTAATCTAAGATGCAAAGATATATATCATTTAAGATTTATATTAAATGCATTCCCACAAGCAGACATATATAATTTTGCGCTATCACATGCCGCATTTGGACCTACATTACAAAAACCCAATCTCAAATTAACATAAGCCCTGCAACTTGACATTGGTAAAGTGAACCATTTTTTACAGTATGGGTGGTCAGCCGCATACCAGCCTATAAGTCAAGGAACCGTAGTTAAGCGTAGAGAATTTGGCGATCGCAGAGAGTTCATGTTATTTTTGTACAATTTCTAATAAATAAAAAAATGCGTGATAAAAATGCAACTAAGCTGTACACATATAGGGTAACTTCTCGCCGCGTTATCCCCGAAAGGCTCGCATGTGGCGAGTTTAACCTATTTATTTTTACAGGTAAAGGGGCCGGCCTTACGCCAACCACTTCAGTTGAAGTGGAGGTTTCCCAGCTCCCGAGCGGGCTGGTATTAATTTCTTGTGAAGGCTGAGTAAACCTTGTCGGTATTTTATTTTGGGGTTTGAAATAAACACCGAAACGGGAAATCATTTCTGACACCCTCGGTGGGATTCGAACCCGAGCTCACGGCATGGGATGCAAGCACTCTACCAACTGAGCTATCGACCGGACTATAAAATAAACGGGATGGATATCTATGATAATCTATAATCTTAGTTGCAATGCCATATTAAGATTTTTAATAAATACGTGACCACAGACAGACACGTATAAGGTCACGCTTACTGCTTAATGCTGAATGTGTACTTAAAAATTAAAAACTAAACCTTAAATGAACATAAACCCTGAAACTTTTGCCAAGCTTCCCTGAAACAATGGTGACATTTTTTACATTATGGGTGGTCGGCCTCATCGCAATTCATAAGTCAAAAAAGATCAAGTCTTACCTTTTAAGTGAGAATACCGGATTTATACCGAAAAAAAATCATGAAATATGAAACTCAAATGTAGTATAATTGGCAACTTAGATTATAGATAGATTCAAGTGGAGGTACATTAGATTACTGTGAAGCTGAAAAAATCCGTTAATCAAATAATAAGGTATTATTTCATTGAATTGTGTAACAAGAATTGAATTGGAAATTCCTAGAATGATTCAAGAAGCCCGGGAAGAGTTGCAGGGCTTATGTTCATTTGAGATTGGGTTTTTATATTGTAATAGTTAGGTTTAAGTTAGAATTACGGTCGTTTGACATTTTTAAAATTATATCAATTTTTTAAAACTGAACAATTTTAAAACTTAATTTAAATCGGATATTTAACGAACCGCTTGGAGAGAACTTACATCATTCTCTACGTTCGTCAGCGACGTAGCCGACGTCTTCAGGAGAACATCCTCTCTGTACGGCGACTGAGGATGAACTTTTATATTGTAGGTGCACATGCGGCATGTGTTAGCGCAAACTTATACGTGTTTGCTTGTGGGAATGCGTTTAATATGAATCTTAAATTATTTACATATCTTTGCAGCTTAGATTTAGATTCAGGGGATGGAACGAACAGTATTGTTTGTATTGTAATAAATATTACATTTTTTATTTGATTAAAGAATATGCTACAATACCGCTTCTTGTAAAATTGTCACAACTCGTCCCACCTTCCCTCCAGAAGGTTACTGTAGAACTGAAAAAGGTCTAGGTGTATGAATTAGAAGGAATATTTCAGTTAATTGTGTAATAAGAATTTAATTGGGAATTCCTAGAACGATTCACTGAATGGAATGAGCAGTATTGTTTTTATTGTTATAAATGCAAGGTGATTAATCCAGTCTCTCAGCTCTGTAAGTGGGAGGGGGTGGGAGGTTCACTGCCCTGTGAGTGGGAGGGGGTGCGGTTCATGTAAGGGGTGGAGACAGCTGGACACAATTACAATAATGTAACCATACAGGGATACAGACATTGTAATGTTGCATTCAAACCCAACTTGTGCCCAGAGCATTATTATTAGGGTTCATAAAATTTTTTTTTTTTCAAAAAGTGTAAAAACGCATTTTTTTTTAAATTGTTCTCTTATCAATAAAATATGTGTTTTAAGGTACAAAATCATGTAATACTAGTTTTAAATAATATACAAATTAAAAATATATTGAGCTGTGTGCATAATACACTTCCGCTAGATTGACTCGCAACCATACTAAGCTGCACATTTCGTTCAACTTATTAACGCATTGTGCTTCAAAAGGTAGCTTTTGGAATGTGGAACCTATTTATTTTTACAGGTAAGTGAGCCGGCTTAGCGTCAAATAAAAATGGAAGCTCCCAAAGGGGGCTGGTTCTGGTGAGAGGCTGAGGAAACCATGTCGGTATTTGTTAGAATAACATTTGATGACTGCAAATCGATATACATACAGACACATTATGCTTATCTATAATGAATTCCTTGACTAAGACATAGGTTAGTATGAAGCTGACCAACCATACTGTAAAAAATGGTTCACTTTGCTAAGTTCATCCCCTTTCAAAAAAGGTCGTCAAAGACTTTCAGGGCTTATGTTTATTTGGGATTGGATTTTTATGTTGTAAGTCCACATGCGGCAAGTGTAAGCGCGAACTTATACGTATCTGCGAGAAGGCAAAGTATATGAATCTTAAATAAAATTTAGATTACATAGATTATAAACTTTTATATCTATACTATTTTCTCAGCAAATAGTCTGATAATTAAAACAACAAAAAAAACTTTTCAATCACAAAATATCTGTTGTTAGTTTTAAAACGTACGTAGGTATATTTTTTACTAATAAAGTATGTTCTCAGTTGAGGTTTCTGTTCCACACACGAATACGTGATATCGCTGCGTGAACAAAATACCAAACAACCCTTATTGGACGTGACAAATCATAATTACGTCCTGAATATTATAGCCCTTAATACAGATGTGTTTTAGGTCCATAATGCCGTGACACATTTGATGAATGACTTCTTTGTTTCGCTTGGTATACACACACATACCTATTACATACATGCTACATTTCGTATTTGTATCTGATACAAAAAAAACAATAATAAAAAAGATGACACCCATAATTAGACATAAAACAAGTATACAGTTTTTGTAATATCTGTATGGATTATATGTTTATTTGTATAAAGTAAGTCAAACTAAAATTATGTCAGGTTGATAGCCAAGTTGGTAGAACGCATGCATTCCATGTCGAGACCTAGGGTTCGATTCCCATCAAAAGTGTCGAAATTATTTCAAACTCAAAATAAATATACTGGTAAGGCTTACTCTGTCTACATAATATATGAAAACCAGCCCCCTTGGGACCTGGGAAACCTTAAATTCAACTAAAGAGGTTGGCGTTAGGCTGACCCTTTACCTGTTAAAATAAATGGGTTATACACGCCGTGTGCGACACTTTCAGGGATAACGCGGTAAGACGTTGCAATATATGTGTATCCTAGTTGCATCTTTTTGAATAACGTTTAGTATGACATCTATAGGTTAAGAAGTACAGTAAAATGCATCTTTGGAATGAGAGGTACAATAGCACTCCTAGCGAGTCATTTAATTTTCATAAGAATGTTAGGTTAAAGTATAAATTATGGTCGTTTGACATATTTAAAATTAAAATAACTACACAGATAATTTATATATTTAGATAATATACGAACCAATATAAGAAAACTTACATTATTCTTGAAATTTCGTTAGCGACGTACCCAACGTCTTCAGGAGACACCCTTTCTGAGCTTGGACTGAGGCTGAACAGTTCACACCCTGTTTCTATTCACTCGATAGAAGGGATTTTCCGCCATGTTTTTTGAATATTGTAGGGTATTTTTTATCATAAAAAATTGATGAATAAAAATGACGTAGAACGGTTCAATTAATAAAATTAGATTGTGAATGATTGTCTTTTCGGGGGATGATGATTGATGGTGCAAGTTCATCCCTTATCGACTGTGAGGGTTTTTCCAATAGTCCTGCTGATTGACACAATTAATAATTAACAGCCACTTTAATATGTTTATTTTTATTCCTTTCACAATGTATACACAATAAACCACAGCACAATATTGATTATAACAAAATTCACATGCTTCTGGCTCTCACGCCAGGCAAGCTTCTTCCCTCTTTCTGCCTTCCTTTGTTTTCCTTTTCATTCAAATTCAAATCTCATGTTCCATTTTACCTAACAAACAAATCCATCTCGTTACAATACACCTCCTTCCTCTCATAAAAAAAAAACATTCCCAATTTTTTTTTTTCTTTTACAATGAGTAAATAATGTATCATAATGCTCAGCCGGCGCCACATATTTTGTTTTATTTTAAGGATAAATTTCAAAAATATGAAAATAAAAAAAAACCTGTTTCTGATACATTATTCAGTCATTAATACCTTTTTTAACAATACCAATTATTTTCATACTAAAATTAATATATATTTTTTTTTAACACAAATTTCATATTCAATATTATAAACAAATATTTGTTTTTTTTTTTTTAAATACTTAATTCAACAATTCAAAATAATCAAATAACAATACATAATAAACATTCACCAGTTTATTAATCAATTCATTAAAATAACTTTTTTTTATTTTTAAACATGTATCACATCTTTCCCAATATTTAAATTTATTTCAAATTTATTTTTCATTAATAAATTTATCAGTCCATCAATTTTTTTTTAAAAACTTTACCTTCATATGTAATACTTTGTTTAATTTATGTTTCATACCTTCATTCATGCAATATTTCATAATTCATTCTTTCACTGATCACTTTTATATCAACTTTCACCGTATCATGCATCACCTCAAATTTTTCATACACATGAAAATATGTTTTTTTTTTTTTTTGTTAATCTAATTTGATTATGTCCTTGATGTGATATTTATTTATAACATTTGTGTCTATATCTTTTAATACATAGACTATCTTGCTAACTTTCTTTTCTATTCTGGCTTTGACAAATTTTGGAGCCAACTTTGTACAGAAGTATTTCCCTGCATTTGATTACATATTGTAGATAATTCCTCTGTATTTTTAATTTCAGATGTTGTCAGTAAAGTTGCATATTTTTCTGACAATCCATGAATTATTATGTCCATAAGTTCTTTATCATGCATTCTTTTATTTAATAAATTATTTTTTGATTTTACCTTTAAAATATAAACAGATGCATTATCATGACCTTGTACCATATTTAAAATTTCTAACTTAAGATTCCTTTGAAAGTCATATTTTTCAAATTGTTGTAAGAATTTGGTTTTAAAAATTTTCCAATCAAATTCAAAGTTAATTGCTCTGTACCAAGTTAACGGAAAATCTGTTAAAAATATAGGCATACACTCTACCAAATAATCTAATTTTAATTTGTAGACTTTGGCTAATTCTTCTAACCTTATTATAAATTCATTTGGTTCACTTTCACCATTAAAAGATATTTTTAATTTGAGAGGATCAAAATTTATGGACTCCATTGTGTTACTTTCTAAATCCTTTTTATTATTTATTTTTTTAGATTTCGTCATTTGCTGTATATTTTCAATTTATGCAATTAAAAAAAATCATTTCATTGAAAAAAATTTTTCCATACAAATTAAATATAACACCATCTATATATATTTATCTAAACTGATTTGAAACAAACTGGTTCATATCCATTCTTCATTCTCCCGCGACGTTCGATTTTTGAATTTCCATTCTTCTGAACGTAGGTAGGTAATTTGAATTCTCTTGCCTTCAATATTTTCAAAACAGCCGTTCAATATTTTCAAAACCGCCTTTTAAAACTTGCAATTTCTTGTTTTAAATTGTATAAGTTGATGCCTTCAATAGCTTTTAAACGTGTTGATGCTTTCACAACCATAAATCTGTTCAATTTTAATTATTTCATATATTGTATTGTTTTCAATGTCATTTGTTGAAATCGACTGTCATTTGTTTTTGTTTGTGAAAAATTTTCTTATAGGAATTTCATTTACAGATTTTTCTTTTACGTTGGGCGCCAAAATGTGAGGGTTTTTCCAATAGTCCTGCTGATTGACACAATTAATAATTAACAGCCACTTTAATATGTTTATTTTTATTCCTTTCACAATGTATACACAATAAACCACAGCACAATATTGATTATAACAAAATTCACATGCTTCTGGCTCTCACGCCAGGCAAGCTTCTTCCCTCTTTCTGCCTTCCTTTGTTTTCCTTTTCATTCAAATTCAAATCTCATGTTCCATTTTACCTAACAAACAAATCCATCTCGTTACACGACATCAAAAAATATGACAAGCTCTCCATTTGTCAAGGGTACGGGCTTTATTGATTTTATTTTATTAATGATTGAAGCAGAATAAGAGATAAATTTAACTTTGTATGAAAACCATTCTATTTTTTGTCCACCTACCTAATTTTTTTTTTGTAGTTTTAATGTAGCGTTCTGTTTGGTAAAAAAAACAGTGAGAATTTTTTGATGAATAAGTTGCATTTTTTTTTTAATGAACTTAGATTAAAAACATGTACCTACAGACGAGATTTGACACGAAATAACAATATACGAATGTGCGTGAAAAAAAAATTTTTTCAATCGTAGGGGAGGCCGGGGCTGAACGTTCCCGGGGCACGTTGTTCCGACAGTAATAACTTTGTAAAGAAAAGCGATAGCAATACACGTGAAGTGCGTCGTTGAAGCATCAGGTGACGTGCCAATTTGGCGGCCATCTTAGTTGCTTCGACGGCGGCGGACGAGTGGCTGTGTGCACCACGCTATTAGAACACCACGTTAGTAAATTTTTTCGTATTTAAACTTTTTGGTCTATTTTTCTTTATTATTGACCGATTTATGTGAATCTTTCCAATTTTAAAGTGGCATTAGTGAGGTATTTAATAGCTTGAATGTTTTTTTCAATTGAATTTGTTAATTTGCTAGCATGACAGTTTTGTACAAAAATATAATTTGGGGCTACAAGTTCCCTTCCAAAGGGGCTGGTTGTTCCCCGGAACAACTTACCCCAATCGATCTAAGCTTAAATTTTCTATACAGTTTTACGATTTATTTTTAGGATGGTACGTACCTACAAACGGAAAACTGAGAGAGGGAAAACATCTGAAACGTTATTACGCCAAGCTGCCAATGCTGTCATACAAGATGGAAGAAAAGTAAAAATGGTAGCCAGAGAACTGGAAATTTGGAACTGGAAAGAACTGGAATCTCAGGCTGCCTCTGTGACCGTTAATAGTGACCAACAACTTCAATTTACAGTAAAGACAAATGCTTTAGCTGGGTTTTATCCTGAAATTGTAAAGCCTTTACCAAAAGAACCCCTAAGATTGCAGACGGCTACAAAATGCCATTTAAGAAAGACAGCGGTTTAGACCGACACGCCAGAAAAAAATGCATTAGCTGAAGTCCAGGTAAAGAAGGAAGCAAGGAAAGACGAAGCCATTAGAAACAAGGGAAAGAAAACAACAATAATAAAGGAAAAGGTAAAGGCAAGGGAAAAGGAAAGGGAAATGCTCAAGAAAAAGCTAAACGAAGAGAATTACAAGAAAGCGAGAGTGATAGTGATGATGAGGATCTGGAATGGTACTGCATAATTTGTTGTGATTCATATTTAAATTCACTTCCAAGAGAACAGTGGATAGAATGTAGCATGTGTAAAAATTGGGCACATTTAAATGTAAGTGACCCAAATAAGACCTACCTTAACTTTGGTATTACATAACTAGCTGGCTTATACTCGTAATAATAATGCAATGGTAATTTGAAATACTTATACTTATTTATTAAACTTTGTAATAAATGAAATAAAATTGCTTTATAAACAAAAATCCCACTTTTGTGAACACAAATAACTAAAATGGCATTTTGGCCTTATTGGGAACCCTGTGTCTTAATAAGGCCTACATAAAAACAAATAAGCTTTCATTTATTTTAATGTATACAATATGTTGTCAATACTTATATTAAATCTTAGAGGACATGTCTACACATATAATTATCCTATAGAGAAAGCACAGCACACCGTGTACAAATAAAAATGAAAATGTTACTTTTTACTCTGCCAAAACCTTAAGAAATCAAGCGTGCGCTCCGCGTCCTGGTTGTTTTGGACTCCAGGATCCAACATGCTCACGTCAGGGACCACTTGTTGTGCTTGTGTGCGTTAATTAATGTCCACACACACTTCTACAAACATTGGCGGCTATTTGAAAACTCGAAGCGGGAAATTTCATCAATAGGCCTTATTAGGACATTTATAAATGAAACTGATAATATTACTTATGTGTGTCCCAACTGTCAGATGAAAAATTTAACGAGACTGATGATTTGTCTTCAATGTAATTTTATTTCACTTAATAAAAATAATTTGATAACTTCAAGATGATAAATAATATTGGCGTTACGAGTTTCGTTTTGTTATTTAATTATAATTGTAAGTTTTGATCTCACTTTCCATTAAATTTATTAATGAAACGTTTGCAAGAACCTGTTGTTATGGAAGTGCCAATATATCTTAGTTATAAAAAAGTGTTTATCTCAAGTACCCATCCTTTTCAGTTAAATTTTTTTGTATCCTTAAGTATGTAGGTAGTCAGATTTATAAGCCAACAGATCTCAATTTTTGTTAACCAATACAAAATGTTAATCTAGATGTAGCTAGTAATGTTTTTTCGTTGTTTTTTAAAGTTTATAACATTGCATAACAACGAAATAAATGTAACTGTAGAAATTATGGTTTATTTCAAAGAAACTATACATTATCCCTAAACTTTATTTATATTATCCAAGTGGCACAACTTGCCCCACACTTGGAACAACTCGCCCCAAAGTGGGGTTGAATGTTCCCTTCCGAAATTTTGCAAAAATATGCCTGTACAAAAAAACATATTGAGAAACTAGCAGAAATGACTTAACTATTACATAGACCGATAAAGACTTTTTAATAAAATCAAATATCAAAATTGATATCTTATCATTTTTATCATAAAATTTCATGTTATTTGAAAATCGGAACTTTCAGCCCCGGTCTCCCCTATCTTTTTACAACATTTCGTTTTTTCTTTTTATTTTTTCATAACCAACGTGCAAAGTCCCTAAATAATCTTCTGACGAGTTAAAAACACTTTGAAACAGCTTATATCACGCACGGTAAATGACAGATTCTAAGAAAATGTGTGGTAGAGATGATGGTATCGTGTAAACTGCATAAAAAAGTTCTCTTTTTTTCTGTAACCAAATGTGGTATGACCATCTATGCATACATGACCATCTACGTATCTTTGTAAAAAGTTGTATGTAAATTTCTTTCTTTTGCTGTTATCTATGTACTCAACTTAATCTCACATTGCTTGTTTGTATTTAACCATTGTTTTTCTACTTATTACATTTGTGTTTTTTTTTTTCTGTAAAAGGCATTCTGTGCCGTAAAGTGTTAAATAAATAAATGAACACAAAAGTTTTTAATCAAATATTCTGTATATATTAGTTTCTCTTTCATTCACTATTTAACACTTTTTTTTTCAGTCGATCGCAATGCCCCGCTTGTATGTAATCTTCCTCCTAGCTATGCCTACTCTAAGCATTATACTGTTGTTTGTGTGTTGTACGGGGAGCAGTACAGGAAGCTCAAGTGTGGCGACCGTCACCGCCAGGCCGGCTTATCGCCGCACAATGCTAGTTATTAATGAACGTGCCCCCCCACACCTACCCTCCCCCCGCTGTGCCCCTGGTACCTAAGGCCGGGCCTATAGGCAGACCTAGACGTAATTAAATACAAATTAAACACACAGTAGCGCCGCATAATGGACTGGGAAGTGAAACACTCACGGGGTGATGGATTTAAAGATGGCTTTGACAATTCGCTCCCTCAGTTCTTGTTTATCGTATACGCCAATCTTGTCAAATATGACTTTTTCATGCAGTTGTCTTAAGAATAAAATTCTACACAATCTGAGCTGAGAAAAACCGTAAAACTCACTCGATAATGTGAGAGTTCTTTTCAATATTTAAAAAATAAATTTCTTGTTTTTATAAGACACATTGGTCCAGTACACATGCAAAAATTGCTCATGTAAAATTTTCTCAATGGCGTTTACGGTAAACAAGAACTAAGGCAGCGAATTTTTGGTAAGTTGATAAAGAAAATATATAAATTTTTATATTGAAAACTCGAATAAATAAACAATTTAAGCATTAAAATTCATCTTATGTATAAGCCAACCATTTAAAAAACCCTCTCCCCTTGACTTATGTAGGTTGCTATGAGGCTGACCACCCGTATTTTAAAAACGGTTCACTTTACCAATGTCACCCTTTTTCAGGGAAGGTCGAGGTAAAAGTTGCAGGGTTTATGTTCATTTGAGGTTTGGATTTTAATTTGTAGGTCTCCCAAAATTTCAGATACTCTAGGGGTCTATGACTTTTGTTGTAGTGCCGCAGAGGAATAGCTTTTGTTTGAAAAATAACATACAAACAACCATTCTCAAAAGCACTTTAACTTTATTGCTTTCTACCTTTTCTGTTTATATATAAATGCGTTGAATGATTTTTATCTCGAATAAAAATAACATTTGCTCGTAATTTTTAGGTACAGTTTTGTATTCACCAAAGACAAGGCTTGAGAGTGATTATAATTTAGTTTCGCCAGTGGCTCTCAAAGTCTCCTGTCGTCTGCTTGCTTGGAAAATCATTTTAGATAACACGAGCGCTAAAATAAAAAGTCATAAAGTCGAGATGTAGATAATCTTTTAATGGAATAAAAATGTTCTCCTCCAGACATTCGCTTGAAGCAAAAAATAAAATGAACATTCATCGTTCTTAGAAAGAAAAAAAAAACTGCAAAAATCCTCAAAGGTGACTCTTCATAAAATAAGTTTCTTGATGTTGGTTGGCCTACATGGATGACGTCACACAAATGACACGTCGTCCCCTTTGTGCTTGTTTGTCTTATATCCATTAGAGGTAATTTCATATCCCACATGCAGACATGTATAAGTTTACGCTAACACAATATGCCGCATGTGGACCTACAATATAAAAATCGAATCTCAAAGGAACACAGGCCCTGCAACTCTTGCCGACCTTCCCTGAAACACAGGTGACATTGGCTAATTGGACCATTTTTTACAGTGTGGGTGGTCAGCCTCATACCAAACTATAAGTCAAGGAATGATAAAACATTGAATAATCAATAATCGATAATACATTCAAGTCCTGCAACTCTTGTTAACCTTCCCTGAAACAGGGGTGACATTGGCAAAGTGAACACTTTTTTACAGTATGGGTTGTTAGCCTCATATCAACCTATAAGTCAATTGCTTGACTTATATTATGGATTCCTTGACCAAAGTGACTAATGAAAACTGGATTTTGATTTTAAAAATATTTAAAAAAAACTATCAAAGTATTGGGGTTTATGTTGTTTTCTTAGCTCAGGTTGTGGAGAATGTGATTCTTAAGACAATTTCATTGGAAGTTCATCTTTGCATCAAATGGTAGATGAGCCAAACAAGCGCTGAGGGGGACGGCGTCTTTTATTCGAAAATGGCTTTTTGCAATGTGACTTGTAATCTGGAGTAATGAAAAAAGATGGCTGTTTGTGATGAATTACATTTGCTTTATGGACAGTCGTATAAAATAAACATGACTCGCGTATCGTTTTTCTTGGAATGGAATTTTTACGGATTCGGAGCCACAAGAAGAAGTAATAAATATTGATGACGAAAATGTATAAACTTGCATTGAGGATATGTTTGATGGACTTAATAAACAGTCAATTACATTTCAAAATATTCGAAAATATAATGTAATATTTTCTTCGATACATTGAAAAGAGATATTGATGAAAAAATGTACTATGTGCTGGAGAGATGTTTTCTGGAATCTTTTGCCGTGGTCTGTGGGAGCTGGAGCTTCTGGACGTTTTTCCCATGTCTACAATGGGCTTCTTTATCGTGAAAGTAAAATGATTTTTATGAAAACTGTGATCAAAGTGTGGGTACACTCGGGATTTAAATATGAAAAATGATGCCACTCTGCGTATGTGTTGTGCTGTGGAGTAGCTACATCTGTTAACTATGTATGTGAAACTATGGGGTATTTCACCAAACCATCTTCCTTGATGTATTCTAAGTGAAAGTGAGATGGTTCAAGTATCACGAAAGAATGAACAATGATAGATGCAAAAGCAAAAAAAGGGAAGCGTGAAATGAAAGAATGATGGATTGATCAAATAAGCACGATTTCACAAGACTGGAATCTGTAAAGTGAGAGAAAGAAAAGAGCATTAATGAAGAGAAAGATGAAAGTCGAGGATATGAATGAAACGTGCAAGGGGAAAACAAGGTGGAGACGCATCTGCAGAGGTACTGGCTACCTTGAGCAGAATGGTAACTATAACAATTTAACAGTAAAACTAACAAAAATATATGTTGCTTAAAATTCGATGTTTTTTTATTTAAAAAATGGAATCCAAGCCAGATGGAAAGTATGATTTTCGACCTATATAAAACACCAGTTCGATTTTGACAATGTAAGTTACAAATTATAATTTGGATTCATTTTAAACATGTGACTGTAACTGTAACTCTATCGCCATTTCGCTAGGGAAAGCCAGAGCCTCTGCAGACCTGCCTCCATTTCTTCCTATCCTTACATACCTCTTTCAATTCATTCATATCCATCACCTTTTTCATACATTGTGAAATATTTATAAAACAACTCAGAACGGTTTGTTAACCGATTTTTTTTTGCCTATTTATTTTAACCAAACAATTAAGTAGATATTATTATAACATTTTAAAAAGCATTTAATAAAATTGTTTTCATCCCTCCCACACTTGGTTATTTTACGACCGCATATAATTTTACATATTCCCACATGCGCGCTGCGCCCACATTTTTAATTCCCACCTACCTAAGAGTCGGGGTGTGTAACCCGGGTCCCCGTAGAGGACCGTTCACACGCTGCTCGTGTAGGTGCGCGCTTGTACATGTGTGTGCGCTGTCCGGAAGGCGTGTTCCCATTCCACGACCTAAAAGGAATGTTTACTCAGACAAGCACACGGAAAAAATTTAATTCATCAAGTAGTTTCAGTTTTTCCATATTTACTCAAAAACTATTGACATTATAAAAAAACGGTTTCGATACTACACTAGACAATGTATAGTTCTATAAATAGAATGAAAAAAAATATTTCCAAAACATAGCACACACGAGAAAGTAGCTACAGAAGTGAAAAAAACGTATTTTTTTAAATATTTTTTTGTGGTCGCAATTTTTAAGTTAGGTATATATTTTGTTTAAACTTTATAATTAAGGGTGTATGATTTCATTTTAATATGAATTTATTTGCCCGTCACGACCACCTATTATCCAGTAGCCGCGAAAATGCATCAAATCCCGCGTTTAGCTTTGAGAGTTCGTCGGTAGGAGATCGTATTGTATCTGAACCATTTTGTGTTTTTTTTAGCAATAAAATAACATGAAAGCGAAAGCGAAGCGAAGTTATACATTAATTACAAACAAGCATTTATTTTATTTTATTTACATACAAATACAAAAAAAGGCATTCATTTTATTTGTAAACAAATTTACAACAATTCACTTTCGTTCGTGTTAACAGATATATCCAAGTATATAAGTAAATAATTATTCACCCTGTACCGATTACTCAAAAATGCATAGAAACTGGCATACGGTCTCTAGAGAGCGTTTTACATTTCACAGAATTGGAATAAAACGCTACAGTTCAGTTTACACTATAGTCACACAGAAGCACACACGTGTGTGCCCTGTATTTTTTACATTGCATATTTTATCAAAGTGTAGACTCCAGTGGTTGCAGACCTATACAAGTGTATTAAAATAAAATATGAAAAAAATATATATATATTTCATTTTCATTGTTTATCTTGACTTATAGGTTGGTATGAGGCTCACCACCCAAACTTTAAAAAATGGTTTACTTTACCAATGTCACCCCTGTTTCAGGGAAGATCAGTAAAAGTTGCAGGGCTTTTGTTTATTTGTGGATTTGATTTTAATATGTAAATGCGCATGCACGATTTGTAAATGCGAACTTACAAGTGTATTTTTGTGAGCATGCACTTAATATGAACCTTAAATGTTAACATAGTTTTGCCACTTAGATGATAGATTATACATTGTGATTATGTCCCAATGACTCAGTTGATAGAGTGCTTGCATTCCATGCCGAGAGCTGAGGTTCGTATCCCACGGAGGATGTCAGAAATGATTTCCCGTGTCGGTGTTTATTTCAACTCAATAATAAAATACCGGCAAGGTTTCTCAACCTTAACAATAAATGAGAACCAGCCCCCTCGGGAGCTGGGACACCCCCGCTTCAACTGAAATGGTTGGCGTAAGGCCGGCTTCCTTACCTATAAAAATACAACTTTTATTTTTCTTTTCATCTTCGTCTCCTAAATGTTATTAATTTTTAAAGTTAAAAAAAGGTTTCATATTACTGCGTAGCCAGGGAATGTTTGTTGAGGCCGTGACTGCGTATGTGTTCAGTAAATATGCCAATGTGTGTGTGCTCATGGACTTCACCCTGTGCGAAGGAAGACAACGCATCCAAGTGCTATATATGCCTGTATAGTATACTTTTTTATACCATTGGATGTGTACATTGAAATAGCAACATGAAGTTTTTTTTCTAATAATTCAACTAAGTGATGGAATATATTCTAAGCATAAAAGCAGCACAAAAGATATACCATTTATATTTTCAAATTTGCTCTTCGCTGGGTTGAAAAATTCATAAAACCTTTACCAATGACCGGTCACGAAATGTCCATCCGGCCTTACAGCAACTGGGTCTTGCTTGAGAATTGGCGCTTTATAGCGACGACGATCAAGCTCGTAAAAAGGTCGATAGCTCAATTTGTAGAATGCTTGCATTCCATGCCGAGAGCAAGGGTTCGATCTCAAAGTTTGACTCAGCCTTCACAAGAAATGAGAACCAGCCCTTCACGGGAGCTGGGAAACCCCCACTTCAACTAAAAGTGGTTGGTGTGAGGACGGCCCACTTACCTGTAAAAAAAAATAGGTCCCGAAGCGCCACATGCGACTCCTTCGGGGATAACGCAGGCAAGAAGTTACACTACATGTGTAGCTTAGTTGCGTTTTTATATAATTACCCACTGATATAATATAAGGGTGTCAGAAATGATTTCCGGTTCGGTGTTTATTTCTAACCCAAAATAAAATACCAGGAAGGTGTACTCAGCCTTCACAAGAAATAAGTACCAGTCCCCACGGGAGCTGGTATGCCTTCGCATCAACGAAGTGGTTGGCGTAAGGCCGGCCCTCTTACCTATAAAATAAATAGGTTCCCTCGCCACATGCGAAGCCCTTCGGGGATAACGCGGCAAGAAATTATTATTTACTTAGCCACACATACTCATGACATTTTTGTTAGATTTCGACGGAACTTAGTTGTCTTGCACCAATCGAAATCTTGACTTTTGGATTACGAGTCCGTGAAAATCCGTGAAAACCTAAAATTAAACATATATACCTATATATATATATATATACATATGAGGATAATTTATTTATTTAATTTTTTACATGACCAAAGAGCGCCGTTTTTGTGTGTTTCACACCTCAAGGGCCCTCCTAATCATGAATTAGATATTTTAAAAAGGTGCCGTTTCAGTGCTCCCTTAAAAATGCCAACAGATTCCGAAACCCTCACTCCGGGTGGCAGTCTGTTCTACTCCATCGGCCCCGAAAACCGGAAAGCGCGATCCTCAAAATTAGTGCGTATTTGACGGCGAGGCTGCATCAATCTGACAGCTTGACACCCCGCTGACCTAAGTGTCCGCCCCCTCACACTCACTTCAACGGGGGAAAATATGTCTGCCAGATATGATGGAGCCAAACCATTTAGGGCTTTAAATACCATCAAACACACACGGAACCCTCTCAGGGAAACGAAGCCAATGTAGTTCTTTCAACAGCGAAGTGATGTGAGAGAATTTGGACATCCCGAAGATCAGTCTTGCGGCCGCATTCAAAACAGACTGAAATCTGTTCAGTTCAGCGTTAACCACTAGACTAAATTACAGGCCTGAAAATTTCAAATTGCTCTACGCTAGGTTCAAAAAATGATTTCAATTCAACAAAAAAGGCCAGCCAGCAGAATTCTTTCCAGCTAAATCATTGAGCTAAATGAATTTCACTTTGAAATTCAAACAAACTTTCATATTATTCATGTAATGGAAAAAAACTTATCAGAATACTATAAAGTCGTGTGCAGCTCTCCGTACAATTCATTTCATCTGATTGAATGATCTTTTGCTGTTTTTCGCCATTTCGTTAAACTTTGCAAACTGTTTTTATGTACGTACGTATTATACTACCATAGCGTTTATGTATATACTCTTACACACACAATATAAGAGAGGGCTGACTCGAGCATCTTCGGCAATATACGATGATACACGAGTGTACCCGAAGTATGAAATGTAGCAAATACAGCGCAACCAAAAAATGTATGGAATCTTAAACAGCAACTCTAGATGGCGTTTTGATTTCCATGCATTTTTGAGAAACCAGTTGGTCCAGTTGTAACGTAAACGATTGTACTCTTTTGCATTATATAAATCTTGCTTCCATAAAACTAAGGAGATATAATATTTTTCTCCGCAGTTCATCTACCGGCCGCAGGTGACGCTAGCGACCGGGTCATTTTTTGTATGGAAATCTTTATTTTTCCAGGATAAATTGAAATCGGGGGAGAAAAAATAAAACAAGTATGGCATTACAAACATAAAAAATATCACTTCAAATCCTAAAAGGAAAATAAACCATTAAAAGACGAATGTAGCTACAATATCGTATGCAAAATTTGGGTACTTTTTAAATAATCATAAAAAATCAATGAAAAGTAAAAAAAAACAACTAACAAGTAGAAAAAATAAAGCTAATCAAAATTAATGTTTTGAAATAAAAAAAAGTTAGGATTTATTCATAAGAACAGTGGAAATCTCCATTTAAGGTATCTCCGTAAATAAAATTATTTTGAATTGGTTTTTTATGGAAAAAAATACCTAATTTTATGTGTTAATTTAATCTGGAAAAAAAATGCTACCTTACAATTAAAAATATGGGCTATTTTGGTCATCAAA
Source organism: Agapetus fuscipes (assembly GCA_951799405.1). NCBI lineage: Eukaryota > Metazoa > Arthropoda > Insecta > Trichoptera > Glossosomatidae > Agapetus > Agapetus fuscipes. The sequence goes on along the minus strand of OX637346.1, from coordinate 1,602,027 downwards.
GTTGGGCGCGCTGACCTCTCAATCACCCTTAAGATAAAAAATTAATAAACATGCTTGATTTTTTTCATTACTGTCACTTTTTTGCTAAGACCATAAAGTGTAAGAAACAATAACGGCAGATTTAGGGTATGATACTTCCGTGTGCATTTCTGAGTGAACATTCCTTTTAGGTCGTGGAATGGGAACACGCGTCCGGAAGCAACCGAAATGATATGCTAGGCGGTCACTTTACGCTGTTAATGCACTGGTACATACTCCGAGGATTGTATTATAATTTCATGGAATAATATTGTGTTTTAGTATTGTATTAAAACATGTAAAATAGCACAATTAAAGACCTACATACTCGCAGAATTGTGGCATGAATACTTCTTCTTCTTCTCGAAGAGACACAAATCTCTTTTCAGTAAAGATGAGCGATAAATTTGCAATTTCAATACTGCTGCACGAAGAGGGATCTTTCGCAAAATTTATGTTTCAGGTTCTTCTAATTAGAAGTAGTCGTTCGTCCTGGAGTCCATCGAATCTCAATTCTACCTTGAATGAAAAAATGTAGGAGAGAATACTTATTGATTCCTTGACTTAAAGGCTGGTACGAGACTGACCACTCATATTGTTAAAATGGTTTCCTATATTTTTTTTTTAAGAAATCTTGTGCGGGTGACTCCCTAGATTCTAGAGACTCTAGGGGTCTATGACACTTGTTGTAGTGCCGCAGAGGTGTACGAGCTTGGTCGTCGCTACAAAGCGCCAATACTCAAGCAAGACCCAGTTGCTGTAAGGCTGGATGGACCTGTCACCTATGTCAACGTCACCCCCTCTTTGAGGTAAGTCTGGCAAAATATAGAGTTTAAGTTAGTTGTTAAAAAGTTAAGCAGGTTTATGTTCATTTGAGGTTTGATTTTTACTTGTAAGTACACATGCTCTGTACGATTCACGCATACTTTTCTCGCTCTTTTATCCATCCGTGCCTCTTCTTCATACATTTCTTCAGAAGATACTCATTGTCAATCTTTTCCCACATCCCTGAATGCCTAAATCAATTTGTTGTAATCTTTTGCAACTTTGCCCTCGTATCTTATTTTTTTGTTAAAAAAAAAAAAAAAAAAATTAGGCTGATTTATTTGGTGAGCGCTGTTTTTGTGTGTATCACACCTCATGAGCCCTCTGCGAGCTTGGTCGTCGCTGTAGAAAGCGCCAATTCTCAAGCAAGACCCAGTTGTTGTAAGGCTGGATGGACCTTTTGATGACCGGTCTTTGGTAAAGGTTTATGAATTTTTCTACCCAGCGAAGAGCAATTTTGAAAATATAAATGGTATATTTTTTGTGCTCCGCCGGGATTCGAACCCACGACCTTCCAGGTAAGAGTCCGAAGTGTTACCACCTGGACTACGGACCGGTCTCCCAGTTCTGTTCTCCTCTCCGGTTTGTTGATTGAATTATCAAAGAATGATCTTTACTATTTATGTAAGTCCTGTAAATCTTTCAGTTACTCGGTCACCATTCCGCTAGGGGTGTCCAGAGCGTCTACAGAGCGTAGCTATGGAAGTCTCTTAATGTTTACAAATAATGTTTACCTTTTCCTTACAATATTATCGCTGTTTATTTACACACCATTACTACTAAACACTCTCGCTTGTATGTGGCATACTTGTCCGTGCGTTACGCGGTATTTATGACGTCATATGAGTGTGCGGGTGTTTGGCTGCTGCTGGTACATGCCGGCACAGCTTAATGCGCTGTCGCCACACTTCACGTGTCGAACGAGCCGCGCAAATACCGCGCCGGGAATTCCATACAAACTCGTGTGTGTGTGCAGAGCAAACATGCAGGTGGTGGCAAAACAGGGAGCGGCCCATGGCTTAATCACCGATACATATTTTACACCTCCGCGGCACTACAACAAGTGTCATAGATCCCTCGAGTCTCGAGAAGCTTGGTAGTCTCTCGCACAGGATTTCTTAAAAAAAACTTATTTAATTGAGAATGACAGAAAAATCGCTAAAAATAATATAAGTGATCCGGTTCAAAGTCTAGTGGTTAGCGCTTCCTGGAATGTTGTCGGTTCAAATCCCGGCGGAGCACAAAAAGTATACTGGTAGGAATGTGTGTCTTTGTGTTTTTACGAGTATCTGTATCTCTAAATGTACGAAGGTGTTTAAATAATTTTACTTGTATTTGCTCAATAGTGCAAGTGTTTGCTTACATGTTCTAAAAAGGTAAAATCTCGCATGTCCCTATTCCCAATGTTTCACGAACCATCCTTATGCTGTGCTATAAAAAGGACCAAAGCTGTCTGTAGTGCGAGACTTGTATCGGAGCTGCAGAGCGATACAGTACAAAAGTTAACTCTGTGAAAGAACCAAATGTGAACGAAATCTTAAAATAAATTATGTCAAATAAAATAACCGAAGTTTTTGTAAAATTGAAGCCGTAAATCGTAACAATCAAATTAATAATTTCAAATATGCTGGGTTGAAAAATTCATATACCTTTACCAAAGACCGATCACCAAAAGTCTATCCAGCCTACACAAAAAATGGATCTTGCTTGAGAATTGGCGCTTTCTATAGCAACGACCAAGCTCGCACAGGTGCGATTCATACAAAAATCAGCGCTTACCTAATAATTCATCCTAATATTATTACAAATGAAAAGGTAAAACATGTAACTTTTAGCTTTTCAATTCATTCTTGTTGTAATTGAATCAAATACCACAATACCAATAAACTCAGAAATGTATGAGTACTTCATAACTCACAATGCCGCAATTAATTCCTTCCTTTACGCGGGAAATAAAAATAAAGCTGTTTGCGTAAATGTTGCGTTGCGTAACTCTTGAGTGAGGTAATGGGGCAGCCCCCCTGGGGGGTGGGCGCCCCTGGGGGGGAGTGGGCGCCCCCGGGGAGGGGGCTAGGCTGTTCTCGGCTTAATTAAGTGTACAATGTATTTTAATAGCGATCAAAATGGGCCCGAGCGACACAATACAAGAGGGGGGGGGGGGTGTACGGAACGGGGTGAGTTAGGGTGTGTAAGGGGGGGGGGGGTTGTGGCGTAGGCATGCAAACGTGAATACCAGTATATCATATTCTGTCAAAATATAATTGATATTATAGTAGAGGGTATTCAAAATATTAGCAAAGTTCTTTAAATGTTGTATGTATAATTGTATATCTTTTTGCTTTAAATTTAATTGTAAAAAAAGCTTTTAAGCCGTACATTGTGTTAAATAAATAAATGAATATGTTTGAATAATAAGATTTATATAAAACAAGTTAAAAGGAATGGAATAAATCATTCTTCCAGTGTTTGTTCAGCTTATCTACCATTTGATTCAAAGATGACCTTTAAATGGCATCTGAACTAAGAAAAAACGTAAAATACTATACTGTGAGAGTAGTTTTTAATATTCTCAAAATAGATTTTCAGTTTTCAAAAGACACATTGGTACAGTGAACATGCAAACATTGCTCATGGGAAATTATCTGTGTTGGAGATAAGACAAACGAGCGCTAAGGGGATGAAATATTACCAATTAATCATAATTAATTCTATGGACGCATCACCGAAGGTTAATAAAAGTACCTACAACCTTCGGCCTCGATCAAACAACAATAATTCAACAGTTCGTGGTTCTTCTTTGTAGAAGAGACACGTCTCCTGAGGACGTCGGATATGACTCCGACGAAACATAGAGAAAATCGTTCTTCTCTTTTGCACGGTCAGTAAAATCCGTTTTTTTCATTCTATAAAATACCAATAAATCGTTCATATATATAATGACAATTGAAATAAGGTCAAATCTATTGTCAAGGGTCCCGAAGGGACTTAAACCAGCGTAGCTTAGAAAGACCGCTAATAGAAAAAAAAGGCTACGACACCAACGAAACGTAAAGAATAAAGTATATTTTCCTACAAAGGGCCATAATACATAATAAATATAAATTATTTTGAAAGTAAATTTTAATCTGTAACATGTAAAACGGAATTTTTACACCTACCCATTTAAAACAAAGGTTCTCTTCCTGAAACCACCTACGCAGTATAATTAAAAATCGTTTACTTTTCATTTCCATTCTGAATTGATTTAAATGTCAAGCTGCGTAATTTTTGTTGAGCATCCGAAAATTTTAACCACTAGACTAAAAAGCTGAATTTTACATTTAATCCAATTTCTCTTCAAATACCAAGTAAATACTTAATCTTACTTTGCAGGCGTTCTATATAATACTCACTCCTAATGAAATAAATCAACTAAAATCGAAATGTAGGCAGAATTGAAGCGGCTTTCTTTGGGGTGTTGGCTGGCAGACTACCTATTCTTGAGACTTACCTATTCACTGATGACCTTTTGTCTGTTTAGGTCATCGCGTCGACCCTATTCTGGGCCCGCTCGCCGACCCGATTAAAAGAAAGAAATGTTTCTTCTTATCTTTCGGCGAAAGACGCCTCGCCCTAGTAGAAAATACAGTCGACTTACTTACTTACCCATTGACTTACATTTGACTTACAAAGTTTGTTTGTGCTTATTTTTTCCAATTATAAAAAAAAGAATGGGTTGAACTTAAAAATGTTTTAAGTTCATAGGTCATCTTTGGTATTTTTTTTATTGATTCTCTAGATATACAATATGTAGTCTACAGCTTAGTTGGTAGAAGGCTTGCATTCAATAGCTAGAGCAAGGGTTCAATCCCCACCGAGGGTGTCACAAATGATTTCCCGTTTCGGTGTTTATTTCAAAACCTAAAAAAAGAAGGCTTACTCAGCCTTCACAATAAATGAGTACCAGCCTCCTCGGGAGCTAAGAAGCCACTTTAACTGAAGTGGTTAGCATAAGGCTGGTCCCCTTTACTCGTAAAAAAATACATAGATTCCACTCGCCTCATGCGAAACCCTTCCGGGATAACGCGGCAAGAAGTTACACTATATGTGTATCTCAGTAGCGTTAATATTTTAAGTTACACTATATATTTAACTAAGTTGCGTTGCATTGCGTTTTTATATTGTTAAAGAAGTACCAGATATAGTTTTGCATTGTTCCCGTTTTAAGATCAACAGTTCAACTAAGTACATACATATAAAATAATTATCTTTACCATTCATTTTAGTTTATGATAATTCCCGAACACGGCACATTAAAATAACATCACCCGATTCCTGGTGTAAAGCCTCCGATAGCAAATCTCCATTCAGTTTTACAAGCTCCGTTATATCCGCGAGTCTCGATTACGGCACAAGCAGAGGAGATATCAATTAAAGCAGATGAATCTGTTAATTAAGGGCGCATTGTCTCTGCGCTGAATTGGATTTGTGTATGAAGGGGGGTCTGTGTGTGTTTTGTATGTATGAAGGCTCGTTAGGACCTCCAGCTCCAGGATGTTTTATGTTTACCGACGATTATCTGAGGGGATGCGGGTGCTTGGTAAGGTCACAGGAGGCTCCAATTCACGCACAATGAGATGGAAATGGAAAATCGTCAGATGCCGAGCGAGGCGGAGGTACGCAAGATGTCCTGATTAGACGTCCCTGTATGTAAACATGCCGAAATATAGCTCTCCGCAAGTAAATATATGTCAAAGATTATGTAGGTTACGACATAATTATTTTATGCAATGAAAGTACGGGTATTTATGTTATGTAAACGGGTCGATTACTTACGGGTAGAGTGCTTGCATTTTATGCCGAAAGCTCGTGTTCGAATCCCACCAAGGGTGTCAGAAATGATTTCCCGTTTCGGTGTTTACATCAAAAAGCAAAAATGAAATACCAGCAAGGTTGACTTATAGGTTAGGTATGAGACTGACCACCCATACTGTAAAAAAATATTCACTTTACCAATGTCACCCCTGTTTCAGGGTCAAGGTCGGCAAGAGTTGCAGGGCTTATGTTTATTCGAGATTAGGTTTTTATATTGTTGGTCCACATGCGGCAAGTGTGAGCGCGAAATTATGCGTGTCTGCTTGTGAGAATGCATTTAATATGCATCTCAAATGATACATATCTTTGCAACTTTAGATTTAGATTTACTCAGCGTTAAAAAAAAAATGAGTATCAGCTCCCTCAGGTGCTAAGAAACTCCCACTTCAGTTGAAGTGGTTTGTATAATGCCGGCTCCCTTACCTGAAAAATGATAAGGTTGCACTCGCCACATGCGTAACCCTTCGGTGATAATGCGGCAAGAAATAATATGTGGCTTAGGCCCGGTATTTTGAAGTATCGTAAAGTTAACTAAAATGCAATTTTAGTTCAATCATCATAATATTTCACTCACCGAATTTCGCCAGTAAATATTTAGTAACTTTAACTTTCGATTTTCAAGATGACGCTGATTTGCAGACACTTCACTGACAGCAGCTGTTCTTTTTTAATGTAAGGATACCTCAAAATTGTTGCAAACTGAACATTTTTTGTCTCGTTTTTTAGCTTAATGAAGGTTAGGCATATAATTTTTATGAATAGTTGTTTGTTTTAAAGCTTTTGAATTTCATTTTAATTATTTCCAAGATTTGTCGGCGTGGCCTCATACTTCGGTAATGTTCGGTTTTAGTTAACTCGAGATTGAGTATTTTGAATGAAAGTTCAAGTAAAAGTTAACTAAAATATTACTACAGTTCAATATACCGGGCCTTAGTTGCATTGAGTCCTTAGGTACAGAGTTTCATTTAAAATTCAGTTTGTTCATTCTGATTTGGTTACAAGGCCTTTTCACACATGAGCAGTGTTAAGAAGCGGCTTGCCTCCCTAAACACGCGCCCTAATCTTAGCTAATCTCCCCGTGAAAACTCTCACCATCCAGTAGATACAATCTGATAGTGGAACGACTACAATATGTAGTGCAAGCTGTAAGGAGAGATGTTTACGTGGACAATCATACAGATGAAGGAGTTATAATAAATTTTCTTTTTAGTTCACTTGTATATATATATATATATTTTTTAAGAAATCCTGTGCGAAAGACTCCCTAGATTCTAGAGACTCTAGGGGTCTATGGCACTTATTGTAGTGCCACAAAGGTGTACGAGCTTGATTGTCGCTACAAAGCGCCAATAATCAAGCAAGACCCAGTTGCTGTAAGGCTAGATGGACCTTTTACTGACCGATCTTTGGTAAAGGTTTTATGATTTTTTTTCAATCCAGCGAAGAGCATATTTTATAAATTGTATATTTTTTGTGCTCCGCCGAGACTCGAGCCCACAACCTTCCATATACGAGTCCGAAGTGTTGCTACCGGACTACGGACCGGTCCAAGAATGTTTGGAATCAGTTGAAATCTTTGAATATCAGTTTTCCATCACTACTGGAACAAAATGTAAACAACGATAAATGACACCGATTGTCCAATCGATAGCACAGTTGGTAGAGTGCTTTCATTCCATGCAGAGAGATCGGGTTCGAATCCCACGGAGGGTTTTCCGTTTCCGTTTTCCGATGTCCGGTGTAAAAATAAAAAGGTTTCACTCGCCACATGCCAAACCCTTCGGGGATAACGCTACAAGAAGTTCTATATTTGTAGCTTAGATGCGTTATGCGTTTATTGTGGTGAAGTTATTTGATGCAAGTGTGAAGTTATTTGAAGTAAGATACGTACCCAACAAAAAGAAACGCTGATAAAACAATAGCTTTTCAAAAGCAATCGTTCAATTATTCGAGTACAAATTGTATGAATTTTTGAATAGGCATTTGTGGAGCCACAAATCTCAGTTATAAGCTAAACGGTGCAGTGAGGCCAAAAGTAAATATTTCCATAGTTGGTGAGAAGGCGGTGAAATAAAAAGATCATTATTCATGTTGCCTCCACCCTCCTCCGCCCCTAGCTTCCCTTCAGCCACTAAGGGTTGGTTAACTCTTACAATGAAGCGTCGAGCATTTGCCGTGTGAATAGATTATGAGCCCGGCTGGCTGCTTGTTCTGTGTTCGTTTGTCTTCTGCTTACACAGTCACTTCTTAAGGGGAAAACCTCAAACCCAAAGGGAAAGAGATTTATCTCGTTTCTGAAATAAAGAGGCTGGCTGCTCGGCGTAGAGGGCCTGGCACGGGCGGCGTAGAGGGCTGGCCCGAGAAACGTAGACTGGCCAAAACGACGTACAGCAGGCATATCAAACTCGGATGTCATAGCAGGCCAAACGCTCTATTTTTTTAAGTTGAGAAATGCAAAGGCAAGAATGGAATAACACTCGCCAGATTGAAATCATCGACTAAAAACAGGGTGTTAAAAATGCAGTATACCTCAAAAATAACAAATTGAGTTAGCTACCCGGTCGTGTGTGTACGAAATCGCCAGGTTAACCACGCTAGATTGTGGGAAGGTTAACATATTATGCACTTAAAACGCAACTAAGCTACATATATAATGAAAATTCTTGCCTGTGTTACCCACAGAGGGATCGCATGTGGCGTTTTAGGATCTATTTAGGGACATAGATCCGCCATTTCACGAATAGCTTGTGTAATCATATAAATTCAACAAACCTGTTAAAACAAGCTGACTTTGTCTTTTCATCAAGCTTCTCGAAATTATAAAGATATGAAGAACGAGTATATACGATGTATGAATGTAAACATTTTTTAAAAGTCTTGGCGGGCCACATCCAATATATGGGCGGGCCACGTGTTTGACAAGCCTGGCGTAGAGGGCTTGCCACGGGCGGTGTAGAGGCCTGGCTCTAGAACATTAGAGTGCTACCAGGCAGGCCCAAATGGCGTAGAGGGCTGGCCCGAAAAACGCAGACAGGCCCAAACAGCGTAGAAGAGCGTTCCGAGCAGCGTAGAGTTTTGGCCCGCAGCGGCGTAGAGGTCTTTTGTTGCCTCATGAAGTGGGGATTTTTTGAAGATTTACCGCGCATTGTTAATGTGAGTGTTTATGTTTACTGAGTGAGCGCACTTGTTTTGAATATGCTTCCCTTTTCATGATAAATAACACAATGATCATTTTACCTCACGGGCTTTCATATTGTTTCCTTTGAAGAAAATGAATATTGTAGGGTTCTTGAAACATTTTGAAATCTTTTATCGGGGAAAAATGAAAACTTTGATAATAATACCAATATTAGGATGATTTATTTGGTGAGTGCAGTTTTTGTGTGAATCAAAACCTCAACAGCCCTTTACGAGCTATAAAAAGCGCCTATTCACAAGCAACACTCAGTTGCTGTAAGCCTGGATGGACCTTTGGTGACTGGTATTTGGTAAAGATTTACGAATTTTTCACCAAGCGAAGAGCATTTTTGAAAATATAAAAGACATATTTAAAATGTGCTTCGCCAGAATTTGAGCCCACAAAACCTTTCGTTTACAAGTCAGTAGTGTTAATCACTAGGCTAGGGACCAGTTTTGGCGGTAGTTCTATTTTCAAAACAAATTATACGTAGAGAAATTATTTTTTAAACTAAGCATCCAAACAGTACTGAATTGGTAAATGTTATGAAAATTAATATTTTAAGTGAGATTGTCTTATCAATTAAGTGGTTTTTATATTTTTGTGGTAAAAACAGTCTCACAAACAAAATTAAATTCTTCTCCATATCAACTAACAAAGCACACGACAGCATAATCTCAGTTGCAAGTGTCACGAAGCTTTCAAGATGCCAGAAAGGTTGCGACCAAAATTCCAGAAATATTTCCAAGTCGCTGCTGCTGCAATTTCCCGAGGAACAACTTTACCTCAAACTTTTGAATGCACTTAAGCGCAGTGTCACGAAAAAACGAGACAGTCTAAGTTCCCCTCGGTGGGGACAAAGCACCGCTTTGTTTTGCTCCTACAGGTCTCCGAGTAATTGCTTTATCCACCTTGCAGATTTATGGGCGAGACCTCCCATCCATCTTTCCAAAGTTGATATTCATGAAAAATTGTAATTTAAATTTTTTGCCGCATCATATTGTGAATTAAAAAATGCTTGAATTTTTTTGCGGAATACAAATATTCAAAAATACATTAATACTTGTATTTGTAAGTCATACATTTTTTATGGACAAAAAAAATACAATGAAGTTGCGCATATAGTTCTAACTTATCTTCTTTGTACGTTCTTCTTGCGTTATTCCAAAAAGCATCGCATATTATAGCGTTTTAAATATTTTTTTTTCACAGATAGGAGAGCTGGCTTAACGTTAATCATTTTACTTAAAGTAGAAGTTTTACAGCTTCCGAACGAATGATTCTCATTTCTTGCGAAGACTGAGTAGTGAGTGAATCTAGTAGGTATTTTATTTTTGGTTTGACATAAACATCAAAAAGAAAAAAAAACATTTCTGGCATTTTATGTGGACATTACAACTTTTTGTTTCAGAAAAACTGATAAAATTTAAACAATTAATTAAATTTGCATATTTTCTGGAATTCTTCAAATTAAAATTCTTATAACGGTTATTTATTTGTTGACGTTTCAAAAAAATATCTTATTCTCTGATTTGAAATTACTGTCTGCGGTCCGAGATTTTCTGCAAAAGTAAACTTGTCTTATGTATATATACAGAAATCGTAGCAGACGCAGCGACATAACCGTCCCAGCCCTCTACGCCGTACCTTTCTTTCCTCCCATATCTTCGTCTTTCCCCGTAATGGCCGCTTCTTTTATTCATCGCCCAATTACGGCCAGTCGGACTTTTCGCTAAAGATAAGTACTGAATTGAATTGAGTAGACGCTCCTCGTTTGCTTATTGTGAGCGCCTACTTTTAAATATAGCACATTCTGACATTGATGATGAAAAGTAAAAAAAAAACTGAAAATCAGTAAAATTTATTTGTAGCAGTAAAAATTTTCGGAAAAATGTTGAATTAAGTAGTCACCCATGTATGTATGTTTTAAAAATATATTTTGATTATATTTTTAAGAGAATCTCTGTTATTTTTGATTATTTTTTGTCGTAATAAATAAGACATGGAAGTTTTTATATGAAAACAACAGTCATTACAAATTTATATTGAATGTTAGAAAATCAATTTTATAAAACCCTGTTCTCAACATTTTGAGTAGTATTTCTTTTACGATATACAAACCATTGAAGAACTTGATCACTTTCATTCAACTAAATCAAATCATTTGTATTAATTTACGTTTAGTTATAGTATAATTTAAAGTTCTTATGCTACAATGAAATATATGAAATTATTCAAAAAGGTAACATTAGATCACTAGCTTTTTTAAAATCTCAAGGGATCAATAGATAGCACAAGGGTAAAATCAATTTTAAAAAATCTGCATTCATTTTAAAGAATCTAGTGTAGTTATTCACACATAGCAGATCAATGGCTCAGCCGTCAATTAATGTGGATTTTCTGTACAAAAGAAAAAGATCTTTGGATCAGTTACGGATCAAACGTGTTGTGAATAACTCTGTAGTGTTTAAATATTATTTAGTTTACAACAAGCTTGTCAGTATGCCTCGGGCAAAATACAAAGATACTTGGCAGTTCATAGAAATGTACGGCCTGCTGTGTTGAAAGGAAAAGGCGCCCTCGTCACAACAAAAACTCCGGCCGTTTAGAGGAATTCAATATGTAGACCCTCTACGCCTCTACGCCACTTCTTGTGCGGACATCGATCGTAGAGGGAGATAACAGAGGGCGAACGATACAGACCGTTGCCCTTTGATTCACTTTTGTAGTTTAAAATTTATGAAGTACTCGATGGTCAACTATTTCAAACTTTTTTATTTAATCAATGGTTACAAAAAAATCTTCTACTATAAAAAAAAATACAGAAATTCATGTTTTACCTGAGAGAAGAATGAAGATTCATTTTGATTTATTAAAATCTCCATTGGACTTACCTGAAACAAAAAAGATTATAAAGTTGTAAAAATGCGACATGACTTTTTTGTGCTATATGTTTATCCTCTTCTAAAATAATAGTCTATAAGTTGCAGAGATATATTAACATTTAAGGCTCTCAAATGCATGCCCACAAACAAACACGTGTAGTTCGCGCTTACAAATGCTGAATTTGTAGGTACTTACAAATAAAATCAATACCTCAAATGAACATAAGCCCTACAACTTTTGCCGACCTTCCCTGACACAGAGGTGACATTGGCAAAGTGAAACATTTTTTACATTATTCTTGAGCTGTGAATAAGTAGAGACATTCATAAACAATTAAAAAACTTGGATATGTGTAATTCTAGGGTGACATACTGTTTGTCTTCCCAAGATTATTCCTTTAAAGGTGGTACTAAGAATAGTGCTATGCCTAACCGAGTGTCCTATTAATAAGATTTTTTTTATTTTTAAATGTTATTTCGGTGTTATGGCCGAGGGGGCCAAGTGGGCTGATCTTTCTAGCGTGTTCGGAATGGAACAACGTTGGTTTGATTCCCGCGTGGGTCTTTTGACCATAACTTGGACCCTGGTTCAACAGATATTATTGGGTTATTATTAATTAATAAATAATTCATTTAAATAAACAAAATGAATTATTACTTGATGGTATTAATACCTGTTTCTGGCCAGGCAGAATAGGTTGGTGAATTACATTCCTCTTCACAAATCTATTTAAAAAATATATATATCAGTTTCCTGCAACATTTTTTCGTTGGTTTTTACTTTCTAATAAAATTTTGTTTCATATTTTTCTAAACAAACATCTGTAAAGGTTCCAGATTTTCACCAGGCACGGTCACTCCCTATCTCCAACACGGTGTTGCCGGCCAGTGGTATTGTCGGTATTGCAAGTCGGCGATAAGGCTCGCTTCCGGAAGGAAGAGAGCATTCACTGCCATTTTACATTACCCTGCACCGCCCATTTCTACAAAATATCCGGAGTTGTCGTATCAGATGAAACTAAAGTATATTAAGCGCATTGAGACATATTATCTATAACGGTTAAAATAGATGACCGGTCCGTAGCTCAGTGGTAACACTGCGGACTCTGAATGGGAAGGTTGTGGGTTCAAACCCCGGCGGAGCACAAAAAATATACCATTTATATTTTCAAATTTGCTATTCGCTGGGTGGAAAAATTCATACACCTTTACCAATGACCGGTCACCAAAGGTCCATCCAGCTTTACAGCAACTGGGTCTTGCTTGAGTATTAGCGCTTTGTAGCATGTTTAAGCCCGAACTTAAACATGTCTGTTTTGTGAAAATGCATACTATGTGAATCTCTAATGTTACTTATATTTTGCAACTTAGATTAGATTAGATTAGATCCAAAAGAGGAGTCACGAGTAAAAAGATTAACGAAGGAGTATATACAATAAGAAAACGAACAATGTAGATACCCAATTTTTTCGTGGCTTACGATAGTACTTCCCATGAAAAATCTCAATTTATTTTCACTTAAAAAAACAAACGTAAGACCTCGCCTCCTCTGCACCATTATTATGACGATCGTCGTTTTGAAGTCTCCCTGCCCGTTTTTGTTCATCTGTGGTCGTCGCTGCTTTTTGCTTCGAGTAAACTTTTTACAGCCTCCGTGCATGGCTTGGTAATCTTACTATTATCCGCGGACTGTCTTTAGTTCTTGAGAAAAAGAATGACATCAGTGAAGATATCATCGCCAAGGTGGCTGAAATCTTTAGAGTCAAGTCTTAAAGCAACGCAGTGAAGTTTTTTGTGAGTCTGTTAAAATTGGGAGCCTTTGAAAGTGTAAATGGATTAATGAAAATAAACATACTTTTTATAGATACATTTTACCAGTTATTTGAATGAAAAGTTTTCCTTGCTACAAAAGCAGGAGTTAAATTAGTCAGCATTTTAATTTGGGGAAATAATGTAAACTGAAAAAAGAATGTGAAACTTAAGGTAGAAAATTATGCGATGAGATGGTTTAGGTATGTGGAAAGAATGACTGATGATAGACTGACAAAGAATGTATACAAAGGAAGTGTAAAAGGAAACGGATGTCAAGGATGTTCGAGAAAAGAATGGCGTTATCACATTGAGGAGATTGTAAAAGAATGGGATGTACAAAGTGAGTGTAAAAGAAAAAAATGTTTGAAAAATGTGATGGATATCAAGAATTGAAAGAGATATGTAAGGATAAGAAGAAATGGAGGCAACTCTGCAGAGGCTCTGTCCACACCTAGCGGAATGGTGACAGAGTTATAGTAACAGTTTTAATTAAAAAACGAAACGGGAAATTATTTATATTATCTTTTGTTGATATCGGATCCTAACCGTATGGCATAATATATTATATTAAGCCCAAGTACTCGCTCTAACAATAATTATTTACCAGAATTAACATCTCTAAATCTAAATCTAAATCTAAGCTGCAAAGATATGTATCATTTGAGATTCATATTAAATGCATTCTTACAAGCAGACATGCATAATTTCGCCCTTACACATGCCGCATGTGGACCTACAATATAAAAAACCAAATCGCAAATGAACATAAGCCCTGCAACTCTTGCCGACCTTCCCTGAAGCAGGGGTGACATTGGCAAAGTGAACCATTTTTCACAGTATGGGTGGTCAGCCGCATACCAACCTATCAGTCAAGGAATCGAATATAATATTTTTATTGTTGTTTATTATAAAGCAGCAAAAACAGAACATACAGCAATACATAAAAATAATCTCGGACAGATTACTTATTTATCAAAGAAAAAAGTTTTCAAGTAAATACTCCATCTAGCATAGATAGCATTGGAATGGGCTCAACGTTCGGCCGTTGTATTATGTGTTTTGATTGTACTGCTATACATGCATGAAAGTAAACTTGCCTGAAGTATAAAAGTACATAGAGTCGGAATAACAAGGCGCCCTCTGCCCTTATCTGGCGCAGATGATACGTCAGAGTGAAGAGCATTATCGGTTATTGCTCTTGTTCAACTTGTTCCCCCACACTAGCTGAGAGGGAGGATGCGAACTAAGGGTTGAAGTTTAGTATACATCATACAAAACTGCAAAATAGTTGGAATTTGAATCAAAACTATAGTTTAGATTTGTTATTGATAATTATTCGTTGAATTTTAAAAGGTACGCAATTATTTTAACACCAACAAATCTGTATTTGTCGATGTAGAATGCCATCTTATATGTATTATACATATGTGTATAAGGTGACATTCGCTTGAAGACTAAAACATTCACAGGTTTTTGTTTCATGTAGAAGAAAATACTCCATAAAAATTGTTCCCATTGTGATATAAATTTGAGGCGACAAAAAGTCTAAAAGAAATAAACTCACATTTGTTTTTTTTTAGAAAACTAAAAGACAACAAAAATATGCTACAATGTTATAAGTTCCTTGAAATATATACCTAAAAATTTGTTGGTGTTGATGTTATTCACATACAGAAAGTCTATGGCTTAATCGCCACCTAACGCGATTTTTCCACACAACAAAAGGATGAGCCATGGACCAGCTACGGGCTAAAAGTGTTGTGAATAACCTTGTTAGAGTTGGGAATATACAATAAATTACTATAGCATACGTTTGATAATTTAACACACACACCCATACTAGTACGCCCTAGAATACACCAGCATTTGCTCGAAGACTCTAGAGACGCATAAACTAACAATCTTTCATTATATTTTGTATTGTTTGTGTATTAACACTGTGAAAATTCATTTTGTTTCAATTTATAGAAATGCGAAATGAGTAAAGTATGTACGGTGGAAATGAAGCATTTGAGAAGCATGACAGGAAAAACTCTGAGGGATAGAGTTAGGAATGAATGGGTAAAAAAAGAATGTAATCTGAAAGAGGATGTGAAAGTTAAGGTACAAAAGAATGTGATGAGATGGTTTGGGCATGTGGAAAGAATGAACGATGATAGACTGACAAAGTATGTATACAAAGAAAGTGTGAAAGGAAAAAGAGGGAAGGGACGACCGAGAAAAGTATGGAGTGATCAGATTGAGGAGATTGTGAAAGAATGGGATATACAAAGTGAGCGTAAAAGAAGAAAATGCATGAAAAAGGTGATGGATATGAATGAATTGAAAGAGGTATGTAAGGATAGGAAAAAATGGAGGCAACTCTGCAGAGGCTCTGGCCACCCCTAGCGGAATGGCGACAGAGTTACAGTTACAGTTACAGTTACAGTTACAGTGGATGAAATTACCTGATGATGACCTTCTAGGTCGAAAACGTTCGTAATTTTGTTTTAAAGATTTTAATCTTTTAAATAAAGTCTATAGTGAAAATAAACAGTGTTTTGCTTGAAAAATTTCATCCAAAAATTATAAATTGTAACAATCTTTCATTTGTATAAAGTAATTAAAAATATTTTTATTTATTTAAAAACATTTTTTAATTTTTAATCTAACCCTCTGAAGATAGACGGATGATTTGAGGCATTTTAAAAAACGGTAAAAATAAAACTACGAGTATATTTTTAGTATTAAAAATTAAAGTATTTACATACAGAATTGTGTGTTAATTGCCATTGAATGTAGAAAGTTTGTGTTATTTTATTAGCAAGCCAATTTCCTGTGGCACTGCGTCTCAGCTCGCCATTATCTGGAGTGATGAAATCTCAGTGTTATTGCTACCAGGATCGGGATGAGGCTGTGCACCGGTCGCCATGGTTACCGGCCGATAATCCACAAGCACCAGCCAATTCCTGTTTGCCAGATTTACGGCCCGGCCAGTAAATTGAAAAATATTGGTCGTTAGAGGTATTATTGCTGGATGTCGGCTGTTGCGCCTTGCAGTTGACAATACAACCGTTATTTATAGCGCGAAGAAAACAAATATCAGACACTCTTGCGAAACTTACAGATATTTTAAGGAATTTCTATTTGTCTCGGATGGAAAAAGTTTGCAATAAATACTTTGATATATTGGCCTCTTAAGTTTGGATTCATTGCCCGTTTATTACTTTCGTTTTCAAAACAATAAGTGAAATATGAATGTAAAAAGTTAAGAGTATTTGTTTCCTATGAAAGAAGTTGCGGAAGAATTTTAAGAAGTAGGTGTGTTTTTTAATTATTACATTTCAATGTATTTAAAACAAATTAAGATCCGATTATTTCCATTGATTTTGCTTTTGAAAGATAAAAACAAAGACTGTATTCAAAATATTTTTGGATAAAATTTAATTACGTACAACCGGTTTCACAAACATACTATTTTCATTATCAGGCGGTCTATTTAAATAGTCAAAATCAATGAAGGAATACAAAATTGTTTCAATCTTACCTACCGAATATTTGTAGTATTTTTATGAAGACTAATCAGCTTAATCAGCTGGCCGTATTGGATCGACAGGTCCCCATACAAATATTACCGATATTCGGTGGGTAAAAATTACCGTGGTGATGAGACTTCCAGCATTGACATCATTACTTGGTCAAATGGTGGGCCCAACGGACGACTAAAATGTCTAAGAATAGCCCCGTATAAGTTTAACTCAAACAGAGATAACCATTATATAAATCATCCTTGTATTATTTTTTTAGTTCGTCAGCAATTTAATACATTGATTTGGTTTTTGTTCATAAATAATGGAATACGAATAGTTAATTTTTTTTACGAAAAGCCTCACAGATACCAATTTATTATTTATGTACTTATATACTTACCTTAAAATAAAATACAATTCATTGTACAACGTCCTCTTGTCATAAAGGCAGTCTGCCTTTTCAAGTTTCCAACATGAAAGTAAATAGAGATGAGATTTTATTTGTACAGAAAATGACGGGGTTGAAATCTTCAACCTTTTTCGGAGGTAAAATCCTTTTTTAGAGGGTCTGTCATGGCCGGCAGAGTGGTCTCTACAACAAGATGAGTAAGAGAGAGAGAGGGGGGATAGTTAGTCCCTAGTTTAGTTTTCATTTCTGTGCGCTATTGTGATCCGCAGGAGTTTCAGAGGGGGAGAAAGAACATGAGATAGGGTGGTCTCCCCCCCCCCAAAAAGAGGATGGCTTTCCTATTTTACAAACGATTCTAAAATTGCTGACGCGACCCCGAAGGAAGAGACGACGAAAAATAAATTGCCAATTATAGTGGAAACCTTAAACTTTAAACAAACGAAAAGAAACCGAGTATCTTTTTGAAGATGTTCGGTTTATTAATTTTCTTTGCAAAGGTGAGTGCGCGCCCATGGAGAAATCTCATTGAGGGAAGAAAAGTTTTGGCGGAACGTGTGCAGCCTGGGAATTATTTAATTTTTTAGCCCGAAAACTTTTTTCCAATTTCATCTTCAAGGTTCATTGGATTTGAAATTCAGGTAATGAACGCTGAATATCGAAAGGAATTGATCAGTTTTCAAATTGTGTGTTAATAATCAAATATAAAATATAGTTTTTCACCTGAAAAGGTGTGCCTGTATTTCAGTTCATTCCAATAAGGGTGGTTATTATCTCTACGATTATTTTCTATCGTTGCATACTTTTTTCATCACTCGTTTCATGAGTGTTCTTTTCTTTTTTCTTACACTACTGATTTCAATCCTTTAAAATCTCGTTTGTTTGATCAATCTTTTCTTTCTTCGGCTTTTTTCCTCCATGTTGACTTTTGACATTCCCTTTGTAGACGCTTTTTAGTAAGTCATCCATCATCCTTTTTTTCTAGTTGTTCAAACCATTTAATTTGCTCTTTTGTATATGAAAACTCATTCATAAATCGGCCATTTCGGACCATATCAATCAGAGTCTCGTGTGAATCTGTTTATTTTTCCAAATCGTAACATTGGTTTTTGGTATCGAAAGGTCCAATATCTTTCATCATCTTTAAAACAACAAACCTATTTGGATACTGTATTCTTTCATCAACATAAAAACAAGTTGTACAACTTCTAAATGGAAGTAAACAGCGACCAACGGAAGCCTTCATTCTACCCTATGCTCATTTGTATCTATAATCTAAGTTGCAGATATATATGTATTAACATTTAAGGCTCTCAAATGCATGCCCACGAAAAAACACGTCGCACGCTTAATAATAAAGAGCAATAACTCAAAAATTGTGAAAATCGAGATTTTGTAATAAAACGCAAGAACAAAGCGAGAAGAATAGGTAGAATGCGACAGCCGTTCAATTTGGATGAATATGACCGAGATAAAACATCAGTAGCCTTTTTCATCCCACACAAGTTGTACTGGTTGTCTGAACTTCAAACGTGATTTCCCAACATTCTTATTTTTTTAGTAATTTCTCTTTATGAGTAAGCGTGCGACGTGTAGTTTGCGCTTATAAATGCTGAATGTGTACTTACAAATAAAATTAAAACCTCAAATGTACATAAGCCCTACAACTTTTGCCGACCTTCCCTGACACAGGGGTGACATTGGCAAAGTGAAACATTTTCTACAGCATGGGTGGTCAGCCTCATACCAACCTATAAGTCAAGGAATGAACATTTTATATCACAATTATTTCATTACCTTAACAAATTTAATGAAATTTCAATTTAATTAAAAGCAATAAACACAGCACAAAGGCATTTCTATTTCTGTTTGAGAATTTGTTTATTTTGTAAAGAAAGGTATCGCAAGGTGACCTTGGCTGGGAGGGTGAAACATTACAATGGGCAAAGGGAATAAGGCACAATCACAGAATCAAATAAAAGTTACACAATGGGACCATTACCACACAGACGCTGCCTCACAGAAAAAAAGCCTTGAATAATAACATAGAAGAACAGAAACTAGCTTAATGCATTGATGAATAGTGTTACGAACTAAGGATTTGAAGTACCCACGAGCGCCTGAACATGTACGCTAGTGTGAAGGACAATCTAGCTCTAGTATGAAGGTAGTACAGTAAGGAACCAGTGGCAAAGGGTACCATACAAGCCGGTTCCCATCGGCTTCCCTTTTAAAATGATCTAACAAAGTAGTTAAAAAATATAGGCACAAAGTAAAAAAATACATTTAAAACCAAAGAAACAATACGTATTTTTTCCCATGCAGTCTACTTTATTTTCATTTTTGCCTCATTTTGAACGGAAAACCGATGGGAATCGGCTTGTATGGCCCCCTTCGCCACTGTAAGGTACATAGAACGGCGGTCTGGTATGAGCGAGAGATCGAATGATCTGGAATATGCAAGAATGATCCACATGCGGCATGTGTAAGCGCGAAATTATGTATGTCTGCTTGTGGGAATGCATTTAATATGAATCTCAAATGATACATATCTTTGCAGCTTAGATTTAGATTTAGATCCTTTTTTATTGCCTTTATACACGGACTGCAAAGGGCATCAGTAGATTAGTTACATCTAACGTTTGAATGTGAATACCATAAACGCAGAGATTATCAATTATTGGAAATTGTGAAAAAAATCGTGTGAAAAAAAAAAGTTAAAATAAATAATAACAGATTAATTAAAAGAGAACCCCAGTAAAACCGTTACAATACTATAGACCACATTTGTCTCAGTCCTGTCAAACTTTGCAGTGGTAGTCATATGAAACATGTTTTTACGTGTCAAATTCTGTTTTCTTGCTTACTTCATTTCCTGTTTTGACACACAATTATAACACATGCTATCTTAAAATAATGCCTTTTTGCTTTAAAATTCTTCAATTTTATCTATCACAAGATTTAAAACGCGTGCGTAATATGTCCGGATTGGTCCGGGCATAGTACGCACGCAGCAATGCTACCAACTTTCTAGAAACATTTTTATATTCGCCCGAGTTTATTTGGTACATATGGAAATGTGGTTGTAAAGTTCTTTGTTCTCTTTCTTACTAAGGACCATTTTCGTAAGTAAGTTGAAGCAGATTTAAAATTTATATTTTCGTAAAAATAATTTCTAGTCTAAAGATACATAAGTCAATGGAAAAACAGACGTTTATACTGGCAGCCGTCCAGCTGTAGGAAAATTACACAAATAATTTGTCCAGCGGTACAAAGCGTTACATTAACCTCCCCTCGATCGTGTAAATAATAAAATGTGTGAAAAATAAATTATCCACTTGGAGTGCTGTTTGATGTTCCATACATTTTTCTTATAACACAAATAATTATCTTATCTGGTCAATTTATCAGTAGCGATTGTTAAAATCAATATCGATGGTTAGACGCATAAGCGACATTTTGATCAAAAATGAGTTATGAAAGTTATCTTTACATACTTGAAATTTTCCGTTCCTTCTAATGCGCTAGCTCCCATAGCTCTACGATGATTTTTGTGATGTTTATACCCAAGCAAACAACTGCAATTTCGAAGTATAATTTTGGTGTGACCGACAAGATTTTTGCTATCTTTGTCCTAAAGGTGCTTGTGACATAAAAAAAATCGTACAACATCGTAAAACCACATAAATAGGAATGTCAATAAATGTTTTAATTTTTTTGAGTGTAGACCTGTTTTGATTTTAATGACATGATAAAAAAATAAAAAATTATGCCATTTTTCTGCAATCTCATACTTTAAACTGATCTCCTGAATAATTTAGTCAATGTCGTTTATACTACCTTTTAACTGTCGATATGATATTAAACCAATTATTTTAACGTTTAAAAACTTCCTCTAAATACTGATTTTATTTGCTGAAGTAAGGGTGTTTTCGAGAAAACAGACACTATTTGTTATTAAATGGGTTATACAACCAAACGTAAAATAAAAAAAATATTTACGTTGTAATTTTCATGAGTCATTTTGGGTAACGATTCTTTGTGCGTATGTATTTTCTGTATAAACAAGAGATTTCCATGTATATGATAAAATAAATATGAGTATAACTTCATCTGTATGTGTTTGTTTTGTGTGTGAGTGTGCGTCGATCATTTTGAATTCGCCCGCCAAAAATAACAAGCCTTTGTGGAAGCATCATTAAAACAAAAGTATAAAAACATGGCTCCCGGCGAAATGTAAAATAAACTGACTGACGTATGCGTGTATGCCAAATGTGCGGACGCGTGTGAGTGTGGACTTATTAGCTTTGTTTGGATACAAAGTCAAACAAAGCACTTTTCACTCGATAGCATTTCATTTGAGAGTTACACAATACAGGTACGTATAAATGTTGCAAAAATGTATGCGACATTGTTTATAGAGCTTAAGATTGGTTGTATTAAAATCTTAAGAAAATATTGTTATGATTAACGCCATTCCCTGAAACCAGGATAGCATTGGCAAAAGTGAACCCATTTTTACAGCACGGAGGGTCAGCCTCATAACAACCTATCAATCAAACAGCATTAAGTACGAGTAGCTTAAGTATGATTTTTTTTTTAATTTCATGAATTATTATTTACAATGTGAATACCTGTTTCTGGCAATTCAAAGAATACTGATGAAAAGCATTACTATTCACGACTCAATTAAAAAGATTCCGATGTCTTGTATGTACTATTATGTAACTATTTTTTAACATTTTGGCTTACACGGCCGGCTGATGATGCTGCTGTGATGTTTTCCGGGATCTGTTGCCGTGGTCTGTGGGAGCTGGAGCTTCCGGACGTTTCGCCCATTTATGCGATGAGCTTCTTCAGCGTGAAATATGATGGTATATTATACTTCATCATACTTCACGCTGAAAAAGCCCATCGCAGAAATGGGCGAAACGTCCGGAAGCTCCAGCTCCCACAGACCTCGGCAATAGATCCCGGAAAACATCACTCCAGCAATAATACAAATAAGCGCTAAAGTTTTATTGTCTTTTGTACTTTAAGTATTTGTTTATATTATTTTGTACAAGTTTCATCATCACCTTTTAAAGTATCAAACTTATTTTACATGTTCAATTTTGTTCTTTGATGAATCATCAAAAAAAAAAAAAAAATCTAGTGTTACAAAGAATTAAAATCTCTCTACGCACGTTAAAAGCATTTACTTTTTCCGATGTACATAAAATAAAAATGAATCCAAACATTTTGTGGTTCTATGTAAAATTTTACATGTGACAAAATGTAGAAATAAACAAAGTCGTAGAGCAGCTACGACGCTAAAGTTATAAATAGATGTCCCATTCATAACTCAAAGTCGTAGAGGACGAATGAGCGCTCTCCGGGTCTACGCCAAAAAGTGTTGCAATAACACTAAAATATTCCGTCGTCCAAAAGTAACGATGGAGGTAATAAATGATGTGAGGTAAGTAAAGTCGGTTCTGTGAGACGCTCTACGATAGCTCTACGAGGGCTCTACGACTGAGTGGAGGACATATAACAGGCATTAGTCTACAATGTACAAATGGAAATATTATCTGGTATCTGTACTTTGAAAGACAAAAAATATACATAATTATTAAAAAAATGAAAACAAAAAATATTTTTAACAACTTTTACACATAAGAAAATATTGTTGTAAGAATTAGAGAATTTTAAACAATTAGAGAGACGATGATTTTAAGATCTTTTATGGTATTTCCTGAATCGATAAAAATTTATAAGATGAGTGGGTAGTTTGATTTTTTTGACGTATTTTAAACAAACATAGACATAGACAGTTTTGAAGAAAACTTAAAGGTTGAATTTTAAACTTAGAAATCTAAAAACGAAAATTCCTATAAAAAATTGTGATTTTGGAAATTTTAACAGATATTATGAGAAAAAAAACCCGAGAATGGAATTTCCAAAGATTTGCCATCAAATTAGTGAAATTGTTAAGGTGTAGGATACAAGTATAAACTGTGAATGTAGCAGAGTATTTCGGTCTGTATGGATAGGTCAGAATACGGGTCATTCTTGAAATATTATAGACTGGCACATGCAAGACCTCGTAAGAACATTATATTTACAATATTCAAGTCAGCACTCATACAATATCGAACAAATACAAGTACAATTATTTTAGTGCCTACATCTTGAGACTTTACAGATACACACATATACAATGCATACCAACTCACACAGACAAACAATTACACATATTTTGCAGCAGTATGAAAAAGTGATGGATATGAATAAACTGGGATTGAATGAATGAATGAACTGAATAAAGTATGTCAGGATAGGAATAAGTAAATGAGACTCTAGCCACACCTAGTGGAACAGCGTTAACGTTACACTCACAGTCTGTTTGTGAGTTCACATCTCATATATGTAAAGCTCTGTCATACATTACGAGTGTCGACATCCACAATAAACTTGTACGTCTGAGATATCAGTTATTGCAGGGAGAGAGTGTGTGGAGGCAGTGGAGACTGGCGAGCAGTGAGGATAGCTCTTTATGGCGGCCATATCTCACCTCGTGATGACCTCGCCCACGTGAAAAATGCTTTTATATCCATCGACGACATCGCATGATCTGCTTTCTGATTTATTCGCGTTTGCATGCGGGGTAAATAAGGCACGAGGATAGAGATTGTACTTTCCGAAAGTTCATGATTAATGTTGTACACGAAAAATTAAAGAAAATATTGCAGCAACATAATCTTTGCATAATAGATATATTAAAGCATGTATGAAGAAGTTTATGACTCTGGAAGAAATGAAAAAAGTGTGTAAGGACAGAAAAAAACTGTGAGTCTAAGTACAAGCCCTGAAGAAGTCAGTCATATGTTACTGACGAAACGTAGCAGCCTTCTAAGAAGAATACAGCAGCCTACAAAAGAATTATTTGACCATGGTCTACAAGCCCGGAAAGATGGGTTCTACATCCTTATCATCATCATCTGATATTTTAATTTAACATTCTTCTAGCCACGAAATTAATTGATGAACTATAATAAAAAAATATAAATTATAAGCTTCAGATTTCATCTAAATAAGTTTTTTTTCATATGCATCTTTGAGTGTAGCTAGACTTGAAAGAATTTTAAATTACCGGCCCATAAAGCATTTCAAGTCAATTAATTTCACGCTTGTAAAAAACGGCGCATCTTACCTCAAAATTGAAAATTTAAATGAATCACCGCTTCCTGCAATAAAAGAGCAGAATAAAATCTCCATTTACCATGTTCACAAAGTCCACCATTAAAGTGGAGACTCTCCCGCCTAAAGAAACCCCCAGATAGATGGAGTATGAAGCTCTGGGCCAAGATTTCAATAATTGCCACTTTTACCATAATCACGTGGAAGGGAGATGGATGCATTAAAAGTAAGCATCGGGTTCGAATCTCACCGAGGGTGTCAGAAATGATTTCCCGTTTCTGTGTTTATTTCAAACACCAACATAAAATACCAGCGAGGTTTACCTACT
This sequence comes from Agapetus fuscipes, assembly GCA_951799405.1. Lineage (NCBI taxonomy): Eukaryota > Metazoa > Arthropoda > Insecta > Trichoptera > Glossosomatidae > Agapetus > Agapetus fuscipes. Next base: position 1,577,033 of record OX637346.1, on the reverse strand, counting down.
CAGCCTTCGCAAGAAATGAGTACCAGCCACTTCGGGAGCTGAGAAATGCCTACTTCAACTGAAGTGGTTGGCGTAAAGCCGGCCCCCTTACCTGTAAAAAATAAATATATTGCACCCACCACATTCAAGACCCTTTGGGAATAACGCTGCAATATAATAATAATCTATAATCTAAGTTGCAAGGATATATTCATTTAAAGCTCTCAGATGTATGCCCACAAACCAACAAGTGTAGTTCGCGCTTACAAATGCTGAATGTGTACTTACAAATAAAATCCAAACCTCAAATGAACATAAGCCCCACAACTTTTGCCGACCTTCCCTGAAACAGGGGTGACATTGGCAAAGTGAACCATTTTTTACAGTATGGGTGGTCAGCCTCATACCAATCTATAAGTCAAGGAATATGAATAATAAATTACATTTAAATATAAAAAAAGAACAAAACCTTGCAAGAAGCTACAATATATGTGTAGCTTAGTTGTATTTTGTGGTGAGTGATAGATAACACAACAATCAACTTTCACGAATGTTTTGTTAGTTACGTTCGAACGAGCTTTGTAGAAAAAGAGAAGAATTGGTCACAGATAGCATCGACAGTAAGGGTTGACAGCAGTGCTATGAAAAGTTGACACAAAAACCGCGTAAAATAATATACCTATGCCATACCAAAACATTGAAAGAAATTTGTAATGTCTACTTAAAGATCCTTAAGGTCAAATTAATTATCACATGGGTTAAAAAAACAACAAAAACAAAAAATCGCTCTTGTAGACAGTTGTTCGTATTATACCAGTGCTAAAAAAAGGTTTGCCCATTTGGTGGGCTATTTTTGATATTTCTGTGTGAGTACTGTGCACACAATAATGGGAGTGTGTGCGTAAAATATATTTGTATTGGTAGTTTTTTTTGTAAAGTTACTTCGATTCTGCCGCTAGGTGTGCTATCAAAATTGAGCCCCTGAAATCCGGCCGGATGTCCTGGAGGAGGCGAGGGGGGGGACAGGAAATCAGATACGGAAGAAAGAAAGACGAAGCGATGCCTACAAATTAATGAATTATCCTAATTGGGCCGTTCAATCAGAAATGATGCGACACTAAAAAGATATGAGTGTTTGGAAAGAAAGCACAGATTCGGAATATCAATGGAAATGTATCCCAACAATGGAAATAACAGAATCAAAATAGATTAGTTTCCCTTTGTATTCAGAAGACATTGTGTAGATAAAAACGCAGAATTTGACCTCTTTTAATTTTCTTTTTTTTAGAAAAAAAAAATACAAAAATCTTAGAGTAAAAAAAAATAAGATCGTCTTGTTTTGATATTTTTTTTATAACAGGAAGCTTTTTTCAAGCTGTAGATTAAAAAGAAAAATATTTTGCTGTGTAGTCCCCGAAAGAGAAGCATTTTGCGAAAGAAATTGATATATTTTCACAGGTTAGGGGGGCAATTCCACGCCAACTTTTCATCTCTAATCTAATCTAATCTAAGTTGCAAAGATATGTTACATTGGAGGTTCACATTATATGCATTCTTACAAGTAGACACGTACAAGTTCGCGCTTGCACATGCCGCATGCGAACCTGCAACATAAAAACCAAATCTCAAATGGACATACACCCTGCAACTCTTGCCGTCCTTCCCTGAAACAGGGGTGACGTTGGCAAAGTGAACCATTTTTACAGCATGGGTGGTCAGCCGCATATCAACCTATAAGTCAAGGAACATACACGACAAACACAACTGTTAATGGGTTTTCATTTCTTGTAAAGACTGAATAAGTCTTGCCGGTAAAAAAAATAAGCAACAAAACAGAAAATCATTTCCAACACCCTTTGTGAGGATAGAACCCTAGTTCTATACGCTCTTACAACTGAGCTATCGACTGGGCAAACTGTAGTCCTGAAAATGATCCATGGTTAAAAAAGAGTTAGAAAACTCTAGAATTATATCTTTAGAATAAAACCCAGCTAAAAATGGTATTCCGCATAAAGCAAAATTTGCAATTAAAAAACAAGATACTATATTAGGGATATATTTTATAACTCCCCCTATAAAACGGATATCTTGGAAATCCCCCATTCTATGAATTAAGCCCCCGGCACATATAAATAGTAGAGCTTTAAATATAGCATTTTACTTAGATGTGAAAAAGATCTTTAAATTTGTAAGCTTTTATTTTTGAAGCTCTATGAGAAGTAATTGAATATTGAACTTAACTCATTATTTGTTAAAAGCTGATGTAACCAGTAGATCATTCATCACTATAAAGATTTAAGAGGTGAAGACTTGAGTAGAAAAATTTCGGTGATAAAATTGAATTAATGTTTTTTTCATCCCCGTATTATTTTTTGGGGCTTAAATGCGTATGAAGTCTAATAGAGTAATCTCTAACGTGTGTCAACAATGTGTAAGAATTTATTCTGTGTGGTTTTTGATATCGCAAATGAATTATTCATGGAAATACCTCAAAAATATATCGTAAAAATGTAAAGTAATCGATTTATATCCGTTTCGCTGAGTTATGGGGCACAGAGGGGAAGGAATACTTTTATTATTATTGTCCTGAAAATAGATCACAGGATAAAGCGTACGCTTGGCAAGCTCAAAGTTCACAGTTTGAAACCCGTTTTGAATATAAATTTATTTCAAATGTTTGTATAATCCTTTAACCCAGTTTGTCAGCGGAATGATTATTATAAGAATGACTGTTGTATGATTAAAATAAAATGGGGTCAGTTCGATTCAGGCTCTTTTCACTAAAACTATGAGCCTCAATTACTAAAAGTCTTTTGGTTTTAAAAATGTAATAACTTTTACGTTGTTTAATCAATAAAATCGAATGATTCAATCTTATCATGATACGAAAACGAAGCGATAAAAACATGGCCGCGCTTGAGCAGCTCATCAGACAGTGGAATAATCTGTCAGTTTTTAGTTGTTATTATGGTCGTTCGACATATAAACAATTGAGGGCATTAGAATAAAAAAGGCAAGTGTCCTATAGACTACAGGACACTGTGTCTTATTGACTAGTGTCCTATGGACTAGTGTCCTATAGACTATCTATGGGACACTTGCCTTTTTGATTCTAAGGCCCTCAATTAAAATAACTAGGTACGCAGATTTTTTTTATTCAAGTCCCACATTTTTTAATGGCATCAACCAATGTATCTACACTTCTAAGCTCTTATTGATTTTCCCTACATTGTTGCAGCGGTTCCCAGGCCCTTCTCCCACTAGCGCTTCCCTGCGGGCTGGTATGAGGCGGCACACTCCACAGTATTAATATCCCTAATTACTTTTGCCAAGGGAATTTAAATTGTTTCACACAAAGCGAGCGGCCGCCTAGCGAGTGGGGGGAATTCCTAACATTTTTTTTTTTTATCTATTTCGCTCCGAGAGAAATTATTTTAGTTGCAGGGCGGGAAGGGCGGTGAGATATTGCTTGCAAATTGTATCCAACAATTGTTTGCGCGAGTTAATCATTGTTGAAGTAGATACAATCATTGTTTTATTGATTAATCAATCAGAATTGCTTTCAGACAATTACTTTCGTAATACGTTTAAATTGTTCATTAAAAAAATATGTACATCGCGAAGAGGAATTGAATTTACGAACATAATTTTACATGGCCAAAATAAGATATTTGTAATGTAAGATTTTAATTGAAAAAAAGTACTTTTGAGATTCATATTTAACGCACGTTTACCAAAAAAAACACGGATAAGTTCATGTTAACATATAATTATGCTGCCTGTGTACCTACTTACAAAACAAGACTCAAATCATTAATTAACATAAAACTCTTGCCGAAGTTTTTCTTAAACAGGGGCGGCATTGGTAAAAGTGTATCATATTTTACAGTCGGAGCGGTCAGTTTGTTACAAAGGTGTAAGTCAAGAATATAAATTCATAATATACTTGCATTTAACTATAAGAAAACAAACAATCAATCAAATAAAATATATAAAATACAATGTAACACTTAAATTCAGTATTAAAATTTTAAAAACCTTATCCAGATAAAACGCTTTTTTTTTATCTTTTGAAACTTCTTTTATTATATTTTTAAAATTTAAATGTAAAAACTACAAGATAAACACAAAAAAAATCATTTCGGTTTTATCTTGCGGCGAGTGTATTCAAATTCCACGACCGGTTTCATAAACAACCAGTTTACATCTTCAAGTTAGTATTATTTAGGCACCTGAAGATGCAAACTGATTGTTTGTAAAATCGGTCGTGGGATTTTAATATATTCTCCACAATCGAACACAATTTTGTTATTTTTTTGTTATCTTTTAAGATGAACGATAAAAAGTTTATGCCTCTACAATCAGTAAAAGCTACAGTTTTAAATTTGTTTTTAATTTTTTTTTACGTGTTTATTTAATTGTATTTATTTCAGGTGCTCAATGCTGAGTGTGGATGTGAACAGGAGAAGTAGCTGCCGGGAATGGCGGAAGGCTCCTATCAGGCTTATCAAAGCATAACTAATGAAGGAGACGCCGCTCATAAAGGGAGAGTAAAAAACAGAAATGAAAATTAATGAGGAGGAAGCCTGCTCGTCGAGTATAAAAGCGTTGCTTCAGCTCCCTTCAATTGCGTAAATCGAAAAGAATGTACGAAAACTAAATATCTCACTAAGAGCGCTGTTGTGTATGGCATACATTTTTTATTTACTTAAGCGAGGTGAGTTAAAGCAACGTTTTATACGGTGATAGGTTAGAAAGGTACAGTGACAAAACGACACATGACAAAACAACTCATGACAGAACTACACAGTAACAAAACGACACATGACAAAACGACACATGACAGAACTACACAATAACAAAACGACACATGACAGAACGACACAGTGACATAACAACACATGATAGAACGACACATGACAGAACGACACAACGCATGATAAAACAACACAATGACAAAACAACATAGAAAATAAATCACTATGACAAAATAACACAAGGCCAAAGTTTTTTTTGTGACTCTGTCGTTCTGTCATGTGTCGTTTTGTTACTGTGTCGCTCTGTCATGTGTCCTTCTGTCATGTGTCCTTCTGTCATGTGTTACTCTGTCATGCATCGTTCTGTCATGTGTCGTTCTATCACCTTGTCGTCATGCAACAGTGTAGTTCTATCATAAGTCGTTTTGTTTCTATGTTGTTATGTCATGTGAAGTTTTGTCACTGTGTCGTTCTATTATGCGTCGTTCTGTCATACGTCGTGCTATCACCTTGTCGTTCTACCACAGTGTAGTTCTACCATGTGTCGTTCTGACACTGTGTCGTTCTGCCATGTGTCACTCTGTCATGCGTCGTTCTGTCGTGTGTCGTTCTATCACCTTGTCGTTCTGCCACAGTGTAGTTCTATCATGTGACGTTTTGTCTCTGTGTCGTTCTGTCATGCGTCGTTTTGTCAGTGTGTCGGTCAAGCTTCAAACCTTTTATACTCGGCGTGCTGTTTTCTTATAGGAACAGGATTACAGCGAAATATTTTTCAAAAGACGCCAGCGGAGAGCAGCTTAGTTAAAATTTAAAGAGCTTATTTTCCGCGGGGAGGACTCCGGATCATTATTAATTGATATTATTCGGAAACTGCAATATCCTGCGTTAATTAATTCGCCGGAAGGGAATTTTTAATTATATTGATCGGAATTTTTGATTATACATAAGGAAGCTTTGTTATTATAAGGAGTTTATTGGAAAATTAAAGTCGCAAGGCTTTCGAAGCTTTATCGAAGATGTACTTATTGACTAATAGGACTAATAGGCTGGTATGAAGCTGACCTCCCATACTGTAAAAAAAGGTTCATTTTTGCCATCCCACTTATTCCCATAAATATTTTAATGTTTGAGGCTAACCCCCCCATTTTGTAAAAACTTGTTTCACTTTTGCCCATGCCACCCCGGTTCAGGGAAAGGCGGCAAGAGTGTATAAGTTTATCTTCATGTAAGGTTTGGTTTATTTTGTATGCACACGTGCAGTGTAAGCGTGAACATACATGTGCCTGCTTGTGAGCATGCATTTCCTGAAAGGTCCATCCAACCTTACAACAACTGGGTCTTGCTTGAGAATTGGCGCTTCTACAGTGACGACCAAGCTCACAGAGGGCTCTTGAGGTGTGATACACACAAAAACAGCGCTGACCAAATAAATCATCCTAATATTATTATTATTTTATTAATATGAGCCTTAAATGCGAATATATATTTGCAGGTTAGATAAGACTTATTATCTTATGGAAGTATTTTGTCTTGACTAGGCAGAATAATAGGTATTTTTTTAGCCACCTGCAGATGCAAACGGATTGTTTGCAAAACCGGTCGTGGAATTAAAATAAACTCACAGTAATCGTATACAAAATTGTTCTTATTTTTATCTGTTAAGATGAACGATTGCAAAGTTAATGCCTCTACGAGTACAATCAAATATATGTAACAATAAGGATTCACATTTTATTCATTTTCACAAGCAGAAACGGATAAGTTCGCGCTTAAACATGCCGCACGTGGACTTCCAATATATAAACCAAAATCTCAAATGAACAAACACCCTGCAACGCTTGCCGACCTTCCCTGAAACAGGGTTGACTTTGGCAAAGTGAACCATTTTCTTTAGCATGGGTGGTCAGCGGCATACCAACCTATAAGTCAAGGAACATATATACAAAAAAAACATGGCTTCAACACGTAGTAAATGCTGAAAATATAGTTGATATTTATATAACTTAAGACTGAAATAATTATGGGAAGTTTGATAGCACAGGTGTCATTATAACTGAAATTATTTGATCACACTTCGCTTGCTAACTATGATATAACAATCTGCCTACATTGTCTTACTTGGGGTTTCATTGCTGCAGTTAATAACGTGTTTACTTAGCTAACGCTTAGCGAGACATAACACTGCTAAGAATCGAGTAATAACACAGAGGAGCAGAAACTAACTTACTTCATTGGTACTGTAATGATTTTACTGGGTTGTTTTTAATTGAACTGCAATTTATTTATTAAACAAGATTTATTTTGCACAATAACGGCTTAAAATGTACTGATAACTTTTCTTGCTCTGTATCTGGCTCACCACACAATTGCAGCTCATAGTTATACCGTTCATATGAACGTTTCTCGTGTATTCCAGATTCTTCTATAGTGGATTGCTCCACACACACACACCCAGCGTGCTTAGGCTCACGTACCAACCCTCCCATGATAAATCATACGAAAGCAGTCTACCACCATCCATTTTATCATAATACTAATTGTTCGACACTACTTCAGTTACGCACATCATCAAACTACGTGCCTAGGTACACGTACAGACCAACTCATTGTTTGTAACAATACTGTAGATCACATTTTTCCCAGTCCTGTCAAACGTTGCAGTGGTGTAGTCGAATGAAACATGTTTTTACGTATCCAATTCTATGTTCTTGCTATCACCATTTTATGTTTTGACACCCAATTATAACACAATCATGCCAAAATATCTTAAAATAATGCCTTATTCCTGTCAAATTTGTCAATTTTATCGATCACAAGATTTATAACGCGTGCGTACTATGTTCGGACTGGTTCGGGCACAGTACGCTCGCGGAAATGCTGCCACTTTTCTAAGTTTTTTTTGTACACATGAAAATGCAACTATGATGATCTTTGCTCTATTTCTTACTAAAGAATATTTGCGTAAGTAAGTTAAAACTTATTTATAATTGTACATTAAAGCTTTCACGGCCATTTTGTTGACAGAACTATCACTTTTTTCGAGCTATGTAGCCGTGGTCTGGTTGACTCTTTCCGGACAGTTTCACCTATTGCTCCGATGGGCATTATCAGCGGTTGGCCAGTCGCTGTGATCTTCTTACAGGATATATAATGTATGTTTTTCGTTAAAATAATTTCTGGTCCGCAGATATCATAAGTCAATGCTGCTAAGCATTAGCGGAGGACACTTAGCGACAAACTTAAAACGCTAAGAGCGGCTCAGCGCTCCAAGCGAGGCCATTACACTCGTAAGGACATAAAGCTAAAAGGAGTGTGAGCTACCCTGTGTGTTAATACGCTAATAAACGGTAAAAGTAATTACTTTCTCGCTAAAACAAAGCATATTTTTGAATGTGCAACGGTTACTAAAATATTTTTTTCTACTCCAATTTGGTAATTTACTAATTACAAAACGGCTAACGCAATCACAATGCTATACATTTCCACACCAGTTGCGTAATGTTACATTACGCAACTGATAACGGTGTTGAAATGAAAATGTGCGTATGCGCATTGTCAGAAATGGAACCATTTTTGAATTTCGAGTATCAATCTTGTATGAGGCTATCCTTCTAATAATATTAGGATGATTTATTTGGTGAGCGCTGTTTTTGTGTGTATCACACCTCAAGAGCCCTCTGCGAGCTTGGTCGTCGCTGTAGAAAGCGCCAATTCTCAAGTAAGACCCAGTTGTTGTAAGGTTGGATGGACCTTTCAGTGACCGGTCTTTGGTAAAGGTTTTATGAATTTTTCAACTCAGCGAAGAGCACATTCGAAATATAAATGTTACATTTTTTGTGCTCCGCCGGGATACAAATCCACAACCTTCCATTTACGAGTCCGAAGTGTTGCCACTACGGACTACGGACCGGTCCAAGACCGGTCTAAGCGACCGATAACAAACTATTATTGGCCGCTTCCATAGCAACCACGTTTAAACGTCAGCCATTACATGAATATTTTCAATTTATTGATAGTTCCTTCCCACTATGTTCAATCTTTGTTCAAATAAAAATGAATATATTTTATGCGTAGAGTCAAATAAAAATTGTTAAAAGTGTAATAATTCATCAATTTTATTTATCAAAATACTCCAAATTGTAGCTTTCCTTTTTTCGAAGGAAAACAGAAGGCTTGAAAGTAAATGTTGCAAAATATTTGCACCGCAAAAAAAAAACCAAACTTAAACAGTCACTTGGCTAATACGTCGGTATGAGGTTGACCATCTATGCTGTAAAAACTTGGTTCACTTTGCCAATGATACCCCTGCTTCAGTGGTTGTAGAGCTTATGTTAATTGGAGTTTTGGGTTTGAATATTAACCCTTATATGCGGCATGTATAAGCGCAACCTTATATATGTGTCTTCTTGTGGGCATAAACTCAAAATGAATAAACGCAACTAAAACGCAACTAAGCTACACATATAGTGTAACTTCTTGCCGCGTTATCCCCGAAGGGGTCGCATGTGGCGAGTTGAACCTATTTATTTTTACAGGTAAGGGGGCCGCGTTATCCCCGAAGGGGTCGCATGTGGCGAGTTGAATCTATTTATTTTTACAGGTAAGCCGGCCTTACGCCAACCACTTCAGATGAAGTGGGGGTTTCCCAGCTCCCGAGAGGGCTGGTACTCATTTCTTGTGAAGGCTGAGTAAACCTTGCCGGTATTTTTATTATGGGGTTTGAAATAAACACCGAAATAGGAAATCATTTCTGACACCCTCCTCGGTGGGATTCGAACCCGAGCTCACGGGGTAGAATGCAAGCACTCTACCAACTGAGCTATCGACCGACAATCCTAAATGTAATATACCTTTGCAAATAAGATTAGATTAGATAACCGAGGGGAACGATAAATTACACGGTTTGACAAAGGTAAGAATTACTTCAAATGGACGAGCACATTATAATGACTACTTTTTACTATTTTGTTATTTATTTCATGGTCGTAGACAAAGTATTGTATGCCACTGCACGTAATTAGTCTTTGTAACACTCTTGCTGTCTATTGTGCCATTCGGCTGCGCCTCATGGCACAAACTAGCACTCGTGTTACAAAGACTATCATTACTAGGCAGTGGCATAAATAACTATTCTATACTGGAGCTAGCGAGAATTTTCCGATAACGAATGAAAAAGGTTATGACTCTGGATGAAATGAAAGAAGTATGTAAGGACCGAAAAAAATGGCGGCTGATCTGTAATGCAGGCGGCTAAGGCCAAGAATCAATTTTCATTTTTATATCCGTTTTGTAGATTTTTTAGTGTTTGTTTGTTTGAATCTGGATGTAATTAATTGCTTGTATTCCTTGACTTATAGATTGGTATGAGGCTGACCACCCATACTGTAAAAAATGGTAGAAAAATGGTAATAAAGTAGACTGCATTGTTTCAATGGGGGAAAAATACGTATTGTTTCTTTGGTTTTAAATGTATTTTTTTTTACTTTGTGCCTATATTTTTTAACTACTTTGTTGCCTCATTTTAAAAGGAAAGCCGATGGGAATCGAGTTGTATGGCACCCTTCGCCACTGTCACTGGTCAGCCTCATACCAACCTACAAGTCAAGGGGATTCAGAACAATAAATACGCTTCCACCTCGGGTATAAAATATCCCAAGTAAGAAACATTGCGTTAACTCTCTTTGAGCAATATATGTGGAAGATACAAAAGCGTCACTAGCGAGTGATTTAGTTTTCACAGATTTTGTGTCCTTACGCGATTGTGGGGAGTGTACGCAGTATCTGATACTAAGGATAAAGTTGTCTGTAATAAAAACGCAGCGGCCTCAAACCAGATAAATTCCAAAAACTTGTTAACCTTTTGCGGGGAAAATTTATGAATTATTAATAAAAAAAAATATTTCCCATAAATTCAATTTAGTTTGTGCAATAAAAACGCCCGCCTTGCACAGGTAAGGGGTAGAATGTGAGAAGGTGAGAGGGAATATCATGGCTTTCTAGGGGCTGGAAGGAGAGAGAAGAATTTGTAAACAGGAGATTGTATATACTGCATACTTTGGTTGTAAAGTTAAAAGGATGACTCTAAAAGAAGTATTTTTCAAATCGTTGGAATTTTTATGTCTTTATTGTGGCAAGAATAAATAAAGTTATTTCAAAATGAGCATTAAAATATTGATTTAATTTTGCAGTGATTTCAATAATAGTCTATAATCTGAGATGAAAAGATTAAAGGCTCGTGTATAATGCATGCCCACAAGCAGGCACATGTAAGTTAATAATAATATCAGATTGATTTATTTTGTGAACGCTGTTTTTGTGTGAATCATACCTTAAGAGCCGTCTGCGAGCTTAGTCATCGCTAAAGAAAACGCCAATTCTCAAGCAAGACCCAGTTGCTGTAAGGCTGGATGGATCTTTGGTGACTGGTCTTTGGTAAAGGTTTATGAATTTTTCAACCCAGCGAAGAGCATATTTGAAAATATAAATGGTACATTTTTTTATGCTCTGCCGGGATTCGAGCCCACAACCTTGTTTTTATGAGTCTGAAGCGTTATCACTAGACTGAGGATCGGTCTACACATGCTGCATGTGTACATACAAAACAAACCAAACCTCACATGAGCGTAAAATTTGCAACTCCTCTGCCACCTTTCCCTAAAACCGGGGAGGCATTGACAAAAGTGAACCAAGTTTTTACAGCATGCGAAGTCAGCCTCATATCAGTCACAGGACACAAAAATTTCATAAAGTCAAAGACACAACTTAAAATCAAATTAAAATTTCATAACCCTAAATTTCCTCAATATTCAATGGCTTATTTATTGTAAAATTAATTCTAGTTACGCCACTGCCCTACAAAAACTTTCTCATCCCTCCTTCTACATTTAATTTTTGTCTTCAACTTTCAATCTGAGAATTTCTGAAGGAATAACAAGAATACCGAGCAAGATATTCGCTCCGATGATTTTCATACTTAAAACAGATGAATATTTAAAATATTCGCCGGCTGAGAAAACACACGGAAAGGTTTTTGCGGACGGACGGACGGACGGGTAAATGGAGGCCCTTCAGGAACCCAAATGGAATGCAGATTTTGTTTGTGCAGGCATTAGTGGGGAGCCGTGTGCGGAGTGGGTGCTCACTCTGGGGAAGGAAAGCAGAGGCCATCCACACTGTGCCTAAGTATGTATTATAGGAATGTGCCATCTACACACTAGGACTAGGCCGTGATTTCACATTCGAATCACATAGAATAAAATTCGGTTATTTTGTGGATAAAATTCAATAAATTCAACGAAACTCAAGCTATAGATAAAGTGTGACTTCTTGCTGCGTTCTTCCGAAAAGGTCGCATGTGGCTTGTGAACCTATTTATTTTTACAAGTAAGGGGGGGCTGGCCTAAGACGTATACAATTTCGTGTAAATGTAAAAAGTTTCATTGCTCACAAATGTGATTGAAAAATTCAAATCATAAATCGATGAATTTCACGATGATTTATTTGGTGAGCACCAATTGTGTGGATCACACCTCAAGAGCCTTCTAAATACTTGTTTGAAGATAGTAAGCGCTATTTTTGAAAAACTTGATGAACTTTTGTGGCTAGTTTTAGGCAAAAGCATTATCCTTTTTCAAAACCAAGGTAAGAAGATATTTGAAATATTAAATGAAAATATTTTTGAGGTCTACCGGGAATTAAACTCACAACCACTAGACTACGGACCGGTGATGTGGATGCAAGTCATGTGAGATTTAAACCCACAAAAAATACATATAAATATGCAAAGTTGTTCCGTAATTTAAACGGTAACAGAAACTATCCAAATATGTATTTTTACTAAGTTTTTTTACTGTGATATGAATGAAATAGATGTTTTTATGTTTGTAAACAAAAACAAAAAATTGCCTTGCTAACAATGTGGTGTGTGGTAGGTATTGTAGAGTTCTCTCTTTTTCAACCAATAATTATATCGCTATGACTTGCGGCAGATCTTGGGGTGGAGGAAGGGAGATCTCAAGGGGAGGAGAGGGAAGAGATGCACCCCTGACGTTGCAAGGGATGGGGGAGTTGGATCTTGCGCGGCGATCGATACGGATGTGTTTTGATTCTCTAAACACTAAAAATAATTAATTTCATTTTCTAATTTTTAATAAACAAGGGGACTTCGATCTGGTACTGCGGTCGATACAGATGTGTTTTTCGTTTTCTAAACACTAAAAATAATTAATTCATTTCCTAATTAGAATAAACTCGGGAGTTGGATCTTGCGCGGCGATCGATACGGATGTGTTTTGATTCTCTAAACACTAAAAATAATTAATTTCATTTTCTAATTTTTAATAAACAAGGGGACTTCGATCTGGTACTGCGGTCGATACAGATGTGTTTTTCGTTTTCTAAACACTAAAAATAATTAATTCATTTCCTAATTAGAATAAACTCGGGAGTTGGATCTTGCACGGCGATCGATACGGATGTGTTTTGATTCTCTAAACACTAAAAATAATTAATTTCATTTTCTAATTTTTAATAAACTCGGGACTTCGATCTTGAACTGCGGTCGATACAGATGTGTTTTTCGTTTTCTCTAAACACTAAAAAAATAATTAATTTCATTTTCTAATTTTTGAATAAACTCGGGGGTGAGATTTCGGTTGCCAATCGATACGCACGTGGTTTGTTCAAATCTCAAACACTAAAAATATAAATTTATATTTTCTAAATTTTAAATAAACGCGATTCTCAATCCGGTGCGACAGTCGACACGCGTGTGGGGTTTCATTCCCTAAGCTCGTAAAATTATAAACTCCGGTTTTCTAAACTCCGATAATAAATTCTCAATTAAATATAAACTTAATCAATCAAATCCGAAATAAACATTTTTAAACGTTTTAATAAAATGATGGACCTTATAAATATTAAACGCGGAAATTCTCTTTTGTTTACTTTAAATAATAATTGTGAGAGTGGAAGTGCAGTGTCTTATTTCTTTTGGGTTCCGGCATTTCAATATTTAAAAATAAAACCATTATTTTCGAATTAATTCAGAGTTGAAGCAGAAAAGAAGATCCTGGGCTAAGTGTTTTCAATTATACTAACAAATAACTAATTTCATTAAAACCACTTGTCTGTATTACTTTCATGTTGGTGTTTCTTTCAGGAGTACTTATTGTTTGCTTTCTGTTAATTATAAATGTACTTTCAGGGATTCATTGGCTTACCTGAGTGGGGGAATGCTGGTGTTTCTTTCAAGTTTACTTATTGTTTGCCTTCTGTTAATTATAAATGTATTTTCAGGGATTCAATGGCTTACCTGAGTGGAGGAATGCTGGTGTTTCTTCCAAGTTTACTTATTGCTTGATTTCTGTTAATTATAAATGTATTTTCAGGGATTCATTGGCTTACCTGAGTGGAGGAAGGTTTCCTTTTTATTTAGACTAAGAAATTGTTTACTATCGCTGTTTTTTTCTTCGCTTCCATGTACTAACACACACACACACACACACACACCACTTTTGATTTTGCGTTCAATTAAATTCTTTCACTGGAATTCTGCAATGTTATATTGAATTCAAAATTTGTTAGGTCCACTTATAATCGAGACACGAAGCTTCCGTCCTTGGCTGTCCAAGAGTCATGATCACTTCCGCCTCCCTCCTAGAATTCCTTTCTGTGGATAACAGCTGAGTCTGGGTTCCCGTCAAGTGGACTTCTCACAGGGTTATAAGGTACAAGATACATACAAGGGTATCAGGGACCTATTGTCTTAGATTCTAAATGTGGGTCTGGTGATGGAATAGTCCACAGGCACGGGATGGCCCTGAGAACCTATAACATTCAATGCAGAATTACCTAATCACTCTTACACATTACGGAATGCTGTTCTCCTTGGGGTGGTGAGAATGAAAGAAGGATTATGAAGAATTCGTATGCTGCATGTATTCCCTATAAGTAAGGTCTGAAAGTAATCCATCTGAAGGTGAAAATGTATTCCAAACACACCATTACACATCCATCACACTAGGGGTTGGCCAAGCTAATAAAATGCAAATTTCATAAATAAATTATAAACAAACAACTCTGCAGTATGTGCTGAAGCCGAAATGCCTGCAATCTCATATCGAGATACACAAAGAATAACGCGGATGTACCTAATGCAGTGGAATTTGAAAACCGCTGAGTGACCTTGTTCATAATATGTTCCCGACCACAACAATGTTCCTGATAATTGGCAGCCGGCCTCTGGCCAAATACAACTGGATATGTTCCCGACCTCTGGTCGCAACGAGAGTTCCTGAAATGATCTGGGCTCACTCAGCTGGATTAGTGTTCCATGATCTCTGATCATATATACTTGGAGTTTGCTTGGAGCCAACATTATTGCAGTAACTTGTAGCTGAACACACACAATCCAGACTAACCTTCCTGTCCCGTGGTTTTTTGCAGCAAAAGATTACCATACGGAGAAGTTGGGTAGGGTACAAGGGGAATTGGAGGAGGTACCCAAAAGGCCGTTGGGGCCATTTGCCATGATTAATTAGAGTCACTTAATCGACGAGGGTGTCGAAATCTTAGATTCACGCCGCGTGTATCCGAATCCTTTCCTTGAAATAACTAATAAAGGTCCATTTTGCAGTGCCTTTCAGATGACCGGTGGTCATAGAAAGATGCTGTAAAAGCCATGGACCTATTAACTTACAGGTGGACGCGCAAAGGTAAGAATTACAACAAAGAAGAGATCGCCTTGCATGTAATTACTTTCACTAACAAACTAAAACCTAACTGCCTTTCATCTCGCAATTTTTATGTCATTTATGTTTTTATCTGAAAATAATTTCGACTACCTTATATTCCAATTAATTAAACTCGCACACATTAAGACCGTTCCGTAATTAATAACGCTTAAATCTCGTCGCCTTAAAAATAATTGTAGTTCATACTACCTCATCTTTGATCGCGTAAACGCAAAATCAATACTCGTTATAATCTTATAAAAAGGTAGAAGTGTATGAGAGGTACACCTCCCAAAAAGTACTTGGGTTTGCCACTAAAGTAGATTTTGAAACGGTAAAACAAAAAATTTACACAACGTTCTGTTTCATAATCTTCCACACGACGAGGAGTCCTACCCTTAGCTAGATGATCACATAATAATTGGCCAAAGATAATTACTACCTCGGTAGGGGTAGATTGCTCTTCCAGCAGCTGAAACTGAAGGGTGGAAAAGAATCGAAGCAGCCTAGTGCTATTCCTTCAAAGAAGGTTTGTTGCACTTGAATCCTGGTGACCCCAGGGTATTCTCCCTGTACATTCGATCGCTCCACTTCTAACTTCGGAGGAAAATCCCTCTTTCGCGCTTCTTTCGAGTGATTCTCTTTCGAGTCTCCTCTTCGTCGCTTCCCTCCGACCCCTTCATCGGCAGGAGGGGGATCATTACAATTGTTGCCAAGTGAGCCAGGATGGGAGGTCATACAAGTATCTCTCATACATTTATTGCGTTTAGTAATTTGTGTAAATTTAAAATCAGTAATTTTTATTAAAGAATAAATAAACTTTAACTCGAGTAACTTACGTAAACTAGAAGTAAACGTATCCCCGGATAATAATAAAGCAAAGTTTAGTTCGCTTAATACACTTTCAAATAAAATAAAAATAAACGTTGAAGTAATATCACGGGCGTCGTCTTTGTTACCTTACACATGTTTTACGTGCCTCTTGCTTTCTAATGCTATTTTATATTTCACCCTATATTAGGATTTGAAATGAAGTTTTCCTCTTTCCGATTTAAATTTATTTTGAACATTTGAATTTTCTACATCTTGTGATGAGATGATAAATTGTTATTATGTGAAACAGGTTATTGCACTTTGCGCAATATTAAACCTTTGTGAGATATCATATTATGTGTATTGTGGGGTAAATTCACTTTGCCTTAAATTTTAGACTCACTAAGCTCTTGAGGTGTGGAAACACACTAAAACAGAGCTTAACACTTAAGTTTATTAAAATAAGGGTATATAATTTTGGGGGGGAAGCGGCTCTTTAAATGGGTGGCAAAACTAAGCAATGTATCTCTGGAATTGACAATTTCAGTGTCAAGACAGCAAATTTATTGCTTCATCTAAAATCTGATTATTTGCATGGTATAGTTTCCTTTTTTTGGACACGAAGTGATGTCACTGTTGCTAAGATTTTATGCAAACAAAAAATGGAAAGGAACTGAGCAATTCGGGTCGGCACATGTGTGAAGAGATTGGGGTGGAAATAATCTAAAAAGTCGTAAATTTTGGTTTGTTATTTTAACTATCGTGGGACGTGATAAAAATTCAGTTCACTCAAACGACAAAAAAATTAAAAGGGATTTAAATTATGGATTTTAAGTGCGTGAAGTGGTCCTTTTTTCGGAACCAATAACTCTGAGGAACGTTAATCTTTCAATTTATTTTTCAAGAAATAAAATTTTATGGTCGTGAAAGAAATAACGCTTAAAACAAGGGGTGGGATTTTTTTTACACAGGACCCTTGATCTGTTCATTCCCAGGAAATTTGGAGCGGCCCTTAATATTAATGTGTTATTTTTTTATTTTATTTTATTTTATGCGTCCATGTCGTGTCGGCCATAAGATTTTATGCCGTGACGACTGATTGTTGAACGATCACTTGCGTTGCATAATATCATCCCGACCTTACGGGGGAGCCGGGTTTAAATTTTGTAATTTTTTTAAGACACTTAATATTTTATAAATTAAAATGTTTTAATATTTTATTATCTCAATTAAGTTTCAAATGAGCATTTATTCTCCTGGAATGGTGTTTTCCATTTCGATAATCTGCTATTTGGGTTAACTATTTTTTCTGTTGAAAGTAACAGTTGTGCTAAAGTTTTGGGGGAATATATCGCCTCATAACGGTTGAATAGCGTTTGTTTGACGTACATTTAAATTCAATATTAAATAAAACGCTACCTTGAATGGTTATAAAAAACTAAAACTATGGTGAATCCTGGTTAGATTATATACTTGACTTTGTTCCTTGACTTATGGACTGGTATGAGGTTGACCACCCGTACGGTCGAGGTTGTTTTACTTTGCTGATGTCACTTATGTTTCGGGGAGTGGCGGTAAAAGTTTCTTTTAACATTTGGGGTTTGATTTGTTGATGCACACACGAAGTGTGATGGCCTGGGCTAACGTGCGTCTGATTGTGGGCGTGCATTAATTTCGAATCTTCGGTATTGGTACATCTTTGCAACTTGCATTGTAAAGATAGTTGAGTGTCAGGTACATTAAATTTGGGACAATTGGTTATTGTTTAGTTTTAGTTACTTGCCTGCGTTGTTGTATGGCAGAACTAAAATTTTGGTTTCGAATGCGTTTTCAATGATTTACGCACGAACATGGTTTAATTGAAAATCTTGGATCCCTGTGTAAGGCATATTCACTAAATAGTCCAAGTGTTTTTTTTAATTCTTTGGGTTGAGGGATGAAGCATGACTTCAAGTGGGCCCGTGATTGGGGGTGGAAACGAAAGGACACATGTGTTACACACATGCGTTATGCGACACCTTATCGGGTCTGAGCGCGTATAATTATGAAAAAAAAAAAAGAGGGGTTTGGGGAGTGGAACAAAAAAATATATGGGTCGACTTGAACCTGTTGGTTGAACAGTGGGCGAGAACCTTTTGGGAAAAATTTCTCAAAATAACAAGATTGCCATTTTTCTAAATTTTTGGGGAAAATTGTAGAGTTCTCTCTTTTTCAACCAATAATTATATCGCTATGACTTGCGGCAGATCTTGGGGTGGAGGAAGGGAGATCTCAAGGGGAGGAGAGGGAAGAGATGCACCCCTGACGTTGCAAGGGATGGGGGAGTTGGATCTTGCGCGGCGATCGATACGGATGTGTTTTGATTCTCTAAACACTAAAAATAATTAATTTCATTTTCTAATTTTTAATAAACAAGGGGACTTCGATCTGGTACTGCGGTCGATACAGATGTGTTTTTCGTTTTCTAAACACTAAAAATAATTAATTCATTTCCTAATTAGAATAAACTCGGGAGTTGGATCTTGCGCGGCGATCGATACGGATGTGTTTTGATTCTCTAAACACTAAAAATAATTAATTTCATTTTCTAATTTTTAATAAACAAGGGGACTTCGATCTGGTACTGCGGTCGATACAGATGTGTTTTTCGTTTTCTAAACACTAAAAATAATTAATTCATTTCCTAATTAGAATAAACTCGGGAGTTGGATCTTGCACGGCGATCGATACGGATGTGTTTTGATTCTCTAAACACTAAAAATAATTAATTTCATTTTCTAATTTTTAATAAACTCGGGACTTCGATCTTGAACTGCGGTCGATACAGATGTGTTTTTCGTTTTCTCTAAACACTAAAAAAATAATTAATTTCATTTTCTAATTTTTGAATAAACTCGGGGGTGAGATTTCGGTTGCCAATCGATACGCACGTGGTTTGTTCAAATCTCAAACACTAAAAATATAAATTTATATTTTCTAAATTTTAAATAAACGCGATTCTCAATCCGGTGCGACAGTCGACACGCGTGTGGGGTTTCATTCCCTAAGCTCGTAAAATTATAAACTCCGGTTTTCTAAACTCCGATAATAAATTCTCAATTAAATATAAACTTAATCAATCAAATCCGAAATAAACATTTTTAAACGTTTTAATAAAATGATGGACCTTATAAATATTAAACGCGGAAATTCTCTTTTGTTTACTTTAAATAATAATTGTGAGAGTGGAAGTGCAGTGTCTTATTTCTTTTGGGTTCCGGCATTTCAATATTTAAAAATAAAACCATTATTTTCGAATTAATTCAGAGTTGAAGC
The DNA here is from genome assembly GCA_951799405.1 of Agapetus fuscipes. Classification (NCBI taxonomy): domain Eukaryota; kingdom Metazoa; phylum Arthropoda; class Insecta; order Trichoptera; family Glossosomatidae; genus Agapetus; species Agapetus fuscipes. The sequence continues at coordinate 1,557,436 of OX637346.1, read as the reverse complement.
AGAAAAGAAGATCCTGGGCTAAGTGTTTTCAATTATACTAACAAATAACTAATTTCATTAAAACCACTTGTCTGTATTACTTTCATGTTGGTGTTTCTTTCAGGAGTACTTATTGTTTGCTTTCTGTTAATTATAAATGTACTTTCAGGGATTCATTGGCTTACCTGAGTGGGGGAATGCTGGTGTTTCTTTCAAGTTTACTTATTGTTTGCCTTCTGTTAATTATAAATGTATTTTCAGGGATTCAATGGCTTACCTGAGTGGAGGAATGCTGGTGTTTCTTCCAAGTTTACTTATTGCTTGATTTCTGTTAATTATAAATGTATTTTCAGGGATTCATTGGCTTACCTGAGTGGAGGAAGGTTTCCTTTTTATTTAGACTAAGAAATTGTTTACTATCGCTGTTTTTTTCTTCGCTTCCATGTACTAACACACACACACACACACACACACCACTTTTGATTTTGCGTTCAATTAAATTCTTTCACTGGAATTCTGCAATGTTATATTGAATTCAAAATTTGTTAGGTCCACTTATAATCGAGACACGAAGCTTCCGTCCTTGGCTGTCCAAGAGTCATGATCACTTCCGCCTCCCTCCTAGAATTCCTTTCTGTGGATAACAGCTGAGTCTGGGTTCCCGTCAAGTGGACTTCTCACAGGGTTATAAGGTACAAGATACATACAAGGGTATCAGGGACCTATTGTCTTAGATTCTAAATGTGGGTCTGGTGATGGAATAGTCCACAGGCACGGGATGGCCCTGAGAACCTATAACATTCAATGCAGAATTACCTAATCACTCTTACACATTACGGAATGCTGTTCTCCTTGGGGTGGTGAGAATGAAAGAAGGATTATGAAGAATTCGTATGCTGCATGTATTCCCTATAAGTAAGGTCTGAAAGTAATCCATCTGAAGGTGAAAATGTATTCCAAACACACCATTACACATCCATCACACTAGGGGTTGGCCAAGCTAATAAAATGCAAATTTCATAAATAAATTATAAACAAACAACTCTGCAGTATGTGCTGAAGCCGAAATGCCTGCAATCTCATATCGAGATACACAAAGAATAACGCGGATGTACCTAATGCAGTTGAATTTGAAAACCGCTGAGTGACCTTGTTCATAATATGTTCCCGACCACAACAATGTTCCTGATAATTGGCAGCCGGCCTCTGGCCAAATACAACTGGATATGTTCCCGACCTCTGGTCGCAACGAGAGTTCCTGAAATGATCTGGGCTCACTCAGCTGGATTAGTGTTCCATGATCTCTGATCATATATACTTGGAGTTTGCTTGGAGCCAACATTATTGCAGTAACTTGTAGCTGAACACACACAATCCAGACTAACCTTCCTGTCCCGTGGTTTTTTGCAGCAAAAGATTACCATACGGAGAAGTTGGGTAGGGTACAAGGGGAATTGGAGGAGGTACCCAAAAGGCCGTTGGGGCCATTGGCCATGATTAATTAGAGTCACTTAATCGACGAGGGTGTCGAAATCTTAGATTCACGCCGCGTGTATCCGAATCCTTTCCTTGAAATAACTAATAAAGGTCCATTTTGCAGTGCCTTTCAGATGACCGGTGGTCATAGAAAGATGCTGTAAAAGCCATGGACCTATTAACTTACAGGTGGACGCGCAAAGGTAAGAATTACAACAAAGAAGAGATCGCCTTGCATGTAATTACTTTCACTAACAAACTAAAACCTAACTGCCTTTCATCTCGCAATTTTTATGTCATTTATGTTTTTATCTGAAAATAATTTCGACTACCTTATATTCCAATTAATTAAACTCGCACACATTAAGACCGTTCCGTAATTAATAACGCTTAAATCTCGTCGCCTTAAAAATAATTGTAGTTCATACTACCTCATCTTTGATCGCGTAAACGCAAAATCAATACTCGTTATAATCTTATAAAAAGGTAGAAGTGTATGAGAGGTACACCTCCCAAAAAGTACTTGGGTTTGCCACTAAAGTAGATTTTGAAACGGTAAAACAAAAAATTTACACAACGTTCTGTTTCATAATCTTCCACACGACGAGGAGTCCTACCCTTAGCTAGATGATCACATAATAATTGGCCAAAGATAATTACTACCTCGGTAGGGGTAGATTGCTCTTCCAGCAGCTGAAACTGAAGGGTGGAAAAGAATCGAAGCAGCCTAGTGCTATTCCTTCAAAGAAGGTTTGTTGCACTTGAATCCTGGTGACCCCAGGGTATTCTCCCTGTACATTCGATCGCTCCACTTCTAACTTCGGAGGAAAATCCCTCTTTCGCGCTTCTTTCGAGTGATTCTCTTTCGAGTCTCCTCTTCGTCGCTTCCCTCCGACCCCTTCATCGGCAGGGGGGGGATCATTACAGTATGTTGGTGATTTGTGACTTCTGCATAAAAACTGGAAGCTTCCTTTAAAATTCAGTTGGTGGGTTAATTAGTCTTTGTTATTGTATGAAAATGAAGTGTCGAGGGACTGAATCCCACCCCCTCCATTACTGCACCGCACCTGGACCCCTCCCCCACCCCCATGGGGCCGCAGGCAAAAAACTTTCGGAATACGATTACCATGGTTTATTTATACCATGAAAGTTTGAATCTATTTTGTGTGTGTGTTTTTTTGTTCACCGCTAAACAAAGTAAGTTATACCTAATGCAGTTTCAGCAGCTGGCTGAAACTTATTTTTCATAAACATTTTTAAATAACTTGAATATTTAAATATTTTTAAAACTGCGTCTTTTATTTTACTTCTTATTTTTCTAAAGTTGAGGTCTTTAAACGCGGGATTTAGGTACATGATAAAATAAAATGAACAATTTTTTTTTTGGGTAGGTACCTACCTACTGTTGATTCCTTGCTTATAGGTTGGTATGAGGCTGAACACCCATACTGTACAATAATGGTTCAATTCACCAATGTCACTTCTGTTTTTAGGGAAGTTCGGCAAGAGTTGCAGGGCTTATGTTCATTTGAGTTTGTATATTGTGGGCCCATATGCGGCATGCGTAAGCGCAAATTTAGCCGTGTCTGCTTACAAAAATGCAAATAATATAAATCTTAAATGAAACATATCTTTGCAAATTAGATTATAGATTTTTACTGTTAGTAGGGGAGAAGTTCTAGATGTTTGTTTATTAATAATATATCTATACTGTTTTAACTTTCTTAGGTTTCAGGTGTTTAAATTTCTAAGGAATTTTTAGGGTTAGGGCGTGCTATAAAAGAGCGATTTTTAATAACAATTAAAAATATTTTTTCCTCCGTAAATGCACTAAATTTTTTTTAGAAAAATTTCATACACATATATGATAAGATTTTGGTTGTAATATTTTTGGGTTTTTAAGGAAAACCTTTATTAAGTCTCCTGGAGTAATAATTTTCCGTTTTCATTCAGACCAACTGCGCGCAAGCATTTCTCCTGTGCATGTTCACCAGCGGTAAGTCGGCAAGTGACAGTGGCAGCGCGGGAACCTACTTTTAATAACACTTAAAAACATACCTGCAGCATTTCCCGCTGAGTGCTGGAGGAAATTCCCAAAGATAGTGCACACTGGGTTAGTGGCAAAGACAGTTTACTTGTTTTTTTAAAGAAATTCTGTGCGAGAGACTCCCTAGATTCCACAGACTTTGAGAGATTGGCCTATGACATTTGTTTTAGTACCACAGAGGTGGGTGTTGGTGATGTGGCGGTTGATGTTATGATCCTTTTTTATAGGGCTGTTAGCTGCGTAATGTTGTGTTGTGTATAGCGTTGCCTTTGTTTTGAGACACTGAAAGGAAATGGCGATTGATATTGGTTTTGAATAGGGCAAGGTTACATTGGGGTGTTTCCAGATGTAAAAGAGATTCTTTGTTATTTAGTTACATGTTGTATTAGATTTTTTTTCAATATTTAATATAGAAATTAAATCAAAGGTATCATAAAAATCAAGAAATATGTATTTTTTCATACTAAAAATAAAGTAACGTTAAATTTTTTTCATTTAAGTTGTATAGATAAATTGAAATGTATGATTCTTATGTAAATTGCATGTCAACAAGAAGATAGGTGTATGTTCGCTCTTACACATGATGTTTGTGTGTATACAAAATAAAAACTGAAATTTCAAATGAACTAAACTTTGCCAATTCTACGAAATTGTCAAAATTGCAAGCTTGCTTATAATTGGACGCAAGTGAGATATGACAGACCAAGGCTCGTGTGTCTGCTCCTTAAGGAGACGTTGCCACTGGGGACCATTTAAAACTACTTAATAAGTTAAGGTCGCTTTCTGAGTTGGAATTGAACTGCAAGACAAAGAAACGCAAGCAGGACTCTAACCATTGTCCCAAGCACAAAACTGCACTTAAAAACGTCCTGCAAAAGTAGCGATTTACAAAAATGTTTGTAAACTAAAATAGAGCCTCTAGTGAGAGTTTTCGTTTAAAAAATTATGCTGCGTTTTAAAAAATAGTTTTAAATTTAATTAGCACCTCTATTGACTGTTTTCGTTTAACTAAGCTTTGAGTAAAACGCTATGGTTGAGTTTTAATGGAAAAAGTAATACTAGGGGTAATATTAGCACGAATATAAAACATTTAAATAAAATCCCTCGATTCTGTACAAAGAAAAATGTATGAAAATTAAATAACTCACTAGGAATGCTGCTGTATCTTTCATACATTTATTTATTTTTTTACGTGACAAAGAACAGTTTACGTCAATGTTTTGTACTAAGGTTGCAGGACTCGAACTTGCACCTTTCGTACAGCCAGGCGGTTCACTTTCCACTGATGGAGGAACTGAAATCGTCAAACTGCAGCTGTGGGGATATGAAATTTAATTTGTTGAAAGTTTTACAACTGTTTTGGGGGAGCTGCCTACTTTAAGGCTCTCAGGCAATAAAGTTTTCGTGGATTGAATAGTTATTGACGATTGGACGGCAGTTTAAGGTTTATGCGACTGAGTGAGATGCCCATTTTATTGTTTCATTTAAACCCGGTTGGAAAATTAAGCTCATTTGTTAAATGAGATTTAAAAAATATATGACGTTTTAAAATTGTCATTCAATATTCCACTCTAACTAACAGAACTCTATAATAATCTATCTATAATCTAAGTTGCAAGGATATATTAACATTTAAAGCTCTCAAATGCATGCCCACAAACATACACGTGTAGTTCGCGCTTACAAATGCTGAATGTGTACTTACAAATTAAATCTAAACCTCAAATGAACATAAGTCCTACAACTTTTGCCGACCTTCCCTGACACAGGGGTGACATTGGCAAAGTGAACCATTTTTTACAGTATAGGTGGTCAGCCTCGTACCAACCTATAAGTCAAGGAATATGTATCAGAAGAATAAAACAGTTGATGGGAAATAAATGCTCAACTCGGGAAAATAAAACTCTGTGTTTTTTTTATACTAATCTAATCTAATCTAATCTAAGTTGCAAAGATATGTTACATTGAAGATTCACATTACATGCATTCTCACAACCAGACACGTACAAGTTCGCGCTTGCACATGCCTCATGTGAACCTACAACATAAAAACCAAATCTCAAATGGACATACACCCTGCAACTCTTGCCGTCCTTCCCTGAGACAGGGGTGACATTAGCAAAGTGAACCATTTTTACAGCATGGGTGGTCAGCCGCATACCAACCTATAAGTCAAGGAACATTATACATTTTTCACTTTCTCATTAAAACGAGTTTTCATTGTATTATTTAGATTTTCAGCAGTAACTTTGTGAAAGTTCATTTTATTAGATTAAAACAAAAATTACTTTGTTTTAATTCACATGAGTTTTCATTGTGTAAATGCACAAACTCTCAGAAGTTGAATTTAACAGTGTTTTTTTTTAATATTTTAAACTTCTGTCTCATATTTAATGACGTTTTAAAATTATCATTCAATTTTCCAACCTACCTAACAGAACTCTCAGGTTTATAATTCTGTAACTATCTTTTTGACAAAAGGTTGTTAAACTTTTGTGGGACATGAAAATTTCTACATCATTAAATTGCAAAGACAATCATAGAAATGCATCAGATTTCCTTAAATTTGATGCGACGAGGAGGACATTCAAATTTGAGTGCATTTTCCATAAAGGAGACGTGGCGTCTTTACGGCGGCCACAGACGTCCCTGGATCCAAACATTACCAGGGGTGAGTGGCCGAGCAGATGCACCTATGCAATTGAATCTAGGAGACTAATGCACGGCGGTGTCGTCAAAAACAAGTTATAAGCGAAGGTGCAGGTGCGCCTCATGACGTCATCAAAGATAACAGACCATTGGGCTTTATTTGTCGCCGCAATCTCTGCACTCCTAGTCTGAAATTTCACACTTAAACTCGGTATCAAAAAATGAATGAAAGCTTTAACGCTCTCTTGGGGTGCTGTATTAGTTTTTATAGAAACGCTTTGGTCAAGTTTGAACGCAACATTTAACTGACTGTAACTGTTGCTTTGTCGCCATTCCGCTAGGCGTGGTCAAAGCCTCTACAGAGCTGCCTCTATTTCTTCCTATCCTTACATACCTCTTTCAATTCATTCACTCCTTTTTCATACATTTTCTTATTTTGCACTCACTTTGTATATCCCATTCTTTTACAATTTCATCAGTTTGATTACTTCATAATTTTCTCGGTCGTCCCTTACCTCTTTTTCTTATCACACTTCCTCTGTAAGTATAAAACTTTACGCTTAAACTTACCCAAAGGGTAGTACAAAAAATGCATGAAAACCAAAACGCTCGCTTGTGTTGCTGTTTTAATTTTATGAAGAAACGTCAGGTTTAGTTTACACGAAATATTTTGTACTTGAGATTGTGAAAACTGAGCACACGGTGCCGGTCTGAGATCGTTACCACTTATTTTCATTCCTTAAAAACAATTTATTGTGGATATTTATGTTACACAAACCTTATGTGGACCTTTTCAAAGGCTTTCGTGGTCCACAAGTTAAAAATAGTTATCGAATCCATGGTCTACGATCCAAAAAGAATGGATACTTCATAATTTTTGAGTTGAACCTTCACTCTTTTTTTAAGACAACGATGAAGCAAACACAAAGCGTTCCGAGTAGTATTTTTCTTTTGCTAGCGTGTATTATGTACTTGTTCAAACACGACCATTCTGAAAAGTGAATGCGGAGATAATGGTGATCATTTATGTATGCATGTCGGAGTGGGTGCGAGGTGGCACACGCCGTGAGCTCATCCTGACGTATAATTGAGTTGGACGGGAACAACAGACAGAGAGGAAACTGGGAGGCGAGGCGTGTGGAGATTGAAGTTGTACATACTCGTAAAGTGTGTAATGTAAGAGGAATGAGGAAATGATACAAAAGATGATGAGGAAGAAGAGAGGAAGGTATTTTTTGGAGGAAAAGCCAAGTAATATAAAGTATGATCAACAGATAATCATCAAATAATCCATATAAAACGAAAAAACATTTCAGGTCTATGTGATAAGGGCCCTAAGAACCCAATTGAAAAAGTATAAGTTATCCTTTTCCATAGTGACTCAACCATATGACGTCACGATTTTCTTTTCTTTAAAATTTGTGCCGAATTCATTAGAAGCTTTTGGTTAAAGTAACATTTTTTAAGGCAATTGAAACTTGAGGTATTGAAAAACTGATTTCTTTATGAGAGCATAAAGTAAACTATGTGTTGTACATAAATTTATGACGTCACAAGTGAAACTAAATGTTAGCTTAAGGCTCTTTTATACCCTAAATCTGGCGTTTTTGTTTCTTAAACTTTCTGGTCTTAGCAATAGAGTTATAGTCATTAAAAAAATCAGGCATATTTACTAATTTTTTATCTTAATTATAAAATTTGAACCACATATATAACTTAAAACTTCCCACCACAAAAAAATATTAAAAAAAACACGTTTTTTTCACATTTTAGCTACTTTTTCGTGTGTGCTATATTTTGGAAATATTTTTTTCTTTTTAATTACAGAACTATACATTGTTTAGTAAAATATTGAAACACTTTTCTTATAATGTCAATAGTTTTTGAGTTAATATAGAAAAGCTGTGTTCTTTGATTTAATTAAAATTTAATTGATTAAGTATTATTTTTAGAAGGAAAGTATAACTATCAGTGGCGAACGGTGCCATATAAGCCGGTTTCTACGGTTTTCCGTATAAAATGAGGCAAAAATGATAATAAAGTAGACTGCATGGTTTCAATGGGGGGAAAATATCTATTGTTTCTTTGGTTTTAAATGTATATTTTTACTTTGTGCCTATATTTTTTAACTACTTTGTTACATCATTTTAAAAGGGAAGCCGATGAAAACTGGCTTGTATGGCACCTTTCGCCACTGATAACTATGTACTTATGTTCATTATAAACAAACTTCCATAAGAGTTATTGAACGTATCTTGAGCGTAGCTTGGGCGTAGCTTGAGCGTAGCTTGGGCGTAGCTTTGTCGCAGCTTGTGCGTAGCTAGAACGTAGCTATACTAACGCGCTGCTGCAGCACAAAGAAAATGTAAGAATAATTGGGAACACCTCTTCTTCATCTTATTAGACCGCGAGTGTTTCCTTAAAGCGCCTGCGAACCGAAATTATTTCAAGATATTTGTTTTGCAAAATTATCATCCCTCAAAGAAAGACGCTGGCAAAGGGGTGCACAGCCCTGTGTACATAATATGCCCGTAGTTTACTAAGGGGGGGAAAACACGGAGAAAGCTACAATTGATGAAAATTGAAATGAAATGTGGGAGCTTTTGTGGAAATGGAAATGAAGAAACAAATATTGTGTTTGAAAGTTGTGAAAGCATAAGAAAACAAGTTTGAAATTCATGTTACTTGATGATTTTTTTTTTTTTTTTTAAGGAATCCTGTGCGGGAGGCTCCCCAATTCTTGAGAGTATTGGGGGTCTATGTCACCCTGAAGGGTGCCACAGAGGTGTTGCTTGAGTTCTTGGTTCTGTCGTGAGGCGCTGCAAGGAAGTGGTGATTGATGTTGGTTTTGAATAAAACCGGATTAAATTGGGAAGGGAACACAGAGCAAACATCTTATCAAGGCGGGTTTTTATCAAGTAAACCTAAAAATAATAATCAAAATAATCTTCTTCCTCTTAAACAGCCATCTCCATCTACTGCTGGTCATAGGCCTCCCCCACATCTCTTCATCCATCTTTGTCTTGCGCTTTTTGAATCCAGTCTCCAGCTAGCCTTCTTATATCATCCGACCATCTCGTGGGAGGTCTCCCTCTGCTTCTCTTATCTTCCCGAGGTCTCCACTCTACCAATCTCTTCGTTCATCTCTTTTCGGTGGTTCTAGCAACATATCCCGCAAAGGAACATTTTAGCTTTGCCACTCTCTCTATGACATCGGTTACTCCCGACAAAATAATAGGGAATAAGAAAGGTTCCTTGTTTGAGGAACTCAAAAAGATTGGCTTGCATAGGGAAGAAATGATATGAAGATGGATAAACATTTCTCAAAAGCAATAAAAGAGTTGAAACAGACAAATAAATAAGGATGGAGAGGACGTTATATATTTGAGTGGTAAATAATCAAAGGCGTCAATCAAGGATTTTTTTGATAATGAAATAAATAAACGGAAACAAAAGAAAGAATTTTCTAAACATTTATATCCATATCATTCAATTTTCAATAAAATTCTAGATTGCAGCCTTTTATTCTATACAGCGTATTTGTTTGCAAGTTTATTTCTCCTTTGATGTGTTCGCTGTTTATCATTTCCTAAAGTTATTTAATTAATTGCTCCTTCCACTTCCACAAGAGGCCTCCTTTTACAGGCGCACCTATCTCAGCCTTCAACTCTAAAACGTGAATTGTTTTCGCCGAAAAACTTTCTACAGTCAGTAGTAAATATCCTGCTTTGACGACGACACGGGCGTAGATAAGACGCCGCCGAAAAAGTAAGTTTGTTTGTTGACTCTCACAGGGGGGAGTCTCCCGTCTTCACCTCACCCACACCACCTCCTGTATAAAGTAGAACCTCCCATAACGAGCAGAATCTCGTTCGTTATGTGAAACACGCGTTAAGCGAACCTAATTTTTCCACATGAAAATAAATGTAAAACACGAAAATGCGCTTCATATTTTTTTAAGGTTCATTCAAATAAAATTACATGCTTTTAAATTTTAATTAAAAAAAAAAAACTGTTTTTATTACATAGTTTTATTTTCACATTTTTTGAGTTTACAATGCCTAAGCGCTATCGGACTTAATCCGTCCATCTTCAGAGAATTACTGAGGTTAAAAACAAAAGGGTATAAATACGTTAATGATCGTAACAACCTGGATAAAAACTTTCTAAAAAATCTAAACTAGCTTATTATTTATTATCGTTGATATAGATTGATTGTATGAGTGCGCTAGATCAGCTACGTTTCCACCACCTTCTCGTTTTTCAATGATTTTCCGTTTCATTTCTACAGATACTTTTATTCACTTATAGCTGTCTTCTTGTTACTTTTTCTTCGGGTTTATTTTCGCAAGGGTTGTTGTATTAAACTTTGCACAAAAAATACGAATAAAGTCAGAACATAAGCTAAGAAAAACCCCTTTCCCCTTTCTACGTCACTAATCTAATCTTAGTTGCAAAGATATGTAACTATGGGAATTCACATTACATGCATTCTCACAAGCAAACACGTACAAGTTTGCGCTTGAGCATGCCGCATGTGAACCTACAACATAAAAACCAAATCTCAAATGGACTTACACCCTGTAACTCCTGCCGACTTTCCCTGAAACAGGGGTGACATTGGCAAAATGAACCATTTTCTACAGCATGGGTGGTCAGCCGCATATCAGACGCATACCAACACTCATTATGCGAAGTGTCGCTCGTTGAGGGAGCAATTTTTTCACATTTTTTTTGCTCGCTATGCGAATGACTTGTTATGAGAGGCGCTCGTTAAGGAAGGTTCCACTGTACATCTCTCTCAGAGGGCAATCTGTATGGAGCAGCCTCCCCCGCAACTGTCAGGGCCTCGTGACGTCACAAATGTATACGTGTCAAGTTCCTAGAGACGTTTGGATGACAGGCAAGCATTTGGAAATGAAAATTGGAAATGGGTCACAGAGCCTGCCGCCTCTACAGAGAGGAGGAGGCCTATATAGACCAGGGATGCTACGAATCTTATATTTTAGAATTCGAAAACTCGAATGCGAATGCGACTGTTTGAAAGGTGAATGTGCGAATGCGATTGTGACTGTTTAATCTAATTTAATCTAATCTAATCTAAGTTGCAAATATATGTTACATTGGAGATTCACATTACATGCATTCTCACAACCAGACACGTACAAGTTCGCGCTTGCACATGCTTCATGTGAGCCTACAACATAAAAACCGAATCTCAAATAGACATACACCCTGCAACTCTTGCCGTCCTTCCCTGTAACAGGGGTGACATTGGCAAAGTGAACCATTTTTACAGCATGGGTGGTCAGCCGTATACCAACCTATAAGTCAAGGGACAGAAGGGGCAAAAAATGAAATATCAAGGTATGATTCCAACCATCGATTTTTATTTATTTAAGAATTTGCACTATCAAATAAACAAAAAACAATTTTTGTGTTGCTTGTGTGTTGCCACTGTGAAAATTCGTTTTGATTTATAATATTTTTAAGAATAAAATTCCAATAAAAACACTGGTTCTTTTCACCAAATTATTAATTTAGTTCAAATAATAATTTGTTTTCTTCCTCTTCCACGCTTTCTTCTGAAATTTCCATTGTACACTTTTTTCGTTAGTCGTTCATCATCCACTCTTTTAAAATGTCCGAACCATCTCATTTTGCTTTTTTGTATTTTTATTCTTAAATTCTCTAATATACCACACTCGTTCATCACCCAATCATAGCGGACTCTCTCATCCAGTCAATGCTTTCAGGTAAATAATTTCAACCGTACATACTTTACTCAAGTCACATTCGTTATATGTCCACGCCTCACTGCCATACATCAATGTCGGTACCGACATGCCATTGTGCACCACCAATTTTATATTCTTTGCGAGTTTCCTATTTTTTGCAATCCTTCCAATCGTTCCCATCACACTTCTTCCTCTACTACCGCGCTTTTCCAATTCTTTCGTCAGTTTCCCATTCGACTCAACTTGCTTCACAGATAATGCGAATAATAATAGGTATAATATTAGGATGATCTATTTGATGAGCGCTGTTTTTGTGTGTATCACACCACAAGAGTCCTCTGCGAGCTTGATCGTCACTGTAGAAAGCGCCAATTCTCAAGCAAGACCCAGTTGTTGTAAGGTTGCATGGAACTTTCAGTGACCGGTCTTTGGTAAAGGTTTATGAATTTTTCAACCCAGCGAAGAGCACATTTGAAAATATAAATGGTATATTTTTGTGCTCCAACGGGATTCGAATCCACAGCCTTCCATTTACGAATCCGAAGTGTTGCCACTGGACTACGGACCGGTCCAAGAAATACCAACAAAACGCGGTGTACCTAGCGGTCACCCATCCAGGTAGCATCCACGCCCAATGTTGCTTAACTTCGGTGATCTGATGATAACCAGTGCTTTCAACATAGTAACGTCGTTGAATCGTTGACGAATGTTTGAAATGATGCGAATTGTTCGCAGTTCGAATGCGAACGCAAAGATTCTTAACATCCCTGATATAGACGCACCTCATACATATCTCATGTACTATAAGCGAGGGGGTGTTTTGGATTATACAACGCAGGCTTGGAATATAATTCAGCGCGCTGGGTTGGGCGCCATTTATTAGGGATTGCTTCTACAATTCTGACGTTTGGGCGGCTTTTTCGCATTTCGATCTCTGCCGGAATATTGCAGAGGATGACTTTTATTCATTATTTCCTGGGGAAATATAATGCCGGAGATTTTCAGTTTTTTTTTACATTTTCTTTCGGCAAAGAAGTGACTTTATGATTGTGATTATGGGGGAGGTAAGGATTGAGCATAAGAAAAAGTATCCAATCAATAAAATAAAAAGAGAGCTTTCCAATATTTTTTTCTTAATATGAGTCTGTTTCAAATATATAAACGCTATGAATCTTGTAGAATAGAATATACTATTTGTACAGTAATTTTGCCAAAAGATGTATGGTTTGAAGGGTTATGGACTGAGGGAACTGGATATGGAGAGACCATTTAAAAGAGGTCTCAAGACTCATCTCTTCGTCCAATCATACGGACAAGCGCCTTTTTAGTGACACACTGTCATAAAGGCGCTATACAAATTTTGTCTTTTCTATCTGAATATGGTTTAATCATGAATTATTATTTAAATTCAGGTGGATATAAAAATGACAAATTAAGCAATCCGATCGATAGCTCAGTTGGTAGAGTGCTTGCGTTCTATGCCTTGAGCTCGGGTTCGAATCCCACTGAGGGTGTCAGAAATGATTTTCCGTTTCGGTGTTTTTTTCAAACCCCCAAATAAAATACTGGTAAGGTTTACTCAGCCCTCACATGAAGGGAAACCCCCACTTCAACTCAAAAATAGGTTCCGCTCGCCACATGCGAAACCCTTCGGGGATATAGCGAAAAAAGTTACACTATTTGTGTAGCTTAGTTGCGTAGTGCAAAAAGTTATGTTCAAAATAGGATACACATATTTTAAGAGGCGTAATACTGTCGCATTTGATAAGATCAAAATTTATAATCATGACACATCACCAAAAAAAAATATAGCCCCGTATAAAACACTGTAAAAAGACTGTTTCCTCACAGCCAGGTTCGGAATACAAATGATGATATTTCTCTATCAGTAAATACGCCAGTCTGCCATTTTTTACATTTCGTAGTTTCGCTCTCTATATCCCGGCAACAGCATAAACAAGATTAAACGAAGGAAAATACAGACATGAATAGATGAAAGAAGTCCGCTCAGGAATAAGAAACGAAGAAAAATAACAAACTTTCTACACTCGCAGATTTCCATTACAAAAGCGTGACAAGGTAACTGCGTTGTCGGGGCCACCTTCCTCCCTTCTGAAGCCACCTTTCTCCTCTTCCTAGCCACCTTCTCTCCCTGTTGTAGCCACCCCAGGAGGTGGCAAGGATGCTCCAAGGTGAGCCGAGGGAAAACATCATTAGGTGGATGCGCCGTTGGTGTCGTAGACTTCTTTGTGAGGCAGCGCCGTGAATGGAGAACGTCTGGACCAAATGAAACTGCAAGACTGTGTCCTCGGCTACGCGGAGGGAGTTATGGCGTCGTTGCTTTGGTCCGTGCCCTCTCAGGAGTCATAACAGACAGAGTGGCAATGATGCACTATTGCTATCGGAGTCTTCAAGGATATTATTTTAAAAGAAAAGAAAAAGGAAAGATCTGTTGGTTAATGTTTAAAAGACGCAGAGAAAAAAACAAACACTGTTGAACTGATATTTACTCTTTATGCAATGAAATAAATTCTTGAAATATTGTGAATATATTTCTTGATTTTTTTAAAATAATAATTCTTTCAATAGAAAGAATTATTTGCTTTTAAAACAATCAATATAAAGATAATCAATAAGCTGTTATACAAGTTGCTAAGATATTTAACATTTAAGATTCATATCAAATGCTTTACCACAAGTAGACGAGTAAAAGTTAGCGCTTACAGAAGCTGTAAACGAATTACATATTGGAGCCAAAATCACAAAATAACATTTAGTCTGAAACGTCCTTCTTTGAAATTGGGGTGATATTGAGCAAGTGAACGTTTTTTACAGTATGGAGAATCAGCTTTTAACAAAGAAACCATAATCAAAATAACAAAAGTAATTGAAGGTAAACTCAGATGTAAGTCCATTAACAATGCAATATTTTCTTAATTTTCTTTCCAAGTTTATGTTTTTTTCTTGCATTGAAATTTTTAAGCATTGAGGTAAGACAGTTGAATTGAAACAGGGTGTTTACCGCTCATTTTTCTCTCCCCGTTTACCTCCACATCGCCGGCGGGACAAATGGCGGGCAAATTGATTCGGAAGAATGGCTGATATGGCTGTGGACGCAGATTCCCGCATTTACGGGTGAGGTTCACGCTGCATGCATGATAAGACAGAACCGGGGGAAGGAAAGGAATAAGGGATGCGCTCGTAACGAATAGCAGCTATTGTCGTGAAAAGCATTGGCGAAAATTTGTGCAAGAAATACGGAACATCCGAGTCTTTTTGTGGACGAAATTATTTTTTTCGACGGAACGTAAAATTATCATTATTTTTTCAATTAAGTTAACATATTATGTCTTTGATTGTATGGAAGATCAAAGCGTAGCTGTTCGGTAGTAACAATGAAAAACTCATCTCCTGTAAAAAAACAAAAAAAACCAGTAAACCATAAAATACATAAAACATATATAAGAAATACATATTTAAATTAATTACTTTTGCTCTGAGGTGTTTTTGAGGTAAAACAAACATTCTGATAAATAAACAACCTTCTCAACAGCTGTAATAATAAGCCTCTACGCCACGGACCTCGGCAGGCGACGGCGTAGCTTCTCCATACAGTGTAGCCCTTGGCGTAGCGCCAACTTTGCCAAAGAAAATGATAATGATGATGGAAAATTAACTTTCTCCGTCGTTATAATATTATCTCCCGCCAACAAAAACGAGAGTTTTTTGTTTGAAGAACAATTCAATGTTAATTATGACTGGCTGGCGTAGATCTGCTCCCGAATCTCTACGGCCTACGACAAACAAGTTTTGAAAGCTGAAATTTACTGTTTTTGGCAAATATAGTTAGTTTGTTGACAAAAACTATTTTCATAATTGACGCCAACATATTTTTTACATCAAAGGTATA
This sequence comes from Agapetus fuscipes, assembly GCA_951799405.1. NCBI lineage: Eukaryota > Metazoa > Arthropoda > Insecta > Trichoptera > Glossosomatidae > Agapetus > Agapetus fuscipes. The sequence continues at coordinate 1,541,637 of OX637346.1, read as the reverse complement.
AATTATCAATTTAATCTTGAATTACAAGGTTATTATGAAAGGCCTTGTGATATGTGTTGTTTATATTTTGTTTCGTTTCACATTAAACTGACAACAATAAACCACTAAAATATTATAAATTTGTCTATTTTGCACTAAAATAACAAAGCTATTGTAATGATTCTATCTCCAGTTAATTTTTATAAAAATTGTAGTTATATTTAATTTTAATTTAAATTAAAAAATAAAATACCGGCCAGGTTTACTCAGCCTTCACAAGAAATGAGAACCAGCCCCCACGGGAGCTGAGAAACCCCCACTTCAACTGAAGTATAAATAAATGTTCCACTCGACATATGCGAACACTTCGCGGAAAACGCGACAAGAAATAACACTACATGTGTAGCTTAGTAACGTTTTTTAGCTTTGATAAAACGCTATGTAGACGCTACGCTAGGCTGAAGAACCTGCGACAATGGTTCGGCAGAAGCACCAAGTCCCTGTTTCGAGCCGCAGCATCAAAAATCAAAATAGCTATGATGATCGCCGATCTTCGTTAGAAGTGACACAAGAAGAAGAAGAAGAAGAAAACGCTATGGTTAAGTTAAAATGTTTGTAATTTAAGTCAATATCATAATATGGTTCACTCTGCTACGTCTGTTTGGGCTCCGCAGATCAGTAATCAAACGGTTACTGAATGCTGCACAGAACTACAGTATATATTTATATGTGACACAGGCCTATTTTTGCGTGTTCTTAGTACCACACGTTTCCTACCAACAGTTCCAAGTATCAAACACTTACAAGTATAGCAAGTAAATGAGCCTAGATACAAAATAATAAAAACACGTAGGCATGAACTTATACATTCGTTACAATATTTATTAATATGGGTTATAAACAAAATTAATAAGAATAGCGGCGTATCATTATTTATATCACAAAAATGTAAAATAATTAGTTTTAAAGAAATAAATGACATAAAATATACTAATATACTTAATATTGAAATCAAGGTACAAAACGAGATATTTAATATTTTTGCCATATATCGAACCCATGCAACAGTCTTATCCCAGTTTGTTAACGAATTAAAAAGCGTATTAATTAGAAATAAAAACAAAAGATCTATTATTGTAGGCGATATCAACTTAAATATAGCGAATGATTATTCATCGAACGATAAAGACAACTACTTAAATATGCTCGCCGAATTAAACTTCTTATCTTGTATAAATTCTTACACTAGAAACATCAAAAATCAAAGACCTTCGTGTATTGACCACATATTTACAAATATTCCGGAATATCATAATATAATATCCGCAGTCATACATACAAACATTACTGACCATTATTCTTGTATTTTAAAATACAAATTAGATATTCCAAGTAAAATAAATGATACAACACAAAAAAACTTAAAAACCATGTTTCTACACCTAGACATTTTAAAAAATAAACTACAAAATGAAAATTGGTCAGAAGTATATAAATGTAGTGATGTAAATGAAAGCAACAATTTATTTAACATGAAATTAACTGAAATCATTAATGAGTCAACAAAGAACATAAACAGAACAAAATCTAAATATAAACCTATCAAAGCATGGATCACCCATGGCCTAATAGTTTCAATAAGACATAAGCAAACACTTTACAAAATAACCACTAAAAGACCAAACGATGAAAGCATATACAAACACTATAAGTTGTACAAAAAAAAGCTCACGTATTTAATAAAAACCACCAAAGAAAAATATTATGAAAAAAAGTTAGGAAACACCGAAAATGATAACAAAAGAGTGTGGAAGGTAATAAATGAGATAATTGATAAAAAAAAAACAAAAAACCAATGTTATAAATGAAATCACATATGAAAACACAAAAATAAGCTGCGAATCAAAACCCACTAAAGTTGCAAACATTTTTAACAATTATTTTGTTAATGTAGGAAAAAATCTTGCTAAACTGATACAAACAAACACAGTCACAATGCCAACAATAAAAACAAACACAAACAAAATTGAAATCCTTAACAGCTGTACTGAACAGGAAGTTGAAAAAATTATTGACAATATGAAAGGAGGATCAACTCCAGGATTTGATGGCATAACTATCGATACACTAAAACACATTAAAAAAGAAATTTCAAAACCACTAATGTACATTATAAATAAAAGTTTTGAGACTGGAAAATTTCCAAATATATATAAAAAATCCATAATAATTCCAATATTTAAATCTGGTGAACAGGATGAAATAACAAATTACAGACCTATCTCTATAATATCAAACATAGCTAAAATATTTGAAAAAATAGTTAAAAGAAGAATCAACGCATATATAAAAAGCAATAATATAATAAATGAAAACCAGTTTGGTTTTATGGAAAATAGAAGCACACAAGATGCAATTGCTAAATTAACTAGCTATGTACTGAATGCATTGGACAAATCTCGTAAATGTATCGGTATATTCATAGATTTAAAAAAAGCTTTTGACAGCATATCTCATTACAAATTGACTTCAAAATTAGAAAGTATCGGTTTCCAAGGCAGGACACTCGAGTGGATAACAAGCTATCTATATCAAAGACCTCAAGTTGTCAAAATAAATGAGGTGTACAGCCAAATAGAAACTAGTAATTTCGGAATACCACAGGGCACAGTATTAGGCCCTTTATTATTTATATTATATGTCAATGATGTATTTACACTGAAACTAAACGGAAAAATAATATCCTATGCCGATGATACAGTTATTATCATCGAAGATACAAATTGGAATAGTGTCACCAATAAAGCAAATGTTGACATTGACAATTTAAAGCACTGGTTCGACGTGAATTTGTTAACACTCAACAGCGAAAAAACTTACATTGTCCCGTTCTCTATTAATGAAAATAAATTAAATCTAAATTTAAACGTATTTATTCATCAACAAAATAAATGTAATAAAACGAATTGTAATCTAACCTGCTCAATACTAAAGCAAACAGATACTACAAGATATTTAGGCGTTGACATAGATAGTAAATTAAAATGGAAAGAACATACTAGTAAACTGATAAAACGAATCAGAAAGTGCATATACATATTTATAAGACTTAGAAATATACTCGGAATAGATAACTTAAGAAGAGTCTACTACGCAATTGTGCAATCTATATTACAGTACGGCATTATAGGATGGGGAGGGTCATACTTAAACACATTAAACCCTGTAAAAATAATTCAAAAATTAATCATTAAGATAATATTAAAAAAACCATCGAATTACCCGACTGAATTAGTATTTAAAATATTTAAAGTTCCCTCAGTAGATATCATTTTTAAAAAAAACGCCATATTGCAAATATTAAAGGAAAAACAACAATTAAAATTAGAAACAAATCATTCAACAAGATACAAACATAACCTCAAAATGTCAAAATTTGACACAAAACATTATCAAAATAGCTTCATTTATGTTGGTGTAACAAACTTTAATAAATTACCGACTGAACTAAAAAATATAAAAGATTATCATGTATTTAAAAATAAACTTAAAAAACATTTCGAAAAATATTAGATTTGTATACCAATTGATATTATTGCCTGTGCCTTGTATTGTTTTTTTGTCATTAGTAGACCTCTATAAATCATATGTATGTATGTTTTTATTTTATTATACTTTGGTACCTACTTGCCTATATTATCTATGTTTATATATTTGCTTTTGTTTATTATACAGTTTTTTCTTATTTTAATTTGATTTCTCCACATATCAGATCTCTTCACACTGAAAATACACATCATAAGTATTTGACTTAAGTGTATGAAGTAACTTAAATAAATTTCTAGTTTATAATTTAAATATATTAAATAACTGAAATAAATTTGTTATTACTATTGACTAAATTAATTGTGAATCCCTCACCACACACAAGAGCTTTGACTCTTTTTGGTGAGGTATAGCATATAAAACAAATGAATATTATGTAATAGAAATAAGTTTGAAAAATGTAATGTATGTACTTAAAATGTCTTATATTAAATAAAAAAAAAAATAAAAAAAAAAAATAATATATTTGTGCGCACTCACCGGCATAGTTTGACTCCCGTGCAAAGTGTTGATGGCCGCCTGCGCTTCCTGATGAGAGCTGAACTTCACAAAGGCACAACCTGTCGACAATACACACACAACATTACTACAACATTTATTTCACCGCATTTATACAACAATTATTTCACCTCAAGTACTTTCGACTTACTCACTTCTCAACGCAATCAAGCTACACATATAGTGTAACTCCTTGCCTGCGTTATCCCCGAAGGGGTCGCATGTGGCGATTCGAGGCGCATGTGGCCTCACACCAACCACTTTCAGTTGATGTGGGGGTTTCCCAGCTCCCGGGTGAGCTGGTTCGTATTTCTTGTGAAGGCTGAGTAAACCTTGAGATCGAACCCTTGGAATGCAAGCATTCTACCAATTGAGCTATTGACCTTTTTACGAGCTTGGTCGTCGTCGCTACAAGTAAGGTGGATGGACCTTTGGTGACCGGTCATTGGTAAAAGTTTATGAATTTTTCAACCCGGCGAAGAGAAAATTTGAAAATATAAATGGTATATTTTTTGTGTTTTGCGCGGGATTTAAACCCACAACCTTCCATTCAGAGTCCGAAGTGCTACCACTGAAATACGGACCGGTCCAATCATCAATCTTCCGTGAAAGAAGGTTCTCGTAGGACTTGTCGAACAACGTAGAAAATTGCTGCGTCTGTTTTTGCAGTGCAGTAAACGCGTGTCAGCTTCAAGAGCGCAACTTTGGGAGCAAGCACAAGATAACTGCAGTCGGCCGTAGCCTGGACCACGGGTGGGAGAAGCAAGGTGAGTGGAAATCCTTTGACTTTCATCCTTGTTGCCCCGACCAATAGACTTATCCAGACTCTCGAAACGATTATAACACCCCTTTCGTCGTGGCATTTCAGTCATTGTCGCATCGAAGAGCCTCGACAACACACCCTCTCTACACGGTGATTAAGGATGAACTCAAAATCAAAATATTTGCTTTTAATTGTGTAGTTTGTATAATTGTACTAATGTCAAATGACCGAAGTTTACATCTAACAACTTGAAACAATGCTTCTGTGGCTGCACAATAATCATTTTTCGTGCTGCAGAATTGAAGGTCTGAATGAAATCAAGAAGACTCCAGTGAGCCGCACATGTAGCACGTGCAGAGGACTCCAGGATCATAAGAACTGTCTTGGAACGTGCCCTCTCAGGTGTTAGACCACCCGGACGTCCCAGGATGCGGTGGGCAGACAACGTTGAAGCCGACGCCGAAGTTCTGGGAGTGAGGGGACCATGGAGGGAAGCAGCACAAGACATAGAGTCCTGGAAGATTATGGTGCCGGAAGCCCTGAGCCTTCAAGGTTTATGAGCCGAAGAAAGTAACAACAATAGAATTGAAGGTGCAAATCGTTATGATGATCTCAAATCTTCACTTATTACGTATAAGAAGAATTAGTATGCAGAAGACACCAGCGCTCCTCATACTACATCTCTTGCTCCTGTTGCTAGCGTAGCATCATGGGAAATCAACTTCCCATCACTCATTACCAGAAGAGCCAGGTCAGACAGTCACAGGCAGAATAGCACGTAAAACATTATTATCATATAATGAGATGTCCATGAATTATTCACGTTTCGTTCCGGTTATTTGGATTCAGTGCGGGGTGAATTCATCTTTGATTGGCTATTTCCAATTATGCAAAATTTTCAATAATATTCATGGCAAATAATTTTAAATGCACAGTCAGAATCGAAAACTTTCATCGGATCGTACCTTGGACCGGTCCGTAGTCCAGTGGCAGCACTTCGACCTCGTAAATGGAAGGTTGCGGATTCGGATCCCGGCGGAGTACAAAAAAATACCATTTACATTTCCAAATATGCTCTTCGCTGGGTTGAAAAAATTCATAAAGCCTTAACCAAAGACCGATCATTAAAGGTCCATCAAGCCTTACAGCAACTGAGTCTTGCTTGAGTATTGGCGCGTTGTAGCGATGACCAAGCTCGTACACCTCTGCGGCATTACAACAAGTGTCATAGCCCCCTAGAGTCGCTAGAATCTAGGGATTCTCCCGCACAGGATTTCTTAAAAAAAAACCTTAGTGCTTGTTTGCTTTATGTCCATCAGAGATAATTTATTTCACATAAGCAATGTTTAAATGTGTATGCACTGCACGAATGTGTCTTGTGAAAACTGAAAACGGATTTAAAAAATATTTAAAACAGCTTTCACAGTATCGCTTCTACGTTTTTTTCTTAGCTCAGATAATGTTGTTTTTGTGTGGTTTTGATTTTGAAATGTGATTTTTAACACAATTTCACTTTAAACTCATCTTTGAATCAAAAGTTAGATAAGCCATAAAAGCACTTGGGGGGACGATATCTTGAAGCATGTTTTCGAATCTAATCTATAATCTAAGTTGCAAGGATATACTAACATTTAAGCTCTCAAATGCATGCCCACAAACAAACACGTGTAGTTCGCGCTTACAAATGCTGAATGTGTGCTTACAAATAAAATCCAAACCTCAAACGAACATAAGCCCTACAACTTTTGCCGACCTTCCCTGACACAGGGGTGACATTGGCAAGTGAACCATTTTTTACAGTATGGGTGGTCAGCCTCATACCAACCTATAAGTCAAAATAATAATAATGCGATGATTTCTTTGGTGAGCGTTGTTTTTGTGTGAATCACACCTCAAGAGCCCTCTCGTACGTACTTGTAAGTGATAACAGCGTGGCGTACAAACTCACGATAAACAATTTCAGATTCGCCACACATTTCATTGTTATATTTTCAAGTCGCTGTGTGTATTTAACAATAAATTAGCATTAATTTTTAATGGCCAACTCAACCGCGGGGAAATGTTTATCTTTGGAGGAATTTCTGCCAAATTAAAGCACATTATGGCGGGAGCATCGGGCCCTCTGTTATTCTGCATTAGCATATCCGTATTCAAATGAAAACAAACTCACGAATATCTCGTGGGCTCTGCGCACACACAGCCACCTGCCTGGTAACCGAGAGCACTCCATTATAGTTGATTAACTTAATAATGAGGTTGTGTACAGATCATCTGTAATCTAAGTTGCAAAGAGATGTATTAACTTAATTATTTAAAAATCATAGTAAATTCGTGCCAATAAACAGACACGTGTTATGCTGGAGTGATGATTGCCGGGATCTCCGGCATCATCATCATACTTCACGCTGAAGAAGCCATCGTAGAAATGGGCGAAACGTCCGGAAGCTGCAGCTCAACAGATCCCGGAAAACATCACTCCAGCATCATCAGCCAGCCGTGTAAGCATAAAACTCTTAGACACGTGTTAATTTGCGCTTACAAATGCTGCATATGATTAACAAATTAAAACCCAAAGTTCAAATGAACGTATGCCCTCCAACTTTTGACGATTTTTCCTGAAACAGGGGTGACATTGGTAAAGTGATCCGTTTTTTACGTGGATGTGGGGATGGTCAGCCTCATACCAACCCATAATCCAAGGAAATGGATGATACTTCAATTCAAAGAATCTAGCCTTAATATATTTTTAATTTATATTGTTTATACAAATGGCTTGATTACGATGATTGTAACATAACGAGTGTGTGCGTTTCTGGATGCAAGCAAGTGCTAGTATAGCTACAGCTAGCAAGTGTAAAGAGAAGAGTCCAGCACACACTATAGTGATCCATGGAACATTCTCGGCAAAAAAAGCCTAACACTGCGCTCGGCTGAAACTGGAGCCAAATCAAAGATTGCAGAACCGATAAGAAGAGTTAACACAATGTTTGGAGAGCGTGCATTTGTAGTTGCTAGTCTTTTGGCCTGGAACCACCTGCCACATCATGTGAAAGAGCTAGAGGACCATGGAAAGTTCCGGAAAGCACTGAAGACAACCAAATTTCTTGCATCGTTTGCACAAGCGCCCTTGGAGTGACTACATCACGAAACGGCGCTGTAAAGAAATCATCAACTCATCATCATCATCATCATTCTCCAGCACTTTGTAAATGAGGCGAGTTTTCTCAAAGCATTCAAATGTGTGTCAATAAGAAAGCAAAGAAGGCTCTATTATAAAGAAGTATTATTCTTCTTTCTAACTCTTTCTTAGTCCACATCTGGACGCACGCCTCCTCCAATCTTAAATATATTAATAAATAAATTATCATAAAATTTTATTGAAAAAAAAATTAATAACCAGAATGATGTAATTTTTTTCTGTCACATATAAGCCCCCACTTCAACTGAAGTGGTTGGCGTAAGGCCGGCCCCCTTAGCTGTAAAAATAAATATGTTCAACTCGACCCCTTCGAAGATAACGCGGCAAGAAGTTACACTATATGTGTAGCTTAGTTGCGTTTATAAATGCTCCACTAAATTAAATAAACAAATTAAATAATCCACTCAATTTTTATAATTTTTGTAGCGATATGTAGAAATACATGGAATTCATTTCCTGCAAGAGTGATGGTTTTGAATGATACAATGCTTGTAATGTGTACATGTGTACGTGAAGAGATGAATAAAATTATATTTCTGCAATAATATCCCCCGCAGTGCCGTTAACAGCTGTTTCAAAAATATGAAATTGTTTTTAAATTGTAATTTATTTCAAAGAAAAACAACTCTGTAAGACGAAATAATAAGAACGAAAAACACAAAAAGTAGGTTTGTTTTTGAAAAATAAAATGTGAGAAATGAAAAATTACATGGGCGTGTCATAATGTGTTATCTTTGATGAAAAGATATAAAGAAATTCTCTTTGTAGAGTCAGGGTATGTAAAAAAACAAAATAAGACAAAAAAATGATGAATAAAATATTCAGTCCGGTCGATAGCTCAGTTGGTAGAGTGCTTGCATTCCATTCCGAGAGCTCAGGTTCCAATCCCAACGAGGGTGTCAGAAATGATTTCCCGTTTCGGTGTTTATTTAAAACTACAAAATAAATACCGGCAAGGTTTACTCAGCCTTCACAAGAAATGAGTACCAGTCCCCTGGGAGCTGGAAACCTCCCATTTCAATTTCAATGACATAATTAGGTATACCAGCCCATTAGAGGTACGGCCAGCCCCCTTACCTGTACACATAAAAAAGTTTACAACCCTTCAGGGATAACGTGGAAAGTTACACTTTATGTGCAGCTTAGTTGCGTTGTTCCGTTCTCGCAAATTGGGATTCCGTCCCAACGTTTTTAGCGTTCACATCTTTCTTTCCAGTAAATTATTTCTCTTTTCGTTTTTTTTTTCATTTTAAAAGTTATTCTTTGTGGTGATGAATGAAAAGTCGAATAAATTGCGAATATTTGAATATCTGAGCGGAGCTGACGTCACGCATTAGGTGCGCGCGTTATTTGCACGGCCCAAGGAAATACCTTTGAGTTTTTTTTTCGTTTTCCCCAAATGGAGTTTGACTTGCTCGCCGGGCTCGGATAGACCTTCACCAGTGGTGGCGAAGGGTCCTCACAATCCGAAATCCATTTTATTAAAAACGCAGCGAAACTAAGCTACACATATTCTGTTACTTCTTGCAGCATTATCCCTGAAAGGTTTCGCATGTGGCAAATGGAACCTATTTATTTACACAGGTAAGGGTAAACTTCAGTTGAAGTTGGGGTTTCCTAGCTCTCGAGGGAGCTGGTATTCACTTTTTGCGAAGGCTGAGTATGCCTTGCTGGTATTTTATTTTGGGTTTTTGAAATAAACACAGAAACGGGAAATCATTTCTTTCGAGAGATGAACTTTTGAATTGGAATGCAAACACTCTACCAACTGTGTTTTTGACCGGACATCTCACATGAGCATCAATTTTGCAATCCCTATCATCTTTTCCTGAAATGAGGGCATTGGAAAAAGTGAACCAATATTGTTAAAGAATTGGGGGTCAGCTTTATACTAACCTATTATGTAAGGAACTGTTATGAATTACCATTTAGCAATAAACGCAAATACGCAACTAATCTACACATATAGTGTAACATTTTGCCGCGTTATCCCCGAAAGGTTTCGTATGTGGCGAGTGAAACCTGTTTATTTTTACAGGTAAGGAGGCCGGCCTTACGCCTACTAGTTCAGTTTAAGTGGGGGTTTCCCAGCTCCCGAGAGGGTTGGTATTAATTTCTTGTGAAGGCTGAGTAAACCTTGTCGGTATTTTATTTTGAGTTTTTGAAATGAGCACCGAAACTGGAAATCATTTCTGACAACCTCGGTGGGATTCGAGTCCGAGCTCTCGGCATGGAATGCAAGCACTCAATCAACACAGATATTGACCGAACATACCTTACATGGGACATTCCTCACATGAGCATCAACCTTGCGGTTCTTGCCACCTTTCCCTAAAATAGGGTGGCATTGGGAAAAGCGAACCAATATTTTGACAGAATGGGGGTTTAGTTTTGTAACCTATTAGTCAAGGAACTTTTATGAACTACCATTTATCAACGATCGCTTCAAAATGAAAATAAGTACCATTTAATATTTTTTAAGCGGGTTCCCTTTAAAAAAAAAATACTCTCCGTCACTGGCACGTACTGCAGAACTCCAAGTATTTTACGTCTATACTCCACCAAAGCGTTTTACAGAAATTGTATAGAAACTGAAAAGTCGCTTTATTAGTTTGCATACATTTTTGGTACAATAACGGTTAAGTTTTAACGTAAGGATTTATACTTGAGAGAAAACTTACACGCACACGAAGCTTCTCAAAAAAGCCTGATGTGCGCGTTTTTGTAGGAAAAAATATTTTACACATTTTTCCCTGAAAAATATTGTGTAAAGAGATATCAGATGTTTTATTTGTATGCGCATATTTTATATGGCAACAAATATGGGAATGGCAAGATTTTCAAAATCATATACATAAAGAGTTTTCTGTCGTTTTATTATTATTATGAAGTCATAATGTAAAAGGTCGATTAAAAAAAATACGAAATACCAAAGTAGCCATTTTCAGAAAAAATGGAAAAGTATCAGTAAAGGTTAGGTACACCTTTTCATTCGAATTTAGAACGATTTTTTTTTGTATATAGCTCACACGGAGCTGTAATTTCCACCATACATTTTGGTAAAAGCTGTGTTCAGTGTCTTTTGTAATAATTAACAAAATAAAATCAGCAGTGATTAAACCAGTTCTAAGCACACAAAAATATGTTTAGGGACTCCGTGATATATATACAGCAACAGCGTCTTGATTGAGAAATTGGCGCTTTCAAAAACGACGACCAAATTTAAAGAGGCCTCTTGAGGTGTGCAATTTACAGAAAGCCAGTACTCACTGAAGACATTAAAGTATCTGTTTAGATAACCAAATGAAACGATTTCATTTTAAGACTGATTTGCTAGTAAAATTAAATCTCCACAACTGATTTAACAAACATCATAGTTTGCATCGTCAGGTCTAATAAATATTTGTTTCTGTTCCTCGCTTGTCTAATTTTTAATTACTCTTATATAGTTATACTCAGAATAAATATAAATAGAGTAATTTATAATTCCAGCAGGATACACAGTGCAACTTTCCCGTAGCAACAAAAATAAACAATTGCAGTACTCCAAGTACAAAACAATATGCAGTTACTCAACCATCGCGTCAGCAGAAAGATGTACAAAAATTAAGAAAGCACATCTACTGAGTGTTTTAGTTTGTGTATATGTTTTTAGTTTACGCGATGGTTTGGTTGAGTCACGCTATGTTTTATACTTGCGGTAATGTTTGCTTGGTGCATTTCGCAGAATAAACATCCTGTTTGGGATTGCTGGAGGATTGTTATTGTTGGAGGAAGCGCCGCCTGAAGCGGGAAATCCCTCAATTATACCGCAAGATTGTGTTACTTACCAAGAAGTTACAATATATGTGTAGCTTAGTAGTAGCGTAGAACATGCAACAGTCACAAGTCTCATAAACCTCTTCTTTTATTTTAACCGCTACGCAAGCGTAGCTTTACTGATATAGACGTTCCTTTTTCAGAGTCATGACAACTACAGGAACGGTCATTTATGCACTTATCGGTTAAAAATGTATTAAAATGTACTTTCACAAAGTTAATGCTGAAAATCTAGACTTACAGGTTTGTTTGACGCTGCCTACTATTTTTGTGAAAATTGGTTCACTTTTGCCAATGCCCTCTCTAATTTCATAAAGAGCGGCAGAAATGACACAGTTGGTGTCTATTTGAGATTTTCACTTCATTTAGCACTCACAGTATTTGTAAGAGAGAACTTCCACGTAGCTTGTCAGCATGCATTCAATATAAATGGTTTATGTTAACATATCTTTGCAACTTTGATTATAAATTATTAATGGCCATACATGACTTATACTTATTCGATTGAGAGGCTAGCATTCTATAGAAATTTGATAACTTTTGCTAATTTCACTCCTTTTTCTTAGAAGGGTAACAGGAGTGATAGGACTGGTGATTATTATTTAAGATAAGTATTTTTATTTTATAAGAACACATGCAGCATGTGTTATCACAGCCTTGCACGTTTTTTTTAAGCCGTTTGATAGATTTTTACCAAAGAGAAATTTCCTAGAGCAAAAGTACCCTTTTCGAATTTTTTTTTCAAGAGAGTAGATAAGTTTTTTTAGCGAGAATTTACCTAAAGAGACGTTTAGCGAAAACTAAAAATTCCTAGAAAAATAATACCGTTATGGCAGAACTTTTTAGGAACCGTATTTTAAAAAGAGAGGATTTTCCAACTGATATAGTAATATGAAGAAACAATTTTCCTAGAGAGAGACAGTTTCTTTTGAGAGAATTTTCAACGAGAGAAAATTCCCTACGAGAGAAAGTTTTTCTGAAGAGAGAGTTTCACAAGCGTGGGTCAGCAGCTTAATGGACATGTCAAAAACTCACTTTTTAATTTTGAAACGCCGGCACAGGTGAGCATAAGCTTTGCAAATGACTGCCCATGTTTCACCTGTTATAAACAACCCCCAACTACAATTAACTTTTGTGTTCAACTTTTTAAAAGCTCCCCTTACATTTGCACTGTTAATTAATGCAACCGACATATTTTATTTTAACGTTTACAAGTTTTGAGCGTTTTGCATTTTTTAAACAAGCTAAACTTGTGTGTTTTTTACAACAATGCTTGCAGCTTTTTGCAAACGTGATTTTCAGTAGAAGTTATGAGAGCTTTCTATATATCTAAGTTGCAAGGATATATTCATTCAAAGCTCTCAGATGTATGCCCACAAACAAACACGTGTAGTTCGCGCTTACAAATGCTGATTGTCTGATTAATCTTTTCTAATTACATTGTACAACAAAAAACGATTAACATATGCAATGAAGATTAACAAAGTAATATGTTAAAAGCAATGAAAATTAAAAAAAATTGTCATTAAAGAAATAACAATGAAAACTCAATAAATCGATGTCCTTCTCTATTCAATTTATCATTTAATTTTTGTGAGAAAACGAGCAGTGTAAAATTTTAGATGTGAAACTATTTTTCAAGTAAGTTTATGGATTATGCATAACATTATTTAACATTCATAAAAATAGTTAGGTTTAAGTTAGAATTACGGTCGTTTGACATTTTGACAATTATATTAATTTTCGGATATTTAACGAACCGTTCGGTGAGAACTTACATTATTCTCTACGTTTCGTCAGCGACGTAGCCGACGTCTTCAGGAGAACATCCTGAAGTCAGTGATTTGTGACAAAGTGTTTTTCAAATTCAGTTCATCCTCAGTCACCGTACAGATAGGATGTTCTCCTGAAGACGTCGGCTACGTCGCTGACGAAACGTAGAGAATAATGTAAGTTCTCACCGAACGGTTCGTTAAATATCCGAAAATTAATATAATTGTCATTCATAAAAATTACAACTCAGAGTATGAAACTATACATTCGTCAAGTTTGTTTCACGTGCGTATATATTTTATGTGTAGTAAAAAAAATACATTTTAAAACGCTAAACCTCAGCACTTTTACCTCCCAACATTAGCATTAATTTGCAAAATCCTGAAATTTTCCCGCTGAAAAGAGAGACTTAAAAGATGATCGGATTTATTCGCGAAATCTGACCGCTTTCTGTTTTTATTTTTTCGCGCGTCGAGTGCTATTGTCACCCCCCTCCCCCCGCCTCTCGAGCCTCCCGCCCAACCGTGCCGTGGGCTGGAGAGCCTATTGAAGATACAAAACAAAACCTTCTCCCCCTCCCCTCCGTGACAACTCCCCCCACTCTGTGATAACTCCCCCCCCCCCTTGAAACACGCACTGCGTTTGACATATTATTTACGCGGCACTCTGAGGCCGCTTAAACACAATATAAAGTGCGCGACTGGAAATGATGGGTGTTGTGAATAAATTGTAAGTGATAAACATTTTCACTCTAGAATGTTTCCATTGTTATACCTGAAAAGTTTCAATTTATTATTTGAATTGCATGATAAACCATGATGTAGCTTAGTTGCTTCTCCGCTAGGGGTGGCCAAATTAAAGTAAAGGTGGCCAAAACTGAATGCAAAAGGGTTTTTGGTTTTACATAATTATTATCTTATCAGTAATATCTTTTTTAATTTGCTTAAACTACAAAATATAATCCAACCTTTTTTTATGACTCACTTAAAGTCGAAAGTTCCGTCAATAGCATAAATTGTAGAATGCTTGCGTCCTTTACTAGAAGGCTAGGGTTCGATCCCCACAAAAGGTGTCAGATATGATTTCCCCTTGTTTTTGCTTCAAACCTAAAATAAAAGTATTGATAAGGCTTACCAGCTTTCCAAAGAAATGAGAAAAAGCCACTTCAAGATGTGAAAAGCTTTCCATAGCAGTGATGCAATTTGTGTTTGAAAAGCTCCGTAACTGTAAAAATAAATAGGCTTCACACGCCGCGTGCGACCCCTTCGATGTATGTTTTTAAATTGCCTACGACTAATTACTTGGCGCGATGTGTGTTATTGCATTGCCTTACTTGTGTACCCGAGTAAAGATGTTTCCCACACGAGGGCGCCCCAGTGTTGTAATGGTGTAATTGCGTGCCGGCCTATCTACGATCAGCGTAGAGGCGTAGCGCTGGTGCTACGCCAGCCCCTGTGTAAGTGCTACGCCAGCTACTGTGTGGGTGCTACGCCATACTGAGCAAATACTCGCCGTGAAATTGATTGCGCCCGGGAACAAGCGCTACTTTAATGACGCCGTTATCTGATCACGCATTGGGCGATTAGAGGTGACGCGTGCGAGCTGCAGATAGCGTATCCTGAGGTATATTACGTATATCATAGAACAAAAGACTTAAGAGGGAAATGTGCCAATGGGAAGTTAATGTTTGATCGATTTGGTTTTATTGGAAAAGTTGACGTTGCCTTCTTTGATTTTGTAACAAAAACTAGTAAATTTGATTTTAAGCTTGATAGCTGAACAATGAACATTAATTTTGTAAGCGGGAAATCATAGTTTAAAACAGAAAAACTGAGAGCAATTATATTTTATTTTCATACAACTTGCGTGAACTTATTTGGATACAGGTGAAAATATTTTTGCTGTTCATAGAAGGGTCGAGAATCTCAATTTCTCTTCCTGAAATGACAATTTAAAAACAAACACTCAAAACTTAACACAAGTATTTAACCAAGAAACCAAAAATAAGAGAAGCTATTTAGGTGGTTAAAATAAAAAAAATAAAACAATCAAATGTAGATTTCAACCGTTATGTTTCTCAGACTTCTTTGGATAAATGCAGCTACTGGAGTTATGCATTAGAAGCGATTCTAAGAGCTTGAATGGATTTAATTTGTTAAACAAAAACGCTGTATTCGCGTACAATGTTTGAGCTGCACCCTCTTAACTATAAATAAACATAAAATCTAAATAATGAATGCAAAGAATCCATGTTAATTCATCATATTCCATTTTCCCCGAGCGCGTCGCGCCCGGCTTGACGGAAGCAGGAGTTGTGTTTTGCCTGTGTGTGTACGTATATGAAAGTGTGTGTAAGAGTGTGTAAGAATATGTAAGTGTGTGTAAGTGTGTGTCAGTATGTG
The DNA here is from genome assembly GCA_951799405.1 of Agapetus fuscipes. Lineage (NCBI taxonomy): Eukaryota > Metazoa > Arthropoda > Insecta > Trichoptera > Glossosomatidae > Agapetus > Agapetus fuscipes. Next base: position 1,525,598 of record OX637346.1, on the reverse strand, counting down.
TAAGAGTGTGTAAGAGTGTGTAAGTATGTGTAAGAGTGTGTAAGAGTGTGTAAGTGTGTGCCAGTGTGGGTAACAGTGTGTAAGAGTGTGTAAGTGTGTGTCAGTATGTGTAAGAGTGTGTAAGAGTGTGTCAGAGTGTGTAAGTGTGTGTAAGCGCGCCCTTACACGGCCGTCGTAATTTATTCGGATCTCACCTTAATTGAAGTTGAAAAAAGGCCTCACTTGCCGCGAAGTTTTCACTGGCGGACTTTGTAAAGGCAACAAAGGCGTTGCAGGGAGCCGCGCACCTGTTACGGAGAATTTTGCATCGTAATTGCCCCGGGAAAGAAAAGTGTGCCTTTATAATGGGCGCGGGGTCTACGGCGTAGAGCCCCCTCCACGGCGTAGAGGGCCACTACAGAACACGTCACTCCGGGAATAAAAAAAGGTGATTTGTATATTTTGAGGTGTGGATAAGGCGCATTGCAAAGCGGTTTTGCATTTTATTATTTTTAGATAAAGGGTTGGTTGTTTATTTATACTTCATCATAATGTTAACCATTGTATTTTATTTAATATCAATAAATAAATTATAAATGGGATGAATTATAACAAAAATTTGACAACAAATGTTTATATATCTGTGTAACTTTAATTTTGGCTGACCACCCATACCGTAAAAAAAATGTTCACTTTTCCAATGTCAACCCTGCTTCAGGGAAGGTTGGCAAGAGTTGCAAGGCTTATGTTCATTTGAGATTGGGGTTTTTATATTTTAGGCCCACATGCGGCATGTGTAAGCGCGAAATTATGCGTGTCTGCTTGTGGGAATGCATTTAATATGGATATCAAATTATACATATCTTTGCAGCTTAGATTTAGATTTAGATTTGTAAATGCGAACTTCTACGTGTCTTATTGTGACCATGAATTCAATATGAATTCTTTTTGTTAATATATCTTTGCAACTTAGATTAAAGATATGGTAAGAAGGTAATGAATAAATCCTTATTCACACGATCCGGTCCGGTGCCGGTTCGGTCGCGTATTGTGTAAGGATAAGCTTAATCCGTCGTGATTTTCTCATTAATCTCACACACTTCGCAACAGAATAAAAATTATGTGAAAAGGGGAAAAAGTTATGATAAATTACATTTAGTATTTTCAAACTACGAGTATTTTGAGTGTGTATCACTGAATATCGAAATGAATCAGTATTTAAAGGAAATTGACGCTTGCATCATCTAAAATTGCAATTTGAAGTGGATTGCATAAACCAATACAAAATTTGAATAATGGCTGCAATTTATTTATGAGATAATAATTCAGTAATCATCTGAAAGCTCAAACAAATTAAATTTCCGCGCCGAGCAGTGATTTGTTTTTCCTTCGCATTTTGAATATCATTAAAGCGTGTCAATACCTCCATAATGAGGTGAACAAAAGTAATGAATAATTGATGAAAAACACATAACAACATTTGCGCTGACACACAGCACAGTGACGAGGTGTATAATCGCACCCGTGTATGAGTATTGTTATAGGCAGTGATTTTAATTTGATTACGGGAGTAGTCTGTGAAAATATGTCATAGATGAGAGAAACAAACACAAAAACTCTATATTTTCAAATCAAATATTAGTCGTTTGTTTTTCAATTATGACTTTTATTTAATAAAATGTATGGAAAAGGTGATGTATATGAATGAATTATAGGAATTAGGATAGGATAAAATAGAGGCACTTCTGCAGAGGCTCTGGCAATCCTTTGCGAAATGGCAACAGAGTTACAGTTGCAGTTAGAGTATTTTAAATGCCTACTAAAAAGTTGTTTTTAAAAATCTCTGAGATAATTTAAAATAGAAATAAAAAAGTGCATAGAAAATTATATCAAAGATAAGATTTTGTAGGGTTTGTGTATTCACACAGTGAAAATTCATTTTTTTTAAATAAAGCTATTTTTTGTTTAACGTAGTTTATTTTCACAATAATATTTAATATCTCGAGTACTTTAGACCTTCAATATTCAGGCCATTATCAAGAGTGATGTATAAAAAATTTAAAATTATTAAGAACAAACCATAGATCAAAATTATATAAATTCAAATAAATAGGTAGGTATAGGTACAATAAATATGAACTTAATTAAAATTAAATACAACAGTCAAAAATTGAAAGAAAGAAAACATAAAATAATATATAATAATTACAATAAATTAATTCAAACATCCGAGGGTCAAAAAATAAATAAAATAAAATAAAATATTTAAAGCACAAATAAAATTATTGAGTCAACACAAAAAGACAAATAACAATAATAACAACAAAATGACAAAGAATAAAACCAAAATTAAGGGGATTGGGTTATGGCGGATTGCGGAGAGGAGCAATGAGCAGGGGGGAAGCTAGAGGGATTTGAATATTTACAATAGGGCCATTCTGCTTACATTTATGAATTTCAATTGTTTCTAGGGCATTCCTGCTCATTGCTCCTCTCCGCAATCCGCCATAACCCAATCCCCTTAATTTTGGTTTTATTCTTTGTCATTTTGTTGTTATTATTGTTATTTGTCTTTTTGTGTTGACTCAATAATTTTATTTGTGCTTTAAATATTTTATTTTATTTTATTTATTTTTTGACCCTCGGATGTTTGAATTAATTTATTGTAATTATTATATATTATTTTATGTTTTCTTTCTTTCAATTTTTGACTGTTGTATTTAATTTTAATTAAGTTCATATTTATTGTACCTATACCTACCTATTTATTTGAATTTATATAATTTTGATCTATGGTTTGTTCTTAATAATTTTAAATTTTTTATACATCACTCTTGATAATGGCCTGAATATTGAAGGTCGAAAGTACTCGAGATATTAAATATTATTGTGAAAATAAACTACGTTAAACAAAAAATAGCTTTATTTATATCAAAGATAACTTACACGATTTGTTACCATTACTGTTTTCAGTATTTAATTATGTACAATTTCCTGACAGAAGCATGGTAGGTTATGAAAATAAAATATACACTTTTTTCAACTCGTATGAGACTGCAATTCTATTAGCAACAAATCTTCACTTCAATTGTATTTGTAAACAACTCCATTTTTTAACATTTAAACCTCAATAAGTAAGTTTAAAACACCGCATAAAAAATTAAGGCTTGGTTGTATTTATCAACAATTATCCTGAGAGTGTTGCCCCCAGATTGTCCTCGTGGAGAGTTTTCCTCAACACCCTCTTATCTCCACCCCTTCCCAACCTCCCTGTTCATCCCTGTTCAACCCCCCTCCAGTTAGGAAAAATAATACTGTTTGCCCTGACACTTCATCTCTAGAACAAAGCAGGCCTCTCTCACCTGCAAATTGTTTCGAAACAAGTGTCTCGGGTGGTGTAGCACGACAAAATGTTCATTGACAAGATGTCCACGTGACAAGATGTCCACGTGACAAGATGTCCACGTGACAAGATGTCCACGTGACAAGATGTCCACGTGACAAGATGTCCACGTGACAAGATGTCCACGTAACAAAGTGTCCACTGACAAAATTTACACCGACGTAATGTCCATCGACAAAATGTTATTCCTTGACTTATAGGTATTCCTTGACTTATAAGTATTCCTTGACTTAAAGGTTGGTTTGAGGCTGACAACCCATACTGTAAAAATGGTTTACTTTGCCAATGTCACCCCTGTTTCAGGGAAGATCGGCAAGAGTTGCAGGGCTAATGTCCATTTGAGATTGGGTTTTTATATTGTTGGTTTACATGCGGCATGTGTTAGCGCGAACTAATACATGTCTGCTTGTGGGAATGCGTTTAATATGAACCTTAAATAAAGTATATCGTTGCAGCTTAGATTTAGATTTAGATAAAATGTTAACTTGACAAAATATCTAAACGACGAAATCTCCACCGATTTTTTGAAATATGATAAACGATTTAGGTATATAATGTCACCCCTGTTTCAGGGAATGTCGGCAAGAGTTGCAGGGCTTATCTTCATTTGAGGTTCGGATTTTATTTGTAAGTACACAATCAGCATTTGTAAGCGCGAACTACACGTGTTTGTTTGTGGGCATACATCTGAGAGCTTTGAATGAATATATCCATGCAACTTAGATTATAGATAGATTATAGATTATATACGAGTATGTATGATTTTGTACATTTTTTGGTGGGCATTTTGCCACGTGAACATTCAGTCGTGTATACATTTTGTCTAGTGAAAAAATTGTCAGTGGACTGTATCTTGCGTGGACATTGGATCTTGTCGACATTTTGTCGGGTGGACATTATGTCGCATGGACATTTTGTCTATGGATATTTTGTCGTGACACAGTCTCGGGTGACGCTTAGTAACGCTTTCTCAGCGACTTTTAGGAACAATTTCGGCGCTTAGTGACACTTTTGACGGGGAGTGCCTTTACAATCAACAAGGCAAAAGGGAGGAATGGCCATAAGAATGCCTATTTTTTTTTGATGAAGTATTTTGTCGTTTAAATGAATGAATAACCAATGAAACAATTTCTTTATTATCGAATGATTTGTGTGAAAAGAGAAACCTATAGGAATTGAATGTTTTTTAAACATAGAGGAAGTTTACCAGTTTTATATGCCGGTCGATAGCTCAGGTGGTAGAGTGCTTTCATTCCATACCGAAAGCTCGGGTTCGAATCCCACCGAGGGTGTCAGAAATGATTTCCCGTTTCGGTGTTTATTTCAAACCCCAAAATAAAATACCGGCAAGGTTTACTCAGCCTTCACAAGAAATGAGTACCAGCCCTCTCGGGAGCTGGGAAACCTCCACTTCAACTGAAGTGGTTGGCGTAAGGCCGGCCCCCTTACCTGTAAAAATAAATAGGTTCAACTCACCACATGAGACCCCTTCGGGGATAACGCGGCAAGAAGTTACACTATATGTGTAGCTTAGTTGCGTTTTTTTTTTTTGCGTATATGCCACATTTAAACATTTCTTTTTACGGCGAGTTTGAGTTTCCCTTATAACATAAATCATAGAATAACAACCAAGGTTCTCATAGGTAACTCGTTTATTTAAAAGTAAAAAAAAAAATCCTTAAAAGAAATCTAACATATTCTCAGTTGCAAAGATATATCACACTGAGGATTCACACAATATGCATTTTCACAAGCAGACTCGTATAAGTTCGCGCTTAAACATGCCGCATGTGAATCTACAATATATAACCCAATCTCAAATGAACATAAGCCCAGCAACTTTTGCCGACCTTCCCTGGAACATGGGTGAAATTGGCAAAGTGATCCATTTTCTACAGTATGGGTGGTCAGCCTCATACCATTATATATAAGTCAAGGAATGATAAGTCACATTTGAAAAAAAAATTGGGGTTAGTTTAAATGCAATTCATTTAAGTCTCCCTCGACAAATATATTATCATTTAATAATAACGAAGGTTTTAAATAGGTTTCTCGTTTATTTTTAAGAAAAAAACCTTGTAAAACAAAATTATAGAAATTTTATAAATTAAAGATTATTATAAGGTACTAATGGGTTACTTGCTTATTTAAAGTACAAAAACTTGTTAAACCCAATGAAATAATTTTTAATGCATAATAGATTATTGTAAGTTATCTAATTAGATTACTCGTTTATTTTAAAGTACAAAAACTTCCGTAACATAATTATATAATTTTTTATGTACAGACACCGAAAATCACTTCCTCCCTTTCGACACAGTGTTTGTAAAGGCACTTTCTGGGACCGCGCGACCTGTCTACGCTGATTGTTCTTTACGAGACCTTTAGTGGAAATAACGAGTTTCAATAAGGCTGTGCCGCCACTGGGGGAGGCTTCGGATACTCGTAAAAAGTGTTACAAGTCGCGAGCTTTTAGCAAACAAACGCTGAGTGGAAAAATATGAATAAACTACGGGAATTACAGCGCAACTTTGTCATTTTTTTAAGAGTTTATCGAAAAAAAAATTAAACTTTGTCTAGTTAATGTATCTTAAAATTCAAACTTAATAATAACAGGCTGATTTATTTTAAATTACACATGATAAGAGAGCGCCGTTTTTGTGTGTGTCACACCTCAAGGGCCCTCTCCGATCATGGATAAGACTTTCTAAACAAGTGTGCCTTGAGTGCTCCTCGAAATACACCCACAGATTTGGAGTTCTTCACTCCGGGTGGCAGTCTGTTCCACTCCACCGGCCCCGCAACACGGAAAGCGCGGTCTCCGAAGTTTGTACGAATCTGACGGCGCGGCTGAACCAAATTGACTACTCCATCACCCGCAGATCTGAGTGTCTGCCTCCTAACACCCATTTCAACAGGTGAAATCATATCAGCCAGATAAGGTGGGGCCAAGCCATTGATGGCTTTATATACCATTAAACAAACACGGAAGACCACCCTCTCCGGGAAACGAAGCCAATGAAGTTTTTTTAACAGCGGGGTGATGTGAGCGAATTTGGGAATCCCGAATATGAGTCTTGCTGCCGAATTCAACACAGATTGAAAGCGATTAAACTGTTTCTTCGGCTGAGTGTACGGAGCTTAATGTATCTTAATATGTATTTTGAACAGAAATTCCCGTCAGGAATGATTGGAATTTTAATCCGTGTGAAAATTTGTGCTAACATGAAAAGCTTATGTTTGGGGTTTAGTTTTTGTTTTAAAAAGATATAACGTAAGTACGATTAGATCACAGGCGTGTGTTTCATACAGATACATTTAAGCCTGTAACTTCTATAATCTTTAATCTAAGTTGTTAATATTGTTACGTTTCTTCCGAGGGTCCTTAATTAAAACACAAGTTCAACACAAGTTAGCCATACAGTTTATTTACCCAGACTTTCTTACAATAGATTTATTTTAACACACTTATTTATTTCGTACAGATAACAGTTATTTTAAACCATATTGGTCGCCCTAGTAACTAGATCTTGCTCTGTGTGCGTGCTTTGCAAGACTGCTCGCGCCAGCCGAATGTTACCCCCTCCAGCTCCCCCTTGTGCTCAGGCGTGTCCTTCTTTTATATAATTGTTACAATATATATTGGCATTATAAAGTTCATATTTAATGCATATCCACAAGAAGGCACATCTAAGTTCACGCTTACACATGCATGTGTACTCACAAAATAAACCAAACCTAAAATGAACATAAGCTTTGCAACCCCTGCCACTATTCACTGAAACCGAGGTTTTCCTTGCAACATTGGCAGGAGTGAAGCGTTTTTTTTACAGCATGGGGTCAGCCTCATACAAAACTATTCGTCAAGGCAATCTTATAAACAAATTGTACAGAAATATATGGTTTATGATAGAAGGTGCACATGTACATATTTCATATTGACTGAAACATCATTAAAAACTGTTTTATATATGTGCTTCGGGTTCTCAATCTGCCAACAGTGTAAATATTTCCCAAGAAAACTCGAGATTTGTTTTTCCGGTACACGGACCCTTGTAGTATCGATTGAATATGATAATAATGATAATAATAATCATTTACAAGGCTTTGCCCGATATTTCTCGAAGCCTGAAAAGCTTCAAAAGCACTGTATTAAAATATACGGACAGAAGGGATGGGGGAGTATTGGGGCCTTTGTTTTGCAAAGTGGAGGTAACAGACAGGGATGCTATGAAGCTTTGTAACCGTTACCGAAATATCGGATATCCAAAAAAAAATCGTATCCGAATCCCGTATAAAATCTTCGAATAATTTCGGATAGAAGTGGAGTCTTAATAAAAAATGTAATATAAAGTTTTTGTTTTAAAAAGGATTAGCCTTTAAAGTAGTATAAAAGGAGAGTCTGTTTGAAGAAGATTATGACTCTGGAAGAAATAAAAGAAGTATGTAAGGACAGAAAGAAATGGTGGTTGATCTGTGATGTTAGCGGCTAGGGGTTTTTTAAATAATAGTTTATTATATTTTGTATTGTTTGTGTATTAAAACTGTGAAAATTCACATTGTTTAATTTATAATTTATTGAATGAATTCAAACAAAACACTGTTTATTTTCACAATAAAATTTATTTAAAAAGATTAAAATCTTTAAAACACCTAGTAGGTCATCATCAGACCTAGTAGGTCATCATCAGCCTGATGATGACCTACTAGGTCGAAAACGTTTGTAATTTGTTTTAAAGATTTTAATCTTTTTAAATAAATTTTATTGTGAAAATAAACAGTGTTTTGTTTGAATTCATTCAAAAAATTATAAATTAAATAATAATTTATTTTCTGTTAGTTTTTGATGTTCATACATGTTATAATTTGTTGATATTAAAAATGTAATTTGTTGTGTATATTCCATGATTTAAAGGTTGGTATGCGGTTAACCACCCATGCTGTAGAAAATGGTTCACTTTGACAATGCCACCCCTATTTCAGGGAAGGTCGGCAGGAGTTGCAGGGTGTTTGTTCATTTAAGATTCGGGCTTTTATATTGTAGGTCCATGCAATGTGAATCTCTAATGTTACATACATTTTGTAAAATAGATTAGATTAGATAAGATTAGACAGATTATCCAAAATAATGTTATATTTGTGACAGTGTCTGAAATCTACATAATATCTTTTCGTATTCGTATACATATCCGAAATATAACATCAATAACATCCCTAGTAAAAGAGATTGGTAGGGGGAGGGGGGGGTGTAGGCTCTTCAGGCTGCGATGGAAATTGTCATAAGAGTCAGGTCAAGGCCTGATTATGGAAATTTATCTGTCGGCGTAGAGCACTACGGAAAGCGTAGCACAATACGGAAAGCGTAGCACAATACGGAAGGCGTAGCACGTAATACTTCACCGAGATGAAGCCTGTCACCTTAATTATTTGCGTGAACGCTGCAATCTGTTTCACTCAAGATTTCACAATCCAAAAAGTGACTTTTCACTGAAATTAATAATTTATATTTTTTTATGCATATGAATTTATTTCAAATACATAGTAGATTTAAATATTTAGTAACGGATTTATCATAATTTTTTGTTAGGTTTTTTTGTGTTTTTTTTAGATATTGAAATGTTATAATTAAGACGTACCCCTTGACTTATAGGTTGGTATGAGATTGACCTCCCGATAAGTTGATAAATAAAAAATGTATGAAAGCTAAATTGGTATATGGGTGAATTTACGGCACACTTTTTACTTTCGATACATCTCTGAGTATGAGGCTGAACATTCACACTGTAAAAAAATGGTTCACTTTGCCAATGCTACAAAAAGTCGACAAAAAAATCGACAAAAAATTCAGAGCTTATGCTCTTTTGAGGTTTGATTTTATTTTGTAAGTACACATGCGGTTTGTGTAAACGCGAATTTATACTCGTACGTGTCTGCTTATGTGAATGCATTTAATGTGAATTCTAAATGTTAAATATCTGTGCAATTTAAAATATAGATTATAGAGGTGAGTTAACAAAATACTCGGGGTACAAGGAGAGCGAGGAGCATGACAAATGTTTTTCCCGCCAAGATAAACAAAACCCGCCACAAATGAAAACCTGGCGGGAATGCGCTTCCTCATGTGCCTCCTGAAAAACTAGGGACAGATATTGACAGAACTGACAACTTGTGTGACTTGAACTGAAAACTCATTCAGGATAAGAAAGTGAAAAAACGTGACTACACATACAGTGTAGCATCTTGCCGCGTTCTCCCCGAAGGGATCGCATGATGTGGTGAGTGCAAACTATTTACTTTTACAGCTAAGAGAGCCGGCCTAACGTCAACCACTCAAAATGGAGGTTTTTCCAGTTTCTGAGGTGGCTGGTACTCATTTCTTGTGAATATTAATAATAATAATAATATCAGGCTAATTTATTTTAAATTACAAATGATAAGAGAGCGCCATTTTTGTGTGTGTCACACCTCAAGGGCCCTCTCCGATCATGGATAAGACTTTCTAAATAGGTGTGTCTTGAAACTTGCCTTGTGAAGCTTGAAACTTGCCGGTATTTTATTTTGGGTTTGAAATAAACACCGAAACGGGAAATCATTTTTGAAACCCTCGATGGGATTTGAACCCGAGCTGTCGGCATGGAATGCAAGCTCTCTAACAACTGAGCTATCGATAGGACTACTGAAAGTTTTTCTTCGCGAGTTGATTATTTTTTCTTCTTCTTCGTACACTTTCAATTTTATCACAACATTATAAGTTGTTCTCTTTATAATGGTGTGATAACATCAAAAGCATCCGAGAAATTAATCAACTCTTGAAGAAAACTTCTTGAGTTATTTTCACATTGATTTTAACATTTTATTAAAAAATGCAACTACTATTGATTATCATATTTGAAAGTTTTTCTAAAAAAAAATCGCACAACTTGTGAAAGTGTAATTGAATATTTCAGAGTGTGAATTAAGGTTCACCTCAACTGTTAAAATAAGAAGACCTGAAGAAATTTTCAGAATGTGATCACGGCTGCATTGCACCCCCTTAATGCCTCCATTAAACAGATTGCCACCGTTAAGGTATCGCCATTGTTGCTTCGCTTAAGAAGACTGCAATTCTACATCTTGTTTCATATAAAAAGTGCCAGATTATCCAGCTCTACAGGGAAATGAGTTTGTTTGTGTAAAAAAAACTGCGCAGTTTTTGTAAATCTTTTTTGCTTTGTAATGGTACGCGAATTAACACTGTTTTGTGTTTTAAAATGGCTGCTTAAAAACAAGCTTTTGTTTTGCAAATCTATTAGAGCTTTCATTGTATTCTCTTGTATAAATGTCTACTTTTGTTAAAGAAAAAACGATAAAATCCTTGACTTTAAAATAAAAACTATCTGTTCTTGCTGCTTGGAAAATATTGGATGTTTTTAAAAATGATTCTTGAGTTTTTAATCTATGTAATCATCTAAGTTGCAAAGATATATTACGTATAAGGTTCATATTTAACGCATTCCCATAAGCAGACACGTATATGTTTTCGCTAACACATGCTGTATGTGGACTAACAACATAAAAACCTAATCTCAAATGAACAAAACTCCTGAAGCTCTTGCCGGCCTTCCCTGAAACAAGGGTGACATTGGACAAGTGAAACATTTTCTACAGAATGACAGGGCAGCCGCATACCAAATCAATTAACGTCTTGTCTTGTCTTGCATCCTGCCGCCATTCCTCTAAGGGTGGCCGGTACCTCCACACAAGTGCCTCAATTTTACCAAGTTATTTATTAATTATTTTTGGCATCACTCAAAAGTGTCTTTGTGAACAATAAAAAAGATGACACTATTCTATTCTGTCACATTCAGGGCCGGATGATTTTTATCGCGTTTAATATTTTATCACGTTCACGAAGATGACACCGCTCATGGAAACAAACTGCGGTCCTGATTTATTTAAAGCTTCTCCCTAACAGCCCCTACTCAACACCTACGTTAAAACTCAACCAAAAAATATATTCACCGACACAAAAGCTACGCCTCTAGCGAATGTGTAAATTTTCATACAAGCTGTGATTGAGTATAAGTTTTGTGCTGGAGAGTTCAAGGGAGTCGAGCCCCTGGTCCTCGATTAGGGCCCCCACTCCCTGCTGGTGTGGCCGCACACAATTTATTGCCGGAGTTTGTGACAGATGTACTGTGGGTTGACAGCCGCTGCTAAGTTGGACTGCCCGTGAGTTATCGTGATACTCTGCTCCGGAGACTTCCCGCCACTTCGGGAAGGTGTAAATAAAGTGAACGCTGAATTGCATAGTTTTGTACATTATCATTTTATTTGTTGTGCATGTGTGATTGTGTGTTTTTGTTTGTCTGTGTGAACATTTTCTTGTAATAAAAATATGCCAGGTACTTGGTTTTATGTTCATTTGAAGTTCTGATTTTAATTTGTTTGTACACCTGCAGCATTTGTTAGCGCAAATTTACACGTGTCTGTTGGTGGGTGTGCGTTTAATATGAATTTTAAATGTTAATATAAGGGATGGGCCGAATGTGGTTTGAACCGAATACGAACTTCGGTTCGGTAGAAAAAGGTAAATAAGTTACGCATTATAGTTTCTAGTTACTGTTATTTGTTAGAAAAATACTAACTTTATTTCATTTTTTTCAATCTGATATCTATGTAACGGAGTAGACGAAGATTTAATTTTTATCAAAATGTTAATTTATGTTCATTTGTTCCTACTAAAATAAATGACCATGAGTGAGTATATAAAGGCCTTATTTTTATTTTACGGTTACAAAAGATACTATGACATCCAATTGTAACAGTCAAAATGGTGCAAACAGGTATTTTGTTTTCGGTAATCTTACACCAATGTTACAATGTTCGGCATTTGAACCGAATTTCGGCCGAATTCCGAAGTTCGGTTAAAGCTGTCGAAATTCGGTTAAACCGAATAAACGAATTTCGGCCCATCCCTAGTTTATATATCTTTGTCTTTTAGATTAAAAATTCGATGATATTTAATTTTCTCGCTTACAAGCATCAGATAACGCTCACAAATGCTGCATGAGCAGGTTAAAAAAAAACGTGAATCTGAAATGATCATACACCTTGCAACTCTTGACGATCTTTTCCTGAAACAAAGATGATCGAGAAGAGATCTTTGAAGATTTATTTTCGGTTCAAAGATGACGGATAAAACGCAACTATATAAGCTGCTTTTATGATGAATTATCTTACAGCGTTATTTCTGAAGAGGTCAGGCGGAACAAATTTATTTTTACAAGTATGAGGCGTTACGTGAGCCAGTTCAATTGTTTCATAAATTAATGTGCGTGAAAATTAATCGGACAATAATTTAAACAAAAAAAAGAGAAAAATACCGACATAACGACTGCTCCAAGTAAGAAGGAAGTAACTCCGAAATTTAGGTTTTTGACTTATTTCCATTTCTAAAGGTAACAAATCATTATCATCATTCCAAGATGACAGCCGTGTCTCTATCTCTTTTAAATTCGTTAATAAATTAATGTAAAAAATAGTTTAGGCATTGTTCTCCATGGAATAAATAACATTCAATTGGCGCTCCTTCAAAACTATATTTTTTTACTTAGTGCTGTCTTCCTTGGAGCAGTCGATAAGAACGTTATTGCCCTTTCTGTTAAGTTGTTGAAATTTATTTGAAAGACTCAGCAGTAATATAATTTGAGAGAAGTGTTGACGTCTGCTGGCCGGTAGTTTTAGCGTGTTTTCCCACCCTCAGGTGTTCTGGCGCTGCGCCAGGGCTGTGTTTCCCTTGGCGCTGGTCGTGGCGCCTGCACCCTCCCCCTCCCACACTGACCACGTCACAAAACCACGATAAATGGAAGTCGTGTGAAAGCCAAGCAGATAAAAAGAGAGCTTTTATTTTATTAATAAAACAAACAATATACATTTTTAATGACATAAAAATCTGTTGAAGGGTTTGTGTGCTGACATTGTGAAGATTAAGCAACATTGGGCGCGGATAGTACTTGGATGGGTTACCGCTCAGGTACACCGCGTGTCGTTGGCATCTTGGACCGGTCCGTAGTCCAGTGGCAACACTTCGGACTCGTTAATGGAAGGTTGTGGATTGGATCCCGGCGGAGCACAAAAAATATACCATTTATATTTCGAATGTGCTCTTCGCTGAGTTGAAAAATTCATACACCTTTACCCAAGACCGGTCACTGAAAGGTCCATCCGACCTTACAACAACTGGGTCTTGCTTGAGAATTGGCGCTTTCTACAGCATCGACCAAGCTCGCAGACGGCTCTTGAGGTATGATACACACAAAAACAGCGCTCACCAAATAAATCATCCTAATATTATTATTATTATTAATTTTAAATTGATTTTGTAAAAATTAAACACTTAGTTTTTCTTCACGAATAGATTTATTTCCTCGAGCGCTTTAGATACACCTCTAGATTTTATAAAATCTTGCAAAATTTTCCGCATACGATTCCTAAAAATAATTATGAATACCAATCATGGTGATTTTCTGATGCATCAATAAGCGCATTAGGAAAATTGTTTTCTTTGAAATATGTCTTGGTTTGTGAAGTAAATATTTAAAAGTAGCTTGCAGAATAACATGTCGTCAATTGCAGAACCAAATTTAAAAGAAAATAGTTGTAAAAATAATCGAAAACTTATCTTGAAGCTCTGATGTATTTATCCACCCAAAGTTCTGATAAACTTTTGCACATTTCCAAACTAGCAAACGCGCTTTAAAAATATTTCTGTGAATTTGCGCGTCAGCACTTTGGTATTAAGGCACGGAGCACTACTCTGGCTAAATAATTCATACCCCCAAGGTGCAGGGTTCACATATAAAACTGGCTTGTTTGTTCCTTGAAGTTTGAAGTTTCCAGTGATTCTGGATTCGGTATCTGATGGCTCTAGGAGTAAGTTCTGTCCTGTAAACACTCCTAAAACTTCAAAGTATAACGTTTAAACTCAAAAATAGCGTTTATTTATGTATAATTCAATTAAACGCAACTAAGCTACACATACGATGCACCTTCTTGCCTGCGATATCCCTGAAGGGATCGCATGTGATTCGGGACCTATTTATTCTTTACAGGAAAAGGCGCCGGCCTCACATCAACATTGCAGATCAACCGCTATTTTTTCTGTTTTTCTATGTTCATCTATATAATTCAAATAAACGCAACTAAGCTACACATACGATGCTTCGAACATACGAACATACAAACCTTCTTGCCTGCGATATCCCTGAAGGGAGGGATCGCATGTGATTCAGGACCTATTTATTTTTTACAGGTAAGGGGTCCGGCCTCACATCAACCGCTATTTTTTCTGTCTTTCTATGTTTTTTTTCATTTCATCCAGAGCTGAAGCCTTTTACATACAAGCTCTTCTTTAACCATGATTTTCGACATCCTATTAATAGTTTATTTGAGGGATAAAGCCAATTCATATTTTATTCGCTATAATAATATTAGGATGATTTCTTTGCTGAGCGCTATTTTTGTGTAAAACACACCTCAAAAGCCCTCTGAAAGCTTGGTCATCGCCATAGAAACCAAAAATTCTAGAGCAAGACGCAGTTGCTGTAAAGCTGGATGGACATTTGATAACCGGTCTTTGGTAAAGGTTTTATAAATTTTACAACCCAGCAAAGAGCATTAATTTTTTTGTGCTCCACCGGGAATTGAAACCACAAAATTTCATTTACGAGTCTAAAGTGATACCACTAGATTACTGTATAAGTACGTCTTGGCAGAATAATATGAAACTGTTCATATTGGAAGCGTTTTTAAATTTCTAAATATATTTGTGAAAACGAAATGGTTCTTGGTGATTGTCCTGAGGATGCCTTTTTAGGCGAAAACTGTTAGACATATTTAAAATAAAATAATAAAAAAGTGAATTAAAACATTATATTTATTTGATTATTATACAATGGACTTTCACTGTGTAAACCACCAAACCCTGGAAAATATCGAAATGGTTCAGTTTGAAGGTGGACTTTTCCACTTGGGCTACAGGTAGTCTTGCTGAGCACGCGTTTCTCTCCCTGGTATCGTAAATTTCCAAACTTGAAATGGACTTGATTCGACTCCTTCCTTCTCGCATTAATTTATATTATCGGCCAGTCTGGCGCAGTCGGCAATGCAATCTGCCGGCTCTCTCTTAATGCAGTCACAGATTGCCATAAAAGAGTATTTCATACTTTTGACGATGGAAATTTTAGATCAAAATACAAAAAAAAATCAGTCCTATGTGAAGTCAATGGAGACATTTTTTTTTGCTAAATACATCGATCACATCTGCAATAATAATCTAAGGCTAATCTGCAATGTTGATTTCTAATGTTGGTGTATTCATTTGCTACATTTTTTGCATAGGAAATTTTTGACTTTTTTTGTATAGATTTCTTTGTAAGGTTTTGTTCTTTTTTATATTTAAATGTAATTTATTATTCATATTCCTTGACTTATAGGTTGGTATGAGGCTGACCACCCATACTGTAAAAAATGGTTCACTTTGCCAATGTCACCCCTGTTTCAGGGAAGGTCGGCAAAAGTTGTGGGGCTTATGTTCATTTGAGGTTTGGATTTTATTTGTAAGTACACATTCAGCATTTGTAAGCGCGAACTACACTTGTTGGTTTGTGGGCATACATCTGAGAGCTTTAAATGAATATATCCTTGCAACTTAGATTATAGATTATTATTATAGACATGGATACGAATTATATCAATTTTAGCATTTTAGACACTTAAATAAAGTTTTTATGCAGATATTGTATGGAAAGAGCTGTTTTTGTACGAAAATATAAGAACAAGTATCCTTTTATTCGGTTGAACTATTCTTATATTAAACTATTTTTTCAAATAATTAAAGAAAAACAAATCGTTATTGAAAAGAGGTTCAAATAAAAGCTTAGGTGGGAGTATACGTGCGTTTAATGCCAGTGGGATACTTTCGATCCTCTCCAAAGAAATTATTTCTCATTATGGTGCTTAGGTACCAAAATACCAACAAGATTTAATCAAATTTCACGATATATGCTATCTTCTACCTCTTTGGAGAAAACATGACAAGAAAAGTTGTAAAATATGAACAATACATCTTTTTGGTTTATTTTTTATAGTAGGTACTTATGTATTCTCATTTTTTAAATATTCCTTGACTTATAGGTTGGTATGCGGCTAACCACCCATGCTGTATTAAATAGTTCACTTTGCCAATGTCACCCTTGTTTCAGGGAAGGTCGGCAAGAGTTGCAGGGTGTATGTCCATTAGAGATTTGGTTTTTATATTGTATGTTCACATGCAGCATGCGCAAGCGCGAACTGCTTGTGAGAATGCATGTAATGTTAATCCCCAATGTTACATATCTTTGAAACTTAGATTAGAAATATTAACAAAAAAATATGAAATTTGATATTTTTGTTGTTTTACCTCAGTTTTACCCCTGAAGATGGACGGGTAGAGTCTGAAAGCGCTAAGACAATATAACTCGTAATAACATAATAGTAGTAAATAGTACGTTAAAATAAAATTAAAAATGAATTTGCACTCCGTAAATGCACAAACCATAGAAAATTAAAAAAAATATGAATTCAAATCAATCCCTATTTGTATGATATTTTCTTGGTTTTCACATGAGTCAATAACCCGAAACGAACCCACTTTAATATGGTACAATTGAATGGCATTATAACTGAGACGTTGGTCTCATTAGGCCCAAGCAAACAGCGCCGCCCCAAGTGTGGGGCATCCACAAACATTGACGAGTTGGGGTTAACGAGCACATATGACGTCCCACCATCTTTATGGCGGTCAAGGCGCTGTTTGCCCACGGCCTCCTTGGCTTAGGGCGACAATTAGTTGGCGAAGGGCACTTTTAGGACCGCGACCCATGTTTACACACCGAATGGCCTCTCCCACCAAGCGTGCACATATTTTTATAGGCGTAAGGCTAAAATTTAATGAGTGTAAACACCTACAAGATTACTTAATTCAGTGTAAGTCTACTGAGTACAGGAAAATTCAATGAAATTACAGGTTCCTTGACTTATAGGTTGGTACGAGGCTGAAACTTGGTATACTTTAAAGTAAGAATTATGGTCGTTTGACAAATTAACAATAATTATAATAAATACAGAATTAAAAAAAAAATACTCGGATTTTAGACTAACCGTTTTAAAAAAACTTATATTATTCTCGACGGTTCGTTAGCGACGTAACTTACATCTTCAGGAGACACTCTCTCTGCACGACCACTGAGAGTGAACTGGTTTATTTTTGCCGATGGTTTACTTTTGCCGATGCCTCCCCAGTTTCAAGAGTTGCAAAGTTTGTCTTCATTTGAGGTTTCGTTTTTTACGTGCGTACACAGTGTAAATGCGATCGTACATGTGCCTGCTAGTGCGCATGCATGTATTATGAGCCTCAAATGTCAATATATATTTGAAAGTTAGAAATAATTATTACACGGTTTTCGCTTATTTAAAGGCTTGAATATACTTGTTTGTATGAAAAAAATGACTTTAAGTCAGATTAAAAAAGCTATGGACTAAGATCCACAAGCTACAGTAGATACAAAAAAGAACCAAAAGACTTCTCAGAGCTTCCGAAATGAAAGCTCTTAAGATAATCACAGGCAGAAAATTGCAAGATTGAATCCGAATAGACCACTAAAAAACCTCTAAAATAGAGGATCGGTCCGTAGTAACACTGCAGACTCTGAAAGGGAAGGTTGTGGGTTCGATTCCCAGCGGAGCACAATTTTTTTTATTTTTTGGCCTCTTGTCCATTTATATTTTCAAATTTACTCTTCGCTGGTTGAAAAATTCATTAAGCCTTTCCGAAAGATTCAATTTAAGAAAAAGTGTAAAAAAATCTAGATAGGGCATCCTTGGCTCCCAAACAAATATACTTTTAGTAATTCTACATTTATTTAAATACTCACGAAAATCATAGCTGTGAAATTTAAAAACAGATGGGAAGAGACGTCATAACACGAAGTTTTCCCTTGTAAAACATAATAATGCGTCATACATATTCTAACCTTTTTATGTGCGTAGCCCTCCACACACCTATACAGCTAGCCTTCATACCTAATGTATACAACTCTACGTTCAAACTTTATCTACGCGTTTTATAAAAAATGTAATGAAATTAAAACGCTCACCAAAGGCGCTGTTTTGAGTTTTTTTTGTAAACGCTACGGTTTGGTTTTGGCGTAGACCCTACAGTCTACACCGTAGAGCGTAGCCAGCCTCTACGCCAGTCGGGATTTGTATGGAGCGTACCGCAAATTTGAGCGTCCCCGGGATTTCGTGAAGAGTGCGATTTACATACGAGTGTTTACGCAGAGCGAGAGAGGTTGAATATATAATCATATGTAAATGGATGTACGTATAGGTGCAAATACATATATGCATACTTATGTGTCCCGTAGGATCAAATACCCCGCGGGCCCCTACTTCAACGATATCAAAATCCTGTCGAATTAATGTCACCAGGAAAAAAACCATGTACTGCTTTTTTATCTTGATAAAAAGCATTTTTGGATTCTGCTCTGAAAATATATTTTTATTTATATACTTTCGCTTCCTCTCACTTATACACAACTAAAAATTCCTGTCTGTTTTACAATAATTAAAAAGCACAAATCTTCTGAAAATCTTTGTTCTTTTGTGTTAACTAAACGGAGATTACAAAATCCCTTGAGATATTCGTATTTGTATGAATATTTTCCCACTTACAACGATACATAGCTTTAAATCAAATAACATTTTTTGGCTTTACCGCAATCTAACTAAGGTTTCAGGGAAAGGTGGCAGGAGCTGCAAAGTTTATGTTCATGCATTAAATATGAGCCTTAAATGTCAATATATCTTACAACATTGTAGATTACAAGTCAAAGTCGTTTAAAAAACTTTGCATTTTGGATATTTGACGAACCCTTGTAGGAGAATTGGATTTATGCACTACAATGATGTCTCCAGAAGACTCTGACTACAACGTTAAGAAAACGTTAAAAATAAAGTTATTGTATCCAAAATGTCGATTAATTTATCTATTGTTCAGAAAATTTTGTATTCAAAAGCTGATGTCTGTATTTCAAGACCCAACCATAGTGTCGGTAATGAAATCAAGAAGACTTGATTGGGCCGGATATGAAGCACGTGCAGAGGACTCCAGGATCATCAAAACTGTCTTGAATGGTGCTTCCTCAGGTGTAAAACCACTCGCACGTCCCAGGATGTGGTGAACAGACAGCGTCAAAGCCGACACCGAAGTCCTGGAAGTGAGGAGACTATGGAGGAAAGCAGCACAAGACAGAGAATCCTGGGGGATTGTGGTGCGGAAGGCCTTGAGCCTTCAAAGCTTATGAGCCGAAGAAAGTAAAGTAAAGTAAAGTAAAGTATACAAGAGCTACAAACTAAGCTACTGCCAATCATCAAACAGAGAAAGCTGATTTACTTCGGTCATGCCATGAGGAATCAGTCATACTGCCTTCTCCATCTGATTGCACAAAAAAAGATGAGGAGCTAGAAGGAGAAGAAATCAAGGATACCGAGGTACACTGTGGTTGAAAAACCTGCGACAAAAGCTTAACAAAAACAACAAATCCCGAAAGTTGCAGCATCAGCAGTAAAAATATCTTCGTGGACAAGTGGAACTCAAAGGGGAAGAAAAAGAAGAATTCAAATAGAAACGCCAACTATTTCACGTGATCACCAACTCTATGGAGAGAAAATAAAACTTTGGGCTAAGTGGATCATTGGGTCTCTTAATCCATGATAATTCAGTTGGATGCCGGCGAGTGGAGGGACCGAGAGGGTAGTAAGCAGAGGGTCTCTCTCTCTCTCTACTCAGACTACGGGGACTTTAATTAAATACGAGGACAGGCGAAAGCTGCGAGCCGTAAGGGTGCGTGAGCGGGCGGAGGGATGAGGGGGGTCACAGAGTGGGAGGGGGATGCATCGCCGCGGACAGAAATAGATCCAGTACGTGGCGGTGAATCAATACAGATAATGCCGAGTCGTTACATGGTTATTTGTTAAGGTTTGACGTTGACGAGAAGTACATTTTTTCTTTTTGATACAAGTGTTTGTTTTATGATGGTAAGCTATTTTTGGGTTGGTCAATAGAACTTGTCGGTTTATTGGGGGGTTATCTTGTGAAAAATGTATGAAAAAGAGGGCTTCGTAAGACTGCAAAAAAAGTAGCTTTGTAGATTTTTGTACCAAGATCTGATAAGTATTTAATATGGAGAAAATAAATCCAAATAAACGACAAAAATTGCCGTACACAAATCCAGAATAACATTGTTTGTACACACCAGAATTAATTCCAACATCAGAATAATTAAATGTCAAAATGTTATGTACCTATTGAATATAATATATTATAAATCAATTAAAAAAAAAAATAAGTTAAGATGTACAAACCTCTCTCAAAACATTTTACAATTTCTAACATACTCTTTCACTTAATTCTGTTTAATTACTACGAAACTCAGTCCTTATTCAAATCACACAGTGTTTGATTTATAATCTTAGTTGCGAAGATAAATGAATATTGAAGATGCATACTATTGTATTCCCACACCAATAAACAAAGCTAGTATTTTTGCCATTTCATCATTGAATAAACTTGGTTATAACATTTAAATATATAATTTTAACATCATCTGCTTTTAATGTGAAAGCGAAACGTGACTAAGCTGCAAATCTAGTGCAATATCTTATCACATCGTAACTGTTCTCACATGCCTGTGTAATGTTATTATAGCCACAGGTTCGGAGACCGGCCTTACATAAAGCAACTTAACTTGAAATGGGAGGGTTTCCAACTTCTTAAGGAGAAAATTCGCTGCCTTAGTTCTTGTTTATCGTATACGTCATTGAGAAAATTTTACATGAGCAATGTTTGCATGTGTACTGGACCGATGTGTCTTATGAAAACAAGAATTTTTTTTAAAAAATATTTAAAAGAACTCTCACATTATCGAGTTTTAAGGTTTTTCTTAGCTTAGATTGTGTAGAATTTGATTCATAAGACAACTGCATGAAAAAGTCATATTTGACAAGATTGGCGTATACGATAAACAAGAACTAGGGGAGCGAGTTATCATTTATTTCGAAGGCTGACTAAGCATTGCTGGTATTTTGATTTTAGGGTTGTAATAAACACCGAAACGGGAAATAATTTCTGAAACCCTCGGTGGGATTCGAGTCCAAGCTCACGGCATGTAATGCAAGCACTTCACCAACTGAGCTATCGACCGGGTTAAATATATTCGTATTGATTTGCCGTGACCCTCTGCCATGTCTGGTCGCCTGATCCGAATGCTAAGTTGATCCTGGAAAGTATTATTATTAAGTTTATCGCTGGGAATTCCCGCGGCACTGGGCCAGATTAGATTACTACAGCGCGCTCGACTGCCGACACAACCATTCTTAGTGCCAGTCACAGTAAATGCTACGAGCTCAATAATAAATAATTCGATATGGATTTTAAACGATTAAGTATGAAAAGACCAAAACATTGTGTATTTCTATCGATTTTAAGAAAATCGTTTGCATATTTTTATGTAGATATATACTTTTAGCGGGTTTTAGTAAATCAAAACTGCGGTTTCTTTATTTTACACATTTTGTTTATTCACTTTTGGTTTCGACCAAGTTTTGCATGTAAACAGTACCACGGTTAATTTAAATCTGTCCTTCCAAGGGATCATGGTTCTAATTTATGCTTCACTATAAAAAGCACAAATTTTCAAGAAAGGTTTAGTAACCGTAAGGCTGGATGTACCTTTGGTGAGTGGTCTTTTGTCAAGGTGTTTGACTTTTTCAATGCAACAAAAACATGTTTGAATAATGATCTATAATCTATTATCTAAATCACAAAGATATATTAACATTCAGAACTCATATTGCATGCATGCCCACAAACAGACACGTGTAACTTCGCGCTTACAAATGCAGAATGTGTACTTCAAACCAAAACTCAAATGAACATAAGCTCTGCAACTTTTGCCGACCTTTCCTGAAACAGCGGTGAAATTGGCAAAATGAAACTATTTACAGTATAGGTGGTCAGCCGTATACCAACCTATAAGTCAAGGAACATACATAACAATTACATTTTAAAATCAACAATATGTATGGACATCAAAACTTACACATAATAAAAATTTCTAATTTAAAAAAAACCCTAATCCTAGCTGCCAAAATTACAATCAACCGCCATTTCTTTTTGTCTTTACATACTTCTATTATTTCCTCCAGAGTCACAACCTTCTTCATACAAGCTCTCCTTTTATTATGACTCTGGATATCGCTTTTGAATTTTTCAATCTAGCGAAGAGCATGTTTCCGAATATGATGGTATATTTTTTGAAAAAAAAAAATAAAGAACTGACATAAGTACATCAATTTATATTTAAAACATAAAAAAAGTATATTGCAAACTCTTGTATCAGTTATATCGGTGTAAAAAACTTTCCCCGAGTGATACATTTAAGCATTCACCACGTGTAAACTTAATAAAGGTCAAATACGATTTATAGCCGTAGTCCAAAGTTCTTTCTTGCCCTCCCCCAGGCCATAAGTTACCCTCTACGCCGGCGTAGCCTCTACGAGCTGCGGCGCGCTATGTAAATAAAATCACCGACAGGGCGGCGCTTAATGGTTTAAGATGGCGAACGATAGATGGCAGTGAATGTCTGTTACCGGCTGTGGGTTCAGATCCCCGCTAGATAAAATAAAGTAGTAACATAGAAGAGCAGAAAGAAGAGAGAAACTAACCTACTGCATTGATACATACTGTTTTGATTTTAGGGTTCTAATAGTCTCCAAATTAAACACTGGTCATCTTTAAGTATATTTATTTTACAGTTAGGTTTATTTTTACATTTAATTTTTCAATTTATTTCACAGATGGTTTGTGCTCACTTATGCTGTTAGTCTTCACAGTTATAAGGTCGCAAGAGAACTTTTCTCCTGCAAGCTGTTCGCGGCTTTTATAGCCCAGCGATAGAAGTTTCTAAAGGTGAATATTGTCAGAAGCTTCTCAAAGCACATAATTATGACAATCTAGTGAGTTGTCTATGTACTCAATAATCATTTATCCTACCCATAAATATTATACAGAATTACTATCAGCTATAACTAATACCTATACCTTTTTAAAAAATTATATTGCATATACTATTTACATAAAAATTCTATAGCCCACATTTGTCTCAGACCTGTCAAACGTTGATGTTGTGTAGTCAATCAAAACATGTTTTTACGTGTCAAAGTTGATGTTTTCTTGCTTTATCCATTCTGTGTTTTGACACCCAATTATAACACATGCCACATTGTCTTAAAATAATGCCTTTTTCCTTTTAAATTCGTGAATTGCATTGATCACAATATTTTCAACGCATGCGTACTATGTATGTTCGGACTGGTTCGGATACAGACCACACGCGGCAATGTTCCCACCGTTCTAGATACATTCTTACATTTGCTGGAGTTTTTTGTATACATTGAATTGCAACTGTGAAGTTTTTTTATTATCTTACTAATGACCATTTTCGTAAGTAAGTTGAAACAGAAATAACATCAATTTTCGTTAAAATTATTCCTAGTCCACATACATCAAAAGTCAATGGTACCTTTATTAAAAAATATTGCGTTAATCCAACCTCGATTGCGTTGATCGAACATGTATGCAATATGCGACGGCACATCTAGAGACTGATTTCGTTTTTGATTAATTTTTCAATTCACGCAATCCAGGAAAGTTTACATGAATGCTGTAAACTTGCACTGGGTTTATGTTTGCTTTGGATTAGTAAGGACTGACCAGTGGCCGGGGAACACTCAAGTAATTCCAGACTGACAACTGCAGGCAAGCAACTTCATTTTTGCGGGGAAAATGCAAGAGAAGTTGATGTTTTTTTTTCATTTTGCAATTTATAAAACAGGTCGTTAAGAACGAGAGTGCAGGTGTTGACGTAGAAAATAAATTAACACATAAATTGTCATACACAATATTGTGATGTAACGCAGCCGGAGTGCTAGGGAAAATGCATATGAATATTTTTTTATTGACTGCTAAGGGCGGTATTCCTATAAAAGACTGACGTTAGCTCGCCGAGACAAAAGTAACAAATTTAAAAATGTTCCGAATATACAAACACACCTCATTTTAATTAACAAAGAGTAGATGGTTATTATATGATGCTGGGCAAATTTATTTCAAATATTTACGATAAACTATTCAAAAAAAAATTAGTAAAAATGAAAATAAGATTTAAGAGCAGCTGTTTTGTGAATTTAAACATTGTAAAGTAAATGAATATGTTTAAAGTAACAAATGCAAATAAAAAATCCTTCAGTAGTTTGTCTATCGAATTCATAACACTTTCGCAATGTGTGCCAATGATATATTATGGCCTATTCAAAGATTTGTGCTAAATTTAAGCGTGTATCGCCCAAAAATAGCCAGAAATTAGATCTGCTTTGCCACGCAGTGGCTCGTAAAGTCCAGGAACACCGAGTGCCAAGGAGAGGGGTTACACCATATCTCTATGTCATCATCAGTAAAAGAGTTGATCCAAATATTTGGAAACAAAAACAGATTTTCAAATGAGCGTTTGAACTTTCATACAATTTTGTTTAAACGGTAAGTTCAAGTTTCTATGTTACTCATTAAACCGTATAGTCACAGATGAGTCACTTGTTTTCAAAATCCGTATATATCCCGCAGGCAAAAAGAAACGCTACATGTTTATCTTAGTTGCGTTGCACTATATCCACTTACAGTGAATAACGACTTATTTTATATTTTTGTCAATGGATTCCTTGACTAATGAGTTGACACACAGAGAGTGTTAGAAATGACTTCCCGTTTCAGTGCATATTGAAAATCCAAAATAAAACCACGACAAAATTTATTCAGCGTTCACAAGATATGAGTTTCAGCCCTCTCATGAGCTGGGTCACACAAACTACAGCTGAAGTGATCGACGAAAGCCCATTTACCTGTAAAAAAATATGTTTCTCTCGCCACATGTGACTTTTTCGGGGAAAATGCTGCATAAAGTTACACTTTATGTGTTGCTTAGTGGCGTTGCGTATTAGTATAGCGGACTATGGTTACACAGACTCATGTTATGTAGTCTCTCCATACGTTATTCGGGTCACAAGGCAACAATATAAGCAGCTCCTCTCAGGGACTAACGCGCCAAGTCTTCCGGAAGGTGGACGGTTCGTAGAGCAGGCGAGGGTGGGGTTAACCCCACGGAGCGGTCTTATAAACGACAATGTAATATGTATGTGGGCAACTTGTAACGCCTGAAGTGGTACCTACGAAGCGTTGCTGTCTTTGAAATTGATTGAAATAAGTTGGTATAAAAGTAGGTTGTGATGTTACAAGAGACGCAAATAATCATGGGAAAATTGATTAGATAGAAAAAATATTGCAGTTGATTATTTAATGAAAATAAAACCGGGATGGTTTGTAAGTTTAAAACGTATTTGAAAAACGCCTACGAAAGTTTTTTTACATATTTTTCCTTTCATGTATTTTAATATTTAAGGAATCTTTTTAGGATAGAATGCAGTAATTTAAATGTAAAAAATGTAAAAAATGATAGGGTCATGATATCTTGCAAAGGCAGTACAATGCAAAAGCATCAAGCAACTTCACGAAGTTTGTTGTACTGTAATTAATGTGCAATAGAATAACGGTATTTATATATTTACAAATAAAAATTCAATTGAAAATTAATAGAAATATTCGGATATTTGACAAACCGTTGTAGAAAAATTCATCTGCGTCATTCAGGACCGTGACTACGAAAGAAACAAAAAATGACCAGTAAAATGTATGTTCTCATAAAACGGTTTGTCAAATATCTGAAAATTTTAAATTGTGATAATGTTTCACTAAGCTCGTATTGAATAGTCAAAACGCAATTCTTAGAAACGAAATTAAAAATGAATTTCTGAATCATTAGTAATTGGAATCAACTTCATTGTTTTCACCGCAAAAATCTGAAAATCCTTTTGCTCCACGCAAGCGTTAGGTATTTCTCCACAAGGTGGAATTTCAACGCAGCCTTCTCTTCCCTTCGCACGGGGGTTTGTTTTTTGGGGTTCGCCGAAAAGCCCATTAGGTAACCTTGATTTAGTGATGGCCCGACGGGGTTTTGTTGATATCGCTGCGTACTTAATACAACCCCCCCCCAGGTCGTAGAGGGTCTACGGGAATTTTTGTGTTTCCCCTCCCTGTATCGCCTACGCCTCTACGCTTTTATCTCTGGCCGATAAAAACGTATATTTTAATAAGACCTGCGTAGAGCTTACCGTGTAAATAATGTAACTAATTTATTTATAATTTTGTGGTTTTTTTTCTATTCACACCCACAACGACTCAGTGAGGCAAAGTTTGTATAATGAACGAATCAAAAACTATAAATTAACTATAGTCCAGTTTAAATAGTCTGTAGTTTAGTAGTTAACGATTTTTGTAAAGTGTAAACTGTATTTAAGAAAAAAATGGCGTAGCATAAAACAAAAGATTTCATTTTTAAGTTTACTTTTCGCTGAGATTGAAAATTCAACTGCATTTTTTAAAAACCCATTACTAAAATCCATCCAACTTTTAAATACTTGGGTTTTGATCAAAAAATTCAACCATTTTTTGGAGTAACTTACAAGTTTGTAAAGAGGGCTTTAAGTTGTGATTGATACAAAAACACCCCTCGCTTATAAATCATACTTACACTTTTGACATAAGAAATGAGGATAGTATGAAATTTCCTTTTGTAATTAAGAGGATTCTTAAGGTGTGATCCATCCAAAAAATTGCTCATGTAACAAACCATTTACAATTTTTTTTTCAAATTATTGTTGCAGCCATAATTTTAAATAATTTCTCAACTTTCCCGTAAAATGTTGTATTATTAGATTTCATTTACTCTGCGTACTTAAAAGGTCCCGAAATTTAGGCAGCGCCCGTGATAGGCGGGTCCAGGCGGGAGGAGAGTGCTTTAAAATCCAATTAAAAGGAAAAAAAAATGCTCGAGGAAATTTATATAGGTGGTCGGAGATGCGGCGGACAGGTAAAATGATTTTCCCCGGAAAAGTGTATGAAAATGAGGAATATTCTTTAAATAGATTTTTTTGTGGGGGGTTTTAATGCCTTCGGGTAATTTATCGACCGCAAGCATTTCGAGCGTGGCCTCTAAATGCAGGCCGAAATATTATTTTGAAAATTGAAAAAAAAAAATGGAGTGAAAATGCCGTTGCCAATGCTTGTACTTTTTCGTATTTTTAAAGTATGTTGTACTTTTAAAGTATTATTTTTATTAAAAAGTATTCTATACATATTCATAATTTTATATTACAGTCTTTGTATACCTATTGAACATTTTTGGTACACATTTCTTTTTAAGGTTCTGTTGTTTTTTAAAAACTTAAATGTTATTTATTATTTGTATTTCTTGATTTAAAGGTTAGTATGACGCTGACCACCCATACTGTAAAAAATGGTTCACTTTACCAATGTCACCCCTGATTTAGGGAAAGTTGCAAAAGATGCAGAGCTTGGACCGGTCCGTAGTCCAGTGGCAACACTTCGGACTCGTAAATGGAAGGTTGTGGATTCGGATCCCGGCGGAGCACAAAACATATACCATTTTTATTTCGAATGTACTCTTCGCTGGGTTGAAAAATTCATAAACCTTTACCAAAGACCGGTCACTGAAAGGTCCATCCAACCTTACAACAACTGGGTCTTGCTTGAGAATTGGCGCTTTCTACAGCGACGACCAAGCTCGCAGAGGGCTCTTGAGGTGTGATACACACAAAAACAGCGCTCACCAAATAAATCATCCTAATATTATTATTATTATTATGTTCATTTGAGGTTTGGATTTTAATTTGTAAGTACACATGCAGCATTTGTAAGAGCAAACTTACATGCGCCTGTTTGTGGGCATGCATTAAATGTGAATTTTAAATGTTAATATATCTTTGCAACTTAGATTATAGGCACATCCCATTTGTTTATAATGAATGCACGAAATATCAATTTAGCGTTGCTAGCATTTTGGCGTAAATAGAAAATTCTTGCTCATTTAAGTACTCACGTATAATTAGAATATTGTTGCATGCTGTATAGAAACGGTTTTCGGTTATTGGGAATTTATAGTTTATCTTTCTAATAAAGTTTTCCTTCCGGAATCCGCCTCGGTGGGGAAACTTAATCTTGTGTACAGAACTGGTGAGAGAGGGGAGGTGTGGAGGAAGGGGAGGGGGCCTGAACGTTTTTTAATATTTTATATTATGATAAAATCCAAACTCGGAAAGCTTACATAAAGCTGATGGTATAAACGTACCTACATATAACATACGTCAGAGACTAACTAAACCGGAAATGAGGGAGCGAAACGAAACTGAAACAAAAACTTGATAACAAGATGTACATAAATACTACTCTTTCTAAGATGCAGATGGCACTTTAGGGCAATGAGTCAGTATGGAGATGTATTTCCTCTGGTGTACCTCAGGGATCCCATCTGGGACCTATATTATTTACAGTATACATTAATGATATTATTCAGTCATTAAAATACTCCACAATATTAATTTTTGCTTACGATGCTACAATATTTCAAAAAATAAAAACCACGAAGGATTGTAAAGAGTTGCAGTCTAATCTTGACTAAATTCTTTTTTATTCTAATTCTAACTAGTTTTATTCTAATATTGACAAATTAAATGCCATTATTCACCCTAGAAATAGCAGTAAAATACTTTTTCACTGCAGCTTAAGGGTTGATATAAAATTGGCATGGTACTGACACGCCTCCTGTTAACAATATGAAATCCGTTTTTCTTCACACCACAGTTCGTAAAATCTGTTTTATTTTTTATTTTTGAATGAAATGTTCTGAAGATTCTCGTTTTAATAAAAAACACAAATCGCTCAGCAAATGATGCTGCGTATTATAATTTGATTGGTAAAATGCACTCACCAATTCTGTGGTTCTTTTTTTGCAATTAATAAACATAGAAGATCTTTCAGTTAGTGCAGTATTTTACCTGAAACAAAAGAAATACAAAAATTAGACATAATTCAACAATCAAAATTATTCAAAAGTGGAAATTTTCAGCATTGGAATTAAAATAAGTTTTTCTCTAGTTCAACTCTCTTCGCATGCCATCCTTTCCTTTCCTTCTCACCCCTTCTCACCATTCAACTTACTTTCTCATTAAACAGGCTTCTCGACTAAATTCGGTTATCGATCCCGTCAATATGTGACTCAACCCGACCTCCTAAAGGTACATAATGATGTCAGATATATATATTATATTGAAAACCTTATGCACGATGAATCTTGAAAAAAAACAGATTTTCAAAAAAATATTTTAAAAGCCTTCTTGTACGAGAGGTATTATTTAAAATTTAGATATTTTTGTAAATACTCGCGTATTTACCCGAACGAACCCTTCAACGTGACGTAATTTTTCATGGATAAATATTATTGAAAATCTGTGTGACGTTAAAACGCAAAACGCAAAACGCAACTAAGCTACACATATAGTGCAACTTCTTGCCGCGTTATCCCCGAAGAGTTTCGCATTTGGTGAGCGGAACCTATTTATGTTTACAGGTAAAAGCGCCGGCCTTACGCCAACCATTTTAGTTGAATTGGGAGTTTCCCATCTCCTGACCCCTCAACTGTTACTCATTTCTTGTGAAGGCTGAGTAAAGCTAGCCGGTAAATTATTTTGTGGATAAAAACGGGATATGTTGTAAACAGGGTTGGTTCG
Organism: Agapetus fuscipes; assembly: GCA_951799405.1. Taxonomy (NCBI): domain Eukaryota; kingdom Metazoa; phylum Arthropoda; class Insecta; order Trichoptera; family Glossosomatidae; genus Agapetus; species Agapetus fuscipes. The sequence goes on along the minus strand of OX637346.1, from coordinate 1,495,381 downwards.
AATCCCGCGACGATAACTTCGACCCTGGTTCAACAAATGCCGTTGCATGCACACAAGCTTCTGCTTTCACATGAAGACAACTGGCCAAGCAAAATAGGTTGGTGGATTGTATTCCTTTCCACAAATCTATGAAAAAAAAAAAAAAAACATTGAAAGCGCTCGAGGAAATAAATCAACTTGTCAAGAAAAACCTTGTTTTTTTTTAAATTTCTATTTTTTATTTTTGTGTATTTAGTTAAACAATGTGCTGATTATTTCTCCCACTTGTTTGTTAGTAGCGCGTGTGTATAACTGCCGCAGTAAGAGTGGTGGCAAGAATTATATTCCTTGGGGGTTTGTTTTATCTTGTAGCACCTGTACACAACGAGCTACCCCACCCGCCATATACACCCTCTGTGATCTATATACTAAGGAAGGGTAGGGCGTTTTCTTAGCGGGTATACTCGTATATACAAGAGATCATTGCAAATACATAAATGGATACTAATCTAATCTAATCTACGCTGCAAAGATATATATCATTTAAGATTTATATTAAATGCATTCCCACAAGCAGACATGTATAATTTCGCGCTAACACATGCCGCATGTGGACCTACAATATAAAAACCCAATCTCAAATGAACATAAGCCCTGCAACTCTTGCCGTCCTTCCCTGAAACAGGGGTGACATTGGAAAAGTGAACCATTTTTTACTGTATGGGTAGCCAGCCGCATACCAACCTATAAGTCAAGGAACAATATACAATAATAAAATATTTTTTTTTTTTTCTGTTGTAGTAATTTTTCCTGCAAAGTTTTATAATGACAAGCATTGGGTATTTATGATGTTTTAATTTAACTTGGGGTTCTTTCAATTATGTTGCGGTTTAAATTTATTTCACAAGATATGTTTTTCACAACATGAAATACAATGTACTGTACACTCTTCACGCTCTGCCCACAGGTGTTTACGTAACAATGTTCAAAGCCACTCTGTCTCTCCCACAGAATCTTTGCTTGTATCTATAGGTACGATAGAGCTGTTTGCACGATATGGCTGATCACCTATACTGTAAAAAATGGTTCACTTTGCCAATGTTACCCCTGTTTCAGGGAAGGTCGGCAAGAGTTGCAGGTCTTATGTTCATTTGAGATTGGGTTTTTTTTATATTGTAGGTCCACATGCGGCATGTGTGAGAGCGAAATTATGCGTGTCTGCTTGTGGGAATGCATTTAATATGAATCTCAAATGATACATATCATTGCAAATTAGATTTAGATTTAGATTAGATAGAGACGATTCTTGCATGTTCAAAAACGTGGTAGCTTATCTTGATGTATGATTCACACAAAAACAGCGCTATAATAATAATAATCTATAATCTAAGTTGCAAGGATGTATTCATTTAAAGCTCTCAGATGTATGCCCACAAACCAACACGTGTAGTTCGCACTTACAAATGCTGAATGTGTACTTACAAATAAAATCCAAACCGCAAATCAACATAAGCCCCACAACTTCTGCTGACCTTCCCTGACACAGGGGTGACATTGGCAAAGTGAAACATTTTTTACAGTATGAGTGGTCAGCCTCATACCAACCTATAAGTCAAGGAATAAATAAACCTATTATTTATGATTATTTTGCAAAATTATTTTTTGCAAACTGATACTTTTTACAGGTGGCTATGGGTATTTTTGTTTATTTCATGCAGCTATACACCCGTAAACATATTTTCTTGGAGAAATCTGAGACGGTTTCTGTACGAGCAGTCATGGAGATTGATTGATTCGTCTTTCTCGCTTCGTGACGTCACGGTATGGAAAGAAGAATGAAATAATGCGATACAAGTGCTATAAAAGTATTCAATATAGAACTTTTTGTCTCTTTCAGAGCTTTTATTTCATATTATACGAACCTTCATTGATTTTTTTTGCTTCACTAGGAATCAAACTACCAACCTTTTGATTTCAGATCTAAAGCGTTAATAATCTAACAACAATTACCTAACCGTAAGGACGTAAATAGAATTTCAGCTATGGGTATGGAAAATATCGAATTTGTTTGAATTTCAGAAGAGTAGTAGGTTTATTTCTAAATACTCTGTCTATAATCTATATCTTTAATCTGTTGCAAAGATATTGAGAAAGATGTTGCAAAGATATTGTTACGAACGTATGGGTTTCATTGTACGTGAGCCTAGGCTCGCTGGTTGCTGTGTGTGACGTCTCTGGTATAGTAAGGAACAATGCTCTAGTACCATATACTAGAAAGAATCTACCATGTTCTCGAACATGCAAAAATCGTCTATACCGCACTTGTAAGCGCATACTTTCACGTGTCTGTTTGTGGGTGTGTATTTAATATGAATTTCAAATGTTAATATACCTTTGCAACTAAAATTATATATAGATTATTATATATTACTGTTAGATCAGACAGTCTCTTTGACTATTGTGACGCAAAGACCATAAGCATAAAGTGAAGAGTATATTGTATACGATTTTGTGAGAAATAAATGTATAAATTTTCGCTTACAAATGTTGCATTTGCACTTTAAAAATCAAATCAAAACCTCAAATAAACCTAAGTCCTACAACTTTTGCCAACCTTCCCTGAAAAAAGGGTGACACTGGCAAAGTGAACCATCTTTTTTGGTAAGGTTTGTCCGCCTCATAGCAACAACAGTCAGTTTGCGGGACAGACTCAGAAATGAGGACATAAGAGTCAGGACAAAGGTTTCCGATGTCATCAAGATGGGCGCAACCCTCAAGTGGCGATGGGCGGGACATGTCGCTCGCGATCCAGATGAAAAGTGGACAAAGCGACTGCTGTGCTGGTGCCCAAGGACGGCAAAGCGTGGAGTTGGGCGCCCACAGTTGCGTTGGCGTGACGATGTTCAGAGAAGTGCAGGACTTGCCTGGATGCGGATCGCTCAGGATAGAAACGAATGGAAAATGCGAGAGGAGGCCTACGTCCAGGAGTGGACGATCAATACAGGCTGAAGAAGAAGAAGAAGAATAGCAACAAAAGGACCTTAACAAGAAAGTCAATAACTTTGAAAAAGGTGCTACAATAAACACGAATTGATTTTGTATGATTTAATATGATAATATTTTGTAAGAATGTAAGCGAATATTTTATTTTACTGTAATTTATTTATATATGCGTGCGAAACGTAGCAAATTTTCGCTAAAGGAAATTACAAGAGCATAACTTTCCCGCCTACATTCTGGGATTTGAAAACACGTGTGCTGCTTATGTGTGAAAACATGTAGCAACAAGGCTGAACTGCGCGTTCAACAAACATTTCAAATTTACGATTTGAGTTTAGACTTATTCCACTTATAACATATTTTATTGTAAAATGTATATGGAATGAGGTCGGCACATTTTTGTATTAAGAATTTTTTCTCGGCGGACAAACGTCAGTCTTTTGCCGTCCATAGCAACCAATAAAAATATTTTTATGTATTTTCCTTAGCAACCCGGCCAGGTGACGACACCATTTTGTCTTTGTCTTCTGGTTTCTTAATATTTTTCTGTGTGAATATTGTACAACCAATATCAGAATGGGTTTACTCGCATACTATCTATAGTAGGTAATATAATTTATCTAGGTTGCAAAGATACATTCACATTCAAAGGCTTTGTCAAATGCATACTCACACACAGACACGTGTAAGTCACGCTTGCAAATGCTAAATGTGTACTTCCAAATCAAAATTCAAATCTCAAATGAACATAAAGCCTGCAATTTTTTTCGACCTTCCCTGGAACAGGGGTAACATAGGCAAAGTGAACCATTTTTTACAGTACTATGACTAAAATAAATAATGTTAACATGTTTTTTACTCGCAAACTAGGTTATTTTTGATCAAAATGTTCAAAGTGTGTACAAATTCTTATTATAGACACTTTCAAACTTGATTATTCTGAGATTTTGATAAATCTCATACACTTTCGGTCTACCAGAGATTCGAGCAAGACCCCATTTCGCGGTCGAGCAGAAAGTAGGAATGTCTGCCGCTTAAATCTGTGGCTTTAGACAAATCGACCTGAAACCCGTTCCGATCACTGCAGATTCTCGTAACGCAACAGTTTTGCTTCGATTTGGACCGGATTTTCGCACTCCAGGAGGGTACAATCTGTGTTTTGTGCTGGATCTTGAAACGGGTCGGAATAGGGCGATAGGTTGGAGCAATTGACCGAGCTGTGAAAGGCATTAGTAAACGTCTGGAGATGTTTGTCATTTGGAGGGAGGGCTGGTGAAAAATGGAGTTGTCTGGACTGGTTGATGCTATCTGAGGGGATCACTGCTTTAGTATTAAGAAGAAATAAAACACCAGAGAGAAGGATTATGATGTAAAGGGCACAAACATTTTAATTGTTTTTTTTCTCTGTGCAAAAACTTAACAAACTCATATCTTAAACAAAAATAAATTATTTGTTTGCTTTTACCTAGCAACCCTGCCGTGTGACGTCACAATTGATGTAGTATTGATAATCTGTGCCGAATACATTATTGCTTAAATCAAGTATTTTTTTTAATATAACAAATCTTATATTATATCTACTCTAAGAAAATAAAAAAAATGCTTTGCCCTTGTCATCATGCAATGCTTTAAAGCATGTATACATGTGCATAATGTAAATTGTTACTTGATGCAAAATAAAAGATAAATATTTAAAACTTCCGTACCGACATTGCTGTCAAATCGCTTTTAGAATAAAACTTGCGTCACTTGGTAGAATTTCAAATATATGTATTTTTTATATTGATATTGATGTTTATTTTCAGTTTTACAAAAAATGGTGGTTGATTTTAGATGATATCTTCAGCAATTTGATGCTCCACATTGTATTGTGGAACTAAATCGAAGAAAAGATTCACAAAAATGCAGACTGACTGAGTCCTCTGCCAACTGACAGTTCAGCCAACTGAAAGTTCTGCCAACTGATAGTTTTGCCAATTGACAGTTCAGCATGTAAAACTAATCGACGCTTCCGGAAGGTGGAGCAACATGGCGGGAAAAAAACAAGATGGAGCTGAACGGAAACGTGACAGACACGGAAAGAGAGAGACAAATTGAGACGGTGAAAGAAAAATCGTTTATTTTCTTCCTTAAGTTTTCTAAAAAATAACAGATTCTTTTGAGATTCTTTCGTGCTGGAACATGTTCTATTTTCAGTTATTTCGTTTCCACGAGTGGTGATCCACCTGACGATGCAAAGGGATGTTTGCGAAACCGGCTGTGGTACAAAAATAAATACTCACGTAATCGAAAACAAACAATCGAAAACAATTTTTCTTTTAAGTGGCTTGGTACCAACAAAGAGCGGACATAAAAGTAACCGCGTCGTTTCAATAAACAGCCTTGAAAATGTTTCCTGCTCTACTAGAAAGGTAAAGTGTTACCTGCGAATAGGACATGGTCCAACACGAACGATTTCAAGAACAATTCGGTCTTCAACGTCGACCATGAATGTGAAAGCGTAAAACTGAGTCTATACATGATCTTGGCAGAAATTTCAACTTGTTTTTAGAGGAAAAAATAATGATCTTCGCATTTTAACGTACCAAAATTCTCATCAACATCCTTTTTTTTTTTTTACATGAAATGTTTTCGATTGTTAAGTTAGAATCAAACAATAAGTACTTATAGCTTTTTTCTAAATAAGGCGAACATTTTGAAAACATATTGTATTAGTAAACGACTTGGAGAATTCAGAACGCCGTGATTAGGGTGGTGTATATTAGGGCAGCAGAGTGGATTAGAGGAAAGGAAGAGAGAAAGAGAGAGAGAAGGAGAGAGAGAAAGAGAGAGAGAGAGTATCATCATGCGCTCGCCTAATTCCCCGTGCATTGGATTAAGGGATGAGGCAGGTTACATAAATTACCCCCGACATGTCTAATTGGTTAGAAATGTGAAAAACTTCCAGGAGAGCTTAGAGCGGACTTTTATGGGATCCAAATGAAGTATTATACGGTCCACTAACTATATTATTATTAATTAATAGTAATTTCATAAATCTGTCTCTTATTAATTATATTTTTAGAATAAAAATATAGATGATATATTGTTGTGCTCCGCAGAGATTCGTAACCACAACTTCCATTTACGAGTCTGAAGCGCTAACCACTAGAATACGGACCGGTCAAACATGCGTTCAAATTGCGTAAAACGCTTCTCTAATGATACCTTTAGAGTATAAATATAAATGGTATATTGTTGTGCTCCTCAGAGATTCGTACCCACGACATCCATTTACGAGTCCAAAGCGCTACCCACTAGAATGTCAACCGGTAAAAGGTGCGTTCAAATTTCGTAGAATGATTCACATTTTAAATAAGAAATCAAATCCCTCCTTCCACTCAATAATGATGGCTTGTAACAAAAGTGAATTGAAGCAGGAATCAATCAAAGCCGTGACTTGTTCCTCCGTATGATGATACGACCACTCTCAACTCGAGGGGTGTAATGAATCCCAAACGTGACTTCAAAGCCTCGCATGTGTTTGTGTGTGTGTCTGTGTGTGTGTGTGTTTTCCCGCAAACATCTCCAAGAATCAGCGTGTTTTCTTTTGGGAACATTTAGTCGGCACTACTACCGGACATAAATATCAATCGAGGGTTTGGGCTCCGCAAACATAGAAGTAGTAATTCTATGGCTAGTGGCTATGAATGTGATTTAGTTCATAACGACATGAAACCAGCCTTTGACGCCAAATATTCTTGATAGTGCTGTCTCGCTCACGACATATGTTTTTTTTTTTAAATAGATTTGTGGAAAGAAATGCAATCCACCAACCTATCTTGCCTGGCCAGTTGTCTTCATGCGAAAGCTGAAGCTTGTGTGTATGCAATGGCATCTGTTGTACCAGGGTCGAAGTTATGGTCAAGTGGGCTAGACGTAGGATTCAAACCAACGTTATTTGGTTCCAAATACGCTAATTCCAAATACACCTCTACCACCGCGGTCATAACACCGACAAATGTTTTTGTCATTTTCTTTGTAAGCATCGTGTCTCTACTCCATCTTCATCTATATAAATATCACCATAGAAACCTATGAAATCACCATAGTAACGAAATTTGTTATGAATATCGCTCTAGTGGTGTCGACAGTATCTGTCAAGGATCTAATAAATTCCGAATTTAAAAATGTTTCGAAGCATTGTTTACGGGATGATTTTCACAAGGAGGTATGTACATCTATTACCGCGTTCTTGAAGATTACTAGTTCAAAAAGTGGCTGTCATTTTCGCGAGCAAAACATTTGACAAATGATTTTTTTTTTTTAAAGTAATCATATAAAGTAGTTTTGTAAGTGAAATATCATTTCACATTCTGAAGATTTATTTTCTTTTATTGACACGTATAGAAAATGTTCGGTTTGGTATTTTTATGTATTTTTTCCAATAAAGTAACCGACCGTTGGAAGGTTACCAATAAACTGAATTTGGATTTTTTTCCAATGAGTGCGTTAGCTCATTCCTAATTCTCAAAGGATTGCTTTCTTGGTCTATCTAGTGTTTAGATATCGATGTCCGCAAACATAAAAAGAGGTTTGTTTTTGCGGCACCGCTTTTATAGAGTTGCCAATTCCGGTGAAGGGCAATCGTGGCTGGTCGGACGATAAATCATGGCGTCAATGGAACGTCCTGTGTGGGACTCGCCGTGTGTATAGGTGGACTGTAGCTTCACTGAGGAGTTGCTGGCTATATATAGCTGTTGTGGTCTGCAGACAAGACATGCCTTGTTAATGATGCGGAAGAAACGGTGCACTTTGAATGTCAGATTATCAATCTTGTATTGAAAGCACAATAAATACCTCGGCGAATAGAGATCCGTTTATAAAGTTAGTATGCACGTTTATACTTGTGGTAGTTTTATAATGATTACTGTCGGGAAGGAAGTCAGTAATGGTGCTTTTAATTCAACATAACGCTCCCTCAGTTCTTGTTTATCGTATACGCCAATCTTGTCAAATATGACTTTTTCATGCAGTTGTCTTATGAATCAAATTCTACACAATCTGATCTAAGAAAAACCGTTAAACTAGATAATGTGAGAGTTCTTTTACATGTTTTTAAAATAAATTTCTTGTTTTCATAAGACACATTGGTCCAGTACACATGCAAACATTGCTCATGTAAAATTTTCTCAATGGCGGATACGTAAACAAGAACTGAGGCAGCGATAAGGAATACATTGCGCCCCCTTAGTGCTTGTTTGGCTTATCTACCATTTGATTTAACGATGACCTTTCACGAAACTGTGAGATTTGTTTTTAATATTTTTCAAATCAATTTCCAGCTTTCATAAAGCACATTGGTACAGTACACGTACAACCATTGCTCATGTGAAATTATCTCTGTTGGAGAGAAGACAATCAAGCAGTTAGATGACGAATTGGTGTGCCGATATTCAATCCAATCAATCAAATCTATGTTGCAAAGATATGTTACATTGGAGATTCACATTACGAGTACATGCATTCTCACAGCCAGACATGTATAAGTTCGCGCTTGCACATGCCGCACGTGAACCTACAACATAAAATCTCAAATAGACATACACCCCGCAACTCCTGCAGTCCTTCCCTGAAACCGGAGTGACATTGGCAAAAGTGAACCATTTTTACAGCATGGGTGGTCAGCCGCACACCAATCTATAAGTCAAGGAACGAATCCAGGTCTTGAGAATTACAAAAGGAACGATATTTTCTAGCTCGTAGGTATAGGTGACGAAATTATGAGAAGTGCTTCTTTGTACACAGGTTAGATATTTATACATCTAAGTATTATAGAATAAACAGATTGAAATTTTAATGAGTCACACATCTACAAGCACACACTTGTAGATGTGTTATTCTCAAAGTAAATTTATCTAGAATATTGTGAAAACCTTTTGAGGATTTCGGATGAATAGAGGGATTATGTTTCGTTGAATCCTTTGTGTAAAAACAAATATTGAGTTGATGTTATCTTTTGTTTTAAAATTATGAAGCGTGTCTTTGAAGGAATGAAAACATCAACTGTGAAGTATGTAACATTGTTTCTTGAAACTAATTATTTTTCGCGATCTATTTTAAGACTTATCTTAATGTGTATGTATCATCTGCCATATCTGAAAGTTATTCATCTAAAAATCTCCTACAAACTATAGTTTGATCGAGAATGTTCTAAACAGGGCGTGTCGCATCACTATACGAAGGCTTTAACTCATCACTATATCGCTACCTTAAAGGTAAAACTGAATAGGTGCTGACTCGCTGTTTTGAGAAATTGCAGGTAAAACATTTTGTTGTATGTAACTTCTCATAGTAAGTCAATTATTAATAAGGAAGTGCTAATGAACAACTTTTAAACTACAGAATTTTCACACGTTTTTTATTGTTATCTGTTGTAGAAAATAGGAAAAAGGTGCATTTATCTGATAAACTCATGTCAACTCCTTCTTCTTAATCTTGTTTCTCATTGCTGAGGGTTGTAACCCGTGTGAAAGCAATCACTTTTCTCTAGTTGCAGTGCTGCTGTCTCCACTTGATCGGTCACTCGTGTGAGGGATCTTTCTCTTCCTATCCAAGCCACCGATCATAATCAGTCGATCTAGGCTATCCTCATAACTGCGGACATTGTGCCCGAAGGACTGAAGAATACAGCGTGTGCATATATTGGCCAGAGTCAAGCCATCCAAACGTAGCTCCTAACGATTGGACTCGTTGGTAGGTCTAGCCTAGTATGTACTGATTCAGTTTTACCTTCAAGGTATCAATAACTTCAAAGTAAGGGTTGGTATGCGGCTGACACCCATGCTGTAGAAAATGGTTCATTTTGCCAATATCACCTCATTCAATTTTACCTTATAATCTATAATCTATAATCTAAGTTGCAAGGATATATTCATTCAAAGCTCTCAGATGTATGCCCACAAACAAACACGTGTAGTTTGCGCTTACAAATGCTGATTGTGTACTTACAAATAAAATCCAAACCTCAAATGAACATAAGCCCTGCAACTCTTGCCGACATTCCCTGAAACAGGGGTGACATTGGCAAAGTGAACCATTTTTTACAGTATGGGTGGTCAGCCTCATACCAACCTATAAGTTAAGGAATACGAGTAATAAATAACATTTAAGTATAAGAAAACAACAAAACCTTAAAAATAAATCTATACAAAAAAAGTAAAAAATGTCTTATGCAAAAAATGTAGCAAGCCAATAAACCAACATTAAAAATCAGCATTGCAGATTAGCCGCCACTTCTTCCTGTCCTTGCATACTTCTTTCATTTCATCCAGAGTCATAACTTTTTTCATACAAGCTCTCCTTTTATTATGACTCTGGATATCCCATTCACTCGCTATTTCGAAAATTTGGTCCATCCATACCTTTCTCGGTCTTCCTCTTCCACGACATCCATCCTTCAAGGTACAAATCTTCAATGTATCAATATCTTCAAAGTAAGGGTTGGTATGCGGCTGACACCCATGCTGTAGAAAATGGTTCACTCTGCCAATGTCACCCCTGTTTCAGGGAAGGTCGACAAGAGTTGCAGGGTGTATGTCCATGTGAGATTCTTATATTGTAGGACCACATGCCTCATGTTGAACTTGTACATGTCTATTTGTGAAAGTGCATATAATGTGAATCTCTAATATTACATATATTTTGCAATTTTAGATTATATTGGATTAGATTAGTATCGATATTAAGGCTGTAACTCTGCAAATTTGTGGATATAGCGAGTGTGTGTTTATGTGTTTTGTGAGTGTGTGTGTGTGTGTGGTGGAGAAAGCGTCATCTGGCGCGCAGATTGACACGCAGCCGAACACAACAGAGAGATGAGCTCTGTATTATTCAGATGTGACGTCTGAGTAGAAAGCAATAAGGGCGGTTTGTCTCGCTGAGGGTAAATATTAACCTGCCCTCTTACGCGAATCTTTCGCACGCAATGTGTGCGAAATGAAAATAATGCATTCGTAAGAAGGAGTGCGTGTGTGTGTGATGTGGTGGGTGAGATGAAACCTATATGTGTGGATAACAAAATCATGTATTTGCTTTGCATTAAAAACGTAACTAAGCTACACATATAGTGTTACTTCTTGCCTGCGTTATCCCCGAAGGGGCTGTAGGTATGTGGTGATTCGGGAGTTATTTATTTTTACGGAAAAGGGGACCGGCCTCACATCAACCATTTCAGTAGAAGTGGAGGTGTCCTAGCTCCTGAGGGGGCTGGTTCTACTTTCTTGTTACTCTCATTTCTTTTGCGATGGAAGGTCTTCCCGATAGTCGTGATCCGACCCAGCAGCGATTCTAGATTAACCTGTTCGTCATTACACAATAAAGAGGAATTGAGTCGAACGGACGGACAAAGACGGACATTTCAGATTTTAAATTTTATTGGTATCAACCGCCATTATTTTTGAGGTGGTAGTACCTCTGCAGATGTGCCTCTATTTTGGTCTATCGTTGCACTGTTTTTTCATGCTCTTTTTTTTCCTATAATCTTTAATATATATTAACTGTAAGATTCACATTAAATGCATTCCCAAGCTGACACAAATAAGTACGTGCTTATACGCATGCCTCATATGGACTTACATTACAAAACCCCAATCTTAAATGCGCAAAAGTCCTGCAACTCTTTCCGAGCTTCCCTGAAACAGGGATAACATTGGCAAAGTGAAACATTTTTTTACAGTATGGGTAGTCAGCTTCATACCAACCTAGTCAAGGAATACAAGCAATTAATTACATACAGTTCAATAACAAACAAACAAACACTAAAAAATCTATAAAAATGAAAATTGATTCTTGGCCCTAGCAGCCTACATTACAGATCAGCCGCCATTTTAATCATAAAGTTCCAAAATATGTTAATCAAACGTAGAGTAGTATTGCAGATATAATTTTTTCCGCAATATTTTCAAATACAGCAAAATAATACAACAGATTGAAATCATCTTCTATAAAAGCGTCAACGTTTGTTGGGTACGTTTTGTCTCTGGATATTGCCGATGCTCAAATTGTCGATTGCGGCGATACCTGCTTGAGGCGATGGCAGGCAGGATAGACTGAGAGGGAGAGGGAAGAGGCTGGCTACCCAATATGTATGTGGGGGGAGGTGTCTTCCCCTAACCGCAGCCCTCCACGATGAATGGCTACGTTCACGTAGGCCCTAGTTTGCCGAGAGCTCTTTGAAACACCTGCGCTGTCGCTTAGTTCCCAATTGAAGTGGTGTGGTGACAGAGGCGCAACAAATAATTCTACCCACTGCGTCTTATCGAGTGTCGTATTCAACTTCATTGTCTCTTTATTTTAATTTTATAATAAAAAAAAAGTAGACAATCAAGTTGAAGAGGAATGCAATTTACCAATCCAACATTTGTATTTTCAAATATGCTCTTCGCTGGGTTGAAAAATTCATATTCCTTTGCCAATGACCGGCCACCAAAGGTCCATCCAGCCTTGCAGCAACTGAGTCTTGTTTGAGAATTTGCGCTTTTGATAGCAACACCTAAGCTCGAATGGGGCTTTTGAGGTGTGATTTACACAAAAAAAATATCCTCTTATTTTTACAAGGTATTCTTACCTATTCGTTTCTTGACTTATAGGTTGGTATGCGGCTGACCACTCATGCTGCATAAATGGTTCACTCTGCCAATGCCACCCCTGTTTCAGGGAAGGACGGCAAGAGTTGCAGGGTGTATGTCCATTTGAGATTTGGTTTTTTATGTTGTAGGACTACATGCGGCATTTTTAAGCGTGAAATTAAATGTGTCTGTTTTATGAAAATGCATTTAATGTGAATCTCTAATGTTACTTATATTTTGCAACTTAGATTAGATTAGATAAGATGTACGCTTCTGCAGCGCTTTGTATTCCTCTTGCAGAGCTACCCCTGAGGGAGCTCTCCGCGTCCCGCCAAAATCAAAACCTAAACGTCTTTCCCGTGCGGCTCGGATGTCGTACAATAGCAAAGCAGCTTCCCGCTCAGCCTGCTAATGAAATCAATTGCAATTATCTGGATTGTTTTGGGAGCGTGACTGCTTATTACCATTAGCAGAGATGATGACTGTTGTCGTACCGTGTATACTATAGTCTGCTGTGTATACTATTTAGTAATAACATGGAGGAGCAGAAACTAACTTACTGCATTAATACATACTGTTACATACTCTTTTGGAACATCGAAGTACTCCCATATCGCGACAATTATGCGGAAGCTGCACTGGCTCAAGTTCTCAGAAAGAGTGCGGTATAGACTGTGCGTCATGATAAAATACATCCTAGATGGACAGGCACCAGAATACCTCAGAGAACTGTGTCAGATGCAGCAAGCCACTAGCTCCAGGACTCTAAGGTCAGTTAATGTAGGCTCCGCAAGGCTGAGCTTGCCCCTCAACGCAACCTCAACCAACTTTGGTGATTGTGCTTTTTCGGTTTCAGGCCCAATGGCTTTGAACGAGTTGTTGGTCGAGGTGAGGAAAGAACGGGACAGGGAAAGCTTCAGGAGGAAGCTGAAAACGCGCCTGTTTGAAAGGGTCTTACCCGAAATAAAGGGCCCTTGTGACTAAATTTTAGTGAAAACGGCGCTTCGGAAAAAAATCAACAAAATATTGTTATGTAAATATAAATATTGAAATAAGTATGGGTAGTTATAGTGTTATGTAAATATAAATATTGAAATAAGTATGGATAGTTATAGTTATAAGAATCCTCAAAAGTATTGGTAGGTAAGATCGATAATTATGTATAAGTGTAGAATTCTCTAGGCTAAGTAGGTATTTGTTATAATTATAGGAATACTGTGTTACATTTGTAGGTAGGATTTTGGTTGTATCTCTAGGTAGTACGTGAAGCGTCGAGAAGTAATAATTACTCTGGAACCGTCTGGCGACTTTAGTTCTGGATCATACTGCTCTGAAGAGTATAAAGGTGCGAATGGCCTGCAGAGCGGGCCAGTATCATAGCGACTAACAAACCCATCGAAGCCATCTGATCAGTGAACCGAAACCAGTGGAATAATCGGGAAAGTAGTGTGAAAATAAATTTTTTAACTGTGTAAAATAAATAACTATTGAAGAAGACCTGTGTATTTTTAATTTGAAGACAATTGAACCCTAATTTCGTAACAATTGGCGTCAGGTGCGGAATTGTCAAGAAAAATTAAGATCTTCTGTCTAAAAATAAATAAAATAAATTAAATAGTGTTAAAATGAACTTTATTCAAATTGAACTTTGTGTGAACTGACTTTTGTGAAAACAAGTGTTTAAATAAATTTTTGTTAAAAGAAAAGACGCAAAAGCAAGTTGCTTATAAATTCTGGAACATCATATGGAACATAATTCTGGACATAACATAATGACTATTTTACCGCATTGAGAAAGTCATCAAATTGGACCATAGATTTTTTATTATTGTGTGTGATTAAAAAAATAAAATAAATAAATAAAAATCTTGAAAAATATTACAAAAGAACGTTCCAGATTCATCGAGAAAAAGTTTTTGAATAACTATCCTTTGTTTACAAGTGTGTGAATGTACATTAAGTACCTACCTGTGTGTTTGAAAGACTTGAGACGAAATAAATAATTATGTACTATCAGACATTATTATGTTAAAAATATTGGTGAATTAAAAATAAATATTAAAAGACAGTACCTACCTACCAATCAGTGTAATCAGACAAATTATTATTTTTGCTAAAGTACGTATTCAAAACAGCTATATATATAAAACTCAAAACTTGTATTAAATAAATTTGAAAATATTTTTGTTTTGACGTAAATTTAAAAAAAAAATGGCAACTAAAGTGAACGTCAAGGACCTCAAAGTCACTGAGCTTAAAAATGAGCTTCTGGAGAGGGACCTGGAGACCTCAGGAGGAAAGGCAGCCTTACAAGCACGCCTCATAGAGGCCTTGGAACAGTCAGGCGAAGACCCGGCATATTTTGTCATGGCGTCTGGAGGGGACCGCGCCTTGGACGAGCTAAATATCAGCATCAACAGTAACCTGACAGGACTGAAGACTGAGATGGCTGACAACGCCAAGACCCTGGAGGAGAAGATGGCTGACAACGCCAAGACCCTGCAGGAGAACCTGACGGACCTGAAAGTGGAGATGGCTGAAAACGCCAAGGCCCTGCAGGAAGACCTCGCCAACATGAAAGAGAAGATGAACGAGAATCTCACAACCCTGAAGGGAGAAATGGAGGAGAAGATGACAGCCCTGAAGGGGGAAATGGAGACTCGGATGTCAAATCTGGAGGTACATCTGCGTGCCGAGCTGGCCGACAAGGGCCAGATGGAGTCCACCAGAATATCCCCCAAAGGCCTTCACGACGAGACCGACCAGGGATGCTCAACTCCAACCAGGGTCACTAGAGGGGATGATGACCCTTCGCTGGCGAAGCACAACCTCCCGACCTTCGACGGGAAGACGTCGTGGGAGGAGTATTTGACCCTCTTTGAAACGGCTGCCATGATGGGAGCCTGGAGCCAGCAGAAGAAGGCTTCGGTTCTCAGCCTGTCGCTCCGAGGAGACGCTCTCAGGGTTCTGCAGGCCATACCCCTGGACAACCGTGGTGACTTTGGGCAGCTGAAGCAGCGCTTGGATATGCGCTATGGCCACAAGTGCCTGGAGCAGCTGTACAAGTCGCAGCTGAACACAAGGGTGCAGAAGCCCAACGAGAGCCTCCAGGAGTTTGAAATGGACATCGCCCGCCTGGTACGAGACGCTTACCCGACATTCCCTGATGACATCTGCGAGAGCTTGGCAGTGGACAAGTTCCTGAACGGATTGAGAGAATGGGAGACGCAGCAAGCAGTGAAGCTGGCTCTTCCGAAGACGTTGAACGAGGCGCTAAGCCGAGCTCTCGAATTTGAGGCTGTCAAACAGTCCATCAGGGGCCACGCCAGGGTTTGTGCAATCAAGGCAGAGGAGGTCAAACTACCTACAACCGAGGAAATAATAGAAAAAGTGCTGCAGCAACTTGAGCCAACAAGACAGAAGGCGCACTGCTGGACGTGTGGCCAGCAAGGACACCTGAGCGCGAGGTGCCCAAAGTCTCAAGGACCGGAGAAATTGGAAGACGACCGCAAGGATGTAGAGACCACCATGGAGATGAACAAACGGCTGAGGAAACAGCTCCAGGATGCCGAGAGAAAGGTCAAAGTCATGGAGACGGATAACAGGCAGCTGACGAAGAACTTGGCCAGCAGTGAAAGGGTCCGGCGAACAGCGGAGGCCGAGAGGGACGAGTTGCACGAGACTGTGCTGAGCCTGGAGAGACAGAACAAGGGGCTTAAGACTAAGCTCCAGCAGCTGGAAGCTGGGCAGGGGCCCAGGACGAAGGACACCATCGCCAACCTGGAGTCCAAAATCAGCAACACCAAGGAGGCGGGAGCTCGAATGAAGGATAACCACCGGCCAACTCAAAGAGCAAAGTGGTCAAACAATGACCAGCCCGCCCAGAGAGTACAAAAATGCGTCGCATCCAAAGAAGCGCCCCTGTTTGAGACGTTCTGGAGCAAGGTGCAAGAGGGACAGAAGATTCGCCATGGGGTGACCACAGAAGTCCACAAGGACTTATTTGAGGTCACTAGGGACCACACACTGGCATGCAGTGTACCGGAAGATCTAGATATGTCTAGAGGAATTGCACGGGTCTTCCGATACAAATTCGGAGAACCGCAACCCTCGAGCAGCCCGCAAGGAAGAGCTCTGAGACTACCGAAGGGGCGTCAACAAGCATACTGCCTGGTTGTCCCGGATTCCAGCAACCTGGAAGAGGACTACAGGGCATTGTGGGACGGCCTTGTTGAGCTGCGTGACTACATGTTGGAGGATCAGCAGGCGCGTCTGGCAATACCGAAGATGGGTGGCGGCCGCGCTAATCGAGACTGGCGGATAATCCGGAGTATGATTGAAGCAGTGTTCTCGGGAGTCGGCATCAGCGTCATGGTGTGCTGCGAGCAAGCGCAGCCGAGAGCCAGTGGGGAGAAATCCGTGGACTGCCACTTCTTCCTGACCACAGGGTGTCGACGTGGATCAGCATGCCCCTACCTACACAGAGTCAAGACTGTTCCGGGACGAAACAGTCTAGGTGGGGGGTAGTGTTATGTAAATATAAATATTGAAATAAGTATGGGTAGTTATAGTGTTATGTAAATATAAATATTGAAATAAGTATGGATAGTTATAGTTATAAGAATCCTCAAAAGTATTGGTAGGTAAGATCGATAATTATGTATAAGTGTAGAATTCTCTAGGCTAAGTAGGTATTTGTTATAATTATAGGAATACTGTGTTACATTTGTAGGTAGGATTTTGGTTGTATCTCTAGGTAGTACGTGAAGCGTCGAGAAGTAATAATTACTCTGGAACCGTCTGGCGACTTTAGTTCTGGATCATACTGCTCTGAAGAGTATAAAGGTGCGAATGGCCTGCAGAGCGGGCCAGTATCATAGCGACTAACAAACCCATCGAAGCCATCTGATCAGTGAACCGAAACCAGTGGAATAATCGGGAAAGTAGTGTGAAAATAAATTTTGTAACTGTGTAAAATAAATAACTATTGAAGAAGACCTGTGTATTTTTAATTTGAAGACAATTGAACCCTAATTTCGTAACAATATATAAATATATACATCCGTTTTTACTGGGTTCTCTTTTAAATAAACTGCAATAATTTATTTTTCAATATTTATTTTACACAATACACGGTTTACAATATACTGGCCACTTTTTCTAGATCTTGGGTTATCGAATTCCCAGCTCAATTTTTCAAACGACGCTGCCCTCTGTACCATTGTGGCTCACTTATAAAGGTACCAAAGACACAATTCTTGCTTGTTCTAGACTATTCTAAAGTGTATTTTACCAAACCAGTCTACTATCATCTATTTAATCATTGTACTAGTGGCAAACACATACACACACACACGCAAACCCTACAAACTAATACATTCGTAACAATACTACAGCCCACATTTGTCTCAGTCATACAAAATAATGCCATTTCGTATTTTGTCACCCAATTATAACAACTGCCATAATATCTTAAAAAAATGCATTTTTCCTTTAAAATTAATCAATTTTAGAGATCACAATATTTCTACCACGTGTTATCTGTCAACTGGCAACCATTCTTATTCGCAATAGTACCAACTTTCCAGGCATTTTTTTACATTCGCCCGAGTTTTTTTTTGTACACATGGAAATGCAACTGTGAAGTTCTTTGTTCTCTTTCTCACCAATGACCATTTTTGTAAGTAAGTTGAAACAGATATATCGCTGCCTTAGTTCTTGTTTGGCGTAAACGCCATTGAGAAAATTTTACATGAGCAATGTTTGCATGTGTACTGGACCAATGTGTCTTATAAAAACAAGAAATTTATTTTAAAAATATTTAAAAGAACTCTCACATTATCGAGTTTTACGGTTTTTCTTAGCTCAGATTGTGTAGAATTTGATTCATAAGACAACTGCATGACAAAGTCATATTTGACAAGATTGGCGTATACGGTAAACAAGAACTAGGGGAGCGATATGATGTTTCTTTTCGTTAAAACAATTTCTAGTCCACAGATATCAAAAGTCAAAAGTGTATAGTATAGTATGTATACTATAGTCTATTCTATAGTAGACCATAGTAGAGCTCGCTCACTAAATATGATGGGATCGTGATCTGCCGATAGATACAGCGTGGAACTTCCCCATCTGAATTGTCTGTTGAATAGTTAACTGCATTAAGTGTTTGAGAGTGTGCCAGCTATCAAATGAAGTTATTGTAAATAAACTTTGAAACTTAATTGATAATTTTTTTTATAGATTCAGTACAGACTAGAAAAAAAATCTTGGTGGAAAAACACCACACTTCTATGAGAATTTCTATCCTTGAAAACAATAAACGAAAAATTGATTTTGCGTTTTTTAGTCTATTGAATTTATGCAAGTCCATTCTTCACTTTTAAAATATATGTTTAAATGAGTTAACCAACCGTCCCCTAAAAATCCCCATTCTTCGGAATTATTTTTTGTGAATTGTTAGTTGTTGTCTTGATAATTGTGTGATAACACCAAAAGCGCTCGAGAAAATATCTTGAAGAATCTTGAAAAAAACCATTGTTTTCTATTTTTTAATTATAAATTTAGCATGAATCTTCTCAATGTCAATACAAAAACCCTTAAACATATTGATTATTTATGTTTTCTTAAAAACAAATAACTAATTAAACACTGTTTCTTTTCACTCAATGTATCGATTTATTTCAATTATAGATTATTACCGTTTTCGACCCTATTGGTCATCATCAGGTAGGACTACAATCTAATGAATTTTCATAGTATTAATACACAAACCATAAAAAATATAACCTTAAACTTATGTTTTTTTAAAGATTTTACAAAGCCTGTTTCCTTGAAATGAATGGATATTGAAATCGTCCGTTTGAGATTTGTTTTTGTTCAGAAACATGGGTTCTTTATATCACAAAAACTGTTACGTTCGCTCTCTTTTATAAAACACACTTACACGCTGTCACAACGTTTTTTAAAGTCATAAACTCTGTTAATCATGTTTTTAAATACTCTCCCGTATTTAATTGCTTCTCATTACGTAAAATCTCAGGTAAATTACACAAAAAAAACACGTTTTAAGGGCCACGCATAAAAGAGAGTGGAGGGGCATAAAGCTCTACGAATACTTATACATGAGATCAAATTTATTTTCTTGTAGACTACAGGTACGTGGAGCATCAATGTATAAGAACAAGATGGAATAAGACAGCAATCCTTTAAAAATTTGGAATGCACGCATTGTACAAAAATCTAAGTTCAGTCTATCGGTAACCTTCCAACTGTCAACAGGGTGTTATCCGTTTGGAAACAAAATCCATATAAATTTCAAACTAGATGTATTCTTAACGTGCCAAAAGAAGAAAATTAATGAATAATATTTCACTTAAAATAACTAAATTTTATTTGATAACTTTCATAATTTTTATTTTTTTATTTGTCGAAATATTTTGATAGAATGATATCCATTTCTAGAACAAATGATTTTCAAGTATGTTGGCACTTGCTTGTTCAAGTTTGTAGCTACTATGCTCGCCGTAATAGATAATTGTGAAAATCATCCCGTTCACAAAGAGATCGGAACATTTTTGAATTTAGAATTTATCAGATATTTTCATACTTTATACAACACTTGTAACCAATACCGATGCTATGGTGATTTCATAGGTTTCTATAGTGATATGTTAAAATATTGAAGACGAAGTAGGGACACGTTGTTTATATAGAAAATGATAAAAACATTTCATATTTCGTGAGCGAGACAGCACGATCAACAATTTGATTGGTGCATCATGTCGTTTGAAACTAAACCAGCTTCATTGCTACTCCACAAAATTACTACTTCCATGTAGCAGATCAAATATATTTTCCTGTAGACTAAAGTAAAGGCGGATGTAAAGGTGCGTAGAGGCTTTCGCCGTTCAATTAGTGTCCCCAACGACAAGCTGCCGTTATAACGTTTCCCTCTTCCGCCGTAAAGTATGAGGACAAAAAAAAACGCCAGCATTTTAAAAGTAACTATCGCTAAGGTATGCTAATTAGGTTTGTTTTAGGCCTCGCCCCTCTACGCCGGCGTAGAAGCGTAGAGGTGACGTAGAGGCGTAGCACTGAGATGCTGCAAAATTGAATTGAGATCAAGCCTGAAATTTATATCTTGCCCCGCTTGAGTTTTCATATTTTAAATGAAATTTCTAGCAAATGTTTCTAAGAAATAATCAAGTTTCACGTAAATTTTTCATTTGAAAAACGTGCATTTTACAAGCGCTCTTAACGTATTTTTTACTTCATCCTTCTTTCATCTTACAAGTCTTTAACTGATAAGTTAATTGCAACAAACAGAAAATTTACCGTGAAACATCAATCCGAGCAAGACTTTTTTTTTTGAAGATTTACAAACCTTCTTGCCAATACTTGGAATTTTCGAGGTAAAATATTTTGTTGCACAACTCAACTGTATTAGTTTAAAGTAAGGATTTTATATGTTTGGTTATAAACCAAATGTGTTGTTTCTTTCTGTTATGAAGGGGATCAGGCGTCAGCACTTTAATTTGCAATCGCAAGTTCGAACCCCGCCTGCGCCTTGTCCCATTGACAATAACTTTGACCCTGATGCAACAAATAACATTGGGTATCTAAATCTAAATCAAAATCTAAGCTGCAAAGATATGTATCATTTGAGATTCATATTAAATGCATTCCCACAAGCAGACATGCATAATTTCGCGCTTACACATGCTGCATGTGGACCTACAATATAAAAACCCCAATCTCAAATGAACATAAGCCCTGCAACTCTTGCCGCAACTCCACCCAAACTGTACAAAATGGTTCACTTTGCCAATGTCACCCCTGCTTCAGGGAAGGTCGGCAAGAGTTGCAGGGCTTGCAGGGTATTATTAATAAATAATGAATTAAACAATTATACGATTCATTATTAATTATTGTAAAAAACTGTTTCTGGCCAGGCGAATTGCATTTCTGTTCACAAATCTATTTAAACATAAGGTCCAATCGGGGAGTGAGGAGACCTCAAATGGTTCCGTTCGTGGACGTCATCAAGGAAACTGCAGGTTCAACACAGCAACCGATAGACAAACACAAAGAAGGTTGGAGGAGACCTACGTCCAGGAGTGGACTGAAAAAGGCTGAAAAATCAAGGAAAGAATGTTGTAAAAGAATGTAACTATGTTTTTACTAAGATTTCAAATTGATCAAGTGAAACACTGTGGTGAGCCATTATAAAGGTTTATTTTACAATATTTTTTATTATTTTAAAATAAACCTTTATGTTTTTACTCTTGTATGAAGTTGTTCAAGACTCAGTGAAAAGGTGCCAACGCAACAGTTATCTACGTATTACAACAAGATCGTTGAATTTTTAATGATGTAAAAAGTTAGGCAGGGATTTAACATAAGCAGGCCCTTTTGTGCGCTCTAAGTTCGGGGAAGAAAAAACCTTTTTGTCCTAAGCCCACCTTTTTCTTGCCTTACTTTTTAAGCTCATTCCTGATCCAAGGGGCAGTTATTTATTAAAAGAAAAAATCAATACAAAAACTTGCGCGCCCTCCTCGCTACTTAAGGGGTTGGAGGGAGCTTATACAATATACACGTACTTCAGTGAAATATTAAGTCCACTTCTGAAATAAAAACGTCTATGTTTAGCTTAAAGGTTAGGGCGTCCGTGTAGCATTAAGAAAGATTACATTCGAGTATAACCTTAAGCTCTTTGGCTGAAACTGGAGCCAAATCAAGGATTGAAGAATCGATAAGAAGAGTTAACACAATGTTTGGATAGCGTGCATTTGCAGTTGCTGGTCCTCTGGCCTGGAACTACCTGCCACATCATGCGAAAGAGCTAGAAGACCATGGAAAGTTCTGGAATGCACTGAAGACAAGCAAATTTCTGGCATCGTTTGCACAAGCGCCCTTGGAGTGACTACATCAAGAAATCATCAACTCATCATCGTAATCATCATAATCTTTAGTATAAACACTGAAAAGGACTTATAGCTGTGTGGGCACTGTGAATAATTGCATGAAAGATTTAACAGCGCCTCCAGTGAGCGTAAATCGATACTCCCATTTTACTCTTCACAATATAGAGCATAACCTAGAAGGTTTTATACTTTGATTAATTTTGGTCAAAAATGCTTATTTTAATTTTTTAATTTTGTAAAAAACAGTTACAAGAAAAATTACACAGTTAGGTTGATTTAAATTATTTACACCCGATGGGTTTCGCATGTGGCGACCTATTTATTTTTATAGGTAAGGGGGTCAGACTAACGCGAACCACTTCAGTTGAAGTGGAGGTTTTCCAGCTCCTCATGGGGTTGGTACTCATTTCTTGTGAAGGCTGACCTAAGCCTTGGCGGTATTTTGTTTTGTGGTTTTAAATAAACACCGAAATGGAAAAATATCATTATTGACACCCTCGGTAGGATTTACGCCCGAGCTTATGGCATGGAATGCACGCAATCTACCAACTGAGCTAGCGCCCAAACTGTTAAAGCTTTTTGCATTTTTTTTATGAGAGTCTTTCAGAAAACCGCGTTCACATGGCCTTTATATAAATAACCTCGACGAGAAAACTCTTTTCGTAAAATTATGAAGACACCTCAGTACATCATTCTCAAAAACAGTTTCTCGCCAACGACGTGAAGTGTGTCGCTGGCGGAATATATTTTTGTATAAATACGTCTTGCGTCAGCGCGCCGAAATTCATCTAAGAATATTTTAAGAAAGTGTGTTTCCCGGCTTGGTTATAATGTTGGTATTACTGACACAAAGTGCCGAGTAGGCTGGCAACAGTTGCTCTCTACCCCCACCCCCCCACCCCCTCATTCGCTTCTTCTGAAGGAGAGGACTTCTTCCCTGTTCTCTTCTTTGTCTTTTCTCCTTCCCTGTCGACAGCTGGCCCTTAAATGCGACGTCACATCGCACCACCCCACTTCTAGGAGGGGATGTATTCCACAATTATATATTTCAGCTTAAACTGCTTGCAATAATTCATTCACTGAAAACAGAGGATTGTATAAAGCATACAAAAATATAAAAGATGTGCAAAATGTAGTTTTTAGGATAAAAATAATCAAATCATTGTTTACGAATTTTTCAGTTTTCAGGAATAAAATAAACACGTGTAAAATTTGACCTTTGAGAAAATAAAAATGTATTGAACTTAAAATACGGAGATTTATAATTTTCTTTGAAAATGGAATTACTGGATGGTATGACAGAAAATGTCAAAGAGATACACGAAATTCTTTCATTGCCGTAAAAAATCTTAATCTAATTATGATGATTTATTTGATGGGTGCTGTTTCTTGTGTGAATCACACCTCAATAGTCCTGTGTAAGCTAGATCGTCGCTAGAGAAAGCGTCAATTCTCAAGCAAGACTCAGTCGCTGTGAGGCTGAATGGACCTTTGGTGACCGGTCTTTGGTAAAGGTATATGAATTTTTCAACCCAACGAAGAGCATATTTGAAAATACCTATATATGGTATTTTTTTGTGCTCCGCCAGGATTCATACCTACAAACTTCCATTTACGAGTTCAAAGCGTTATCACTAGACGAAGAACTTTAAATTGCTATCTTTTGAAAAAGTGTTTTTTTTTTTTTGTGTATGTTACACAGTAATTCACGTCTATTGTTTTTTTTGCATACTGCACAGGTTTTAAATTAAAAAAAAAACCTTTTATAAATTTTCAGTGTTCCTTGCGTGATATCATTTTATGTAAACGTACCAAAACAAAGAATTCTCTGAATATTATTCTGCGCATAGAAAAAGAGAAACTTTTCACGTTATCTTTAAAATATGCACCCATACGCAGCATCCGGCAGTACTGGAAAGCAACCTTTTTATGGATAAAAGCCAGTTAATGTGAGCGCCTACGTCTGCCTACCAGAGAGAGAGAAAAAAAAAACACCAAAGAAGAGGCACAACATAAAAAGGTTGATTCGCCCAGTTTCAGACGGGGAATAATATTCTACGACCATTGTAGAAAAAAAAGGATTAACTCCGCAAAAAAACTAGAGAGTATTTTGTTTTCATCGACAGAATGGCGTTGAGAATTGCTCGGCATGTAGGTATAAGCCGAAACCTTTTTGTGAAAAAGGAAAATGGTTTTTGTGTCTTCACAAATTATCATATTATATTAAATGAAGTGAATTTTATTTCGACGTTTGTATATTTTTGTTAGCCGTGGATACTTTGCATGAATTACGAGAATATAGGAGTTTAAATAATTTTACGTTTTAAGCGGGATCTATTTATTAAAAACTACGGTTCAATTATTTGAAACAATTTATTTCCTCATTTTCGATTTCAACAGAGTTTTGACAATTTGCTGCTTTAGTTCTTGTTTGCCGTATAGACCATTCAGCTAATTTTACATGAGCAATGTTTGCATGTGTACTGGACCAATGTGTCTGATGAAAACAGGAAATTGATTTTTAAAATATTTAAAACAACTCTCCTATCATCGAGTTTTAAGTTTTTTCTTAGCTCAGACTGTGTAGAATTGATTCTTAAGTCAACTGATTAAAAAGTCACGTTTGACAGTATTGGTCTATATGGCAAACCAGAAGTGGGGGAGCGAATTGAGCAGTCGACGGTTGATTTAAATCTTAAATATGCTCTATAGAAGATGATTTTGGTTCTTAATTTATACATACTATAAAGATTACTCTCGAAACGTAGAGAATCGTTACATTACACCTTGTTGGATTTCCCCAGAATATTCGATTGAACACTTAATAAATATCGAACAAATACAAATCACTATTAGGTACCTACCTCAGTATTAAGTACTAATATCTTGCATATTCGTAGCATTACAAAGGAGTACAGAGAGATGGTTTTTGTATCTAAAAGTATTAAACAATGAATGAAAAAAGTGTACAAAGGGAATATTGAAGGTAAGTGTCAAAAAGAAAAACCGAGAAACGAATGGATTGATCAAAATAAGCAACATTGAGAATGACTGGAGCATTATAAATGAGGGGAGTTATGAATTTTGAGGAAAGACAGAATAAAGTATATAGGCATCTATAAAGGTGCTGGCCACATCTAGCAGAATGGTGGCTGTATCCAAAAACACATAGTAAAAAAAACATACAGCATTTTGGTAGAAATAAATAAATCAAGGTAAAAGGACCTTTGTTACACCTGTGCTAAAAATGCAACTAGAATTTCAAGAACATCCATTCCAACCCTAATTTATTTACCAGCATCGTAAAAACGAAAACACCATTACATAAGCAATAACCACAATTTTCAATATGAGCTTGTATAATACTCAAAAATGTTTGGATATTGTCACCAGAAACTATAACCCTGCCTGGAGGCTGTAGATATTTGTTACTGCTACATGACTGTCGGAAGAAGAAATTCAGAATACCTATAAAGGGGGGGGAGAGGCCTTATTGACTGGTGAAAGCATTGAGCTGTAATATAGAGGGGAAGAAACTAGCTTACGGCGTTGATGCATACTTTGGAGCACAGTTGTCTCCAGTCCTGTCAAAAACAACAATTTAAAAATCATGTTCTTACATGTGAAATCCTGTATTTTCTTGCTTTTTCCATTATGATTTTCGACACATGCCATAATGCCTTAAAATAATGCATTTTTACGTTTAAAAATTTCCAAAATACCGCAACGCAACTGGTCGATAAACCGGTCGATAGCTCAGTTGGTAGAGTGCTTGCATTCCATGCCGTGAGCTCGGGTTCGAATCCCACCGAGCGTGAGGGTGTCAGAAATGATTTCCCGTTTCGGTGTTTATTTCAGACCCCAAAATAATAATGCCGGAAAGGTTTACTCAGCCTTCACAAGAAATGAGTACCAGCTCTCTCGGGAGCTGGGAAAACACCACTTCAATTGAAGTGGTTGGCGTAAGGCCGGCCCCCTTACCTGTAAAAATAAATAGGTTCAACTCGCCACATGCGACCCCTTCGGGGATAACCGGGGATAATCGGGACGCGACCGATCAAAAGATTAACGACGCGTGGCCACAACGTTTGCGCAGGAATGAATATCAATGCCACCAACATTCTGGAAATACTTTTCAGTTTCATCCAAGTTTTTTTTTGTAAAGGTACAATTAAATGATAAAGTAAAGATCTTTCTAATCTTTCCATTTTCATTAGTTTAAAATGTTGAAGTTGAAACAAATATGTTAAAACATGTATTTTGGTATTATGGCCGAGGGAATCAAGTCACTGTCCTTGACTAGCGTATTTGAAATAGAATAACGTTGGTTCGCATCATGCCTGGCCCTTTGACCACAATTTAGACTCTGGTTTAACAGATGCCATTGCATGAACACAAGCCTCTGCTTTTGCATGAAGAGAGCTGGCTAGGCAAAAAAAGGTTGGTGAATTGCATTCCTCTTCACAATTCAAAAAAACTATTTTCATTAAAAAAAAAATCTAGTCAATATATAGCAAGAACGCATCTATAAAACCTGTGTGAGAACAATCATGACATATGTAGTCAAGACAAGAGAACCAAGAGCCTACTTAGAACATCTGAGATGAAAACACTCCGCGCCATTGCAGCAAAAACACTGAGAGACAGATTGAGGAACTCAGAAATCAGAAGCATATGTGGTACTGAAGACATCGTCAGATGGAGCAGAAAGAGGAGACGGTGTTAGAGGGACCATGTAGGCCGCATAAGCAAAATAAGGATAACCCGAATCGTGGCATAAGAAATACCAGAAGGACAGCGTCTACAAGGTCAACCTCCCAAAAGATGGAAGAACAGCTGGTCTTCTGCAACACGGGAGGGAGCTCCGCAATAAAGAGATCCTAGATCTATAACGAATGCACACTACAAAGGAGTCTCTGCCAATCATTAAGCAGAGAAAACTGATGTACTTCAGTCACATTTTCATCTTATCATACAGGGTAAGATTGAGGGGAGAAGATCTCAAGGACGCCGAAGGACATTGTGGCTAAAAAACCTGCGACAGTGATTCGGCAGAAGCACCAAGTCCCTGTTTTGAGCCGCAGCATCTAAAGTCAAAATAGCCATGATGATCACCGATTGCCGATAGAAGTGGCACGAAAAGGAGAAGAATGATGATGATGATGATGATGATGAGTTGATGATTTCTTTTTAGCGCCGTTTCGTGATGTAATCACTCCAAGGGCGCTTGTGCAAACGATGCCAGAAATTTGCTTATCTTCAGTGCATTCCGGAACTTTCCATGGTCCTCTAGCTCGCTCACATGATGTGGCAGGTGGTTCCACGCCAGAGGACCAGCAACTGCAAATGCACGCTCTCCAAACATATATATATAACAAGAAACAGATATATAACAAGAGGAAGAAGAAGTAGAATTTCTAGTCCACAGATATACAAGTCAATGGGTGGAAGGGTCGATATTGTACGCGTCTGTTTACTGGCTAGATAGGTGAAGCGCCCCACTCTCCCCTTTCTGCCCCAGCCCCTCTATAGGTAAATGGGGCATGGATAAAGTATTGGGGCTCACATTGCGTTCCTTTAATGTTTACGTTTGTTGTAATGCTGGGAGTTAATGGTCGGACTGGATATATAGACGGTACGAAACGCTGGATATCCGATAGATAGATATAGTATTGGATATAAGCTATAGACGCCTGTTTGTTTGGGCGACGGAATGATGAGAATAACAAAATAAAGTGATGAAAACATTTTTTTTACATTTCAGAAATGTGTGATAATAACTAAAAATAAAAGGATGATTTAAAAATATGTTTGAGCAAACAAAAAATAAAATAAGTGAATTACAACTCTGTTTTCATCCAATTTAATTTTTAAATATTTAAAAATGGACTTTCACTGTGTAAATACATTTACTCTTTAAAATATGTTAGGATGATTTATCTGTTTTTTGTGTGAATCACACCTCAAGAGCCCTCTGCAAGCTTGGTCGTCGCTATAGAAAGCGCCAATACTCAAGCCAGACCCAGTTGCTGTAAGGCTGAATAAACCTTTGATGACCAGTCTTTGGTAAAGGTTTATGAACTTTTCAACCCAGCGAAGGGCAAATTTGAAAATATAAATGCTTTATTTTTGGGCTCCGCCGGGATTTGAACCCACGACCTTCTATTTACGAGACCAAAATGTTATCACTAGACTACGGACTGGTCAAATATAATGTACATACTTCCAGTCTTTTTAATGGTTGTTAATGCACACTGGTGGACTCATTACAATTTCACTCGAAAGTTTAAGCCAAGATGTTTCTTAAACATTAAAAGTAAGTGAATAAGAAAGATATTTGACTAAATTAAGTTTAAAGCTTTTACTGCTAGCAAGAAGAAAACTACGTGGGTTGTTTTTATGGCTCGAAATTGCGATGTTACAAAAAAATCTATGCCCTCTCGCAGAGGCGCATAAAAATATTTAGTTGGCAACTCTGAGAGATAAAATTCATAATGAAATTTTTCAATTTAAGAAAACCTCGTTACTCCGACGGCGGGAGAGATTTTTAATAAAATTTACGATTCGGCTCATCACGCGCTTATCGATATTAAAATCTTTAGTGTGCAAATTGATAAAAACGAAAAATGCGCTGATGGGACGAAAAACAATGTCGCCGCCTGCAAAATAAATATACTAAATTAAATTCGCAAAGGGGTGAGGGGCGAATAAGAGTCAGATGAGAGATAAGAGGGACAGTAAAATGGGGAACGAATGTTTCTATCAGCTTTCTGTACAATCAGCTGAATTTCACTCCAAGGCTTTGTCGGCGAGGTTTCTTGCAGTGTTTGCCTGTTTTTAAATTAATATTCATTTAATTGGACCGGTTTGCAATGCAATAAAATTAAATTTATTCGAAATAATTAACATAGGAAATGGTTTTTCTGTTACTTAAACACAGTTTTTTTAAGGGATAAAAACAATCTGTCGCATTTTAGAAATAACATGCCTCCTAATGACGTTGGATGAAACTCCGATGAAACATTCAAACAAACGATGCAATTTTACACCATTCAACGCAGTGAAACTAAGCTTCTCATATAGTGTAACACCTCACGAAAGGATCATGTGGAACCTATTTGTTTTCACAGTTCATAAAACACGTTTTTTATACACATTTAAAAGTTGAATGGAATGATTGTAGAGGCATTCACTTTGTAATCATTCACCCTAAAAGATAATAATACTTTGTTTTTGATTACGTAATTATTTAGTAGTCTGAAGATACTCGCCGCAATCAAAAACAAAGTCGGTTTTATTGTCTATCACTGATTTAATTTTAAATCTCTTTATTTCGTTCTTTTTTCAGGAATTCAGAACATTCCAAGTTCGCTCCCAAAATGGCTTCTCCACCCACCGAATTCCCTGTACATCCAGACCAGCATGCAGTTGTTATTCCTTGACGTGTCTCACGGCGGGATGGCCCGAACTTTCCCACTTTAGTCTGGAGCAGCGCCGTTTCATTACTCCGCGGAGCCGCTCTCCTGTAACCTGTAGCCATTAGGGTACGCCCTGTGGGCGCACTGCACACGATCAACCCGGATCAATTTGTTTACCGAAGTGAGACTTGCAGCGCGACTGTGCCGCGCCACGGCAAGGCATGATGTGAATTAACTACAACAATGTTTGTTTCGAGTTGCTCAATGTGGAATCTACTGTGAGTCGAATAACCTGAAGAAAATTTAATTTTAAAATACTAATTTTATACTTATGTTTACTCCTTGTTGGATTTTTTTTTTTTTTAAGAAATCCTGTGCGGGAGACTCCCTAGATTTTAAAGACTCTAGGGGTCTATGACACTTGTTGTAGTGCCGCAGAGGTGTACGAGCTTGGTCGTCGCTACAAAGCGCCAATACTCAAGCAAGACCCAGTTGCTGTAAGGCTGGATGGACATTTGGTGACCGTCATTGGTAAGGGTTTACAAATTTTTCAACCCAGCGAAGAGCACATTCGAAATTTAAACGGTATATTTTTGTGCTCCGCCGGAATCCGAATCCACAACCTTCCATTTACGAGTCCGAAGTGTTGCCACTACGGACTACGGACCGTTCCAAGACGGACAAGAAGGAATTGATTTTTAACGTACCTACATAAAACGACCTTTGAATCATAAGGAGAATATTTAACGCTTGTTTTTACTCATCTTGATGTTCTCATAAAAGCAATGGATGAACGCTTGTTTTATTTCAGAAAGAAGAGAAGAAACAGAAAAGAAAAGGGTTGTACACGCAACGAAAACGCAACGCAACTAAGCTACACATATAGTGTAACTTCTTACCGCGTTATCCCCGAAGGGGTCGCATGTGGCGAGTTGAACCTATTTATTTTTACAGGTAAAGGGGTCGGCCTTACGCCAACCACTTCAGTTGAAGTGGAGGTTTCCCAGCCCCCGAGAGTGCTGGTACTCATTTCTTGTGAAGGCTGAGTAAACCTTGCCGGTATTTTATTTTGGGGTTTGAAATAAACACCGAAACGGGAAATCATTTCTGACACCCTCGGTGGGATTCGAACCCGAGCTTTCGGCATAGAATGCAAGCACTCTACCACCTGAGCTATCGACCGCACAAAATAGAATTTGGTAACCGTCAATATATAGTATTGTAAGTAATATATAGGTTTATGGCTTAGTCATCTAATATAGGCTGCGGTTCCGTGAAGTTTCAGCTGTGACCCTTTGATACCCGAAATTGATTCACCTTGATGACATTAATACTCTCACACTTCAAATTTAGGATACTACTCTCCTATTAACAGAATGTGTCGTCTTTTAAATTCTTCCTCTCATCTAGATTTATGCGGCGTGAGTCTGTCTGAATTCCGTAGAGCTTTGTTTTGCTTAGGAAAGTATAGGTATTTATTTGACTGTGCTATTATGTAATATTAAACCTTGAATTTTTTTCTTTCTTTGTTATTCTTTATAAATTACCTTGTCATAAAATTATGTAATTGGACTATCATGTCCGTTAATAAATAAAATAAAATCAACTGAAATAAATACAAGTTTCTGGATAGTAAATTTCACTTCTCTTCACAAACTTATTCCGATTATGCTTGAATGTGAAAAAAAATGGAAAACTGAAAACAGTCGACGTCAAAGAATGAACGGAAATAAATGTTTCAGGATGAAGATAAGAAGATTATCAACACGGCTGTATTAGGTGAGTGTGCAGGTGTTGGCAGGAGCTTCCAGGTGTTTGCAGTCGCTCAGAGAGACGTTAGTTTCGCTGTCAGTGTTTGCGTTTCGCAGTCCGGGCTGATGTAATTAAAAGCTAAATCCGTAATTAAAAATTCAGGTCAGTTGTGTTGGCGAGAGCTCCGGCAGCAAGCAGGAGCGAACTTAAAAGTTGTCGTGTACACAGGCGCCTGCAATCTGCGGAGCATTCAACACCGCCTGGTCGCGGAGAAATGTTCTGTGGCAATTATTGTGGATGCGATATAAAATATTCCGAACCGTAAAAGAAACGAGAGAAACTGAAAACGACATCAACAAAAAAACCTATTGGAACCTGGGAAAATGTAGTAAATTTACTTTCAATTTCAGTCCGGTCGATAGCTCAGTTGGTAGAGTTTGCATTTCATGCCTCGAGCTCTGGTTTGAACTACACCTCAAAAACCCTAAACGATCTCAGTTGTCGCTAAAAAAGCGCCCAGTCTCAGCCAAGACCCAGTTGCTGTAAGTCTAGATGGACCTGTCTGATGAACGGTATATTTTTGTGCTCTGTCAGGATTCGAACCTATAACCATCCATTAACGAGTCCGAATCGTTACCACTAGATTACAGACCATATGATGCAATGAAATTGTCTTAAGAATCACATTCTTTACAATCTGGGCTAAGAAAACAATGTAAAGAACAATAATGCGAGAGTTGCTTTAAATATTTTTTAAATCCATTTCCAGTTTTCATAAGACACGTTGGTCCAGTTCACACCAAAATGCTCACTTGAAATTACCTCTGATGTAAATAAAACAACAAAAACACAAAGGGGACTATTAGTTAAACATTTGATCAAAAGTTGACATGCTTTGTGTCGCTTTGAAAAGCAACGAATCGATATGACACACCTAAATTTCCGAAACGCATTTTCGTGTATTCCATCCTAACCCTCAGAGGTCTGTGGAATAGGAAAAGTGGGGGTGAGGGAGCCGGGTTGAGGAGAGGGGGGTAGGCGGAGGCAGCCGACAAGAACATTTCTGCTTTCGCTTTGATCAGCTCAAAAAGAAATTTGAAGGCAGCTTCCAGAACAGTGAACCACTAAAACATTGCGGCCGTCCCAAAAGGGGAGACCCAGGGCGCAGGCGCAGCCAGGGGATACAATTCAATATTACCGAACAGTTGGAGACATTTATGGCGACGAGCTCATGTGCTTGCGGGCTGTGTATTTATACCTTTAGTAGCTTATACCTTTCATTTTAGCATATGTTTTATTCACGCGTCCTTGTCCGGTCGATAGCTTAGTTGGTAGAGTACTCGCATTCCATGCCGAGAGCTCGGGTTCAAATCCCTATACAAATAGTGTCAATTTTCATGCTGGATGGACATTTGGTGACCGGCACTCTCCCACCACCTCCCACCCAGTTCATACAACTCATGCGGAGTTGCTTCACTCGGTGAACAACATTACAATTTTTTTTTCAAGTGGCTGAGGGCCTTCCCGATGAAGTTGATCAGCTAGTGTAACTCTATTCGTGTCAAAGAATAGAAAGTCCTCTAGATCAGGTACCCCGGTAAAGGTACCTATATGATTTTTTCAGCCCTGCAGAAAGCATATTTGAAAAAACAAATAGTGTATTTTTTGTTCTTCGCCGGTATTCGAACCCACGACCTTACATTTAAGAGTGCGAAGCGCTAACCACTTGACTACGGACCGGTCTCGAAAACCGGTGATTTTAAAAGCCTTGAATAAAAATGTTTTTTTCTAGAAGAAATTGCCACCGTAAACGTAAAACTGATATGAGAAATCGTGAATTAAACATTTTATTAGATGTAACTTCTCACAGAAAGTGAACTAATTATCAAGAAGCGCTCATGACAAATTTCTGAACCACAGTATTTTCACACGTTTCTAGTGTTTTCTCTCGTAGATAATAAAAACGTAGCATTTATCTGCGAAACCCATGCTAGTTTAATATGCCGCTTATTCAGTTTTACCTTTAAGGTATCGAAATATTTGGACGCAAAAACCTAGACATTTAACATTGTTACAATTGTCAAATAATAAGCTTTTCCGTTACTGACAAAAACCATTCCAAATATTTGTTCTCAAAGAAATGTCATACTAAAATCCCAGTATCACAACTTCAACTGCAATTTTTAGCATTCACTATGGGATAAAGTATTCTGAAATATTTAGAATTCAATGTCTCTGCGAAATCTTGAATATAAATTACACGCAATGATGTTTGATGCGGAATCAGGAGCCATCCAACCGCGAAAGCATCGAGATAACTCGGTGCATCTATTATGAATAAAGAGTTTTATTTCTCTATTTGGCGGGAAACAAAGCGCGGTTTCTTTAGAACTGTACGCTTAGTACGAGTTGCAAAACTTGAGTAATGGAAAGTTTACGGCAATTATTAAAGAATGATTCCCCCAAATTTTGCCGTTTTTGTTTGTTTGAACTTGATTTTCTTCATCACTGTTACTCTTTTGCTAAGACCACAAAGTGTAAGAAACAAAAACGGCAGATTTTGGGAGAAATCACTCTTTCATATTTTCCGTAAACTTTACTTTTCTCAAGTTATGCAACTCGTACTGAGGGTACTGGAAGCGAGAGAGCCAAACTCAATAATGTCAAAACAATGCATTCCCGCGCTGTGTGGGGAACGGTGATAGTTTAGAACGGCACAGTGATAAAACGACACACGACATAATAAAACTTTTTTTTTTGTGCACAACAGGTTTCCCTAATTACAGTGCACCCTTACAGCCATCAACGCGCTGGGAGTAAACCTCTAGTTAATTTTTTAATCTATTTAGATTGCAATTGAAGATGTCTATATTGGACTCATTCAAGAGTTTTATACTTTGAGTTACAGGAGGATGCTGTGCGTCGACAACTACATGGATTTTTGGTACATAAAACAAATAATGACGGAATGACACATGACAGAACGACGCATGACAGAACATCACATGACAAAACATCACTATAAAAAAGCAATATAACAAATACATCATTATCTCACTGTTTATCATGTGCCGTGATGTACTATCCTGTGATGTTTTGTCATTGTGATGTAATAATAATCATTATAATAATAATAATATTAGGATTATTCATTTGGTCAGCGCTGTTTTTTTTATGAATCACACCTCAAAAGTCCTTTTCAAGCTTGACCGTCGCTGTAGAAAGCACCAATTCTCAAGCAAGCCCCATTTGCTGTAAGGCTGGATGGACTTTTAGTGACCGGTCACTAAAAAATGATAAAGGTATATGAAATTTTTCACCCACCGAATAGCATATTTGAAAATATAATTTAATGGTATTTTTTTGTGCTCCGCCGCGATTCCAACCCATAAATCTACATTTACGAGTCAGAAGTGTAAACCACTAGACTACGGACCAGCCGGTTTTGTCATGTCATGGTTTTGTCATTCTGTCATGTGGCGTTGTGCCATGTGTCGTTCTGTTATGTGTGGTTCTGTCATGTGTTGTTCTGTCATGTGTCGTTTTGTCACTGTGTCGTTCTATCATGGAACCGTGGGGGAACTCCTGGTAATGCACTGTTCAGAGCAAACACAGGAAATGTGTTTGAAAAAAAAAAAAAAAAAAAAAAAAAAAAACTCGCTTCCTTCACAGGCAGGTTACGGCTTACTTAAGCTGCATCCGAGGAAATACAAAGCGAATCCGAAAAAAATAAAAACTAGTGAATTAGTTTGAAAATTTATGTTGACTTTTAGCGGTTTATGTTGCTTGTAAGACAATTACAAAATTTTTATATGGGAATTCAGGACAAACATAGATATTTTCAAGTTATTTGTCATAAAAACTACGTAGGTACCTATTTCATGTTTATTTTAAAGTTTTTGAAATCTAAATGAATATGAATAAAATTAGTAGAAAAATGAAATCGAAACAAATTTGAATTATTACCTATTTTAATGGTCTGGCAAACGTATATCAAATCAATAAACAATTATACATACATTCGATGTAACGCAGCTTCAAGATTTGTAGATTATCATGCAGACATACCTGGAACAAGAGAAAATGTGGTATAGTGACAAGCTTAACAATATTCTTCCTCAGCCTTATTTAGTCCACTCCTAGACGTAGGCTTCCTTCAATCCTATTCGCTGCTGGGTTCAGCGATCCTCTGCCGAAATGTCGTTGGCCGAAAAGTCGTGTGAACGAAATGTCGTGTGGACGAAGTGTCGTGTGACCAATTTGTCTATGGCCGAGTTGTCTTTAGACGGGTTGCCGTTGACCGATTTGTCTTTGGCCGAAATGTCGTTGGCCAAAAAGTCGTGTGGATGAAGTGTCGTGTGACCGATTTGTCAATGGACGAGTTGTCTTTTACCGATATGTCGTGACACGGGTTTTAATATTGTATGTCTGCATGCGGGATGTGTTAGCGCGAACTTATACATGTCTGATAGTGGGAATGCGCATAATATGAATCTAAAATGACATATAGCTTTGCAGCATAGATTAAGATGTGCCGACTGCACTGCATGTAACAAAAGAGTGATGAATAGAGATGAAAGAATGCAAGGACAAAACAAAATGGGAAATTAAGCTAAATTCAAAAGTATAAAGAAGGTAAAACTGCTAAAATGTGTCATTTATTACCATGATATTTAAGCGTCTACTTCAGTCGCAGTATTCCGTTTTCAAAATGGAAATAAAATAATTTCCGCCAGCATATCGCAGGACGAAATGTTTCTCGATTATTATAAAAACCATCCAGACGGAAAGATAACCGCTCCCAGCGACCATTCCGCTCTTCTAACCGAATCTGGCAGCGCTAAAACAAAATGAAACAGCCGAAGAGTTGACGGAGACGGGAGAATGCATCCAGCTGCCGGTTCCTTATGGCGTGCTATGAAATTTTGTTATCGTTATGGATGTCGGAGGAGGAAAGGATCACGGCGCGCTGTAAATAAAACTGCGAGGTGCTTACTTTCGTATCAAACCCATTTTTATGTGAAGATACTAAAGTGACGATGGAGGAATTCAAGAAAATTAAATAAGAGACAACGGGTGTGGTTATGTGTTTTTGATAATTTATAACATGTATGATGAGCTGTACTGTAACTTTGTCACCATTCTGCAAGGTGTGGTTAGAGCCTCTGCAGAGCCTCCATTTTTTACTATCCTTGTATATCTCTTTCAATTCATTAATATCACATTTTTCATACGTTTCATTCTTTCCCGAAATTATTTGTATATTAATCACTATTTTCCGTACATAATTCACAACACAATTTTAAATCAGCTTATGAATCCTGACACAGCTATCTTTCTTCTTAAAACTATCTGTCTTTAAGCTAGTTAGTACTATGGGCATCCCCTTCGCTAAGATGCAAACGAGTATTTTATGGCTTATTCCGGAAACATGATCTCTGAAAAATTCTCTCTATGATTTGGTCTCATCTCAATGAGTAATATTACAATAAGAAAACAAAGCTGTTTTTCTTTTATCCTTAGTAATATTAAACTCCACCACTTACCGGTTCTAAGCAAACAGAGCTGGGTTATTTTGTAAGGTTAGCTACCTGTCCGGAGTAAAAAAATACCCAAAGCTCACAAAAACACAAACCTAGCCTCGGAACAAAACAGACAGATCCGTGGTCTTTTTTCAAATAAGACAATTTGCATTTGACAAGAGATCATTGATTTTCAACAAGATGAAAAACCTTCAAAGGGGCCTACTTGACCGTGGACAGGACGCGTCTTTCCTTTCTACCCCCCGTTTCGACAGACGACACACACTAAAAATGTTTTTTACACTTTATGGCCTTCACACCTGTTTATTAATTTTTTATCTAAATTTTAAGGTTAAAATATTTTATGAAACTTAAAAAATGACGCTACAAAAAAATATTTAAAAAAACACGTTTTTGTTCACATTTTTTTCTTATAATTTTGTTGTTTAATATTTTTGACATATTTTTTTTCTTCATAATTATAGAATGATACAATGTCTAGAGAAAGTTTGAAAAATATTTTAAGTAATGTGAACAGTTTTCGAGATAATATGAAAAAACTGAAACCTGATAATTAATTTAATGTGCGCGGCAGTACTTCAGCGTGAATTGTCGCCGAACCCTAAGTGAGAAGGGAAACACGCGGACAGGACACCTTGTACGACTGCGGGGATATACAGGACTCGGCACATATGTCATTGTGCTCTTTAATTGGTGAGAAATGCACACAAATAGATTTGCCTCAAGGAAACGACAATGCAGTGGCTGCCGCTAGTCACTGGAGATACCTTGCATAAGTAGTTCTTACACGTAAAGTAAGTAAAAAAACAAGACAAAGAAGAAACTAATGCTTAAACTAGATTTATCAAATGTAATGATTCATTTTTGTGCGTTTTGAATTAACTTAAGCGTTGAGTAACTAGCTTTAAATGGCTGCGGAACCACTCACCACTAAAATATAACGAGTGCCTAAGTGGCCCAGGTTAAAATCGCAACATTACAAAACTTCATAATTTGGTGAGAAGCGCTTCGGGAATACTTTCATTGCTTCGTGCCAAGATGAAATAAAAGTGTCCAAACCAGGGATGTAGTAATTTTATAAAATGGCTATGAATATGATTTAGTTACAAAAGACAAGATGCACCAATCTTTGACGTCATAAATTGTTGTGTTCACGACTTATGAAATGTTTTTGTCATATTCGATGTAAACAGCGTGTCTCTGCTCCGTCTTCAATCTTTGTGCTTTTCACCATAGAAACCTATCAAATCACCATAGCAACGGTATTTGTAATGAATACCCCTCGAGTGTTGTTGAAAGTATGAAAATATCTGATAAATTCCCAATTCAAAAATGCTCCGACCTCATTGCGTGCGGGATGATTTTCACATAGATAATAACGGTAATCAGCGAGCAAAATAGCTACATACTTGGACAAGCAAATACCTGCATAGTTAAACATCACTAATTCTGGAAATGGCCGTCACTTTCGTGAGCAAAGTATTTCGACAAACGAAAAACATTTTTATGAATGTAATCATACAAAACAGTTTTTAAGTGAAATATTATTCCACATTTATTTTATTTTGGTTTTGAAAATATCCAGAATGGCATTTTTTTCCATTTAGGTAACACACCTGTTGACAGTTGGAAGGCTACCGATAGACTGAATTTGGATTTTTGTATAACGCGTGCGTTAGCGTTCCTCGACTGTTCCTTGACTTATAGGTTGGTATGCGGCTGACCACCCATGCTGTAAAAATGTTTCACTTTGCCAATGTTGCCCTGTTTTAGGAAAGGACGGCAGGAGTTGCAGGGTGTATGTCCATTTGAGATTTGGTTATTATGTTGTACGTTCACATGTGGCTTGTGCAAGCGCGAACTTGTGTGAAAATGCATGTAATGTGACTGAGTCTCCAATGTAACATATCTTTGCAACTGAGATTAGATTAGATAAGATAAGATTAGCGTATTCCTACGTCTCAAAGGATTTCTTTCTTAGCCCACCTAGTTCTTAAATATCGATGGTCCCAACCGAAACGGAGGCGCAGGGTGCTTAAGGGGGGGGGGGGGGTGCTGCTTAAAATTCAGGGCAGTAATGAAGTGCCATTAAGAATGTGCTAGCAGCGGAGTTACGAGCTCAACTTGGGGTTTTATTGAGTGAAATATAATGTATGAAAGATTGTCACCGACCAGACACTGAGCGCTCGCACACTTTGTGGTACGTAATCTCGGTGTGTTCACAAAGCAAGACTTTGTTACGTACAGCCCTCGTAGGGATCATAAACACGGGCGGGGCATTAATGTAAGGAAATCGTTAAATCGTTTAAAATTATTTGCTGCGGGAGAACTTTGTATCATTAGTCGTTGTTTACTGAGCACCCAACTTGCTAAGTTTTACATGCCAAAAATAGTGGTTATGAGAGAGTTGTATTTTCTTTGAAAAATTATTCAATGAAGATTATTTTTTTTATGATCTGTGATGAATTAAAAAAAAAGTTCTTTAAGACAAAGATGAGTACACATTTTTTTTTTTTTTTTTTTGATTTTGACTGATAGGTTGGTATGAGGCTGACCCTCCGTGCTGTTAAAATCGGTTCACTTTTGCCAATGCCACTTCGGTTTCAAGGAAAAACGGCAGGAGGTGCAAGGTTTATGTTCACGTGAGGTTTATTTATTTGTATGTACGCATGCAGAATGTGTAGGCGCGAATCTACATGTGCCTGTCTGTGGGCATACATTTGATATGAGCCTTAAATATTAACATATCTTTGCAGCTTAGATTATAGAGTATAGACACCATTGTTTTTTTGTGTGAATAAAGCCTCAAGAGCCCTCTGCGATCTTGGTCGTTGATATAAAAAACGTTAATTCTCAAGCTACGCCGAGTTGCTCTAATGCTAGATGAACTTTATGACAGTTTTTTTCGAAAAAAAAAACTAAATAATTTTTCAACTCTGTATAAAGCATACCTACACGAAAAATTCAGCTCCATCAGAAATCGAACTTACGACTTTCTGTTTACAACTGGTGTACGATTTAGACTACAGAAATGTCTACACAAAAACCTTCTATAGTGAATTTGTGATAAATCATATAAAATTTTTTATGTGAATGTGAAGTTTCGATGAACAATTGATAAGATTATTTCAATTGTAATTTAAAGAAAAAGCGATAAAAATAATATACATTTTAACATTGAGAAAAGACTGACAAGTGGCATTTCGACTTGAAATTTTACGTCTTGTTTTAGTGGTGTCAAAGATGGAGAATTTTTACGATCCTGAAATTCAAATTATCTGAAGCGGGCTCATGAAAAATTGGACTTTGAGTTATTACATAATTCATCTCAGTTTTGCGGAATAATGTGCCGTAAGTTTTGGGCACGCCTGCGAATTGTTGATTTCCCTTGTCAAATTTTTGATGAGAAATGTATAATATGTGTGCCTGTGGAGCTGTTGCCGCGCGAGTGTTGGAAGCTCACTCAGTATCTACGTTTTGCAGGCGGGTGGAGAAAATATTTCTAAAATTGTGCTATTTTCATCAGTCAACTAAAAAAATGTATATATCCATATGTGCTTATTCAATTGAGGTAAGATGTAATCAGAACGTTTTCTGTAGTGATGTTAAAAATGTGATCCTGTAATTGAAACCTCTCACGTCTAATCTAATCTAAGTTGTAAAGATATGTTACATTGGAGATTCACATTACATGCATTCTCACAACCAGATACGTACAAGTTCGCGCTTGTATGTACATGCCTCATGTGAACCTACAACATAAAAACCAAATCTCAAATGGACATACACCCTGCAACTCTTGCCGTCCTTCCCTGAGACAGGGGTGACATTGGCAAAGTGAAACATTTTTACAGCATGGGTGGTTAGCCGCATACAAACCTTTAAGTCAAGGAACCAGCGATACTTTATTAATACTTATTTTACGTCGATGTAAAATAAGTATTAATAAAGCAATAACAAAATACTATAAATAATTATAAAAAATTATAAAAAACACAGAGTTTTATTTTCACAAATTGAGTATTTATTTCCCTCAAGTACTTTCGACTTATTCACGTCATTATCAAGAGGATACTAAATTACAAAAATTGATTATTATTATTAAATTATTGTACCTATTTGTCGTACCTAATTCATTATTTTTATTTTATTTCTCTATGGTTTTTGTCTTGTCAATTTTTGTAATTAAGTATCCTCTTGATAATGACGTGAATAAGTCGAAAGTACTTGAGGGAAATAAATACTCAATTTGTGAAAATAAAACTCTGTGTTTTTTATAATTTTTTATAATTATTTATAAAAATGAATTTTCACTGTGTGAATACACAAACTTTAAAAAGTCTAACAAAATACTATGTAGTTTGTTAAAAAAACAAGAAACCTACTCTTTTAAGAAAGAAATTTGAAATTGAAAGCATATAAAGGATGAATTATATTGTTGCTTTGTGAGTGATAATATATCATCTGAGTCGATTGAAATACCGTAAGAAAAATATTGGCATCAAAAAATCACTTCACGGGGTTTCTTTTGTAATAATTACTGCCCTTTGTATTTTTGTTTCTTAATTAAATAAGTATGTTCTGAATTTTATGACAAAATTTCAACCATTTTAAAGTTAGTCCGGTCAATAGCTCAGTTGGTAGAGTGCTTGCATTCTACCCCGTGAGCTCGGGTTCGAATCCCACCGAGGAGGGTGTCAGAATTGATTTCCTATTTCGGTGTTTATTTCAAACCCCATAATAAATATACCGGCAAGGTTTACTCAGCCTTCACAAGAAATGAGTACCAGCCCCCTCGGGAGCTGGGAAACCCCCACTTTAACTGAAGTGGTTGGCGTAAGGCCAGCCCCCTTACCTGTAAAATAAATAGGTTCAACTCGCCACATGCGACCCCTCCGGGAATAACGCGGCAAGAAGTTAAACTATATGTGTAGCTTAGTTGTTAAAGTCAATGAACTGTTCTTGTCTATTAAAAGGACAGCTTACTCAGCATTGTTTTAAGGAAATACAAAATTTTATTCTAGGGAAATCATTCCTTTGTCAGTCAACTGCTTGAAGTGATAAATTTTGACATAAAATCACATTTTTTTCGTGGAATCGTTTTGTATACAGGAAGCTTCGCCCTTAAGTTGGCGCAGGTTTGTGAAAGCCTTAAGGCTGCTGCGCCCTGCGTCTCTTAAAAAGGCCTCGGGGAGGTTTTTATTCCTCCCCTCGCGGCTTTTCTCGGGTCAGGTTATATGACGCGTGTACACGCTCTTACATATATATATAGCTCCTCGTGTATTTCTGTGTATATATACTCGCATTATATTTCAAATGCGCACTCTACCATGATGTAGCTGCGAAATTGCTTAATAAGTAAAATTTTCTATTGTGAAAAAACATTGAGATAGAATTTTCAGCAAGGTTCCTTAAATATTAGCTTCATTACGGTCCAAGAGTATTATTAATACTACATTTAGTCAGTTCATTAGTCAACGACGATACCATGTTGAAAGTACCGGTTCTCATCAGATCGCCGAAGTTAAGCAACATTGGGCGCGGATAGTACTTGGATGAGTGACCGTTAGGTACCCCGCGTGTTGTTGGCAATTTCATGGACCGGTCCGTAGTCCAGTGGCAACACTTTGGACTCGTTAATGGAAGGTTGTGGGTTCGAATCCCTGCGGAGCACAAAAAATATACCATTTATATTTTCAAATACGCTCTTCGCTGGGTTCGAAAATTCATTACCTTTACCATAGACCGAACACAAAAGGCCCATCGAGCCTTACAGCAACTGGGTATTGCTTGAGAATTGGCACTTTGTATAGCGCCAACCAAGCTCGCAGAGTGCTTTTGAGGTGTGATTCACATAAAAGCAGTGCTCACCCAATAAAAAAATCAAATATTATTATTATTATTATTATTAACTATGAAAATAGTAAGGCATGTGTTCGTATTGATGGTGAGTATAGTGAATGGTTTGAAGTTTATAAGGGTGTGAGGCAAGGATGTGTGATGAGTCCTTGGCTATTTAACATAGTCATGGACAAGTGTGTCAGAGATGCTAGACTTAATGATTGTGGATTGATGATAGGAGAGAGCAAAGTGAGTGTTCTACTGTATGCAGATGATGCAGTTCTTGTATCTGATTCTGCAGTAGAATTGCAAACAATGCTCTCTAGATTGAATGAAGCTTTGTTAGGTAACCATTTGAAGTTGAATGCAAGTAAGACGAAAGTATTGA
This sequence comes from Agapetus fuscipes, assembly GCA_951799405.1. Classification (NCBI taxonomy): domain Eukaryota; kingdom Metazoa; phylum Arthropoda; class Insecta; order Trichoptera; family Glossosomatidae; genus Agapetus; species Agapetus fuscipes. The sequence goes on along the minus strand of OX637346.1, from coordinate 1,451,926 downwards.
TTTTTGAAAGAGATGATGAAAATATGAATTATGAATTTAAAATTAATGGAATGAATGTTGATGTCGTAAATGAGTTTGTATACCTGGGAAGTAAGTTTGAAAAAGATGGAAGAATGATCGGTGAATTTGAAAGAAGAATAATGAAAGGCAGGTGCGTACTGGGTGCTACCGCTAGCATCGCCAAGAACCAGAATCTTTCAAAAAATGTTCGACTGGCGGTGCACGGTGGTATACTAGTGCCCACTCTGATATATGGAAGTGAAGCCTGGACGGTGAGTGAAAGTGAGATTAGTAAAGTCCATACAGTAGAAATGGACTACTTAAGAAGTATGATTGGGAAAAGACGGAGTGATAGGGTAAGGAATGATTTTGTTAGAGAGAAATGTGGTGTAAGAGAAAGTGTGAAAGTAAAGATTAAAAGAAGTATGCTTAGATGGTTTGGACATTTGGAGAGAATGAATGAGGAAAGACTGACGAAGAAAGTATATGCTGCGAGAATTGATGGATGTCGTGGAAGAGGAAGACCGAGAAAGGTATGGATGGACCAAATTTTCGAAATAGCGAATGAATGGGATATCCAGAGTCATAATAAAAGGAGAGCTTGTATGAAAAAGGTTATGGCTCTGGATGAAATGAAAGAAGTATGCAAGGATCGAAAGAAATGGCGGTTGATCTGTAATGCTGGCGGTTAAAGCTAAGGCTTTTAAATTTAAAAAATATGTGTTGTAGCTTTTTAATTTTTTACTGTGTAATTGCTTGGAATTTATTTGTTTTATATATTTGATTGTATCAATTGCATGTACTCCTTGATTGATAGGTTGGTATGCGGCTGACCACCCATACTGTAAAAAATGGTTCACTTTGCCAATGTCACCCCTGCTTCAGGGAAGGTCGGCAAGAGTTGCAGGGCTTATGTTCATTTGAGATTGGGGTTTTTTATATTGTAGGTCCACATGCAGCATGTGTAAGCGCGAAATTATGCATGTCTGCTTGTGGGAATGCATTTAATATGAATCTCAAATGATACATATCTTTGCAGCTTAGATTTAGATTTAGATTTAGATTACTTTGCCAATGTCACCCCTGTTTCAGGGAAGGTCGGTAAGAGTTATCTTCATTTGAAATTGGGTTTTCATACTGTTGGTCCATATGCGGCATGTATTAGCGCGAACTTATACATGTCTGCTTGTGGGAATGCGTTTAATATGAATCTAAAATGATATATATATCTTTGTAGCGTAGATTTAGATTTAGATAACTACTGCAACTCAGCCTTATTTCTAGCAAGATATTTATATGTAAGTTTAAATTGTCTAAATTTAAAAAAAGCTTCGTTGAAAAGTACTAAGTTTATACGACGTATATACTCTCATACAAGGAGCTACGTGTATATGTGCTAACGTATTATAAGGCTTTGTTATACCGTCTTATATTATACGTTTGCCGTGCTGGTTTTTTCCTTCCGAGTCTGTGCGCTGACTTGGAACAGCATTTGAATGAACATGTTCTCAGGTAAACTCGACAAGCACACAATAAAGTACCACTGTATGTATAGCCCAGCGCGGGGAGCACGTAGCTCTGAAAATACACGAAAATTCTTAAGCCTCACAATCTACAGATTTTCATTGTAATCTTACATGTTTTACTTTACAGGAATAACATACAACTGAGTGTATATTTAAAAAAAAAAATTTTTTTTTGTAAACAATGTCATATAACAAACAGTCTTTAATCTTTTCTATTGATGGACCTAAGGATAGATCACTGTTTGTGTAACTTTTTTGGTGATGAGTGGGGCCTATTTATTTCTAGAGGTAAAGGATCAGCCTTACACTAATCACTTCAGTTCAAGTGGGGATTTCCCAGCTCTCTTGCGGGCTGGTTCTTATTTCATGTGAAAGTTGAGTAAATCTTTCTGGTATTTTATTTTTGGTTTGAAAACAATACCGAAAACATTTTTGATACCTTCGTTGGGATTCGAAACTATGCTCCGGCATGGAATGCAAGCACTCTACTAACTGAGCTATCGACCGGACTAGAACACAGAGTTAGAGAATTCATATTGCTTAAAATGAAGTTAACATTTTTTTTATGTAGAATATATTAACTTGATTCTGTAAAACTTAAATATCTTGAAGTGAGATCATTTAAGGTTCAGTGCTTAAAATAATCCCGAGACCTCCTTATTTCAACAACGTATGTAGAAAGTAAAACAGAGCCCTCGCTAGAGTGGACAACTTTATTTTCTGCTCTTTTCTCCAAACAATAACATCTCCAGGAGCAAGATTAGCGCTGGCTCTTTTTTTGGAACAAAAAAAATAAAAATAAAAACATAAAAGTGTGAACCCGCTCGGGGGCCACTTTTCTGTTTTCTTATTTAAGGCATCTTAGCGCTACGGTCTGTGCAAGTATGTGAGATGGGGCTTTCATTTTCCTAATCCAGAAAGAAAGTGCTTAGGTCTGGGTTCTGTTGGAAAAGGTTGCCGCTCGCCTTTTTTCAATGGGGTTTAATATGAAAGGAATGTAGTTTCATATTAAAAAAAAGGGAAAAGTTTGAGCATAAAATTGTGAATGTAAAACGTTTTACTGTGTATATTTTAAAACCCTTCATTGCAGATCCTCGCTGGAGGAAAATGTTCTGGGTTTTTCTGTAATGAAAAATTCCAAAAAGAAATTTAACCACCATCATCCTAGGTTTTTATAACTTTTTTTGTACAAAACTATACTTTATATTTTTGAGGTCAGATTATGAGAAAAATATGTTTATTACAGCTTAAGAGATGATTCCCACAATCTGTTGCTGTAGCCTTCGGAGATGGAGCTTTTAAACGTTTCGCTTTTATCTGTGATGGGCTTCTTCAACGTGAACCCGATTTGATGCGATCTTTATTAAGTCTTAACATTACGCTGAAGAAATAAAAAATATGAGGGAAACGTCCGAAGACTCCAGTTCTGTTGAGGAAAACGGTAATCACGGTAACAGATTCGGAAAAACAATCCGCTAGTATCAACTACCGGTCACTAAAAATAAAATAAAAATGTGTTTAATTAACAATAAAATAAAATTGTGAATCAAAGCCTAATTAAATATTAAATGTGATGACAAAGACATTGTAAGTCCAAAATTGAAATAGTATAATAATGGTGAAGTAAAAAAAAGAAGAAAAACAAGGAAAATGAGGATTTTTTAAAGATCGTTTAGTAGAAACACAGAAAAGGCAGACGTTACATACCTACATCACTCACAAACTGTTAATAAGTACAAAGAGATGTGCGACGTGCTTAAACAGAACATAGTCTTTTTGCAAAGGTTTTTACGATTGTCTTAAAAAGTCCCTTAAAGCTTTTTTTATTCTTAAAAAGATCATACTTTAATCATTTTTTTTTGGAGCCTTGGAATGAAATTTACATACCGCTGAAACAGCTCTACGACGCATAATATTTTGTTTGATTCTTGGAATAATTCCAGAGATCGAGTGAACAGTAATGATTACATTGTCTACCGGCGATGCATTCTTCTTACGATTCTTCTTCCTCCTTCTTACGTCTCTTCTTCCTCCTTCTTACGTCTCTTCTTCCTCCTTCTTACGTCTATATTTCCTCCTTCTTACGTCTCTTCTTCCTCCTTCTTACGTCTCTTCTTCCTCCTTCTTACGTCTCTTCTTCCTCCTTCTTACGTCTCTTATTCCTCTTTCTTACGTCTCTTCTTCCTCTTTCTTACGTCTCTTTTTCCTCCTTCTTACGTCTCTTCTTTCTCCTTCTTACGTCTCTTCTTCCTCCTTCTTACGTCTCTTCTTCCTCTTTCTTACGTCTATACTTCCTCCTTCTTACGTCTCTTTTTCCTCCTTCTTACGTCTCTTCTTCCTCCTTCTTACGTCTATACTTCCTCCTTCTTACGTCTCTTCTTCCTCCTTCTTACGTCTCTTCTTCCTCCTTCTTACGTCTCTTCTTCCTCTTTTTACATTTGGTTGAACTAGAGTGCTGGAGGGGAAAAAAGGCTGCGTACAAATCATTGAGCTATAATACAGAGGAGCAGAAACTAACTTAGGGCATAGATACATTATATTGGATACAGTTTAATAATATTAGGATTATTTATTTGGCTGTTTTCGTTTGAATCATAGTTCAAGAGCCCTATGCGAGCTTGGTCGTCGATGTAGAAAGCGCCAATTCTCAGTAAGACCCAGTTGCCGTAAGGCTGGATGCACCTTCGGTGACCGGTCTTTGGTAAAAGTATATGAATTGTTTAACCCAGCGAATAGCATGTTTGAAAATATAAATGGTATTTATTATATCTGTAAAGGTTTGGTGGTTCACATAGTGAAAGTCCATTGTATTTAGTTTGTACAAGAATTAGATTATTTTTCAAATCAATTATTGTAAAAAAAAAAACTCAGTTTTAGTTCACTTTTAAACATAACAAACACGGTTTTATATTTTCACTTTAACAATTATTTAGTCTTTAATTTTACTAACGTTTTCGATCTTAGATCATCGTCAGGTATAATTTTTTTTAAATATTTTTTATTTTATTTATTGCTCAACAATTTTCGCCTCAAAGGGCATTTTCAGGAGCATTGATATTTGTTACAAAATTAATGTTAAACAAAGAATCATAGATATTGTTTTCATGGACGATTTGCAGTTAAGCAAGTTGAAACGGAAATTATAGTATCTTTTTTGGTCAAAATAGTTTCTTATCCACAGATATTTTACGTCAATGGAACAAATGTATCCTGCGAGAGAGGGTGGAGGGTGAAGAAAGGATCTGGCTTCCAATTTGAAGGAAACGAAATTTCGTTCCCGGTCCCCAACAAAGGCAGTGGGGCGCGCTTTTTATGTGCCAGTGTTATAATGTATATGTATTTTCTTGGCGCATTATGATGTTACAAAGGTGAAAGGTTGCCCTGTGAGGCTTTCATCTGAAAATAACTGACACAGAAATGAGTTGTCCCTATGTGGAAATAAATATTTTAAATTATGAATGAATGGTTAAATCAGAACTTCACTTCAATGCTCAGGCGATTTTTAATCTAGGTTGCAAAGATATTGCTATGATTTTAGGGTTCAAATAGTCTACAAATTAAATTATGATCTTCTTTTAGGATACTTATTTTACAGTTGAATTTATTTTTACACTTTTACATTTATTTAGCAATTTAAATTAATTTATTTCACAGATCGTTTGTGTTCACTTATGCTGTTAGTCTTCACAGATATAAGGTTGGAAAATAACTCTCTGCCTGCAAGCTGTTTGGGACTTTTTATACCCCAGCGATAGAAGCCACTAGAGGTGAATTTTGCCAGAAGCTTCTCGAAGCACATGACAATCTAGTGTCTTCTTTGTGTACTCAACAATCATTGCTTCTACCCACCAATATTATAAAGAATTCTTATCAGCAACTAATACCTATACCTTTCTAAATATTTATATTGCATATTTACATAACAATATATGTACATTCAAAACTCATATCAAATGCATTCCCACAAAAAGACACGTGTAAGTACCTACGTGCTTAAAAATACTGAATGTGTACTTACAAATTAAAATCTAAAACTAAAATGAATATAAACCATACGACTTTTGCCGACTATCCCTGAAACAGGGTGAAATTGGCAAAGTGAACCATTTTTTACAGTACGTCTGTTTTTAATGAAAAAACAAGATACGGTGTGAATGAGGATAGCCGATAGCGAAAATTTCAGTATTTATTTAATGTTAAATTACACATATTTTTCATGTAATAAACGGCATGTTAATTTAATTATTATACCGTGTATGTTTACTGTAAGTGAGAAGTTACACGATATCGTGAATTAACAAGTAAGCAAGCAGTATGGCCATTGGGAGTCGTGTAAAGTAGGGATGTAGTGAATATCCGTAACCGTTACGAAAATATCGGATATCCGAAATAAAAAAAACCCAAATACCATGTAAAAATTGTGGATACTTTCGGATAAAAGCGGAATGCCGAGTCGTTGTTCTTGCCCGTTCGAACCGATACACAAGCCACGCATGTCCAATGTATTGCTTAGTCATAATAAGTAGTCATTAGGGGTTATCTAATCTAATTTAATCTAAGCTGCAAGGATATATATCATTTAAGATTGATATTAAATGCATTCCCATAAGCAGACATGTATAATTTCGCGCTAACACATGCCGCATGTGGACCTACATTATAAAAAAACAATCTCGAATGAACATAAGCCCTGCAACTCTTGCAGTCCTTCCCTGAAACACACTGGTTACATTTTTGGTTAGCCTACAATAAACTGCAATTTATTGTAGGTTTAACATTAAAAATCTAATATGCATACACAATACTACCTGCTACTACAAGGTGAACGCATCAGAAATAATTTTAAAACCGTATTTATAATCTAAGTTACAAAGGTTTATTGACATTTAAGAATTATATGTGATGAAAACCTGCTGGAATACATCAGTTGCGACAAACTTATCATACCCGTTCTATTTTTACACTTCCCTACAGGGAAGCAGCTCTTCCCTACAAGAAGTATCATATAACGCTCTTGCAATGTTTTGATTTTTTTTAGAGGTAGAAGGCCTTCCCAATGGTCGTGACCCGACCCAGCAGTGATAGACCTACCTGCTCGTCCACTAGAGAAAACTAGGCAAAATCCATAGTAACTGACTCGATTTAACTGCATCAGGATGCGCATCTTGCTATTTCACCATGCAAATTTGCGTTCACACATGCTGCATATGTACATTTAAAATAAATTAAACCTCAAATGCACATAAACTTCGCAACTTCTGCCGCATTTCGCTGAAAAATAACTTGCATTGGCAATGAGGAACCAAGTTTTGTACAGCATGGAACTTCATTCCAACCGTCTATTCGTCGAGGAATAAGGATCGCATACAAAACCGAAATGATGTTATTACGATATCCGTATCCCAAATTTCGTATCCATAACATCCCTAGTGTAAAGTGGCTGTAAGGGAGGTGTGAACCACGACACGCAGCTCTCCGTGAACCTACGTGGCGTGGTGCCAGCTTCGCGTGATGTCCAGCACACAATAACCACGATGTTTTACAACGCACACAACACGTTTTTTCACGTAATGTAATTCACATTTTCATGCAAACTAATTGAATGATAAATAAAGAGACATTGTGTGAATGAGTGCTGTAAAGAAATGTGTTAATTAAACAAGAAAGTGTTGTGTTTGTTAATTGGAATAATATCTTTTGTTGGTATGAAATTAAATTATTACATGATGAAGGTGACACGACTGGTTTGTTTGCAGAAATATACTTTTAGTCTTGGTTATCACACAAAACTGTGTAGTTATGTGCATTTTATGAGATACCACAAATTAAAACATTTATTTTGTCTTGTCAGTAAAGATCTTAAATAAAGACGCTGCGGAACATTGCGGCTACATAATTTTCGCCAATGTTGGAACAAAAGTATCCAACCTATATTTATAGCTACAGCATATAAAGTAAACATGATGATCGCTGATCTTTGAAAGAAGTATATTGTATTGTGTCATGTAAGGAAAGATCTAAGAACAAAAGTCGCCCCGGAGCATCGCTTGCTTATCTTATGTTCACATGGTCAATGTTTGTGTGTGTACCGGACCAATATGAAAACTGGAAATCGATTTTAAAAATATTTTAAACAAATCTTGCCTTATCGTATTTTACGTTTTTTTCTAAGCTCAGATTATGTAGACTGTAATTCTTAAGACAATATTATTGATGGGCATCTTTAAATGAAATGGTAGATAAGCCAAACAAGCACTGTTAGGGACGAACTACTCTGTTTTGTAAATGGCAGGCGGCATATCACACCCAAGCAGTAGTCAGTAGTCAGTAGTCAGTAGTCAGTAGTCAGTAGTCAGTAGTCAGTAGTCGGCAGGCAGACGCATCGCATCAGATATATTTCACATTTCGAGGTTGAGCAGTCACACAAACTAGGTTTTTGTGTGATTGATGAGCGAGAGGGGGCGTGTGAGCCTAGCGGGGTAGTTTCTCTCAAAGCCATTTGCTCCCGCGTTCACTCGAAAACTCAATCCCTTTGGTATTTATTTGGAAGAGCTGGCTTTTAGTATCATCTGAAATTAGCTCACAATTTTTATTTACATGAAGCATGACCGTGAAACTGATTGATTTAAGAATCAATAAAAACTTACGTATTTTTCATTAAGATCTTTTTATCCGTAATTCACAACATAACGTCCTATCAATTCACGCAACTTGAGAAGAAAATCTCTTCAAAATTATCCGCTTGATTTCACTGTTTTCTGTATTTTAAGGATTTTCCTTTGTGGTTATTAAAGATGCATCTTCGTATGGTGTTGCATGTACTTTAAATAAAAAAAAAACATTTCTGTTTTATCTATAAACAATAATCTAAATTGTTAAGATATATTGAAATTTAGGGCTCAAATTTAATGCATGTCTACATCCAGGCACATGCACTTTCACGCTTATAAATGCTGCTTGTGCACGCAGAAATTACACTTAACCTCACATGAACATAAGCCTTGCAACTCTTGCCATCTTTCCATCATAGCATTGTAGGTTAACCTCACAGCGACCTTCAAGTCAAGGAAATAGAACCTAACCACTCTTAAAAATAAAAAAATTATGTATACAGACTGATGTTTTTTTATGCAAAATATAATTATCTATTATATAAAAATCTAGGGGGTATTTGCGTCTGTTTTTTTCGAATTTGCAAAAATGTTTTTCCAACAAGTGTTTCTATTGACGGACTGGACTTAACCTCATATCCAGAATTTTTGGTGTTTGTTTGTTTGTCCGTTTGTTTGTATATTTGTACCACTATAGGCGCCCAGACCGTTCGCAGCACGATGCTGTTATTTTGCATACCCCATAAAATGCTCAAACTTAAACAACTGTCAGGGTCCGGATGACGTCACGTGCATATTTCGCATACCTGCCATACAGACTGAAAATTGAAATCTTGCCGCTGGCGGCCATTTTGAATTTACAGACTTGATATTCGAAACGGTCATGCCTCTCAGTAATTTTAACAACTTTTGGAAGAAAGTTTTTCGCAAAAAGTAAATTCTTCAAACTAAATTTGTAAATACCTACATAGAAAAAAATAAAAAATAATAACTTTCAGGTGGCACAACGGGCGCATGCATAAAGTTGGAACATTGAAATTAGGCATGCTATCTAAACATAAACAGACTTAAATATTTTTAAAAGAACAACGAAATACATGAAGGATTAAGAGTAGCTGCCATACATTTTTTTTGGTTTCTTCAATATTTAACATTCTCCTGGCGTTCATTTTACAAGTCTGAAGGTTTTTTCTCAATGATCAATTTGGTTTTGCTTATGTCAACATTTTTTGAAAGAAAACTTTTTTCAATGACAATTTTTTCCAAACAAAATTTTGAAAAACCTGATTTTCACAAAAAAGTCAAATTTATAAGTAAAAAAATCAACTGATTTGATGCTACACAAACAATTATAATTTAGCGAAATGTAATGATATGTAATAGGACAATCCCGCCAAGTATATATTTTGCATACCTGCGATACCAACTAAAAAAATACATTGCTCTGCAGGCGGCCATTTTGAATGTCTAGGCCTCAAACTCGAGTTTTAAATGCATTTTAGTAAACCCCATAAATATTGGAAGAAACTTTTTTTTTACGGCAAATTTCTTTGAACAAATATTTAAAAAGTAATATTTCATACAAAGTGTCTTATATATAAAAATAAAAAAAGTTAAAAAGTTTATTTTTTTTTAATTTTCAAAAGTCATTTTTTTCTTAGAGTTCTGTCGATGGGTCGAACGTTTTCCCATACTTAGATTTTTTGTAGATTGTGCTGGCAGAAAAAGACAAGTTATACACTTAAATGATAATGAACGGGTCGAGCATCATTATTAACCATCACCAGAAAATTAAAGAGCAGAAATAAAAAACAGGATAAAGACTTCAGCACCTGCACAACAATAGGAAGTAGCACGATCAGGCCTGGGATTCTACCATAAAATTGTCCACTTTTTGTTGTTATTGTTGGTCAGTTCTCATGTATCTTTTAAAAATCAAAGCAAGGGTAAAGTGTGCTGGCGAAGCCGGAGCTTAAACTGCCCGTAGGGCCTAGCAGCCAACCGTGCGAGAGCGCGGTTTGGTCTGCTAGTATTTCTATAAAAAATAACTAAGGGTTCATACATAATACGTTGTTTTTTCATGGCAAATAATGTGGTATTGTACTAAAAGTTTTTTCTCTCACTGCAATGTATTCATCAGAAGTTTGTATCTATCGATTGGCAGTCAGATAGCAAACAACCCATTGATCGACTAAAACAAAAGCCATTCCATTATAGCCAATGGTGCGTTAGTGAAGTATTCCTACAACTTAATGGTATTCACGATAGAGTCCCGGTCACGCGATCTCGCCGACTAATTAGCAGCGAGGATCTGAAATCGCCCCCGGAACTGCCACTACGTGCTACGCCACTAGGTCTCTACGCCGCTACGCCTCTACGCCTCTACGCATAAGGCTACACAATACTAAAATTTATACAGTCGGTGTTGGTTGTAATTAAAGAGCTGTGAAAAATTGCCCTGCTTTCCGTTTCCCCTTGGTTTATTAAAGAAGATTTCAAAATAGTTTTCGTTTGCATTCTCGAGTTGATAGTGATTAAATGAACTAATTTGTATGGAACCTCGTGGTGAGAATGCCACCCTGTCTATTTTATTATCTACGTCGTAAAATTTGCATAAAATAATTGAAAAGTTGGAAACAGAAAAAACGTGTTTTCGTCCAAGCCTTCCCTGCTTATAAAGAACACCTTAAAAAGGAGTGAATACAAATTAAGTACTAGAATCAATATTTTGTTTTGCCATTTTTATTTTAGTACGCTTTACGTGTTTTTGGTTTCATCATCAATCGGCTCAGCATTATTTTTCAACAATAACTTATTCTCTGTGGTTAAACGTCACAGTTGTATGCGCCTACAGTCCTTAGCAACAATAATAAAATATTTGTTTGCTTTTTCCATAGCAACCCGGTCGTCGTCACATTTTCGTTGATGCCTATTCATGTGCGGACTTTATTTTCTAAAAAACCTAACTGAATACATTTGTTTACGTTACGCTACTACGCCACGCTTCTTAGCTGCATGTATAGTGTAACTCTTTGCTTCAATACCCTTGTCGTATGTTGCGAGTGGAACCTTTTAATTTTTACAGATAAGCAGGTCAACCAAACTAAATCAAAATTAAAAAAAAAATACGTCTGTTCGCGTTTAGTTTATCACAGTTTTTTTTTAAATATTTATTTCCGTATGAGAGAGAAGGTAAGCAAAAAAAACTTACCTCAAAATAACTAAAAACACAAATGCTTAGTTTACGTTTGGACTCACCCCCCAGGACGTAAGCCAAGGAAATGCAAGGTTCAGGGAAAGGCGGCTCACGGAAAAAGGTCGAATTTGCCTAAGGACTTATGAAAACAGTGGCGTGGAGGCTTTGAGGGGAGCGGAAATTAAAACCCCCAACGTTCCGTTATATCACGGCCCACCCGAGGGGGATTATTTTTTACGAAATATGATGAAGTCCCGACAAAAAAAATTATAAGGTCTTCAAAGAATGTTTCATATACTTACTTAATTTTACATTGATACTGTACTTATTCTTGAAATTTAAAGAATCAAGGTATATTATTAAAATACTATTATCATTTTCGAGAATATACATTTTTTTATTACTATCCTACTTTTGTACCTTCTCATGCAATTTTACGTAAATGAGTCGTGTACAACCAAAAGTAACAATATAAGAATTTTCCGAAATCAGATAAATATTTGGAAACACAGAGAAAATGATTTCACGTGTTTCTATAAAATAATTTCATTTTCGCTAATAAAGTTACTATTCTTTGACCCTATTTGATTGTTTACGTGTCTTCCTGTCTGCCCCATTGACGTTAATAAATAATAAAAAAAAATATGGTTTGTGTATTAACACTGAAAATTCATGTTTTTAGTTTGTTATTCAATAAACAACACTTTTTAACTTTTAAACACTGTTTTTAATTTCACAAATATAATATATTTAAAAATTAAATTTTAAATTATACTACTAACGTTTTCGACTATTCAGTCATCATAATTTCCTACCTGATGATTTCCTACCTATAAATAATAATAATTGCATTAGGGTGATTTTTTTGGTAAAAAAAAAAAAAAAAAAACGCAACTAAGCTACACATATAGTGTCACTTCTTGCCGCGTTATCCCCGAAGGGGTCGCATGTGGCGAGTTGAACCTATTTATTTTTACAGGTAAGGGGGCCGGCCTTACGCCAACCACTTCAGTTGAAGTGGGAATTTCCCAGCTCCCGAGGGGGCTGGTACTCATTTATTGTGAAGGCTGAGTAAACCTCGCGGGGTTTGAAATACACACCGAAATAGGAAATCATTTCTGACACCTCCTCGGTGGGATTCGAACCCGAGCTTACGGGGTAGAATGCAAGCACTCTACCAACTGAGCTATCAACCGGACAAGTAAGCGTTGTTTTTCTGTGAATCACACCTCAAGAGCGAGCTTGGTCGTATCACTTCTCAAGCAAGATCCAGTTGTTGTAAGGCTGGATGGACCTTTGGAGACCGATCTTTTGGTAAAGGTATATTATAATTTTTTTACTCAACAAAGAGCATGTTTGAAAACATGAATAATATATTTAAGTGCTCTACCGAGATGCGAACCCATAACCTTCCTTTTACCAGTCCGAAGCGTTTCTTCTAGACTACGGACTGGTTAGCTCGCATTGACTATAACTCGAGCTTATATTTCAGCGATTTTCTTAATACGACTAAATGCTAGTAAGTAATGCTAGAAGTTAAGTTAATTCCTTGACTTATAGGTTGGTATAAGGCTGACCACCCATACTGTAAAAAAATATTCACTTTGCCAATGTCACCCCTGTTTCAGGGAAGGTCGGCAAGAGTTGCAGGGCTTATGTTCATTTGAGGTTGAGTTTTTTTTATATTGTAGGACCACATGCGGCACATGTGAGCGCGAAATTATGCGTGTCTGCTTGAGGAAATGAAATTTAATATGAACCTTAAATGATACATATCTTTGCAACTGATGTAGTTTAAATAAGCTAGTACTTTTTCGTGATGCTTCTTAACCTAATTCTAAAACATTATTTATTTGGATAAAAGCCTCAACATATTCTTCAGTCATAAGAAGCAGATTGTGGGTACATATTTTGGGCGCGCAACTCTCCTTCAGTATATAAATTGGTCAGCGCAGAAGTTTTCGTATAATGAGCGCCATTGTGCTCACACACCGCGTTTGATTTTCTAAAAAAGGCCCTGCCTTCTCCTTATTCGTCCTCCCGGCTGTTTGGATTCCACCCGGCTTGGATTCCTCCCCTCCATCCCCTCTCAGTGCAATCCACCACCTAATTTTATCCATTCAAAAACTTTCCAACTTCCGGGTCGTTGAGAGGGTCGTAACAAAAAACTGAGTACATATACGTATGTATCAGGTCAGCACAGTTACACGTGATATTTTTTTTATGTGTATTTGATGCTCGTGTTATTTTTTCTGATTGTGATTTATATTTTAGAATAAAAATGATTGAAGAAGAAGTATTTGTTATTGTTAGTTGATTGCGAGAGGTGAGTATTTTAGTAAATATTCAATATAAAAGTTAACCTACTCTACTAACACCTGTTTTTGTACATTTATTTATGTTCTCTAAGGCACGGTATTTTCAATGTTAGCAAAGCAACTTTATACCAAATTAAAATGACGCACTCATGTCAATCCTGTGGGTAGTTTATTTTATTAGTTTTTTTATGAGCCCACGTTGAAAATACTGGACCTAAGCATGTATGCATAATATCTGTATAGAGTGGAGAATAAATACATGTAATTTCATGTCTACAAATAAGTTTGACGATATAATTTGTCAATTTATAAGACATAAATCGTCCCTCCAGTGCTTGTTTGGTTAATCTGCCATCTAATTAAAAAATATGGTCTTTCAATAAATTGTTTTAAAAATCACATTCTACACAGTCTAAGCTAAGAAAAAAACGTAAAACACGAGAGTGTGAGAGGTAAGTCAAAGGCGTTTTAAATCGGTTCCCACTTTTTATAACACCCCTTGGTCCAGTACACATATAAACTAACGACATATTTTTCTTTAGACAAATTAAAATAGGTACAAAATATATTGTATGTGATTATTTAAACATAACTTAGATTGTACAACAAAGTAAAATATAAGGACCATCTCATAATTTAAGGTATTGATTATATTTCCACCACTTTGGCAACTTGGGGTTCGAGCAAGTATTAATTTTATAAGGGCCTCTTTGGGGTGTGTTGCGAGGAGTGCCAAAGTTCCGTCGAGTCGAAATTTTCTCGTTTTCCGCCAGAACGAACCGTAGCACTTTTCCTCTTCGTTTCCTTCGTTAGCGGAAAAAAAAAGAGTTGAGATGAGACCTTTAAAATTAACGGACCTCTTCTGTCTTGTGGAGGCCTCACAAAAGACATACAAATTTACTTGAAAGGGGGATGAAAGAAAATGACGTTGTGATGAGAAGAAAAACAAAATTTTAAATAACTTTAATATTTTGGAACTGAGGTGTGTGCTGTTATGAGGACGCGAAATTTCTCCCTACAATGAAAAACTTTTGTTTCTCCTTGTTTTCTGATAATTTTTGTTCGGTAAGAATGTTCGGGAAGCCGCGATCTGTTTCAGAATATAATCGAGTTTGTAAATAAATTTACATTAAAAACTTTTCAAATGTTTTTTTAACAGGTTTCCTTTTCATGCGAAAATTTGAATAATGTTGTACTGCATATAAGCTGCAATTAAAATTGCAAAAATATATAAACATTTCAGATAAATATTCCATGCATTTTTTACAAGCATATTCATGCAAATTTGCGTCTGAAACATGTGTAAAAAAATTTTTGCAACTTTTGCTGATTTTTCTTGAAACATGCGTGACATTGGTAAAAATGAACCAGTTTTGAAAAATTTGAGGGTGTAAAAAACAATACAGTTAAAAAATTGTGAATCACAAGAAAACAATACAAATTTAAATTCAGTAGCCGCCAAAATTGCACATCGACCACCATTTTTAGAATATTGGGTTATGTTATAGAAAGAATGGTTGTACATTTTTATTCGGTTCGCAATGTATACAAAGAAAGTGTGAAAGGAAAAAGAGGGAAGGGACGACCGAGAAAAGTATGGAGTGATCAGATTGAGGAGATTGTGAAAGAATGGGATATACAAAGTGAGCGTAAAAGAAGAAAATGCATGAAAAAGGTGATGGATATGAATGAATTTAAAGAGGTATGTAAGGATAGGAAAAAATGGAGGCAACTCTGCAGAGGCTCTGGCCACCCCTAGCGGAATGGCGACAGAGTTACAGTTACAGTCGCATAAATATTTTTCACTCCATATTTTTAATACATGAAATACTTTTGTTGTTTTTCGAAATTCTTTTTAGCTGCAGTAAAAAGAAAGTGGTTCCATAAAACAATAAAGTAATATCTATGTCTTCAATAAACTTGCGGGTGAAAAAAAAACAGAAAAGGTATAACCGTAAAAAATCACGTTTAAAACCCAAAAGAGCACAAGAACGGAAAGAGTCGAAGGCGATATTTTAAAATTTATTTCCCGCCAAAAATTCCAGTGTCTAAATGAAAATTATTTTAATAAAAAAAAAAACCCCTCCCAGGGCCGTGAATACTTTTTTTTGTTCCCGAAACGAGATTTCTGAAGCACACTGTTTATATTCGTGTCAATATTACCAAGTTCGAAGTGAGCTATAAAAAAAAACTTTTTACATCAAAACTTTACTCGCTGTCCCCCTATCTGGGTATTTGTTTGACGTAAATGTGCTCATCTTGCGACCGAGTAGGGGGGTGAATGGATATGGGGGGAGGGAGTCTTTAAAGGAGGGGGGTGCTATCGGAATCCCTGCCACCCTTGCTTTGAACCTTTATCTCGAGATTATACGTCGCAGAAATCATTATCTACCCAGTAAACTTTACACGCATACTTTGGATCGTGAATTTCAATATCTAAGAGACACAGGGTTGGTTTTTGACAATGATCTTTCAAAAAAATAATTATAGATGCGTCACCCCTGTTTTACGTAAGGTCAGAAAAATGCAGGGCTTATGCTCGTTTAAATTATGAGTTTTATTTTGTAAGTACGCATGTAGCACGTGTTCCTAAGTGCGAATTTTAAAGTGTCTTCTAATCTAATCTAAGTTGCAAAGATATGTTACATTGGAGATTCACATTACATGCATTTTCACAACCAGCCTTAGTGAGTGCAAACAGGAAAGTGTCCGTTGTCCGCTAGTCCGTTGCAGGGTTTACGTTCATTTTAGATTGATGATGATGATGATGAGCTGATGATTTCTTTATAGCGCCGTTTCGTGATGTAGTCACTCCAAGGGCGCTGGTGCAAACGATGCCAGAAATTTGCTTTGTCTTCAGTGCATTCCGGAACTTTCCATGGTCCTCTAGCTCTCTCACATGATGTGGCAGGTGGTTCCAGGCCAGAGGGCCAGCAACTGCAAATGCACGCTCTCCAAATATTGTGTTAACTCTTCTTATAGGTTCTTAAATCCTTGATTTGGCTCCAGTCTCAGCCGAGCGCAGTGTAAGGCTTTTATTGCCAAGGGTGACTGGTTTGATTAAATCAGCGAGATATTTGGGTGTTTTTCCAAATAAAGCTTTGTGGACCATCGTGCACACTTTGAACTCGATGCGCTCCGGTATACGGAGCCAGTGAAGCTTCTGGAGAAGAGGAGTAATGTGTGTAAATTTCGACTGACCAGTTTTAATGTTGTAAGTCCACAAGTGTAAGCGAGAATTAGCACGTGTCTGCTTATAGAAATGCATTAAATGATACAATTTTTTCCAACTAAGACTTTACATCATCGATTTTCTCAGTTAAAACAGACAGAAATGCAAATGAGCTCTATCAAGAAAGTAAATTAATAGACAGCAGGAATAAAAGTAGTATATTTGTTAAAGAAAGCATATTTTAAACAGCTCTTTTATTTATTTATTAAAAACAGTACAAAAAGACTTGATGAGTGTTTGCCTTTAATTGTTATTATGATTAAAGTGTTAAAATGAAAGAAACGTTACAATGATTTTGGTTTTTTCCTCGAGTACCATAAAATAATTTTCATTCTCATTATAAAGATCCCGTTCAAGCTACAATTTTCTACATTTCAGCAAACACTTATTTGTTCCCCTTTCCCCCCCATCATGTTTTTCAACGCTTCACAAATTCGATTAATTCTAATTATTTAACACATCCCTCAACACGGATACCAGCGTCTTTTTCTCACTCTTCTCAAATGATAAAACCCGAGCAACCCCCCTCCCCACTCCCGCCATCCCAACAGCCTCAGGCTAGAAAGTAATTAAAATTTTGTTTCAGTATTTTATACATTTTTTCTCTCCGTGTAGCCTGAAAAAAAAAACAAAAAAAAACTTGAGTGAAATCGGCAGGAGATGTTTATACTGTCAGTACGCAGAGTATGAAACGTAACGTAAAAAAATCAATCAAATGCGTAAATATAAAAAGTCTAATCTAATCTAATCTAAGTTGCAAAATATAAGTAACATTAAAGATTCACATCATATGCATTTTCACAAGACAGACGTGTTTAAGTTCGCGCTTAAACATGCCGCATGCAGTCCTATAATATAAAAACTCAAATCTCAAATGAACATCCACCCTGCATTTCCTGCCGACCTTCCCTGAAACAGGGGTGACATTGGCAAAGTGAACCATTTTTTACAGCATGGGTGGTCAGCCGCATACCAACCTATAAGTCAAGGAACATGCACAACAAATTACATTTTTAAAATCAACAAATTATAATATGCATGGACATCAAAAACTAACAAAAAAAAATTAAAAACCCTATTGGCCAACATCACAGATTAACCGCTATTTCTTTCTGTCCTTACACACTTTTTTCATTTCCTCCAGAGTCATAACATTCTTCATACAGGCTCTCCTTACATTATGACTCTGGATATTCCATTCATTCACCAGAAGTGCTATATTATATTCTGTACATATTTTATTTACACAATCGAAGTGAGATTAACGCAGTATTTAATACTAACAGTACTCCGAGTATAAAACGTCACGTAAAAATTCCATTAAATGCGTAAATCGAAATATACATGAAAGCTAAATCACTCAATAGAAATGCTGTATTATTTTATGGACATTTTTGATTTACGCAGTCAAAGTGAGATTTACGCAGTCTTGTATACTCGAAGAATTGTAGATGTACATTTTTTTTGTATAACTCTGTGAGAGGAATTTCGTTTTGATTGGATGTTTTTTTTTCTTTGAAACGAGAGCTCGCTTTGGCGTCACAGATGAAATGAAGATTTTCAGCAGATTGCCTATTTGTTTGGCGGGCTTTTTCCTCATATAACAGTTTTGAGTATGAGGAATGCCGCGTAAGAATTTAATAAGTCCCTTTATACACTCCCATGCTGGGCTCCATGTGTAGAGATACCTATTTAAATAGCTGACGAAAAATAAACGAATTGTAATTTGAATAAAAAATTAATGTCGTGTAAAGAGATTGAAATTCTTGTAACTGAAAAAATTTCAGCGTATCACAAATATTTCATTTAATTTGAAAGCCTATGATGCAAGAAACGCTTTAATTTCCTTCATTCCTTGTCATTCATATTATCTTTCATGCATTATTAACTATCTTTAAAATTTAATTTTATTTAAACTTTGTTTTTCCAATTGAATTTAAAAAAAAATTTCAATGGACTTTCACTGTGTTAACAGAGATAAGCCCTTAGAAATATTATCTTCAAAATTGTTTATTGTTTTCAAGATTAAGTTTTCTTTTATACGTAAATATTTGATTTGATTCTACAATCATTAGAAGACAATCATAAGGTGTCATTTTTTACAGCAAGGGCATTGCAGAGCCATATCATTTCTTGAACAGACATGTTTTTGAGCTTGAATTTAATAAAATACACTCTTCATAGCCCATATATGCATGCAATGGCATCTGTTGAACCAGGGTCGAAGTTATCGTCGCGGGATTCGAACCAGCGTTATCCGGTTCCAAATAACCTGTCTTGATCCCCGCGGCCATAACACCGACGACATGATTGAAATTATCGTCGCATAACAGATATTATAAAAGACTAAAATAAAGAGTTCAGTATTTCTAACTTGTTTTCTTTGACTAGTCAGCAAGTATGAGGCTGACCCCCCATGCTGTAAAAACTTTCGCCAATGCCATTCCGCTTCAGGAAAAGGCGGGAGGAATCGCAAAGATTGTGTTAATGTCGGTTTGTTTTATTTTGAATGACACATGAAACATGTGCGAGTGCAAAGTTATGTGTGATTTATTGTGGATATTCATTAAATATGAGCTTTAATTGTCCGGTCGATAGCTCAGGTGGTAGAGTGCTTGCATTCCATGCCGAAAGCTCGGGTTCGAATCCCACCGAGGGTGTCAGAAATGATTTCCCGTTTCGGTGTTTATTTCAAACCCCAAAATTAAATACCGGCAAGGTTTACTCAGCCTTTACAAGAAATGAGTACCAGCACTCTCGAGAGCTGGGACACCTCCACTTCAACTGAAGTGGTTGGCGTAAGGCCGACCCCCTTACCTGTAAAAATAAATAGGTTCAACTCGCCACATGCGACCCCTTCGGGGATAACGCGGCAAGAAGTTACACTATATGTGTAGCTTAGTTGCGTAGTTGCGTAGTTGCGTTTAATTGTCAATATACTGTTGCAACTAACATTAAAGATTATACGGAAAGAACAAATATGTATGAGGCAAAGACAGGTTTATTTTGTAAGAAGATTAAATTAAAAAAAAAAGCATAAAAGTTTTGCTTAAACATTTTGTAGGAGTACGCAATTGAGGGGAACTTAATATTATGTTATGTTTTGTTATTGGGGTAAAGTTGTAATTGCAAATAATTCAGTTTAAGTAATAACGGGAAACTTATCCAAAAATACCGTCAGCAAAACGCTCATGAAAACTGCCATAATATCGATAATACGATAAGCAATTTCAACAATCGTTGTAACGGTCAAATATCTCCCAGGGTCCGAGCAAAAACCTCCCGACTGACCTCGGCGTGTTAACTGGACCGCTAGCAATAAAGGAGGCCCGCGCCCAGATTGGTAAACAGGGGTTGTGACCCCCTCCCCGAGACGGTAAAGTAATTTAATCTGAATATCGAGATAACTCAATAAACAACAGTACCTACAAAAAGTTTGCGATTAGTTTTTTAATGCTTGGGAAAACTGCGCGAGGAAAAGCGACCGGAAAAGTCAATTCAAACTTGTGTATGGAATTATTTAATTAATAAAAGCGGTCACCAAAGGTCAATCCAGCCTTACAGCAACTGACTCTTGCTTGAGAATTGGCGCTTTGTAGGACTCTCACGCTGGCACTGGAGAGACGAATTGAAGCGTTCGAGATGTGTCTATACCGAAAAATGCTTCGGATCTCTTGGCGTGATTAAGTCACCAATGAAGAAGTCCTTCAACGAATGCGCACTACAAAGGAGCTCCTGCCTACCATTAAGCAGAGAAAGCTTATCGGAAAAAAGTGTAACAAAAAAGTGTAACAAACTTCCGATAGAACATGGCTACACAACCCGAGAAAAATTTTAAGATTGTGTCAAGTGCCGGCCATGAAAGCCTTAATGTACAAGAGAAAGCTTATGTTCTTCGGTCACATAATAAGAAATGAGAAGTACGGTCTCCTTCATCTTATCATACAGGGTAAGATTGAGGGGAAAAGATCTCAGGGACGCCGAAGGACATCGTGGCTGAAAAACCTGCGACAGTGGTTCGGCAGAAGCACCAAGTCCCTGTTTCGAGCCGCAGCATCTAAAGTTAAAAAAGCCATGATGATCGCCGATCTTCGATAGAAGTGGCACAAAAAGAAGAAGAAGCGACAAACAAGCTCGCAAACAGTCCGGTCGATAGCTCAGTGGGTAGAATACTTGTATTCCATGCCGAGAGCAAGGGTTCGATCCCCATCGACGGTGTCATAAGTGATTTCCCATTTCGGTGTATATTTCAAAGCCAAAATAAATACCGGCAAGGTGGACTCAGCCTTCACAAGAAATGCCCCCTCGGGAGAACGGAAACGCCAGCCCCTTCATTTGAAGTGGGCAACATGCAAAACCCTTAACGGAATAACGCGGCAAGAAGTTACACTATATATGTAGTTTAGTCACGTTGCAAAGAGGAATAAGTAAAAGTGATCTAGATTTAAAATTATGGCAGGTTAAAAACAAATACATTTGTAGTGAGAAAGGGTAAATTTGTTATACAAAATTGCAACGGGAGTAATTTTGAAGTATTTTGTCAGTACATGATAAAGCTACCGGCTGTTGAATATCAAAACACGCTTTTAAATAAATATATTATTTGGAATGTATGAACGGCTCGCTCAGCAGGTACCTACACTGTATTATGCAGATTTGCAAAACGAACGCGTTAAAATAAAATGTCATTATGCAAATAGAAAATTTAATCTGTTCACAAACATCACGGAATTACGGCAGATGTGAATGCGCACTCATAATGATGCATACAAAGCGGCGGGTGTGGACAGAGCATTTTATTTACTAACACAAAATTAAATATCTCATAGGCGAAATAACACAATATTATTTAAAATAGGTATCTACGTCACAAACCGGTCTCAGACCCGTCAGTAGTCTAGTGGTAACGTTTTGGACTCGTATATGGAAGGTTGTGGGTTCGAATCCTAGCGGAGCACAAAAATATCCCATTTGTATGTATTTTCAAAAAAGCTCACCGCGGGATTCAAACTTCATCTACTTTTACCAAAGACCGGTCACCAAAGGTCCATCCAGCCATACAGCAACTGGGTCTTGCTTGAGTATTGGCACTTTCTGTAGCGACGACCAAGCTCGCACAGGGCTTTTGAGGTGTGATTCACACAAACACAGCGCTCACCAAATAAATCAACCTCATAATAATAATAGAAAGCGCCAATTCTCAAGCAAAACCCAGTTGTTGGATGGATCTTTCAGTGACCTGTCTTTGGTAAAGGTTTTGGCGAAGTGTTGCCACTGGACTACGGGCCGGTCCAAGAAATGCCAACAACATGCGGTGTACCTAGCGGTCACCCATCCAAGTAGCATCCGCGCCCAATGTCGCTTAACTTCGGTGATCTGATGAGAACCGGGGCTTTCAACATGGTATCGTAGTTGACATTAACAGCATTATTATGATTATTATTACAGTGACTAATGTGTGAGAACATTTTTTTTTTATTATATACTTCTTTTTTTCAACCTTAAAGCTGTTGAACTCGTAAATCGCTTCAATACTATAGAACGTCAGTTCCAAGAAAATCCAAGTCTTTTATGGCATACCGATAAAAAAATAATTTACTTCCATATTGGACATAAATTAAACTTATATTGAATCGTAAATATTGAAATCCGTCGTAAAGGGCCTGCTGAAACAATAAATAAAAGGATGGACCTTAAGCTGTGACGCGCAGGCGGAGTAATGATTATGTAAGGGCGGTAGATAGACCCCTGGAGGAGGCTCCGGGGGACCCTGAGAGTACACGTTTTGGGATATGCAAATTGTATTACTTAATTTTAACCCGATTTCTGGTCGGCAGGAGAAACAGTTTTACCAATGAAAATATTAGTCTATATTATTCTAGAATTCATGAAGTAATTATATTTTTTTCACACTTGGTCTGTAGACTAGTGTTTAACGCGTCGGATTCGTTATAAAAAGGCAATTGGTTAGATCACCGATGGGTGATATAAATAAAAGTATAATATGTTGTTCGCTAGATAGAAAAAATATCTGCTTTCTCGAATCCCACTAAAAGTGAAATTATTTCCCGTTTCAATTTTTATTTCAACCTCAAAATAAAACACCGGTAAGGTTTGCTCAACATGTACAGGAAATGAGTGATAGCTTTCTCAGGAGATGGAAAATCCCCTCTGTAACTGAAGTGGTTAGCGTAAGGCCAGCTCCTTATCTTGTAAAAATAAATAGGTTCCTCTCGCGACATGCGACTCCAAATGTAATGATACGAAGTGACAAAAAAAGTTTTTTATTGCCAAATATTGCATTGAAAGCGGAGTTTTTCAGTAAACAAAAATAGAAAAAATATACCTGCTGGGTTGGTTAGAAGTAAGGTCAACGCACTGGGATTCAAATCCGGGACACTTATCCCAAAAAATCGATACGCGCCCAATTACAGCTGCACAATGGTTGGGGCCCGAGGGGTTCGAAAAAAAAATATACATATCTATAGGGGGAAAGCACCCCTTATCTAGGTACTACCACATTAAAATACAGAGTGGCGCGCAGCAGACGTATAATAATAAAAATAAAAAAAATGGACAATTTGTATACAGCGCCGTTTAGTGGCACTAGCCACCCCAAGGGCGATTTTTTGTGTTGAAGCTTCTGTTAAACAAATGTGTCTTAAGCAACTTCCTGAAACTGCCAATAGATAGTCTCTGTTCTCAACTCCAGAGGTAGACTATTCCAGCAGGATGGACCAGCCGAACTAAAAGCCCTGCCTCCGAAACCGGTTCTGTTCCGTCGAAGTGGCAGTTGAAACCTGTATAGATTTGAAGAAGCAATTGCTCCCTTTCTAACAGTCCTAGATGGTTGGAAGTACGGGAAGCAAAGTTTATATTTCACTCGGTGTCAGTCGCCAAGATGGAGTGGTATGATACAGCGTTGATATTGATTGGGAATCAAAACTTGGGATTATCAGCCCATACTTTTTCTTAAGAAAATGATCGAGAGGTTGGTTACAGTCGTTTCTGCACGTTACCTACTATGATTCAGGATTCTTGCCTCAGTTAGAAGGTATGGAGCTAGAAGACGCTTGATTTTAGCAGGATGGAGCCCCAGCAAGGGTTTCTATGGACTTTTTTCCTAAACAGATTCCTCGGACGCCTCATCTCTCTAAGAGGGGATTTGAGCTGGCCAGCGCATTTGCCTGGTTTGGCTCCTTGTGATTTTTTTCAGGACCCTGGAAGCCCTCAAAAACAACATTCAATCAAAAAATTACGTAATTCCTGTGACAATACTTAAAAGAGTGCACAAAAACTTGGACAAAGGCTTTCTCAGTGTTTGTAGTGTAAGGGGCGCCATTCGGCCGATACTTTTTTCAAAACTGTCTAAAATTTCATTTACTTACTTACTTACTTAATCAGCCACTTTTTTTTCACTGCTGGACATAGGCCTCCCCCATATCTTTCCAGGCGTCTCTGTCCCGGGCTTTCTGCATTCAGTCACAAGCAGCTCTTTTAATATCATCTGACAATCGTGTAAGAGGCCTTCCTCTAGTTCTTTTGTCTTCACGAGGTCTCCATTCCACCACTCTTTTCGTCCATCTTTTCTCGCTCAATCTGGCAACATGCTCTTAAATTAAATTGAATGTGTTGTTTAAACTCGAAAAAAAGAATGGAAACTTTATAACAGTCTGCGTTTTATCCCATTTTCAAATCCATGCGTCTACCGCGCGCCACCCTGTACTATGGAGGAATCCTGAGGTACAAATATTATAACCCCAAATGTAAGTAGGTTGACAATTTGTTTTTTTTTTCATTTTAAAATGCACACAATAAGCTCACGCATTGACTAACACAAAATTGTGACGACAAACGACCGTATTGAGAGGGCTCTTGAGGTGTGATTCACACAAAAACAGCGCTCACCAAATATATTATCCTTACATTAAATTCGTATATATGCACACGCCGTCAACACCTTACGCGATGATTTTGAAAAAAATAAACTTGTGTTTTGAATGCAATTTGGAATCAGTTGGAGATAACGGCGTTTGCACGAAATCATGAATGATTTGTTACACTACGCAGAATCAAATTCAATAATTATCTTAAAAATCATAAAATTTGGAGATGACGGCGTTTGCAGTTATACGACTCAATTATTATATAACTTGTTTATAAGAAAATATTTCCGAAAAAATAAGGCATAACAAATGTTTCTATTTTCTAGTATTGATATTCTAGTGGGACATTTTTTTTCTTATAAATACAAATGGATCAATAAAGTACATTTTCCCTTGCAATATCAACACAACACAATACTCGAAACGTAGCCAAAGAGAGATTGATAAGCGCAAACAAAGTTGGCCTTTATCGCGTCCCGAACATCCGGCCAGCTTTACGAGGCCAGTACAAAATAATCAGGAAGTGATATACAGATTATTGAAACGGTATTTATTGTTTTTTCTTATTTTTATTTATTGTTATTTCTTCTTTATTTTGTTTGTTTTTCTTCTGAATGTATTGATACACAGCCAATACACGTGTAGAGTATTTTTGGCAGACATTTTTTCTCGGTTTGAGTATATTTATTTAGAAATATTTACGTTTATTGGATGGTTTATTTATTTATGTGATTTATTATGAATCATTCTCAATATTGCTTATATATAAAAGAAAAACTGTTATCTATGAACGCACGTTTTTATTGCAAAGCTGATGCCACAGAGTTTGATCCCTAGAAGTAAAAAGTGAAAATACCGGCAAGGTTTACTCAGCCATCACAACAAATGAGAATCAGTTCTCTCGGGAGTTTGAAAACCCCCTTGTTCAAGTGATGCGGTTGGCCCAGTTAAGGCCAGCCCCTTAACTGGGCAAATAAATTGGTTCCACACGCCACACGCAACCCTTTCGAGGACAATGCTGTAAAAAGATTAATTACATGTGCATCTTAGCTGTGCCTTTCCGTTTTGCGGTTGTAAAAGACTCTAATAAAATAGACTTGTGAGATTTTCCCGTTGTAATGGGTCAATTGGCAAAATTTATAATCTTAGTTACAAATATAATATTCATATTTAATGCATTCCCATAAGCAGACACGTATAAGTTCGCGCTTACACATTCCGTATGTGGACTCACAACAACCCAATCTCAAATGAACATTAGACCGGCAACTCTTACCGACATCCCCTGAAAAAGGGCTGACATTGACAAAGTAAACCATTTCTTACGTGGTACACTTTTTTTTTTTTTTTTTTTTTTGAGAAAGCCTATGCGGGAGACTCCCTAGATTCGAGAGACTCTAATGGGATAAAATAAAATAATGAATTAAGTTCATCTATGAAACATGAGAAATTTACGTTTGGTTCTACAAAGAAATCGGTTTCCTCAGCTGATAAAAAGTCAAAGAACCGTTGATGAATTTGGCATTTGTTTAAAAAATATTTGTTACATTTGCCCCCGCGATGACGTCAGAGTTTTGAATAATATTATGATGATTTCACCCCTTGGTCGTCAGGGCGCAATCACCATAACTAATGGCGAGATTTTTATGATGAAGGGTGGCAGGCCTGACGGGGTAGGAGGGTAGGAGAGCAGAGGGAGGGGGTACAATGAAACAGATGTGATTATACAATGCCCACAAAGCGTCAACCTTTTTAATAGTGTAATTTCTAAAATATACTTACATTTAATTGTAATATTCACTAATTTAAAATCAAAATTTAAGTATTTTGACATAATATTTATGTGCCTTTAATCTGTAATCTAACTTAATAAATATTGAGATAGAGATAAAATGCAAGCTTACAAGCAGACAAAAAGTAAGTTTGGGCTTTTAAAATATCAATACCATAAGTTTCTCAGATAAAATCACCTTTTTCCGGTTTTCTACGAGAGAAAACACAAAAAAGTGAAAATCCTATGGTTTAGAAGTTCTTCATGAGCATTTCTATATTATAAGAAGTTTCACACATATTTTTTTTATCCACCATTTCTCCAATCAGCGAATCAGCACTGATTCAGTTTCACCTTGTTGTACTTACAAAATAAAAACCCCAAAATTCAAGTAAACATAAGCCCTTCAACTTTTGCAACCCTTCCCTGAAATAGGGTCGACATTGTTAAAGTGAACCAATTAATAAAGCATGAGGCGTCAGCCTCATACAAACCAATAAGCTAAAATTTTTGTATCTAAAACAAACTTTCTTTAAAAAAAAAACAAATTCATGAGGTACCTACTTGGGTTGACTAATGGACATTAAAGACTAAAACCAGAGGAATAGAGAGTATGTTTCAAGATACTTTTTTGGTACATTAAAAAAACTTCAAATCACTTTTAAAGGGTTCTTGCAATATTGTTTGTGTATTTTGTTACTGGTGTGTCACTCCACCCCTATTTTTTAATACCGCCGGGCATTGTTGTGCGCACGCGGCCCGCGCACGTGTCCTGTGACGTCATGCGCAGACGAGCGGCGCGGCCTGAGGATTATACGAACCCACTGCGCAGTTGAGCTTTGTTGCACGCAGCGCCTGAGGGAAGGGGGCCATGTGAAACAGAATACAGGAGATTATGCGCTATACTTACTGTCATGCTAATTTCGGCTATTATATTTTATTGCACTGATTAAAAAATGCCATTCAAAAAAAAGTTTTTTTGGCAATAGGTGAAGAGTGTATGAACCAAATGGTTCCCACAAGAATAATCCGCAAACGCAAGACGCAACTAAGCTACACATATAGCGTTACTTCTTGCCGCGTTATCCCTGAAGGGTTTCACATGTGGCGAGTGGAACCTTTTTATCTTTACAGGTAAGGACCCTTGCAGTGACTACATTACAAAACGGCACTATAAAGAAATCATCAACTCATCATCAAGGCCAACCACTTCGGTTGAAGTGGGGGTTTCCCAGCTCCCGAGGGGGCTGCTACTCATTTCTTGTGAACGCTGAGTAAGTCTTGCCAGTATTTCATTTTGGTTTTTTGAAATAAACACCGAAATGAGAAATCATTTCTGATACTCTCGGGGGGATTCAAGCCCGAGCTTATGTACGTAAGCATGAATGTAAGCATCCTATCAACTGAGTTATCGACCAGACCGGACGGAGAATCATTTTGAAAAATATGTTAAATACATGAAAGTTAATAGAAAATGACTTACTTGGGTCCTTCTGACACATACATACAGGACGGGTATGAAAAAGGTTGGAGCATGCCTTTGTACTTGAGAGCATGCATTTTATATGAGCCTTTAATGTCAATGTATCTTTACAAATAAGATTATAGATTATTAGTTGGTATCAATATGAAAAAAGTGTGTAAAAGAAAAAGTGTATTTGTTCCCCAGGTAACATGATTTGCAGGAAAGCGATCCTTTGTATGTTCTTGGGGTGTAATACCACGAGGAGGTCATTAGGCGAATCACTTAATTATAGTAGACAAAGATAGGCCAGTCTAGCAGTGTGGACTACTCGTATACGTCATGTCTCATTCTCTTTAATTGCTGTGTTACCCCATTATACTCAAACTACGCCTTTGCTATTCTTTTCATTAAAAAGAGGGTAAAAATAACACTGCTTTGGGAAGTCTCTTGGTGGACTTCAAGCGAATGATTTAACCTTTAGTGAAACATGAATCCTAAATCCTGAATTGAGGACACCCAGTTATTTTACGTATTCTCAAACGTCTTTCAGCTCATTCCTCCAGTTCTTGTTTCACTTATCTACCATTTCATTCAAAGGTGACCTTTCAATGGAATGGTTTACATTTTACAGCAGAAAAAAACGTAAGACATGATACTGTGAGAGTTATTTGAAATATTCTCAAATTTCAATTCAAGTATTTGAGACATCCCTTGAAAAATCCCATAATCCGACTTATATGTAGGTTGACTACCCGTCCTGTAAAAACATGGTCTACTTTACCAATATCACTCGTATTGCAGGGTAGGATGACAAAAATTGCTTGGCTTATGCTCATTTTAGGTTTGTTTTTTTGAATTATAATGTTATGTAAATATTAGAATAGGTATAAGCTATAACTATGCAATAAGAATCCTCATAAATATGTGTGGGTAGGAATCATTGAATAAAATACTTGAAGCATCGAGAAATAATGATTACTACGCCTTTCTGGAACTGTCTAGCGAATATAGATCTAGATTGTACTGTTTTGAAGAGTATAAAAAGGGTGCAAGTTGCTTGCAGAGCCAGTATCCTACGAACTTTATAACTACATTGAACTAACTTAACCAGTGAACAGAAACCAAGTGTAATGGAATAGTCGAGACTATCTTTGTGTAAATAAATTATTAAAAGTGTAAAATAAACAACTGTATAAGAAGACCAGTATTTTTAATTGAAAGACTTTTGAACCCTAAATTCGTAACAATAAGTACACATGCAGAATTTGCAAGCGAGAAATTACACAGAGCGTTTATTTTTGTGGGCATGCATTTTATCACTTAAATATGAATTTTAAATAAGATATTCCTGCTTTTGCTCCGTAGTCAACCAATTTGGGACATTTGTTAATGACTAAATGGTGTATATATTGAATTTTTGTTATCATTTTTGTGAAATACTTAGTATTAAATGATTATCTATTGAGTGAATAATTATAAGTTTATATTAAGAAATGTTTATCTATTAAGTTATTAATTTTAAGTTAACATAAGTTGGAATCCTCCCCGAAACACAAGCTATGCTTACTTTGAGAAGTATTTATTGTAATTAGATTTTTGTAATTGTAATATTATTATGTACATATTGATAAAAACAATAAAGACCTTTTATTACTTATTATATTATAATTATTTACTATTATATAACCAGCCTACCACCACCTTCAGAAAGGAACTGAAGACACTACTTTTCTCGAGAAGCCATGGCGCCCTTGAGATGGTCCTGGACCATTAAATGGCGCCACAGGAAAGAAATCATCCATCATCATCATCATCATGTGAGAAAAATTTATATATCTTTGCAACTAAGATTATAGATTATTGTTATTAAGTAACAATATAAATTAAAACAAGAAATTAAAAGGTAATGCCAGCAAAATACAAGTGCACTCTCAATCAAATATGCAATCAGATGTCTCAGGCTGCATCACTTAAAGGTCGCCATGAATTAAATAACCTGAAGTGCAGGATAATGCACATGCACATTTGAAATTGCCGTCATTTCGTGAGGTTGCATTACTTGCACACGTGTAGGTACCCCGACATGATACGCCATTTGAGGTTCACTTTGCGGCCACACATGCGAGCACATAATGTCTTGTTCAACCACTTATTCTGAGTGAAACTTTTGAATGACTTTGCGAATAAAACCCTTACTATAACGTAACCCCAATGCTTGTTTGGCTTATCTACCATTTTCACGCTTTTCGTGTTGCGATATAACTTAAGCCTGGCAACTTTTGTCAACCTTTGGTCGGTGTTATGGTCGAGGGGGCCAAGCGGGCTGATCTTTCTAGCGTATTTGGAATAGAATAACGTTGGTTCAATCCCCGCCTGGGTGAATTGATCATAACTTGGACCCTGGTTCAACAGATGTTATTGGGTATTTATTAATTTGTAATTTATTAAAAAAAAAACAATAATGAGTTATTAATTGATGATATTAATACCTGTTTCTGGCCAGGCAGAATAAGTTGGTGAATTGCATTCCTATTCAAAAATCTATTTAAAAAAACCTTCCCTAAGACAGGGGTGAAATTGGTAAAGTGAACCATTTTTTTACAGTATGAGTGGTTAGCTTCATAACAACCAATAAATAAAAATAAAAGAGTAGAAGAATGATTTGAGTATTTAAAAAAAAAAAGATAAAGATCGAGAAGAGACACAAAACCCTAAAAATTATACAAATGGTATATTTGCTATCCAGAAATTGTGGATAAAACATATTGGACAATTTTACCAATTCACAAAAGAACGGCATTAAAATAAAAAAAAACATTGAGTATTCAATTTGTGCAAAAAGTAAGATATTTCTTTGTCCCCGCCGAGATATTGATTTATCGAAGTTATAAAATGAGAAATATTATGTCGCAGCGGTGCCTATAAAGGAGTCGATTATTATGGACATAAAAAAATAATGGCGCACCTTCAATTCAGTGAACAAGTGCCGCTAAAAAGATAATAGATTCCACTCGGAGTAAAAAACGGGGAAGGGGGTGTCGCGCCGCGGGGGTAGAAAACGGGAGGGGAGTCACTTGGTCTCTCAATTCACAACGATTGAGAAGACCCTAGAAAAAGTAACAGGTAGCATTGTGTAATTTGATGTAATATTTGGCTCTTAAAAATTAAGTGAAAACTGCTGAGGTTTTTAAAGTAAAGAATTAAACGAATGTAGAGATCGAAACGAGATAAAAACATAAACTCCCGTCGATTACGTTCATATAAAAATGTAAAGAAACTAAAATAACTAACCAAATCAAAGGCGCTGTTCTTTACTTTATACATTTTTTTCTAGTAACATAATGGAGAGTAGTTTTACAATCGAGGTTCCGAACTTAGTGGAGCATAGGTGGGGAGAGAAATAGTTGTTTTAAATGGCCCTTTGTTTTTACTAAATTGAAGTTAGGTAGTTTGTTCATAGAATGTTAAAGCAATAGATAATTTTTTAATTACACAAAAATATGCTTTAAGGCATCTATAATCTATAATTTTAGTTGCAACAATATATTACATATAAAAATCAGATTACCTGCATTTACATTAGCAGGCACGCATAAGTTTTCTCTTACACATTGCACTTGTGGCCTTACAACATATAAACCCAATCTTAAATGAGCATTACTCCTGCAACTTTTGCCAATTGACAAAATGAATAATTTTCAATAGTTGGGTGGTCAGCCTCATATCAATTTATAAATCAAGAAACTTAACAATAATGAGTATTTATGAGCGAACAAAATGCAACCTTTAAAACAAGTAGAAACTACTTTTTGTTCCCAGAAAAATTATTCACGTGTTTTACAATTCTAAAAAAACAGCACTCGTAGAAGCTTCAATAATATTGGCGTAGACACCACACGCTAGTTGTTTTATGTTCCCCGGGAACGGTGTGCTAAGCCACTCTACGGCGTAGAGCCTATTGGGAAATCGAACCAGCTTCCCTTTATACGGCAGCTAATGCGTGGCGTAGAGGGCGCACCTCGTAGCGAGTGTTTTTATTCGTAGAGCTCACCTCGCATCTGCTACGCCTCCTCTTGTCTCACGCAATAAAACGCACTTGCCGGCAGTTTTTTATGCTCCCTTGTTTCTCTACGGGAATGATAGTAATTTTGTTTTGCAGCGATGGAATCTGAACAAAATAAAAATGCTTGGTTTTGGACAAAATTAAAGTATAATAGCTTTCAATGAAATAACAACCCGGTTATGGTTTGATTTATTTAACCTGAAACTAAATTTACTCGTGTTGTAAAATTTTATAATATGACTTATTTCATATAAAATCACTTAAATAAAATGAAATGAAACAGAAAAACATGATTAAAATTTTGCTGCAAAGAAATTGCAGAACTGTGAAGTTTTACTAACATTTTTAAAAATTCATAGCTTATGTTTATCCAAAGATAAATAGTTTGTTAAAAACGTATATTTTACAAGATTAAAAATATAAAAAAACTTGTTTTTTTTTTTCTGTTAGATTAGAATTAACAAAGTAGAACTCTTTACAATCAGTGAAACATATATATTATTGTCAAATGCCGTCATCAAAAATTAATTCATAATATTTCTCTGATTGATACAAATATCTCAAATTCATACCTTTATGTTTTCCTTCCCTGTCTACAGTTTGGGCTCCCTTTTTGCTGTCTTATATGACAAAATTTACGTTAATACTGTGCAAAAATGCCTCACCAACAGAAAGATAATTTTCCAACATACATACATTAAGCTATCATCTTATTGTTTGTGAGTGAGCATACTAGAAAAACCTTCTGTTTTAATTTTTGTGGTTGTTTCTAAAATTTTCTTCTCTTTAAAATTATCTTCGAATACATAATATATTTTTGAGTTTTTTATAAACTGATTAAAATTATAATACTATCATATTATTACTTATCAAAATATTTTTGTAAAATGTGCAAATACAATTTTAAGAAAAAGGTCGGAGTGAAACTTTATTTATTTAACTGAATCATTTTATTGAATTAATTTAATTGAACTGACGTTTTATGATCTTTTTCTTTGCTTAAGTATGTATGTAAATTTCTCAGCGCAGTTTTAAGCGGCATCGTAAAGATGACACTCGTAACATGGAAATCGTAGAGGAGATCTCGTGCTACGCGTGTCGTGTTATTGGCGGACACGTTCGAAGAGCGTCGGGGCGCCTCGCTGGCGTAGCGGCGTAGACGCTAGAGGTGGCTACGATTTATAGCGCTGCATTACCAAGGCAATAACTGAGTAATGACATCAATATCGCGGGGTGAGGGAAGCGAACTATAAACCTAAATAGCTCACGAGTAGAGCGGAGACATGTGACCTCAATATCAGACAAGCTGTTAGAGATAGTAAACCAAGGCAGCAGAAGGTAAACCATCTCCTTAGTGCATGTTTATCTTATGTCTATCAGGGGTTATTTCAATGTGTCTTATGAAAGATGTGTCTCATGAAATATATGTCTTATGAAAGATGCGTCTCATGAAATATGTGTCTTATGAAAGATGTGTCTTATGAAAGATGTGTCTTATAAAGATGGGAGTGGATTTTAAAAACCTTTAAATATACTCACATTTTCGTATTTTAAGTTGTCTTTCTTAGCTTAGATTGTGTAGAGTGTGATTCTTAAGACAGTTTTATTTAAAGATAACATTTGAATCTATAATCTTTAATCTATAATCTAAGTTGCAAGGATATATTCATTTAAAGCTCTAAGATGTATGCCCACAAACCAACAAGTGTAGTTCGCGCTTACAAATGCTGAATGTGTACTTACAAATAAAATCCAAACCTCAAATGAACATAAGCCCCACAACTTTGAATCAAATGGTTAATAAAACAAATAAGCAAATGAGGGACAAAATCGTTTTTTTTAATTTTACTTTTGTTATTATTATTACTATTATAATTATTATATTTTTTATTACGCCTTTCATGTCCGTTGGTCATCCCAAAGGTGCTGAAATTTTATAATGCGTGCGAATAATTTCTGTTCAAACATACAGATTTTTTAAACATTTTTGGTAGACTAAAAATGCGGCTCTAACTGATAATAAAGATGATGTCATTTTCAATTGTTTCTCTTTACATCGCAACTGAATGATAAAAAATGCATTATTCGTTAAAAGTTGGGTAAATAATCTTTTTCATTAAAAAAAAATTAGGTTTAATACACTTTAATGGGCTTTATATTGATCCTTTGAATAAGTCGAGAACCTTGAGTATATGTAAACCTGAAGGTTTTACAAATTAAAAAAACTTATCATATTATAACATCAAACAAAATCACTAATTTAATCACACGTTAAGCAAAACAAATAACAACCAGGTAGAGCGTGCGACTACTGAGGTATGACAGTATTGTACCGAGCACAATATTCGCGTCCCTGTATATTTTGGTTCGCCCTGATAGAGCGCGCTACGGGGACGTTGAGTTATAACAGGTCTTTATTTTTACGATGCTTTTATCCCGAGTTGATTTCGAGAACCGATCGCTTTCTGGAATTAACTCTGTAATTTCCAGCATCGCTTTACGCGCCAGATGCTCGACAAGTCGGGCCGTAGAAGGATATGCATTGCAAAGGAATATAAAAAAAACGTAGAAATTGAAGTTTTTTAAATCAATAAAATGTAGGTACAATCCATAGACTTTTTAGGGCCTGGACTTTTATACTTACAAAAAAACACGACAAAATGTTTTGACTCACAAAAAATCGAATTGTGAAATTATACATAATTAGTGCTGTACAATTGTTTCACTTTGTCAATGTCACCCCTGTTTCAAGGAAGGTTGGAAAGAGTGCAGGGCTTATGTTCATTTGAGATTGTTTTTTTAAATTGTATGCCCACATGCGGCATGTTTAAACGCAAATTTATACGTGTCTGCTTATGTGAATACATTAAACATAAATCTATAGATAGATGCGGCTGGATATTGAAGTATAAATATATTTATACAAATATTTTTACATATTAAAGGTACTAAACATGAATGAATGTAAAAATAGCGTGTTAAATTGTTTGAATATTTATTTTCCGAATTCCAAATCAGTAAAATTTCTATTCTGATATTTTATAATGTGTATGTAATAGGTAAAATACATTTTTTAGAAAATAGATTTGTGAATAGGAATCAAATTCACCAACCTATTCTGCCTGGCCAGAAACAGGTATTAATATCATATTTAAATAGTTCATTATTCCTTGACTGATAGGTTGGTATGCGACTGACCACCCATACTGTAAAAAATGGTTCACTTTGCCAATGTCACCCCTGTTTCAGGGAAGGTCGGCAAGAGTTGCAGGGCTTATGTTCATTTGAGATTGGGTTTTTTATATTGTTGGTCCACATGCGGCATGTGTAAGCGCGAAATTATGCATGTCTGCTTGTGGGAATGCATTTAATATGAATCTCAAATGATACATACCTTTGCAGCTTAGATTTAGATTTAGATTTAGATTATCGTTTATTTTTAATGAATGAATAAATAATAATTACCCAATAACATCTGTTGAACCAGGGTCATAGTTATGGTCCATTGACCCAAGCGAGGATCGAACCAACGCTGTTCCATTCGAAACACGCAAGAAAGATCAGCCCACTTGGCCCCCTCGGCCATAACATCGACAATTCATTATGAAATGGAAGCTTTAACTTGTTTCTTTTAATTGATACTCAATTATTGTTAAGCCATTTTTTAACAGAAACCGAAATAATTCTCCTTTTTTTTTGGGATGAAATCCGCCTAAATTTTATTTCACCCAAAGCCAATATACTCCAAAACACACTCAACAAAGGTGTAAAAAATTCCTCCCGCTTTTTAGTGCTTCTCTCTCACGGCCGGTTATTCAATAATCCAAAGAGCACTGAGCGAAAACAGCTTTTCACCTTCGTTTGCCACTGTGTGCGGCGTAGAGGAGGCGTAGAGCCTTCACAGGGGCTACGCCGTAGCCCGCCCACTGCCCGCCCATCAACATTTCATGCGGTAATAGGTCTGTTAATATTTCCACATGTTTTTTCCACCACTCGGCGTAGAGCTCATGCATTTTTAAGGCTGCGCTGCCTCGGTAATGCCCTCCCCGCTTGTAATGCATCGACTGTTGAAGGGATGCTCGTGGTTTTGTGTATTTATGTAGCTCAGTGATGTTTTGCGTGGAAAGCTTAATGATAGGGAATAATGAATCTTTTACGTTTTTTTTAAATTCTGTTTTCATATGATTGTTTTCTGTATTTTAATGACTTTATAAACCATTAATTGCTGGTAAAACAGGGTTATATTTTGAATATTGTTATTATATTAACCTTACAAATTCATAAAATAATTTGCCGGTGAGTGTTTGAAATTAAAAAATTTGCATCCGAATAAAAATATTTTTTGATAACGTCTTTTGTTGCATCGTCAGGTGGTTATTGGGTAGGTATTAATTTAACCACCTGACAATGCAAACGGATGTTTGCGAAACCGGTTGTGGTATAAAATATATATATTCAAGTAATCGAAAACAAAGCTGTTTTTCTTTTATCCTTAAATATTTTGGTTTTATTTTAATGATGGGAAATATTTTTTCATGCCTCTTCATTAGGATTTGTAAATTTTTTTTTTTTTTAGGATTTTTCCAAAACATTTTGATCGACACAACACGAATAAGCTTGCTCTTTTTGCTGGAAAATTATAAAGAAAACTGTGAATTCAGTACTAATTTGATGAACGTAAAAAAACACTAATAAGACAGGAGAGCGATAAAGCTTGTAGGTCACGTGAGAAAAATTATTGCAACGATTAAAAATGCAATCTGCTTTTGATGGCCGCTAAAAACTGCGCGTATTACGAGATGAAAGATCTGCACAGGCAGTGCAGTAACCAAGTCATTATCCGGAGCGGCTGCAAATCCTCCCACCTGCATGTTACGGCTTTGCCAACTTTACGACCGGCTTAATAGTACTGCAATAAAAGCGCGAATCCCTCACCCGAGGTTTGCATTTTACTGGTCCCTCAAATTATGAAATATCATGGCATCGGCCCCGAAAATTCGGACTTTATTGCTTTGGGGTTTATGACTCTATTTTTACAGATTTTTTCCCCAGCGCAGGTTTACGCAGATGTCGTAAATCAATGTGAATCATGTGAAATTATGACCACATCATTATTAGAAATATAAAAATACGATGATGTAAAAAATTAAATAATTTCTTGGTGCTTTTTCAGGTAATTGTGAAATTTTGTTTTCAAGTATATTTGTTAATGAACTATTCGAGAGTTTCACAGACAACAGAGTTTTGAGTTAATTGGTTTCTAAGGACCCTAAAAATCTAAATCTAAATCTAAGCTGCAAAGAAATGTATCATTTGAGATTCATATTTAATGCATTCCCACAAGCAGACACGCATAAGTTCACGCTTACACATGCCGCATGTGGACCTACTATATAAAAAAAAACAATCTCAAATGAACATAAGCCCTGCTCTCATACACGTGTTTCCTTGACTTATAGTTTGGTATGAGGCTAACCACCTATACTGTAAAAAGATGGTTCACTTTAC
Organism: Agapetus fuscipes; assembly: GCA_951799405.1. Classification (NCBI taxonomy): domain Eukaryota; kingdom Metazoa; phylum Arthropoda; class Insecta; order Trichoptera; family Glossosomatidae; genus Agapetus; species Agapetus fuscipes. Next base: position 1,414,350 of record OX637346.1, on the reverse strand, counting down.
CAATGTCACCCCTGTTTCAGGGAAGGTCGGCAAAGGTTGCAGATTTTTGATTGGGTTTTTATATTGTATGCCCACATGCGGCATGTGTTAGCGCGCACTTATACGTGTCTGCTTGTGGGAATGCATTTAATATGAATCTCAAATGATATATATCTTTGCAACTGAAATTGAGCTTAGATTAAGTGTGACGTTTAACCACCAAAAAATATTATTTTCCAAATGTATGTGGAATTCTTAGTTCAGCTTTCTGTTGTTTCATTTTGAAATTGCAAAACAAAATCAAATTTCTATTGAAACCGATCGTAATTTTCAATCGTTTTCAATTGAACAAACGAATCCGAAACAAAAAGATTCCAGCTGATATGACCACCATTGAATTTGGAAATTATTCATTTGGGGCTAATGTAAAATGCGAGTATTAATTTGCCGGCGACGTATTGTAATATAATAGCACTGCCAGTGGATGGGAGAGTGGAATCAGATAGTCGGGCGGTTTCACGACTTTGCCAGCCTCACTTTAAAACGTAAAATTTCATCGCATTCATGCGAAATTAAGTGCTCTTAAAGTGATATCACTCTGCCATCTTGGAATTTATTGCCCCCTACGCTCTGCGGTTGGTCTATGGATACCGCACTGCACACTGCTGGAATTATATCAGAGAGGTGGCTGACTGGAAACATATAAATACTGATTGTTTTTGTGCCTTGCAGATATATTTTACTTACCCTGAACTAAGCAATCTCAATTTATTCAACTTGTTGATTTGAAGTTGTTTTTCATGTCGATAATTACTAAAATAAAACACGGAAAGAACTGTCTTACTTAGCGATTGTACAAATATTTTTACGAAATATGGATTCGTCTTACGTGAGTCTAGGCACGCTTGTATAGTGTCGAGCAATCTGGTAAAATAACAATAATAATAATAATCTAAGTTGCAAGGATATATTCATTCAAAGCTCTCAGATGTATGCCCACAAACAAACACGTGTAGTTCGCGCTTACAAATGCTGATTGTGTACTTACAAATAAAATTCAAACCTCAAATGAACATAAGCCCCACAACTTTTGCCGACCTTCCCTGAAACAGGGGTGACACTGGCAAAGTGAACCAACAAACAAAGTGGTATGGTGTTGAAAAATCCTAGTGAAAGTATTTACCATATTAGAGAACATTCGAGAATCGTCTCTTTCATACGAATAAATACGAGCAAAGATTCTGTGAGAAAAATAGAGCCGCTAAGATTAGGGGTCGGCAACCTGCGGTTCGCAAGCCACATGTAACTCTTCGGATGTAAAGCTGCTGCTCTTTAGTTTCATATGCATATATTTATTATTTTATCGAAAAAAAACTGCACAGTAAACCATTTTGTGAAAAATAAATCTTGTAAAATAAATTTAAATTAAAAAGAACCCCAAGTAAAATCATAGCAATATAGTATAATGTTTGAAATATAGAAAATTTGACAGCTAACCTAAAATAAGTTCACCTTGTCAACCATCATAAGAAATTTGCGATACGCGCGCCATTTCTTGCCCATTCCGGAAACTTTATAATCTACCCTCGTATCTATGAAGGTGTGTTGTACTGACCTTTGCTGGTGCCGTCAGGTCCCCTAAGGATGGTGCACTCTTCTATTGTTCCGAATGGAGCAAAGAGTTGTCGAACATCTTCTTCCGTCTGTTGCTTGCTCAGCATGCCCACGAACAGCTTTCTGTCTGCTCCGCGCCACATGGGGAGAGAAAACCAACAAATCAGTACATCGGCAGCTTGTCACGACCAGTCGGTCAAAGAGAACTAATCCACAGACAGATAGACAAATCAGTCACACGACAGTTTGACTCGGCCGCATATAACTCGTTCACAGACACAGCGGTCACGGACAATTTGTCCACATGATAGTATTTAGTCTACACGACTTTTTGGTCAACGACATTTACAATATGACAGCTTCATCAAAGTCTCCAAAAAAACGAACGGAATTATCTGTGTGCAAAAGGAACAGCAAAATGAGTAAAAAAATGCAAGTGAGGATAGACAAAACAAAATTGAAGAATTAGCTAAATATTTGAAATAATTATTCATGTCGTTTGTCCTGTTTTAAAGTATATCTAAATATCATTTTATTTTTTGACTCAAATCATTTTTCTTTACAAGATCTAAAAAATCACTCAGAAACTCAATTTATTTGACTCATTCCGTTGTTTCTTTCGCACATATTGTAATTTTTTGTGATGGAGCTGTCTGTAAACCCATTGTAAGGGATCGATATGTCGTTGACCGAAAAGTGGTATGACCGAATTGCCCGTGATCGATGCCTCTGTCGACGGGTTTTAAAATGTCGTTGACCAGCAAGTCGTGGGAAGGAACTGTCGTTCGACCGATTTGCCCATGGCTGAACTGTCTGTGGACGGGTTGTCTGTGACCAATTTGTCGTGTAACCCATCAGCAGACGCTGGTAGCGGACCAAATATGAACGTGTCAGAGCAACCGCCATCAAAACATCCAAACAAAAATATATCAAATACAAACAGTCATCATTCAAGCTCGGTGGAGTGGTCAAAAAAATATGAATACATCGTGTGGTAAAAACAAAAAGACAGTTATTTAAAAAAATAAGATTGTGGTGAATAATTTTGATATTTTTAATGGTTCGTGTATAAACACTGTGAAATTCATTATATTTTTAAAAGAGAAAAACAAGGTCTTTTTTACTCGAAACGAGTTTTTCGTTTACAAATTATTAACAGTTGTTTTACTTAGGATAAAGCTTCATGCGAATTTTACCTCGACTGCGTAAATTGAAAATCTATGAAAAGTCGATAGCTCAGTCGGTAGAGTGCTTGCATTCCGAATCCCACCGAGGGTGTCAAAAATGATTTCCCATTTCGGTGTTTATTTCAAATCGCAAAATAAAAAACCGGCAAGGTTTACTCAGCCTTCACAAGAAATGACTATCAGCCCCCTCGGGAGCTGGGAAAACCCCACTTCAACTGAAGTGGTTGGCGTAAGGCCGGACCCTTACCTGTAAAAATAAATAGGTTCCACTCGCCACATGCGAAACCCTTCGGGGATAACGCGGCAAAAAAATTGGCAAGAATCCTTGAGAGTGATTTACTTTTAATACATTTTTTCTATTTACGCGATCGATGTGAGCTTACGCAGTTTTTAATACTCGAGATTCTGATGATGGTGTGAGGACCAAAAACGTTTGTAATATTTTTCATAAAAAGTATCGAAAATAAACAGTGCTACGAATAAATAACAACCTCGTTTTTCTCTTTTAAAGTATTAAATTTGGTTACTGGTGTACTCGTTGTATTTATGCCACCTACAAAAAAAATATCGAATGAGTTTAAATAATAGAATTGTGGTGAAGGTAACAAAATAAAAATAATCAACATGAGATGATGGTATGTTCGGCTGGCTTGTACATTGTACCTATGAAAAAAAAGTGATTTAGTATGTACAAACCAAATTTGGAAAAATAACAGAGTGACTGGAAAAATATTTTAAAGTGAGTGGCCCTAAAATTTTAATCAAAGAGCTTATATAATTGGTTGGAGTCAGAAATAGAAAAATGTCCTTCGTGAATATTTATTTTTAATCTTGCACTAATAATAGTTAGTTACCGGCCAAGTTGATTTGGTTTTGATAAGTGTTGATATTTATCTATTGATTTCATTTACAAACAAAAAATAACGCAACTTCAGTCTATTTATCTACGAGTACCTTCCTAAAGAAGGAAAAAAATGCAAATGACCTTTTTATATGATCCTTCAAAATACAATATTGGAGTCGGCAGATAAAAAATATACCTTGGCTATAAGAATAGATTTGGGATTTTTCTATTTTAAAGCATTGTGAAATATATATCCCACTTCTAATTATACTAAATGCCGTACATAGCGCTGTCAGGTCTTTTCAATCTACAAATCTAAATTGTCCTGCCTTTAATTCATATTTCTGTTCACACATATAACTTGTAAATTCCTCGAGTTGGTATGAGGCTGGCCACCCATAGTGTAAAAACTTGGATCACTTTGCCAATATCACCCCTGTTTCAGGGAAGATCGGCAGGAGTTGAAGGGTTTATGTTCATTTGAGATTTGTGTTTTTATATTTTAGGTCCACACGCGGCATGTGTGTTCGCTTATGGCATTTGAAATTATGAATCTTAAATGAAATACATCTTTGACATTGAGAGTATTGTTGAAAAATGGGGCCTCATCTCACACTCATATGCAGATGACTGGCAAATATAGTCTCACTGTCAGCAAGACATGGCTGAGGACCTCAGTTGCAGGGTCTCTGGGTGTATCGCGGAGGTCGGTGGGTGGATGGTGAACAATGGCCCAATCTTGAACATGGATAAGACGGAGATAATGTGGGCAGCCACATCTAGGCGTGATCACCTATTAGTGAACGGAGTAACACTCTCCATAGGAGGTAAGCTAATCCAGCCTTCTGATTCAGTGAGACTTCTAGGAGTCTTACTGGATCGGAATCTGACACTGGAGAGGCAAATAGATGCCACAATAGCTTCTTCTTTTTTTTCACTACGCCAAATTAAGGCTATTAGAAAGTGTTTACCGTCAGATGCAGTCAAGACCCTAGTGGGCGCGTTTGTGGTGTCTCGGATTGACTATTGTTCGACGCTTTATAGTGGTCAGCCAAAGAAGCAGTTCAATCGCTTTCAATCTGTGTTGAATTCGGCAGCAAGACTCATATTCGGGATACCCAAATTCGCTCACATCACTCCGCTGTTAAAAACACTACATTGGCTTTGTTTCCCGGAGAGGGTGGTCTACCGTGTTTGTGTGATGGTATATAAAGCCATCAATGGCTTGGCTCCACCTTATTTGACTGACATGATGTTGCCTGTTGAGATGGGTATAAGGAGGCAGACACTCAGATCCGCGGGCGATGAAGTAGTCAATTTGGTTCAGCCACGCCGTCAGATTCGTACAAATTTCGGAGACCGCGCTTTCCGTGTTGCGGGTCCGGTGGAGTGGAACAGACTGCCACCCGGAGTGAAGAACTCCGAATCTATGGATGTATTTTGCGGAGCACTCAAGACACACCTTTTTAGAAAGTGTTATCCATGATCGGAGAGGGCCCTTGAGGTGTGACACACACAAAAACGGCGCTCTCTTATCATTTGTAATTTAAAATAAATTAGCCTGATATTATTATTATTATCTTTGCAACTTAGATTATAGATTATAAACTTCGAATGAGCAGAGTTCATAATGAAATTTGAAAGTATAAAAAAGAAGTACTTGATTTTTTTCATTTAGAATAAACTACCCTCATTTTCTGTTGTGTTATTCATTTAAGATGATTTGCCAATGTCACCCCTGTTTCAGGGAAGGTCTGCAAGAGTTAAAGGGATTATGTTCATTTGAGATTGGATTTTTATATTGTAGGTCCACATGCGGTTTGTGTTAGTGCGAAATTATATAATATGTCTACTTGTGAGAATACGTTTAATATGAATCTTAAATAATATATATCTTTGCAGCTTAGATTTAGATTTAGATTAGATGAGAAGGTTTTTCCAAAATCAAATGAGTGAAAGACATCAATGAATCCTGGTTGTACTCTGGTTGAGATCCGGTTTGATAGAGTAAGGATTTGTTTACTGACTGTTGTGTGAAGCAACTAAAATAATGTTGAATATTTGTTCGCTCCTTCATTACCATGTTATTGTGAGACTCCCTAAGGGATGATTAGAACCTTAAGCCTCAATATGAGTGTGCTTTGGTTAACGTATTTTCTTCGAGTAAAGTATTTACGTAGATAAAAGCGACACGATTTTCAACTGAAAATTTAAATAGAAGTTTACCTACTTTGTTAAAATCTATGTTTCTGTAATCAAAGTTGCAAATGCATTAAAATTTAAGATACAAAATCAAAACCTTAACTTCAAATGAACATCAACCCTGCTTGCAACTTTTTCCCCTGAAACAGGGTGACATTTGGTAAAAGTGAATCAATTTAAGCGGTGTGGATGGTGAGCCTCATATCAACCTATTATTCTAGGCATTTTTGCAGTGAATTTGTGAAGTTCAGAAGAAAGAATCAGTGAAGTTCCTTGACTTATAGGTTGTTATGCGGCTGACCACCCATAATATAAAAATTGGTTCACTTTGCCAATGTCACCCCTGTTTCAGGGAAGGACGGCAAGAGTTGCAAGGCTTATGTTCATTTGAGATTGGGTTTTTATATTGTAGGTCCACATGCGGCATGTGTTAGCGCGAAATTATACATATCTGCTTGTGGGAATGCATTTAGTATAAATCTTAAATGATATATATCTTTGCAGCTTAGATTAGATTAGATTAGATTAGATTAGAATTGAAAGTATTGATTTAATTTAAAGATTTTTTCGCTATATCCTAGTTACATCAATTAAGTTATTGTAACGAATTAATGTAATCGTTATGTAAAATAGAAATCCTTAATTCTGGTCTAAAATAAACCCACAAAATCCAAAGACACTTTCAGATTTGGTGAGCAGTTTTATTGGAAATTCGGAGTAACTAATCTAATCTAAGTTGCAAAGATATGTAACATTGGGGATTCACATTACATGCATTCTCACAAGCAGACACGTACAAGTTCGCGCTTGCGCATGCCGCCTGCGAACCTACAATATAAAAACCAAATCTCAAATGAACATAAACCTGCAACTCTTGCCGACCTTCTCAAAAACAGGGGGGGCATTGGCAAAGTGAAATATTTTCTACAGCATGGGTGGTCAACCGCATACCAACCTATAAGTCAAGGAATATATAAAACTCAAAAACAGAAAACTTCTTCAAACTATTACAATTTTTTTCTTAGCGACCGATAATAATAAAGTTTAAGTTATCGGTTAGTTTTCCGACTAAATTAGTTAAGATTTAGAGGTTGTATTCAAAATCAAGAGAGATAACAATCGTTTAGCTAATATTGACGTTAAGGGTGTAGGGAGAGAGTAGTATACATGGCCGGGAGGGTAGTGAAAGCATATATGAAACCTTCCCCCGAAATATTGAATGTATTACTCAGCAAACAATGTTTATTATCAATAATCTACTTCATACAACGGAAACATTTCAATAACAGATACTGATAGATTTATTACTTCTGATATTGTACACGAGACATTAAGTGTAACGATATCGCTGTGTTTTATTTCGGGAAATGTTTACTTCGATTTTTACATGAAAATGAAAGTATTTTATTTATTTATTTTACGTATTAAATTTGACAAAAAAATACAACGTTTTGTAAAGAATAACGTCATTTTTGTGGGAGGGCAGTTTGTTTTTCTTTTAATGTAAGTAAAGATGTGTGAGAAGGTTAATCAGATTTTTTATAATCCATACTCTCAGATGCAAAGATATAAATATTTAAAATCAATGTTACATGCATGCCCACAAACAGACACGTGTAAGTTCGCGCTTACAATAATGCTGCATGTGTACTGAAAAATAAAAACCAAACCTCAAATGAACATAAACCTGCAACTTTTGCCAATATTGAAACAGTGGCGACATTAGCAAAGTGAACCATTTTTACAGTATGGGTGGTCACTGGTCAGCTTCATAACAACTTATAAGTCAAGGAATATGTAGTAATGAAAAAATATTTTCGGGTTGAATCTATAAACTATTTTGTCTACTGATGTTTCGTTTCCACGAGCAGTAAACATTTTTAAGGTTAGTGATTAAAATCACATGGTGGCTTTGATTCCGCTTTCTGTTGGTAACTGATAAATTATTTATGATTGTAAATGTTTCAATCTTAATTTAGAATTTTGGTGAGAAACAAAGATTGAATTCAAGTATGTGTAGAATCAAAATTGTAAAACTCAGCGTCTGAGTAAATTGGCTTTTTAACTGACGTTTGAATTGCAGGATAATTTAACTTGTAGAGCTGAAGTTTCAACCAAAAACTGCCGAGTAAGCGCTATAGGAAACTGATGGGATAACTTTGCCAACTTCTGGCGATAATATCAATCAAAACTGCACGTGCGAAATTTATTGCATTCAGACTCTTCAGTTTAAAAATTAAATGAATCTGATGGTTTTGTTTTCTTACAAAAAAAATTTTTCACCAAATATTTCATCTATTGCTGATCATAGAATTTTTGAAAGAAAAAAATACTGTTGGCTGCGGATGAGCCACGGCTTTGGTGTTTGAGAAAAACACCGTAACAGGGTAATTCACAACCAATTTGATGCATATCTGATCTATGGATCATCGATTTTTTGCATGAAAAATTCACTGTAGGCTGCGGATGAGCTATAGCTGTTCTGTTTGAGAATAATATCGTATGAGCTTTGTCTTAGTTAAAGCCTTGGTTCCCTAAAAAAAATAATCTTATTGGATCATGCTTTATTCTCACCTATAAATAGAGACCGAGATGTCCTGTAGTGAGACTTGTATCTAAGCTGTCGAGCTAAACAGTTCAAAAGCAACCCTGTATACGTACCGCATGTAAACCGTATCTTAAAACAAATTGTCTGATCTAATCTGATCTAAGCAGCAAAGGCATATTAACATTTAATGTTCATATATAATGCACGCCCACAAACAGACACGTGAAAGTTCTCCTTTCAAATGCTGCATGTGTACTCACGATTCAAAAGCCAAACCTGAAATGAACATAAGCCTAGCAAATTTTGCCGTCCTTCCTTGCAACAGGACCGACATTGGCAAAGTGAACCATATTTTACAGCATGGGTAATCAGTCAGTATTCTCGCGTTACCTAGCAGAGCCAGATTTAGTGTAGAGAAAATTCTCTGGAATACTGTTTGAATCTTGATGCAGATTTTGAACCAACAGATACTTCACAGTAAATATCGTCACATTTTACAAACACCTCATTGAACATAGAAATATCCTCACAGCCTCATTCCAACTTGTAAGTCACGGGATAATTGTGCAAAATAAATAATCACAATTTTTATTAATTTGAACCTTTTAAACTCATAACATTATGTTGAACATATTTCTGATGATGCTGAAAGAGGCGAGTGTTGGTTCTTGATGGTCCGTACGTATGTGTTCATTGCAAGATAAAAGTTATATTAAAAGAAAGGCCGCAGCTGGTTTTATGGGGACAGTAAAAATCACTTATTATTGCACACAAAGGCGGCAGTAAAGGCTTTTACGGGCCGGCCCCATTACAAGTGAACCGCGGTGTGTGTAGCGACAAAGAAATTATTATTTTATTAACGTGTCTCACTAATAAAACAACAATATGTACTTTTTTTTACGGGTTTGTACACTTTTTTTTCGCTTCGAGATTGTCGGTTATAATTTTTAATCAAAAGAAAAGCATTCAATCAAATCTTTATAGTTCCTTGACTTAAAGGTTGGTGTGAAACATATCTTTGCAACTTAGATTATATAATAATCTATAATCTGGGTTTGAAAATTATTTTATAAAAATATATTTGTAACCATTCTGCTCCTGAAGATGTCTCATTAGGCGAAAATGTTCGAGCAAAATCAAAAAGAAAAAGTGAATTAAAACCGTGTTTTACCATTTCAATTTTTTAAATATTTAATTTAAAAAAATCTATAATCTGAGTTGCAAAGAGATATATAAACATTTAAAATTGATGCAAAATGCATGCCCACGAACAGGGACGTGTAAGTTTGCGATTAGAAATTGAAATCCAAAACTCAAATGAACATTAATATACAAACAGGCACGTTTAAGTATGTGCTTACAAATGTGTTCTTATAAATTGAAATTCAAGCCTCAAATGAACATTAACTACAGCGGTAGCATAAGTGGCTTGTTTAAAATTGAATTGCAACAAAAATACAAATCTTTACTCTAATTTATCATAAATGCTGAGTTAACCTTACCGGTATTTTATTTTGGGGTCGGAAATATTCACCAAAACGGGAAATCATTTTTGACACGCTCGGTGAGATTTGAACCCGGGCTCACGGCATGGAATGCAAGCACTCTACCTATTCCTTTTTTTATATGGAAAAGCGTTTTGCTAATCTGCATTAACTGTTTGTCTTTAATTGACGTTATCTTGTGCTAAATTAATTTTGTTGATTACTTGACTTAAAGGTTGGTATGAGGCTGACCACCCATACTTTAAAAAATGGTTCACTTTGCCAATGTCACCCCTGTGTTAGGAAAAATCAGCAAAAATTGTAGTACTTATGCTCATTTGAGGTTTGGATTTTATTTGTTAGTACACATTCAGCATTTGTAAGCGCGAACTACACGTGTTTGTTTATAAACATGCATTTGAGAGCCCTAAATGTTAATAAATCTCTGCAACTTAGATTAAAGATTAACTGTTTGTCTTAAATAGACGTTATCTTGTGGTTTATTAATTTCTGTTGATGACTTCCCTGTTTGTTTGATTTCCTGCCTTGCTTACTCCACCTCCTTCACACACAAGTCTGCTGTATATTTTGTAGGGTGATGTTCACAAACGAACGCGGCTCCAAGGCCTGATAACTTTTATACTTCCATTAGGGAAGACGTGATGTGAGAACAGAGAGGCAGCAAAGATTATGACGCCCTTGGCATTTAAAAAAAAAAATATTTTAGGTTAATGATTAAAGAAAGTTTTTATTAAAAAAAAACTACATTCTTTCATCGTTACAAAGTTTATGTTTTCTCAAAAAAATGCCATCAAATTAATTGAAAGAGTTTAAAATAAGTGTGTTTGAAGTTAATATACGTAATATTCTAAATATTAAGATTTTCTTCACGTTTTTGAAGTTAAAAATGTTCATGCCTCATATTATTCAACAAAATTTTAAGTAAATTGTGATAGAAATCTGGGTGTACTTAGATTTATATAATTGTAACGTAATGAAAATTTAAATGAAAACATTTACTGTACGTGTGATTTTAAAACATGATTAATTTGAAATTTATTGTGTTCACTACTTTGTTCACACTTGTCCGGTCAATAGCTCAGGTGGTAGAGTGCTTACATTCCATGCCGAAAGCTCGGGTTCGAATCCCACCGAGGGTGTCAGAAATGATTTCCCGTTTCGGTGTTTATTTCAAACCCCAAAATAAAATACCGGCAAGGCTTACTCAGCCTTCACAAGAAATGAGTACCAGCACTCTCGGGAGCTGGGAAACCCCCACTTCAACTGAAGTGGTTGGCGTAAGGCCGGCCCCCTTACCTGTAAAAATAAATAGGTTCAACTCGCCACATGCGACCCCTTCGGGGATAACGCGGCAAGAAGTAACACTATATGTGTAGCTTAGTTGCGTTTTACTAAATTAAATAACTTTTGATTATAAAATATCTTATTAACGTATTTAGGATTCGAAACTTTACTTTAGAGTCAATTTATTTTAAAGATTATTGGTTCAAAGAGTTATCTAAATCTAAGATGCACAGATAATATATATCATTTAAGATTCATATTAAACGCATTTCCACAAGCAGATATTTACAATTTCGCGCTAGCATATGCCGCATGTGGACCTACAATGTAAAAACCCAAAGTAAATGCCCATTTATACAAATAATCAATAAATAATAGTTATTAAATTTAACTTGCTCCGTATCCCTATACTAATTATTATTTATTATTTTTTATTATAAGCATTTAAAAAAAAAAGGTTAACAAGTAAATGCCTCAATTATATTTTTAGTGTTAATCTGTTTACACAGCGAAAGTCCATTTTTTATTATTTAAAAATTCAAATGGATAAAACAGAGTTTTTTTTTTTTTTTTTTTTTTTTTTTTGTGGTTCAACATCTTCAGGAGCTGAATGGATTAAATTATCTAAGCCTTATCAATAAATGGAATTATTATTCATTTTGACTCAGTTAAAAATTATTTTTAATTTATCTTGTAAATTTGATGAACTAATAAACGAAATAGATGAACATCTAACATGAATACAATATAATTGTATATTTATCCACAAATCATTGGGCATTATCAATAACGATCATTTGCGCGATTTGTCATCCGCTCTCAGCCTGGCGCCGCCCCAGCTCGCTGTGATACCATCCGACAGGCAACTGCGAGAGATGGATGAACGGAGGAGTTTAGCAATTATAAATTCATAACTTCGGAGGGGAAACTTGGAATAGATAACTATGAATAATGGATGGCCGCGGAACATGACGGAGCGGGACGGCATTTAAATGTGAACCTCTGTGCAGTGTGGCGCCCGGAGGTGATGCCGAGGCCTCCTCAACTACCCAGCCGCGCCTTATAACTTTATCCAGAAAATGTAATGGCGGTTGATCTGTAATGTTAGCGGCTAGGGCTAGGTTTCTCATTTTTTTTCAAATTTTGAATTGGAATTTTGTTTTTGATGTTTATCCATATTATTATTTGTTTATTTCTTAAATTTAATTTGTGGTAAATGCTCTTTGACTTATAGGTTGGTATGCGGCTGACCCCCTATGCTGTAGAAAATGGTTAACTTTGCCAATTTCACTCCTGTTTCAGGGAAGGTCAGCAAGAGTTGCAGGGTGTATGCCCATTTGAGATTTGGGTTTTTATAAATAACTTTTGCATGCGAGTCCTGTGACACATCCCCGGATGGGATGGATATACAGGAAGTGGGTCAGTGAAAGGGAGACTGACCCTGAGAGAAGGTGTTGTAGGTTCACATGCGGCTTGTGCAAGCGCAAACTTCTTCACGCTACTTGTGATCTAGCAACAATCCCACAAGAAGTGCCACCCGAGATATGCTATTAGCTTCCGTATCATCGAACCATTTACTTTTAGAGTCATGGACACGCCTCCAACGTAAAGTTTCTGGCTTTGCGGTGCCGTTGCTTTTACTTCGTGGGAAGGCCTGAAGGAATGTCACCCCTGTTGCAGGGAAGGTCGGCAAGAGTTACAGGGCTTATGTTTCTTTGATACAGGGTTTTTATGTTGCAATTCCACATGCGGCATGTGTACACGCGAGCTTTTATGTGTCTGCCTATGGGAATGAATTTAAAATGAATCTTAAAAGTAATATATCTTTGCAACTTAGATAAAATATATTGTTTTGACTATTACGTTTTCGCATTTCATGGCTTTGTCTTTACTGCGGCTATGACTTTTATTTAAAAGACGTGACAGAGCTAAGCTGCCTGTCTCTCCATACATAGCAGATTATTTTCCTATTCTTATCCAAGATGTTGCATAAATTACTTAGCCATATTTTGTTAAGAATTCTGTCTTCCAGCTGTCTTTTTGAGTAATGGATTTTTTTTATCATACATCTGTAAGAGATTTAAAATATCTTTAATCCATAATCTTCTTTTCAAATATTTATTAACATTGAATGCATGCACAAAACAAACACGTTTAAGTCCGCGCTAACAAGAGCGGCATGTTTATTTAAAAATTTAAATTCAAATCTCACATGAACATAACCCTACAACTTTTGCCAACCTTCTCTGAAACATGGGTCTCATTGGCAAAGATCATTGTTTTCAGTATGAGAGGTCGGTCTTATACCAACCATGATTATGCAAAATATGTGATGTCACTTATTACATTTATTGGGACTGAAGTTGCGTTTCCGAAATTTGTCGTTCAATAGTTTCATCGCAAAATTACATGCTATCTTTGAAAAATTGGTTTCTAATTTTGCAGGATTATTTCTTGTAAGTATAATTGATTTGAACATGAGAACAACCGGAAAATTTATGTAAGAGAGCGGTGGAATTTCATTACATTATACTTTTCCATTTAAAACTCATTTCTAGTTAATAAATACAAGAGCATGTGAATGGGCCCTCAAACAATTATCGAGCAAATCTTTGTGAGAGTCCCGCACAGAGAAAAAAGGTTTCAACATGGAAAAGTATAATGTCTGTTTGCATCGACGAAGCTTTGAACATTTTCCTTTCAAATTAAATAGCCTTTCAGAGTGAAGCAAAGTTGTCCGGATGGTAGGACGAAGAGGACGCGATGGAGCCTCATCCTCGCAAAGTGATTACAAATGAAACCTGGCGGTGAAATAATGGAACCAAGTAATTTGGTAAAATGTTGGCAAAACTTCTACATCCAATCTCGGAGTGATCGGCCTTATGGAGGCGGAGGGAGGGCTGAGGTAAACAGTGGAGGGGAGAGGAGCTGCGAGCGTTTTTGTTCCTCACTTTTTACCGTCAAAACTTTATTGTTTGTTCTTTAATAATGTTTAATATTTACAAAGGAGCGTCATTACTGTCCGCGCAGATGGAGTCCAACTTTTTTTGAGAATTGTTTTGCTGAAAATCTAGACATGGCGCATGTCTGTTAGAAACAGAGATGAATGGGCGTACATGGTGACTTCATTTATCTTTACAGTCCCATGTCAGATCAGGAAGAGTAGCTCGTTTGTACAATGCCACAATCACAATTTAACTTTTGATCGAAATATCTGGTCGTTAAATAAAGTGTAATGATTATATGACTTTGAACACTTCAGACTTTAAAGATGTTTCTTTAAAATGAATTTTAATAATTTTGATTCCTTCTTGTTCCCTTCTTCTTCCTTGCTTACCTCAGCTCCCTGTGATTTTCCAGCGTGTACAACAGCAGACGTCTCAGTGACAACACTTCTAAAGGGAATAGAAAATACACTAATTCACTCCAACAATCTATCATCTAACAAAATCTCCAAAAACACATGAAATGATTAAAGTATGTTAAAAATAAACCAAATCGCCACACCCATCATATAATGTAAAATAAAAACATTGTGAAGTTGTTTGAAACGAAAAGATTAAGCAAAATTGTCTAGTGAGAACACAAAAACAATAACGGAAAGTGAAGGAACATAGAAAAACCAAAACAAGTAAAAAATAACTTTGAAACCACAGTACGATCGAGCTTAGCTGGTGAAATAACAAGGAAATGAAACAGAATGGTAATTGATTAATAAATGTAAAAAGAAAACAATATTGATCGTCACTACACCACGAACAACATCCTAGAGCACGAACGACACCGTTGACAACAGTAGAGGCCACAGGCATGCCCACAGTCTGGCGTCTCAGCTTCGTGGTAGAGGAAGGAAGGACTGACAGAGGGGTACTTAGAGAACAACGCACAATCAACACAGAGGTGCCGTTACAGGAGATTTATTCCAGCCTCAGAAATGGATCACAGGTAAACAAACATACTGACAGGCTTTGCGTCTTCATTAGCTTCACTATTTACGCGCTTTTCCGATTCGCCAATTATCTGCTCGTAGCAGCTGTTTTACAGAATACTCGGCACATTGTAGCCGAAGCACATTCACTACAATTTGACAATCAATCTTTCATATTACTAAATTATGCGATAAAAAGTTCTAGATCATGCAGCATCGCGCTAAAAATAAACCATTGCTCTTCAGTTAACTACATACAAAAAGCTCTCTTACCAAGATCCACACTAGCCGAATAATCCAACTCTCCAAATGACGGAGATTATCTCAAATTTTCTTTTGAAATTTTGATTTTGTCTACAGTAAGAGAGCTCTGAAAAAACACTTGTAAATATAAAAAAACCGTCAGGCTGAACAACGTAGAGATTGTCAAAGTGCATTGTGCAAGTTTTTGGGTTTTTAAGAATTTGGTCACGAGGTTTGTTGTTGGGGTGGTTTGGGGTTTGGAGAGACGCCAGACTGTGGGGCATGGGAGGTGGTGGTCGCATGTGGTCTTACTTGACCAGCGCTGCCGTCGCCCGCGGACCCTGGAGCTTTCAGTGGAGCTTAGAGGGAATCAGCTGATGGTCTCCGGCCGCGCTCGCTGACTCTGCAATACAAAACACACGCTGCAGGTCCCCGTACCACATCACATGTCAGTAGGGCGAAATGTCCAGGAAATGTGTAAAAAGCACAATACATGTCTTACACACTATACAACAAGTCTTCAAAAAATATTTATCCATTGAAATAATATTGAAAAAAGAATCATATAGTTATTGTCTCTTAAGAAAATATATCATATTCATTACATATTAATTAAAAAAATACTTGGTAAAAGCTATTATTGTAATTAAAGGTAAATATATCAATTAGTATTAGAGTGTCACAAAATGTAATAAAACAATTTATTTGATCAATAACAGAATAAAAAAGTAACGCGGTTTGCTACGGTTATCTTCACTTACACTTTAAAAAATTCAAGATCTTAGGCATTTTGGAAAAAAATAAAAATAAAAAACCACTCTAAGTATAGATTTTGAAAAACTATTTCCATCTAAATTTCAAATGTTTGTCATAGAAAACAACCTGAATTGCAGGTAGTATTTTGCGGCGTAGCAGTGTCTCTGCCCCACATATGAGCAGATATTCCTCCCCCGAGTGTACCACTAATGACTCCGTAAATTGAGATAATTTTACACTGGAGTGGAAGTTCAGGATGCGGCCGACAGGAAACTTTTCCCCGCATACATCATATTATGCGGAGCGCGTAGAGGGGCTACGAACACGCTGTGAGGGCGCTACGAACATGACGTAGAGAGACGCTATGAACACGGAGTAAAGGGATGCTACGAACTTAAGGTCGAGGGATGCTACGGACACGAAGTATAAAGATGATAAGAACACAGGGACTAGGATGTTCCGAACACAGAGTAGAAGAATGTTATGAACATGTCGCAGTGGGATGCTACAAACACGGAGTAGAAGGATCTTATAAGAATGGAGTAAAAGGATGCTACAAACACGGTGTAGAAGGATCTTATAAGAATGAAGTAGAAGAATGCTACAAATATGGCATAGAGAGACACTATGAATACGTAGTAGAAATATGCTACGAACAAGCCATGAGGGATGCTACGAACATAAGGTCGAGGGATGCTACGAGCACAGCGTATAAGGATGATACGAACACAGCGTAGAAGGATGCTACGAACACAGCGTAGAAAGATCCTACACACACAGCGTAGAGGTATGTTTTGAGCATGTTGAGGAGGGGTGATTAAAATATGGCTTAGAAGAATGTTATAACCATGGAGTAAAAGGATGCTACAAACACGGGGTAGAGAGATGCTACGAATACAAAGTAAAAGGAGGTTATGAGTACGGAAGGATAGGATACTCTGAGCATTGCGAAGAGGAATGCTATAAATACAGCGTAGAAAAATGTTCCGCAAATAGTATGGTGAATTGCTATAATCACGGCAAAGAGGTATGCTACGAGTTCGTCGTGAGAGATGCTACGAAAATGGTGTAGCGGGGCGCTATGATCATGGCGTAGAAGGTTGCTATACCACGGCGTAGAGGTATGATACGAACACGCCATGAGGGATGCTACGAACAAGGCGTAGAGGGGTCGCATTATACTCGGGGATGTCTACAATTAGAAACTGTGCCCTACTTTGGCAAGGCCAACAACAGCCTCGTAGAGGGTTCATTATTGAACATGACTGGTGGAGCAAGAATATATCGGCTGAATATAAAATTTGATTAGCTTTGGGAATTTCATATGGAGGTATACAGGGTAGCTCAAAATATACACGTTTAGAAAGCTACCTGTTTGTAACTCAATTATAAAGTAGAACAATAAACTAATTAACTTTGGTTCAAATATGTTAATTTTGTGCGTACCTGCTTCAAAAGGTCACTCATAAATATTTTGTTATTTTCGGACAAAAAGTTTAAAATGTACAAAACGTGTTAAAATTTTGTACATACGTTAAAATAACTTTATAAATTTAGATGCAGTACAAATGATTACTTTAGCTACTTTTGTTAGTGTCATAACTAACGTACACAGGAGACACTATTTTTGTGTGGTAAACAGGGATGATCATCAGTTCATCCCTGATGGAGGAAAAATATGTGTAAACCACGACTTTTTTTTTTGAGATTTTTTGGATATAAAAGTAGACAGTTTTTTTAAAAAGACTTAAAGATACGAATTAGAACTTTTAATACAACTATAACAGGTCTGTCATTTCCTTCAGTGCCTTTAGTTAGAGGACAAGTTTCAGATTGAGCAGTGATCCTACTTAAGCCTTCGTCTAAGGCTCTATCCTCGCCGAAGGCTAACTCGCTTCGGTCCAGTCCCTTTCAATTATCCAATTTCATCCCCCAGCCTAGCTTTATATTTTTTGCTGGATAAGCGTAACAGATGCTACATATAGTATCAAGTATACCGTGTAATTGTTTTATACTTCAAGTGATTAGCAGATTTCAACAAACCATTTTTTTTTTAGAAACCAGAAAAAGGTCTTGAAAGGTCATCTAAGAAACAATAAATTAATGAGCTTTGTGCAAAAAAAAAGGAAACAGTATAGAAACAATCAAAATTTGATCTCCTCCTCAAAACGGTTTTTATATTTTTTGAGCACAATCTTTATTCATGGTAAAAGTACAATTGTAATTTCGGAATAGAAAAATTTAAACTAGAATCTTAATCGTAGAGTTATGAACATAGTAAGCATCAACGATTGTCTACACAAAAAATCATATCTATTATTTTTTTTTTTGTATTTAATATCTTTGAATATTTTAAAATACGTTTACCATTTTTTTTTGGTAAAAACATTAAACAAAATGCAAAAACTTGTACAAAATGCAAATAAACGCAAATAATTTTATGGTATTCATGGCGTAGTCGCGAATTTTCAATTTAATACCGCGCACCCAGCATTGTGCCTTTCGTAGCGTCGTAGCAGGGGCGCCGCGTGTAATTCAATTAATTTGTTTCCCTGCTACGCCAATAAAACGGCAAATATTGCTCGCCGTAACTCCGCGCTGATATCTTTTAAACTCGCATCTAGCGGTCGTATACAAGTCAATTCTACTAAAAGGGTTTATCCGCGTTTTAATGCACTGCCGGGCGTTTTGTACAGAGCACAACCGTTAACAGTGAGTTACGGTAGGGGGGAGGCGATCGTAGGCCGTAAAAATCAAAGCATTACCGTAACTCTTTCGGCGTAACAATGAAAAGGGCACAATGTTTGCTTGGTCCTTGAAGGCTGCTGTGGAAATTAGCGCGCATTTAAGCAGAGGTAAAATACACAAGAAGAGCTAATCCTTTAAATGGGTTAAGAAGCACAATAAGGGCAACTCATAGAACGACTCGCATTCATCACATGCAGTTGACACCAAAACTATGAGAACTTGGTGGTTTAATGATTAATTTCTTTGTCTAATTGCCCGTGTATGAGATAAAGTACCGGTATTTGTGTTGTTCCCATCCCAATTTATTCGTGGTATTTTCAAAACCAATGCCTCTTCCTTTCTGACTATTTCTACTAAAAGAGTGACAAATACAAAAATGAATAATTGCTTTCAGCATTAGATTAGCTTCATACTTAATGTCAACAAAAAATAATAAAATACGAACAATTGATTTGACGTAAGTGAGCCTAGGCAGGCTGAGGCACGCTGGTATTGTGTCGAACGTTTTGGTATAGTGTGGAATAATTCTCTAGTATAATCCATTATTCAAGTATCTACCATGTTTTCGAACATGCAATAATCGTCTCTGCCGCGCCTATGTATACGAGCGAAGATTCTGTGAGACGGACAGAGTTTCTTAGAGCATTGTCACGCAAATAAACCAAAAGAGAGTAAAGAGTGAACAGTACATTGTAAACGATTTTGTGAAATAAATTTAAACAGCAATTTTATAAAAAAAAACACAATTCCATAACAATATATTGAACTTTTTAACAACAAACAATAAATGAAGTGAATCTTAAAAATATCATGACAAAACAAAAAATTAATAAAACATTTAAAACATGTCGAAAATCTTAAAAAAAAGCTCTTTTAGATCGAATCTCTTTTATTTTTCAAATCTAGCGCGATGATAAGATCTCCCCTTGTGTGTTCAAGTCTATAGCGAGGAGTAAGATTTTGACTGGCGATGTCGTTTATCTGTCGACTGCTCGCCTTTGTTTGCTTGATGGATGACGCCCCAAAGTTTACAGAAAACACGACTTATGTCCGATTCACTTTCTGCGACTCCCTCCTCAGCTCTGCCCGAAGAAAAGTTTTTGATTAATTTTAACGGGAAGACGGGGAAAAAGTGCAAAGTTTTGAAGGTTTTTTGTGTTGAAATTTACAAAGGGTTTGGTGATTTGCTCAAGCTAGGTTCCAACGCAGAGAAAACTTTCTAATCTAATCTAATCTAAGTTGCAAATATATGTTACATTGGAGATTCACATTACATGCATTCCCACAACCAGATACGTACAAGTTAATGTGAACCTACAACACAAAAACTAAATCTCAAATGGACATACACTCTGCAACTCTTGCCGTCCTTTCCTGAAACAGGGGTGAAATCGGCAAAGTGAACCATTTTTACAGCATGGGTGGTCAGCCGCATACCAACCTATAAGTCAAAGAACAAGCTTTAAGAGTGGGATCCATACATTTGATATAAATAAATATATTTTTTAAGCGCCCTTGCGGTGGTTAGTGCAACTTAACGTTGAGTTATAAAATTGACGAATTATAATTATTATCATCTATTATTATATCTGTTTGAGGGAAGGTCGGCAAGAGTTGCAGGGCTTATGTTCATTTGAGATTTGAGGTTTTTTTATACTGTAGGTCCACATGCAGCATGTGTGAGCGCGAAATTATGCGTGTCTGCTTGTGGGAATGCATTAAATATGAATCTCAAATGATACATATCTTTGCAGCTTAGATTTAGATGCAAAAATTTTATATTAAAAAAAACATGCAAAGTTTACAGTTTACCCATAAATAAAATATTCATGACATAGAATTAAATTGCGACATATCCAAACTTTTAAATTTTCTCATTTTGCTTACAGCGATATCGAAGTCAGCAAAAATTCTATACTAGCAGAAGGCATATTGTGTTGTCAGAGCTAAAAATTAAAAAAAATGTTGCTGACCGATAAATGCCCAATATTTTAATTGAATGTAAACTGACACCACTTTACTAGGGGTGGTCAGAGCCAACTTGAGCAGAAATGCCTTCATTGCTTCCTATCGTTATACCTTTTTCAATTCATTCGCATCCATCAAACGCAACCAAATTAACCTGGCCACTATGTTATTTTTAGTTTGCAATGAATACCGAAACAGAAAATTATTTCAGACACCCTCGGTGGGATTCGAACCTGATCTCTCGTCAAGGAATTCAAGCACTCTACTAACTGAACTATCGACTGGACGTATGCAGCATGTATATTCGTGAGCATGGTTTACTGAGCCTACACAAGAAATGAGTACCAGCCCACTAGGTAGATGGGAAACACTCACTTCCAATGAAGTGGTTGAGGCCAGCCTCCTGTAAAAATAAATAGGTTCACTCGTCACATGCGATTCCTTTGCGAAGAACGCGTCAAAAAAGGAGTTAGTAACAAAATCAAAACCCAAACCTTAAATCAACATAAGCTCTGCGACCTCTCACGACAGCTATTAAATAAGGCTGATATTGGCAAAAGTTCACCAATTTTTTTAAGCATGGAAGGTCAACCACAACCAATGATTCAAGTCCGTTGTAGGTTGGTATGCGGCTGACCACCCATGCTGTAAAAATAGTTCACTTTGCTTATGATACCCCTGTTTTACGGAAGGACGGCAAGAGTTGCAGGGCTTATGTTCATTTGAGATTGGGTTTTTATATTGTAGGTCCACATGCGGCATGTGTTAGCGCGAAATTATACATGTCTGCTTGTAGGAATGCATTTAATATAAATCTTAAATGATATATATCTTTGCAGCTTAGATTAGATTATATTAGATTAGTATAATTTTATACCGCGTTTTCCCCACAGATGTTGCATGTGGCAACTGTCATCTATTTATTTTTACAGGTAAGAGGCCTAGCATTATGCCAACCACTTCAGCTGAAATTGGGGTAAGGTATCAAAATCAAAATTTGAAAAACGAGAAAACTAATTGGGGGGAAATGGGAATTCGAGTACCTACGTCAGAAATGTTTATGACTGCCGAGTGAACCGAAGGGGGAACTGACTGATTAAAAATAAAGATGAAATTCATTCCGTAATTAAATTAGCAAACTTTTGGTCGATATACCGAGTTTCCGTGAAGAGCCTCCTCTCCTCCTTCCTCCTCTCCACTTAGGGTGACTTGCACCCCCTTTCCCTTTACTTTAAGTATGAAACCTTACGTTTGAATTGCATCAAATATGTATGAAAGCTTAAACCGTCTTTAGGGGTGTGTTCTAGAATCAATATAATTTCAGAAATATGTGTATATTTTAATTTTAATTTCGGATACGAAAACTGAATTATTTCGGATACCCGCTAGTTCCGATAGCTTCGATAGCTCAGTTGGTAGAGTGCTTGCATTCTACCCCGTGAGCTCGGGTTCGAATCCCACCGAGGAGGGTGTCAGAAATGATTTCCTATTTCGGTGTTTATTTCAAACCCCATAATAAAAATACCGGAAAGGTTTACTCAGCCTTCACAAGAAATGAGTACCAGCCCCCCGGGAGCTGGGAAACCCCCACTTCAACTGAAGTGGTTGGCGTAAGGCCGGCCCCCTTACCTGTAAACATAAATAGGTTCAACTCGCCACATGCGACCCCTTCGGGGATAACGCGGCAAGAAGTTACACTATATGTGTAGCTAAGTTGCGTTTTAGTTGCGTCCAGATATTTTCGATTACGGAAATTGTCGCTGGTATAGTCGAGTGGATTAGGCGTTGGCACTTGAATCAGCGTTATTGAAACAAGCGCTTGTCCTCGATTCAACAGATGTAACTGGAACTGTAACTCTGTCGCCATTCCGCTAGGGATGGCCAGAGCCTCTGCAGAGCTGCCTCCATTTTTTCCTATCCTTAAATATATCTTTCAATTCATTCATATCCATCACCTTTTTCATGCATTTTTTTCTTTTACGCTCACTTTGTATATCCCATTCTTTCACAATCTCTTCAATCTGATCACTCCATACTTTTCTCGGTCGTCCCTTCCCTCTTTTTCCTTTCACACTTTCTTTGTATACATACTTTGTCAGTCTATCATCATTCATTCTTTCCACATGCCCAAACCATCTCATCACATTCTTTTGTACCTTAACTTTCACATCCTCTTTCAAATTCATTGGGTAATTATTTTTTAATTATAAATTAGAATATACAGTAATAAAATATTCATTGATGATGTTCATACCGGTTTCTGGCTAGGCTAAATTGGTAGCTGAATTGCATTCCTCTTCACAAATGTGTAAAAAAATATTTTGAAAGAATTTTGTAAGTACGATTACTACAAATAATAACATAAATTGTATAGCTTTATTCCTAGGCCATCATTTGGTGTAACAATCAGTAATACGAATGTTTATTATAGCTTTTCATTTCAAAATGATATTCGTAATTGCTTTTACATGATTAAACATTATCCAAAATTACCTTGACTACCAGGTTGGATTGGATACGTTAGCAGGTAGGTAATGTCAATTTGATGTTCACGTGAGGCTTGTTTTTTTTTTCAAGTGCACATGCAGCATTTATAAACACAAACTTCCATGTCAGCAGGCATAAAATGTGAGCCTGAAATATCAATTTATCTTTGCAACATAGATTTAAGATCTGAAACTTTCATATCGGTGTTGGTTTCGGATACGAATACCAATAACTTTCATAAGATTTCACAAACGCTCCGGTCGAGTTTGCACGCCTGTTTTGTACTTGAGGTGAGAGATACGTAATTAAGGGCGGGTAGCTACCCTTCCTTGCTTGGCTTTCAAACATCTCGCGAGTCTCTTGTTGCTGAAAACTTTACCCTTTGCACTCACTTACACTTGTATGAGGGGTGTATTGTGTGGATAACGCTTCGGCAACTCAAGAGAAATACTTCCACTTCAATTCCAGTCCAAAACACTGTTTAAATACATAATCAATTAGTTGTAAAAAAATATTGTAATCCTACCTGAAGATGACCATATAGGTCGAAAACCTTTGTTAATTGTAATTCAAATAAATCAACATCTTGTGTGAAAATAAAACAATGTTTTAATCAGAAATCAGTTATTTAAAAAAAAACATATTATCCATTGTAAAAGAGTTAATAATGTAAAAATAAAACACTAGTTTTTCTTTTCGAGTTGATTTATGTCCTCGAGCGCTTTTGGTGTTATTTGTCTTCTTGGTTATGATGTGATAACATTCAAAGCAATCTAGAAAATAAAGCAACTCGTGAAGAAAAACTATTTGTTTTATTTTTCAATTATTAATTTGAAATAAATCTTCACAATGTAAATACACAAACCCTTATACTTGTAAAATAATTGTTGGACAAATGATTGAAAAGAGCTATAAGGGTGATTTTTCAATTACCAAACTTTCCGAAAATTATAGAAAAGTTATAGTACTAAATTTTTTTAACAAAAAAGTCATATTTACATCAAAAGAAGAATATCTATACTTTTTTCGTAAATGAGATAAATACAGGATATATCAAAGAATGATATCGTATATTTAAAAATACACCTCATTTTTGAACTAAAAATCTAAACTGCCCAATTTGATTATAAACGACTATGAAGTGTGATTGAAAAGAAAAAAATTTGCTAAAATATCCAAAAACTAAAACGACTCTAAAATTCAGCAAATTGTTCATTTTAAACCACGTTTCTTACTTTGAAATGAATATGAATGCGAGTAAAGTCTTAGATTAAATTTGCATTGTATGTGTAAGCCCACAATGAAGAGATTCTACAGCAGTGTTTCGAGTATAAAACATTCACGTAAATCAAAAATGTATAAAATATACGATGGCATTCCTAGTGAGCGATCAAATTTTCTTACGTTTATTTGATGAACGAAATTGACAGGAGTTTATGTATTTTATACTCGGAGAACAGTTCGCAACTGTGATCCCATGTGGTGGCCGTAAAGTTTACATTTATCAAGCACAGAGCTGTGAAATGTTTTCTCACAGAGAGACAATGGGATGCGAGATAAGAAGAAGCCCTGAGAGTACAGGGAGGACGACTATCTGTCCGTGCTCTTGTCTTTAGCTGAGGGATTTCAGTTTTGCATTGTAAAGAACATAAATACTGATGCAGGGTGATCACTAAACTATTCCTTTCAGTCCGTCTATAACTGTTCATCCACGATTAGATTCGTATTTTAATTATTATATTCGTGGGACTCTGTTTTGAATACAAAATTTGAAGAAAAAGCAGGATTTTATGTTGATATCATTTTTGTATCCACAATAATTATTTTTAGCCATCATATTAATTAATTCCTTGACTTGTTAATTGGTATGATGCTGACCGCGTATACTTCAGAAATTGGTTCACATTTTTTTTCAGATTTGCGAAGGGGAATTCAATTAACCTACCTATTTCGCGTGGTCAGAAACAAGTAAAAACAGTACCAATGAATAATTCATCATTTAATATTTTAACAAATTAATAATTAACTAATGACACCTTTTGAATCAGGGTCAAAGTTATTATTGATAGGACACGGTGTAGGCGAGGTTCAAACTAGCGGTAGTGTCAATACAAAAATTTAAATGCCACCGCCTTATTTTCTCGACTATCTCTACGGTTTTTTCACGTAGTAAACTAATTCTTTATATTTCAAGAAACGTCGAATAATTATGCAGTTATGAATATAGGTACACATGAATAAATATTATTCCAGCTGAAGTTGAAGTTTTATTGAAATTGAAAAATGCAAAGCTTCATTTTGCAATCCACTGGAAAAATATAATACTATCTATGTCCACATAAAAAAAAATGGTTCTCTTTGCCAATGCCATCCCTGTCGGAAGGACGGCAAGAGTTGCAGGGCTTATGTTCATTTGAGATAGGGTTTTTACAATGTAGGTCAACATGCGGCATGTGTTAGCGCGAAATTATACATGTCTGCTTGAAGGAATGCATTTGATATAAATCTTAAATGATATAAATCCTTGCAGCTTAGATTAGATTAGATTAGATAAGACATAATCGAAGAATTATTCGTGATATAATTTTTTTCATTCTATGAAAAATGAAGTCAGATTCTTTAACGTCATTTGTCACAACCCTTGTGGGATTTCACTAACTGCATAGAGCCATGCCCACCCTGTGGACAGATTTCATCACCCTGATATTATGACGTCACACAGAAGCGGTTTAATTGGTCACAGCCAACTCAAATAACTGTCGGCCTTTCTGCCAAAGTCCGGCAAAACTCCGCTTTTATGGACACTCCACAAGAGACATGGATATTCTGAATCTAGATGGATATTTTACAAACGAAAATATGGATATTATAGATAAATTCTTACCAGAAACTAATATACTATGTAGATATTACAACAGATCCTCCACCGGAATAATGGATATTCTAGACTTATACATCATTCAAGAAAGAATTGAGGGAGACGGGTTTCAGGCCTTTGTATATCTTTTTCAATTTATTCATATCCATCACCTTTTTCATGAATTTCTTCTTCTTAAATTCGATTTGCATATTCCATTCTTTCACAATTTTACCAATCTGATCCTGTCATACTCTTTTCAATCTGCGTTTCCACGCTTTCTCTCTACATTCACTTTATAAGTCTTTCATCATCCATTCTTTCAACATATCAGAATCATCTCTTCACATTATTCTGTACCTTTATTTTCACATCCTTTTTCAAATTGCATTTAACTTTCACCCATTCATTTTTAACTCTATCCCTTAGAGTTTTTCCTGTCATTTTCCTCAAGTGCTTCATTTCCACTGTACATATATATTCTTATTCATTTCGATGTCATTCGTAGTCCATGCTTCACTCCGATACATCAATGTTTGTAACAATTAAAGATAGAAGACAATTTGTCGGAAATCGATTCCACGACCTTCTGATTAAGATATCTTAGATTACACACCGGATAGGGAAACAACAATCTGTTCAAATCATTGTATAAAATAAATTTGAAAACATTTTGCGTTTTGCGGATAAAAATGAGTTATGGTTACAAATATGAAACGCTGTGGACAATTTCTGAAACTGCACGAATTTATCACAAGTATTCATTTCCCTCGGTGCAGCAATCTTCGTGAGCATTCATTCCTTTGTAGGGACGTTTTGTCAGCAGAGCAGGAAGGGGCGGTACGCCTGCTAGACAACTTTGTCAAAGTCTTGGGATCATGGAGGGCATTTAGCGGGGGAAGGAAATGCATGCAACGGAAATATCATCTACTGCTGGTTCAGAAATTAGAAAATGTTATGAAGAAATGATTGAAGTTGAAAAACTCATAGTAAGTTCTCATTTCTCTATGGTTTTGTGTTGTTAATTTGTAACAGTGCCCTCTTAAAAATGATGTAAGTCGAAACTTATTGAATTAAAATGCTCAATTATACCTTCTCCTGTACCTGAAAATATTAATTCGATTGTTTATGGTTCAGACGCTAATAATCTATAATCTAAGTTGCAAGGATATATTCATTTAAAGCTCTCAGATGGCGGTCCACAATGGCATATTGGTTCCGACTTTGATGTATGGAAGTGAGGCGTGGACAGTTAATGAATGTGAGCTGAGTAAAGTATGTACGGTTGAAATGGCTTACGGTTGAAATGGCTTAATGGCTTAACTATGAAATGGTTGAATAGCTCTCAGAATGGCGGTCCACAATGGCATATTGGTTCCGACTTTGATGTTTGGAAGTGAGGCGTGGACAGTTAATGAATGTGAGCTGAGTAAAGTATGTACGGTTGAAATGGCTTACCTGAGAGCAATGGCTGGAAAAACACTGAATGATAGAGTACGTAATGATTGGGTGATGAACGAGTGTGGTATAAAAGAGAATATGAGAATGAAAGTACAAAAAAGTACGATGAGATGGTTCGGACATCTCGAAAGAATGGATGATGAACGACTAACGAAGAAAGTGTACAAAGGAAATGTCAGAGGAAAGCGCGGAAGGGGAAGGCCGAGGAAAGAATGGTTCGACCAAATAGGGGAGATTGCGAAAGAATGGAACCTGCAGAGTGAAAATAAGAGAAGAGTATGTATGAAAAAGGTGATGAATATTGAGGAAATGAAAGTGGTTTGTAAGGACAGAAAAAAGTGGAGGCGCATCTGCGGAGGTACCGGCCACCCCTAGTGGAACGGCGGCAGGATACAGTAACAGATGTATACCCACAAACCAAGTGTAGTAAGCTAAGAGTTGCAAATACATGTGTACATTTAAGGTCAAATTATTTTGTCCAGAAAGTAAAATAAGATAAAATGGCATGTCTGAGAGATACACAAAGTCATTTGTATATTTTTCATTGGATTTAAAAGAAACTGTCCCCTGGCTTACACTATATGAATATCAATGAGTTGATTTTTTTATCAAACGGCGTAAAAAACGCATTTTTGTGTACTGATAATTTTACAAAATTATGAATTTAATCAGTTAAAAAAATTATTACACACCTTTAACGTAAGAATTCTGTAAAACGGTTTCAAAATTGGTGTATTAGCTAGCAGCAAATTGGTGAACCAGATACAGAAGTTTATCTTATTTCTAAATGAAAACTAGAATATCAAGCGCCCTTGGGGTGGCTAGTACCACTAAATGGCATTATATAAAATTTTCCAATTATTATTATTATTATTGGTATCGTAAAAATGATGGAGACCACATTTAAAAGCCGTTATTAGATTAGTTAAGAGTACCTCCTGGTCGCATCTCTACTCAGGAAGTATCAGGAGAGCAGAATGGCTGAAGAGGTAGATGGTAGTTGCGCCGGAGCACTTACAGAATTATCAGGGCTCCTCTAGGACGGGATGTGCATTGTTGGAGAGCGTAGTTCAAACTCAACTTTTGCGTTTACCTAAAAACTAAATCACCCTTTAGGGTCGCTGCTTTAGTTATCATACATTTTTGTGGATAAAAAGTTGTATACTTGGCGCGGTGTGTGTGTACTCGAGCTGCGAGTGCACCTGCAACTCGGTTCGACTCGGTTGCTCTGATCGTTTTGCTATTTTAACCTCCTCTACCATCATGCGCTCCTGGTAAGATATTTTAATGCTAATGTTGTTTTAGTGCAGAGAAATTTTGAGAGATAACAATGAAGGTAATGTTTTAAAATTTTTAATGTTTGCTTGTTAATTTGTAGAAAATTACCATAAAGAAAATAAATAAATTATAAAGGTACCTATGCTGGAGTGATGTCATCACAGTTCTCATCAAGATCATCTTCATCATCATACATCACGCTGAAGAAGCCCATCGTAGAAATGGACGAAACGTCTAGAAGCTCCAGCTCCCATAGACCACGGCAACAGATCTCGGAAAACATCACTCCAGCATCATCAGCCGGCCGTTTAAGCCTAAAACTCTTATTCAAAGGTAACTATATTCAAGATTAAAACGTTTTTAAAAACAATTTTCAGTTTTCATAAGACACATTGATCCAGTACGCATACAAAAATTGCTAATGTAAAATTACCATGGATGGATATACGACTTTTAAACACAAAGGGGACGAGCAGTATAACAGATTTCTTTAAAATCCCTGAAAGTGCTTCAATCTTTTTATACAAAAAATAAAGATAGATTAATGCAATTTAATGAATGGTCGTCAGCTGCAGTTTCTGCATTTTGCTCAACAGAAGGTGGGGGTGTGAAAAACAGGCTATTCTGTAAGTTGGGAGCAGCTCTTACAGTATCGGGTCGCAGGCTATTAATCACAAATTCAAAGACTTCAGTCTGTAGCGTCTGTTTGTAGCAAGGCTGTCATCATACTGGGAGAAACGGGAAACTAGATGGAAATTAGATGCAAATCCAGGAGTTTATTATGTACATCATGGGATTCGGATCAATTTTGATATGACATGTATGAAATTAAATAAGTATGGAAGAATAGGAAAAAATGGCTGTGAATCTGTAATGTTGATCGATATACACAATAATATAATCCCGGTACGGTTTAGCCAGCCTTCACAAGACATGAGCACCAGCTCCCTTGGGATCTGGGAACTTCCCACTTCAACTGAAGTGGTTCTTCCGAAGGGGTCGCATGTGGCGGGTGAAACCTATTAAGTTGCACAGGTAAGTGAACCAGCCGTACGCCAACTACTTCAGTTGATGTTGGGGTTTTCCAGATCCCGAGGGGTCTTCCTTGTGAAGCCTGTGTTAACCTTGTATTTGTTTTGGGTTTGAAATAGACACCGAAATGGGAAATCATTTCTTACACCCTCGGTGGCGATCGAACCCTTGCTCTCGGCATGGAATGCAAGCATTCTACCAATCAACCAACCAACCAAAATGACTACTCGATGACTATACGATTCCTATCAGTTTCCCGTTTAAAATGAGGGAAAAATGATAATAAAATAGACTGCATGGTTTCAATGGGAAAAAATACGTATTGTTTCTTTGGTTTTAAACGTATTTTTTTACTTTGTGCCTATCTTTTTAACTACTTTGTTGCCTCATTTTAAAAGGGAAGACGATGGGAATCGCGTTGTATGGCACCCTTCGCCACTGGTACCTATATGTGTACGAGCGCCTGTACTCGAAGTTCGCAACAATATAGTAGCATGGAAAAGGGTTTATATTAGAGTACGTACAAAGTGAGAGCGTCATTATTAGCTGTGGTTGATAATCCGTCACAGAGCGTAATGAAACATGAACCTTTTCCATTAGCCATTCACTAGAGCTGCATAGTACGCTTGTTAGTGATTGATTAGGGAGTGGATTCAATTAAAACGTTTTTATGAAATTATGCGGTTATAATACTACCTATTTTAAACGTTAACCGGTCCGTAGTCTAGTGTTTAAAACTTTGGACACGGGATTGGAAGGCAGTGGGTTCGAATCGCGAAATGAAAATGAATATATATATTTTTTAATTTGCTCTTCCCTGGGTTGGAATATTTATCTGCCTGTAAAGGCAGCAACATATAAGTGAAAGCAAAGAACTAGTCATAGATTATTAAAAACGACAGTCGCTTGAAGTATAAAGCATTCATTGAAACAGACGAAGAAAGTCATGAGATTTACATTGTGACCAGTGCAGAAATGAAGTTATATGAAACACAAATTTCCCACAAATATAAAATTATCAATAAAGGGGATTTTAATTACAATAAAGGCATGATTTTGGTTAGCGCTGTTTTCGTGTGAATCAAACCTAAAAAGCTATTTCAAAGTTTGGTCATCGCTATAGAAAGCGCCAATAATTCAGTTGCTCTAAGGCTGTTTGGATCATTGATGACCTATCTTTGGTCTGATCTAATCTCATCTAATCTAAGTTGCAAAGATATTTATCATTGGGAATTCATATTATATGCATGCTTACAAGCATACACTTTTAAGTTTGCGCTTGCACATGCCGTATATGAACCTACAATATAAAAAAAACACACATCTTTAATGAAAATACAACATGCAACTCTTGCCGAGTTTCCCTGAAATAGGGTGACATTGGCAAAGTGAACCATTTTCTACAACATGGGTGGTCAGACGCATACTAATGTGAATTAAAAAGTATAGGTTTTTTTTTACCCATCGAAGTGCATAATTCCGAAATTAAATGATAATTTGTCTGTGCTCCACCGAGAATCGATCCCGCGGCTTCCAATTTCTAGTCCACAGCGCTGACCAATATATGACAGACCGGTCACCTAATTATAATTTAAATACCAATATAATTACATTATTTTCTGATACTGATTATATTTGCTGGGGAAAGCAAAGTTGACGTACAGATTTTCTATTTGGTTAAATTTTCCATTAGCCTGGTCTGTGTTGTTTCGAGGGAATTATACTGAAGCTGTACTGAAAACTTGCACCATCCATCACTCGGGCTGGCGGAAAAATATGTATTGGCTAATCGAATCAAAAACTAGCGGGAAAATACTCGCGTATATTCTATAGCATCCACCTCCACTCATACTGGGGAGTATGGGAAGCTACATACTAATTAAATTGTAGCGGACAATGAAAGGCTTTTTTCAGGCAGCCTCCATAAAGGAATTAGGATTTTTGCATCAGCTGACAGTTTATCAACTGATGGAGCTTTTAAGCTTGATCAGTTTGTTGGTTTTTTTTTAACTTTTATGAGTGCTGCCAGTGTTGAGTGAAAAATAAAGTGATTTCCGCGAGCTAGTGCTTTTTACGTTTCACGTGAAAAATGATCATTCAATATTGGCAACTCTTTGGGATATAGTAGTTTTAAAATAACTACTGCTTTTTTGAAGCTTTTTATTTGAATTTACGATTTTTTTGTGTTCCTTGGATATAATAATGAGTACATACAAAATTAACCAAACCTAATATGAATATAAATCATGCAGCTCCTGTCACCTTTCTCTGAAACCGGGGAGGCATTGGAAAAATAGACCAAAGTTTTTACAGTATTTTACAGTTTATCAGCCTCGTATCAATCTATAAGGCAAGGAATGGTTATACTTAATAATACAGTTATATTACATAATTAAAGTTTCAAAGATAAATTAAATTTAAGGCTCATATTCAATGCATGCTTACAATTAGGCATACCTAAGGCCAATGTCACCCCTGTCTCAGGGAAGGACGGCAAGAGTTGCAGGGTGTATGTCCATTTGAGATTTGGTTTTTATGTTGTAGGTTCACATGAGGCATGTGCAAGCGCGAACTTGTACGTGTCTGGTTGTGAGAATGCATGTAATGTGAATCTCCAATGTAACATATCTTTGCAACTTAGATTAGATTAGATTAGATGGTATGTTAAAGCTGTGTATATAATGGCTAACAAATAAATTCCAATGAGAACAAGTAGAATGAATTTTAATGAGAGGAATTAAAGACGGTAGCCTAGGATATTTTTAACTGATAGGTTGGTATGCGGCAGACCACCCATACTGTAAAAAATGGTTCACTTTGCCAATGTCACCCCTGCTTCAGGGAAGGTCGGCAAGAGTTGCAGGGCTTATGTTCATTTGAGATTGGGTTTTTTTATATTGTAGGTCCGCATGCGGCATGTGTAAGCGCGAAATTATGCATGTCTGCTTGTGGGAATGCATTTAATATGAATATCAAATGATACATATCTTTGCAGCTTAGATTTAGATTTATTTAGATTAAGGAGCGGCCCGGTCATATTCGACTGAACTGTTTGAGGTTGGGAAGATTGTTGGTAAGCGGTGCAACCTTCGCTCAGCGAGAGGTGATGCTATGAACAGGCTAAAAATACCATCTCGACGGAGCAAAACGGGCCTTGAAGATTGGGCGTTTGGCTCAACGGGACTGTTGTGCTGGAACCAGCTACCTCTGAAGCTGAGGACGGAGACCGGTGAAGAACGTTTCAAAAAGGAGTTGAAGACATTCATATTTTGCAAGAAGTAAGTTTTCCTTGACTGATAGGTTGGTATGAGATTATATATATATTTGGATGACTTCTTTTTCTTTCTTCTTTCTTCTTCTTTCTGCTTAGATTAAGATTAGATTTAGAAGTAGAGGATGGGTGCCCTTGGCGTGGCTGGAGCCACTAAACGGCGCCGAACAGAGAAAAAATATCCAAATATATAAGTTCACATGTTCTGATCCTACAAAATCTGTTGACGGTACTGTGTCATTCACACACAGCAAAACCATGGCTACCAAATGTATTGTAAATAACCCTGATAGAGTCTATTTTTATGTGTACAAATTGATGAATTAGCTATCCATGTCTATTTGCAGACGTTGCCTTTCAATTTTTCGGTATTTCATATCTCTGCCCCTGCCGCGGCACGCTCGTGACAAATTCGATTGAGCACTCCGGCGTTTGCCGGTAGGTACGTTGTGTTTTTGCGCCGGAGGTAATTCAGTTAGGCAAAACTGTGGAGGACAAAATGAATTCGTACCGCTGGTTAGCGGGCTGTACCCCGAGTGTAAAAAAAAATCTGAAACCTTTCACCAAAAATGTATGAAAATTGAAACAACACCACTACTGAAGGTTGTATTTTGCATATATTTTCACTGTAACGTCATTGTAATGTTTTGCTCTTCCCTAGTATGACTTTTCTTCTATATGTGGATGTAATATGAAGTCAAATGTATTACAGATTGAGTTCAGACAAACGTTTTCACCAAAACTGTATGAAAATTAAATCAGCACCCCTATCGGGGGCTGTATTTTTCAAATATATTCATTGTAATATTTAAACGTACTGTCTTCTATATGTGAATGGAATAAGAAGTCGACTATTTTACAGATAAAATTCAAACAATGAGAGCGCTCTTGATTTGGCTAATGCCACTAAACGGTATCGCAACTAAGCTACACTTATAGTGTAACCGCTAAAGCACACACCTTCTCAAAATCTTGAAATAAGACTATGTTTTTTTCTTCAAAAATATAGATCTATCGGAGGTCATCGAGATTTCTATCCCTGGTGGAACCATAGTCAGAAACTTTTTTTTGGTGACAATTATGAAAGGAAAAAAGAGTATGAAAATTTTTGAAATTTTAATCAGAAAACAGAAACAATTATGTAAGCAAAAAGTCAGAGAATCGTTTGTCATTTCGCAATCAGAGTCTGTGTGTCACGGTGTGGTGGTTGCGGCCAATCATCCAGTGGCGTAGCGTCGTGTAAATGCTAGTTGCCGGTCTGTCGCCGACCAGTGGCGTGGCGAGGGCCCTGGGGGGGGGGGGTGGTGACTGAGTCACACCACGTTAGGGTGCGCGACCCTCGGTCACTAAAATCACTCGCCCGTGACGGAAAATTCAATCATATCATTAATGACACCGATTTTAAATATTAATAGCTGTGAGTGCAATTTTTTAATGAAATGTTCACATTTTTTTAGAATCAATACCGTTCTACCAGGGCTGGAAGTCTCATCCCCACTGTAATTCTTAGCTACCGAATATTGTTAATATTTTATGAAAACTAATCAGCTGTTCACTTGCTGCCATCTTGAATTGAAAAGTCTTCATACAAATATTACCGATATTCGGTAGTTAAGAATTACCCTGGTGATGAGACTTCCAGCCTAGATCAAGTGGTAGTCGTATGTGGCAAGTGGAGCCTATTTTTTTTACAGGCAATGCAGCTAGCCTTACGCCGACCACTTCAGTTGAAGGCAGGGTTTCCCAGCTCCCTAGAGGGCTGCGTACTCATTTATTGTGAAGGCCGAGTAAAGCTTGCCGATACTTTATTTTGGGTTTATAATAAACACTGAAACGGGAACTCGTTAGGATTCGAACCCTTGCTCTCGGCAAGCAATGCAAACATTGTACCAACTGAGCCATTGTCCGAACTTTTTACGAGCTTGGTCGTCGCTGTAAAGCACCAATTCTCATGCAAGACCAATTGCTGTAAGGGTGGATGGACCTTTTGTGATCGGTCTTTGGTAAAGGCAATAGATTTTTAAGCCCAGTGAATAGCATTTTAGAAAATATAAATTCAAGCCCACGACTTTCTAATTAACAAGTCGTTAGCCGTTAGCGAAGAGTTACCACTAGACTACGGATCAGTTCAATAATTCAGAAAATACATACATACGTCTTTGAGAAGTATGGAATACGTTTTATCTTGGTGCGGTCTCAAGGTGGTATGTGAGAAGCAAAGAAAATAAAAGAAACAACGAAGAATATGCTAATTTATTTAGTCAATTAATGCAGCACCAGCTTGCAAGTCTTGCTCTCACATTAGCAGAACAATAATTCTAACTATTACATTTCCTTCGAGTTACTGAAGTTCTCGCGCGGCTGGGTTACGAATGCGAGCTTACGCCAAGATTTTAAAGCATACAATCTAAAAATGTATGGAATTAAATGCAGCGCTTTCAGTGAACGTTTTAGTTTCTGTATATTTTTGGTTAAAGAGTTTTAACGTAATGTTGTAGAGCTAAACACGTACTGAGCGGTGAATGCGCCGTATGATAAATTTCAGCCATTTATGAGGAGAAGATATTGATGCATACAAGAGTAAGGTTAGAATATATGGAAGTAGAAAACGAATGCAATTCAGGAAAATGTTACGTTTTAAACTTAAAGATTGCGTTTAAAAGATAAATATTGTTATAGATATGTAATAATTGTGTGTGTTGTTTGTCTGTGTGATAATACAGTCTTTGAAGACTCACTAGAAAAAAAAAGTACCTACTTGTATAAATTGTATTTGTATTGAATAAGAGTTTAAGGCTAAGATACACGTATTTGTATTATTCGAGATGGCTCGAATGTTTGGTCGGATGTTTTAGTAAGGTCTCACATTTCACAATTCTCAATGATTTGAGAATGATCCTTGTCTATAATCTTTAATGCATTATCTAACTTGCAAAAATATGTGAGGATTTAATATTTATATTTAGTACAGACACTTGTAAGTTCGCACTTATAAATGCCGCATTTGAAATTACAAAGACATTGTCAAGGAGAACCATTTTTTAAAGTAACGGTGGTCAGCCTCATACGAAACTATAAGTCAAGGAAAGAAATTAGGGCTAAAGCTCTCTGTAGCGTTAGAAGTTGCATTTTGTAGGTGTAAAGTGATTCTGTCTGTGAACCAAATCTAAATTAAGTTGTGTAAAAATAAAGCATCGAAATTTCAAATAAATTGAACCCACGAAAAACATAATATATAAAATTGAGCAGCGCTTCTAGAGATTGTTTTTACTTTCAAGCAAATATGTTTGAGTATAAAACGTATACTTGTGGAACATAGCATAGCATTCAGAGTTGGAAATGAATGCAAAGTCGCAGCAGGACGAGCGCACGGGGGGGTGTTGAGTAACACAATGAAAATTTCGGGGAAAGTTTGCAGTTTGTTTCGCAGTTAATTAGTGTTACGGTGATGTTTTCGATACACTCTCTGCTAGCATCGAGAAGTGAAATGTGCTGCTGAAACTGCGCTTTTTCAAACTGAAGTTGGGTGGGATTTTTAAATGTGTGAATTTTGATGATTTTTAGGTGTTTTAGAGCAGTGAACTGTGTCATACATACATACTTTAATTACTTTTTTTTAAGTTACGCAAAAAAAAAAAAACGCAACTAAGCTACACATATAGTGTAATTTCTTGCCACGTTATCCCCGAAGGGGCTGCATGTGGCGAGTTGAGCCTATTTATTTTTACAGGTAAGAGGGCCGGCCTTACCACAATTACTTCAGTTGAAGTGGAGGTTTCCCAGTTCCCGAGAGGGCTGGTGCTCATTTCTTGTGAAGGCTGAGTAAACCTTGCCGGTATTTTATTTTTTGGGTTTGAATTAAACACCAACACGGGAAATCATTTCTGACACCCTCGGTGGGATTCAAACCCGAGCTCACGGCATGGAATGCAAGCACTCTACCAACTGAGCTATTGACCGGACAAGTTAACTTTTACTAAGTAAACTGCTACTAAAAGTTCCTAAGCTTATACGTTGGTATGAGGCTGATGCCAACATACTTATAACGTGCCAAAGAGCCATTGAAACGAAGATGCTGGGAATCAGTTTCATAGACAGAGTTCCAAACCAGAAGATCCGTAGACGCACTGGTGTCACTTATGTCATACAGCAAGTGGCCTGTTCAAAGTGGCGTTGAGCTGGTCACGTTGCAAGACAGGACCATGACAAGTGGATGAAAAGGATCTTCCAGTAGCGGCCCAGGATGTCCAAGAGGGGAGTGGGAAGACCCAACTGAGGTGGCTGGATAACATCAAGAAAACTACAGGCAGAGGATGGCTGAGCACGGCACCGATAGAGACAGGAATGGAGAAGATTGGAGAAGGACTGCGTCCAGGAGTGGAATGAGAAAGGCTGAGAAGGAAGAAGAATAATCCTTTTATGTACGCATTTATTTTTTCAAAAATAAATATGGAAACCCTAAATATTCCGACAATTATATTAATTTTTAAAAATGAACAAATTTCAAAACTTAATTTAAATCGGATATAAACGAGCCGTTTAGAGAGAACTTACATCATTGTCGACGTTTCGTCAGCGACGTAGCCGACGTTTTCAGTCTTAATATCCGATTTAAATTAAGTTTTGAAATTTGTTCATTTTAAAAAATTAATATAATTGCCAAAATGTCAAACGACCGTAATTCTAACTTAAACCTAACTACTAAATATTCCGTTTTCAATTAAAACAGAATAAATACCTGTTAAAGATTTTGATAATGCGATTCAAAGTTATTCAATTGATAATAATTAACGTAGTATCTATAATCTAAAACACGGCGAGAGCAGTGGCAAATATTTAATGCCACAATATAAACCACCGCTGGTGGGAGGAAGTTATATGGTGTTTGTACGCCGGGAATAAATAATACCTATCGGAGCACAATGGGCCCGGGTGTGCAGCGGATGCCCGTTCCTTTTAATTTTCTAAGTGCACCCATACATTTGGGTTTGCCGGCATTATGGCAAAACGTACAGCGTGGCATGGCATACAATGCGCTTTCTCAAAGTGACAAGACTGATGGTTGAAAATGCACTGTTGCATTTTTGTTATAAAACAAAGGAAAGTTATTCAAGACAATTGCTAAAATTAATTGCAGTTGTTAAATAATTCATTGTCGCTGGAACAGTGAAGAGAGATAAGACGTCGAAACTTGAATTTGCGTTTTTGTAATAATAATCGCAAGTCCGAATCCCGCCTGCGAAGTGTCTTATCGACAATAATTTTGACCCTGCTTCAACAGATGTCATTAGGTAATTGTTAATTATCAATTAATAATTTATATATAACACAATGAATAAACTGGGGTTGCTTGAAAAATTGACGCTGTCTTAAGACGAATGAGCATTCACAGTATAGAGCGTCGCAAAAACAGTATTCACTAAAATAATCAGCCTAGAGTTTATTTCATTAAATGGAAAACAAACTGAAAGCTCGTACCCTTAGTATTTATTTGTCTTATCTTCATCAGAGATAATTTTACATTTATGTATTTTTTATGAAAACTGGAAATTGATTTCAAAAACATTTAAAACAATTCTCACATTAACGGGTTTTACATTCTTTTCTTGGCTCAGATTGTGTAGAATGTGATTCCAAAGAGAATTTTATTGAAATATTGTCTTCGAATCAAATGGTACTTAAACCAAACGAACACTAGGGGGACGAGCTATGTATTTTTGCTGAGGGTCATAATTCGAAGAGCTTTAATTCACCGTGTATTTTTTGTTTGTTAATTTTTTAATACCAAGCTCCGTCTTGAAACTATATGGGCACACCATTTATCCTAGTACAGCACTGCACGGCGTAGCATAGTGTGAAGTGGTTCGCGGGCCGTGGTTTACGACCGCTGACAAAACTACTCCACAAATTGCAAACAATGCGCTCGTTAAATTATAGCGTCCGTCACAGGGCTCGTGTGTCACAAAAATACGAGGATAAGCAGACGAAGAGTTGCACTTTTAATGCCCGACACAAAAACGATCACTTTTAACGCATCGCATATGGTAGAATGCTGGCATTCGAACCCATGCTACAAGCAAGGGTTTGATCCCCACCAAGGGTGTCAGAAATGATATCCCGTTTCGGTGTATATTTCAAACTTTAAATAAATACTGGTAAAGTGTACTCAGTGTTCACAAGAAATGAGAACCAGCTTAATACTGCTAACATACTAATAATTTAACTAACATTGAAAATACCGGGCCTAAGACCCAGCATTTTCAATTTTAGCATATGTGACTTTCAACTGATGAAAAAAACTACCCAAGCGATTGACATAAGTGCGTCTTTTTCATTCATTTTAAAATCGTCATGCTTACGTTGAAAAAACCAGGCTTAACTATTGATTTTTCGGCAGTGAAACTCTTTTTGAATAACTAATGATGAGCCGTTTCTTCCGCCGCCAGGATTGGGTCACTGAGAATTAAAAGTAACGCAAACTTTGGGGGCAAAAACAAGCAGATTGACACGGCCCAAGTCCAGATGTCCGACGGCGTCCTTTTTCAAAACTTTCTCGGCAAACAAAAAAGTCACATTAGTCAGGACTCCGAGTATAAGCTTGCAACAAAATTTACTCCGTAACAAAGTAATCAAAAATTTAACTGAAATCGATAGAGCTCCTTTATCTTTCCCAATAAAATTTCCAATATTCGATGACTTTACTGCGTCGTAGAAGTTTTTAATGCTTATACTTGAGGTGTAGGGTTTGGACGGGAGACGGAAGATTCTGGTAACAGATGACTCAACTAAACCTGCCGGGGTCTCATTCTAAAACCTTTTTTTTTTGTTAGGACGCAGAGACAAGGGCGTGTTGAAAAGAAATCTTCAAACCCTACAATAAGTTGGTTGCTTTAGGCAGATAGCGTAGACATTCCTTAGAGTCAAACCTATGGTTGCACTAAATGAAAGATCATGTTTTTGAAAACTTGCGTTAACTTTGTTGAAATTGAAAAATCAATCATTGATGATATATGAGAAACTTCAAGATTAATTACTTTTATCGTTAGATTACGACTTGTATCCATAACTTGTATAGCTTTTTTTTATAAATCCATAGTTTATAAAACTGTTTTATTGGATGTGGAGGTTTTTGTTGTTGTTTTAACGCAACTAAGCTACACATATAGTGTAACTTCTTGCCGCGTTATCCCCGAAGGGGTCGCATGTGGCGAGTTGAACCTATTTATTTGTACAGGTAAGGGGGCCGGCCTTACGCCAACCACTTCAGTTGAAGTGGAGGTTTCCCAGCTCCCGAGAGTGCTGGTACTCATTTCTTGTGAAAGCTGAGTAAATCTTGCCGGTATTTTATTTTGGGGTTTGAAATAAACACCGAAACGGGAAATCATTTTTGACACCCTCGGTGGGATTCGAACCCGAGCTTTCGGCATGGAATGCAAGCACTCTACCACCTGAGCTATCGACCGGACTATAATGTTGTTTTAAAGTAAACAAAATAGTATTTAATTTATGGTTGACCAAATTCGTGCACAATTTTATCAGGTTAGTTTTTTTAAAATGCTTCAAAATATTTTAGCTACACCACTGTGTGACATAATAGAAACGTCAAAAATCCCAAACCAGCTTCTGGTTAGCCACTTCTATAAAAAATCCATCCCCCCCCTTCCATCCCTTAAAACTGGATCATCCCCATTTAAATTCAATCCGGCTTCACGTCCCATTCCATTCACAAATGATGCCGTAACAACCGACTGGTATGTTTTAAACCCTCATCGCCTTGTTTTAAATACAGAAAAGCATTTTATCAATTGCAAAAATCAAAAATATACACGTATTTATGTTTGTACATTGCAAGTATGACTGTTGAAGTTCTCTTGAAGTAGGGAACACTCATTCTCATCTGATACCGAAACATATTTAGTCAGAAGGAACACGTAATAAAAGAGCGCCCTTTTTGTGTGTGTCACACCTCAAGGGCCCTCTAAAATCACAAAATGTAATTCTAAACCAAAAGAGAATAAATATCTAATCTGAGCTGCAACGATATGTAACATTAGGGATTCATATGAAATACCCAAAGGCAGACACGTATAAGTGTGCGCTGACATTGCAGTATATAGACTTAAATATTAAAAACCCAATCTCAAAGGAGCACAGGCCTTGCAACCTTTGCCGACCTTCCCTAAGAAAGGGGTGACATTGGCAAAGTGAACCATTTTTTTACAGTATATGTGGTCACTCTCATACCAATTTATTAGCCAAGAAATAAGACAGGTAATGGTGAAAAGCATTCTTTGCATTTTTTGCATAGGAATTTTTTGACTTTTTTATATAGATTTCTTTGTAAGGTTTTGTTCCTTGACTTATAGGTTGGTATGAGGCTGACCACCCATACTGTAAAAAATGGTTCACTTTGCCAATGTCACCCCTGTTTCAGGGAAGGTCGGCAAAAGTTGTGGGGCTTATGTTCATTTGAGGTTTGGATTTTATTTGTAAGTACACATTCAGCATTTGTAAGCGCGAAC
Organism: Agapetus fuscipes; assembly: GCA_951799405.1. Classification (NCBI taxonomy): domain Eukaryota; kingdom Metazoa; phylum Arthropoda; class Insecta; order Trichoptera; family Glossosomatidae; genus Agapetus; species Agapetus fuscipes. The sequence goes on along the minus strand of OX637346.1, from coordinate 1,372,636 downwards.
TACACTTGTTGGTTTGTAGGCATACATCTTAGAGCTTTAAATGAATATATCCTTGCATCTTAGATTATAGATTATTATTATTATTATTCCTTGGCTTAAAGGTTGGTATGAGGCTGACCACTCATACTGTAAAAAATGGTTCATTATTCCGATGTCACCCCTGTTTCAGGGAAGGTCGGCAAGAGTTGCAGGGCTTATGTTCATTTGAGATTGTGTTTTTACATTGTAGGTCCACATGCGGCATGTGTGAGCGCGAAATTACGCGCGTCGGCTTGTGGGAATGCATTTAATATGAACCTCAAATGATACACATCTTTGCAACTTAAATTTAGATTTATAGATATCAAGCAAGTTGTTGGCCAATTCAAAAAATATTATTTTCGCACAAAGCGTTGGAAAAAAGATAATTTTTCATTTTTGTGAAAAAAAAAATGTGTAATGCAATATTTTAAGCGGATGTTACGGCGAGTGCGTTTTATTGTTCAACACCGACAACAAAAAACACAAAAAAAAAACAAATTACAGCACAATGGATGTGCTCGCTGACATTATTAATGCACAATAAAATGCTTCAATTGTTCAGTTTTTTGTTTTTGTTTTTTAATAACAGAAAGCGCATTTTTTTTTCGTCGGGCGCTCCACTTGTCGTAGGAAAAATACAAAATTTTATACGCGATGAAAAGTTGTGTTGTGTTATGATGGACACTTTAAAAATATGAGACATTCAAAAGAGGGAAAGAAATGTGACGTCAATTGACTGGGTTAAAGACAGGGCAAGAGGTCGTAAACTTAAAATGTAATGTACTGTAACTGTAACTCTGTCACCATTCCGCTATGGGTGGCCAGAGCCTCTGCAGAGTTGCCTCCATTTTTTCCTATCCTGACATATTTCTTTCAATTCATTCATATCCACCACCTTTTTCATGCATTTTCTTCTTTTACGCTCACTTTGTATATCCCATTCTTTCATAATCTCCTCAATCTGATCACTCCATACTTTTCTCAGCCGTCCCTTCCCTTTTTTTCCTTTCACACTTTCTTTGTGTATAAACTTTGTCAGTCTATATAATCATTTATTCTTTCCACATGCCCAAACCATCTCATCACATTATTTTCTTCTTTAACTTTCACATCCTCTTGCTCGAAAATACACCAAAAATCTGAGTACTCCACTGTCACTGGCTTATTGTCCCCCCAGTGCTTGTTTGGCTTATTCACCATTTGATTCATAGATGACCTTTTAATGAAATCGTCTTAAGAATCACATTCTACACAATCTGAGCTAACAGAAAAAAACGTAAAACACGATAATGTGAGAGTTGTTTTCAATATTTTTGAAATCAATTTACAGTTTATATAAGACACATTGGTACAGTATACATATAAACATTGTTCATGTGAAACTACCTCTGATGATTATAAGACAAACAAGCCCTTAAGCGACGCGACGTTATATAGACTTAATCTGTGTATTTTGAAGTAAAAAAAAAACTTCGATTATCACGAATCCATTTTTATGTGCTAAAGCAGAGAAATATTTAGAATCTACAGACTCCATTTGCGGAAATTCTATTATTCCCGCTAACTGCATTGTACCCTGTCTGTTTTAATAACTCACCGAAAACCTTCTGACTGTGATGTTTCCCCTTCGCTCATTTCGGCGGCAAGACGTGCGGATTACATCGGTGCAAAGCCCGCCATTGTTTCCCGCCGGTTCTGTATGGATTTTCATTGTGCGCATCATTAATTTCATCTTTGTTTACGGCATTATGACGTCATACCAGTTTGGCGGGCACAACAGGCACCGCAGCCTATAAAGCAAGGTGGAAGTAGTACCCCGAGTATTAAACAACGTTTCGCTCTAACTAGCTTGTGGCGTTTTTTTTTTTATTTAAAAAATTCTGTGCGGGAGACTCCCTAGATTCTAGAGACTATAGGGGTCCATGACACTTGTTGTAGTGCCTCAGAGGTGTTTTACAAGCTTAGTCGTCGCTGCAAACGCAACGCAACTAACGCAGCTAAGCTACACATATTGTGTAACTTCTTGCCGCGTTATCCCCGAAAGGGTCGTATGTGGCGAGTACAGGTAAGAGGGCCGGCCTTACGCCAACCACTTCAGTGGAGTGGGCGGTTTTCCCAGCTCCCGAGAGGGCTGGTACTCATTTCTTGTGAAGGCTGAGTAAACCTTGCCGGTATTTTATTTTAGGGTTTGAAATAAGCACCGAAACGGGAAATCATTTCTGACACCCTCGGTGGGATTCGCACCCGAGCTCACGGCATGGAATGCAAGCACTCTACCAACTGAGCTGTCGACCGGACGCTGCAAAGCGTCGACTAAGATAATATAATCCAAGATGGCCGCAAGTGAACAGCTGATTAGTCTTTATACAAATATTACCGATATTCGGTAGATAAGAACTACCGTGGTGATGAGACTTCCAGCCCAGGAAGCTGGGGTTAAGGCTTACTGATAATTTTTTATTAGATCCAAAGGACCTAGTAACTTAAAATTTTCGGACTTCAGTGTAAAAAAACTTTTCAACTGCTAAACAAAAACTGCATTGCCTACACTAAGGTGTACACAACAAACGCTAACATATTTTTAAGATTGCACAGAATTCCTAAATTTAACTTTGTTAATGATAATTGAAGTGTTTCAGCTGGCTTTTACGGGCGCTTAAAAATAAGAGGCCTCGTCCAAAAGTGCTCCTTTGATGTTGCTTCTTTCCCAAACTAACTGGGAGGGTCCGGACTAAGCCCTGTAATTAATTATATAATAAAATTATGTTAATAAGCGTCGCGGGGCCGTCTTGTTTCGCGTCGCGAGTTTTTGTTGCTCTTCTGTTCGTGATGACGTCATCACAGAGGGGCGGACACGACTTCTACTTCTTCTTCTTCGACTTCTTGATCTTCATCTTCCCGACTTAATTACAATGCAGGGGAATTATATCGCTAATGACCGCTAATTGATGCGACGAGAAACGGAAATTTCTTCGTCAAAGTTTACTGCAGAATAAAAAAATGACAACTTGGAAAAGTTTATTTGATCGAAGGGAAACTTTGTGATGGGAGTTGATGATTTGAATGTAAATGGAAAAATTGGATTTTAAGTGAGTATTTTGAAATAAATTGCTGTGTTTAATTGTCAGCTAGTAAGAGACACACCAAGCAATTGTATTGAGAAAAAAATTTTGAAACCGTTACCTTTTGTTCACAAAAACAGTTGCAAAAGCTATTGAGCTAATGTAAATTCGGGTATAGTAATAGATTTATTTTGGAACATTGAAAATTTAAATTTATACATGTAGTCTCATTGCACAATCATTAAACTCCAAGACGGGTCTGTAGTCTAATGGCTAACGCTACTGACTCCTAAATGGAAGGAAGTACGTTCGATTCCAGGCAGAACACAAAATAAAATCTCTTTCTCAAAAAACTGATCACAAAGGTGCATTCAGCTTCAAAGCAACTAGATTTCGCGTACACAATTGGCGCTGACTAGCAACGAACAAACATGCAAAGAGCTTTTAAGATCCGATTCACATACAAACGCTCACTAAATAAATCATCCTTAAAATTATTAGAGGATAAATTTCAAAAACAGTTTTCTTATTAATTTCATTCACAACCAGTTTTGGGAGAAGTACTAGTTATCTCCCTTCTTTAGGAGTAAAAGGAAATAATTGAATTTTAACATTTTTATTTATTTTTAAAAATTAGCTTTCATAAAATGGCTTCCGATAATCTAGATAATTTAAGTTGTATCAGGTGTACATTCAAAAGGCTTCAACAGAAATACAAATTTTATACAAAAATTTAAATAACCTCTTCAATAATTCATTCGCAAAAATCACCCGCTACATAATTGATCACTTTGGCAATCTTCGCCTCTCTCCGAAGTTTCCCGTTCCTTCTTGTCCCGAAGACGCCGTGAATCCTTGCCAGATATAAAGTTGAGGTGGCCGTACCATAATTTATTGACGCCGCATAAGTGGCAAAGCCTGTAAGAGTCCGGCGGCGGCCGCTGTACATTAATAATGACCCAGTCACATGTCCCTTTGGCTTCCCCTGCCTTGTCGCGAACGCTTTGAACGCGATTAAAAGTTAACACGGTTGTGAAAAACATAAAAAAATTGTCCTCTAAATTGCAAACAAAAATAATGTTATAGTTGAATTTTTCATGCGAAATACCCGTCAGGGAGGCTTTCCCGTCAGGCACATTAGCTTCAGTAACATCGAAATTCGGGGGAGGGGGGGTTCCTTAGAATCATGCAATAGCCTCTGATCTGGAGGACTTTCTTTTCTTTGACACGAATAGAGTTACACTAGCTGATTAACTTCATCGGGAAGGCCCTCAGCCACTTGAAAAAAAAAATTGTAATGTTGTTCACCGAGTGAAGCAACTCCGCATGAGTTGTATGAACTGGGTGGGAGGTGGTGGGAGAGTGCCTATATCGTGTTTAATTTTGCATAAGTTTTATTTAGTAGATTATTGTTTTTTTATGATAATCTTTTTACGGCTTAATCTTAACTATATAGTTAGTTGAATTTAATTGGAATGTTTTCGTGAACAAAACAGACTAAATTTTGCATATTGGCTATTCTTACACAAAATATGCCAATTCTATCAAAGCATATAGTGTAACTTATAACCGCCTTGTCTCCTAAGGAATTGCACGTGGCTTGTGTGCTATTTTTATTTTTTTACTTTCACAGGTAAGGGATCCGGTTGTACGACAACCTCCTCTCTTGCAGTGAGAGTTATCCAGTCCTTGAGAAAGTTGGTTCCCATTAATTCAAATGAAGGTTTGGATTTGAAATAATCGCCGGAAAGATAAATTATTTTTGGTTTGCTTTGTGGGTCTCGAACCCTAGCTCTTTGGCATGGAGCTCAAGCATTATACCAGCATTGAGTTATCGATCAGACTATTATACATCTTAAAGGCCAGGTATTAGCATATGCAACTTTAAACTGAAAAAAAAACTACCCACACGGTTCACATAAGTGCGAATTTTTCACTCAATATAAAGTCGTTACACTTCCGTTGAAAATGCCGGGCCTAATGTTAAACGGAAAACTAAAATAATGATGAATAAGAGAAATAATTGGAACACAAAATCACTCTTGATTCTGGAAAATATCTCTCAAGAATTTGAATCAATTCATATTTGCGAACTTTTTTTTGAAAAACGCTTTCCATGCGAGAGCCAGCCACTCGTTTTTCGAAAAACGTTCACTAAGAGTCAGTTTTGCGAGTCAGCGCTTCAAATATTAAATTTCAACCGCCGGAATTAATGCAGTTTGCGAGGCAGACAAGCTCATAACCACTTTTGATGCTGCAGACTTACAGCGTGTAAAGTTGCGCAAGTTTAAACAAAATTACGCAAGTCATGTGAACTATTAAGCGCGTTACTGTATCGCCGCACCACAAGATAAAGGCGAATTTTACAAAATGCATGAAATAGCTTAAAGTTTCTAATGCAAGATGCATCCTCCTCTAATATTCATACTTTAATCAGGAGAATATGAACAGTTACTGAAAATTACATCAATAGCGCAAATTTTAAAAGTTTATTTAAGATCCTTATTTACTGCTTTATTTGACTCTAGGGTGTATCAAAAAAGTACGATAACCAAAAACAAGTTTCTATAGAATTACATAGTTAAATTTTCAAAACACTTGGTTGGGGTTAAGTGACGTATTTTTTGTACATTTTTTAGGTTTAGACCATGTTCTCTTTGCAGTTATATTATTTACCGACGTTTCGTTGCCACGTGCGGTAAATATTTTTGAGCTGGTTATTGAAACGAAGGGTTGGCTTTCTTGTCCGCTTTGCAAAGTTGCAAAGACATATTAACATTTAGGATTCATATTAAATGTCGCAAACGGATACGTATAATTTCATGTTTGCACATGCCGCATATGGATTTACAACATAAAAAAAACAAAAACGAAAATTCAAATAGCTTTGCAACTCTTACCGACCTTCCCTGAAACAGGGGTGAGATTTGAAAATTAAACCATTTGATTAAAAAAAATGACGAGCTGTTGTATAAGACTTGATCAAAATTTTTGTAAAATTCAAAATGTGCTATGCTCCGTGTTGAGGTGTGGAATGGTACTTGTAAGTCCCAAAGCTCTATGGGACCGAGATATTATATATTTAGTTGGTAAGGAGCGGCTGGAGGAGCTGAAGTGCCAGAGCTTCACAATTAGTACGAGTAGATGCTCGCAGTACCTAATTCCAAACGTCATTTCACTATTGGAATTATACCCGCGACATAAAGACAGATAATCGATAGTTTTAATTGGAATTTTAAAGCAATTCGATCGATAATTATGAACATATTAGATTTGACTTATTTTAGAAAAATATATTTCGTTCTATTAAGGTAAAACTGAATAAATTTTGATGGAACCGATTTGAGAAATCGTGGATAAAACATCTAATTGTATGTAGCTTCTCATAGTAAGTGAACTAGTTATGAAGAAATAGCCATGAAAAACATCCTAAGTACAGTATTTTCTCATTTGTTTAGTATTTTCTCTCCAAAAAAATAGGAGATAAGGGGCATTTATCTGAAAAACCATATTAGCTACAAATGCCACTTATTCTGTTTTACCTTAAAGGTGTCGATATGCTTAAAACAGTACTGTCAGATTAAAAATAAGTAATAAACCATAGAAGAATTGTTTTCTTACTTAAAATAAAACTTTTCATGAAATGTTTCAGCGGAAACTTTGTAGAACTCCATTATTTATTTATTTTGGTGAATAAAAGATAGCATTTTATCTTTGACACTAGAACCTTAAACCAATTGAAGTTATTTAACTTCAATATTTTTGCTTTTTTCAGAGGTACAATTTATTGTACCCATTTTTTTACGACCTCCATTTCACGAAGCTCCATTTTAAGCAATCGTTTATTATTTTGATGTCATTTGTAGTCGAGCAAATTTTATATTATCATTTGGATCTGTTCTCATAGACAAGCAATTTAATTTGTAATTTAAGTTTCAAATATTGAATGTTCACAAGCAGACAAGTTTAAGTTTCTGCTTAAACATACTGCATGTGCACTAACAACTTAAGAACACAAAGATCCAATGAACATAAACCGTGAAATTCTTACCGATCTTATATGTAACAGGGTCTGGTCCGTAGTCCAGTGGTAACACTTTAGACTCGTAAATGGAAGGTTGTGGGTTCGAATCCTGGCGGAGCACACAAAATTTATAATTTATGTTTTCAAATTTGCTCTTCGCTGGGTTGAAAAATTCATAAACCTTTACCAAAGACCGGTCAAAGTATGGAGTGATCAGATTGAGAAGGTTGAGAAAGAATGGGATGTACAAAGTGAGCGTAAAAGAAGAAAATGCATGAAAAAGGTGATGCATATGGAGAATTGAAAGAGGTAGTATGTCAGGATAGGAAAAAATGGAGGCAACTCTGCAGAGGCTCTGGCCACCCCTAGCAGAATGGCGACAGAGTTACAGCTACAGTTACAGTACAGGTCATCAAAAGGTCCATCCAGCCTTACAGCAACTGGCTCTTGCTTGAGAATTGGCGCTTTCTACAGCGACGACCAAGCTCGCAGAGGGCTCTAGAGGTGTGATACACACAAAAACAGCGCTCACCAAATAAATAAGCCTTATTTAATTTTTAATTTGTTTAGGGGTATAACCTTTTAATGTATACGAGTGTGTTTATTACAATTCAACTGAAATTGTCGTCCACACATACACTGAATTTCAGCAGTAAATAAAACATGTAAAAACATCATAAATTATGCAGAACACATTCTCCTTTAATTAGATTATCATACTTACGCACAAATAAAAAAAAAGTTGAAGCTTGTTTATAAATAATTTGTTTTTTCAGGGGAAATATTTTATAAATTTTCATCGCCCGTCTCTCGTCCCCGAGGAGGACGTGAAAATATTTAGTTCAAGGAGAGAGAGATTGTGTGAAAATAATGAATTTTTAAGTCCGCCGAGTCGCGCTGAGAAAAGAGGGATATTTTTGAGTCACTTAACGGGGGCAGAGATAAGACAAGAAGTGTCAGGGGATTCCTGGAAAACAATTTGGCGGGAGGCGGAGGCCCGGCAGGGATTTTGGCTCTAAAGACGACTTGTGATAAAGCGCAAATATGTGTGCACAAAAAAATCCTTGATTTAAGACGGCTCCGAGGTCTAAAAATGACGTTTCTTTATCTCAGATTTTTCTTTTTAGAACAAGAGTGACTGTATTTAAAAAATGAAAGCAGTCATTGATTTTTTATCTTAAATAATATAAAAAAATATGAAAATAAATAGTTGTGATATTTTAAGGCAATCTAATCTAATCTAATCTAAGTTAATGTTACAAATGTTACATTAGAAATTCACATTTCATGCATTCTCACAACCAGACACGTACAAGATCGCGCTTGCACATGCCTCATGTGAACCTACAAAATAAAAACCAAATCTCAAATGGACCTACACCCTGCAACTCTTGCCGTCCTTCCCTGAAACAGGGGTGACATTGGCAAAGTGAACCATTTTTACAGCAACATGCGGTCAGCCGCATACCAACCTGTAAGCCAAGGAACTTGTTTAAGAGTGACTGTATTTAAAAAATGACGTGTCTGGTTGTGAGAATGCATGTAATGTGAATCTCCAATGTAACATGTCTTTGCAACTTAGATTAGATTAGATTAGAATGTAGTAATTGATTAGTTATCTTAAATAATAAAAATAATATGAAAATAATTAGTTGTGATATTTTAAGGAAAGCTTTGTAATTTTATAAAAATTGTTGTCATGCGTGTTGTTTTGTGGATGAGCTGTTTATTTTGACAAAAAAGGATGATTCTTTTTTAAATAAATAGTTTTTTTTTTAAATGTGAATAATTTGCTACAAACTATGTAAAAACTATATTACATTTTGTAAGGAAATTTAAAATGGATAACTCATATTTACAACTTATTCATAAAAAATGCTTTTTATCGTCTTTTTTGCTTCCCTATGGATCATACCCACTACTTTTCCTCCAAGTCCTTAGCGTTTATCATAGAAATTGACTATTTGTGAACAACAATAATTCATGTGCAAAACTCCGCTACTGTTTTCCTTGCCTTATAGGTTGGTATGAGGCTGACAACGCATGCTGTAAAAAATGGTTCACTTTGCCAATGTCACCCCTGTTTCGGGGAAGGTCGGCAAGAGTTGCACGGTTTATGTTCATTTGAGATTGGGTTTTTATATTGTAGGTCCACATGCGGCATGTATTAGCGCAAAAATATACATGTCTGCTTGTGGGACCATGCGTTTAATGTGAATCTTAAATGATATTAATCTTAGATTTAGATTTAGTTTCTTTTTTAGTATTTTATAGTAAGCAGTAAAATACAAATTTAGTTCATATCTTACGTATTGTTGTTATATATACAAAATCCTTGTAGTACATAGTACAGCATTGGATCGAGAATAGAGTAAACCTTTCGTTTAAGATCTAAATCCCCGGTGAATTGGAAATACGCCTTTCAGAGAGGTCTGGAAGAATGGCGGGTAAACTAACTTGTTCCGAAAACTTGCCAACTTTACGTTTTCGGGACCCTCTCTCTGTCCCGCTCCCGCCCATTTGCTCCGTGCGCGCGAAAACAAAACAACCTTACACCAGAACAATAGAGACGGACGATAACGATATTCGATGTGAAAAGTTTCAATTCACTGCGGAGTCGCAGGCCGGCCGGGGAGTGTTTATAGTATAAGAATGTTTGTAGAGATTTCTCGCCTTTTTAAAGATATACTTAAAATAAATCTATCTAGTCCGGTCGATAGCTCAGTTGGGTTAGTGCTTGCATTCTATGCCGGGAGCTCGGGGTTGAATCCCACCGAGGGTGTCGGAAATGATTTCCCGTTTCGGTGTTTATTTCAAACCTTAAATAAGAAAAAACTGGAAAGGTACTCAGCCTTCACAAGAAATGAGTACCAGCCATAATAATAATAATAATAATATTAGGATGATTTATTTGGTGAGCGCTGTTTTTGTGTGTATCACACCTCAAGAGCCCTCTGCGAGTTTGGTCGTCGCTGTAGAAAGCGCCAATTCTCAAGCAAGACCCAGTTGCTGTAAGATTGGATGGACCTTTCAGTGACCGGTCTTTGGTAAAGGTTTATGAATTTTTCAACCCAGCAAAGAGCACATTCGAAATATAAATGGTATATTTTTGTGCTCCGCCGGATCCGAATCCACAACCTTCCATTTACGAGTCCGAAGTGTTGCCACTACGGACTACGGATCGGTCCAAGATGCCAACGATCACCAGCCATCTCAACTATTCAAGCGCCCTTGACTAACTACATCACGAAACGGCGCTATAAAGAAATCATCAGTCCGGTCGATAGCTCAGGTGGTAGAGTGCTTGCATTCCATGCCGAAAGCTCGGGTTCGAATCCCACCGAGGGTGTCAGAAATGATTTCCCATTTCGGTGTTTAATTCAAACCCCAAAATAAAATACCGGCAAGGTTTACTCAGCCTTCACAAGAAATGAGTACCAGCACTCTCGGGAGCTGGGAAACCTCCACTTCAACTGAAGTGGTTGGCGTAAGGCCGGCCCCCTTACCTGTAAAAATAAATAGGTTCAACTCGCCACATGCGACCCCTTCGGGGATAACGCGGCAAGAAATTACACTATATGTGTAGCTTAGTTGCGTTTGCGTTTATCAACTCATCATCATCATCTCAGGAGCTGGGAAACTTTCCACTTCACTGATTTGGTTGACGTAAGGCTTACCTGTGAAAATAAATAGGTTCACTCGCCATATGCGAACCCTTCTGGGATAACGCGGCAAGAAGTTACACTATATGTGTAGCTTAGTTGCGTTGCGCTTTATCTCATGCAAAGGACTTCTCTAATCTAATCAAAGTTGCAAAGATATGTTACATTGGGGATTCACATTATCAGGCAGACACGTACAAGTTCGCGTTTGCGCATGCCGCATGTGTACAACATAAAAACCCAAATCTCAAATGGACTTACACCCTGCAACTCTTGCCGTCCTTCCCTGAAATAGGAGTGACATTGGCAAAGTGAACCATTTTTTACAGCAAGGGTGGTCAGCCGAATGCCAACCTACAAGTCAAGGAACTCATCATAAATTTGAATTAAGATCTGTTTTCTCAGCAAGTAAACTGTATGAAAGTGGTCGCATGCAAGTCCTTAGCAACCAAAAGCAAAAGGTTTGTTTGCTTGTTCCTGAAATACCCGTATGACGTTTGTTTATGTCAATTAAAATATAACTTTTAAGGTGGTCCATGACTTATATGTAGGTTGGTATGAGGCTGACCACCCATACTGTAAAAAATGGTTCACACGGCCAATGCCACACCTGTTTCAGAGAAGGTCGACAAAAGTTGAAGGGTTTATATTCATTAGAGGTTTGGATTTTAATTTATATGTCTTCATTCCGCAAAATTCATAAATTGATAAATTCATAAAACCTTTACCAATGACCGGTCACCAAAGGTTCATCCAGCCTTACAGCAACTGGGTCTTGCTTGTGATTTGGCGCTTTGTAGCGACGACGATCAAGCTCATAAAAAGGTCGATACCTCAATTGGTAGAATGCTTGCATTCCATGCCGAGAGCAAGGGTTCGATCTCAAAAGGTTTACTCAGCCTTCACAAGAAATGAGAACCAGCCCCCCCGGGAGCTGGGAAACCCCCACTTCAACTGAAAGTGGTTGGTGTGAGGCCGGTCCCCTTACCTGTAAAAATAAATAGGTCCCGAAGCGCCACATGCGACCCCTTCGGGGATAACGCAGGCAAGAAATTACACTATATGTGTAGCTTAGTTGCGTTTTTTATTCAGCATCTGTCAGCGCAAACTTATACGTGTCTGTTTCTGAGCATGCATTTTATATGAGCTTTGAAAGCAAATATGTCATTGCAACTGCAATGAAATATTTTATATATGTTACTAAAGTTACATTGTTTACTTTATATATGTACTAACGTGGAAAAAAAATAAACAGTTGTTCAGCGTTCAGGTTTCTTATGATGTCTTAATGTAAGTTTCTAGAACATTAAAATCCATACAAATTAGGTAAATTACGTTATATTTACGTTGCATTTGTTTGTTGAGGTAAAATACAAGTCAACAAACTATACTCCAGCATAAAAACTTTCTAAACGAGCTAATCGTGTAGTATTTTTCATGTTGTAAAATTTCTCTAAATTACTCTTCCAGCTAATGTCATTTTTATTAGCTAACTTTAAGTTTACCACTTCAAGCGATTCTTGAAATTCTAACAATACAATAATAATGTTATTATCATGATTACTTTTGTAACTGTGACCTTGTTGCTTTTTTCAATAAATTGCATTTGCTCGTACTTCCCACCAGTGAATCACCAGGAAATCGTTTCTGACACAATCGGTGGGATTCGAATCCGACCTCACGGCATGGAATGCAAGCACTGTACCAACTGAGCTATCGACCCCCCAGTGCTTGTTTGGCTTATGTACCATTTGAATTAAAGGAAATTTTATTAAAAACCCATTCTACACAAACTGATCTAAGAAAAAAACGTAAAACAAGATAATGTGAAAGTTGTTTTTAATATTTCCAAAATCATTGTCCAGCGATCATAAGACACATTGGTCCAGTACACGCACAAACATTGCTCATGTGATGATAATTTAATTGGTAAGAGCTTTTTTGTGTAAACCACACCTCAAGAACCCTCTGCGAACTTGGTCGTCGCTATAGAAAGCGCTAATGCTGAAGCAAGACATAGTTGCTGCAAGGCTGGATGGATCTTTGGTGACCGATCTTTGGTAAAAGTATAATATGAAATTTTTAACCCAACAAAGAGTATACTCTTTGAAAATATAAATGGTATTTTTTGTGCTAATCCGGGATTTGAGCCCACGGCCTGCCATTTATGAGTCCGATGCGTTACCACTAGACTACGGACCGGTTAATATAAATTAATACGATGTTTTTGTTTTAAATAAATTGTACTCGTCTGGCATACTCGTACTACAAAGATAAATGTTCCTAATGTCGGATCTCTTTATTTTGAAAAGTATCCAAAGCTCTCTACACCAGGCGCGTGCATAGGGTATAGGTAAATACATCTCAGAATAAATATTGTCTCCCATTCCTTTAAAATAACTCCTTTTAAATTTGACTGAAATGCTTACGATGGCTTCAAATGAACTTAAATTTTTAATTTTTAATCTGAATATCAAGCTTAATTGATATTTTACCATGTATTGCCTACTTTTAGGCGCTAGTGCCTGTATGGGATGCACTCCCCTGCTCTACACACTTTTTTATTACAATATTCAATTGAAATAATTAAATTTTCAGTAAACGAATGATTGTATACAAAACCCTGAACACAATGCTTATACCATACTCTGATAAAAAAAAATTATGATAAAATTGAACTCATTGTGCGCTTATTACTAAAATTACATACCTTAAGTTTGCCGGTGTAATCGTGGTAAAAGGAAGATTGCATGTTTGCCGAAGCGATCCTTATTTTTTCTTCCACCCCCATTTGAGTGAAGTTAGGGGGTGGGGTGGGGTGTGATCGGGGGGAGTGATAATACAGTGACGTCACATTATTTACGGGGAAGCGCCACTCCATGTTTCGTGAAAGTAATAACTGCGAGGGGAGATGCTATCGGAAAAAAAGTCGTCGATGCCTTCCTCCAGATAAGAGGAGGACAATAATTATTGTATTTTGAAAATTCACCTCAATTTTCCGAATAAGATTAAACGCGTTTTTTTCCGATGATTTTTTTTATCAGAAGTGCTATTCTGCTTAATTCCTTACGACCTAAAGGTGACGAGATAGCGATTCGTGTTCAAAATAAGATGTAGTGTAAATTTTTATCTATGGAGTCCTTTTGCAAGCCCCGACTTCCAAAGATCCGATCCAAAGTGCAAGAAATTTAGTAGAATAGCGCTTCAGAGATGCAATTTTTCGATTGGTTCTTACCTTGTTTGAAAAAAAACTTTGCTTACATAATTTATACTTCTAATAAAAAAATAAATAATCTAAGTTGCAAGGATATATTCATTCAAAGCTCTCAGATGTATACTTCTAATTGTTAATTTTAGTATTTGTGAATACCAACAGTTGTGAAGTTGGCCTGAGGCATAGACTATGCGACTTTCAACAAAAAAAAACTGATTTATCTTCGCATATTGTGGTATGAAATATGATGAACATAAGCCCTACAACTTTTGCCGACCTTCCCTGACACAGGGGTGATATTGGCAAAGTGAACCATTTTTTACAGTATGAGTAGTCAGCCTCATACCAACCTATAAGTCAAGGAATATTGGGTTTTATTTGTAAGTACACATTCAGCATTTGTAAGCTTGAACTACACGTGTTTGTTTGTAAGCATGCATTTGAGAACTTTAAATGGATATATCCTTGCAACCTAGATAATAGATTATTATTATAGAAATATGACGTGGTCCACACAAGGGACAAAAAATTGCAGTGTCACACGGCCAAGTTGCAAGAACAAGGGCAAACTAATGTTTTGTGGTTGATTTCTAAGAACCTGTACGGCGTTTTTCCACCGAGTGGAATTCGAATTAGAAACATACTCACCAAAAAACATTCTTAGTCCATTTAAACCGTGAAAATACCCTGGAGTTTTTTTGTGTCATTTTGCTTTTAGAACTTTTTTCTGGAAAGCTATTTTTAACGGCTCCTCACTCGATGGAAAAGTTTCAAATAGTTAAACTTCGAAGAGGTTTTTTTCGCCGTGGTACATTTTAATAAAACGTACAAATATAGCTGATAATATTATGACGCGAGTCAGAAACAAAACAAACATTTAGGTCTTAAAATAACACTACGGATTTTATGAATGAAAGTTAAAGAAATATCAATAATTTAGTGATTTTTGAAAGCTTAAAATACAAAATATTTTGTAGGATTTTATCTGATAAACCTTTTAAAATTAATTTATAAAGAATAAAGGACGAAAATCTTGGATTTTAATTTTTTTCTTTTCCTAAACCAATAAAAAAACTCGAATTTAAAAATAGAAGCAATTAAATTTTTCGCGCCAAAGCGACAGCTATTGGTCATCCTTTAATTCAATTTCCTATATCGAAAACTTTATCACAATTACCCTAAATCTGTTTTACCTACCTATAAATTTGACACTTGTCCTCAACTTTCCGTCGAAGGAAGTTTTCTTGAGATTGGTGATAGAGCTATCGTCTTAATAATCGTTGTTATAAAACGCGTGTGGGATTGCTACTTCGGAACTGCGCATCCTGGGACAAGATAAGTGCAGCTTGCCGAAATCTGAACCACGGGCGGGAGAAGCAAGGTGAGTGGAAATCCTTCGGTCCTTTATCCTTGTACCTTGGATTAATAGAAAGACCAGGTTCTCTGACCGGTTATTGCACCCCCTAATCGTGTCATTGTCGGATTGAAGAACCTTGAAAAATAAAGTAAGTCCAACAACTGAGGACACGAGCTGGAAATCAACCACGCGTGGGTATACAACAATTCTTAAAAAGGTTTGATCAATGATATTAATAAAAATTGTCAAGGGATATTCTGCCCTGCTTACTAAAAAGGCAGTATCTGCAAAATGTTTGTTTTGAGATAATCGACTTCAAACATTGAAGTTGGGCTAACTTATTTAAATTTAAAGATTTCAGTTTCAATTTTTTAACATGGTTTTTGTGAGGCAACTGTTACGTATATCTAATCTAATCTAATCTAATCTAATCTAAGCTGCAAAGATATATATCATTTAAGATTTATATTAAATGCATTCCCACAAGCAGACATGTATAATTTCGCGCTAACACATGCCGCATGTGGACCTACAATATAAAAACCCAATCTCAAATGAACATAAGCCTTGCAACTCTTGCCGTCCTTCCCTGAAACAGGGGTGACATTGGCAAAGTGAACCAATTTTTTACAGTATGGGTGGTCAGCCACATAACAACCTATAAGTCAAGGAACATACATGACAAATTACATTTTTAAAATCAATAAATTATAATATATACATGGACATAAAAAACTAAATCATAAAAACCAATTTTTACTTTAACAAACCCTAGCCGCCAACATCACAGATCAACCGCCATTTCTTTCTATCCTTACATACTTCTTTCATTTCCTCCAGAGTCATAACCTTCTTCATACAAGCTCTTCTTTTATTATGACTCTGGATATTCCATTCATTCGCAATTTCGGATATTTGGTCCATCCATACCTTTCTCGGTCTTCCTCTACCACGACATCCATCTATTCTACCAACATATACTTTCTTCGTCAGTCTTTCCTCATTCATTCTCTCCATATGCCCAAACCATCTTAACAAACTTCTTTTAATCTTCACTTTCACACTTTCTCTTGCACCACATTCTTCTCTTACAAAATCATTCCTCACCCTGTCACTCCGTTTTTTCCCAATCATACTTCTTAGAAAGTCCATTTCAACAGTATAACGTATAACTATTAAAAAATATGAAAATAAATGAAAAATTCATAAAATTATAACACTTACTGCTTTTTGGTTATGAGAAAAACTAAGCATAAAAGCAGTAAGTGACAGATACTGCTTTTTTTCTTAGCAAATGTACAATTAAAGAGGCAGTAAGTGCTCTATTTTTGCTTAGTGATTTTTATAGCAATGAAACAAAGTAGGCTAACTTAAATAATTTATTTATAGTTGTACAAATAAAAGTAAGATCTATGTAACAGAAAAATGCATAGGCTAGGTATTAAACCCAGGGTAGCAATCAAACAAAGTAGGTTAGTTCAAATCATTTACTTACAGTTATAAAAATACAAATAAAAGTAACTTCAGTTAAGCCCTATTCAACAGGAAATACGCCTATGCCTAGTTAAAAAGGTTTTTATAGCAATGCTAAAAGTAGTTTGGTCCTAAATTCAATAATTTACTTAGAGTGAAAAGTACAATTAATATAAGTAGGCCCTATTAAACTGAAAATATGCATAGGTTAGGCCTAATAGTTAATTAGGTGTTCAGTCCATCCTTGGAACTGGCCCGTCTGCACCCTTTTGACTTGGTAAAGTTTCCCAAAACAGTTTTCTGTTGTTTGGCAATATGCCTTTCATTGCGTCTAGAAGTTTTTTTTTCCGGTCTTCAGGGAAACCCTCAGGCACTGTGAACATTTTGGGATCTGGTATTACTTTCTTCTTTGAAATTCTGTTTTGAAGAAAGTCAAGCACTTTATACTCTTCGGTTTCCTCGTATGAAGTTTAGTACTGCAAGATATAGCAGCCTCGAACTGCTTTTATGTGGACAATATCACGAAGGTATATTCTCTGAGGTGTAGATTTAAGTTTAACTTCGGATTTCCAGTCCTTCCATTCGAAGAAATCGTTAATACCCATTTTCATAACATCTACATGGTTGTTGTTCGCTTTTCTCACTGCTAAAGCGAAGTCATCAAAGTCATAGGTCTTTTTCTGGGACTTGAGAGACATTTCCACTTGGTGGTGGAAACTGTCTGCACTATTAAAGGAATGCCCAGGCTCAAAATAAAAAATGTTCACTTCAGTTGCTTCAATTTCCAAAGAATTTACAATCTTCACCAAAAAACTAAGTAAACACCAGTTCTTGTTTTGAGCACTACAGTTATCTAGCCACAAAATAAATTTCTTTATGTCTCTATATTTTTTTAAAAATGCGTAGTAGGTACTTACTATGTCTTTTTTGTTCCTGCCTCTCAACGCACAATGCCAAAGTACTGCAAAAGGCTTGTGGCAGCTTTTTTTACCAACTGGTGCAAAAGTTTGATTGTATGCAGTAAGACGCGGTGCAAATATTATAGCTTTGAACATGTCAAGCCTAGGTAACATGATGACTTTTTCGAGATCTGCACTGACACATAGTTCAGAGTTTTTATTTCGTTCGCTTTCATTCTCTGCGTATTTGCGGTACAACTCCCTACTGTCTTTCACAAGTTTGTTGTGTTTCTTCCAAGTAGAACAAATTTCACATTCGTCATCCAAATTATTTTCATCGTGTTCATGGAGCTTGAATTCTTCGCAAGTCTCACATTCTTCATGCCCTAACCTGGCAAAAGATATCTTTCTTTCTTTTACAAGTTTTCGGTAAAGCTCATAAGAAACACATTTTTTGAACTGTGGATTTTTGTTTACAAAATCTCCATGCATGAGCACCATGTTTAAGTCACTGGGTAAATAACGTGTCAGAGGGGCGTGCTCTCTTCTATAATGTGCAATTTCTGGGTTAAACGATTCAATATGTTCTATGATTTCTTGATGTGGTCCTTTATTAACTGATGGCTGCCTACCTCTCATGCTTAACTTAGGGGCAATGGAACCTTTTTCTGCAGAAAGAATTGTGTGAAGAAATTTGTCATTCTTTTTATTAAAACCAAACGTGGTCAAAAAAAAGGTTTTACATACTTCATGTCTCCCATCGTTCACATCAGTTAAAAAGTAGTTTACAGTTTTGTTGCGCCTCATTTTACTTTCACTGGAAACAGTTACAGTTCTTTTTTTCACATCAAATCTTTCACAGCAATTAAAAATATATGACCTTCTGTCTTCATAAGATTCAATAGCCCAGAATTGCATATTTAAATTATTTCTCCGATCTTCGCATATTTTATTTGTGCATTTCTTCTTACAATTATCACAAGGAGGCTGAACAGTGTGTTTCTTTTTTAAATTTTCAACTTTAACTTTTTTCCATTCTTGTTTTGATAATTGGCTTTTCTTTCTTTTACGGGTTGGTTCACTATTATTGGTTCCATCTATCTCTTCCCCGATACCAATATGATCAAATGTTTGTTCTTCTAAATTGCTATCTTGACCCAAATTAGGCCTAGTTTCTGTGATTTCTTGCTGCTGTAATGCAACATCGGCTGTAAAAACATCTTCTAGGCCTAGGCCTACTTCAACAAGAGATAGGTCTTCAAAAACATTGGGCTGCGGGTATTCATAAACTATGTCCACTTCCACACGATTAGCAATATCATCACCTTCGTTATACACTAAAAGGTCATTACCCACAAGAAAAATAGACTGTTCACTTAGTGCTGGGGTTGGGCTGGCATTGTTATGTACAAGATCTACACTATTAACATCAAATATTTTAGCAGGCCTAGGCTCATTTTCATCAGGAACGTTTAGGCCTATTTCATTTGATGCTGTAGGCTCAGTTAGATCGATTTTTTTAGAGTCTGGCACAGCAATATCAGCAGTAGGCCTAATTGAACATGGAAAAACAGTTTCAGTAGTTGAACTGTCATCAGATTGATGCACATTCACATGTTCTGAACTATAACTGGCTAACTTCAAACCTCTCTGTACAAGCAGTTTAGTTCTTGATGAAAACTTGCTAAAACTCGACATATTTTAACAGTATAACTTTTCTAAACACTGACTCACTCAAAATAACTCACAACTTAAGTATTAAACACTCATAAGATCACTTGAAATCTTATTCTGTGCTTGAGATCACTCACATAACCTCAAAAACACACTGACAGTTTAGCAGAACTAAGCAGTATCTAATAACAGCTGTTTTAGTTATACCAAGCATAACAGCAGTATCTGTGTTTCACTAAACAAAAGAGCAGTATCTTGCAACAGTTACTGCTCTTTTGATTGGGCAGCCGTACTTACTGCTCTTTTGTTTAGGAATTGTATGATTTTTAATACACTTACTGCTAGTCTGCGTGCTTATATCTCAGTAACCATAGGAGATACAGCTTTTTTACTTAGCTTATTGGATTCAGCGTCGTTTAAAACATGGAAATACATATATAGCTCAATATCGAAAAAAAATCAGTTACTGCCTTCTTTCTTAGCAGGGCAGTATTAATGTACTGTCACAATACAAAATAATTGGGACTTTTTATAAATTAAATACAAATAACAAGGTTTTAATTCAATTTTATTTATTTTTTGCCAAAACGTTTTCGCCTTATACGGCATCTTCAGGAGCATAACTGTTATGCATAACTGATGATACATCATTAGGCGAAAACGTTTGAACAAAACGTAAATAGAAGTGAATTAAAACTATGTTTTTTCTATTGAATTTATAAAAAAAATAGAATAAACCTTCAGTGTGTTGACGAAAAACCCCTTGAAAATACAAAAATAAAACCTTCGTTTTGAACCTCAAAGGACGCAAGTAAGTAAAAATGAAAACAAAAATAGGAGAAAGATTTCCGTAAGTACATTTTAGAGATATATTTAAAATCGTGATCGCGCCCCGATGGGGTGGCGGGGGAGCAGTTTCATATTGAAAGTGAACAAGCGCCCCCGTAGACCGTCCCCTGATATTGTTTTTTATGGCCTATCGGGTATATTGGGGTCGTAAACCGGTTCCCATAAACGCGAGGCGTCACACATCTCGGTAACGCGACTATAAAAATCCACATAGAACCTCAACCTCAGAATCTACCAAAAAGATGTGTACACAACTAGTGAGTAAATTCGCTTTCTTATGTTTTTTTCCTGAAATATTTAGTTTGATACTTGGGAATACAGTGATACCTCAGTATGCGAGGTTAATTCGTCTCGTAGCCTTGCTCGTATGTCAAAGCTATTTTCTCCATTGAAATTAATTGGACCGGTCCGTAGTCCGTAGTGGCAACACTTCGGACTCGTAAATGGAAGGTTATGGATTCGGATCCCGGCGGAGCACAAAAATATACCATTTATATCTCGAATGTGCTCTTCGCTGGGTTGAAAAATTCATAAAAACCTTTACCAATGACCGGTCACCAAAGGTCCATCCAGCCTTACAGCAACTAGGGTCTTGCTTGAGTATTGGCGCTTTGTAGCGACGACCAAGCTCGTACCCCTCTGCGGCACTACAACAAGTGTCATAGACCCCTAGAGTCTTTAGAATCTAGGGAGTCTCCCGTACAGGATTTCTTAAAAAAAAAAAAAAAAATTGAAATGCCAATTATCCGTTCCAGCCCCAAAATGCTACTCCCAATTGTTTTTGTTACGCTTTTTTTTAATAAGAAATGTGTATCAATAAATGACAAATATTGTACGTACATATAATAAAAAATAATGTAAAGCAAAATAAAAACTGGTTGTTATAAAGTGCAGATACATATTATTATGTAGTTGTATTTTGTTCACTTAAATGCAATTTAAGCACAACGTAAATGCTACAGTACCTACCCTGAGTACGAGTTGCAAAACTTGAGTAAAGTAAAGATTACGGAAAGTATTAAAGAGTGGTTTTCTCCAAAATCTGCCGTTTTTGTTTGTTTGAACTTGATTTTCTTCATCACTGTAACTCTTTTGCTAAGAACTAAAGTGTAACTTTCCGTAAACCTTACTTTACTTTAGTTTTGCAACTCGTACTAAGGGTACTGTACGCTTAATTTAAGTCACTGCTTTTCTCATCACTGGTCTTTGCCTTATGCCGGCTTCAAAACAAGGCCCAAAAAGGTTTGTTTCTTCCTCCCTTTCAGAATGCTGCGGAAATGGGCTAGGCAAGTGTCACTAAATAGGATAACCAGTTGCAACTTTATCTCAAATTTTGTTCGTATTTCAGAACAAAACTTGGCTCGTTCGACAGCTCGTATCTCAAATGACTCGTGTGTTAGGGCACACGTATCTTGAGGCACCACTGTACACGGAACCTTTGACTGCAAAGCCTCTCGGATCATCCTCAAATGCGTTTATTATTTTGTGTATCCACTCTTTTTCCCGGGCTAAATTATTATGACGTAGTTTGCGAGAAATACAAGATTCTTAAATTGTTTTTACGCGCGTTATTTATTGGGCGGCCATTGTGATGCGAGACGACGACGGAATGAATTTGTAAAAAAATCCTCGTAAGCAGAATAAAAATTTGAAGCATATCCGTGATTATTTTTTCTTATTTTGGGTGCTCGAATGGGTGCTGAATATTTTTGTTGACAAATAATTTCATAAAATTACCTTTGAATCTTTTTTTGTTCATCTGATATCTTCTGGATAAAAACGTTGTACCTACTGATTTCGCATGCTACACGTAGAGTATAAAATTTACAGTATATTTTTATTTTTAAGGGTTTGGTGGTTTACACAGTGAAAGTCCATTGTATATTAATTAAATAAAACACTGTTTCAATTCACTTTTATAGTATATTTATTTATTTTTTATTAACGTCTTTAATCTATAATCTAAGTTGCAATGATATATTTGGATTTAAAATTCATATTAAATGCATGATTACAAACAGGCACGTGTAAATTTGAGCTTAGAAATTCTGCATGTGTATTGTGTACTTACAAATTAAAACTCAAACTTCAAATGAACATAAGCCCTGCAAGTATTTTTGCACGACTTTCCTAAAACAGGGTGACACTGGCAAAGCAAACCATTCTTTGGCATGCATTTAATATTATTTTAAAGCTAATATATCTATGCAACTTGTATTGTAGATTCAAGATATGTGGTGTGTTATGAAAGACAACTTTTGTCACTTTATTCTGGTCTTGGTGACAAGAAAAACGCCATGGTTCGTCCACTATTCATGGACCGTCACGCGTGCCAGCTTTATGATCTCTCAAAATACGGCAGAGGTTGTCATTTCGAACAAAGTAACGGCATCTTAAGGCATAACGATAGTGTGATATGGTATCTTAAGGCATAACGATACGGGTGATATGGCATCATAAGGCATAACGATACATGAGAGATGGACCCCGAGGGAGAGTTGGCGCCATCATCGTGGCAATTAAATAAATCATAAAGTTTATATTTTTATCGTGGGTCAAAGGACGTTTTTATCACTTGTGTGAAGGGGTGAATTTGGAGACGAAAGGAAATGAAAAAGTTATGGGGATGCTTGCAATGAATTTCATATTTTTAACCGATGCTCGGTCGTTATTCCGCTAGAGGTGGACAAAACCTGTGCAGAGTTGCCACATTTTTTTCATAGCTTCGCACACCTCTTACAACTATTTCATACCCATAAAGTTTTTGATACATTTCCTTCCTTTACTTGCAGCTTGTGTATAACATTATTTTCAAGGTTTTTCAAGGCCAGCAAAATCTTTGGCTTGAAAATGATTGGTAATAATTTCACGAAGAAAAAAAAGTTTTACACAATAAAATATACTTTTTAAATTGTGACTGATTTATTATTTGTAAATGTAATCTAAAATTATAGGTATCAAGATATGTTAACATTTCAAATTCATGTTAAATGCATGCCCATTAATACAAACGTGTAAGTTCGCGCTTACAAATGCAGGTGTACTTACAAATCAAAATCTAAACCTCAAACGAACTTTTGTTGACCCTTCCTGAAATTTGCACATTATGGATTGGCACATTGAACCAATTTTACAGTATGGATAGTCAGCGCCATATCAACCTATAATATGAGTCAATGAATACATAAATGTGTCTTAAAAAACAATGTGTTTGAGTTTTGAAATATTTTTGAACAAAAAATATTTTTACAACTCAAATTGAGAGTCTTTTCAATATTTCAAAATATTTCGTAAAATTATTTCCCCCAGTAATATTTCAATTTGAATTTTCCAAGTGGGGTCTTTAAAATACACTTCATCCCCCCCCCCCCCCCTCCCCAACATCTTATTTCCCGCCAGAATTCGGGAATAATAATGGCGCCCTCGGGTAACGCGAATCAATAATTACAATCGAGATCCAAAATTCAGAAGTTACCTGCCGAGCTCGGCGAGTTGGTGTTATTCTTGAAATTTAGTTGGGATCGCTAATTCACGTGATTGGAGGCCGCATCTTGCGCAAAGTTTTTGGGTTCTTCGTTTCAGCCTGCTATTATGAAGACCTATACACCTATACTTTGAAAGAAGTATATCTACCAGTGGCGAAGGGTGCCATACAAGCCGGTTTCCAACGCTTTCCCGTTCAAAATGAGGTAGAAATGATATTAAAGTAGACTGCATGGCTTCAATGGGAAAAAAATACTTATTGTTTATTTGGGCTTAAATTTTTTTTTTTTACTTTGTGCCTATATTTTTTAACGACTTTGTTACATCATTTTAAAAGGGCAGCCGATGGGAACCGGCTTGTATGGCACGCTTATTACCTACAAAGGTCTATTCTTGTAAAGACCTATACTAATGAAACACTTGAAAAGGTCTATATTGTAACGAACGTTTGAGTTTGTGTGGACGTGGGACCAGACATGCTGAATGGTGTGTGTGATGTCTCTGATACAGTCTCAAACAATCCTAGTGGTAGAATTTACCATGTTCTCAAACATGCAAGAATTGTGAAAGATTTAAAATTATGATAACGGTCCTTAGACATTTTTTGGAATAAAAGAAACAGATGTTACTGCCGTGGAAAGAGAATAATGATTTTCTCTACGTTTTGTCAGAATCATATCCGACGTCTTCAGGAGGCGTGTGTCTTCTACGATGAAGAATCACGAATTTATGGATTGTCTCTGTCGCACCTAGAAATTCGAGCAAAGATTCTGTTGGACAGACAGAGTCGCTTAGACCATTGTGACGAAAATATTTGTAAGCAGAGAGTGAAGAGTAAATAGTAAATTGTAACATATTTTGCTGTAAAAAATAAATCTTGTAAAAATAAATTTAAATCGCAATTTATTTAATAAAAACCCCAAGTCAAATCATAACAAAGGGTTCACATACGGTTCGCACACAGAGTTATTTTTGAACTGTATAGCTCGACAGCTTAGATCCTAGTCTGTTCACAGAGCATCTCGGTGTCCATTTATAGGTGAGAATAAGAGTTATTCTTGAAACATTGGAGACTAGCACATGCAATAACTCGCAAATGCATTTTACTTAGAATATTCGAGTAAACACTTTAAAATGTCAAACAAATACAATTATTTAAGCGCCTATATCTAAAGACTTTAAAGACTCACACTCACACAGACACAATGCACATTCACAACAGTATTTATGAAGATCTATGCTTCTGTACACTCATACTTACTTAAAGTCCCCATACTTTGAATAACCTTTACTTGTGGAGGTCTATACTTGGCAGGATACTTAGGTAAGGAAACCCTCAACGCAAATAGAAGTTTATTTTTAACCGGAGGGCATTAATTGAAAATGAATTTATTGAACTGAAAAGTTTTTCATGCTTGAATAAAGAAGATACAATTGTTTTGTAACTGGAGGAATTGGGATCAGTAGGTAATAATTATAACATTTTGTTTCCAAAATTTTGGTTATCATCTTACAGTGACTCTATTGTTCATGTACTATTTAGTAGTGCTCTGTTAAGACGCAATTTAGCTGCACATTTAGTGCAACTTTTGACCGCGTTACGTTTTTCCGTTTTCTGCATTCTTCTCCATTTACTGTCATATTTATTGCTACAGTAATGATTATAAATATATTTATGGTACAGATATATATTTTTTTGTTTCAAATAAATTTAAGTTGTTTATTATGGCCTCTTTCTGTAAAATGTTTAGTCCTATTATTTTTATGGTATTCACTTTTATGTTATGGTTTTGTTTTGTCGATTTTGTAACAGTGTCTCCTTGAAAATGACCTAAGTTGGTCGAACAATTTTGAGATAAAATAAATACTCAATTTTGTGAAAATATACCTGTGATTTTTGAAAAATATACTTTCTCATCTTTATCTATAATCTAAAATCTAAATCGCGAAGATATATTAACATTTAGAATTCATATAAAATGCGTGCCCACAAACAGACACATCGCACGTTTAATAATAAAGAACAATAACTCAAGAAACAAGAATGTTGGGAAATCACGTTTGAAGTTCAGACAACCAGTACAACTTGTATGGGATGAAAAAGGCGACAGATGTTTTATCTCGGTCATATTCGTCCAAATTGAACGGCTGTCGCATTCTACTTATTATTCTCGCATTGTTCTTGCGTTTTATTACAAAATCTCGATTTTCCGAATTTTTGAGTTATTGCTCTTTATTATTAAGCGTGCGGCATCTAAGTTCGCGATTACAAATACTGCATGTGTTCTTACAATTCAAAAACTAAACCTCAAATGAGCATAAACCCTGCAATTGTTGCCAACCTTCTTTGAAACAGAAGTCACATTGGTAAATTGAACCATATTTTACAGCATGGATCAGCCTCATAAAAACCTATAAGTCAAGGGATCATAATTTTGAAATTCGACTGATGGGTTACCATTTCAATGCATCATAATATCAGTTGGTGGCTACAAATACAAAGCACTAATATCGGAATGTGCGCAGTAATTTAGGGCACCTCAGTCACAAGGCGTGCAATATTCATCGGTGCGCCCAACTCGTCATCGGCGGTGGTGCAGTGGTCAGCGCGCCCGGCTGCAATGCTGGGATTATTGGTTCGGCTCGCGTGATTGACATCGCTGATCAGATTGCAATAATTAGGCCTTTATGTCGGTCACTCTGTCGGCAGGCTGCGGGGGCGACATGGGGAATCGGATCCTGCTGGGACGGCCAATTCGATGTTTTAACTTCGTATTCTAATCTAATCTAATCTAAGTTGCAAAGATATGTTAATTAAAAAAAAAAAAATTAAATTAGGCTGATTTATTTGGTGAGCGCTGTTTTTGTGTGTATCACACCTCAAGAGCCCTCTGCGAGCTTGGTCGTCGCTGTAGAAAGCGCCAATTCTCAAGCAAGACCCAGTTGTTGTAAGGCTGGATGGACCTTTTGATGACCGGTCTTTGGTAAAGGTTTATGAATTTTTCAACCCAGCGAAGAGCAAATTTGAAAATATAAATGGTATATTTTTTGTGCTCCGCCGGGATTAGAACCCACGACCTTCCAGTTACGAGTCCGAAGTGTTACCACCTGGACTACGGACCGGTCAATGTTACATTGGAGATTCACATTACATGCATTCTCACAACCAGACACGTACAAGTTGGCGCTTACACATGCCTCATGTGAACCTACAACATAAAAACCAAATCTCAAATGGACTTACACCCTGCAACTCTTGCCGTCCTTCCCTGAAACAGGGGTGACATTGGAAAGGTGAATTCGAATTTAGTTTATCACTAATCTATTAAAAGAAGTATGTAAGGACAGAAAGAAATGGCGGTTGATCTGTAATGTTGAAGGCTAGGGTTTATTAAATTAAAATTTGTTTTCTGTTTTAATTTTGATGTCCATACGTGTTATTATTTATTGATTTACAAAAATGAAATTTGTTGTGTATGCCCTTGACGGTTGGTATGCGGCTGACCACCCATGCTGTAAAAATGGTTCACTTTGCCAATGTCACCGTTGTTTCAGGGAAGGACGGCATGAGTTGCAGGGTGTATGTCCATTTGAGATTTGGTTTTTATGTTGTAGGTTCACATGCTGCATGTGCAAGCGCGAACTTGTATGTGTCTGCTTGTGAGAATGCATATAATGTGAATCTGCAATGTAACATATCTTTGTAACTTAGATAAGATTAGATATTGATGATGAGTTGATGATTTTCTAAAAATGCCATTTCATTACGTTTCCGCTTCAAAGATGGTTGTGCAAATGATGCAAAAAAATTGATTGATTTGAATGCACGGTCCTTTTTCTCTCTCACATGATGGAGAAGATGTTTCCAAAACAAATAACCAGTTACTGCAAAAGCACGCTGAATCCGATGTTTTGGTAAAAAAATTAAACTATTCTCGGTGTTTCGAAAATGATCTTTATTTTTTAGTATAAATCAAGAACCAAATTCAATGTAGCTTCAGATATCAATCAACCGTCATACGATACAGTGCAATTAATGTAGCTCTGAACCAAAGTCAATTGTGTAAAATTAATAAACCACAGTTTTTATTGAAAAGAACCCACAGCAATATGATCCACATTACGAAGCCAAAACATTGGATATTATATGAAGAGGACGGACCAAACTTTAATTACTCTCCTCTGACGGATGAAAAGGGCTGCGGATTGTGTTGGAATATCATCAAGCGGCTACAGGCTCCCCGCGGGGGTCATCTGTATTACTAGGGTCCTCTCGCTTTGAGGACGAGGGATTACGCACATATTATGTATATACGGGTCTAGTTAATCCTGTACCCTATTAATGCACAACTTTCTGATTCATAAGGGGCTACCTACCCCCTTTTGAAAACTTTCACAAATTTAATCAGGTGTATTAATGAAGCATTTTTAAAGCGCTTTTAGATTTGGGAACGTTTGATTTACATTACTTATGTATCTATTCTAACTACTAATATCTTACTTATCTATCTGCTCTTTCTTGACTAAAAGGTTGGTGTGAGCGTGACCACCCATACTGTAAAAAATAGTTCACTTTGCCAATGTCACCATTTGGATTTTAATTTGTAAGAGCACATGCGGCACGTGTAAGCGCGAACTTTCACGTGTCTGTTTGTGAGCATGTATTAAACATGAATTTTAATGTAAATGTATCTTCGCAACTTAGATTATAGATTATTGATTATATCTGCTTGCATTTCATGCAGTTAGCGCGGGTTCGAAGCCCTCCTTGGGTGTTAGAAATGATTTCCCGTTTCGGTGTTGATTTATAACCAAAATAAAATACCAGCAAGGTTGACTAAGGCCTCACAAGAAATGAGTACCAACCCTCTCAAGAGATGGAAAACTCCCACTGTAACTGAAGGGATTGGCGTGAGGCCAGCCCCTTCGCTTGTAAAAATGAATTGGTTAACTGGCTATATATGACCTTTTACAAGAAGTTATACGTAGCTAAATTGTATTGCGTCACGTACAAAAATTGCATGCACCCATCTATTTATTTTTAATGAGATAAAGTAATCATTCTTCTTATACAAACTGGTTTATCTATGAAAGGTTCACCATTTTGAATATACAATAGTTGCTAATTTAGTATAACAGATAAAACAAAGAATTATGTTATTAGATTAAATATCTGTGATGGGAGTTAATAGTCACAAAAAACGCAACGTCAATCCATTGTTAAAAAAAAAACGTTTTCAAAAACATGGTCAGATTTATCACGCCCTGCTATCGGCCCCGGCATGGCAGTCCTCTATCTCCTGAGCCGCATCGAAAAAATATGCAAATCCAAAGTGAAGAAAATAAATCACCCAAAAGCTGAAAATCCGTTGATCATTCTCGGTTCCTTTTTTTGTGCTGCATCAACACGCAACATCTGTCTGTCGGCCGCTTTTTGTTTTTGTTTCCAACGCGTTTTTTCTTTTCACTTCGGAATCAGATAAGGCGAAAGATAAATTTATTTTAAGCCTGTCCGATGAAAAGATAGGGACTACAGATTGCTGTCATTATTATTTTTACACCTTTTTGTTGTTGTTTTTTGTTTCACACTTTGAAAATCGTGTTTTTATTTTTCACAATCTTGCATCTACGTTGAAATGTGTCATAAATTGTAAATACCATGTGAATGCATTTGTTACTGTGTGTCTACGCTTTGTCAAGCGTGCACGTTAATTTAAATAGGAGTAACTTGACAAGTAAATGGGAAAAAATTTCAAGAGCTGAAATTGAGAAAAGTTAAATATTCTTCTGTTTATCTTAAAAAGGTAAAGTCTTTAATCCAGATTGTTTGTATGAATTAAATTAATTTTTTTTTAAACACTTTTATAACAAATAAAATTTGAATTAGGTATGAACGGAAATGCCCATAGGTACTTAAATAGGGCCATATGGTAAGAAAGCTTTCAACAAGGATAACTTACCTATATGTAAGGAAGAATATAGAGACCAGTCTCAAACTTGTACTGAAACTGACGTTTAAATATTTCCGTAAACTTTTACTTTACTCAAGTTTTGCCAAACATGCAACTCGTACTCGGGGTACAGTTGTCGTGCAAAAAAGACGTCTCTTGAAGAAAATGCTTTGTTCTCTTATAACGGTTCGTCTAATATCCGAAAAGTTTACTTGCTTATAGGAAGACTTTTTTTTAAGGATGAGCTTTGCATCAAAACGGCTTATTTTGTTCACCGCCTCATCATGAGCTTATCCCCGACTATATGAGCTACATTCTTCACCGCACCATCAACATGGAGGTTAATTAATTTCTGGTGAATGAGCGCTTGTGAGATTCATCGAGTGATTTAATTACGGCTTCCTGTAAAGCTTCCTCCCACTCCTGGGAGTGAGGGGACCCACGAGGATGTCCCCGCAATTAATTGACGAGACGCTGCCTCCGATGTAAGCCTGATGAATAATATATGCGAATTAGTGTTTGCAAGAAACGCCGTATGCGCTTTGCTCGCGGATTAAACGCCAGGAGAGGTGCGCGCTCACCTGAGGAACTAAACTTCACGCACGTCTCCAGTTTGCTAATATGTTGCTCTACATGAGATATTCTATGGCGCCATTTTGTTGCCATGTTACATACGTAAAACCGCACGTTTAAAGTTGTGTCTTTCTAAGATAAAATCAGTTCTAGTGATGAATGAAACAATACTAAT
This sequence comes from Agapetus fuscipes, assembly GCA_951799405.1. Lineage (NCBI taxonomy): Eukaryota > Metazoa > Arthropoda > Insecta > Trichoptera > Glossosomatidae > Agapetus > Agapetus fuscipes. The sequence continues at coordinate 1,342,219 of OX637346.1, read as the reverse complement.
TCAATAATGTAAATAGTTTGTTAAGAGATACATTTATTTAAAAATAAGGAAGATGAGAAAGTAGTGTGTTGCATTAATGATGATAATGACTTGTTACAAAGTCATTTCGTAATGTTTGGTCACTCTTAAGGCGCTTGCTGTTTTATCACGACGAATATTATTCGTTCCTTGATTATTCCTTGACTTATAGGTTGGTATGAGGTTGACCACCCATACTGTAAAAAATGGTTCACTTTGCCAATGTCACCCCTGTTTCAGGGAATGTCGCCAAGAGTTGCAGGGCTTATGTTCATTTGAGGTTTGGATTTTATTTGTAAGTACACAATCAGCATTTGTAAGCGCGAACTACACGTGTTTGTTTGTGGGCATACATCTGAGAGCTTTGAATGAATATATCCTTGCAACTTAGATTATAGATAGAATAGGTGGGTCTTGAGCAGAGGTTTTATTTTGTTTATATTTGTAAAAAACCATCGCGTTTTTATTATATTTTAACCAAAACCTATTTAAAACTTTTTTGACGTCAGTTAACTGACGGTTTTGTGCTTCAAGCACTAAGAAGGTTCCAGAAATTATTATTGTATCCACCGGAATATACCAACTACAATGTACTAGTATTTTTCATGCATTCCAGGTTCACAAGTTATTAAATAAAACATTAACAGGACTATCCACAGCATATTTAATCAGTAGCTGATCCATGAACCATCGTATTTTTTGGATTAAAAATTTACGTTAAGTTATGGCTAAGCCATGAATTTGCTGTGTGTGAATAATATCGCATGAACATATTTTTATTCGTTCTCCAGAAATTATGTTTTCAAGAGTAAAATACTAAAATAAGAATTTATTTTATTTTTATTTAAATTTTCCAGACAGTGTTGTATGTAGAGTGAATTATGAAACCTAAACCAGTAAAAAATGAGCAAAAATGGCCCTGCAAAATAAAACTGAAAATTACTCCAGCGCTCGGAAAATGACTTGGCTAACACAGTAAATTATTCTAAGGTCTGCAATGACAAATCCTCGGAGATTGCAAGGGAGGTAATCCATTCGCTTTTTCTTTGTCAAGTGGGGTGAAGTGCCGGGCAAGAAGTGGGTGAAGTTCCGTGCAAGAAGTGGGTGAGAAAAAGTGTAAGGGGAAAGTGAAAAACAGTGAAAACAGTAAGCGAGCAAGAGGCTCGGCGGGAAAGATAAATTCCCGCCAGTGTTTTATTCGTTATCGTACGAGACACGTAATGCGCAACTTATAAATAGGACATTGATCACTGAGTGCCTTACTAAAACACTTGAAAAAGAAACTTGTTCATAGCTTAGAAAGCGCTAAATTTACTTATTTCCACATTATAATTTTTTACATATATCTATAGAAGAATAAAGAGTTTAACGAGGTCTACACGTGATTTGACTTAGAGAAAATTGTGTAGTCTCACGACCGCGTTACTGGGGAAAAGAAAAACAAATATTTCTTGTTATAAGTAGCTTAAAACTTGTTGATAGTAGCAGTCACATCCGAGACTGACGTCTGTTGGCTAAAAATAAAGTTCAAAATAAAAAAAATTAAAAATATCAGTAGATTACCATTGGGATCACGATGCATTTATAGAAACAAAAACAACAATTCCTAATGCTTCAAACTGTAGTTTGTCAAGCTCATCCTACAAAACTACAAATCAAGACATCTTTCGATATATAAGGATAAAATTCATACAAGTTTATGTACGTTTACAAGCATGATAATGTCCGGTCGATAGTTCAGTTTGTAGAGTGCTTGCATTCCATGCCGTGAGCTCGGGTTCAAATCCCACCGAGGCGAGGGTGTCAGAAATGATTTCCCGTTTCGGTGTTTATTTCAAACTCCAAAATAAATACCGGCAAGGTTTACTCAGCCTTTACAAGAAATGAGTACCAGCCCTCTCGGGAGTTGGGAAACCCCCACTTTAACTGAAGTGGTTGGCGTAAGGTCCTTACCTGTAAAAATAAATAGGTTCAACTCGCCACATGCGGAAACCCTTCAGGGATAACGTGGCAAGAACACTATATGTGTTGCTTACTTGCGTTATTCCTGATGTGTCAAATTACATTTTGTCTAGCTTATCATACATAATTACAAATCAACACATCTTTCAATATTTCAAGATAAATATTATATAAGCTTATGTACATTATATATTAATAAAATAAAACACAGTTTAAATTCACTTTTATATTCTTTTAATTTTGTCTAACGTTTTCGCCTACAAGGCATCATCAGGACAATGATGATGCCTTGTAGGCGAAATGATGATGCCTTTAAACTGTGTTTTATTTAATTAATATACAATGGACTTTCACTGTGTAAACCACCAAACCCTTAAAAATATTATGGTACATTAGTTTGTAAATTTACAAGAACGATTTTATTCCGAAGGGTTTATTTTGACGTCTAAATTCCAACGTCTCAACCAAAAGTTCAGTCTCTTATAATAATTTTATACATCACAGTTCACAATAACGTACAATACTTCAAGTTTGAAACATTACGTAAACTACCATCGATTGCGTAAAAGGAAAAAGGGTATGAAAACAAATACTCTCACTAGGGTTGCTGCTGTGTCTTCAATATATTTTAAAATTTACTCAATCAAGGTGAGTTTACGCAATATTTTATACTCGAAGCTTTGAAGGGTGGATTAGTAGACACGCGACTTCTGCCATTTGTAGGAAAAAGTTCTCATAATATCAAAGCCGCTGTCTCTGTCTATCACTTGCGAGAAAGTGGCATCTTAGAGAGAGACAGTATAATAGACTATTCCATTATCAAAAGTGGCCAGTGATGGATTGTTTAAGTGAGAATATTCATTTAAATATCAACACTAGGAAACTTTGGGTCACGTCACTGGTTTTAGTTAAATTTTGAAGAACTTATTTTCAGTATTGAATTGCACCCATAAGATTTTCAAATGAAATTGAAAGGTTGATTACAATAAGAAATATATGTAGTAGGTACGTGAGAAAAATGTGGAAAAATACATAAGAAGGTTTGATTTTTTGATTTATGCAGCTCACACAACTTACTTACATATATCCACATTACATTTTTGTAAAAACTGTCGTTTACCTTGCGTGTTAACTGCCAATTGATATTTCTGTAAATTCAAGTCGCAGTGTTTCAGTACCAACTTCATAGTTGGTTTAATATTCAATACTTACGAGTTTTATGTGTTATTTGAATCAGCCACTAGTCAATTTATAAGGTATTAACATTACATTTTTTAATTACAAAGCTATGGTACAATTTGGAAAAAGAAATGTTTTCCTGCTTTTCAAAAAATGACCTTTCACTCATTGAGGGTGCCTAAAGATAGGTTCTCAAAATCTACAAGAAAATAGGCTTTAATTTCAAAGTAAGAAGGAAAATTTGTGTGGCCACGCCGACAAAGAAAGTTGATTAGAATTGTGACGTCATGGTTAATTAATTTATCCACTTCGGGAATTATTAGAGTGAATTATTTACAAGCAAATAGCATATTAGGCGTCACACGCCCCAACACGAACACTTGCGCCGTGATCGAATTTGTGTATTCCACGATACATTTCTGTGTTCTTATCCTCTAGTATGAAGCATCGTGTGAACTCACCTCGATCGTGTAAATAGAAGTAATGTATGAAAACTAAATCGCTCAGTAGGATTGCTGTCGTATGTTTCATACATTTAACTGATAACGTTATCGAGGATAGTTTACGCAATACTTTCTACTGAGAACGAACATACTGACATATATATTATTATATGTGAGCTTTATTAATAATAAACCCCTTCTCTGAATACCGAGGAGACCCCGAAAGCACTATTCTGAACATATCTTAAATATCACAGGTTCAAATGTTACAATAAAAAAACGTCATCTTCAACGCTATTTTAGTATTTATTTAAAGGCTTGTAGGTATTAACACGCAAAAATAATTAATATTTTAAAGTTAAAAATATGCTTTTTATTCCTCATGCGAGCGTGATGACGATATGAGGACGAAAAAGATTTTCTTATTTTTCGCATGAAGGAATTGTGAAAATAAACAGTTGTATTGAAATCTCTTTGAAATACTATTGTTATATGAATGACTGAAATGGTTTTGTTACAATACAATGATGCTTGATACTTATGTAGTGTGTATACAGGTACATACGTATATACAGTGTGAGTGTATGCGTAGACTTTGTACGAGCTTGGTCGTCGCTACAAAGTACCAATTTTTAAGCAAAATCCAGTTGCAATAAGGCTGGAATGACCTTTTCTGACCGATCTTTGGTAAAGGCGACAACCCAGCAAAGAGTATTTTTGAAATATAAATGGTATATTTTCTGTGCTCCATCAGGATTCAAGCAACAACCTTCCATTTACGAATTCAAAGTGTTAACCACTAGACTACAGACCGGTCTGGCCATAATTTTATAGCAAGAATAGGGATCATTCTCGAATCATTGAGAACTGGAACATGCGAGACTTTACTAGAACATCCGACCAAACACTCGAGTGATATCGAATACAAATGTTTATTTCTAAAGAGACTTCACATAATTTAACACCGAAATGCCACAATAACATATTTGTTACAATAATAACCATGTATTTTTTATACATTTTATTGAATATTTTTGTGGGGATAGTTGGCAATAAGCATGTTGGTGTGTGTGTTTCGCTTTCACTGCGGCCCGCGTGCGGGGACGTGCGTTTTGGTATTTCGGTTTTGAGGGTTGCTTGGGGTGGGGGAGGGGGTGGGGGAGGGGGTGGGGTGCGATGAGGTGAGGGGGTGGGGTGCGATGAGGTGAGGGGGTGGGGTGAGGTGGTGGGGGGGTTTATTAGGCTAATTTAAGCAAACACGCGCCGTGTAAACATGAAGCAAGAATGCCGACTACGTTATTGTGTGGGGGGAGGCTCACAATAACCTCGAGGGCTGCAAGACTGATGGCGAGGTTCAAGACCCATCACTTATACAAAAATTAAACTCTTCAAAACGTCAAAAAAAAGATTTATGACATGTTTTAGTTTTTCACGGAAATTTTTACTTCTGATCTGATCAAGCCTCAGTTTCCTTGGTTTTCATACCCCTTTCTTAGCATACAAAGATAATTCTATCATTCATTCATTTCTTTCTGTAAGCCTTAATCTCACATCATATTCATTTCTACCTTAGCCGTCAGATATTTATACAGGTTGCATTTCTATTTTTTCCATTCATTCACAATTTTTTCAATCCACCTGGCATACCTTTCCAGTGATTTAATTTTACCGTCCATGATTTTCTTCCATACATCAATGTTGGTAACAACATGCCTGTTGGTAAGAAAATAAACTCATATTTTTTATTCAAAATTAAAAATGGAATTCCACAATGTTTAACCATAACGATTTGAAAGTTTAAAAAAAGCTAATGATGGGTTTTCTTTAAAACAATGGTTCTCTTATTCACTTTTAATCCATTATTCAAACTATATTTCATTAATAAACGTAACTGTAACTGTAAATCTGTCGCTATTCCACTAGGAGTGGCCAGAGTCTATGCAGAGCTGCCTCCATTTTATTTATATCCCATTCTTTCACAATCTCCTCAATCTGATCACTCCATACTTTTCACTGTCGTCACTTCCCTCTTTTCCTTTCACACTTCCTCTATATATAAATCCACATTGTCAGTAAATTATTTTTTAAATTTAATTTTCACCCAGAACGCAGGCCGGAATGTCCGTGCACTCTCCATGCTTGAGAGTCCACACGTCGTCAGTACATTCCACTGCTCCCCCTGGGGTCCGCTTGCCGAAAATTTACCGCGCTCCGGTGACACTTTTGACTGTTGTAATTTTTTGTTGACTTACGCCCGAGTTAATTAAATTTACCTCCAGCTACGTAAAAGTGTAGCAATAATATTTAACATTGTAATGTGTGCTGTAATGGCCGTATGGGGGGCTGGCTTGTCGCGCCCACACAACGGATGCTAACCAAATAAGGATTGTGAATTTTTTAAATTTTACATATTTTTTGTGTTGTTTTGTTATTCATGTAAAACATGCTATTTAAATTTGCAACCTTTGAAGCTGCAAATTAAAAAAAAAATACAGATGCAAACAAGATAAATCTGGTCATTCAACATCACAGTTTTATTCAGAATAGATTTTCATGATTTTAGATATGAAGAGGTTATGTTTTTTTTCTGTCTTTTATTTTTAATCTCAGTACTTTAGCTATAATTTGATTTAAAATTCATTTTAAATGCATGCCTAGAAAAATACAGAAATCATTCATGTGTACTTACAAATTAAAGTCCTCAAATCAAATTAACATAAGCCCGGAAACTTTTGCCAACCTTCCTTGAAACAGGGGCGACATTGGCAAAGTGACCCATGTGTACTGCCACAAACTAGTCATCATATATTAATTGTCACTTTCAAGGCTTTGAAGATGTGGTCTTACCAAGACCGTACCTTCTAAGAATATCTAGAGTAACTACATCAAAAATAAAGAGCTCTTCCAAATTATCAAAGGAGACAGATACATTTACGTAATCCTGTGAAAACCATGGAAAGGACCCGATGAAGGTCTCTTGCATACTATAGGGAGGGCTACTACAGGATATATAAATATGTATTGAGAGGAATGTGGTGTTTATTCCAGGAAGATTTCAATGCAAAAGAAGAAATGGACAAAGAGATCGAAAAAGAAGAACAACATAGGGAAGTTATCTTCTGAATTAACAAACGCATTTAGGTTTTTTTAATCAATTTCCTATTACAGAAGAATATCAAATTAATTTAATTTTAAAATGCAAGCCGTATTCCGAAAATAAAAACTAAATTTTTACTGTCGCATAAAAATAAAATGTTCAACAATAAAACGCATGTTGTGTCTGTTAAATTTTAAGTAATCCAGAAGTCGTAGGTGGCAGTGCGTGGGCGGATCACGTCGCAGATAAGCCCGTGATATTCTGATATTTTGATATGAGCCCTAAGCTGTTTTTTACGCGTCCCGGACGAATGGCGATGTTTACTTTACGATTCAGCAGATCTCAATCTGAAAATGTAATGCGAGACGTGAGAAACTAAGCGGTCCCCTGTCGTAGAGGCGTAGCGCCCTCGCAGCCCGGCGTAGCACCCTCGTAGGCCCGCGTAGACGCGTAGCACGTGAACCAACGACAATAGAGACGAATTCCTGGGAGAAATTCTAATGTTTTTTTTGACATGTTTATTTTATTCAAATTCAACATTTTTTCCGCTGTGATTTTATGACATTGTGAAAGACTTTTATTACCTTTTGTTAACATATTTATTTACTTTCTTACATATTATTTTTGTGTGAAATAAAATAATGGTTTCTATTTTCAATAACTTTAGTGTTGCGTTACAAAATCCTTATAATTCTGTTTTTTTTTATTTAAATTAAAACAGCTCTTGTTTACTTTTTATTCTTCCATATTATTTTTGTACAAAATAAAATAATGGTTTCTGTTGTAAATCACTTAAATAGCGTTGTGTTACAAAATCCTTATAATCCTGAAATAATTTGATTTTCTTTCTTTAAATTAAAACAGCTCTTGTTCACATTCTGTAAACAACTTGAGTATTCGAATCAATTATCCAAAAAAAGTTTGTTTTTACGTTGTGGTCTTAAATTGAATTTGTCTACGTAATTTCTTGATTACAAGCTACAATTTTTTGATAGCCCCCGTAATGGCCACCGCGGGCACACAATAACGTAATGAAATTATGAACATTGTTTATTTTAACACAAAAAATGGTGTGTATCGTGGTTCAGTTCAAACAACGATATCGCATGTTGGCAAACAGACGGAATGGCTACAAAGTCATAATACCATAAGTGGGAATTAGTAGCGCGGGCAACACTCGGCCCTAATTACCGACATTATATCAACTTATCTGATGGAGCCTTTATTCCGTTTTTGAATTGTTCAGCATCAACGCTGAATACAAAATTGAGGGAAAATATATTTTTGGCAATTTCGTTTAATGTGACCTCTACCTGTGGTTTTATTTTTATTTTACGTGTCGTCATACTTTAAGTATATAATTAATTCATTAAAAAAATATACGGTTTTTAATTATACACAGAAATTTCAACATAACTTTTTGAAAGAAAGAAAAATAGATGTAATGCTAACTGTACAAAATCAAAAGCAGATTATTTGTTTATAAATCATTTGAAAAATATTTACTCTTATTCTCAACATTTACTTCAAAGATTTTATTAAATGTGTCATAAAAATACATTGTTTATAATAAAAAAAAAACATTTATAAATTAATAATTTATCTCGACAATTGAAAAACCTTACTTACCATAATTTACCACTGAAAAGGAAAAGATATTAGCAGTTTTACTTTTAAGTATAAAAATAAAAATAATTGTTACAAAAAAATTAAAAATTAAATTAAAAAAAACAGTAAGCAGGAGAAGAAGTTGAAGCAACATACCTCCGCGGTTTTCACTGTCCGCGGGTTTGACCTGGATAGCTCGATTCATCTGCAAAAATAAGAAAAAAACCTAATTAGAACACCATTAATAAATACATTTAAAAATAAGAAAATAAAATAGTTTTACAAAAATACAAAAAGTAAAATAAAAAACTTAATGTAATTTTTTTAACATCTTGCCGAGTTTTCCTCAAAAAAATTGGCGAATGAAGCCTGTTTATATTCACAGGTAAGATGTCCGGTTTTACGTACACAACTCCAGTCAAAGCGAGAGTTTTTTAGCTCCTTCGGGAGCCAGTCAACCTTGCGGGCATTTTATTTTGGGTTTGAAATAAACACCAAAACGGGAAATCATTTTTGACACCATCTGTGGGGTACGAACCAGAGCTTTCGGCGTAGAATGCAAGCACTCTTCCAACTGAGCTATTGACCGAAGATTTTAGTTGATGATGCCTTATTAGGCAAAAAAGTTTTAATTTTTCTAAAGTTAGTGCATTCACAGAGTGAAAATTCATTTAAATTAAAAAAAAAAATCAAAAAAGTTTTAGCAAAAAAAGAAGTGAATTACAACTTCGTTTTTTCTTTCACTGTGTTAACAGAAATCCCTTAAAAATATGTGAGTAACATTTTATTTTATCTAGACCGTGATATAAATTTGAATGTCTGTCGTAAAATAATTGAAAAAAAATGGTTTTTTTTTGTGATATTTATTATCCGATAATGAAAAACTGCAGTTTTTCAGAGCTTTTTATTTTTTCAAAAGCAGTTATTTCAATTTAAATTCGCTTCATAGTTTGTGTACATTTGTTGAAATAAAACGAGACGCATTTCATAATTACGTACAAAATAGAAACTGCAAAATTCCAGCCGACTGATTGAAAATTCCATGAATGGGATCTGACAAAATGGGATTCAAATGTTGCACACAAAATCCCGACAGGGATTATTAAAAAAAAAATCCCGAAACGATTCACATTTTTCGGATTAATTTCGAGTATTGTTTTGTATGTTTCAGCATGTGAATAAATTTGTTTTTGGTTAATTTTCTGGATTTCCAAAATGAAAATGCTGCCATTTTGTAGATTGCAATATTTTGGAGTAAATATAAAAGTGCGCTACTGATTATGATCGGAGTTTTTGTTTGAGTTACAAAAATATTAATTTTCACTGAAATCTGTTCTGCATCAACATTATATCAGATTATAGATTATAGATTATAGATCAACAAAATGTTTGATTTGTTTTTTTTTCCATACAAGTAATTAAACGTTGAATTAAAACGTTATAATACACACACCTTTTCTTTTTTCGTAATTTACCGAATTGAAAAAAAGTAGTTTTTTAATTCTATCATTATTTATTATTTAATTTTTTTTTTTTTTTTCTTAAACGTAGTTTAATTTTCACAGTAATATTTTATATCTCGAGCACTTTCGACCTTCAATACTCAGGTCATTATCAAGAGTGATGTATATATCAGTGATGTATACATCACTCGCATATTCAAAGATACCGACCACACCTAGTGGAACAGCGGCAAGATACAGTTACAGTTACAGATTGTAAAACTGAAATATGACGTAATTTTTCAGTTTTCAGCGCACCGAAATATTCCGCAAATTCCTAAATTCAATCGAATGCAGTAATTATTGATACCCCCAGCGGTCCGTGCGGCGTGAATGAATATTTCAGATTCGCGGTCCCCTCGTCCAGTGCGCTATGTGTTTGTGGCGTGCACTGCATCGCACAAGTACTACAACCCAACTGCGCAACATCACGTCTACACTCGACTGTAGAGTTTCACTGAAATTGCGTAGAAGCTGACACCCTTCACAGAGGCGCTGTAATACTCTCAGTACAATTTTGGTAAAACGCTACGGTTGAGTGTGAGAGTGAAGACTTATACTTTGGTGTACAGGCCAGGAAGCTCGTGGTTTGTAATACCAGGCTGTTACATAATTCCATCCAGAGGGAATGGCGGATAGTGACGATGGAAAATGCTTAGAATATCATTGGAGAGATGCTGTAACTGTGACTGTAATGCTGTAGCCATTACAGTCACAGTGGCCAGAGCCTCTGCAGAGCAACCTCCATTTCTTCCTACCCTTACAAAATTTCATTAAACTCCAAAAAAATAATATACGATCAAAAATTTGACCTTAAAAAAATATGAATCGAAAATTACAGTATTTGTTTTGTGCAGGTAAAAATTCCTACATAATTTTTGCCAAAGCATGTATGACAAAAATGTCAAACAATAAAAAAATATTAACGACAAAGCATAAAGAAATTTCCTTTTAGCTATAATCTCTATGGCGGATAACTGTCTGATTTTACGATAAAAACAACCATTCGAAATGTCGTCAAACTGGGTTTTTTCCACCACAACATTCGTTTCATCGCCAATAAAAATATTTATTGTCATTTGGCATTTCCCTATTATTAGAAAAACACTAAAAATGGCATGTCATGTACCTTGTTGGATGGGTACTAATGCATGTTGTGTGATACATTTAAAATGTGCAAAACAATGACAAAATAAAAATAAACAAACTCGATGCTGAAGAGATGTTTTCCGAGATCTGTATCTGTAATACGGTACTCTTGGGGTTGCTGGAGCCACGAAACGGCGCCCCAAAGGGAAAACAAATATCCAATTATATTAACATACATGGTCTATGGGAGCTGGAGCTTCCGGAAGTTTTACCCATTGCTTCTTCAGCGTTAAGGCGCGATGATAAAGATGATCTTGATGAAAACTGTGAAGAAGAAGTCCATTTAAGATATGGACAAAACGTCCGGAAGCTCCAGTTCTCACAGACCACGGTAACAGATCCCGGAAGACATCTCTTGAGCATCATCAGCCGGCCGTGTACCTCAAACTCCTGTTTCAGTGAAGGTCGGAAAAGGTTGCAAAGCTAATGTTGTTTTGAAGTTGTAATTTTATTTTGTAAGTACACATGAAACGTTTTTAAATGCAAATTTACACGTGTTTGCTTGTGTTTATGAATTTAATATTAGTTTTAAACGTCAATATGTCTTGGCAACTTAGATTATAGATTAGGAAATAAATTATTATTTGGCGTTAATGCAACTGACCTGTTTTTGCATCGTTGGGTTATAATTAGATTATTTTCTTGTTTTGTTTGTCGTGCATTGAATAACTAATTTTACCGTGAGGTGAGCTCCTCATGAATGAAACGACCTGATCAAACGCCCACATTAACAATAAACCATAATGTATTTGCATTGTTGTTTCCAAGATGACAATGGAGATAGCGCACGATCGCATTGTCCCGTAATGTTTTTATTTGGGTCCTAAAAGTGTTAGTTCTGTCCCAACACTGTCTACCTACGTAATATGTATTACTGTGAGCCAAGTATTGTTGTTATGCTACCTCAAATTTCGACCATGGTAACATAAAAGTGAACATAAATACGAGTTTTGTAAATTCTGCAATCTAAGATGCAAATATATCTGAACCAGTAGACATGTACTCGCATATACTGTGTGGTTTTACTACATATAAACCTGATTTCAAATGAACATCAGCCCATTTGCAACTCTTGCCGAGCTTCCCTGAAACAGGTCAGTGTGACATTGACCAAGTGGTCTATTTTTTACAGTATTGGTGGCCAGCGTCATAACAACTTTTAAGTCAAGGAACGTTTAATTTTGTTTTTATTCTTTAATTTCGCAACAAAAAATTAAACTATCAAACAATGTAGTTTTCATCGTAAATAAAGGAAAGATAAATCAACCGTTCTATTCATTTCTAGACGCAAAAAACAAATCGCTCTTAGATCTTGAAAAAATGTAGTCTATAATTTATGATATGAGTTGCAAAGATAAAGTAACATTGAAAACTCAAATGCATACCCACGAACAGGCGCGTGTAAGTTTGCGCTTACAAATGCTGAATTTGCTCTTACAAATTAAAATCCAAACCTCAAATGAACACAAGCAACGAGCCAAGGAATGTCATTTATAAAAAACTCAACATGAACTTTGTACGTCTTAAATCTACGATGGTTATGTGGTGTTTCTCTTATGGTTATTAAAAGAATAACACAAAAATGCAAACGTTTTCATGAAACAGTTGCTTGTTTATCGTATACGCCAGTGAAAAAAAATTACATGATTAATGTTTGCATGTGTACTGGACCGATGTGTCTTATGAAAACAAGAAATTTATTTAAAAAATATTTACAAGAACTCTCACATTAGGTATTGAGTTTTACGGTTTTTCTTAGCTCAGATTGTGTAGAATTTGATTCATAAGACAACTGCATGAAAAAGTCATATTTGATAAGATTGGCGTATACGATAAACAAGAACTGTCTACAACTAAAGTCTTCGTAAACTGAAGCAGTTTCCAATTGAGGTTGTCACGTATACGAGTACGTTCGGACCAGTGGGATGGTTCGGCTTGGACGTACCGCCGGTTTGTTGTCCTCCTTGGTCGCCCCAGCAACCTTTATGTCCACTGGACGGGAAGGGAGAGGGGGTGGGCCTCCCCCCTCCTTCCCAAATACCTCCCCTCCCACTCGGACAATGCAAAGTGTCATCATTCCACGTCACTGGAGGTAAAGCCTGACGCCTAGGCAACGCGATGGATGGTTCTACAAGACAAAGCATTTCATATAACGGAAGGTAAGAATGTAAATCTATAAGCTTTCTAAAATCTAAGTTGCAAAGATATATTATATTTAAAATTCATATTAAATGCATTCCCATAAGCACGTATAAGTGTACACATACCGCATGTGGGCTTACATCATAAAAACCCAATCTCAAATGAACAAAAGCCTTGCAGCTCTTGCCGACCTTCCCTGAAACAGCGGTGACATTATCAAAGTGAACAATTTTTACAGTATGGGTGGTTAGTTTCATATCAGCAGGAACATGATACCTATGATAAATTGAAATAGAAAGAAGAGCTGACAAAAAAATGCGGATGCAGAAAAGACTAAGTAATGAATAACATTAAAATCGTTTCCTAGAAAAATTACATAAGTTTTCGGATCAACCAAAAGAAGTCATATTTCCCGCATTTACTGTACTGTATCTCATATACGTACGTATTTAGTTGTTTAATATTGAATGTTCATAATATTCTTAAATAATTGAGATTAAGCTGCGGTGACTTGCTTTTGAATGGATTTGAAGTGTTGAAATTTACGACTGATGATTTGTTTTTTTGAAAACAAAAACAATATGATATTCCAAGAAACTATTATTTTTATGCAAATTTCATCTTGAGAAATAATGAGAAAAAACACCCCTGTCGAAACATTTCGTGTCAATCACAATCAAATGAGAAACGTCCAAGCTTGTCGTGTGCACGTCCGCCTTAAGGACACTACAAGGGCCACTGGGGGGGTTGTGAGGGGTGGTAGTGTTAGCCAAGGTGGGGGAGGGGAGGGGGTGGGATGCAGGGGCGTCACGATCCTCGAAAGGGCCGAGCTTAATGGAGCGAAATGGGCGGATGTGTTTGAAAACCTCGCGGAAATCACGTCCAGGCGGCGTCGCTTGTAATTTGGAATATTTCGCATTTCTCATCTGGATTTGTCCTCTAACAGCAACTACACCACTTCATCTCACCCCCATTTTCCCTCTTCTCTTGTACACTGCCCTTTAATTTCATCCCCCCCCACCCCCATATTGTTGACATCTGGTTTAGTTTGTAATATAAAATCTGCTTTTTTTCAAAGAGATTTAAAGGAAATAACAGGTTTTTTGTTATTCACAGTCAATTGTCAGTGTTTCGTTCTCTCTACAGCGCTTTTTTTTTAAGATATCTTGTAAGGGAGACTCCCTAGATTTCAGAGACTCTATCGGGGCTATTTTTAGAGATTTTATTCGTCGGTTGAGCCCACGCTTTGACAAACTAATGGTGCCTGAGCTGGAAGTTTCATCAGCATGGTAATTCTTACCTAACGAATTTTGTAATATTTGTAATAATACAAATGCATCATTAGTTTGTCAAAACGTAGGCTCAACCGACAACTAAAATGTCTAAGAATAGCGTATGACACTTGTTGTAGTGCCGAAGAGGTGTTGTTTACAAGCTTAGTCGTCAGTACAAAGTGCCAATACTCAAGCAAGACCCAGTTGCTGTAAGCAAGCTGAATGGACCTTTAGTGACCGGCCTTTATTAAAGCGTATTTGAAAATGTAAATGTTATACTTTTGTGCTTCACCGGGGTTCAAACCCACGACCTTCCATTTACAAGTCAGAAGTGTTAACCACTAGACTACGGACCGCTCAAAGCATTTGTTTGGCTCATCTACCATTTGATTCAAAGATGACCCTTAAATAAAATTGTCTCACGAATCACATTATGCACACAATATGAGCTAAGAAATAAAACGTTAACCCCGAAAGTGTAAGAGTTTTTTTAAATATTATGTTTTAAAAATCAATTTCCTGTAGGTATTTATAAGACACATTGGTCCAGTTGTTGGGCGTCCATTGGTCCACCTACACATGCAAACATTGCTCATGTGAAATTTGCTGAATTGATAAGTGACAAATAAATTTCTGTAGATATTTAAGGAACCAATCTATCACCATGTGTGTACCTGACTCTGATATTCTACTCAAAATACATACAAAATACATATAAAATTTCATTTGAATGATACAAACATTTTTATCAAAGATTTTTCTTCAATTTGTCAACAACAAAAAAACTGGGAATTATTTGAAATTGACAGTAAATAAATGGAAATGGAATTTTTGATAGTTTGCGTAGTAAATAAGTTGTTGGTATCAGGGCTATAGAAAAACGTATTCATTGTAAAAATGTTCAGGAGTCCAGCCGCGGTCAGTGGAGCTTTTTTTATGTCTGCCATTCCGAGTATTTTACTGTCGGGCAATTGAACGCAGGCACCTGCAGTTGAAAGTTTGATGTGCCCGAGGAAGTTGCTGGCCTACACGAGAGCAGTCTATACGATTCACTTGAAGCGAAACCAATGGACGTTGCAATAAAATTATTGGCACTTTCCAGAAGCAAACAATGTTAAACATATGATTTTCATTGTTTCCTTTATGTATTTTCAAGAGGTCTAAATTATCATGAAAAAATATGTATAAAGATAATCAAGTAGGTGAGCACTGAGTATTCCGTGACTTAAAGGTGGTATGAGGCTGACCACCCATACTATAAAACATGGTCTCAGGGATGAGTCGACAAAAGTTGCAGGGTTAATGTTCATTTGAGGTTTGGATTTTAATTTGTAACTACACATGCAGCACTTGTAAGCGCGAATTTAAACGTGTCTGTTTGTAGGCATGCATTAAATATGAATTTTAAATGTTTATATAACTTTGCAACTTTTGGGAAATATCGGAAAATCATTTATGTGGCACATCCGGTGGGATTCGAACCCGTGCTCTCGGCATGGAATGCAAGCACTCTACTAACTGAGCTATCGGCAAGGCATTGCATGGATTACTCAAAAAGACTTCAGAAAAAAAAGTTTAAAAGAGGCTTTAAATGGTAATAAAAAAAACATGAAATGTCAGTTGACTGGCAGAAGTTGCAAGGTTTATGTTCATGTCAGGTTTTTTTAATAGTATGCACACATGCAGAATGTGTAGGCGCGAACTTACATATGCTTGTCTGTGGGCATGCATTTAATGTAAGCTTTAAATGCTAACATATCTTTGCAGCTTAGATTATAGATGGATAGATTAGAAACTGCATTTTTTCTTGTAGGTTAAATGTGTACTTTCCCCGTACTAAATAAGCTTCATTATTCATCGGCCCATGATTTCCTCCCTCTACACTCCTCCACTCCATCCCCACCCCCAGTTAAATGTCAGAGCTAGACCGTAGCGGGCGCGTTTGATATTTGCAAGAGGTGTAAGCGTTGTCAAGTGGATGGGACACAACATAAATTACATCTACAGTATTGTGCACTTTAAATAAGTCATGTGAAAGGGTGACTTTTTTTCTAAGTGCTGTAATTATTTCATGATACATTATTTTTCAGTATTCTATCAAAGTAAAAATGAATATAGAAGCTTACTTTTACTATGATTATTTTTATATCGATCCGGTTTTTTAAAAACCATCATTCAAAAGACATTGAGTTATTTATTGATAGTCAATTTTGTGAATACAATTTTTATATGAATTAAACCTCAAGTGCTCAGTTCTATAATCTAAGTTGCAAATATATATTAAAATTTAAAGCTCATATCAAATGCATGCCCACAAACACGTGTAGTTCGCGTTTACAAATGCTGAATGTGTACTTACAAATAAAATCCAAACATCAAATGAGCAAACACCCTACAACTTTTGCCGACCTTACCTGATACAGGGGTGACATTGGCAAAGTGAAACATTTTTTACAGTATGTATGGTCAGACTCATACCAACATATAAGTCAAGGAATCCCCACAAAAAAATAATATCTCAAGTTATATATATATATATAAGGATAATTTATTTTAATGTACACATAATTAAAGAGCGCCGTTTTTGTGTGTGTCACACCTCAAGGGCCCTCTCAAATCACGGATAAGATTTCTTGTAAAGATGTGTCTTTAGTGCTCCTTTAAAGACACCAACAGTCTTTGCCTTCCTCACATTAGGTGGCAGTCTGTTCCACTCCATTGGTCCCGCAAACCGGAAAGCACGGTCCCCAAAATTAGTGCGTGTCTGACGGTGTGGCTGAACCAAGTCCACCACGCCATCCCCTGCAGATCTGAGCGTTTGGCGCCTCAAATCCCTCTCAACGGGTGTAAACATGTCAGCCAAATATGAAGGAGCTGTACCATTTACAGCCTTATACACCATCAGACAAACACGGTAGACCACCCTCTCCGGAAAACGAAGCCAATGCAGTTTCCCTAACAATGGAGTAATGCGAGTAAATTTAGACATCCCGAATATGAGTCTTGCCGCTGAATTCAGCACAGACTGAAGACGGTTGAACTGCTTTTTCGGCTGACCTATGTACAGCGTTGAGCAATAGTCAACTCGTGACATCACAAAGGCATTAACCAGGGTCTTGACTGCTCCCGACGGTAAACATCTCCTGATCGCCTTTATCTGGCGAAGTTCAAAAAATGAGGAAGATACAGTCAAGTTCAATTGCTCTCCCATTGTGAGGTTCCGATCCAGTGTGACTCCTAGAAGTCTGACTGAGTCGGAGGGCTGAATCAGCTCTCCCCCAATGGAGAGTGGTACTCGAGTTGTCAAAAGATGATCACGCCTGGTTGTAGCCGCCCACATCACTTCTGTCTTACCCATGTTAAGGATTAGGCCATTGCTTGTCATCCATTCACCAATCTCCGCAATGCAAGCTGCCACCCTGTTACTGAGAGTTTGTGCCATATGTGGCTGACACTGAGAGTAAATTTGCCAGTCATCTGCATATGCATGTGTAATGAGGCCCCATTTCTCAACTATACTCTCAATGTCAGCAGTGTATAAAATAAACAGGATCGGTCCCAGTACAGACCCCTGCGGCACCCCGGAGATCAGCGAATAGGAAGGTGAGACACAGTCACAAGTACGCACTACCTGCCTGCGATCCGCCAAGTAGGAGGAGAACCACGCCAGCGCCTTATCCCTCAAGCCGTACGAACCCTCCAACCTCCTTATCAGAATATCATGACATACGGTGTCAAACGCCGCACTCATGTCCAGAAGCGCTAAGAGAGCAAGATCTCCGCAATCCACTGCCGATATCAGATCTGAGACCACCGTCAGTAAGCCAGTTTCAGTCGAATGATATTTTCGATAGGCTGATTGCCTCTTAGGCATCAGATCGTTAGCACTCAGATAAGATACCAGCCGATCAGAGACAATGCGCTCCAGTACCTTAGACAGAAACGGTAAGTTTGACACCGGCCTGAAATTGGAGAGATCGTTAGGATCGAGATTTGGCTTTTTTAATATTGGCGTTATTTGCGCTTCCTTTAAAAAGGAGGGGATAGTGGCATCCATTAGGCATCCATTGATAAACCTAACAATAAATGGAGCCACTAGAAGAATGCACTCTTTTAGTACCCACGTCGGCACAGGATCCAGATCACACTGCTTATTTGGCGATCCCGCTACAACTCGCGTCACCTCTTCAATAGAGGTCAGCCCAAGCACTTCAAGCTGTGAATTACACAAAAGTCCCAGAGAACCAGGACTAACCCCTAGGGGAGAATATCTGGTCGGTATTTTACTTTGAAAGTAAGCAGCGAGATCACCAGCAGTCGTCACCGGACCCGCACCGGCCCGGGCACCACCAGACACGTTCTCCAGAAGTCTCCATAAACGCTGTGGACATTTTTCACTAGCAATAATGGTACAATAATGCTGGGACTTTTTCTGGAGGATAGCTGACCTGTACAGACCCTGTGCAATTATCCACATTTCTCTAGTGCTACCTGGCTTGCCGCTCCTGAAATTACGCTCTGCTTGTCGCATTTTGCGTTTCAGCGCACTGCATTCACTATCAAACCAGATAGCACTATTCCGCTCCCTAACATGTTTGATTGTAATGGGAGCATGCAGATTTATTAAACTTTTCATGGTGTCATTGTACAGCCCAACTAATGTGTCTGGGTGCATTGAGACGTAGGTTTCCGGACAACAGATCGGCGATAGAGACAAATCCATTTTGAAGAAATCGATCTTAAATTTGTTCCAGGACCTGGAGGTAATTTTCCTGTATACAGGAACAGGTCGTCCTAGATTTAAACGTACCACCACCAACCTGTGGTCCGACAAACCCACATCTCTTACCTCTGTTTTCAAAGGAGCATCCTCCTGTCTAGTGATGACCACATCCAGTAGGCCACCCGCGTCATGAGTGGGAGCATCTACCCACTGTCTGCAGCCATAGTCCGCAAGCAAGGCAGTGAGAGTAACACAATTGGTGTCATCTCTGCGCTCAAGCCTGACGTTAACATCCCCCACTATCAGAAACATCTCATTACGAGTTACTAAAACTTCAAAGAGCTCCCGAAATTCATGAAAAAACGCCGCCGTAACAGGCTTAGAGCCGGGGCGATATACAATAGCTATTGTGAGCGTTGCACCGGAAGATACCCGACATACAAGGCACTCAAATGTCGTGAAAGAAAAAAAGTTAATCTTCTCCACACGACATCCTGGACGCACTAGCAACGCAACTCCGCCATGGTTGGTCCAGGAAATATTCTCTGTCCCTTTTCCATGATGTGGCCTTGCCCGTGCTTCCTCAAATGTCGCGAACCCCAGTGCACGCAGTCTCTTCATGGCACTTGAGTGGTAGCTCTCATGCCACGTCTCTGTCAGTGCGAGGATGCCAAGGTCATGGCTTTTACATAATTCACAAATGTCATCCACTTTATTGGCGATAGATCTCGCATTCCAGCATCCAAGATTGATCTTCCTCTCCAGAATTTGCTGATGTCTCCCGCTGGTCAGCAGGGAGCTCGGCGATGAAGGTGCCACTGAAGATCTGGATGTGGAAGCAAGATCCTCACAATGCACTGAACAAACAGCAGGAGTTGTCACTGGCGGGGCTGAGTAGTTCAGCCGTCGCCCTCCTCGTTTTCTGCGCCTCACGCGCCTCCTCAGCACAATGTTTGGCCACTCTTTTGTTCGACATTGCACTCGCGGCACAGTGTTAGTTATTATATCTTTAAGTACTTGCAGGGAGTACCTCTGCACTGGACATAGCACTGGCGCGTCTGTTTCTGTCATGCAGGCGAGTAAGTAGGTACCTACCCACTGCAAGCACTTTGCCGCGATGTCACTTGTCAAAAATTAGAGGTTATGGAATTTTTTATTTTATTTTGAATTGTTTATTTGTAGGCGCATTCACTGTGTTTAATTGCACTGCGTAAGCATCTGAACTGCTGGTTAACTTTTAAAATATTGTAATCACTAGAACACAGTTTTAATTAGAAAAAAAATTACAAAAAATAAACAGAGCTTCTACCGCCCGCTAATCAGCGGCGGTAGGTAGTCCTCGTATTATTAGTATAAGTATATAGTATATTATTAGTACTAGTTATTAGTATAATCTTATTATTTCGATCCGTGTTCAAGTGATTAATGCTTCAGACTCTTATTAAAAAAATCGTGGTTTCGATTCACTGCGAGGCACAAATAGGATCTTCTTTTAAGGATTGAAAACATCATAAGACTTGATCAAAAACGGGATTCCAAATGTCAATAAAAAGCCTTTAAGTAACTTATACTTGCTTTAGAATATGCTCTTTCTAAAGCACGCAGAAGGCTCTTTAGGTGTGATTCTCACACAAATAGCACTCACCAAATAAATAGTCCAACATTATTATATTTATTTTCACAACCACTTTCACCTCGCAATAGGTGGCCAGTACCTTTGGTATTTTTTAATATCCTCGACATTCATCACTCTATTAATGCATTTTCTTTTCACCTTGAATTTTTATTCATTTTTCTATAATCTTAGCTGCAAAGATATGAATTAAGCATATTAAATGCATGCCCACAGACAGGCACATGTAGGTTTGCGCCTGCACATTTCGCATGCGTGCATACAAATAAACAAAACCTCACATGAACATACACCTTTCAATTCTCGCCACCTCCATAAGTGAACCGATTTTTACAGCACGGGGGTCAGCCTCATACCAACCTATCTGTCAAAAAATTAAATCTTTTAAATTTTAAATCTTTTAAATATTAAATTCACTCTACGAGTGTCGGAAGCGTTAGTTCAGTAATTTTCCCTGACAAAAGACTTTCCGATACATTTTAGTATTCTAGGGGTGTCCAACTCCTCCCGCTCTCCCTTCTGCCACCTCCCCCTACAGCGTGACTACAGACTATTAATCCAGCGACTGCTGTTTTCTCACATCGCGGCCCACAAATTAAATGCAAATACAACCACTTTGTCTAATGAAACATTAGTCTTCTCGTGGACTTCTTGTGTTTGCAGCGCCGCCACCGAGTAACGTGACAAAGACACCCAGCGCAAGGTCAAACAGAACGAATCTGTTTCACGTTGAAAGCAATCTGTGAGAATACACATTATGTGATTTTCAATCAACTACTTTCTTAATAATTTATATTATCAGTGCATTAAAGATGTACATCATTCCATAATCTAAGAAAAACATCTTTGTTTTGTGGTGACTGACTTCTCGGAAGTGTACAGATAGACATCTGCTCGTTTAATCTAAGTTAAAAATAAACATTTATATTTTTGGTTCAAATAAAATACACGTAAACAAGCAAGACATATTTTATGTTTTGCATATAAATGTCGCACATGGAATTGTAAATTAAAATTCCAAACGTCAGTAGAAAATAATCTCTATAAATCTTGCAATTCTTCTCTGAAATAGAATTTAAATTGGCAAATGTGGACCATTTTTTAGAGAGTCGGTAGTCAGTTTTATACTTATCTATAAATCAAGAACAGAAATAATAATATTCATTGAACTTCGTAAAAACAAACAATGAATTGAATGATTCTATAAAATAACTGTTCTTAGATCCATTCAAATTAAATGATAGAATGCCCGATATATTGACGATAAAAGTCATTTCAAGAGATCTGTTCACCGAATCTTTTAAGGCTACTTTGTAGTAACAATACACAAAACGGCGCAAATGAAAGCAGTCAACTAATTTCCCATCATTTTCTAAAGGGAAAAGTATTGAAAGAAAAATAATTCAGACTGTTAACAAATTTAGCTGCTTATATGTGTATTTTTGTACTTATTTTAATTCAAGTTCGATGAAAAAATGTGGGGTTAAAGAATATTGTTAGACTTAGATACATTGCAAAGAAACACAAAAATAAACCACCCTTAGCTGAGAACGAGGTGCGGCTGAGAAACTTGAGAACCAGCGAACAAACTCGCTTTTAATTGAGAATCGATCTTCATTCTTAGATGAAACAAAAAAAAAGTGTTTTCCCAGAAAACCAAGAGGTTTTTTCAGAAAAGGCTTTTACAACGTGAATTAGTGATGAATATTGCGTAAAAACAGGAAACACGAGCCCCTCTTTTTTTAAAAGGTGTAAATAAATTATTAAAAGTAGCTTCGCAGGGTATTTTAAAGAAAATGTTTTGGGTGTGAATAATACTTGTTGTTATGCGAAGATTTTCAGTTTTGATTTTCATGAAAATATACTTTTTTCATTATCTTTTTTTTTTTATATGGGCTCAAGCTTAAAACCTTTTTCTATATAATTTACGTCAAAATTGTGGTTTGTGTGGTGGAATACAGAACATTATTTTGTTTACCATGCAGCATTGCAGAAAAAATCAATAGTAAAATAAATCACTAATTACGAGTATATTTAAAATCCAAAAACCTATGACCTATTGGTAAGGTTTTCAGTAAGAGAAATGATTTCTTCAATTTTTGTCAGCTGTTGTAAGCCAGACCCCTTCGGCTAAAAAATCAAAAGATTCCATTCGCCACGTACGAACCACCGGGGACAACGCTTTAAGAAGTTGTACTGAATTCACAGCTTTGTTGCATATAATGTTATGCTTTAGGTTTGTACTTAAAAAATAATGTATTATTTAATTTATTATCGCATTATAACCCATAAACAGATAACATGAACGTAAAAAATAGAATGATTCTTTTCCCCCAAGCGTAAAGTATTGCGTAAGCCATGCTCGATCGTGTTAATCGATAAAACTTGTGTCAACTAAATCACTCACTAGGAGTGCTGTTTTATTTTGTTTTTATTTTTCTATTTACGAGATCGTGGTGAGTTTTGCGCGCTGGTTTGTACTTGGAGTTGTTGTCGCAGACCCTTACGGAGCGTCCCCCATACTCAGACTGACCACTCTCATTCCTGACGATTATGACCGGCAATAAAAATTTCAATGCAAATTTCACGCCCGGCTCCGTGGCGCAGTGCTTCGTGATCAAACCCATTCCGACACTCAAGCAGGCATTCGTATACCGAGTGATAAACTACAAACAAGGGCCTGTAAATAAATTAGACTTGAAAAAAAAACCGTCCCATGCATCGCGGTGGGTTTGATAAAATCATTCAACCCTACAGTGTACAAGCTAAAAATGTGTGTATTTATTTATGCGAAACAATAAAATCCTACGGTATCTTTTACAAAAGTGACCTGACATTGATTAACGCTACTAAGCTACACGTATAGTGTTATTTCTTGCCACGTTTTCCCCGAAGGAATCGTATGTTTACGCCAATCACTTCAGTTGAAGTGGGGGTTTCCTGGCTCCCGAGAGTGCTGATATAAAATAATATTTTTACAGTAAACAATATGGTTTTCATCTCAAGACCACAAAAATTTAAAGTTTATTAATTTGAAAAGTCCTTGTGTTTCATAAACCAATACGTATTCCTCGGTTGATGTCTTTACTGAGTTTTTTACTTTCTTCTAAGCTTACGTTTCAGCTAGGATCCTTTACTTTTTCATACAAATTATAATGTTATGATTTTACCGGATTCAATTTAAGAAAAAATGAGGTTTGACAATTTACTTTCAGATACGGTTCGTACACAGGGTTGCTTTTGAACTGTTTATCTTGACGATTCAGATACTCTGCAGCCAGACTTATTAAAGGTGAGCATAAGAGCTATTCTTGAAAAAATTGGGAACTGGCACATGCAAGACCACTCAAGGCCACGCCAGAAATCCTATTTGGAATATTCGAGTAAGAACTCACACAATTTCAAACAAATACAAATACAATCGTTTAAATGCCTACATCTAGAGGTTTCACTAACTCACACAGACACAACGCACACCAACTCACACAGACACACAATTACACATTTGCAACATATCATTTAATTTTTTTGTCAAATTATTTTAATGTTCTTTCTCACAAATCTCCAATAAGAATTTCTTTGTTTTCCTTTAGCTAAGTTAATAATCTTCTATCTTCCTGGTTGTAATGAAAATGCAGCTAATCCATTCCATAACTTTTCTTGCCTTTCTCTGTCTAATCGATAATTCACAATAATAATAAAAACATGGAAACAACAAAGGCATTGCCTGTAATACACGTACATTATTTTTCTAACATAAAGATTTTTGTCAAATACAAAATTTTTGAAAGTCGAAACAGACCTAGTTGGCACAAATGTTTGTGATTGAAATACGTCTGGACATCGTAGAGTTAAGGCGAGTTAAAGTTTGACAGAAGGCAGAGAAAGACCCAGGTGTTATGTTGGTATAATTTTATGGACAGGACGATTAAGGCGCTGGCTAATTGAGGCGAGTCAGGCACGTTTGAATTTAATTCAAGGGATTTGCAGATAAAGGTTTATATTTGGAAGTCGGAGCGATAAGGCCGTCTTTATTGTATTGCGTACGCACATAGAGCCAAAGTGAAACATGCCAGTCGAAAGGTGAGTTGATAATTTTAAATTAAATTGGAAACATCAAAGACCATGTCTTTAATATATAATCTAAATTGCAAATATATTATTTACATTTAGGATTCCTTAAAATCTATACCAATATACAGACACGTTTATGTTTTCTCTTACATAGAATGTAGAAAAAGGAAAGATCCTTTTTGGAAGCCTTACGAAATAATTAAGATACGTATTGTACATCAAATCCTTAACTTTAAGGCACCACAAACATGATTACTTAAAATGTCTCTAGAATCACAAACTCATGTAATTTCATTATATTTTAAAGTGTACATCTATTCACACAGTGAAAGTCCATTGTATTATTTTAAAATTCCATAGGGTAAAACAGAGTTTTAATTAACTTTTTATACAAAGTCATGCACTTTCTCTCCTATTAAAACATCACATTTTCACCTAAAAACAATCTATAAATCACGTAAAACTAACTTAGTGGTTCGTATAAATAAGACACTAAGTACAGAAATATTCAATATAAAGCAAAGTATACAACTTGGTTCCAAATGTCAAGGCATATAACGTGAATTCGGCCCCAAGCGGTTAAAAAATGTTTGTAAGTGCTAACATCTAGGTTAAACACTGCTAGTTGGATTTCAGAAATTAAAAAAGACACACTCTTACTCACTTTTAACTATGGCATATATGGCTTATTTTTTAATCATTCATTTAATTATTTTCTTAAATCATCATTTGCAAAAACAGTTTTTCTTTTACGTTCAGTTATAAACACTTTTCAATAATTTCACACGATCTATTTCAAAACCACAACGATCAATTCTTCCACATTATTGAACAATTATCACCTGAATTCCTTCCCAATTAATACACTCACAAAAAGCAATGAGTTTGAAATAAAATACATCATTTGAAAAAAAACCTTGTTAGTTTGGTTAGTCGGAGTAATGTTCGACATACCTAGTTATGAGTTTCGTAGGCTCAGCAAAAAAAGCCGAGGGAGGAAAAAAAACACAAAAGGCTCAATCATTCGGACAGCTGGTCTGCAGGGGGGTGGTGAGTGGGTCAGGGGGGTGGGTACGGGGAGGGTAAGGCCTTTCTTCTATCATTATTACTTTTGGCTTAAGCCGTACGTGAGGGGATTAGGACGAGATGTTGTGATTTTCCCAAAGAATCGCACAGAAACTAATCACGCGAAGGAAAAATGGTGCGGGGTGGCATTGCGGTGGCATTTAAGCGCCCTTGGGGTGGCTAGTGCCACTAAACGGCGCTGTATACAAATTGTCCAATTATTATTATTATTATTATTGCAAGCAAGAAAACTACCCAGTTCCACCCCTTTACACCCAACCTCCCCCTCCCAGCATGTGAGGGAATTATTACACAAGACGTTCAATCAATAATGGTGGTGCGCGCAGTGACATGTCGGATGTGATGAAATCGTCAAAATTGAGATTGATTAGAGATGAATGATTTTGTGGTTGGAAAACATACAAGTTCTTGAACTTTTTCTCAACGAATATTGTCTTGGAATTCTATTACACTTGAAACAATTTAAAAAATTCTTATTAAACACTTTCTTTGGGAGATATTCGACATGATCGAAAACGTAAGTAAAATTATAAATTAATACAATGGTGAAAAATGGTGAGGAAGACGTTGGATAGACAGCGCTGGTAGTGGTTGTTGAGGGAGGCCAAGACCCACCCCGGGTTGTCGTGCCAATGATGATGATGACAATGGTGAAAATAAAACACTGTTTTATAAGAACTTTTAAAGTTTGATAGAATTCAATCAATATGAATTTTCACAGTGTTTCACACAAACCATTCACAATAAAAAATATATGTATAATTCGAATCGTTTGTGTATCAACACTGTGAACATTCATACTTGATTTTTACTATAATTTATAGAACTGAAAAAAAAATTATAACACTGGTGTGATGGAACTGTTTTTGTTCCATACAATTTAGTAAAGATCAAAAGGAATACTGCTTTTTTTAATTTTTACACGAATTTATTTTAGTTTTTTGGATCAATTTTCATACATCGAGTTAGTATACCTCACTAGTTGTATTATAATTTAATTAAGTAGTACCGTGTCTTTTAAGGTTGTTCACTTTTTTATTAAAAAGAAAAAAACATTTTTTTAAATCAAGATATTTTACAAAAATTATTTATAAACACAAAAAATCAATTATCACCGTTTTCAGCACTGTTAGAATTCATATTGAATATTTTTTATAAAAAGTATCAAGGAATGAAAAACCAAACCTTATAACAGATATTTCGATTTTTATAATTAATTTTAGTTTAACGTAAATTAAAAAAAAAAAACAATTCGGGTAGTTTTTCACTCACGCACTGATCATGAGATTTTAAATCAGTGATTTAATATAACTATTTGTTTCTCTTGTAATATTGCAAGTATGTATGTATATATTATACGACCACCTTCCTTCAGTTATCGATTTCCTGTGAAGGACCTTCAAGGTTACACAAGTCACTTTCATTATGTAGAATATTCTCCCTTATCACAGCACGCACACAAATATGTCATTTTATTTCAATTTAGGTATTTGTTACATTTTTCACTTTTATTTCATCCACTAAAAGTATTTGAGAAATCACTTATTAAAACATATTTTTTTTCAGGAATCTAATCACATTTAAATATATTGATTTTCAGGATTAATAATGAAGAAATTAAAAACAAAAAATTTCTTTCCGAGTTGATTTATTTTCTCGAGCACTCTCGGTGTTATCACACCATTATAAAAATAACAACTAGTTTTAGGATTTTCAGGATTTTCTTCATGTTTCATTTTTGCAAAGCTTACAATATGCTGGTCGTATTATATGTTTACAGTCAACAAACTTTACAAATCACTTCAATTATATGTATAGAGTTAAGAATCAAAATTGCAAGATTAAATACAAGGTAAATATTTTTTTCTCTAATTTCTGAGCTTTTAACATTATTTAGATCTGTGGCAAAATTAAGATGCCATTTTATTCATCAAAACCTTCACATAAAATTTAAAAAATTACGAAAATAAGTAAGATGAATACCAGCATTTTTAAATGAAAAAGAACACATTTTAAAATTGTTTTATTTTATGGGAATTCATGAGATTTTCTGCAAATTTTCCTTGTTACAAAATTAGTGTCCTGCATTTTGGCGCTAGGCAAAAGCAGCGGCCGTTTTCAGAACTAATGTACGGGAACAACCCAAACGAGCGGTCTATGCAAAGAAAAACCCATATTTCAGTGGACGAATTTCATTATAAATAGAAAATTACAATGTATACAGACGCCAGATGTGTTTTAAAATGTTTTATCCCTACACACGCTTCTGTTAAGTGAATAAAAACAATGTCTGAACGTTTAATTTGCGTTTTTTGTGTTTCCACAAAATGCTGTTTACTGTATCATTGAAATCTCTCAAAGTTGAAAATCATACGAGCGGAAAACTTCTTCGCTTATGAATTTAAAACTGAAAAAAATATAAAAAAACAATGATTAGAGGCTTTGATGTTTAACTTGAACAAAAATTTTGTAATTTAAAATTTAATCAACTTGTTTATTGTGTGAGGTTTAATTCAAAATAATGATTTAATCATAAAATAAAGGATTGTTATTTTCTTAATGGTTTCATGTTGAGGCACATAGTAAATTATTTTTCTTTTTTCACTTCAATATGAAAGTACTTTGAGTCTAGTACATTTCTTTGAATCGATTTTCAAGTGATTCGATATACAAAGCAGATTTTGATGTTGATAAAAAGTGTTGTTGTTGTTGTTTGTTGTAAATTTGAAGAATAAAAACTGTGTGTACTCACAATAACCGACGGCGCGTAGTCTACATTCGCCGCTCGGAAGATTTCTACTAGGTGAACCATATGGATGACTTTTCTCACAGCAATTCAAAAAAGAAAAATACCACCAAAACGCGTTCGTGTATAGCACGAAACCAAAAAGAAACCTTTCAAGTCTGAAAATTTGTGCGCTTGTACGATCTACAATATATAATCACAAAAGATTTACAATCTAATTTTAATTTATACTTAATGGATCGATTAAGAATACGATTAAATTCGTTTTTTTTATGTATGTTTTTTTTTTTTTTTTGAGTTTGTACGTCACGACACTTGAGGCTGTGTTTGTGTGTGCATATAGCGAGGTTACGTGTCTATATGCGCGGTTCTGATATTATGTTTTGTGTTTTTGCGGGGTCGTCGTTTACGCTAGGGACGTCTTGCTCGGGCGGCGGGCGCTTGCGGACTGGCTGCTTGCAGGGCGCGTTGGGGTGGAGGGGAGGGGGCGGGGCGCACGCAGCTGCGTGGGGCGCGGGCCAATGGCGTGCGTGCACCCCCCGCCCCCCCTACCGCCCCGCCCACCCTGCCTATGCAACCCCCTGAAGAGGAAGGAGGGAAGCGCGGCGGGGCGCGGGGTTAAGAAACCCCTGCCTGCTAAAGGACCTCGTGACGCAAGAGAACGGTGTTATGCAAGTTTATCTATGTCAGTATGGGCACGGCTTGGAATTGCCTTTCTGTGCTTGTAAACATAACGCTACAGTTATAATAAGATGGTATTTTTATGCAGAAATGTTTGAACACAACGCTGCGTTGTATGTTTAAAGCAAAGAAAACATATATATTTTTCCGTGTAGGTACTTTTGTTTGATGTTGTTGCAAAAAAAAATGAATAAAACAGAGCATCGTTTAATGTGAAATAAGGGTGGAATTTTTTTGTACAAAATCCCAATAAACATTATTCAAATAGAAGTAACGGGAGTGACTGAATGTTAACGTTGTGTTTACTTTTAAAATGTTTATCTATAATTCGTTGTGTATGTTCATTGAGTTATAGGTTAGTATGCGGCTGACCACCCATGCTGTAGAAAATGGTTCACTTGCCAAAGTCACCCCTTTTTTCAGGGAAGGTCGGCAAGAGTTGCAGGGTGTGTGTTCATTTGGGATTTGAGATTTTATATTGTAGGTTCACATGCGGCACGCGCAAGCGCACACTTATACACGTCTGCTTGTGAGAATGCATATCTATACTTTGAATCTCTAATGTAACATATCTATGCAACTTAGATTAGATTAGATTCATTATTGAAAAAACCTCATAAGCAACAGGATCGCACTTACATTATCTTTACAGTTTTGGTAATTTAATAAAGAAATTCTAATCGGTACTGGTGTATCTAACATGACGATTTGACCTGTATCTTTTGACAGGTAGAGATGTGAAATAGCCGACCCAACCTTACAACGACGTACAGATAAATCGATGGCCTGTATATTGCGTTAATTATTTAGGAAACACGCAATGATAGCGGGCTAACTCCTCGCGGCTCACTCAGAGACAACTTCACTCCTGACGCACGTACAACGGCACACACGATGGCACTAAAAACTTTCTCTCAAGTACATAGTCTATAACACTAATTTTACCAATGACACTTTTATTAATAGTCTTGATTCTTACTTACAACGAACGTAATAAAAAATATACGATTTATATTTTCAAATTTGCTCTCCGCTGGGTTGAAAAATTCATACAACTTTACCAATGACCGGTCACCAAAGGTCCATCCAGCCTTACAGCAACTGATTAACCCATATATCTCCATAACCAGAAGAGAACTGGCGGGCCTTTGCTTCTCGCGTGATTGGAGAGAAGGAGGATGCCGAGCGCGTAAGGCGAAGGATGAACACGACCCGCCAAAATGTAGTTTCTGTTGATAGTAGTGTTAATGTAGATAGTAGTCTTAACACAATGTAGATAGTGTAGATTTGCCAATTGACGCAACTGAAATGTGAAGACATGCTGTGCATGTAAAGACACACCACACTCTGATGTCATGCTTGACGGCAGTTCCAGGGTGTGGCAAGATGCAGAGGGGGGTTTTAGTGAGTAAAAATCTCACATATCCTGCCGGCGGAAACAATGGCAGGAATCTTTTGAAGATTTTTCCCTCTGAATGGAAAAAAAAGTCTTACAGCAACTGGGTCTTGCTTGAGTATTGGGGCTTTGTAGTGACGACCAAGCTCGTAAACACCACCTTTTCGGCACTACAACAAGTGTAATGGACCCCTAGAGTCTCTAGAATCTAGGGAGTCTCCCGCACAGGATAAAAAAATAAAAAAATAACTGAGAATGATACTTGTTCTTAGATAGACACTGAAATTGATATAATAATAATAATAATAACAGGCTGATTTATTTTAAATTACACATGATAAGAGAGCGCCGTTTTTGTGTGTGTCACACCTCAAGGGCCCTCTCCGATCATGGATAAGACCTTCTAAACAAGTGTGCCCTGAGTGCTCCTCGAAATACACCCACAGATTTGGAGTTCTTCACTCCGGGTGGCAGTCTGTTCCACTCCACCGGCCCCGCAACACGGAAAGCGCGGTCTCCGAAGTTTGTACGAATCTGACGGCGCGGCTGAACCAAATTGACTACTCCATCACCCGCAGATCTGAGTGTCTGCCTCCTAACACCCATTTCAACAGGTGAAATCATATCAGCCAGATAAGGTGGGGCCAAGCCATTGATGGCTTTATATACCATTAAACAAACACGGAAGACCACCCTCTCCGGGAAACGAAGCCAATGAAGTTTTTTTAACAGCGGGGTGATGTGAGCGAATTTGGGAATCCCGAATATGAGTCTTGCTGCCGAATTCAACACAGATTGAAAGCGATTAAACTGTTTCTTCGGCTGACCACTATAAAGCGTCGAGCAATAGTCAATCCGAGACATCACAAACGCACTCACCAGGGTCTTAACCGCATCTGACGGCAGACATTTTCTTATTGCCTTTATTTGGCGAAGCGAAAAAAAAGAAGAAGCTATTGTGGCATCTTTTTGCCTATCCAGTGTCAGGTTACGATCCAGTAAGACTCTAGAAGTCTTACCGAATCAGAAGGCTGAATTAGCTTACCTCCTATGGAGAGTGGTACTCTATTCACCAGAAGGTGGTCACGCCTCGATGTGGCTGCCCAGAGTATCTCCGTCTTATCCATGTTTAAGATTAGGCCATTGTTCCTCATCCACCCACCGACCTCCGCGATACACCCAGAGACCCTGCAACTGAGGTCCTCAGCCATGTCTGGCCGAGAATGAGAGTATATTTGCCAGTCATCTGCATATGAGTGTGCGATGAGGCCCCATTTTTCAACAATACTCTCAATCTCAGCAGTATACAATATGAAAAGGATCGGACCCAGCACAGAGCCCTGTGGGACCCCGGAAGACAGCGAGTAGGTAGGTGAAACACTATCACAAATACGCACCGCCTGTCTGCGCTCCACCAGATAGGAAGAAAACCACGCCAAAGCCCCTCCGGTCAAACCAAATGACACCTCCAATCTCTCAATAAGAATTGGGTGACTTACTGTGTCAAAGGCCGCACTCATATCAAGAAGCGCCAGTAAGGCTAGATTACCACACTCCACAGCTGATATCATATCCGATACAAGCATGAGCATACCGGTTTCTGTTGAGTGATATTTCCGGTATGCAGACTGCCTCTTAGGCATTAAGCCGCTTGCATCCAGATAGGATACCAACCGCCGCGAGACAATCCGCTCCAGCACCTTCGACAAGAATGGCAGATTTGACACAGGTCTATAATTTGAGGGATCACCGGGATCCAACTGTGGCTTTTTAAGGATTGGCGTGATGTGTGCTACCTTCAAAGACGGAGGAACAGTGGCATCCATTAGGCATCCATTGATTACCTTAACAATAAATGGAGCCAGCTGTAAGATGCATTCTTTGAGTACCCAGACTGGTACAGGGTCAAGGCCACACTGCTTGTTTGGCGATCCTACCACGATCTGACACACCTCATCTATGTCAGTTAAATCAAATACTTCGAGTCGCGAAGCACTTCCAATCCTTGAGACAGAAGTACCTGCAACCCAAGCAAAGTGCAATTGAGGTATTTTGTTTTCAAAATACGTGGCAAAATCGCAAGCAGTCGACGTCAAACCTACACCAGCCCGAGCACTCCCAGACAAGTTCTCCAGAAGCTTCCACACCTGCTGAGGGGATTTTGCCTCAGCAATCTTTCCACAATAAAAATCGGATTTCTTCTGGAGAATAGCAGACCTGTACACACCTTGAGCGTCAATCCATGATTGCCTAGTGCTACCTGGCTTACCGTTTTTAAAATTTCGCTCTAGTTTTCGCATATTGCGTTTCAGCGTACGGCATTCATTGTCAAACCAGATAGCACTGTTTCGCTTTTTGACTACTTTACATTTGATTGGAGCATGCAGCCCAATCAAATCGCCCAAGGATTTATTATACAAGTCTACTAACTCGTCCGGTTGCATTGAGACATAGGTTTCCGGACAGCAGACTGGTGAAACAGAAAGATCTTTTTTAAAGATCTCGAGATCGAACCCGTTCCAGCACCTAGAGGTTATGCTCTTATAAACAGGAACAGGCCGTCCCACATTAAGGCTAGATGTCACCAATCTGTGGTCCGACAAACCTATATCTACTACCTTCGTCTCTGAAGGTGCGTCCTCCTCTCTGGCTATAACTACATCCAGTAGGCCACCCGCATCATGAGTTGGTGCGCCAACCCACTGTCTGCAGCCATAGTCCGCTAACAAGGCGGTGAGAGCCACACTGTTAGTGTCGTCTCCACGCTCAAGCCTGACGTTGACATCCCCGACCACCAGAAATATCTCGTTGCGCGTCACAAGAGTCTCAAATAGTTCCCGGAACTCCCTAAAAAATTCAGCCGTTACATGCTTGGAGCCCGGACGATAAACTACAGCAACAGTGAGAGCCGCACTCGAAGACACTCGACACACAAGGCACTCAAAAGACGTCGTGGGGAAAATTTTGATCTTCTCCACACGAAATACCGAACGTACCAGCAAGGCCACACCGCCGTGATTGGACCAAGAGATGCTCTCTGTTCCTTTACCACGGCGCGGCCTTGCCCGTGCTTCCTCAAGCGTCGTGTATCCTAAAGCGCGCAATGCTCTCAGTGATGCAGAGTCGTGACTCTCATGCCATGTCTCTGTTAGGGCGAGGATGTCAAGATCATGGCTCTTACAAAAGTCGTCAATTTCAACAATCTTATTTGCAATAGAGCGCGCATTCCAGCAACCCAGTTTCACTGTCTTCTCCAATGCTTCCCGATGTCTTCCTCCGCTGCCAGTCGGCAGGGAGTTCGAGGGTGGAGGTCCCACCGAAGGCTGGTCACTGGTAGCACGCTCCTCATCATTGCACAACTGCGCTGGCAAAAGAAGCGGCGCTGGCCGTGCTTTGTCACAACCTTTGTCCACCTCTCTTCCCCGGTCTTCTTCTGCGTCGTCGGAGTATTAAACGTGGCCATGATGATGTGTTGAATTTGGTAGAGTTCGGCTTTAATTCAGCAAAAATGTCAGTGAGTTGTTTCACTGAGTAGACGCGCACTGTATGTACCAACGTGTTTTGTAGCGACATGCACAGGTACCAGACACACACTTACACACACACAAACATTCGACGCATGCCGACACAGTTGTCAATCGGACGTAGGTACCTCTTGTAGATGCAGAGGCAATATAAATATTCTCTCACAATAATATTCGCCGCCGCAAGTACCCACCTCTGCACAATGATATAATAGATAATTTTATCAAAATTTACGATTCACAAAAAACACATGAACACCAAAACAGTCCAGCTTCAATTTGATACAGATGTTGTGGCATATATTGGCCGACACTTTAAACTATATAAACTATGAAACACGCAAGAACCACCAGTCAAAATCTTTTTTTATTTACAGAGAGCTTCTACCGTCAGCTTGTCAGCGTCGGTAGGTAGTCAAATATCTACGTAAATATCTACGTCCGTACAGAAAAAACGTTGATAAATGCGAACATGTCCGGTCTGTAGTCTAGTGATAACGCTTTTGACTCGTAAATGGAAGGTTGTGGGTTCGAATCAAGGCAGAACACAAAAAAAAGTACCATTTAAATTTTCAAATATGCTCTTCGCTGGGTTGAAAAATTCATATATGCACCTTTAACAAAGACTTTTCTTGAATTATAGAATTGGTAAAAATGGTTTAGGTACTTGGCCAATATCATCACTGTTTCAAGGAAATTCGGCAAGAGTTGCAGGTCTAATGTTTATTTGAGATAAGGGTTTTTATGATGTAAGTTCAAATGCATCATGTGTAAGCGCAAACTTACATAATATGTCTG
Organism: Agapetus fuscipes; assembly: GCA_951799405.1. Lineage (NCBI taxonomy): Eukaryota > Metazoa > Arthropoda > Insecta > Trichoptera > Glossosomatidae > Agapetus > Agapetus fuscipes. Next base: position 1,307,184 of record OX637346.1, on the reverse strand, counting down.
CTTAAGGGAATGCATTTTATATGAATCTTAAATGTAATTTTTCGTTGTAACTTAGATTTATAGATGGTTTCAAGATAGACTTAGAAATTTATTTTATCTTCTGTAAATATGAAATTTAATAATCATAATTTTTCTATTGTTTTCCCCCCTTTTCTATCTCTTATTATACGGAGATCCGCAAAACACTTGTTAATTTCCTCTGTTGATTGAAAAGAATCAATGCTACATGTTTTCTTGCCGCACAATATTTCATCCCTTATTTTCCCTCACCCTCGCCTCAGTTAGTGCACCCTTAGGTATCATATTTTATTGGCGGTGACTGGTTAGAATGGCACAGTGAGAAAACGACACAGTGCCAGAGCGACACAGTGACAAACCGTCACATGACAATAACGAAACATGACAGAGCGACACAGTGACAAAACGCCAGATGACATAACTACATAGTGACAAAACGTCACATGACATAACGAAACATGACAGAACGACACAGTGACAAAACTTCACATGCCATAGCGACACATGACAGAACGAAACAGTGACGAAACGACACATGACAGAATTACACAGTGACAAAACGACTTATGATAAAACATCACTATGACAAAACAACACGGAAAATAAATTACCATGACAAAACAACACAAAGAACAAACATCCAATGAAAAAACATAATATTTCAAAAATAGAACAAACGATAAACGGCACAAGAGAAAACATCACATGATAGAACAAATAGGTTCAACTCGTCACACGCGACCCCTTCGGGGATAACGCGGCAAGAAGTTACACTATACGTGTAGCTTAGTTGTTTTAGAACGACTTTCTTGTTATTTTTTGTCATAGTAATGTTCTGTCATGTCTCGTTTCTTCATGTGTCGTTATGTCTAAATCTAAATCTAAGCTGCACAGATATGTATCATTTGAGATTCATATTAAATGCATTCCCACAAGCAGACACGCATAATTTCGCGCTTACACATGCCGCATGTGGACCTACAATATAAAAAACCCAATCTCAAATGAACATAAGCCTTGCAAATCTTGCCGACCTTCCCTGAAACAGGGGTGACATTGGCAAAGTGAACCATTTTTTACAGTAAGGGTAGTCAACCTCATACCAACCTATCAGTCAAGGAATACAAGCAATGTCATGTGTCGTTTTGTCACTGTGTCATTATGTCATATGTCGTTTTATCACTGTGTCGTTATGCCACTGTGCCGTTTTGTCGCTGTGTTATTTTTGTCACTGTGTCGTTCTACCATGCAATCTTTATCGGCAGACACAACACAGCGAACCCGCTGAAATGTATCTACGCGCAGATATCGTAAATAAAGAGATCGGGTTGCAGTTTCCACGGAGCCTTTTGATTCGGCCTAACGAACCGATCCGAGGACAGATTATAGGGATTTCCTGGTCGTAATAAACTTACCTACCGTGAAAAACTGCAGCTCGAGTCAATGCTTGCACTTTATTTCTGTGCTGAAGCGAAAAATAACTAAAAATAAATATCGAATAAGTGTTTTAGGCTTACACGGCCGGCTGATGATCCTGGAGAGATGTTTTCCGAGATCTCTTGCCGTGGTCTATGGGAGCTGGAGCTTCCGGACGTTTCGCCCATGTCTGAGATGGGCTTCTTCAGCGTGAAGTGTGATGATGAAGATGATCTTGATGAAAACAGTTTTAATCAAAATCATCTTTATGCGAATATTATTAAAAAAAAAATTAATGCTTCTAAGTGCTGCCAAAATATATATTATCCAAAAACATTTGATACTGAACGATACACGAAAAAATCTTGATGGATTCACACACTCTACGCCCACGGCTGCCCTATGCTGAAACGCAATATCGTAGAGACCGGCGTAGAGGCGTAGAGGCGTAGACCAGCCCTGAGGCGGTCTCGTAATGAGGCTTCACTTCCAAATCAGGACTGCCGCAAATATTTGATCTGAAATACGCATCAAACGATTTCCGAGGAGGTTGTATTACTTATTGGGAGCTGCCTACATAAATCGATGTAATGGATTTTGAAGTAAAAATAAATGTAGATTTTTGATATGAAATAGACAAAGTAGATTTTAAACCAAAAAATGTTGTAAATTGTACCTTTTTATGTGAAATTTGTATCTTGAATTGATTGATTTTAGTTCTCAATTAAAAAATTACAAAAACCTTGCAAATAAGCACACTTAAATTTTTATGTTGTAATAATTAAAAAAACCAAAATCAAACAATAAGTATGCTTGTACACGTACGTTTTGCTGATTTAAAAAATAAATCCGTTACAATATTTATAAAATCCGGAAAAAAATTTAAGAGTATAAAAAAAATACAAGAGCAAATTTGAATTATGTCTCAATAAAATAAAATAAAAAACACTCTAAAAAAGGAAATGGCTAACTTAAAACGTTTAAAAAATACCAAACTGTTTTATAAAGCACAATTTCTAAGCGCTTTCTCCCTAAAAGATTGGAATGTGGCCAATGGAAGCTACTTATTTTTACAGGTACGGAGGCCAATCTTTTACCAACCACTACAGTTGAAGTAGGAGTTTCCCTGCTCTCAGAAGGGCTGTTACTTATTGCTTGTGAAGGCTGAGGATTAAATTAAACACCGAAACGGGAAATCATTTCAGACACCCTCGGTGGGACTCAAACACGAGCTCTCTTTATGGAATCAAAGTACTCTACCAACTGAGCCATCAATCGAACGGAAATAAATTCTAATTTTAATTTATTTACGTAATTTTATACTCGTTATACGTCATCTTTCTTTGAAAGAATCTATAATAAAAGAAATGCTTACATACAAAAAAAAAGCTAAGACCGATGAGCATCGATGTAATATTTCATGAATAAGATTTGGGACCTCGTCTCTAATCTGGGGCAGATCTTAAACGCAGTGGAAGGATAGAGACCTCTGTCCGATTCTGTCCACAAGGCAATGTGTCCTCAAAGGGACTGCAAGGTACCAGCAACCCTTAGATATGCCGTCAGATACAAGGTGCCCTTTGACAATGTGAAACATTTCTTCAAGCTTTGACTATAAAGTGAGTTTTAGCAGAAAAGTTAATGCCATATTCTTAAGGGGTTTACAGTACACAGTGAATGCAATAATTATAATCCTGAAGATGCTGAAAACATTTGAGAGGAAAAATGAATTGAAACTGTATTTTTTTCATTAAAAGTAAATATTTCGTTATAGCACTTTGTCCGTTCGATAGTTCAGTTGGAAATATAATTTTAAAAATTAGAATAATTTATTTAGTGAGCGCTGTTTTTGTGTTAATCACACCTGAAGAGCCATCTGCGAGCTTGAATTTTGGTTTTTCATTTGAGATTGGGTCTTTCAAGTCCACATGCAGTTTGTGTAATTACACGCATCTACTTATGGGAATGCATTTAATATGAACTTTATATGTAATTTATTGTTTCAACGAAGATTACAGATAGATAATTTTAAGTCTAGAAAAGTTACAGAAAATCAACTGAAAGTTGGACATCTTCATCACATGATAATAGAAGTTATCCAGTTTAAACAGATGTATCATGGGAACAAGAGAAAATAGTCCTGAAAAAATCGAATAAAAACCGACTAAATTATGTATAGTTTTTAAGAGGGTTCAGTTACCCGGCGGTGTCCCTATAGGAGGTCGTGAGTATAGCAGAGGTCCGCCTTGCCCGAGGCTTGCCGCAGAGGGCGGAATAGATGAAAAAGGTTTCTCGACCTTATTGGAAATGTTTGACGAGCGTCACAAGAGAGCAACGCTGAGGGGAATGCCGAAAAAAAACACACACAAAAAATGTGTATTATATGAAATTTGGGGGTTTGTAAATGCTTCCGATGACGTACACAGTGTGGTTCCACCGTGGAATGACACAGTGATAAAACGACACAAGACAGGACGACACATGAAACAACAAAATATACAGAACATCTATAATCTCTAATGCCCGGCCTGCCCAACAAGCTGCTTACTGGCCGATCTAATGGAGAGTAATGGTGGAGCAGTGTAGCGTCTGACACGACGAAGGAGAATCTCTAATCTAAGCTGCAAAGATATGTTAGCATTTAAGGCTCATATCAAATGCATGCCAACAGACATGAACATGTAGGTTCGCGCCAACGCATTAAGCATGTGTGCGTACAAATAAACAAAACCTTACATGAACATAAACCTTGCAACTTCTGTCGCCTTTCCCTGAAACCGGGGTGGCATTGGTAATTTTTACAGCACAGGGGGTCAGCCTCATATCAATCTTCACTGTGACAAAGCATCACATGACAACTGTGTAGTTTGTGATTTATTAATTAATTAATTTAATTTTTTTGATGTTTTATTATGTGATGTTTTTCCATTGCCGTTTATGGAATGTTCTGTTTTAGGTATGTGATGTTTTGTCTATATGTATTTTTGTTATAGTGACGTTTTGTCATGTGTCGTTTTGTCATGTGCTGTTTTGTCTTGTGCTGTTTTTTCATATCGCACATTTAATAATAAAGAGCAATAACTCAAAAAATAAGAATGTTGGGAAATCACGTTTGAAGTTCAGAAAACCAGTACAACTTGTATGGGATGAAAAAGGTGGCCGATGTTTTATCTCGGCCATATTCGCCCAAATTGAACGGCTGTCGCATTCTACCTGTTCTTCTTGCATTGTTCTTGCGTTTTATTACAAAATCTCGATTTTCTCAATTTTCGAGTTATTGCTCTTTATTATTAAGCGTGCGATATGCCCTTATTTCATGCGTCGCTTTGTCACTGTGCCATTCTACCCTGACTTCACACACAGTTATGTGACTTCATATCCTCATTATGTACTAGATGCTAGTAAATAAATGAACCCATCCTGCAAGGAAATAATGTCGTCACATACGTCTTTTAGTATTTTTTGCGATCAAAGGTTAGACCGCCGTATTTTTCTGATGGTTTTTTGTGGTACAAGTTTTTTAAAAAACGGAATAGATAGATGACCTTTCAATAAACATTGAGAAAGGAATATTTTAACTGTTTTTATCATTCTGAAAAATAATGTTGTTTTGCTACTTACATAAAACAAACGAGTATTAAGAAGTCACTAAAATGATTTTTCGTGTAGGTATATTAGAAAATAAAAAATATTTTTCTACCTGAAGATGCAAATGGATTGTTTGCAAAACCGGTCGTGGAATTTAAACTATACTCGCCGTAATCTAAAACAAAGTTGTTTTTATTTTTTATCTTTTTAAGATGAATATTTACAAAGTGAATGCCTCTTCAATCAAAAACGTTTTCTCATTTAACTCAATATATTTTACTTCTGATTATCAAAATGCACTCACTTCTTTGAAAAAAACAACATTTGGCCATGCACTATAATCTAAAACAAAAACCATATAATTATCTTACAACATTCTGACCTAACTTTTAAGACATGGGATGACTTTATAATATAATCTATAATCTAAGTTACAAAGATAGGTATATTCATTTAAAGCTCTCAGATGCATGCCCACAAATAAACACGTGTAGTTCGCGCTTACAAATGCTGAATGTGTACTTACAAATAAAATCCAAACCTCAAATGAACATAAGCCCTACAACTTTTACCGACCTTCCCTGACACAGGGGTGACATAGGCAAAGTGAACCATTTTTTAAAGTATGGGTGGTCAGCCTAATACCAACTTATAAGTCAAGGAATTTGTTGCGTAAAAATGTTTCTTATAAAGAAAACAATACTCCCACCAAAAAAATCTTCGGAAGTAAGTAATACAAAATAAATATTAGAGTCGAATAAAACATCTGCAGGCGTTTTTTTATTGTTTCAAATGTCAATTAGTGATGTTATTAGATTGGAGTTTTGCTAGATCATCCCCGCACGCACAAATAGAGATGGATTAAGGGTCGGAAGGGTGGCAAGGCGCTGGCCACCCTTATCGGACGGATACATGGACAGTATGCGACTGAGCTCGCCGGATGCGTACGAAGACCTATCGTAGCCTGACATCTGTATGAACTAGTATAACCATTGTATGATGAAACTATATTCTGATATATTATTGTGACCAGCCCGTAGTCTATTGGTAACACTCGTAAATGGAAGGTTGAGGGTTCGAATCCCGGATAAGCACTAAACATATATTTGATTTGAATTTTAAAATATGCTCTTCGCTGGGTTGAATTTTTTTAAAAACCTTTACCAAAAATTGAACCAAAGGTCCATCTAGCTTTACAAGCAACTGGGACTTGCTTGAGAACTGGCGTTTTGTAGCAACGACCTAGCTCGTATAAAATCCGGTCGATAGCTCAGTATGTAGAATGCTTGCATTGTATTGTCCGGTCGATAGTTCAGTTGGTAGAGTGCTTGCATTCCTATGGACCGTGAGCCGTGAGCTCGGGTTCGAATCCCACCGAGGGTGTCAGAAATGATTTACCGTTTCGGTGTTTATTTCAAACCCCGAAACAAAATACCGGCAAGGTTTACTCAGCCTTCACAAGAAATGAGTATCAGCCCTCTCGGGAGCTGGGAAACCCCCACTTCAACTGAAGTGGTTGGCGTAAAGCCGACCCCCTTACCTCTAAAAATAAAAAGGTTCAACTCGCCACATGCGACCCCTTCGGGGATAACGCGGCAAGAAGTTACACTATATGTGTAGCTTAGTTGCGTTTTTTTTTTTTTTGCGTATGCCGAGCGAAAGGATTCGATCCCCATATAAAGTGTCAGAAATGATTTGAAAAATGAATGAGGCCGGCCGCATAACTTTTAACTGATAGAAAACTACCACCACTATTGACATAAGTGTGTCCCATTGATTAAGGTCAAAGTTGCTATGCTTATGTTGAAAATACCACGCCTATGATAATCAAGATTATGATTTTTGGAAAAAAGAGAACTGTAACTGTAACTGTAACTGTAACTCTGTCGCCATTCCGCTAGGGGTGGCCAGAGCCTCTGCAGAGTTGCCTCCATTTTTTCCTATCCTTACATACCTCCTTCAATTCATTCATATCCATCACCTTTTTCATGCATTTTCTTCTTTTACGCTCACTTTGTATATCCCATTCTTTCACAATCTCCTCAATCTGATCACTCCATACTTTTCTCGGTCGTCCCTTCCCTCTTTTTCCTTTCACACTTTCTTTGTATACATACTTTGTCAGTCTATCATCATTCATTCTTTCCACATGTCCAAACCATCTCATCACATTCTTTTGTACCTTAACTTTCACATCCTCTTTCAAATTACATTATTTTTTTACCCATTCATTCCTAACTCTATCCCTCAGAGTTTTTCCTGTCATGCTTCTCAAATGCTTCATTTCCACCGTACCGTAAAAGAGAAAACTAAGACAATTGTCATCTTCCTAGCGAATGGTAGAAATTTAATTAATCATGTAGGGCTTCAGATTTGGAAATTGATACATCCCAAGGGTGTTTCATCTTCCCTACTTTTGTTCCAAAACAAAAGATATTTCGGCCAAACAGCACCCTTAGTACAAACAAGATATTCAAAATCAACAGTTGCGTTATACCGTATTTACCATCGAAACTAAATCAGCGCCTCTAGCGAGCATTCAATTACGCATCATTTTTAGTAAAACGTTTTAGTAGAGTTTCAACGTAATGTTTTGTATTTGGAGCACCGTACTCATTGCGTACATGTTCAACAAAAATAAAAATGTATGGAATATACAACAGCGAATCTAGTGTGTGTTTTAGTTTTCATGATTTTTCTTTCTTTACGCTGTGGTTGAGTTTCAATGTAATAATTTATACTTCGGGAAAGGTTCCTAGGTATCTACTCACAGAACAAATCTCCTGACTACTGTTTGAAGGGGAATGTTACATAATATGACTATCCCCCTCCCACTCGGACATTGCCCTAGGGGAGTGAGGGAGAAGGTTAGGGGATGTCGTGCTCTGTTGCGTACGTACACAATAATGCTAGGGTGAGATATTATTATTATGTGAATGGTTTCTAACGAATCGTTTTATTTGATTTGAAGTAATGAAGAAATGATAAAAGTTTTGTACAAAAAAGTGTTTCTCCCAATTTTGTAAATATTTTGAATTTTAGGGGTAGATAAATTTCTGGATGTTTTTTTTAATGCAGTTTTTAAGTGAATCACCTCAAGAACCTATTGCACGCTTGTTGCACACTAAACAGTGCCAATTTTGCAATCAAAACCTAGTTGCTTTATGGACCTGTATGGACCTTCAATTCAACAAATATAATATTAAAAAAATCCCAATCATTTTTTGTAATGCGCTGGAAATCGAACACACGGCATTCTTATCACGATTCCGTAGCAATAACAAGTATACTACGGACATAGGCTAGATGTTTAATCTATAATCAAAGTTGCAAAGATATGCTAACATTTAATATTCACTTATATCTAAAAAAATCTGTATCCCTGACGATAATCTAAGACCGAAAACGTTAGTAAAATTTAAAAATAAAAATGATAAAAGTGAATATATAGAAAAGTGTTTGATTTAAAACCTTAAACTAAATAAATTATTTAAGATTCATATTGAGTGCATGCAAACAAACAGACACGTGTACGTACTCGCTGACAAATGCAGCATGTGGACCTACTAAAATAAATCCAAGCCTCAAATGAACATAAACTCTGCAACTATTGCTGACTTTCCCTGGAAAAGTGAAAAATATACTTTTTGATTGCATACTTTTCTTTTAATATATTATTTTTAAAGAAAAGTACCTGTAGTATAGCATTTTTCCGTTATTTCCCAAATATTGTAATCGATTTAAAAAACGAACAAAAAACTCCAAGCATTGATCGTAGAGTGGAGGGTAGTTGTGAATTCAACTAATTAAAATCAGCTCAAGCCTTGCGCCCAGTGCTCCCTCCCTTTTCCGTCCCTTGCAGGTCCCCCTTGACCGTCCCTTCCCACCCCCTGGCCGGCTCTTCTGAAGGACGGCCGCCCCGGGCACATGTTTGGAGGCACGGCCCTGTTTGTCCTAATAAACATCTATAAGTTTGATTTCGCCCACTGGCCAGTCTCGAATAGACAGGATCGATAGTTTTCGAATTCGAATACTTTCTACTAAAGTCCTGAACTCTGAATATCCTCAAATCTATGAGAGTCTTAAGTTAATAATATTCCTTGATTTATAGTTTGGTATTCAACTAACCTCTCAAACTGTAAAAAAATAGTTCACTTTGCCAATATCACTCCTGTGTTTCAGTTCATTTTTGCAATGAGGTACGCATATTCTAAGAGAGAGAATGATTGTTAGGTCATACAATCGAGTTGCAAAGCAAGTGTAATATTTTGATATTGGTTGCTTATTGTTCTAATTACATTAAGATGTGACGTTTTACATCCGATAACATAGTTTATTTATGTTGTCAGCTGTGTCCTTTTTCATGTTCTCATTCATCTCAAAAATTATTTAAATTTTGAACTATTCGAAATTCGAATACCAAACTATTTGGAATTCAAATAGCTAGGTACGTTGTCTAATAAATTGAAGAGTTTGGTTTTCATTCTCATGCATGACCCTTAGTTGCACTCATTTCACGACCCTTATTTGTACTCATTTCACGATTTATTATAATTATAGACTATTCGAAATTTGAATACCAAACTATTCGGAATTCGAATAGCAAGGTACCCTGTCAAATAAATTGAAGAGTCTAGTTTCCACTCGATATCCCGGATAAGATCGGTCTCTGCCCCTGGAAATGTCTTCTCGAGAAGTCTTATGTGCGAACTTGAATTGCACTTTTTCCTCCTGCCTCCTCCTTTACAAGAACAAGTTTCGGGTTCTCCTATCTTGTGCGGCCCTCCAATGAATGGCCTTAGAAATCTCTCCAGATTCGATCTCAGTTAAAAAACTACATAACAACGTTTATTCTTTTCCCCCCCAAATATTCCACACAAGCTGCTTCCAATCAATACTTTTACACAACGTGTTTTTTTTTCTTTTTCATCTTTCATTTTATTTGAACATATTTTTGGTAGTGTGTTTTTCATAAAAGTTTTTTTATATTTTTTCGAAAGCAATTCACAGTAGCAAAAATCTGTTCTGTATATTCACTGAAAAAACAATATTAGCTCATTCCTAAAACATTGCGAATCGAAATGAGAAAAAAACATGTTTTAATATTCACAGAGTAAAAGTTAAATTTTATGAGAAGTATATTTTTTTATCATAAAATAACATAAATACTAAATGGGAAATTAAAAAATCTTGTGTTTTTTTAATTTGTAAAAAATACACTTTTTATAAAAACCTGTTTTTTTTTTTTAAAAATGTTCAAATTTTTTCAATTTTATGTATAATTTTTATACTAAAAACACGTCAATTTTTTATTCATTTCTGTGTCTTTTATACCAAGAACAAAAAGTTTAAGACAGGCCATTTTGGAAAATTTTAATTTTTGGGTATAAAGCCGACTTGAAGTAAATTTATTTATCAGAATGAACAAAAATTCCATGTATCTATATCCCCACCTGGTACGGAACTTTCAGCTTAGAGTACTGCGTGGAATCTTGCTATGATTTGTGGAATTTTAATTTTACCGCAGTTTCTGTTCTAGAAAATTCCTTCCCAGCAGTGGATTTGTAAGAAATTTTGATTCTTATTAAAATGTTCTGCGCTCTTCATTGAATGAGAAATCTCATCTCTTCTTATTTCTTATTGTTGTCCTTTTCTCGCAACAAGCCATGAAAATGTGACATAATTATTATTTTTCATAAAAAATCTTTAACGGTATTTTTGCTTTACTATTACAAAATGAAACAATTTTTTGATGCAATAAGGGAATTTTTGCATTCTTGCAAAATGAATGTTATATAAACAAACAATAATAAATGCCACAATCGTTTGTAAGGTATTTAATTTGTGCAATCTGAACCTTTTTACATTATATTTTTTTAAATAACAGTTTTGAATTTTTTAAACTTATTCATACAAATTTTTTATTAAGTCAAATCTCTTTTTAGCAATCTGTTTATGAAAAGATCTCTAATCAGCGGTGAAGAACCATTTTAAAAATGTATCAAAAGTCTCTATTACCAATCACGTCAACAAAAAAACATCCATAAACTGTATAAAAACAAAGAAAAAAATAATAAAATACGGATTAAGAATAATAAATATAAAAATTTTCCAACAGCTATGGTCATTTAAAATTGAAAGACTGACAAAATATAAATTTAGAGGAAGGATAAAAAGAAAAAGAGGTAAAGGACAACCGAGAAAAGCCTGGAGTGATCAGATTGAGAAGATTGTGAAAGAATGGGATATAAAAAGTGAGTGTAAAAGAATGTATGATAAAATATGTGATGGATATGAATGACTTGAAAGAGAGAAGTCAGGATAGGAAGAAAAGGAGGCAGCTCTGCAAAGGCTCTCTACCTAGTGGAATAGCGACAGAGTTACAGTTACAGTTCTAGAGTGAAATATGAAAAGAATACACAATAAATTTGAAATGCTGTTGACCATTTAGGATCCCCATTTTATGTGTAGATTACATGAATATTCCTCGTTGAAAACATCAAGAAAAATAAGTGAAGACTAAATCACACGCTAGAGGTGCTGTTGCATCTTCCATACATTTTTCTATTTACGCGATAGGTCAGAATTAACGCGATCCTTTATACTCAAGGTAAAAGTGTCAGGTTTTCTGCGTTGGAATGCGCAGTTCCCGCCCTTTGACACAATTTTCATTTTTAAGTGTCGTTTAATTTTTTAAAGCTCATTTCTCGTGAGGTGGTGTCCATTAGTCGTCCCTCTCCCCCATCCTATTAGATTATTCATCCCCTCTCTCTCTCTCTCTCTCGCGACCCCTCAGAAGTGGTTTTACGTATCACGAGGGTGAAATATCACTTAGTATAGACAGCATACTCTCCACTTTATATATAAAGTATTAAATATTGCGTAAACGCACCTCGATTGCGGAAATAAAAAAGTATGAAAATTGAATCACTCTCTAGGAGCACTGTCGTATATTATATAATGTTTTTATTTACGCAAGTGAGGTGAGTTAACGTAATGTTTTATACTAGATATGAAGATGAGTTGATGATTTCTTTATAGCGCCGTTTCGTGGTGTAGTCACTCCAAGGGCGCTTGTACAAATGATGCCAGAAATTTGCTTGTCTTAGTGCATTCCGGAACTTTCCATGGTCCTCTAGCTCTCTCACATGATGAGGCAGGTGGTTCCAGGCCAGATGATGATGATGATGATGATGATGGATGATTTCTTTCCTGTGGCGCCATTTAATGGTCCAGGACCATCTCAAGGGCGCCATGGCTTCTGGAGAAAAGCAGTGTCTTCAGTCCCTTTCTGAAGGTGGTGGTAGGCTGGTTCGCGCGAACACCGATGGGCAAATTGTTCCAAGCCACCGGCCCGGCCACCGCAGAGGAACAGCAACTGCAAATGAACGCTCTCCAAACATTGTGTTAACTCTTCTTATCGGTTGTTCAGAGGCACTTGTCCATCCTGCCTTCATTATTATTTTATAGCCATAAGTTTTGAAAATATCATTTGCAAATCTTGATTTTTGTCTCAATAACCTGTTGCCGGACAACTTCAATTTTTTTTCGACGTTTTGTGGGTGTCGTAGCCAACGTCTTTAGGAGACACCTATGTTGTTTGCTATGCTGACGACACGTAGAGAATAATTTACATATCCTACAACGGAACGTCCTATATCCGGAATGTTAATTATACCATGCGAAACAGGGGCGTGCATCCAATACAGGCACATGCACCTAATAGGTAGGCAATATATGGTAACAAACGCATTTGAGCTTGATATTGAGATTTCAAATTCAGAATTCAAGGTCGATTGCAGCCATCGTTAGCACTTCAGTCAATTTCAAATAAGTTATTTTAAAGGAATGGGTGAAACTATTTATTCTGAAATGTATTTGCCTATACCCTGTGCACGCGTCTGATGTGAAACGACGATAGTTCCAGTTTCAATTCACAAAATGTTACACAAATACAATTATTAAATATTTTCATACTGTGTATTTTTAAACATGAGGATTTTTCCCTACAACATTGCATGACTAAATTTGCATTTTTTCTAAAAATTTGAAGTAAATCAATATTTCGCATATTACAAACTTTTTACTTGCGAGCTGTTATCTAAAAAAATCTGTTAATTTCATTAAATGTTTGTTGCTCCATTCACAAAATTCCAAACACAAACAGTCACAGCACAAGGAGCGCCACATACTTCTTTGTTTCCATTGTTCTGTCCCGTCAATGTTTTCTGGGGTCCCTTTTAAAAGCCTCCGTTCACACCCTGGGGTGGATGGCCCAATGAAGTCAGCGCTCCGCAACCTTTTCGCCCCTACGGTACAACAAATTTATTCCTAGAAATGGACTCAGCATTTGAACTGACATACAAAAATGTGACGTTGCATGGCTGGGTTGCCTTGTTCGCTCAAAAAATTAATTGATACAATAAAAATTGTGGTTTTACATGGCCAGGTTGGTAAGGAAACGGCAAACAACCATAAGCGGGTGACGTCAGCCCGACGAAAAAAGTTCTGAATTGAAATTTATTTAGAGTTCATCCCGCACTATTATCTAAATAACAATGATATGTTAATATTTAGAATTCATGTTAAATGTATGCTCACAAGCAGACACGTAGAAATTCACATTAGCATATTCGTTTCACAAATACACTTACAACATAAAAACCCGATTCTAAAATAAAGACTAGCCCTACAATTTTGCGACATTGATAAAAACGAACCAAGTTTATGATAATGCATCCTTTCAGAATCGGAGGTCACCCTCATGAGAAATATGTGTACAGAGCGCACTGCACAGTTTTTGACAGATACAAAAAAAAATGCACAGATTTTTGCATTGAAATCGATTAAATTACATCTGTACCCCGAGTATAAAGCATGGCGTGAACTCATCTCGATTGCTAAAATCGACAAAATGCATGAAAACTTAGTCATTAACTGTAACTGTAACTCTGTCGCCATTCCGCTAGGGATGGCCAAAGCCTCTGCAGAGCTGCCTCCATTTTTTCCTATCCTTAGATACCTCTCTCAATTCATTCATATCCATCACCTTTTTCATGCATTTTCTTCTTTTACGCTCGCAATGTACATCCCATTCTTTCACAATCTCCACAATCTGATCACTCCATACTTTTCTCGGTCGTCCCTTACCTCTTTTTATTTTCACACTATCTCTGTATACATACTTTGTCAGTCTATCATCATTCATTCTTTCCACATGCCCAAACCATCTCATCACATTTTTTTGTACCTTAACTTTCACATCCTCTGCCGTCTCATATTCGATACATTTTTAATTTTCGCAATTGAGCTGAGATTAACGCATTTTTTAGTATTCGAGATACTGCATCTGGTTCACGGCACACCGGTTGCCCACCACTGCAGTAAGTGACTAGAGTTAGTGGGTAAGCGTATCAGGTAGGGGAAGGTATCCGACGATGAAGCAGCCCCCCCAAGTGGGCTCTTGTATCCGAGTGGAAACGGTTCCCCTTCACCTGTTTCGTACTTATGTGCTCCTGATAACCTTTTTAAAAAAACTCTTGAAATATTCATGTGATTTGTTTTAAAAAAGAACAATTGTTTACTTGTAAAACTTGGTATAGAAAATATGATTGAAGAATGGTCTTGTAACCTGGAATTATTAAATTAGGATTGACAATCTGGAACAGTCATAGAAGCTTTTGTATGGGATTGAGAAATTTTTCATTTCACCAAGCTCGTGAAAAGGTCGATGGCTCAATTGGTAGAATACTTGCATTCCATGCCGAGAGCAAGGGTTCGATCTCAAGGTTTACTCAGCCTTCACAAGAAATGAGAACCAGCGTCCCCCGGGAGCTGGGAAACCCCCACTTCAACTAAAAGTGGTTGGTGTGAGGCCGGCCCCTCACTCGTAAAAATAAATAGGTCCCGAATAGCCACATACGACCCATTCGGATATAACGCAGGCAAAAAGTTACACTATATATGTAGCTTAGTTGCGTTTAAAGAATATGAGGATTTAATTGCAAAATTGATATTTTAACGATTTGTACAAAAATAATTTAAGAATATTTGTAGCTATGACAACTTTCTGACTTGTTGAATTTTTAGAAAATTGTTTTATTGCTTGGCGTTTGTTTGAAATAAGACAGCGCTGGTTCGGATCTCATCATGCCCTTTTGACGATTAGATTGACCCAAAGCTAGGAGATTTCATTAGGTAATTATTAAATAAGAATTCATCAAAAATAAATTTATGATGCAATTTTGGGCAATCAAAACTGGTAGACAAATTGCGTTCCACTTTAATTTATTTCTTTAAAAAAAAATGTAATGCCAACTCATTTATACTCTCAATTATACTTTTGATTACATTCCACATTTATTTGTTTATTTCAAAAAATCGTTAAAAGACAACTCTAATATACACACTTAAATCCACAAATATATTTTTGATTACATTCACATTTTTTATATATTTTAAAACTTTTATTTATTCATTTGAAAATCGTTTAATGACGACTCCAATACACACATTTAAAGCCTCAAATACACTTTTAATTACATTCCACGATAGAATAATTCCAGTATTCACCACAAAAAGGAACGTTACCTAATTACAAGTATGACAGGTGTAATTAAAAAATGGAATGATGGAATTTACCTGCCACCTTGGCGTTCTAGAATCTTTAATTTTTCCATTGGGACATACTTGTACGAAACAAAGCCCACAATTAAAAAGACATGTGGGCTGTTTCCCATCAAATCTACAGTTACAATACGAGACGTTCGCGCCAGTAGGCTCTTGGCTGGGGAACCGGAAATACATGAATGGTGGTAAATTTAAATTGGCTGCAAGGCGGTAAATTTAAATTGGCTGCAGTTTGAAAATATTATTCTGAGAATTAAAATCATGATATTATAAAGCCTTTATTATAATGACGGTAAATTTAAATTTGTGGCAGTTTGAAAATATAAATCTTAGTATTAAAATTATGTCATTAGGTATTATTGCAAAAATGTCTTTCAAATTTAAATTAAATTAAAATTTATTTTCACTAAATTTTGTATTTTTAGTTAGGCTTTTGGCTGGGGAACCGGAAATATATAAATGGTGATAAATTTAAATTGGCTGCAGTTTGAAAATATTAATCTGAGTATTAAAAACATGTTATTATATAGCCTTTATTATAATGGCAGCAAATTTAAATTTGTGGCAGTTTGAAAATATAAATCTTAGTATTAAATTGATGTCATTAGGTATTATTGCAAAAATGCCTTTCAAATTTAAATTAAATTGATTTTTTTTTGGGCAAACGTCACACTTATCCATGTAAGTGTGATATGGCTTAGGGAGAATCTTAGTCCCCGTATGGTCCTTAGCAACCCATAACAAAATCTTTGTCATCAGATAGTAGGGTTTATGTTCATTTGAGGTTTGGATTTTATTTGTAAGTACACATTCAGCATTTGTAAGCGCGAACTACATGAGGTTGACCACCCATACTGTAAAAAATGGTTCACTTTGCCAATGTCACCCCTGTTTCAGGGAATGTCGGCAAGAGTTGCAGGGCTTATTTTCATTTGAGATTTGGATTTTATTTGTAAGTACACAATCAGCATTTGTAAGCGCGAACTACATGTGTTTGTTTGTGGGCATACATCTGAGAGCTTTGAATGAATATCCTTGCAACTAAGATTTTTTTTTTTTATTAACTACACGTGTTTGTTTGTGGGCATGCATTTGATATGAGCTTTAAATGTTTATATATCTTTGCAATTTAGATTAGGTATAGATTATTATAGATCCTCCCCCACCCCCTTCCCCACCACCATAGTTGAAATCCGCGAAGTCTATTTTAATGACCCACACATTTCAGACTTCATATCTATTCATATCTTCATACCTATCAGCCAATGAAGTCCAAACATTTTAAAATTTTGAACTTTTTTCTCGGCGAGCAAACGTCAGTCTTGTATTGGAATGACATCCTTAGCAAGCAATACAAGGTATTTGTTTGCCTTTTCCTAGCAACCCGGCTGGGTGATGACACAATATTGTCTATGTCAATTAACGTGCTGACCTCAATATTTTAATTTTTGTTTCATTACATAAGTATACTAATATAATCTGGTCAAAATATGAGCTTTGAACAATAAGGTCCGAATGTTTTTGAATTTAAAACTTTTTTCTCGACGAATAAATGTCGTTTTTGTATGGGTATCGTATCAGTGCCATTCTTACAAACCAGTAAGAAAATATAAAATTTAGCATTACACTCCTCTGAAATGTTTTTCTACAAGTCACCAACTGAAGTAAATAATTCAATAGGTACGCAAACATTACACTTATATCATGTTTTTGTGTAAAGTGAGGTAAGGATAAACTTGTCAATTATTTATGTCACTTTCCCAAAGTTTTGTGCTCTTAATTGTGTGCTTAGATAAAAGATATAAAATGTTACGATTCACAAGATTTTCATAATTAAATTTGAAAGACATTTTTGCAATAATACCTAATAACATAATTTTAATACTAAGATTTTTTATTTTCAAACTGCCACAAATTTAAATTTACCGCCATTATATTAACGGCTTTATAATATCATGATTTTAATTCTCAGAATAATATTTTCAAACTGCAGCCAATTTAAATTTACCGCCTTGCAGCCAATTTAAATTTACCACCATTCATGTATTTCCGGTTCCCCAGCCAAGAGCCTACTGGCGCGAACGTCTCGTGTTACAATGAGTTCTATTCATAAATTCAAATACATTTTTCCCTTTTGTGTCGTAGCTGAAATAAAATATTCATTTTTGTAGAAATTACAACACAGTCCGGTCGATAGCTCAGGTGGTAGAGTGCTTGCATTCCATGCCGAAAGCTCGGGTTCGAATCCCACCGAGGGTGTCAGAAATGATTTCCCGTTTCGGTGTTTATTTCAAACCCCAAAATAAAATACCGGCAAGGTTTACTCAGCCTTCACAAGAAATGAGTACCAGCACTCTCGGGAGCTGGGAAACCTCCACTTCAACTGAAGTGGTTGGCGTAATGCCGGCCCCCTTACCTGTAAAACTAAATAGGCTCAACTCGCCACATGCGACCCCTTCGGGGATAACGCGGAGAGAAGTTACACTATATGTGTAGCTTAGTTGCGTAGTTGCGTTTAAAACACGTGGTTTTTTGTGAACGATAATTTTGAGGGTTGTTAGTTTTTTTTAAAAGGGGTTGTAATACATTTCTACATCATTTTATATGTTTTTCATATAAAAAAATAAATATGGAAACGTTTTCCATCCAAATATTTTTTCAAACGGGCCTGAAAAAGAACCAAAATCAGGTTTAAAAAATATTATCATCCTTCATTAAAAGGTTGGTATGAAACTGACCATCCCTACTGTACAAAATGGTTCACTTTGCCAATGTCACCCCTGTTTCAGGGAAGGACGGCAAGAGTGGCAGGATGTATGTCCATTTGAGATTTGGTTTTTATGTTGTAGGTTCACATGAGGCATGTGCAAGCGCGAACTTGTACGTGTCTGGTTGTGAGAATGCATGCAATGTGAATCTCTAATGTAACATATCTTTGCAAATTAGATTAGATTATATTAGATATGTACATTCACATACCTACTCTTCTCACACAAACGTATCTGAAGGAAGTATATAATTTTTTATAACAAGGAATCGAAAATCTTTTCAGGACCGTCTTAAAAGTTTCGGTAATATCAACATGAATATCCGATAATCAGTAAAAAGCCTTGAAAATAATCCCTCCAAAATCCCAGAGCGGGTACCTTTTAAAAAAAAATCAAAATTATCTTCTTCGTTAAAACTTTCAAGAAACGAAGTATGACATGCTGATAGATTTAAAAAATCTTTTGTACCCCTAGTATCAAAAAATGCAGCACAGCTAGGTAATCAGAAAACGTATGATAGATACAATAGCGCTCAATTGAGCGTTTAAGTTTATATATATATATTTTTTCTGTTAACGCAATGGCTGAGTATGTACGAAATGTTTTAGACTCAGAGTACTGATTCGATAAACTCGGAAGCTAATTGGTTCTCAAAGTTTATAATATTGATGGAGGTTTTTATTCGTTACCTTTTTAAATGACAGCTGATATTTGATATTATCGATGACAGTCTAATTAATCATACAAAAAATTTCACTGATAAATCTGTTATAATTAATGAGAAGATCGTAGTCTAACCTGGTACATAAAAATCTTGATCTGACAAATTTAATGAAATTAAAAAATAAATTAGGCACTTGGTTTTGATACTATTTTTAATTTGAATCAAATCTCAAGAGCTATTTAAAAAGATCATGTTAAAGGGAAGGTCGGCAAAAGTTGTGGGGCTTATGTTCATTTGAGGCTTGGATTTTATTTGTAAGTACACATTCAGCATTTTGCTCCCCCAGTTCTTGTTTACCGTTTACGCCAATCTAATCTAATTTTATCTAATATAAGCTGCAAGGATATATATCATTTAAGATTTATATTAAGTGCATTCCCACAAGCAGACATGTATAATTTCGCGCTAACACATGCCGCATGTGGACCTACATTATCAGAACCCATCTCAAATGAACATAAGCCCTGCAACTCTTGCCGTCCTTCCCTGAGACAGGGGTGACATTGGCAAAGTGAACCATTTTTTCACAGTATGGGTGATCAGCCGCATATCAACCTATAAGTCAAGGAACATACATGACAAATTACATTTTTAAAATCACTAAATTATAAATTTAATCTTGTCAAATATGAGTTTCTTAATGCAGTTGACTTAAGAATCAAATTCTACACAATCTGAGCTAATAAAAACCGTAAAACTCGATAATGTGAGAGTTTTTTAAAATATATTTTTAATAAATTTCTTGTTTTCATAAGACACATTGGTCCAGTACACATGCAAACATTGCTCAAGTAAATTTTTCTCAATGGCGTATACGATAAACAAGAACTAAGGCAGCGATTTGTAAGCGCGAACAACACTTGTTGGTTTGTGGGCATACATCTGAGAGTTTTAAATAAATATATCCTTGCAACTTAGATTATAGATTATAGATGTTATAATCAATCGGTGGCGGAATTTCTATACAGGCAAATAGTAAGTGCCGTACCTAATTAATTACACAACAAATAATAAACAAAAACGCACTTTAATCTTTACTTCGGGATAAAGCCCTTGATAACTTGTGATATCAAGCATATAACTATGAAAACAAAGGCACATTTCAATTTATGTATATTTTTAATTTCTGTTATTATTAATTTATTAAAAAAAAAAAAAACGTTAAATGAAAACTTCATGTGCCAACAAAGACATAAAAGTTAACAGCCATCTTTTGTTTGACAGTCCTCGTTTACGGTTGTCTGGAAATTAAATAATTTTATATGTTAGGTGTAACATGACCGTTACAATAAATTAATCTATAATATATTATATTATATTATTATTATAGATTAATTTATTGTAACGGTCATGTTACACCTAACATATAAAATTATTTAATTTCCAGACAACCGTAAACGAGGACTGTCAAACAAAAGATGGCTGTTAACTTTTATGTCTTTGTTGGCACATGAAGTTTTCATTTAACGTTTTTTTTATCGTGTCGGTACCTATTTCGTTCCATGGCACATAATTTACAATTAAAAAAAAATGCGCACGTTATTTTAATGTTTTGCATTGCTCAATAATGGACTCAACTCATGGATATTAAATAAATAAAAATAAAAAATTTCAGCAGGCAAACGTCATAAATGTAATATCTTTTTCGCCTTTTCGTTAGCAGCCCGGCCGTGTGACGTCACAGTTAAGTCTATATTAATTAATGTGCGGACATTGGTGAAAGTCTTACACATTCACTTTATAAACGGCGATAAAAAAAAACCTAAATGTATTCAAAGTGCACACATGTACGCAGATAGGTATATTAATTCAAATTTTTAATTCCATTCCAACCTATTTATTTGAATACGAACGCAACGCCGAAATAAAAGAGTACAGATCTTTTATCTTCTGGCCGAGCAGATGTTCCATGGCGCGTGCTTTCGCGCTCAAAACAAAAAAAAACGCAATATTTTTTTGAATATGGAACGCGCGCCCAGCCAAGCGTTCATACCAACCTTCCCGTTTGAAATATGTAACTACCTACCGCCAATACAATTCGTGCGCGTGAAGGTTAACCTCACTAGGTGTGTGAAACATGCTTTTTTTTTTTTTTTTTTTTTTTAAAAAATAGATTTGTGAAGAGGAATGCAATTCACCAACCTATTCTACCTGGCCAGAAACAGGTATTAATATCATCATTTAATAATTCATTATTGTTAATTATTAATGAATTATTAAATAATAATTACCCAATTACATCTGTTGAACCAGGGTCAAAGTTAAAGTCAAGTGACCCAAGCGGGGATCGAACCAACGTTGTTCCATTCGAAACACGCTAGAAAGATCAGCCCTCTTGGCCCACGCGGCTATAACCCCGACGAATGCCTACTTATGCTTTGATATATTGACGCTTAAAGTCTTTTAAATGTTTTTATTTATGAACTTATCTATTTTTTTTTAATTATGTTACATTAATAACATTGTTTTTAATAAAAATTCCGCATGTGAACCCACAATATAAAACCCAATCTTTAATAAACATAAATCCTGCAACTCTTGCCAACCTTCCCTAAAACAGGTTTGCATTGCCAAATTGAGTATTTTTTTTTACAGTATGGGTGGTTACACTCATACCAACCTATTAGTCAAGGAATGAATAAAAAGTAAAAGACAATTTTATTCTTGATTTACATTTTACGGGTATCGTTTAAACGTTTTTTTTTTGTCAAATATTGCACATAACGAGTTGTACCTTCCCCCTGCCCGCTCGCAGCCCGCTATATTGGGGCGCGATTTGTTCGGCAGAGCGTTGACTGGGGTGGCCAGCAATGTAATTATTCTCTATATGTAGGTACACGCACACACACAGTATTCATATATAGGGCTCCAGGCTCAATCTGATTTACTGGTGAAACAAACGGACAGTCGGCTGCGAAGCTGTTACATGTCATTTCAATAATCATTGGGTAGAGAAAGAATGTAAGTTGAAAGAGAATGTGAAAGTCAAGGAACAAAATAATGTGATGAGATGGTTTGGGCATGTGGAAAGAATGAATTACAACAGACTGAAAAGATATGAAGATGGTTCACTTTGCCAATGTCATCCTTGTATCAGGGATCGTCGGCAAAAGTTCCAGGGCTTATGTTCATTTGAGATTGGGTTTTTATATTGTAGTTCCACATGCGCCCCCTCAGGTGTTAGACCACTCGGACGTCCCAGGATGTGGTGGGCAGACAACGTTGAAGCCAACGCCGAAGTTCTGGGAGTGAGGGGACCATGGAGGGAAGCAGCACAAGACAGAGAGTCCTGGAGGATTGTGGTGCGGGAGGCCCTGAGCCTTCAAGGCTTATAAGCCGAAGAAAGTAAAGTAAAAAAAAGTAAAGTTCCACATGCGGCATGTGCTAGCGCGAACTTATACGTGTCTGCTTGTGTGAATGCATTTAATATAAATCTCAAATTATATGTTTATATATATTTGCAATTTAGATTTAAATTTAGGCGCGTGTATAGGGTATAGGGCATAGGCAAATACATTTCAGAATAAATATTTTCTTCCATTCCTTTAAAATAACTCATTTGAAATTGTCTGAAGTGCTAACGATGTCTCAAATCAAACATAAATTTTGAATTGTAAAGCTGAATATCAAGCTTAAATGGTTTTTAACGTTGATTGCCTACTTATGAGGCGAATGTGCCTGTATGGGATGCACGCCCCTGAATTATACAGAGTATTCGAGCTCACTCCTTCCAATCCCGAGTTTAAAGCGTTAACCACTAGACTACGGACCGGTCAAAGTCACCCTGATTGTAATATTCAAGATCAAAAAATCTACATAATTATAATTTCCAGTAGACTGCTGAGCGCAAAAAGCGAGATTGAGCGCTTGCTCGATCGCTTAAATTAAAAGACAAAAAGGCGCGGAAATTTTCATCGCCCGTAAGAAACGCCAAATGAATATTAAATCCAATATTGATGTACTGGTTATTGCGGCCATATTGCTTGCATATATATATTTATACGAGTATATAATGCCAAGCTTTTTACTTTATTCAAAACTGTGACACTGACAACAATAAAGATTTCATGTTTATTAAATTTTCAATTTTCTATAAACTATGATTATTATTAAGAGAAGCAATGAACAGAAAATACTGAAAACTAGAATATTAAATTTTGTTAAAATAAAGTCAAAGATGTTTTTGATTGATCAAAGTTCTAAGTCGTATAAAATATGTATAATAGTTTACACGACCGAGAAAAAATAAGTTGTACGAAAGGAGCATAGATTGTTCCATAAAAACAATGCACATTAAAAGACAATCTTTATAACCTTTATTATTACATTTCCTTTAATTTTACCTTTTGATTTATGTAAGGTACAAAAATGCTATAATATCTTTAATCTAAGTTGCAAAAATAGCTGTAAAATATTAACCTGTTTAACCCGCATATTGTGTGCATTAAAATTAAATCCCAAAAATCAAATGCGCAAAAAACCTGCAACTCTTGCCGACTTTCCCATAAAATAGGGGTGCCATGGACAAAAGTGAACCATTTTTTTCAGAATAAACGTTCGGCTACGTAATGTAAATTTCAATGGTTCTCTTAAATATGTGAAGAAATATCTATAATCTGATTGTAGTAAAATTGTGAGGTATTTAAATACAGTTCGTGTTTCTTCCTTGTAGAAGACACACGCCTCCTGAAGACGTCGGATATGACTCTGACAAAACGTAGCGAAAATCGTTCTTCTCTTTTCACGGTCAGTATCATCCGTTTTCTTCATTCCAAAAAAAAGGTATTTAAATAATTTCAAAAAGAAAATTTGATTTTTTAATAAAACCTCAATTAAATCTACAAATATACATTTCTTTGTCACAATACGAATTAATTTTAATAATCGCTACAGCCAATAACATTATGACGTCACACAAGTAGGCCATTAAACATAATGACTCAAATTACAGGATTTTTGTCCATGGCGCTGGCCCCACCTACACCAACAGAGATCGCCCATCTTGGCTGTGACATTTAATAAAGGGAACGGCCAGTGTCTGGGTCTGCATGACTCTATTGGCCGCCAACAAAGGGGACCCGTGATTTTGTCTTTACGAGCCCCTAAACGCGCGTTTATTTTTGTACTAAGGGTAGCATTTACCCTGTGTCTTCAGTATTCGTCCCTTCCAATATTTTATTTTTCTTGTTTCCCATTAATGTTTCGATTCACTTAACACTGTTGACAATTATTTTGTCAGGAACTAGAATCTTTAATCTTAATTGCAAAGATGAGATTCATATTAAATGTGTTTCCATAATAAGACACGTATAAATTTGCGCTTGTACATGTCGTATGTGAACCTTCAACATAAAAACCCAAATCTCAAATGAACATACTTACATTTGTACATGCAACTCTTGCCGACCTTCCCTGAAACAGTGGGAAAGTGAAACATTTTTTACAGAATGGTTGGTCAGCCATATACCAACCTATAAGTCAAAGAACATACACGAAATGATTATTATCAAGTTTTCAAATATGCTCTTCGTTAGGTACAAAAATCGTCGACCTTTACAAAAATGTTTCTTGACTTATAATTTGGTATGCGGCTGACCACCCATGCTGTAAAAATGGTTTACTTTGCCAATGTCACCCCTATTTCAGGACGGCTAGAGTTGCAGGGTGTATGTCCATTTGATATTTGGTTTTTATGTTGTAGGTTCACATGCGGCATGTGGAAGCGCGAACTTGTACGTGTCTGCTTGTGAGAATGCATATAATGTGAATCTTCAATGTAACATATCTATGCAACTTAGATTAGATTAGATTAGATAAGACATCCAGTCTTACAGCAACATATAGTTCTACATAACAATACATCTGATGAATTAATGGAATTTATTTGAATTCTTTAAATTGCGAAAAGTCTGCCACTGTATAAAAAAAAGTCTCTTTTGAAATTTTTGACTGGAATCTTTTTATTTGTTACATTTTTATTATTGCACTTGAAGGTGATCGAGAGATTGAAAAAGTTCGCTTAAATATATCAATTAAAATAAAATGAATAAAACAAGTGAAAATATAACAGTCTTTCATTAGACCCAATTTGGTTCTATAAAATCGACTTTTTATTTGATATTCGTCCTTGATTTAGGGACGAAAATTGAGGCATCACGTTATACACCCAAATGTTTTTAATAAAGCCAACCTGTTTTAGCAGATGCATTTAAAAACACTGCTACCCCCTGCAAAGATACTGTCGAGATTATTTCGCTTCTTTATAGGCCCGTTGTTAAGGCTTAAGCATTTTTTTGTTGTTTTTTGTTTTTTTTTTTTTTAAGAAAATCCTGTGCGGGAGACTCCCTAGATTCTGAAGACTCTAGGGGTCTATGACACTTGTTGTAGTGCCGCAGAGGTGTACGAGCTTGGTCGTCGCTACAAAGCGCCAATACTCAAGCAAGACCCAGTTGCTGTAAGGCTGGATGGACCCTTGGTGACCGGTCATTGGTAAAGGCTTATGAATTCTTCAACCCAGCGAAGAGCACATTCGAAATATTAATGGTATTTTTGTGTGCTCCGCCGGGATCCGAATCCACAACCCTCCAAATATTTACGAGTCCGAAGTGTTGCCACAACGGACTACGGACCGGTCCGAACCTTTGAAATAATAACATAATGAAACTGTACCTCAAAAAAAAAAAGATTTCATAACGAAGAGGGAAGGCTAAAAAATGAATGAAAATGATTTAAATGGACTCGTCACATTTAAAGTGATGGAAAAAAATGCGACGTCACTTGGAAGTAGCTGTAACATAAAATGTAAGTTAACGCTTAAGTGTGCTGTATTATCGTTTACAATTTTTTGTTTGTTTGAACTTTCCCTCTCACAGGTGACATTGTTAAATTATATCAACAATTTTTACAGTAGGAATGGTCAGTCTCATACCAAACTATAAGTCAAAGAACTTGATATAGTATTTGGAGATATTATATTTTCTTAACGCACTCGTTTTCCAAATTGAATATAATTATGTTGGTATGAGGCTAATCAACCCTACTGTAAAAAAAATGGTGCACTTTACCAATGTCACCCATGTTTCAAGGAAGGTCGGCTTATGTTCATTTGAGTTTTCGAATTTCATTTGTAGGTTTGTAAGCGCGAACCTACACCTTTCTGTTTGTCGGTACGCATTGAATATGAATTGTAATGTTTATATTATATATTTGCAACTTAATTTATAGATTAAAGAATACGCCATTAAATTAAAATAAATATTTTCAGTTCCTTGGGGTGTATTTTTACGACTCAAAATAAGCGGAGGCGATAAAAAATCCGAAAATAACTCGTGTAACTTCGTGTTTTATCGGCGCACGGTGTTCAATGTTCAATGTATGGCCTGTACATTCATAAACAAGGCAATAGACCGGTAATAACTTTATTATCCCGCGAACATGAATTTCACCTACAACTGTAACCTTTGACTTATGATACAGAGGTAGCGTAAAAGGAAAAAGAGGTAAGGGACGACTGAAAAAAGTATGGAGTGATCAGATTGAGGAGATTGTGAAAGAATGGAATGTACAAAGCGAGCGCAAAACAAGAAAATACATGATAAAGGAGATGGATATGAATGAATTTAAAGATGTATGTAAGGATAAGAAGAAATGGAGTTAGCTATGCAGAGGCTCTGGCCATCCCTAGCAGAATGGCGACAGAGTTACACAGCGTTACAGCGACTAGAAATTATTTTAACGAAAATAAACATTATGCATTTATCTGTTTCAACTTACTTACAAAAATAGTCATTAGTAAGAAAGAGAACAAAGGACTTCACAGTTGCATTTCTGTGTGTACAAAAAAACTCGGGCGAATGTAAAAATGTTTCTAGAAAGTTGGCACCATAGCGAATATAATGGCTGCCACAACCAGTATGAACATATCACCGCATAGCACGCGCGCGTTACAAATCTTGTGTTCAATACAATTGACGATTTTTTAAGGAAAAAGGCATCATTTTAAGACATAATAGCATGTGTTATAATTGAGTGTCAAAACACAAAATGGAGAAAGCGAGAAAACATAAAACCTGACACGCAAAAACATGTTTTATATTGGTAAGGTTTAAGTTAGAATTACGGTCGTTTGACATTTTGACAATTATATTAATTTTTAAAACTGAACAAATTAAATTAAGTTTTAAAATTGTTCAGTTTTAAAAATGAATATAATTGTCAAAATGTTTTGTATTGTGTTACACCACTGCAACGTTTGACAGGACTGAGAGAAATGTGGGATTTAGTATGTATCAATGCAGTAAGTTAGTTTCTGCTCCTCTACGTTATTACTCAATGATAGTAACCAAAAGTTTAAGCTCCACCTCAGCGTTTCCCATAAAATTATTGAAAACATAAACTCCCTTTAGAGGAGCTTTTTTAGTTTCTATTATTTTTTTATTATTCGCTGAAATTGAGTTTGAATGTGATGTTTTATGATTGTGGTTCTGTACGGGAATGGTCATAAAAATACATGTAGCAAGCTGTAAACAAGGTCAGAAAAAAATTGAAACGAATACAAAGAAAAGCAGGTCTATGTTATAATAAAGATCGTAATGATATTCTGCGAAAAAAAGATTTTATTTACAAGATGACGATTTCTACTGTATAAAGATTTGAGAAGGCAGAAGTTTTTATAACGTTTTGTCGAAATCATTTCTGACGTCAGCAAGAGGTATCTTCGTTTGTTATTGTATTCTACCCTTAGAGTCTCTCGAATCTAGGGAGTCTCCCGCATAGGCTTTCTTAAAAAAAAAAAAGCGCACTCAATCTCAAAAATCACCGTCAAATTCAAACCGTTGCCGTTGAGGGGGTCGGGTAGCCATTTCCAGTAAAAATCAGATTGCTTTTCTCCAAGAATGTTTTTTAGGAAACTTAAAACATTTTGTACGGAAGTTCACATTCAAGCATGCGTAAGCGCAAATTTATACGTGTTTGTGGATATGCATTTCATATGAATCTTTATTATAATAATTTTTTGACAACTGCAAGAAAATGTAATTTTGAGCGTTTAAGTATTTATTACATTTCTGAAAAAATACTCCATTACCGTTCATTCTTTACCTATGAGTAATTTATATCGACGGTTAAAAGGCAATAGGGCATAAGCGACAAAAACAAAATCGTTCAGGAGAGCAGTTTAAAGTGTAAGATTGCAGAAAAATTGCATACCTTTTTTATTTTGTTTCATATCGGTAAAATCAATTTATTGGCATTCCTATTTATGTGGTTTTATGATGTTGTATGATTTTTTTATGTCACAAGCGCCTATAGTACAACAAATGTCAAAATCTTGTCGGTTACACCAACACCATACTTCGAAAAAGCAGTTGCTTGCTTGGGCAAACACAACAAAAAAGTCATCGTAGGGCTATGAAAGTTAGCGCATAAGAAAGAGCGGATTTTTTTTCAGTAAGAAAGCATTCATAACTCATTTTTGACCAAAACATCGCTTAGGTATAAACTTCCTTTTAACTGTCAATATGTATATTTTAAAGTATGTATTTTAGCGT
This sequence comes from Agapetus fuscipes, assembly GCA_951799405.1. Lineage (NCBI taxonomy): Eukaryota > Metazoa > Arthropoda > Insecta > Trichoptera > Glossosomatidae > Agapetus > Agapetus fuscipes. Next base: position 1,278,493 of record OX637346.1, on the reverse strand, counting down.
TTATTTTTTCGTTAATTGATTACAGCAATAATTCGTAAAGTGTTGCTTTCAGAATAAAGTAAAAAAATAATATGTTGCTATTAAAAAATTAGCACTCAGCATTTGTACATGTTTCCGTCTACAGTCCACACGCTACACAACCCGCACTCTCCCCCCCCCAACCCACACACAGCCAGTTTACGGTTTAGATTCGCGCAATTTTTCAATTAATTCCTGGTTAATATTTCGGCCTGTGCAATAAATTTCAATCAGCGGTAACGAATATACTACTGCGCCCGCTATTCCGTGGGCCCAATTTATCAAAACGTGAAATATTGCGGGGGATCCCTGCGCGGGTCCCCTCGCGTAGCTTTGTTTCAAACTTACCTCATCAATTCCGCGAGGTAGCGATTGCCCGGATTGTATTATGACTAGTATGATTTTACTTTGCTTATTTAATATGCCTGGATCAGACGGGTCCATCTCTTTACTAGTAAGTACCGAGTAGCGAGAGATTGGTAACCTAATTGGTGTAAGGCTTAGTCTCGACAAATCTCATAATCTTATTAAATGTTATCTAAACGATTCAACAGGGCTGTTCTTAGCGAACTTTATAAAGATAGTTGTGTGTTTGATCGGGATTTGGACAGGATTCTTAGGTTGCTGGTTTCTTGTGTATATTCTTCAATAAAAATCTTGACTTTTGGTTGATAGATTGGTTTTTATATTTTTGGTAAATAATTAACAACAATGGATTGGAGATTTTTTTACAGAATGACTAAGCAAAATAAAGAAACAGTTCGAGTAAATGAACTGTTCAAATTATAACAAGCAAAGAAACAATTTCTTCTGCGAACAATTGTTTTTAAAGCAAAATCTTGCAACCCACATATGAAGTGGTAACAAAAACAACTGTCAGCCAATGGGAATAATTGGTCAATCAGATTCTAACACGTCATAGCTTCACGGAGCTAGGATGAATTTATGCTTCACTGCGCTGAGATTATAATCTTTGTATACCTACCATTATACATAATTATTTAAAGTAACAATTCCCATATCATCACAGAAATGTTTTTACAATGTTATTTTTTCTCTTTCATATTTTATCAAACCGTGTTCAATTCCTTATTCCTGTAGTCAATTATAAGCCATGTCGTTCCTCACCTCTCTTTGTGTCAATAAACTGTGTCAAGTGTCAAGAGTGAGTGCTTATAAAGTCTCGAGAGCGAAGAGACGCTTGGGTCTTTTTGCCTGCATTCCACGCGAATTCATACTTTTTAGTGGAATTTATACTGCAACGAATGTATAGGTTCATTCCTGCGTGTTTTTGTGATTGTGTACCTAGGCGTGTTTACTTGTTGTGTATGTGAAGACGAAAGTGTTTGACAATTTGAACTGTTGGTACTTCTGGACCTCTCTGGAAACATCCATTCTAGAGACGTCTCATGTGGTCAGGAGCACGCAATAAAATATTAATTTTCCGCGCGTCATTTTTTGACCACACCTGAAGATTTTTAACGCTGGTACCTCCCACTTGCCTGAATTATAGGATGAAGTCTATCGCCTTGTTATGTGTGTGGGGCCTACAAAAATGGCTGCTCCAGCCCCCACCCACATACTAATGCATTGCTATTCGACCCGTCTGAACAGGATTTTAGAGAGAAAGGGAAAATTATGAGTACATTTGTATCAGAATGAGACGATAAGTGTTCTCGACGAGTAGCGCTCCAGCCATGTATCTTCATTAACTTATATTATAACAGCCGCAGTAACTTTTGCGCTCTTATTGATTTCCACGAACCCCTTCTTACCTTATTTAATTACGGGCAAAAGTTGAAACCACATTTGTCTGGTAACTTATATTCTAATTTTATAGCTATCTAATATATATATATATATATATATATATATATATATATATATTATATTATATATATTAAGAAAGTCCATGCGGGAGACTCCCTAGATTCGAGAGACTCTAAGGGTCTATGACACTTGTTATAGTGCCGCAGAGGTGTTGGTGATGTGGCAGTTGTCCATGTCTGGTTGCAGGGTAATTAGCTGCGCAGTGCTGTGGTGTGTGTGTGTGGCGTTGCTTTGTTTTGAGACACTGAGAGGAAATGGCGATTGATATTGGATTTAAAAAGGGCAAGGTTAAATTGGGATGGAAACACAGATACCGGTAACTCATTCCATAAGTGGGCAGTTTGGCAGAGGAATGAGTCGTGAAAACACCAAGTTCTCATAGTTTTGATATCGACTGCAAATGGTTGAATGTGAGCCGTTCTACGAGTTGCCCTTGTTGTGACGAGAGGAGGGGGTATAAGTGAGGATATATTTTCATCAGAGCAGACGCCATTGTTTAATATTTTGATCAATCATAAATTTTTATTATTGCGACATTCTATACGTTCAGTTCATTCAGTCCGGTCGATAGCTCAGTTGGTAGAGTGCATGCATTCCTTGCCGTGAGCTCGGGTTTGAATTCCACCGAGGGTGTCAGAAATGATTGTCCGTTTTGATGTTTATTTTAAACTAGAAAATAAAATACTGGAAATGCTTACCCAGCCTTTATAAGAAATGAGTACTTGCCCCCTCGGGAGCTGGGAAACCCCCCTTTAACTGAAGTGGTTGGCGTAAGGCCGGTCCTCTTACTTGTAAAAATAAATAGGTTCAATTCGCGACATGCGACCCCTTCGGGAATAACGCGGCAAGAAGTTACACTAAATGTCTAGCTTAGTTAGTTATACGCATGATTTGTTTTTAAATAAAACAGAAACCAACGAATCGAGTTATTTAAACAACAAAAAAACAACAAAAGATTACACTGGTTGTTACCGAAGTCCCTTTTGGCGTGTAGAAACTGTATATTTTCACAGGAAACGGGGACAGTTTTATGCCGAACCCCTACTCAAAGACAGTTGTGAGGTCTTTTTCATTATCATATTATGATCAGTATCATTTCGTGATTTCCCCGAAATTCAACCATTTGCAGTCGATATCAAAACTATGAGAACTTGGTGTTTTCACGACTCATTCCTTTGCCAAACTGCCCGCTTATGGAATGAGTTACCGGAATCTATGTTTTCATCCCAATTTAACTTTACCATTTTCAAATCCAATATCAATCGCCATTTCTTCTCAGTGTCTCAAAACACAACGCAACACAACGCAACGCAACGCAACACACACGACAGCACTGCGCAGCTAACGGCCCTACAACCGTACGAGGACAACTGCCACACCATCAATACCTCTGCGGCACTAAAACAAGTGTCATAGACCCCTAGAGTCTCTTGAATCTAGGGAGTCTCCCGCACAGGCTTTCTTAAAAAAAAGGTAGATTCGACGTTGAAAAATATCTACTCAGCCGCCGAGCTCTTAAATTACATCAATACATTTTACCGCTTTGTCGTCATACAAGCGAGATGGGACGCAATATAGCATGTTACACGGCCGGGATGGCTGGCGAAGCTTCTGGAAGCATTTTGCGCTCGTATCGCCCCGTGATTTAGAGCGCAGCCTGCTCGTCACGCCTTGCAATACGTCTCCACATATTTACTCTCCAGCCGCGGCACAGTGCTCCGCGTACAACATAAAAGCTGGACAAAAGTAATTTTGATTGATCAGGCTTTAATCAAATTAAAATCATAGTTGCAAAGATATGTATAATTTGAGGTTCATATTAAACGCATTCCCACAAGCAGACAAGCATAATTTCGCGCACACACATGCCGCATGTGGACCTACAATATAAAAACTCAATCACAAATGAACATAACCTCTGCAACTCTTGCCGACCTTCCCTAAAACAGGGGCTACATTGGCAATGTGAACCATTTTTTACAGTATGGGTGGTCAGCCTCATACCAACCTTTAAGTCAAGGAACACAAGGAATTGATCAGGTTGGATCGTTAAATATGTAAACTACATAATTGTTTATTGGTTCTGATGAATAAAAAAATATAAAGCTAGTTCTATTCTCGTAATACTGTTGTTCATTCAGACGTTTCACAATTATCAAGTTTCTGATGCCTGATGAAAACTTTTGAAATTTTTATAAAAAGAATAACAAAATGATCAGTGATACTAGTGAAGAATAATTTTTTTTGTGTACATAATTTTAATATAAAAATATTTTTCGCAGTATTTAAACACAAACCATTAAGACTAAAAACAACATTAGCTCTTCTAAAACAACGTATATAAAATGGACTTTTGAATGAGCTGAAATCTTTTAATATTTTTTTGTGTACCTAAGTTATATTTCATACAAAAATTTTTTTTTTACAAAAGTGAGATACATTTATTAAAATGCCATCAGTTGAACAAGTATGTAAACCGTCGTAAAAAAATAAGAAATATTATGTGGAGTTAAGATTTATTTTACTACTTTGTATATTTCAAAACTGCGTTTTTCATTAATTTTGAACATTCGACTTAATGAAATGAAACCGAAAGTATCATTATATTCAAAGAGTAACTTAACACAACGCTTTTATAATAAAAAACATATTTTTATCCACTTGGCATGTTCTGTTGTCTTGGCGGAGAGCTGTGCGAGAATAGAAAAAGAGCCCCAAAGGTGCAAAGTGAGCAGACGTGGCGAAGAAAAAATGAGTGTCTGCCTCGTCTTGAAGCGGAACTATCCACCTCGGGTTTTACATAACAGCCTGACGTCACGGGCTTTTTTATTACTTCAGGCTTAGATTTACCGCGTCTTAAAATATTGAAGCTTCAAAGATAGTTTGCTGAGCCTGCGAGAGAAAAATGAGTGTGTATAAAAAAAACGTAAATACTAAAGCGCAACATTTTTTTCACACTTATCTAGCAAATACATTATTATGTGTTGAAAGATAAAAAAAATGTTAAAAAAAAGCATCCAACAAATTATAATTTCATGTAAGGTTTTTACATTTTCAGCTGTGCAAATTCAGTGTTTTTATTGGACAAATAGATCTTTTATATACGACTAGATGCATGGAGGAGTATAATGAAAGAGAAATATTTTGAAAAAAATAAGGATTTTTTTGTACCAAAGTATCCATGTTTTGGTCGACTAAATCATCCTTGATTCAGTTTTAAAAAAAAACACACAAAGATCAAAGACCTTAGGGATACTGCTGGAGTGATGTTTTCCGGGATCTGTTGCCGTGGTCTGTGGGAGCTGGAGCTTCCGGACGTTTCGACCATTTCTACGACGGGCTTCTTTTTTTTTTTTTTTTAAGAAATCCTGTGCGGGAGACTCCCTAGATTCTAAAGACTCTAGGGGTCTATGACACTTGTAGTGCCGCAGAGGTGTACGAGCTTGGTCGTTGCTACAAAGCGCCAATACTCAAGCAAGACCCAGTTGCTGTAAGGCTGGATGGACCTTTGGTGACCGGTCATTGGTAAAGGCTTATGAATTTTTCAACCCAGCGAAGAGCACATTCGAAATATAAATGGTATATTTTTGTGCTCCGCCGGGATCCGAATCCACAACCTTCCATTAACGAGTCCGAAGTGTTGCCACTACGGACTACGGACCGGTCCAAGATGCCAACGACACGCGGTGTACCTGAGCGGTTACCCATCCAAGCACTGACCACGCCCAATGTTGCTTAACTTCGGTGATCTATGGGAACCGGTGCTTTCAACATGGCTAACGTCGTTGACAACTTTAGCGTGAAGTATGATGATGAAGATGATCTTGATGAGAACTGTGATCATGATCATCTTCATCATCATACTTATGATATACATATGATCTTGATGAGAACTGTGATCAAGATCATCTTCATCATCATACTTCACGCTGAAGAAGACCATCGTAGAAATGGGCGAAACGTCCGGAAGCTCCAGCTCCCACAGACCACGGCAACATATCCCGGAAAACATCACTCCAGCATCATCAGTCGGCCGTGTAAGCCTACAACTCTTACCCTAGGGATACTGTTACAACAAAGGTAATAAGGTTTGTCTTTTTAGTTTTTTCTTCTCTTATACGATTAACAATATTAATTAGCCAATATTTCATGGATTACTTGGTAAAGTAAACGCTACTTGGGGCTCTTGAGATGTGATACACACAAAAACAGCGCTCACCAAATAAACCACCCTAATATCTATCTATAATCTATAATCTAAGTTGCAAGGATATATTCATTCAAAGTTCTCAGATGTATGCCCACAAACAAACACGTGTAGTTCGCGCTTACAAATGCTGATTGTGTACTTACAAATAAAATCCAAACTCAAATGAACATAAGCCCTGCAACTCTTGCCGACATTCCCTGAAAAAGGGGTGACATTGGCAAAGTGAACCATTTTTTACAGTATGGGTGGTCAGCCTCATACCAACCTATAAGTCAAGGAATCCGAATAATATGATTATTATTGTTACTAAACACGCAATAGTGTAACTTCTTTCCGCGTGTCCCTCGATGAAGTCGCATGTGGTGAGTGAAACCTTTTTATTTTAACAGGTAGGGTGGCCGGTTTATCGCCAACCACTTCAGTTGCAGTAGGGGTTTCCCCAGCTTCCGAGGGATTTATTTATTGTGAGGACTAGATAAACCTTGCTGGTATTTTTAACACTGAAACGGGAAATCAATTCTGACACCCTCGGTGGGATTCGAACCCAAGTTCTCAGAATGGAATACAAGCTCTCTACCATCGGAACTATCGACCGGATAGATAAAGTACATTTGGTGATACAGAAAGTAGAAGTTAAGTGGAGAAATGAATTTTGAATGCTTTATGAATTTCAGAGTGACTTTCTCAAGAGGTTAAAGAACACGAGTTGTCACGCTCATGCGCCGGGTGGGTAGTTGAACCGGCAACTTACTTAACTAAAACTTTCACCACATCTCCACGGCAATATCCATTGAGCGGAGCCGTTCTGTTAAGATTGCATTTAATAATGGCCATCCTTAGGGCGAGCTCGCCAAAAAAAAAACCCAGCGAAACTAGTGTAACAGAGTCATGAACGTTATTTTTAATGTGCACTTTTATGCGGTCTTACACAGTTTAGGTAACGACTCAGTGATTTTGTTATTAAAACAACAATCATGATAATGTCTAGGGGAAGAAATTGCGCTCCGAATGTATGAAATCCCTTGCGATATGAGTCTATAACATTTTTTTTTCGAAAAAATAAATAAAAACTGTTGTACGAGAACTGAAAACTACCCATGAAATCTTAATTTTTATTGAATTTTCAATGTTTTCAGGCAGTCTTTTCAAGCACTTTTTTAAATTTATTTGTATTTTTTTTCATTTTCCTCCCGTTTATTCACCATTTCATTCAAAGACGGCCTTTTAATTGAATTGGCTTAAGAATCACATTCTGCACAATTTGAGTTGAGAAGAAAAATGTAAAACACGATAATGTGAGAGTTGTTTAAATTTTTTTTAAATCAACTTCCACTTTTAATACGACACATTCGTGCAGTACACAAACAAACATTGCTGATGTGAGATAATCTCTGATGGAGATAAAACAAACAAGCACTTATGGGACGAAAAGTGCATTAGTATGTAAGAAATCATATCTAATCTAATCTAATCTAATCTAAGCTGCAAAGATATATATCATTTAAGATTTATATTAAATGCATTCCCACAAGCAGACATGTATAATTTCGCGCTAACACATGCCGCATGTGGACCTGCAATATAAAAACCCAATCTCAAATGAACATAAGCCCTGCAACTCTTGCCGTCCTTCCCTGAAACAGGGGTGACATTGGCAAAGTGAACCATTTTTTTACAGTATGGGTGGTCAGCCGCATACCAACCTATAAGTCAAGGAACAAACATCACAAATTACATTTTTTAAATTAATAAACAATAATATAATATAAACATGGACATGGACATCAAAAAAAAAACTAAAGCATAAAACAAATTTCACTTTAATAAACCCTAGCCGCCAACATTACAGATCAACCGCCATTCGATGAAATATATCGATGAAAATAAAAACAATTTTCAAGCCATCTGCTTTCCACACCGCTCCATGTTTCTTGGTTAATTTCAAGCGTTCAGTTTCATTCAAGACACGTCTATATTATACTAAAGTTTGTCAAAATTGTCAGTCTTCTGTGCTACGCTACACGCTCCATTAATTCTCTTCATTGCACGGAATGGACAAGTGCCTCTACGCCGCTACGCTTCTACGCCGAGATGTTGTTCGTAGCGACTCACTAACTGCGAAACGGTCTAAAGAAAACAATGACAAGCCAACTCCTTCTTCGTTAAGTTTCACGTCTATCGAGATCTGGCCATGGTTGTTTTTTTTTAAATATTGCAGTTTAGAATTTTTTGAGGATAATAATAATAATAATAATATTAGGATGATTTATTTGGTGAGCGCTGTTTTTGTGTGTATCACACCTCAAGAGCCCTCTGCGAGCTTGGTCGTCGCTGTAGAAAGCGCCAATTCTCAAGCAAGATCCAGTTGTTGTAAGGTCGGATGGACCTTTCAGTGACCGGTCTTTGGTAAAGGCTTATGAATTTTTCAACTCAGCGAAGAGCACATTCGAAATATAAATGGTATATTTTTGTGCTCCGCCGGGATCCAAATCCACAACCTTCCATTTACGAGTCCGAAGTGTTGCCACTACGGACTACGGACCGGTCCAAGATGCCAACGACACGCGGTGTACCTGAGCGGTTACCCATCCAAGTACTGTCCGCGCCCAATGTTGCTTAACTTCGGTGATCTATGGGAACCGGTGCTTTCAACATGGTAACGTCGTTGACGATGTCTGAGGATGAGGATGTCTGTAGATGTATATTTGATACACTACAATCACTTAGTTTTCTGTAGTTTTTGTGATCATGTGCCTAGGGTGGGTGGGTTCTCGCCTCCAAAGCAAGAATATGCTCTAGCTGGTAGGAACTAATTATATATTGGCATGAGACTGACAATCATACTGTATTGGTATAAAACTGACCATCCATAGTGGAAAAAATGTTTTACTTCGCAAATGTTAACCCTGATTTAGGGAAGGTCGGCAAAAGCAGGGTTAATGTTCATTTGACGATTGGATTTTAATTTTTGAGTACAAATGCAGCATATTTTGTAAGCGCGAGCTCAGACAGGTGTAAACCTGCCTGTTTGTGGGCATGCATTTATATGAGTTTTAAATGTTTATAAATCTTTTTAATTGAGATTATAGATTATAAATGTGGTTCTAAGTCTAATCTAAATATCTAAGGTGCAAAGATATGTATCATTTGAGATTCATATTAAATGCATTCCCACAAGTAGACATGCATAATTTCGCGCTTACACATGCCGCATGTGGACCTACAATATAAAAAACCCAATCTCAAATGAACATAAGCCCTGCAACTCTTGCCGACCTTCCCTGAAGCAGGGGTGACATTGGCAAAGTGAACCATTTTTTACAGTATGGGTGGTCAGCCGCATACCAACTTATGCATATACCTTCAAGCTTGAAATAAGCCACAAAGAAAATTTATTGGAAATAATTAAGTGATAAAAAGGTATTGTTCGTGTTTTTTTGTTCATTACAAATAATAGCTTTAAGAAAAAATATTATACTCTCTGTAGTCTAGAGAGCTATTGTCAATTTTCTGAAATAAGATAAAAAGTTGTAACTTTTTTTTGGTGCCATCAAATTTAACTCAACAACTTAAGTTTATTTACTATCAATGAATGCTACGCTTTGATTTATCTTAAATGCTCAAATCTTAAGAGACTACTAAATTTGAATTGCACATAACAAAGTCTCAGAAGCAGAGATTGAAAAATAGAGCTTTTAAAAAGCGCCGTCTGGAGGAGACATCAAAATGAATTGACACTCTCCTATATTATTATCTGGATTAAAAACTTTCTTATGCATTGCAAAAAAAAAGACATTGCCACTTGAAACTGTAGTATACCTCAATTATCGTATGCCTTGGATAACGAATATAAATGATTGTAGAGGTATTAACAGATGCTTTAGTATTATCAACCATAAACATCGATATAATGAGAATAACCTGGTGTAGGACCTTTAAATTCATGAAGTTGTTTTTTTTTAATAAGCGATTTAATAGTTTATTTCCTTTACGCTTCTACGCATCTAAGCTACAGATAAGGCGTAACTTTCTGGCGCGTTTTCTTTTTACATGTGGCAAGGGAAATTTTTTAGTAAAAGAAAATCTACGTAGGTACTGTAGCTAAATCTTCATTTTAAAGTTAATAAAAAGCAAGGATCGCTTGTAGTAAACATTGGTTTTAGTTAAATAATCAGAGACAAAATACATGTGTAATTACTTACCAAATGTAAGAAAGAAATTTTATCTAAGAAAAAAAATGATTGTAACTTTTTGACATGATCATTGATCACTCAATAAAACGCTTCAGCAAAGTGAATGTGGTATACCAAGAATTTATTCTTATTCTGAGAGTTGATAACGATTACCAAGGTACAGTTGAAAGTATTTTTCCGTTCAGTGAGTTTGATGTCTCAAAGCTTCGCCGTTAACTATTATAGTTTTTTTCGTATACACTGCACGAGGAACGACTTTGTCTGAAATGCCAAAGTTTTCGGATTCCCCTGATATTGACAAAGTTGTCTACGAGTCAATAATAATGTGCCCCGGCGTAGAGCGAGAAGAATTTCCCAAAGCTCTACTTGTGTCTCGTAGTAAAAAGTTTGCCATGCTATAATGAATGCACAACGGAAGAGTCGGTAATTGAAAACAATGCAGAAAAGTTCTGCCAACGTGAAAATTAATTTTAAATGGAAAGTTTACTTTGTTTTGGAAATTACAGGAGCAATTAACTTTGGCGACGTTTGAAATCAAATATTGATAACAAAAAAGATTGAAAACTCTTAAAGTTTGTTCTACTTACATACAGTTTTGTGTTTTCGTGTGAATTTTGTTATAAATTCATTGATGGAACGCGTGAAAACTCACCTGAAACAAAAAAAAAACAGAACATGTAAAAAATGTTGGTACTAAATTAAAACAAAGTATGCTTACGAAACATCTCCTAAGTAATATGCAGAAAGTAGATGCTATTTTAAAAACATATCGATACTTTAAAGGTTAAACTGTATAAGTAACGTATTATAGAAACAATGCATATTTATGTTAAAAATTTAAAGCAATAGCTTACTATAGTCTAGTCACGTCAAGGTTGACAAACGTTGCTGGGCTTATGTTTATTTAAAATAAGGTTTTTATGTTGTTAGTCTACATGCAGCATGTTTAACTGCAAACTTATACATGTCTGCTTGTAGGAATGCATTTTATATGACTCTCAAATGTAATATATCTTTGCAATTTAGATTATTATAGATATATTAGTGGTTGCCTGATTAACTTGAGTGTATCTCATCACAATCCATGATTGAGCCTTGCTCTACGACTATTCCATTGCATTATTCTCGTAGCCCCGCCGCCGCGCTGTCAGTGTGCTACGATCGTCTGCTAGGCCGCGCGGGCTTACGCGTCATTATCAGAGCTTATGTACTCGTAGCACCAAGCTACTCAATGCGTACTTTCACAACCAAACCAAACCAGAAGGAAAATACAAACACAAATTGCATGGGAAATTCACAGAACAAGATGACTGAGATAGAATATAGAACAAGATAACTGAGATAGAATATAGAACAAGATGACTGAGATAGAACATATAACAAGATGACTGAGATAGGACATATAACAAGATGACTGAGATTGAACATAAAACAAGATTACTGAGATAGAACATAGAACAAGATGACTGAGATAGAACATAGAACGAGATGACTGAGATAGAACATATAACAAGATGACTGAGATAGGACATATAACAAGATGACTGAGATAGAACATAGAACAAGATGACTGACGCAACGCAACTCGCAACTAAGCTACACATATAGTGTAACTTCTTGCCGCGTTATCCCCGAAGGGGTCGCATGTGGCGAGTTGAACCTATTTATTTTTACAGGTAAGGGGGCTGGCCTTACGCCAACCACTTCAGTTGAAGTGGAAGTTTCTCAGCTCCCGAGAGTGCTGGTACTCATTTCTTGTGAAGGCTGAGTAAACCTTGCCGGTATTTAATTTTGGGGTTTGAAATAAACACAGAAACGGGAAATCATTTCTGACACCCTCGGTGGGATTCGAACCCGAGCTTTCGGCATGGAATGCAAGCACTCTACCACCTGAGCTATCGACCGGACCACTGAGATAGAGCATATAACAAGATGACTGAGATAAAACAAAGAACGAGATGACTGAGAAAGAACAAGATGACTGACGTAGAACATATAACAAGATGACTGAGATAGAACAAAGAACGAGATGACTGAGATAGAACATTGAACAAGGTGACTGAGATAGATTTGACGTAGAGCATTAATTGACGATTCGTAATGCTAAGTCATTTCGGCATCACTTTATTTATAATAATAATATTAGATGATTTATTTGGTGAGCGCTGTTTTTGGGTAAATCACACCACAATAGTCCCCTGCAAACTTGGTCGTCTCTATAGAAAGCGCTTATTCTCAATAAAGACCTAGTTGTTGTAAGACTGGATGGACTTTTCAGGACCTTTGACCCTCTTGAGTCTTGCTTGCAAACTTGTCACTTTAAATAGTGACGAACAATCATTTACAGGGCTGTAGAGGTGTATGTCACACCAAAAATTTACTTAATCATTATCCTGAAAATGATTGTAAGTTTTCCTAATGCGCAATATATAATGAAAGCTTTCGTTGGTATTACAATGCAATAAAATATTGTTTTCACTGAAATAAAATTCTGTTTAAGAGTCAGTATACTTTTCGTTGTAATCCAATTGCATTTCCAAACAACATTCACACTATTTATCATAGTATATTTGATTTGAATAATATCTTTTGACATGTATTACATATTCGCTCGGCATGCGCAAACCTCCATACAAGAAGCTCCTTTGGCTTTGTAGAGAACAAGCGGATGATTAACCATAGCCGTGTACAGTAGCGAGTCTATCAAAGGATCACATTACCGGGCGGCTGGTAATCTGTGTATTGAACAAGGATATTGATGAAATTGTCGGTAGATATTAATTCCGATTGTTTGCTGGCGGTATTTTGGAGTAAAACCATAAAACTGCACGGGGCTTATTTGATACTGGGATGAAGCTTTTTGAGCTCAAAGCAAATATGATATTGCAAATTAGATGTGATGGAAAATAACGGTGAATATTTGTGTTTTATTTTTTGCGAAACATACCTACATAAAATTAAAATGTTTTTTTGAGCAAAAACGCGTTCAGCTGCCATATATTTTCTGATAAATGTATAAATTAGAAAGTGAAATAAAATGTGTTTAAATATTTGCAACTCCTGTATAATCTGAACAAACAAATGTACGTTGATCAAATATTGCGCATATACTCGTATGATGTTACTGTTACTATATCCTGCCAACGTGTACTTTCGAATGAAAATCCAAACCTCAAATGAACATAAACCCTGCAACTTTAGCCCACCTTCCCTGAAAAAGAGGGGATACTAGCAAAGTGGACCTTTTTTTACAGGATGCGTGGTCAACCTCATACCAACCTATGAGTCAAGGAGTATCTCATTCCGTTAAATTATATAAAAAAGTTTTAGAATCTTGAAGCACGAGCCAATGATGATTAAAAATGCCAATTCATTTCTCAAAAATGCGTAGATCAAAAATTTAAATTTTCTTTTCTTTAACAAATATTTGAACACTTTTGACTGTCTCAACAAAATGTCTCAATCAATTTTCAAGTAAGTAATCAACCAAAACCAGCGCCTCAATTTTTCCTGCCTTTACCTTCACATGAGCCGGAGTTTGTTCCAGGAACGCCGTACATTTTTGTTGGCCGCTAATATGAGAGGTTTATTGCTCTACAGCACACAAGCCTCCTCGTACTCTTTTTGCCGTCCACGCTGTATCAAGTAAGCTCGCTTCCCGGGAAATATGTAACCTGAGTCTAGGAAACTTTCATTATCAAGAAAAAATCTAAAAATATCACTTGATATAAATAATTTAGCCTTGATAACATTTTTAGCATTCGTCATAACAGATTTTCAAATAAATATACAAATATGCGTAAAAAGTTAAAGGTGTTAAAATGAATGGGCCATGAACATTTTTCAAAAACAAGAAAATGAACGCTACATTGTCCACCCAGTACTTGTTTGGCTTTATCTGCCATAATATGACCTTTCAATGAAATTGTCTTTAGAATCACATTTTACACAATTTAAGCTAAGAAAAAAACGTACAACACGAAAATTAGCATTTGTAAGCGCAAAATTTCACGTGTTTGTTTATGGGCATGAATTTAATATTATTTTTTAATGTTGAAATATCTTAGATTATAGATAAGATTGAAAAGTAAAAATGGGGTTCACAAATTCATCAATAAGTGAAGTTAGTATTTTTTTAATATCAGGTTAGTCTCTGTATTGGAGTCTAGGAGGCTTTGGGGACTAGCCAGTAGTGTGTGCTAGTCTTGGGATGCCAGACCAAGGCAGTAAAATGCGCCGTGCACTAAATTTCTCGTGAATTAGTGGGGCGGTTGTCCCGCCCTGGGCAAACAACACTGTCGGGCGCCCTAACGGAGATATATTATGTGTGGCGTAGCGGCGTAGAGGCGTAGAGGGGAGCTGGATGCTCTACGAGACCACTATTTTTGATCTTCGTGAGCTTGTTCATAAGATTATAAGATTATAAAGCTACGAGAAACGTTATATTAAGGTAACATTTTATAATTACTATGATTTTTTTACTGTTTGTGTAGAATAAAGCGTTTGATTGAAATGTGAAACGCTCTACGTGTGACAAAAAAAACAGTCTCAAGAATATGTTTATAGTTTTTTTTTTACAAAAAATGTATCTTCTACGATTATTTCAATGTATTATTAAGGAAGATCAAACGCAGATTGAATGTTTTGGAAGTCCTCCTTATACCCGTTTCATTTATGCAAATATGTCAGAAAAACTTACAGAAAATGCAAGTTTATACAAATCTCAGCACTTTTACATGTGTTGGAAGGTTTTTCTATGAAGTAAAAAGAACATACAGGTTTTAAGCGTGATTATGACTTGAAGACTTGATGTTTTGTTGTTTCTGAAACTAAATGCTTTCTTTGTGTGTCTGTGATTTGTGATTGAAAAAAAAAAAAAATAAAACAAGAGAAAAGCAATGACGTTAGTTTGTCCAAACGCCCCTTTTTATAAAAAACTCATCAAAACAGTTAAAAACATTTTTTAAAATTATTTATATATAGAAAATCAGCTATAAATAATTGAAAATATTTTTATATTAGCGTGGTCTCTTCTCAGCCCATAATTGTGTTGTAGCTGGTTCTACAGTGAGAACCTCTGACTTCCTTCAGTTGTTAATATATACAACTTTATGATTACACTGAACTATGGCGTTTCACCAAAAATGTATAAGAAGTCAAATAGCATCTCTATTACTTTTCTAAGTTTCCGTGCATTTTTGGTTACGTTAAGTTTTATGCTTCTTCCTCAAGAGTACATCAACAAGACGAGAAGATACGAGCAACGGTATAATATTATTATCTGCTAGAAGCTACGTGTGTATGTATACACTTTAAGTTTATACGGATGAATATTATGCATTGCCAGCTGACATCAACTTGTAAGAATTTTTGTCGGAAAATATATCAGATATACCAGGGATTCATTGGAATTTCATACATCAATGACTTTGTATAGTATTTAAAAAAAATGTTTGTACGTAAATTGTTCACACAATTCAATGATCTTTTCTGACCGCTCACACAAACAGACATACGAATTCCATGAAATCTAAAACTTTTTTCTGTTGTTAGAAATACTAAAAAAAATGTTATAATCGATCTTTGTTCACAGGTTTAGGGCAAAAAAAATGCAATTAAGCTACACATATAGTGTAACTTCTAGCCTGCGTTATCCCCGCAGGGGTCGCATGTGGCGATTCGGGACCTATTTATTTTTACAGGTAAGGGGGCCGGCCTCACACCAACCACTTTCAACTGAAGTGGGGGTTTCCCAGCTTCCAGGGGGGCTGGTTCTTATTTCTTTATTTAAATTATGTAAACTGACACATTTTCTTAACGACATCCTAAAATATATATTGTATGAATTGTAGGAAATAAATATGTATTCATAAAATAACGTGTCTTAGGCGTGGAGTGAATACAAATCAATAAAGAAATAATCAAGTTGAGGTTTGCCTTTATCGAAAAATTGAGCAAGGTGAATTGTTTATTCCCTTCAAGCACACTAACCAAGTTCGTCATCGTATATTTGAGCTGCAAGTATATGTTCAGGGTACACTGAGACAGGACGATATTAATCAAAAGCAGTTTTCTCTTTGGGGTACACAGGACGTGTCAAATTCGTGGAATTTGAATCACAGGGCTCTCCATCGTCTGCGGAGCGTCCCCCGGGCAGACCTCACCGCGGAAAGGAAGCACTATTTGCAAACCAAGCGTGCAGGGAGCCTTCCAAAACGTGTGTATTTTCCATTAAATTCATCCTACAAAATCAAAACCTTGTTATATTTAGTCAGAGTATGCATGTGACAAATGTCATTAATATTTACTTTAAATTGTTCAATTTTAATTTTTAATTTTTTTGATCAGACGTTAGTATTTTTTTACACCATCGAAAATTTTAAGCAAAGGCGTGCTATCAGCTTAATTTTCCTACCTAGATGAAAATTAGTTATCAGTATTTGTATGTCAAAGGGTTTTCTTACTTTACTCAGCTTTTATTGTCACGAATATGTAATTTTGTGTGTTTTTTTTCTGTATGAGTTATTATTTAAGTCTTTGAAATATGTCTACAAATAAACATATGTTAGGTACTTATATAATTTGATACCTATTGATTTGTATTATTCGAGATTTCTCGAGTGTTTGGTCGGATGTTCTAGTAAAGTCTCGCATTAACCAACTCTCAATGATTCAAGAATGATCCTTATTCTTGCTATAAAATAAGGACCAAAGCCTCTGTACCAGAGATGCCAACTGGCCGTTATATAGAACAAATGACCTAAAGTGAACAAAGACTTTCAGGAAAAATTAAATCACTGCAATTTTACTTCAATTGAACCCGTGAAAAACATAACAATATCAACCTAATACCTACGTAACAGTTATTGTCACCAACATTATGTTGCTTTTAAATCATGTCAAACTCTGCTAACTTTGCACCTATTTAACAGAACGTTGTCTTTGCAATGAAAAATGCTGCAGTATTATTATTTTTTCAGAATTTCTTAAACTGTCTAAAATTTTACATCTTTCCTTGTATTTAATTGTTCTCATTTAGACATTTTTTGTGCAGTAAACTCTTCATAATTCACAACATTTTTGTCAGGTCAAAATATTTCCTGCAGTGTGAAGCATACAATCACAGAGTTTCAAATTAATAGTCCCAATAGACAGACGACTAGGCGAGCTGGTCCACAGAAATGTGGCCAAAAGACACGTTTCAGTTTAATATCTGTCGGTAAACCCTTTAGCCGTCCCCTCTGCCACCTATCTCCGTGTATACTCTTGTTATGACATCACAACAATATAAACTACCACTGTATGTGTAGTTTAGATGTTGGTGAGTGTTCGGGTTTACATGTATGCATATTGGTTGGAAGCTGTCAGTGCCAGAAGACCTCCCGTGGTTTGTTTCGCTTATCCTGAACCAGTTGCTCAAAAGTCTGAACGTGTTAAATGATTGTGAAGGATGGATTACTAGATTTCGGGATAATTGTCTTAAGTGAATCACAGAAATTAAGTGAGCTTTATTTATTGATATATTATATAAGGATTAAAATGCTTGTTTTTGTGATCAATAAAAAGGAATAGGAACTATTATGTTAAGGTTCACACGGCTGGTTTTTATTCTGGAGAGTTTCTTTTGGGGATTCGTTGACATAAACTATCAGAGTTTTTCGACGTTGTACCTTTGTTTGCGACGTCATTTTTCAACGTGATGATGATCAATTGTAATATATTTAAAACTTCTGTTACCGAAGACGAGTAGATTTAAAATATACGTATAAATAAAAGAAGTACGTATACAAAATAAATAAATAAAAAGCGTCAAAAAACGTTAAAAAATTAAAACTTTAGAAATCACCTAGAGAATGATACTGTAATGTATAATCTACGTTGCAAAAATATACTACCTTTAAGATTTATATTAAATGTATTCCCATAAGCAAACATGTATAAGTTCGTGCATACAAATACTACGTGTGGACTAACAACATAAAAACCCAATACAAAATTTACATAAGTATTGTAAAAAATGGTTCACTTTGCCAATGTCACCCCTGTGTCAGGGAAGGTCGGCAAAAGTTGTGGGGCTTATGTTCATTTGAGGTTTGAATTTATGTGTAAGTACACATTCAGCATTTGTAAGCGCGAACTACACGTGTTGGTTTGTGGGCATACATCTGAGAGCTTTAAATGAATATATCCTTGCAACTTAGATTATAGATTATAGATTGCAACTCTTGCCGACCTTCCTTGAAACAGGAGAGACGTTGACAAAGTGAACCATTTAATACAGTATTGGTAATCAGCCTCATACCGAACTAAAAGTAAAAGAACTGTGGAAACTACTATGGTGTCCGATAATGAATTTTTTCAAAAGAAATGCACTGTTTTAGGATGGGAACTTATACATAGTTTGAAAGTGCATTTAATAAAGATTGATTTCTCGTTTATTTAATATATTTATATTTTCAAAGCATTAATTGCCTTTGTAAAAGTGTTGTTGTATCAGGCAGGTCAGAATAAGACATTTTCAAGGGCCTACAACGGAAAGTGATGGAAAAGTTTGGCGTAGCGCTTGATAAGGATCGGCAGGATGTCAATTATATCTGAGACAAATTAAGGTGAACCAGAACCGTTGGCAAATTTCAAAGCCTATTATAGTGGCATACAAATATAATTACATATAAAGCATCCTTGTGGAAGGGTAGCCGCTATAAACTTTATCTGATATTACCTAATTTTAGATTCAAATTAATAACTTAACATTAAATTTCATGTAGGAACTCACTTAAACGTTAAGTTACTTAGCTAAAATTAAAAATGGCAAGTGGAACCTATTTATTTTTAAAGGTAAGGGAAATCGTTTCAGTTGAAGGGAAGGCTATTTAGATCTCGAGGGGATTGGTACTCATTTTATTGTGAAGGCTGAATAAACCTTGCTGGAATTTTATTAGAAACGAGTAATAAAAATACTGGCGAAGTTTACCTAGCTTTAAAAAAACATGAAAACGAGCCATCTCATGAGCTGAAAAGTACCCATTTTGACTAAAATAGTGACCTGTTAAATTAATTGGTTCACTTGCGACATGCAACCACTTCAGGAAATGTGCGGCTAGAAGTTTTACTGTATTGATAGCTTAATTGCGCTTTTTTGCGTTGTGATGCTAAAATTGGATATGCAACTCAAAACCAAATAATTTTACGTTTTCGAATTGTTTACTTCCCATATAATTATCTATGTACAAACAGATATTGATTCTAAACAAAATACGATCCCCGTTTCAATTTATTCCCGCTAGGCTTCCAAGCTCTCGCAGGCAAAGTTGGAAGTTTAAAACTACAACAATATAAAACAGGAAAACACACACCCAAAGCAAGGGCCACCTCCTCTACGCAAGATTCGTAGCTGGTAGCTGCGTCGTAGCTTTTTCGTAGCTACGCCGTAGCTCCCACTTTCGTAGAGCCTTCGGGCGCGTAAACTTATATTATTCGCCCGTTAAAAGGCTCCACGGCTTTTGTTTGGCGCTTCTGGCTTAGAGAAATTGCGCGCTGACGATTTCTTGCTAGAGATGACGTAATTATTGTTTGTTGAAGCAAATAAGAGACACATTTACGTGTTGCGATAAAATAAAGCTTCAATTTCATTATGAAATGAAAATGCTTGAATGTTTGCGTTTTAAAAAGGTACATTTTAAAAATTACTAAACAATAATGAGGTTATCAAATAGCATGCTAAATTATTCCTTGACTTATAGGTTGGTATGAGGCTGACCCCCCATACTGTAAAAAATGGTTCACTTTGCCAATGTCACCCCTGTTTCAGGGAAGGTCGGCAAAAGTTGTGGGGCTTATGTTCATTTGAGGTTTGGATTTTATTTGTAAGTACATATTCAGCATTTGTAAGCGCGAACTACACTTGTTGGTTTGTGGGCATACATCTGAGAGCCTTAAATGAATATATCCTTGCAACTTAGATTATAGATTATTATAGATTATAGATTCTACGATGAGAATATAAAACAAACGTATTGGAAAATCTTTTTTTTTTGTGAGTGAATTCGGAAAATGTCTAAACAATGATGCTTTTGGTGAGCATTTTTTATATTTGAATCACACCTCAAGAGCCCTTTGCGTACTTCTTTGTAGTAATCATAATAAAAACAATATCAAGAAATACCCAATTGCTGTTTAGCTGGATGGAAATACATGCAATTATTAAAAATATATTACTTAGATTTTCGGCAGTTACTTTGTGAAAGTCCACTTTAACAGATTTAAAATGTAAAATTTCCTTGTTACAGTTCACAAATAAAACTCACTGTATAATGTTACATTTCAAAGTTTACTTTTTAAATCTATTAAAAATATGTGTTATTTGTATTAGCTCTCAAGTTTCTTCCTTGGAATTTGTTTTGTACAAAATCTTCAATTTGCAACATATAAGTTACACAAACCGTTTAAACAGGAGCATTGATTTTTATTTATTGCAGAGGTATAATTATTTAGACCTCTGGCGATGCACTAAATGTTATTTTAGTTATCAAAAACAAAATTGTTTTATTCTTTGTCTTCTTATTATTGAAATTTACTTTCTTGCTGCTTAATTTGAATATGTTTATAAAAATCGATGTGTAAAATTTATTTTCAAAACGAAAATATATTTTAAAGGATGATTGTTTATTTGTTGTGAATTTTCAAAATTCCTTATTTAACCACAAATGGAGTAACAAAGATCGCAGCAAGAGTAGATTTATTATTAAATGTAATATTAAAAATACGTGGTAGGCGTATCGGTTTTTGGCTCTTTGTGTAATCTTCCGAGTCTTGATTCACTGATACGTTGAAGCTAAAGCGAAAACGTGAATGTAAGGGGTGCTTATAATAACTGGCGTAGAGGTCTCGTAGAGGCGGCGTAGAGGCTCGGCACGTAGCGCGCCCACACCGCTCGTAGCACGTGACGTCATCTAGCACGTGAGCACTGCACGCCCGTGAGGGATGTAGCCTTTAATGTTAAACGGATTGAAAAATGATACTGTTCAAAAGTGTGCTGGAAATGTATTTGGTGCAAGGGCAAGGGTTGCTTTTTTTGTGTAAAAAATCGTTCGGTACGTGATGCAGTAAATAGGGTATTTTCCCTGCCGCTGAGTTTTGAAAATATATTTAACGATTCGGAGTGTTCAGTCAGCATTGCTTTTTTATTGAAATATTTTGTACCTTAGCAACATAGCAATGGACTTCTTTTTTTTAAATAAAGTGAATTAACTATCAAAAAAAATAATTAAGAGAGTTTTTTCTGTATTTCTTTTTTACAACAAATTTAATCTTAGTCTTCAATCTTTACTTCAAAATATTTTAAAATATAAATTCGTATAATATAAAATAAATTTTATAATATCGTAAAATAATATATTTTTGCCCACAAACAGACAATTGTAAGTTCTCGCTTACAAATGCCGCATATGTACTTACAATCCAAAAACCAAACCTCGGATGAACATAATCTCAGCAACTTTTGTTATCCTTCCCTGCAATTGGGGTGGCATGGGCAAAGTGAAGTATTTTTCACAGTATGCGTGGTCAGCCTTGTACCAAAAATAAAATAAAGGATTTATTTAATATTAAGCAAAAAATACAGAGAACTGCAAAAATATAGTATAAAAAATAAATATGATAATACTGTAACGAAATACACTGGTAGATGCTTATTGGTGTACGTGTGTTTTGAGAGAATGTTCTGGCCCAGACGATTGTAGTTGTAAGGTGCGTATGTGGGTAGAAAATGGACTCTTCAAGAAATAAATGTGTCCAGAATCGTCTAAACAAGTGTGGTAGTGGAACTTTCTAGGGCCTGCTGGAATGGCCCCTAGGTTCCGCTATAAGAAGGGTGACAATCGGCTGGAGCGAGTAGTCTTCCAAAGCACTCACACAGAGGAATATCTAGTTACTAGGGCGACCAATATGGTGTAAAATAACTGTAATCTGTACGAAATAAATAAGTGTGTTAAAATAAATCTGTTAAAATAAGTCTGTTAAAATTAATCTATTGTAAGAAAGTCTGTGTAAATAAACTGTATGGCTAACTTGTGTTGAACTTGTGTTTTAATTAAGAACCCTCAGGAAAAACGTAACAATACTTTATCATTCATTTGCATAAAGCAGAATTTATTTTTTGACCACTGATTAATCATCAGGAAAAATCTAAATGAACAGCAGTGGCTACAATATAGGTCTCCATCAGTCTCCAGCTGGTATTGTCTGACCATCCTCTGGCACTATCTTCTCCATGATCTAGGCAGGGGATCCCAAGGGTGGCAGGAGGCTCACGTTGTGTTAGGGTAAATAAAGAGAGACCCATCGCAGGGCAACTGGAGAGATCTTAAAGTGATGATAAAAATCACATTCAAAGTGACGTCAACTGTATGTTAAAAATTCATTTCCCACCAATATTCTTAAAAGATTTTTAATTTTTTTAGCATTAATTTGAGCTTTATTTTATATAAGACAGTTACTTACATAATTATCCCGGTAATTTTGTTAGATTTTGTGTATTTAAGCAGCAAATATTATTTTTTTAGAAATCAATAAAAATGTTAAAAAAAAAAGATTACTTAATGTAAAACTTCAAGATAATTATTTTTTCGTTTTTATCTTGACACGTAAAATATTAAAATATAAAAACTTGTTAGGTTTTTTCAAAATGATCTTTTATAATTTAATAAGACCTAAGAAATATTCATAAAAACAAAAAAGGAAACTTTATTTTGATGGTTTGTGGGTTAATTTATTTTTGAACTTTATTTCCTTAGAAACAATGAACTCACACATTTATTACATCAACAGTTAGATACTATTTTAACACAGGTTTTTTTCTCCATGTACTTGGAGACATGAAATTTACCTAATAATTTTTTTGATTGAAAATATGAAGCCGCAGAAAAAATGGGAATTTTTTCATTAAACACAAAAACGTATTTACGATTTTAAGGCATGCAAATAAGTGTATTTACCGAGTTTGTTTTTTTTTATTTGCAAACAGCGCCGCTTTATAAATTGGCAATGGCCGGTAATGAAAATTTCGCCGAGTAAACATTTGGCTGTTAGCACAATTCCAAGAAAATATTCAAAGTATCGATGCTATGTACATTTCAAATAGGTCTGCGGTGGTGGGAAAAAAATTAAATGAAAATAATTAAAAACGAATAAGCCCTTAAGAAAATTTCATTAGTCAAGATTTTTACATTTGCTAGTGAATTTGAAGATTTTTTTGAGCACACATTTTCACGGTACAGTTTGTATTGTTTTGTGAATATACTAATCTGCATATCAATAATTGAAACGATAGATTCCTCATTTAAATTGTGTAATAAATATTGACCATTTTCATTGCATACACTTTTCAGTTTTCTGTTTTTTTTATTATGTATTTCATTTCTTATTCATATCAAACACAAGTTATTTGTTTAACAAATTGTTAAACAAAAAGTATTATAGTGCTTTTGTTTGTTTTCTTGTATTAATATTACGAAACAAAGTGTACACGGTTTCCAATTAAAAAAAAATCAAACTCGCTCAAAATAAATCAAAGGCCTGATTCATAAAGGAAAACAAACACCTGTTGGGGTGGGCGGAGGAGAGTAAAAATAAATTTTAATCAAAAAAGAAAACGGTCGTTGAAAATAAAACACAGGATAAAAATAAAAATCATTTTATCAAAACAGGAGACTGTCGTGAACTCTTATTATATTTTTAGGAGGGCATCATGTTTTTTTTTGTTGAACTGCTTGTCAATTATTTTTGTTTTGAGTTTCATGATCAAAATAAATTTCATACAAATAGCACGTCATGATTGTACTTAGGTGTCTTCCTGTCGTTACTGTTTTTGATGCTTTCACGACAGTTTTATTTTCAATATTTACAGAAAAATTACTGCAAGTTTTATGGAAACTAACGAACCGTGCTACCACTCATTTTTTTTCATCAAAAGGATCATGATAATATATTTTCTGGATTGAAGTTATTTAAAATCTATCATCTAAGTTACAAAGATATATTACATTTTATTTACCTGAATATTATTTTAATTTGTACTTCATGACTTAAAAATTGCTATGAGACTGATCACACATACTGAAAACAATGGTTAACTTTGGATTGAAGGTATTTAAAATCTTTTATCTAAGTTGCGAAGATATATTACATTTAATATACCTGAATGATATTTTAACTTGTATTCCTTGACTTCACGGTTGCTATGAGACTGATCACACATACTGAAAAAAAAATGGTTATCTCTGCCATTGTCATCCACTGTTTCAATCAACGTTGGTACAAGTTGCAAGGCTTATATTCATTTTAATTTGTAAGTACACATTCAGTATTTGTAAGCGCAAACTTATACGTGTCTGATAAAAGAAAAACAGTTTTGTTTTCGATTACGTGAGTATCGAAACGCACGTAATCGAAAACAAAACTGTTTTTCTTTTATCATTAATGATGAACGATTACAAAGTTAATGCCTCTACAATCAATAAAATTATACGTGTCTGTTTGTGGGCATGCATTTGATACGAGTTGTGAATGTGTATGTAGCTTTGCAACTTAGATTTT